>JAMJFZ010000597.1:297500-1787500 GCA_026225945.1 Cricetomys ansorgei | reverse complement strand
ATCTCAAGTACAGGTCCCTTGACTCATCTGTTCCATTGTGAAAGCCTCACATATGTATCAGATTACCTACTACGGCATCGCACACAACAGCAAAAACTTGGAAACTATTTAGATGTCCATCAAAAAATAACTTTGTTAATTACATCAGGGCATAGTCAGATGTTAGAAAATATGCAGACATAAATATAAATGAGGAATGGTTTTGTTGTTTACTATTCCTGGCATGGGAAAAAGTGTAAGATTATTCCTTTTGAAAAGGAAAAGTATGAAAACAAAAGGAGTGGTGTGTGTGTGTGTGTATGTGTGTGTGTGTGTGTGTGTGTGAATGTCTTTGTATGTCCATCTGTCCACATGAATTTGCTTGTCCCTGTATAAGATAACTCTGGAAGAATACAAAACAAACCGATAGCACTGGTTCCTGCCTGCTGATTGGAAGACACCCATATGAGATCCTTATGGACTTTTGTTGTTTTTGTTTTTTGCTTTTGTTTCCATATACATGAAAAAGTAAATTAATAAAACAAAAACATTAAAACTCTTCTCAGCAGGCCAGTTCAGCTCTGAGCAAATACAGTCCCTAGACTTGCTCTGTTGTCCAAGACCATCATTCCAGTTGCTATAATTCAGAAATCAGAATTTCTCCCTTCCCAGGTATGGAACATAGGAAGAAAACTGTTGTAAGGCACTGTGTGTTCTGCAAAAAAAAAAAATCTTGGAAATTATTTCTAGTTCTTGATCAACTGAGATAACCCTACTTCCTTGGATCCATAGCCTAGATCTCTGCCCACCCTCTTACCAGATCCTGACTACTGTTCAAACCCACTGGGTCCCACAGCAGGATCCAGCTGTGTCCTCCTATAATCCTGGTGCAGAGGGAATCGAACTCCCTTATAGAGGATCCTTCTGACAAATGTGCTTTTAAGATGCCTTTGCTCTGGGGTGCCACAAAGAGGTTTCTTTCTGTCTCTGAAACTTTCCATGTTCCATCATCTTGATTCTGGTATTTACTTCTCATGTCAGTGGCTCTACTCCAGTCCTGCCTTTCAGAAGTGAATCTGATGGGTAGCTTGAAATGACTCAGGAATATTACGAAAGGCTAAAGCATCTGTGTTCACCTACATGTCATGTGTGTCACTACCGACCAAGTCCTCGGGAAGTCTGGTCATCTGGAAGCCTGCACCTCTGAGGCCACGGGTCTCACAGACTAGCCACCAGTAATCTGTACAACTCAAGGGCAAGCAGCAGGTGCTGACTGGAGCCAGACTGACTCAGGGCATGATCCGAACGGTGTGCAGCACTCCTGTTAATAACTGGTCCCTTTTTCATTAAAACAAATATTGACTCAGAATAATGACCTTTGCTCTGCACGGAAGAAGTGTTATGGCTTGACTCTGAAATGCCTCAGGCAGGCTCCTGTGTTAATGGCTTTGTTGATGGGATTCGGGGAAATGACTTGATCATGAGGGCTATGATCTTATCAATGGATTAACCCATCAATGGGTTCATAATTTCATGGTAAATATGGGAATTCACAGGAGGTGGGGCCAGGGTAGAGAAAGTGTGTCAATGGAAGCATGACTTTAGAGCTGCATCTTGCTCCATCCCCTTCCTGGTTCTCTCTACTTCCCAGCTGTCACAACTTGAACAGCCTTCCCTGTTACATGTCCCTGCTGTGTTCTGCCTCATCACAGTGGAGCCAGCCTGGAACTCCTGAAGCATTGAGGCAATAAGTTTGTGTTCTTTAGGTTTATTTCCCTGCTTAGTTTGCCATGGTGACTGCTGGAGTTTGCATGTGAAAGGTCCCACATAGACTCATGTGTTTTTGCCTTAAAGGACTCTGGAACATTTAGATTAAGGTGAGGTCTAGCTAGAAGAAGCCCATGGCTTAGAAATGAACCCAGCCCTGGTTCTAATCAAATCTCTATCTGCTTTCTGATCTAATGATATGTAACAAGCCTCGAGCTCCTACCACCATGAATGGGGTCCCAGTCACCATGCTCTTGTTACTATGACAGACTTTATTGTTTAAACTGTGAGTCACAGATAAATAATAAGCTAGGCGTAATGGTGCGCTCCATTAATACCTGGGGAGGCAGAATCAGGCAGATAGCCTGGTCTGGTAAGAACAGTGCAGCATAGGAACAGAAGCAGCATTCCCTTTATTCATGCAATTCCAACCATGAGTGACCTGAGCTAGCAAAACATCTTACTCAAATGAAACATTTCCATCACGTGACAGCAGTGAGGCTTAAGCAGCACTCGTGGTATTCAGCCACCGGTGCTCCAGATAGCTACAGAGGTGGAGGTCCCGGGCAGACCAGCAGAGTATGCTCAATTACAAGAGGGAGGAATGTGTTTCGGGTCATGTGGCTGCTCACTGCCTCTCACAGGTTTGAACAGCCTACAAAATTCCTCCACATGGAAACCTAATATTTGTACTGGCAACTGGGAAGGGCAGTGATCTGGGAGGATGGAGGCCAGGAGCCGGGGAGCTATGTTGCCTCATGCACGAACATCCCGGTGGAAAACAACCCCAAACTCATTGTTGACAACACTCCTACAGAGAAGCAAGCAAGCCAACAGGGAAGTGACTGCTTTCGTGCACATATTGCAGAAGGGGGAATTTGTCTCCTTCCTGAAACCCCAAAAAGTAACTGGGTTACCTGGCTCCACCCTAACTCTACATTTTCTTCACGGATGGACTGATTCCCACACTCCCGCACTCCAATTGCGGTCATCCTCAGAGAGCCAGGTGCAGTCAGGCATGGGACCCGCAGTGGAACCATTAAGAATTTCTGCAGATGTCAGTCTAGAGCTATGGATGACCGTCTTCGTCATGAAGGGTCACCTTCCTGAGAGTAAGGCAAATGGAGAACCAGAGACTGCCCTAAGATGGGCATTCAGAGGCACGGTAAGACTGTCTGGCTCTAACCATGCTCTACTCTAACCTGACTTCTCAAGTTGTGTCTTCTAACAACCTCCCTCTCTGGCCCTATCCCTCCCCTACCTCTCTTTTCCCTTTTCCCCCTTTTCCCTTCTAATGGTTTTAAATTGAGTCTTGGACACTTTATACCATTCACAGAGCTTGCTGAATTCTGCCCGAGCCCCTAATGTAAGACCACATATATCACACACCCTAGAGCACTGATAAAATGACTAAACCAGGAGATTTGACTGTTTCCCTAGGAACACTAAGGTAACAGTGCACACAGATCAGCTTTCGGTGAATAACAGTAAGTAATCAATAAAAGCCAGCTGCTACAACATGACCTACATCAAGCTAAGGGTTACACTCATGAATTCTCCTTCAGGCTTCAGAATAACTAAGGAAATATCAAGTGTTACTATCATCTTACAGAAATAAATAAGCAAAAAAGGAAAACTAGAGATTTAGGAGTTAAATTAACAGCTAGGAGCTCAAAGCTATAGAATGCCTGCTCATGATTCAAAGACAGATGCAATCCAACGACCTGCTCTCAACAGGAGCTCCTGTCCACAGCTTACTACAGATCTGTTCCTTTGACCACTACACATCTTATTGAGAAGCACATTCTCAAAACCAGTGCAAGGAGCATTCTCTGGCATCTTAGAAGTGGCCCAGGCTCTATTATCAACCCAGAAAAAAATGGTAGATGTCAGTGCAAATAACGTTTGCACCTGTCAGAAAGGACCAATGTCTATCTTTTGACTTTGGAGACTGCTAAACAGAGGGAAATGGGTATAAACCAAGTGTTCACAAAATGCCCAATACTATGATAGGCACTCAACACCTGTGACTTAATTGGTCTTTAACACATTAATTATCCATCTTTACAGATAAAGACATTGAAGTTCACACACATTGGAGAACTAATTTGTGGAGGTTCAGAGAGCTACTGAGTAGATCAGTCAGTAAAGAAGAGAAGCCAAGGTTTCCCTAAACTTAAAACTGCCTTCCTCCATGCGTCACAATGCCAGGCGTGAACCTAGAGAACAGTGAAGGTGATTATCTAAAGTTAAAACGCTGTTGAAAAGAAGGTGCTCTGGGACTAAAATTTCTAGCCAATGATATATGGAGTCTGAAAAAACAAAACAAAACAAACATTCTTTCAAAGATGGCCCGCATGTGGGCTCACCCACGTGACCCATCAAGGGGAAAGAAGAAGCACACACACTTGGGGGCTGTGAGCAATGAAATGTGAATCCGAAACTGTCCCCAGCCTGCTGGGAGGGTGGCCTCCTTCTTGCTGTCACTACCTCAGTTTCCACAAAACACATCCTGTGTCCCTCCACAAGTGTCTGATCCTTCTCTCTTGACTGCCTCCCTTTCCATCCCTGTCAGCAGTTTGAAGGACAGACCCTAAAGCCAAAACTGAGTGGTTTGGGCATTGCTGAAATGTGCAGCCACAGCAAAACCTGATAACTTGGTATTAAACAGAGCATTGTGTCTCCAGTGCATGAATATTCCAGTGGCTGCTGGGACTGCAGCTGGCCAGATGACCTGGGAGCCTAGCGCAGGCCTCGCCCTCGCCCTCGCCCTCGCCCTCGCCCTCGCCCTCGCCCTCGCCCTCATCCCCACCCAGCCCCCACCTGGAAACGGTGCTTCACACTCACCTCTGCTTTTCTCTGCTTTTCCTCTTGTTCTCTCTGCTCTTTCTCCATACCAACCAGCTTGAGCTTCAGCTCAGACACCTCAGTCATCAGATCCAGCTTCTGGGTCTCTAGAGATGTGCGACTTAGCAGCTCCTGTAAGCAAAACTGGATCTCAGCATCATAAGTCACCATGGCAATGAAGCCAGCTGCAGTTCCACTACACACCAGGCAACACAGGCAACATCTACACTGTATCTTGAGCAGCCGAGGGTGGAGACTACTGCATAGCAGCCATGGGTCTGTTAGGGAGAGGTTTGGTTGAGCCCCTGGTCACTTGAGGACAGCACAACCCCTGACATCACCCAGCATGCTTTGAACGTGATTTCTCAAAAAACATATTTCTCCATAGTAACCATTATTAATTATTTTCATAGAAAATGAATGGGCACTTTCAAAGGACGAAATTTTCCCATCTCTGTTTGCGAGGCCAAGCAGCAAGCCCTCTCGATCACAACAAGTGAATATGAATTCATGCTTGATAGTACAGTCTTTGAAAACAGAAATTTCTAGACCAGCTCCTGGGTACAATCAAGGATCAGTCTAGTCTTCTACAGATCTCAGTGTAAAACATCATTATGATAAAAATCCAGAGAGAAGTCAGCGTACAAAGTGGATTCCTGATGAGGGGTTCTGAGAGATGGCTCCTTCCTGAATTATATACCAAAATCATACTGGCTACTAAGGATGCAGATAAGGTTATTCTCTACTGATTGTGGAAAGCCCAGGTACATTATTCTTATCCTGCTGTCACTAGAACAGTGGCTGGCAACTAAATACCCCAGTTCCTGAACACCAAGCCTGCCATTAACACACACATACTAAACATAAACAAGAGGAAACAACAGAGGATAGAGGCGACACAGCTATTGAGGAATCATAAAGGACCAGAAGGATTTCCAGAGATTCAGAGCAGTATGTTTTTCCATCAGCAAATGGTGATGTCCTGATGGCCAAAATCCTGATGGTGCATGGTAGACCCTTGTCCATACAGGTCCTAGCACTGAGGACATAAATGGTTACAGAAGAGCAACTGGAAGAGAATCTACCTCCTGCATGGTCTGGGCATTGTGTATCCTCTCAGGCAACCCAACACTGGCACACAGAATGATGATCTGTTTTAATAGATCTCAAACTGTCTGCCATCATGAATCAAACCACAGAGGAAAGGGAGTTTGACTAGGAACAGATGCTTCCCTAACCTCACTCTAATGGTCACCAGTTTCTGATGAATCGGACCTATAAGCTGACCAGACTGTGTGTCCTCCTCCTAAGCCCCAGGCCAAGGAAACAGGCTCTCCTTGGCCAGCCAGACTGGAGGTTGGATGACAGGACAGAAACAGGAGCGCTACAACATGAGATGCTTGGCCACAAGGAATCAGTCAGATGAGATGTCCAAGGTCATCAAGAACTCAGATTTGTTGATGCCTCCTCTACAGCAGGCACTGCTGCCTGCTATTGTACACATCTTCTTAACACACCGTCCCATGGAATTGACAGGAAATACTGATACCCCAATTCTACAGATGAGAAAACAGGCCAGGGAGAGTAAGCAAATTGGTTGGCCAAGGACATAATGCCAATCATAAGTAGAGTCAGTTTGCAAACTGCCACATATTTGACTTCAGAATCCATTTCTGTTGGATGTATCACCCTGTTTTCCAAGCTGGGGTGGGAGGGGTGTGTTGTGAATCACACAATTTAAGGAGAAATAACAAAATGTTGTAAAAGGCAGTCAGCAAGTATTCTCTGAGCCCAGGAAATGTTCCCTTAGACTGACAGGGTTTCACTGAACATGTATTATCTACAGAACTCTGGTGTTGAGACCAAGCAGGCTGTAAAGTATCTTAAGCACGTCTTCCCTGAGTGGGAGGCACACCAGAATGATGAGTTCTCTTGGCCTTGAAGATGTGAAGTTCATAAGACATTCATAATCCTCTCTGCTCATCATTTATTCTTTTCTACCCCTTCTTGCCGTACGAGTGTGGGGACCTGAGTTCTCCTCTAGATCCCTAGAGCTTATGTAGTAGGTAGTTAGGCATAGTAGCAGATGTGTATAATCCTGATGCTACTATGGCAAAATGGAATGCAGACACAGAAGAATCCACACGTTTGCATACTACCTAGTCTGTTATAAACAAGGCCATGAGACTTGGCTCAAACAAGGTGGAAGGCAAGAAATAACACCTGAGGTTTTCCTATGACTTCCACATATCTATCATCGAGCGCGCACGCACGCACACACACAATTAAAGTATGTAAGAGGAGACATTGAAGGCAGAGTTATAGTTAGTAGAAAACTGGTAAGTTACTGCAAACAACTGGGGATGAATCACAACATGTAGCTACACAAGCTTCCAAGCTGCCTATGTAAGGGGGGACAGGGACAATTCCACAAGTTAAAATCCATAAAGACAATTACTTTGGCGTTCTGAGATCTAAGAGAAAAAAAAAAAAAAGATCCTTCGGAGAGACCACCTGTTTTTAAACACCTACCAGAGGCTACTTAGGAATGTGACAATCCCTGTGGGCTGCCCGATGATCTGAAGATGATCTCTATGCATTCTGTCCTGGGATCAGCATTCCAGACACTGCTCTGGTGGACTTTTAAAAAGCCTTACAGTGTATCTAAGTCTTCTCTGCTCTCACCACTGCCCCCCCACTTAAACTCCCAGGTTGTGATTAGTCACACCAATGCCGCAGCTGAGGAGAACAGTGCTGTAATTAGTTCCAATAGCCATCCTAATTAGTCATGCCGTTGTTTGAATTGGTCATGCTAACGTTCCAAGTGGACATTTGGGTTGGACACACTCTCAAGTTTTAATTGGAAACCTGAGGTTGTTTAATTGATTACAGTTCGCTGATAATAAAGCTTTTCCTGGCTCCCCAGTTACTTCTGCATCTTTCGAGCCTTTTGTTGATATTCCTGCCTTATTCTTATCATGAACAATTACTATTCTAGCCCGTGAACTCAAGAATCCAGCCTTCAAACCAACACAACACAGAGATTCCTGCACATCTGTGTTCACTGCAGCTCTGTTTACAACAGTTACGTAATGGAACCAATGTGCACTGACCAACGACTAGATAAAAATAATGTGTACATAGCACAATGAAAATTTTTTCAGCCATAAAGAAGAACACAGTTGTGTGTCTTGTAAGAACTGAAAATAACCATATCAAACAATTAGGTCAGTCTCAGAAACGTACGTTTGTCTCTCAGTTTGGGACCAAGATTTTATATAGCTACATAAAGTCGTATGTGTGCACGATGTAAAGTACAACTGAAACTGCGTGGAAGGAAAACGGGAGTTTGCAGGAGGGGCAGGGATGGGGAAAGGGGGAGGCCTGGTAATGGGGAGACACCGACTACAGTGTGCACCTATATGAAAAGTTTCTGAAAAATGCATTGGATCATAAAAGAGAGAGACAGGAAAGTGCAATTGGTAAGAAAGACATCAGAACTGGGACAAGAGACGGTAATGGGGGAGTGTGATGAAATGACATTATATACATGTGTGAAGATGTCATAATGAGCCCACTATGTACAATTAATATAGACTAATAAAAAAAGACCAAAAAGTAAAAAAAGGAAGTTTAATGCTGTTGCTGGAAAAAAGAAAATCAGTCTTCAATGAGTTTAAGCTAACCCAGCTCAATGTCCCTATGTCAAGACCAGGCAAGGCCCCTGGCCACCGTTAGGAACCAGGCTCTAAAGTGCACGACTTAACAGGCTTTAGCTACCCTGCAGCCTCACTGCTGCCTTCCACTAGCAGCAATAACAGCAGCTGGAGTTGGCACGGCGTGCTCCCCTCTCCCTAGGCATCTCAGAAGAAGAACACTCTGCCCCCACCAACCCAACTTACAGACACCCATATCTCCTGTCTCGGGACCGCCTCCATTCCAACCTATGGAGAACACCTGACTCCAGTCTCAGGTCTGCCTCCAGACCTGTTCCCATCAGTCGTCCACATTTATCCTAAGGCAGCACTGTTCAGTTACAGTACATTTTTCCCCCAAATAATCAGAAGCAAGGCAGTTTCCACCCCCGCCCCCAGGCATTCGTCTGTTGAGCGATGGCTTTTCTACCTACATGAGTTGATCTGCGTCCCCTCAGGAGCTTCAGCATCCTTGTGAATGTCCTGAATCCCGTGAACGACCGACCGTTCCGTCCTGTATCTGCTTGCAGACCTTCTGTTCAGCTTCACACTGACCTCAGCTCCTGAGGGCTTTGCTTCTCAGCCGCAGGGTCACAACTCGGTCCTCATCTGCGCCCAGAATGTGTTTGCTTTGTCTCTGAAGTCTTCGACTCTTAAGTTCTCTCGTCTGACCTTTTTCAACTATCCCTCTTGCTCCCTCAACCTAGAATTTCTTCTTCTGTGTCCACTGGTTACTTAGTAACTCCCTGTTTTCCTGGTCTATCAACTTTTTTTACCAATATTTGTCTCCCTAGCCACTCTGTACCTTGAGGTTTGTATTCATATCTCCGCCAGAAAAGTCCTTCCCCCGGTTTCCCCTACCCCAGACCTGATGGCCTTTGTTTACAAGGGCCCAGGTGGAGCCAAATCTCAATTTTTATTTGTTTCCACTCCCGATGACCTGAGCATTGCTACTGAAAGTCATTTAATTGTGCCTATTGGTTTCAATACAAACTCACCATTATCTGATTACAGTTTATCTGCCAATAGTACCTGGTAAAACTTGTAATTATCTCTGGCTAGTCCCCCTCAGTGACTGTTCCAAATCTTTCCTATCCCTTCAAGCCTTAGACCCCACAATGCTCTCTTCTAAAAAAACCAAACAAACAAAAAAAACCAAACAAACAAAAAACCTCTCCTCCTACTACCAACACAATAAAAACCTACCATCATTTACTGAACTTAAGTTCTTTTCATTTCAGAGTTTTCTGCTATCAGCTCATTCATCTCTCTTAAATCCCTGTCTCAGTGACAGCAAGCATGCAAACACACACACACACACACTCACAAGCACACACACAGTTCATTCCAAAGCTAGTCTGACATGACTGCACACTGTCATCTTCTCTGTCAGGTTCTCTCACTTTCATGAACTATTTTCTATCCCAGTAAATCTCAGTAAGCTGGGTGTGGTGGCACACACCTTTAACCCAAGCACTCAGAGGCTGAGTGAGGAAGGAACCCAGACTGGGCTACACTTGACCCTACCACCCTCCCCTACCAAAAGAGAGAGAAACCAAAAAAGAAGGAGAGGAAGAGAGGGAGAGAGGGAGAGGAGAGAGAGAGAGAGAGGGAGAGAGAGAGAGAGAAAGAGACCAATGCTTCCAGAGATTTGTTTCTGAATTGTACCACTTTGACTGGCCTTCCCACCTCTGCCCTTCAAGGCATCCTCACACAACTTGGGGAATGTTTCAGCTACCTCCATAGGTAACCAGTAGTCTGTGGTGGCTTCCCCTGAGCTTCCTTTAGCTAGTAACTCAGAGAGACTAGGACTCACTGGGACCTAGCCACTCCCTCACTTTTGTGCTGCCTTGGAAGGAGGTCCCACCAGGCTCTGTGCTACTCTGGGATAGGATCATCAACCATGCCCTCTGACCTGCATGTAATCTTGTCCTCACCATCAGCTCTCATTCCTTGGGCTATGAGCAATGATCAAATTTCTGACATTCTAAAGAAGCCTCCTCTGGACTCTGGACTTAAGTTACCACCACTAGCTCATAGGTCTTGTCTCTGCATAAGCACATGTATACTTATATTTATTTAAATGTGTGAATGTGAGTGTGTGTGTGTGAGAGAGAGAGAAAAAGAGAGAGAGAAAATCTTTTCTCTTATCTCCCACCCCCATGCTTCCTCTTCTTTTCACTCCTCAACAAGATGTCTGTTTGCCTGCAGCCTGCCTTCTGCCTTCACCTAAGCAGGAGCCACAAACAGTTTTGCTTCTGGGACCCAATGTCTAAACTTTAGCTGCAGCTTATATTTCTGGGCTTTTCTAGGCTCCACAGCATGCACTGAGCAGAATCCTGTCTGCCACCTTGTCCTCCCTGTGTCAGGTGTCCCTGACCACTCATTCCCCTCTGGCTCCTTTGCTGGTTGCCTTTATTCTGTCTACTCTAAAGAAAACATCCTTGTGTCACTGCTAGCTGTCACTCCCAGCACTGGAGTTAGCTTTGGATACCATCTGCCTGCCTAGAGCAGCAACAACCCCACCCAGGCTTCCTGACCTACAGGGTGGGACCCCACAGGGCACAGCTTTGAATCCTGCAGCTACCATGATGACAGTATGCTGAGGGTTAAGGAAAGTAAGCTTCCCAAGCAGCACTGAGCTCTGAGTTTAAGGGCTGCCTGAAATTTAAAGGAAGGAGGGAGCAGGGGGGAAGACGGAGGGGCCTGGAAGGCTTATTTCATTTACTGTAAAGGACTGCGAACTGGGTAAGGAGGCTTCAGAAGAGAGAGTGAATGAAATTATCACTTGCCCCTCTCTTTTCACTGCCACCACTAACTCCTTCCAGACAAGACCATCTCCTGTCTCAGAGATGAAAGAAGATTTGCATTTTGGAACAAGTGGCCATTTCCTTTTCCCCAAAGCTCGGGTCCTGACTGGAGCTGATAAAAAAGAAATCTGCCCTTCAACTTGTTCTCTCCTTAAAGGGCCACATCTTGAAGCAATTATCTCCATCTTTAAGAGTGGAACATGACCCAGGGAATTACTGACCAATGACAGGAGACTGCAGCCAGCTTGAAAATCTGAAACCAGAATGAAAGAATGGGCTGTGGAAAGACAGGAGAGTATAGCCCTGCCCCTTTGCCCTTTGAAGTCAAAGGCTCCGGCTTTGCCAGGAAGTCAGGCTCATGAGGAACACTGCAGAAAAGGAGTCCCCCAGCCCACTCTGGCTCCATGTGGGCCTCATTCCCCATTGACGAGTCTCTCCGAACCCTCATCCTCACTGCAGCATGGGTTGATGTACCACTCTGCGCATCAATTAAGAGGAATTTGAAGAAACTTGGTATTTGTGGCTTAAAATCTCTCAGAGGGGTTTTAGAGGGTATTTAAAAGCCCATTTTCTTCACTTGTGACTTGCTACCTTGTTCCACTTCCTCAGACAGGTCTATGTGCCTGCCAGATCATGTGTGTGGTTCTGTTATATATTCTCTTTGATTTAAACAACAACAACAAGAAAAAACAACAGCAACTTCATTTCTTAGCATGTTGCAAGGCCTGTGTCCAGGCCTTACAAGCCTTACACAGTGTCTTCAGGTACACTGGTCATTAATATGACAGTCTAGTTTTAACAAAATTAGAATAATCATATACAACTTCATGAACCTTAAGGCATCTCCATGGTAGCCCCTGACTTTGTCCCAGGACCTGTGCCCTGGGTCTCCCTAGAGCCTTCTAACTCAGCAGGACTTCCTTCCACAGGCACAGCCCTCTCCCTCATTCCCATGCAGCCTTGGAAGACGTTTCCACCAATCTCTGTGCTCGTCGAGGGCAGGACCAGCAAACATGCATTCTGATCAGCATTCACCCTACCCCTCACCATCAAGTTACTCTCCTGTGAGGAAATAACAGAGATGTATAATTTAGAATCCAGACTGTCTACAGGAAAAATAAAGCAGAGAGCCAGAGCTCAGGGGTGGCAGTGTTTGCCTAGCATGCTTGAGGCCCAGCATCAATGATAATGACAATAATAACAATAAACTAAAAGAAATAAAAAAGAGGTTTCTTGACCTTCCCAGACCAACATCTAGGCTCGCTGACTCCCAGTCACTCAGTTAGCTTCACGGAAACCTGGGGCTCCAGTTCAAGCTGCGGGTGGGAAACACACTGATGCTGTCTCCTGTTTCTCAGAGCAGGGCGGTGGCTTCACAAAATAAGGACAATTTCCATTCTACCTTCCCGAGGTATCTTCAAGCACATTCGCAGTCTAGGTGGACCTGTCCCTGTGTCGGTTTTGCCTACTTCTGGTTTATGTGTCTAATGCTAAGTGAAGTCTTTGTGCTTTCTCCTGGAGACTGGATAAGTTCATATTCAGATACGCCAGCTGGCAGGTGGGAGACCGGCAGTGAGCAGGCGGGGCGGGGCGGGGCGGGGGCTGGGGAAATCTAGGGAGGCCTGTCTCATGAGTTGGGTGAGAGGCAAACTTCTACCTCTTGGGCTCCTTGAAGGAGTCTGACATTGGTACACAAGCTGCGGGGAAAGATGTCTCAGTGGGACTGTTGGCGCTTAACAAAGCACAGGTTTGAGGTTATGCATATTGCATCTAGGTTTTCTTAAGACCCTGTGATGGTTTGGCCTCCATAGGCACATAAGTTTGATGCTTCCTCCCCTGTGGTTTAAAGTGTCTGGGAAGAATTAAGAGGTGTGATCTTGTTGGAGGAGGTGTATCACTTGGGGTGATACACTTGGGGTGGGTGTTGAGGTTTCAACCATTCCCAGTTCGCTGTCTCTGCCTCAAGCCTGAGGATCAAGATGCGAGCTCTCAGCTCATGTTCCATTATTATGCCTACCTGCCTGTTTGCTGCCATGTTCCCAGCCATGATGATCATAGACTTTAACCCTCTGGAAATATAAACCCCAATAAACTCTTCCTTTTAAAAGTTTCCTTGAAGAGGAAAGGAACTAAGATAGTCCCCCAGTGCTATTCCAGCTGATGGGTGGGGGAAGTTCTAGAACATACATTGTAGACTAGAGGTCTCCAGGCCAGGCACCACCCATAGTTACTTACTCTGTGGTTCACACAGGGCATTTCAAGATTAACATGAGTTGCCAATTTTTAAAGATATCTTTAAATCTTTAATTTTTACTTCTGTAAAAAAACAAAAAAAACAAAAAAAAAAACCGGACTATCTCACAATACCGGGGTCACAATGGCAGTAAATTAGCACTGAATAACAGCTGTCCCCTTTAGTCAGGGTGCGTTAGTGTGTACTGCTGTCCAGACCAGCACTTACAGGGGAAGGAAGTGCCGGGTCCCAGGCAAACAGGAGGCCCTATTGGAAACAGGGAAAGATCTCATTCAGAATAATGGGCCAGGTTTGGAGGATAGGAATGGTCTTCCAGGCTTGCACAGAAAAACAATTGTGTCCATTCTCTGCCTCTAGGCCGTGAGTCATTCTTGTTCCAACAACTAGAAGCTAAGAGCCCTGCAGCCAAGGATATTTCAGCCAAACTACGCAAGTTTCTACCTGCCCCCAGCTCGTAGGACAGGCACATACTCCAGGCTGTAAAAGCATTGCATCAGCACTGTAGTGCAAGAACCAAGGGTCTTCACAACCAGCACCAAGCAGATTCCAGGACAGCAGTAGCATTGAACTTGACGTCTAGGGCTGGAACCACCAAGCTCAACAAACACCTAGTGGGAGCTGAGGTTCAAACCTGTCTCACAATTTGAACTTACAGTTTTTATGATATGCTACTCTTAAAAGGTTGAGAGGCCACAATGAAAGTTACAGACACAGAACTTGGTCAAGTGCTAGAAACGACAAATGCTGAGCCATCCTCATTCTAAATTGTAGCTGGTGATGGATGGCATCGCTTTATTACGTAGCAGACCAATGCCTGATACCTCACTCACAGCACATGGGAAAAATTCAGGATAAACAGGATACAAAGCTAATTGACCTAAGATTTTTTTTTTTAAAGTCCAAAATGCTTTCTGTGGGACAATGCTGACAGATAAGCCAGCCTCTGCCAGACAGCAGCCACCTTCATCAGACTCCTTGACAGACAGAAACACTGCCGTAACAGGAAGTAGAGCAGTCCAGAAGAGCGTCAGCACAGCCATGCACACGGACGTTCCAGCACTACAATGCAGCCATTCTCTGACCCCCGAAAGTGTGGCTTCTGGCCAGGTACCACCCTCCTGAAACATCAGCCTCTGACATTTTTCTCATGTATTCACTTTCACATTCCACTTTTCATGGTCTCTTTCTGAACTGTTTACAAAAGTCTATCATCTTCCTTCTGTACCCTCCCCCACCAAAACCACACCTCAGCAGACCTGAAAACTCATCCATGTGGGTTTCGTGCAAGACTTTTTCCCATCAGACTATTTTCTTTTTCAGGTATTCAAAAGACAGATTCTTTTTTTCCTTCTAAAGAGACCTTCTGTTGTTTATCGTAATTTCTCAGGAAAAATTAAATGGAAAAATGGTATACACTCTAAACAAAATCAAACTGAGCCAAGAACAGTATAATTTATTAACCAGAAATGAGAAGACAGCAAATTAGCCGCTGCAGCTGCTCTTTATAGAGATATTATTTACCTTTTCTCCCCTTAAATTCTTCAAACGCATCCAAACAAAATTAACACACCCTGAAACTGTGACACGTATGCTAAGACCAACAGGAGAATGCAAGGCCTGTGTTCACAGGCTGAGCTTGACATTTAAAAGACAGTGGAGCTTTGAGGAAAGGATTATAATCAGTCATCTAAGTAAATCCACTCATTTTAAGGGAATGGCTTTTGTTCTTTGAATAGAGGGTGAGCCTCTTCCCTATGTCAGGTATCACATCAACAGCTACAAAGCACATACACAGCAAGCTTCTGGCATGCTTTAATTTTCAAACTATGCAAAATATTCAAAAATTCAAAAATTTCCAATTTTTTGAAATGCAAGGATGCTTTAAGCAAAGGAAATCTATGAATAGGTTGAATCAAAAGTCCAGCGATATGCTCATCAGACCTTAAAGACTTCACAACAGTCCAGCATCCTTCTGTAATAGCCCCAGCTCACGCTTTACAGTATGATACAACTATTTGGGGCATGAAGCATCGTTAGATCAATTCTGATATTTCGACTTAAAATAACTGTTAAGTGGTAGTACAGCTGGCTACACGGCTACATTTTTTCAAATGGAAAAAGTGTCACCACACCACACTTAAGCATACAAACCCTAGGGGCTAGGCTGTCCCTCTGTGGGACTACAGCTTTGCAAACCATGTGTCCACACACTGGAACCACCAAAAGGACAAAAGGAGAAGATGCTGTTTACAAAGCGAGGAAGCAGCTAACTACTGATTTCATGTTCGATGTCTACTAAACTACAGTAAGATGGTATTGTGCGATGGTTTTTAATCAAAAGGAACTACAAATGGAGTGACTACAGTAAGGGTGGGGAAAAGAGGCAGAAAAATAAGCTGACAAGTTGACTTTCTACAACCCCAGATGCTGCCCTGGCAGATGACAGCTTCTGTGATAAGATGAAGTGACATGGCCAGCAGAAAGGGCTCCTGAAACTCTGTCTAACCAGCTCAACAAGTTATTCCCCACCAGCCAGCCTCACCCCGCCCTCAACGTTCAGGTTGGTTTCACCTGCTGTCTAAACATTGTGCACAGCCAACCCCACCCCCAGGCATCATGGGAAAGTGAGTAAGGAGCCCATAAAGGGGCATTTAACACCCAAACTGCTTCAGGCCCAAAGCCCTCCACTCCGCCTGCCCATACCTGCTGAAGCATCTCTTCAGCAGCATTGAGTTTCACCTGATGTCCTTCCAGACACACTTCAAGGTCCCGAATCTTCTCTCCTTGAGCTTCCACTTGGTCTGTGAGGACGCTCACCTGTTGTAGAGCATAAACAATAGTGGAGGACTGTGTGTGAGGCAGGGAAGTTCCCACTGTGTAGTGGGTGAGCTGTGAAAGCGACCTACTGAGGACTCACATGACAGAAGGCCTTTCTTTTAGGTGAGTAAGGTAAAGAAGTATCCCGGAGGAAGGCAACCCCGGTTAGAATCTCACCTTACCAGGGCATCTAAATGACGTTAGTCACATTTCCTGCTCTTGACAGACTCCAGAGGAAAACACCTACCCAAGAGTCATGAGAGCTGCCTCTGGGCCGGACTCCTGCTCCTTATTCCTCTAAGAAGGCAGCCCAACCTCGAGGCATATCTCAGCTCTTGCCAGGGCTCTGCCACCTCATGGGGAAGAGCAATCCAAACCTTTATAGAAAACAACCAATGACCTTACCTCTCTCGTGCGGGTGTGGGGACTGCTCACCTATCAAGTGAGTGTTTGGAAACAATTAAGGAATGTGGGACGTAAAGGGCATGTATTAGCACCGACAAAACTTGGCTCCGGATAGGTTTCTGTGCTTTACAGGCCAAAACATGACTCTAAGTCATACAAACACCAAAGCCACACTGTACATACGTGACAGAAAGAAGTCATTTTTCTGAGGAACCCTGAGATTGTCTATGGAAATACTGAAGGAAAAAACCAAACATTTACACAAAGTCATTTTAATTATACCCTCTACACATACTGTAACTGTTTAGGTAGCTTTCTCTATCAGCCAACTGATCCCTAGGGTCCTTTCTGGGTTTTATTTATTGTGAGGCAGCTCCATACAGGAAGATGAAAGTGAATGAGTAACCTTCCAAAAATGAAGAAATCAATGAATAGTAAATTAAGAGCTTCTTGAGTGAAGACACAGTTCTTTATATCTAAGTTATTCTAGCTAATTTCCCATTGCATAATGATTAATGAAGCATGAGGAAGTTAATATAAGTTCATTTACGAAGGTTTAAATGAATTTTATGAATCAGAAAATTCCCATTCTCAAAGGGACACATTTAAATGAGCCTGTCAACTTTATATATTGTACTTCAAGACCCAAATAATGAGTGAATGTTTGAAACACTTTTGGAGCTGATAGAGGGTGTACTGACAGTTCAATAATCCAAAGATGGGCTCCTCCCATTGACTAGGCCCATCTTAAGCAACACATTTGTGTGTTTTACTATTAATATTTCTTAATTTTATGTTTATGGTTGTTTTGTCTGCATGTATGTCTGTGCAGTGACTGCAGAGGACATAGGAGAGTGTCAGATGCTGTGGAACTAGAGCTGTTAAATCGCCATGTGGGTGCTGGTAATCGAACCCGGGTCTTCTGGAAGAACAATCAGGGCTCTAACCACTGAATCATCTCTGTAGTCTTGTATTTTTGCTTGGTTTTGATCCTTGCTGCTGAATATTATCAGCAGCACTGGTCGTTTCAACTAGTAACTCTACTTTCAAGAGTGGGATTCTAGGGAATGATTGTGCTTCCTAGGATTCAGGGTTTCTGATTAGGAAGGTGTTTTATGGCTGGTCCCAGTACAAGGATTAAAATTTACAAAGCTACACCATACATAGGGACCATGTGCTGGTGTGGAGTAGTACAGGTCACAGGTCAGCTGTACAGAAGACCAAAGACACAAGGGTGCAGGGCGGTCTTCTGAGCCTCAGGCCAACTCTACTGTGAGTCAGGCGGCATGGAAAACTGGCACTAAAGAATTCAGAATTTGATCTTCATTCTATAAAGGACAAATACTTTTGAGCCCTCCATTAAACATAACTTTAGGTACTGGGAGAGGAAAGGAAAGAATCTTGTTCTTCTACAAACAGACCCAGGAAACTTACTCTGGGCCAATGGCTCCAACTCATTCAGTCTGACTCAACTGCTGTGTGAATTATGCAAGAGGCGGTGCCCTGCTGAGGATCACGGAACCAGCTCCACAGGCCACTACTGAACAGCGCAGCAGCAAAAATGGGAGAGCTGCTGATCCTCTGCCATAGCTCCTGGCAGAACGGAAAGCATGAGGGTCAACTTTCACATTTAGTAAACAGAAGCTCCCCAGTTGTGTTAAGATTATTTAAACAGGATTAGTCAAGAATTTGGTGAACAACAGAAATGGCTGTGAAAGGGAACGATATTACGTGAGACTTCTTTATTAATTGTAATCCCTTCTAAACAGCACTGTGTTGTTTCAATCATAGGGTGTCCTGGATCAAAAGTTACAATTTCATACTGCTTGCTACACAATTCTAAACTGGACTGGCTTTCATGAATCGTGCCTTGGGGATGGAATTTCAAATTGCATATCTTTCAAGACATCTGCTATAAAAGCAGGCCCCTGCTCCCCACCCACCCCCAAGGTGGTTCCCACTCCTCCTTTCCAGGGATGCAAGCCATAATGGCCCCTTGCTGTTGTGCCTACACACCAAGGACACTCCACCTCTGTGGGTGGGCTGGACTGACCAGCTCCTTTGCCTGGAATGTACTCCTCCAGGTATCTGTGATTCCCTCCTTAGCTTCCTCCTGCCAAGAAGCGCCTGACTACACAATGTTTATCTGAATTTATTTTTCTCCATGGTTCTTATCACTACCTGAAATATTTTAGGTATTGGTTTGGGTTTGCTTGCTCTCTCTCTCTCTCTCTCACCATTTTATTCACTGATACACATACAAGTGTATCCAAAACCAGTATCTGACAAATCATAGATATTCAATTACTTTATAATGATTTAATTATTTAAAAAGTCACTGAAGCAAATGAAAGAACAAAACTAGGCTACAAAACTATGTTTTGTATGAGCTCAGTCATTTAAAGGAGTTAGAGAGATACACCAAAGGACAGATGTTCACCTAGCCTGCTCCTTGAAATTCTCAGAATTTCCAGTTTCTAAAATAATTGATTAATCTCATGTTTGTAAGGTAAATGAGAAGGAAACAAGCACACTGCCCTCTCACTCACAATCCCTGGTGCTCCAAAGTAAGGGCCACACTGGGGGCCAACACAGGACCCCAACTGCCCTCTCCTACCCTTCCTCCATTTTACCTCAAGTCATTTGTGCGTTTGAGTGGGGGCGGGGGAGGGGGGTCTCGTGGCTGGCCTCAGACCAACTATGTAGCATAAGATGACCCTGGCTTTCTGGACCTCCTGTGTCCACCTCCCACGTGCGGGGGGTTACAGGTGTGCACCACCCCAGTGCACTGGCGATGGGATCCAAGGGATTCAAGCACGTTAGGCAAGCACTCCAACACTGCATCCCCAGCCTCTGTCACCAGACTTACTCATCATCCTTCAAGCTTCTTAAGAAGCTGAAATGAGGACATTAGTCTCTACATTCTCTAAACTGTCAGTTCATATGTGCTGCAGAGCAGGCCCTGAATGCCTGCTTGCTAAATGTATTTGCGCATTTGAGGGATGACATATCGAAGAGCTCCTGCTGCAATCGTAGGCTGTCTGGGAGAAAACCCAATGTCATATCCCACCAAGGAACATGGACTTTTGGAAACGAGAGGCCCCTTTGGTGCCCTTTCCTAATGAGAAGTTTCAAAGCTCTGCTCCTCTCCCTGCTCAAACAATAGAGCCAGCAAAGACCTAGCCCATGCTACCAGAGCAGGGGATCTGGCATCCACATGATCTGTCTGGATCCAGCTTCAGATTCATGGACTTGATTCCCATTACATGTTCCCTGAGGCTTGTGTCACTCTCAGTTTTATTAGTGCCACAGTATGCACTCATCTTCCTTAGCAGACTTACAGGCTCCTAGAGCACTGGGTCCATTTTGCTCATTGCTAACACCCAGTTTCAGCCTGCTCACAGGGCTTGTAGTGTGCAGAGACAGATCCGTGGCAGCACAGGATAAAGAAATGGATTCACAGACTAACAAGATGTTCCATCAGAGGACTCCCCTTGTGCCTCCCTTTCCCGGGGAAGCTACGGAGCAAGAGGACTCACCTGTAGTATGAGGGACTCTTTATCTCCTTCTAGCCGTGCCAGGCGTTCCTGGTAGGTTTCATTACTAGCAGCACTATGGTGATTTACCTGGGACTGAAGAGGGGAGAAGAACACACTTAAAAGGCTAGAAAAACACTGTCCATTTCCAAATGCAGTATACAATGAATGCGATTTATAAGGACAGTTTCGGTGATACTCTGTGCAAAAACCAATCCCCAAAGCTGGAAACTTGATTTCAAGACAACTCGGAGGACCAGGCCACATGCCACTAAAAGGTGTGTCCTGGAAGATGGTGAAACCACCTTTGATGACCTCACCCTTGGCTGGGAGGGCCTTAACAGAGCTTCCAACCAGCAGGGCTTGACTTGATAGGCCAAGGCATGCTGGGTCTGGTTCAGCTGATGGCACAGCCAATGAAGGTTCTGTTCTGGATGGAGACTAGAGTCAGCACCACTTGCCAAGGAGATATGTAGGGGAAGGTGGGGCAACAATCTTGGAATTTTCAACCTTTCCTGCCAGGGCTCAGCAGATTCACCCCTGAACATCATGGTCATATAGAGAACTGAGGATACCAATTGCAAGGTCCACTCCAAACCCACCCCTGATTAGAGCACTTACTCCTGATAGCATTTTCAGTAGTGCTTAAGCTCAGAGCAGTGAGCTGCAATCGCACCATTTTGAAAGTAATCTAAAGAAATATCAACCAGAGGATCTTGAAGAGTGGAGCAGAGGGAAAATAATGAATGTAAAGTGACTAGGAACTAGAGAGAAAAGAGAGGGGATACACAGTGGCAGGGGACAGACTTCTCCAAACTGTCCTGAGCAAGCTACAGGAGTTGTCACTTTCTAGGGTTTGCCCAACCTAGCTTGGCAGGGAGTGGGGTAAGGGCTACTAAAGGCACTAAGCTGGCCCCCAACCCACCAGAGCTCACTTCCTCCAGGCCAAATAAAAGGCTGAAGCCAGGGCTTCACAACCAGCCAAGCAGAGGGTTGCCTGTCTAAAGAAGTAGATCTCTTTGCTCAAAGGGAAAGCTGTTATCCTGATAATCTGGGCCTGGCCTAGTGTCAATAATCCCTAAGGGGGGTGTTTATCACCCCAGAGAAAAGTCACAATTGTGCAGATGGGTAGGTCAGAGTGGCCCAGGGTTGGCCCACCTTACCATAAAGCTTATCCCCCCACATTTCAACTTTGAGATTGTGCTGTCCAAGTTCTCTCTGTGAGGAAGAGCACCTCCTCTGCTCTTCGGTCTAAGTGATGGACAAGCAACAGAGCCACTCCTCCCATCCTAGAACAGAATGAGGACTAAGCATTTTGCAATATGGAGCCTCATTAGAGAGAGAAGCACTGGGCTTCTGCTGACGGGACAGTAGAGAGCTGAGGCTGCGGCACTTCCCAGACAGCTGTGCCAGGCACAGTGGAGATGACACATGGCACCTGGTGACACCACTGCCTTTTCTTCCAGTCCTGCTCGAGCCCCCACGATCTCACCCACTGTTACAGAATCCCTTTCATGTCATAGACAAAGGGCCTTCACAATCAACAATGGCTTCTTTGTGGATGGGGTTTATTTTTGCCAGAGTAACTAATATTCCAGGTACTCTCACAGAGCGGGCTTTCCCCTCGAATCCAGAGGTGGTCACAGTCAGCATTTTTTCAGAACCCAATAAGAAGACAACTCTGAACAGCAGGACACATTCTCCCACAGAAGGACTTACAATGGGGATCTTCAGAAGACAGAGGGGCAAGTAGTGAGTCACCCAAATGGCATTCCATGTTTGACTACAAGATCAAAACCACCATATTTATAAATGATGCTGTCCAGCCATAGAGTCATAACTGGCCCAACAGGAAGTAGATAAGAGAAGGTCAAGGGGTAAAGGGTAGATCTGGCCACAAGGCTCCACCAAGTCCCCAGACCACTGTGCTATATTCAGTTATTTATAGCCTGCCCCTGTATTAACTGCAACAATTTTATGTTCCCTTTGCAACATCATTTTTTGTTCTGTTTTGTATGAGACAGGGTTTTGCCATGCATCTCTGTCTGGCTTTTACCTCACCATGTAGCCCAAGCTTGCCTTCAGCTCACACCAATCCTTCCTTAGTCTCCCAAGTACTAGGATCACAGGCATGTACCACCTCGCCCAGCTGTTAGCATCTATTTTTAGATACAAACCTGACTTTCCCGTACTAGAAGCAAAGTTCAGTCACTACTGACAGTTTGCTGTTCTCTACAAAACCATGATGATTCCAACTGGGAGACCAGTGATCACTCAGAAGCTTCTCTCTTTTCCCACCACTTCCTGCAGAGGCATTATTGAGACCCTTGCCAACAAACTTTAGGTGGCTGCTATCTCTTTGGCTAGATCTAACATCTGCTCTCTTTAAACCCACCAATTAAGTCTTCCCACGGGAAACCAGTTTGCATGATGCCTAGATCCTGCCTTACTCTCTCTGCCTTTACTCCTGGACCTCCTTAGGTGTGCTAGGTGTGCTACATCTCCCCCAGTTCATAAATAGTAAAAGCTCTTAGTCTATCACACTGTGGTTATGCCACTGACACCCTGCCTGAACTCTGACCCCTGACAGAGAGAGACCCACGCAAGTGGCTCCGACACAGGTGGTTCTCTCAAAGCTACTTTGGGGCCACTGGTGGCTTCTGGGAACAGTAGCTACCAGCTGAGTTGGTTAAAACAAAACAAAACAAAAGAAAAAACTCATTCAAATCAGTTCTTCATTATAAGATCCACCTGTACAGTCACCCATTGAAGCGACTATTAGTACTAACTGACCCAAAAGTTATGGTCAGAAAATAAGTTAGTGACATAAGTTCAGTTAGTACAAGAAAATGCCTGCCACAGAGTTCACAGGACACAGCAGGAATCCCTGAAGGTACAGGGTCCATTCTAGCAGCCAATAGAAAAAGCAGAAGGAGGACAATGTGTTAAAAGATGCACACACAGAAGGCTAGGAGGCTACGTAAGGAGGATCATATGAAGCTGGCCTGGGCTGCATCGTGAGATCCTGGCAGATAGGTCAATCCTAGAAAAACGAACTGACCGCCTAGGAGAGGTCTACCTATTCCTGGGCAAGGAAAGAATTGCTCTTGTTTTCACAGAGAGGCTTTGTGCAATGGGATAAATCACATCTGTGATGACCCTGTCAACAGAGCTCTAAAACCCACTGCCTTCCTGAGATGCTTACAAAACAGGTGGACTAACACACACGGCAGAGGTTACGGCGGTCCCGTGAGATAGACACAGCACCCGCAGCACACAGCCAGCCTTCGCATAGCATTCCACAGAAGCCAGGTCCTGCTCGGAGCACGTTACACACAGTCATTCATCTGTGCCTTCCTATTAACTCCTGAAATGAATGCTATTTTTCTTCTTATTTTACAGGTAAAGAACCATGGAGCAAGTAGATCACGCGCTCAAGTTGCTATGTAGTAAGCTGGTACACTTTCTGTTGCTTGGGCTTAATTCGGGAACAGCTCAACTATGAAGTTCGGGTTCTGTATTGTTTTATTGACTGTGTTTTTATTCCCAAAGCTGGAAAATGTCTCTAGGGGAGTAATGAAACAAAAGACGGCCCATTCGTAATATGGACCACTTGCAGCGTTTAAAGTGCGAGGCTCATGCTTATGCCTAGCATAGAACTACGGGATGGGTAGTGAACAAAGCAAGATTCAAAAGTGGCCCGTGCCGTGATGATGAAATGCAACACAATTCCGCAGCTATTCACATATGTGGGGAAGAACAGATGAGCTTCCAGAAGGTTACCTCACAACCTTTTGCCAGTGCTTTCTTCTGGGGAAGTAACATAAGGTTAAAGCTGGTAAAGCTACATGAGGGCGGGGGATAAGATAAAAGGTCAGTGCGACTCTAAGCCCCAATATTTGAGTTTCTTAAAAATACTTTGTCTTTTGACAAGGTGACCCAGGGCGTGTAAAAGTGCTTGCTGCCAAGGCTGATGACCTGAGTTTGACCCCCAGGATCTACATGGTAAAAGGCAAAACCCTGACTCTTTAAAGTTGTCCTTTGCACTCCATACATGCACCATGGTATATGTACACACACACAAAAAAATTTTTTAATACATAAATGTAAATAGTAAAAATTGTTTTAATATTATAGGTCAGGGTAATTACCTAAAAACATTGGAGGAGTGTGTGACCTGTGTGAAACTTGGACTGTGAAAGAACATGCCTGTATTCCCTCCCATTTTAACTAAATCATGCTACAGTAAAATATGCCACCTTCCTCTCATCAAAGAACTGATATAGGAAGGAGTGAAGGGTCTCTAAAGATTTCTGCCATGTCTGTCATCAAGAGTAATGTTTCACTATCCTAGTTAAAGACAAACCACATTTTGTCCCTCTCAAAGAATGACTCTCCAAAGGCAGGGTAAAGGCTCAGACTCAGGGAATCCATCCATTAAAATTCAAATCTTAGGAGCTGGAGAGATGGCTCAGTGCTCTAGCGCACTTGCTGGCCTTGCAGAGGACTGAGGTTCATTTACTTGCACCAACATCAGGAGGCTCTCTACCTCTTGTCAACTGCACATCCAGTAGGTCTGATCACCCCTTCTGGCCTCCATGGACACCCGCACTCATGTGGTACACAGGTTTAGGTGCGGACACACATACAAAAAAATACAATTTTTAAAACCTTAAAAAAGAAAATAAAGTAAAATCTCATGGAGGCAAATTATCAAACAAGAACAAGAGCTGTCATTTCCACATCTTCCCTAAGCCTTGAGAATCATGTTCCAAAGGCCCATGGAACAGGAACGACATGTTTCTTTGACTTGTAAAGGTCATCTCATTTTCTATAGGACTGGTTACCACCACTGGGGCCGAGGAGGCCTAACAAACACGAAACTTGAATAATCAATAGCCTAAGGGTGGGCTGTTTCTAAGCATCAGTATGATAGGTTTTACGAAGATGTGATGCCCTGGATAATGTTTTCTGGTAGAGGATATTGGGATAGATCCTGATAGTTAATTGGTCTCAACATTAGAAGAGCAGTCATGGAAAGGAGCCTATGTGTGTCCAAGAGGGACATAACTGGCCATCAAGACTCCAGCAAGAGTAGTCTCTGCATAAAGAGAAGTTTGGGTCTATAGATGAACACTGACCATACAGGCTACTGTTAAACATCCCATACCTCTCCCTGATTTACATCTCACCCCAGGGCTCTAAGATGTTCTCCCCCCCCCTATATATATATGTGCGTATATATATACACACACACACACACACACATATATATTTTTTTTTGTTTATTTACTTTTTATGTGTATGAGTGTTCTGTCTGCATTCATGTCTATGCACCATGTATGTACCTGGTACTCTCAGAAATGAGGAGGGGGTGCCAAGATCCCCTGAAACTAGAATTTTGGACAGTCCTATGTGGACAGTCATCTGGGTGCTGGGAATCAAACCAGGTCATCTGTAAGAGCAAGTGCTCTTAACCACTGAGGCATCTCTCCAGCTCCCAAGTAGATAAGTTTCTACTGCACAGAAAGCTTGAAGTTGAAGGCAGACTCAAGAAATAAAATGGCTTCCTACATCTTCAGGACACTGTGTTTTTAATTAGTGATGAGCCTATCAGGGAAACTTAGGTCTCCATAAAGAAACCTTACACATTTGTGAGAACCCAGACTAGTCAACTTCCCCCTTGTTGTTTTGATAAGGGAAGGAAATGGAGAAAGCTTGGATTAATTACTCTTGGCAGAGGATCCTTCTCAGCAGCCTTAATGGAATCATCACTTGTCCAGAGCGGACCAAGTTCATCATCTCTATTGTAGTCACAAGGCATGAGTGACAAAAAGCGAGCATGCACAGAAGAAAAGGGAGGGAGGGAGCAAGCAAAAGGGGAAGAGAAAGAAGACAATGATGAGAGAGAGGGGAGAGAAAGAGGAGAGATAGATGGGAATAGAAATACAGACAGAGACAGAAGCAGAGGTAGGAGAGGGAGACGGAGAGGTTGTGATTCATCCAAAAAGCAGGACAGTATTCTCCCTGCTCTCCCTGATCTATGCTGCCTTACTGAGCCTTCCTGTCAGTCGTCTCTGGGCTTGGACTAGTTCAAACTGAGTTTCTGGTATTTGTAACCAAAAAGCCCTGGCAAATGCATCCGTCTCAGCGTGAGCACTGAAGTTTACTCCTCTGGAGACAGATTTATAGGAAAGAATTCCTGCAATTTGCATATAGTACTGAATTACAAAGGAATTCTGCTTTCCAGTACTTGGTTTGCTTGGACTGGCAATTTTTAAAACCAGGCAGTTAGTTCTAAACACACTGTAGTTAAAACCAGGATTATCATATCAAGGGCTAATGTGTGGCTCAGGGCGTGTCTGTGTGGGATGTGCTGGGATTAAAAGGACAGTGAGTCTCCTTTGTGTATGGAATGGATGGCTTTCTATC
Organism: Cricetomys ansorgei; assembly: GCA_026225945.1. NCBI lineage: Eukaryota > Metazoa > Chordata > Mammalia > Rodentia > Nesomyidae > Cricetomys > Cricetomys ansorgei. The sequence continues at coordinate 1,760,958 of JAMJFZ010000597.1, read as the reverse complement.
CACCACCTGTCTGCCTCCAGGAAAGTGAAGACAGAGATGAATATAAGAATTAACTGACCTAGAGGCATGTACTTGGGTGGGGTGGGGTAAGGAAAAAATGTAAAAGAAAATAAAAAATAAACAGAAACTCAAGTCTAAAAGACAAAGGTGAAATGGGAGATGTACAGTGACAGGCAAATAAGAACGTAAGCTGCCTAGTTAAAAGGCTGTGTTGAAAGAACTCATACGCCCTGCACAGCTTTACACGTGGGCAGGTCCGGGAGACAAAAAGGCTGCAGGTTCTCTGGGCCCCATCCATTGTCTAGCTGGACTTCAAGGCAGAGGAACCCTAATGTGCTGCTGGGGACTTCCATGTCCATTTACAGAGCTTCTAGGACATGCTCTCGGTTGGTTGTCAGAGAACAGGCTAGAAGTTTTCGGAACCAGACTGCCATCTAAGGCAGGTCACCTCTTCTCAGGCATCCAGTTCATTCAAGTAAAATAAAGGAGGTGGGGAGGTTTGCCCACGGAGCAGCAGGGAGGGCCAGCTAGGGCTACATACACAGAAACATGTGGGAATAAAAGTACCGGGTGCTTTTTGAAACAGGATGCTTTCCTAATTCCTCAGTGTTATAAACAGCTTTTGAATGCTCAAAATAACATAAAAATCACTTAAATGGCTTTGTCTAAGCTCAGAGTCCAAGGTTCAGTTAGAAACAGTTAATTCCCACTCCTGAGAGTTTGAATTATCTCCCCGATTCTGTTCAACAGAACCAGAGGCAATATTTCTGATCAGGACATCTAAGAAGTATCTATAAAGATCTGTACAAACAGCGCACAAAGAAAAGTAAGCACAGTGTTTTCAGGCTGGAAAGGAAAATAAGAAAAGCCTGACTGGCCACACAAAATGCAGTGCTGGCCAACAGGGCTGGAGTCGCGCCCTTGGCACAAGCAGCTGAAGACGTGTTCACTTTTCCGTTGCCCCGAAAAGGTGCCTGTGGTTTGAGGCAGATCTTCATGACCACAACTTTTTCCTCTTGACAAACATTTTGCTATGCACTCTAAGTACTCTGTGCTACATTAATGTTTATAGTGAATACAGTAAGAATTTTGATTAATAAAAAAAAAAAAGTTACAAAAGCCTAAATTTGAAGGGTTGGGGGATGGCTCAGTGGGTAAACTGGGCTTTCCATGAAAGCATGAGGACCTGATTTCAAATCCCCAGAACCCACATAAAAAGGCCGGCAAGGCTGAGCACATGCCTATAACCCCGGCTCTGGGAGGCAGGAGTTAAGTGGAGACAGGAGGGTTGTTGGAGCTTGCTGGCCGCCACCCTACCCAAAAACTCCTGAGTTCCAGGTTCAATGAGGAACACCACCTCAAATGAATAAGGTGAACTGAGAGAGAACATGACTCCTAACAACGTCATCTTCTGGCCTCTCGGTACACAGACAGACACATACATTCATACTTTCAAAGAAAAATCTGAGTTTTACTTCTGTTCCAATCTAGACATTGGGCCAGCTAAATCGAACCCCAGCAGCCTCTTCAAAGCCATCACTGATTACAGTGGTTTATCAGATTCCATGATGTTTACTTGTTCCTAGCCTATCTCCTCTACTGAATCCTGACCAAAGCCTAGCTAACTATGCACGCTCGTCGTGGAGTTCTGGACGGCATTTGAGTGCTTGATGCCATGGCACCATGCTAGGGCAAAACGGAATCCCAAAGACATGACTCCTGTAGCCTGTCCAGTGTCTACTGAGAGACCCCAGCATTTGCTGCATACATACTCTGGTACATTCTCAGGGATGCTGAGTGAGAGCAGTTCTGCATCATTCCTTGATTGACACATACAAGAGACTACCATCAGTGTTGTACTAGACTGAACTTGGTGAGAGTTGGTTCCAGATCACATGGAACAAGGGAGATGCTATAATGATGTATCATTGGTATGTAGGAAGACACTAAAGAGCGTGAGAAAACCCTAAGACATGCGCCCAACAATAACTCTGGCTGTCACATCGCCTTCAGAGCCAAGAACTGCTTGCCACACAACCATTCCATGAGAGCCTTTAAAAACAGAAAATACAAGACCTTAGGGCAGTGGTTCTCAATCTGTGGGCCACGACCCCTTTTGGGGATCAAATGACCCTTTCATAGGAGTTGTCTTAAGAAAATCTGCAGATCAGATATTTACATTATGATTCATAACAGTAGCAAAATGACAGTTCTGAGTAGCAGTGAAAATAATTTTATGGTTGGGGGTCACCACCATGAGGAAGTGTATTAAAAGGGTCGCAGCATTGGGAAGGTTGAGAGCCACCACCTTAGGGAATTCCTGCCTGGTACATGACCTGGCCAACTCCCTGTGGCTGGCTGGTGAGACTATGGAATCTAGAGAGAAAACCTACTACTGTCAATTCCTAAACCAATATAATTCCCAACTACATCTTAAATACCTTTTTGTTGTTGTTGTTTTGTTTTGCTTCTGTTGGTTTTTTCTTTCTTCTTTTTTGTTTTTTTCGAGACAAGGTTTCTCTGTTGTAATTCAGGTTGACCTGGAACTCACAGAGATCCACCTGCCTCTGCCTCCCTCTCGAGTGCTGGGATTAAAGGCGAGCACCACCACTGCCTGGCTCTAATACCTATTCTTACATCCATAGGTAAGAGTATCTCTCACCCCTTATCAAAGAATCGTCTCTGTGCACCAACCAGAGAAATCTACAATTGTTCAAAAAGCAAAGAAGGATTGGCCATGGTGTGTCCATCCCCACCTGATACATCTACAACACAATCCTTACACCTAAGGCTCTGAGAACAGTGGAAGAAGGGGTGAAAAGATTGTAAAAGCCAGAGGAGCAGGCTGTCTGTGAAGAGACAGAGTTTTCTACATATGACAGGGAGGTACACCCACGAAATCTTAACAATACGGCTGTCAAACAAGACCTAAACAGTAACAGCACCAGTTGACATCTCAATGTGAGTAGGAGAAATCCCACAAGACTGCACCCTAAATGATGGGTATAGTGGAATATTTGAATTAGAGGACATATAGTAGTATACTCTGTCTTTTTGAGTAATGCTCCTGTAGACATACTTTCTGTGTTGTGTGGGAAAGGGCATATCCTAATGCTTTGCAGTTTGCTTTCTGCACCTCTTCACACCTCTGTGCCAAATACAATGGACATAGCCCCCTAAAATCTTCACATAAAAGGCCATTTGTTTATCTTAGTGCAAATGAAGCATCATTATGGCCTTTGCAGCTGGAACCCAGGGAAGATGCTGGACACTGGACACCAGGCTGAGGAGCTGGGACACCTGCCTGAATAGGCAACAGGTCAGCTGGCAGACTCTGCAGGATGTTAGGTTATACTCATTTGTGTAAATAAGGCCTTTGTATGAGTAGGAAGAAGCTTTGGATGAATAAAGAAACTAGAGAGAAGCAGAAGGAAGCCATGAAGCCATGTGAGGTGAGACCGTTTGCCTAACCAGCCAGGTTTGGTATCTTGGAAAGTTATCCTTGTTCTTTATTGAAACCCGTTGTAGATATTAATAGTTCCATCTATAGATGGGCAGCAATTAATGGCTGCTAAGAGGGGGAGAATTAGTCTCCTCTGTAGATGAGTCCCCTGAAAGATCCCCAAAGAGTCAGCCCTGAGCACATATACTTGTGAACAACCCTAAATCGGCTTAGCAGGTTGTATTTATATATAAGCACACACATACACTTTTTTTGTGTGTGTATAACAATATTAAAGAGGAAAAGGTCATGTATTTGAGAGCACACTAAAGGTATACAGGAGGAGTTGGAGGAGTGGAAATGTAAAATTACATAAGTAGAAAAATAAAAGCAAACAGGTTACCAATCACCAAGGTAACCAAACAGTATGAGTATAGGCAGTGCCTGCACACAGCAAAACATCTACATTCCTTGGCTTCCTGGTAGCTATAAACTCATCTACTCCCAAGACAGGTTCTTCTTTCTCTAAGCAAAGAACAGTTAGAACAATCCACTATCTTATCTTTGGCACAGAGTCAAACTGCAGTGTGAACACAGAATGAAAGCAGACTCTAGCTACCATTAGTCCAGCAAGGGAGACCTATCCTAACCTTGACCCTTCTCTCCTCCTCCATTTGGTTTCAATTGCATAGGCTGGGTGGCTTAAGTGTTGCTAGTGGGGTGATCCAAATACCATCATCCAGTGATCTAAATACCCACCTTTAGGAAACCCAGCTGAGTCCACAAGTAATGAATTAAGTAGCATCTTGGTTAACCAACATATGTGTCATCATACTTCACTCATGCATTTCTTCAATGACTAAGATAATACTGAGCACCTTAATAAGTATAATAAATACTATCAGAGAAAGTTGTGTGTGTACAGCAATAGCAAGGACATAGAGAAGAGATGAATAGATTTTTACCTTCAAAAGGCAGAAGAGGCTTTATAGAGGAGGCCCCACTTACAGGATTAAGTCTGAAGGCTATAAAGACTTCTAAGGGAATGGCACCTTTGAAAACAGCCTTCCTAAGACAGATAGGCTGTCACTGAGGCCATGATAATCACTATCCTTCAGACATTCTGAATTCCACAAGCTTTCCCAGCAAAGGGTGGAGTGAAGCTCCCAAGCTCATCTTCCTGGCAAGATAGATCTGGAGAGAAACACATGTGACTTACCAAGATCTCTTCCCAAAGTTATAAACAGGGCTCAGCTCTGGCTACTGTTAAACATCCTTTATAGTTGGCTAGATTCACAAGGAGCTTAAAGCACTGAACTGTAGAACTGGTATTTGTACATTTATGCCTACATCCTATGAAAGGGTTATGGTAATACCAGGAGGAGAGGAAGAAGAGGAGACTCTTTGAAGAATTTCTTCATCTTGCCAGTTCCAATAGACACAGTGACTCATTATCAAACACCGTCAGAGACAGGCAGCATCACTAAGTGTTGGGAGTCTGGGGTGGAATGAGCCCTGTGTTTTAGCTATCTGGAGGCAGTACAGCTAATTGCCTGGTACTTCTTCAACGGCTCAACTTTCATAGGAAGGCCACCGATGCTACAAGATTCTCAAGTGGGTGAGGGTGGCAGGCTGGAGCTGTAGGTCAGTTGACAGTGTGACAAAGCTCTAGGCTTGATCCCCAGCACTGCATAACTAGGGTATGGTGGCACGTACCTGCAATCTCAGCACTTAGGCAGCAGAGGCAGCAGAAATGATCAGTAGTTCAAAGTCATCCTCAGTAGTTAGTTTAGGACCAGCTTGGGCTACATGAGACTTTAAACAGTGGGGATAAATTCAAGAGGAAATGGCTAGGAAAGGCTGCTTAGGATGAAATATAGCAAGGACACTGCCGAGGGGGGATTTTAGAAGTGACTGTAAGGACAAAAGGCAGTGTGCTCAGGGATGGCGGGGAAGGAGGAGTAGAGATGGTGAGTCTTTAACTCCTTTAAGAGCCCTGCTAAGAGGAAAGTGGGTTATAAGGTAGCAGGAAGACAAAGATAGTTTTTGTTTTTTCCCTAAGAACTAAAAGGAACCCTTTTCCTCCAAGATCAATGGAGTAGACAAGAGGCCGCTGAGAGACAAAACAGAAGACTAGAAAGAGCTGGTGCAGGATGAGATCAAAAAGACTCAACACTGGGACAGCCTCGGCTAAGAGAGAAAAGCCCAGCCCCGTGAAAGAGAAGGAAGTTCAGAAGTAATAGCTGTGAGCATGGTTACACTTTCTGAAGAGGAAGAAAAATGAAGGGTTCATCTAAGTTTGCTGCTCCCCCATCCCCATGAAGTCAGCAATGGCCCCGGTTGAGAAGAGTGTAAAGGGAAAACCATGAAGGAGCTGCCACAGAGGATGGGCAGGAGTAAAGAGCTAAGTCACAGGCTGCCTGAGAGCTGCTGTCAACCCGTCCATCTACTGATGCCTACACTGCTATGAGGGACCCACCAGCTACTCCACCAAAGATCCCACTGGGTAAAGGGGCCAGTTGACAGAAGTCACGGCTACAGGAGGTCAGAGACGATGAAATTCTGGCTCCTAAACTATACTGGGGAGCTTGGTAGACAGGCATGTTGGGTATGTTGGATACAAACTGACAGTACCTGTAGGAAGCTGGAAACAGCAGAAGCCCTTGAGAAACTGCATATTATTGCCCACTGTATGGGCTTGGGGAAAACGAAACAAAACAAAACAAAACAAAAAAACCTACTCAGAGTCAAGGCTGAGCACGCAGCTCAGCAGTAACCAGAGGTTGTCAGATGATCATGTTGATCATCCCACAGCACACATGACATGCTTTCTAAGTACTTTGCATGTACTAAATCACTAATTTCTATTTAATACTCAGGGAAGTAGAATTCCAGGGAAGTTATATACATTGTCCAATGTCCCCAAAAGGTGAGATATGAACGCAAGAAGTCTAGATCCAGGGTCTGTGCTGTTAACCAGTAGAAGTGGCCTATCACAGGAGCTGCAGACTAATTTTCTAATGTCCACTACAGCCTAAATCAGCGGTTCTCAACCTTCCTAATGCTGAGATTCTTTAATATAGTTCCTCACGTTGTGGTGACCCCACAACCATAAAATTACTTTTGTTGCTACCTCATAATTAATTCTGCTACTGTTATGGATCATAATGTAAATATATGATATGCAGATGGTCTTAGACTACCATGTGAAGGGCCACTCAACTCCCAAAGGGGTCATGACCCTCAGGCTGAGAACCACTGGTCCAAATGAATGAGAGGTGAGTCAGATAGATACCTATATGTCTGTCTTTGCAGCTCTTCTGACCACGTGGCCAGGCTGCTGGATCAACCATTTGAGTTTGCAATGGCATATAATAAGGTTTTGTGTTTGCAGCTTAAATGTATTCACATATTACTATAGGACTAAGGCAAACTGCGTGGCACACTCAGGTGGTCCTGTTTTGTGACTGATTGTAAGGGAGAAATTTTTGAACACACTCTAAGTGCGGAAGCCAGGTAGCAGTGTGAAGGTACTCTTACCACTGTCTGAGTTCTCTTCCTGGAAAAATGAACTCCTGCTCAGAGGGCAGTGGGTTGGTCCCATAAACACTGACTGCTGGGAGCAATCTTCAGAAACTCCTTCATGGTTATGTGGGTTGGATCTACTGATCTCAGTTCAGGACAAGTAGAAACTTTTGGTGAGTCAGGTACCAGACAGCTCAGGGGGATGAGGGCCTCTGGGTACGTGTAGCAGGAGTTACCTGGTGTGTAGGCTTTGTCTGTTCAAAGAATGAACTGGAGGGTGAGCCCTGGGCAGATTCTACTTAGCAACCAGAGATAAGCTGGCAGGAGCCAGTAGTCAGTGGTCCTCTGGTTACATATGCTGGGCCAGGTTGTAGTCACCTCTCCTACATCCTCAGTCTGCTTGGTGTGAGACCTTGATCTGGGACATGAAAAGGAGTCTAGAGCTGGAGGAAGGAATGGCCTAGCATGCGCTTCTACGAAAAACCACTCCATTCTTGCCTGTTCCTTTTTTAGTTCCTCCTTCCTGCTAACAGCATGAGCAGTTAAGCATAAGCATGCTGCTGAATGTTTCCTGTATGCAACTGGCACTGTGCTGAGCATTTTATAAGCATTAATCTTACTTGATTCCTTAAAAAGACCTACATGTTGAAAACACTATTATAAGCTTCCTTGTTTTAGAGGTTGTTTGTTTTTTTAAAAAAAAAAAAAAAAAAAAAAAACCCAGGCTTTTGAGTAAATCTACCTCTGATTACATTCCTGGTAAATGTTACAAAGCCAGGATTCAAAACCAGACATCACTCCAAACTGAATGTCTATAGCTATAACAGTACACACCACCCTGTCTTTCAAAAGCCCCATAATGATGCTTATTTTCCACGTAAATACTTCTCTTCCAGCTTGCTCCTCCTGAGACATAGTACTCCTCTTTGTTCTAATTTCCCCTAGGCTTGGTAAATGAGGGGTTGGTACTAGCTGACACCTATAAGCCATTATCCTCTTGTATTAGGTCAAAAGGCAAGGCTCCCACTGTGTGTACTAGCTCAGGATTCAGGCAGGTATCTATTCTTCAAGAACCTACCTCTTATACATGGAAGGACCAAAAGACAGTGTTTCCACCTTCAATACCATGGGTTTAGAGAAAGCTGTTTTCTGCATAAGCACGTGAGAATGCAGATGGGGAGTACTGGACACCTGGACTGGAGGGTAAGGGGACGGTGGCAAAGGAGTGGCCTCATGGAATCAGAGAAGGTGGAGATTCGAGGGCAGCTAAGATAAAGCTAAAAAAAAAAAAAAAAAAAAACAACAGGAAATATATACCTGGTGGTTACTAAAGCATGAAATAAAAAGGTAAGTTGAAAATGGGTTGGGAAAGCTCTCAAAGGCTGAAGAAGGTAATGAGGCCGCATTTTCTCTTCCAGATTGAAGGTAAGTCTCAGAGACTCTCGACCTGGGTCATGCATCTTCTGGTTTGGGGAGATTAAAAATGTGGTGTGAGGACTTGGGGTAAAGAAGAAAACTCACCCAACACGGAATATATTTTGCCTATTACACATTCAATACTCAATGTTTGGTTTACTCTTGCTAATGATTCTGAAAATCTTGAAAGCAGAAGAAATACATTTGCTATGGGTCCAGTGTGGGCTCTCAAACTGTCACCTGGCTTGGAGAGTCCATCAGTAAACTCTAAAGGTACCAGAGCTCACATCCTGCATCTTGGAGCAGACAGGACCTTCTCACTCTGCCTCACGGGCAGAATCAGTTCCTACAGACAGAGGCTCTCCGAGGACCGGTCACCCTCTGTGCAGGGGTACGGATGTGGCTTCTGCTATCCCAGGCACAAGGTGACCTGCAGGCCCTCTCAGTTAAAAGCTTTCTTTTGGAAGTAAGGAAACGAAGAACTAAGTGGTGGGAAGTATGCTTCTTCCTCGCTCCCTCCAGGATCTCCCTGGTGCAGCTTCTTAAAAGCTGACGATAGTACCAACCTTTGCCAAAAGGTCTGGTTGTCTTGGCATGCTCTTGGTGGCTGGGAAGCCCTCCTCTCTGTGAATCAGAGACTGAACACAAACAGGATTTCTGCTGCATTCTGAACCAACCACTTTCTGCACATGTGGCGGAACTGACGAAGAAGCAGGACTAAGAGGCAGAGAAAATGGTCCAAGACCAGGTTTCACAACCACTGAGATGCCGGCACCCGTGATGTCCTCGGCTTCTCTTGGGCTTTGATAAATGACAGCTGGTACTATCTGACTCCCATCGGTCATCCGGCTCTCTAATCATGCCTCAGCTGCCTAACTTCCCCAGCACAGCTTACCACATACCACATCGCAGTTACAGAATCGTCTTAGAATACAATTTAGACCCCACACTAGATTTCACGTTGCTTCCTCACTACAAACCTCGTCATTACAAACCACTGTCTCCCACCGTCCTTACATGGCCTTCACTGTTCTGCATGATTTGGCATCCACTTGCCTTTACACACCGTGACCGAGTCCAGCAACAATGGCTTTCTCTGGCTTGAAACCGGCCAGACTCTCCTGCCTCAGGAGATACCCACTGTACCAGTGCCACCCACTTTTGCTTTGGCCTGGAATGTTCTCATCCTGTTTTCCCCCTGACTCGTTCCTATTGCTCTTTCAGATTCTTGTGAAGTGCTATTTCTCAAAGAGATCTCCTGACAATATTCTTCAACCATCAACCCTCCTCAGCCTCTCTGGTGTTTACTTCCTGGGACTCTGTGACCTCCTCTTCCCGCTAAGGTAGAGTTGGTTCGACTTTGCTCACTCTGTCCATGCAGTACCAGGAGCTCAGTGTTTGCTAAGGAAGCACTGCCACTGCATAGGTCACATACAAAAACACCAGCCAGCCCAGAGCCTGGGAACTGGACAGTGAAGGTCTGTGTGTCCCTTCCAAGCAGGATACTTCCTGTCCTCCTGCAGTTACAATGTCAAACCTCTTATCTGTCAGGTGCTCTTTGCCCTTCCTCCCTCTCAAACATATTCATCTTAGAATCCCTCAGTGTGAAATAAATGTGAACTCATCTTACAAAAGAAGAACACTGGTGTTCTGAGTACAATGCCATTCAGCCTCCAAGATTCATTCATTCCTCAGTCACCCTCTACGCAAATGCTTATGCCCTGAAGAAATGGCATCAAACAACTTACAAATGAAATCCTGGGCTTCAGAACACTGCAAAGAGAACTCCCCTACAACCTTCCTCCAGAAACACAGAAGCTCACTGGACTGGTAACAAATATACCCTCTGCTCCGGATAACATCAAGGCTGAGAATGAGTTAAATGACTTCCGAATTCAGGCATTTAAGACAGCAGCAGCTTCCTCTCTGTGTCCTGCAACTCAAAGGCAGCGGACAGAACTTTCTGGTCACAGTGTACAGAGCTCCTGAATGCTTAAGAGCCAAAGTTAAAATAACTTCCATCACTCTATTCTTGCCTTTCAGTACAGAGACTCATTCACTAGGCTGTCAGAGCAGAAACAAAGGCAGCTGCCTATTTTCTTCCTTGGTGTCTATAATTAGATTCTCATGAAGAAGTTGGCCACAACAGAGTTGTGTCACTGGACAAATACCTCCCCCTCTTACACACACACACACACACACACACACACACACACACATACACACAGCCCAAACACCCCAAAGTGTTTCTCCCCTTACTCATTTCCAGAGAGACCCAGACAAAGCAGCCAGTCACTTACCCTCTTCAGCCACGAGAAATGCTTGTAAACATCAATGTCCCCATCCATGCTGGGTACCCATGTCAGCAGTTAGAGTCCTTGGTTGAGAAAAAGCCCTTTTTTCTGGCTGGAGCTCAAGCCCTCTCCTCCTCCCTGCCTCTGCCCCCTCCCCCGCAGGAACAGCAAGTCCAGTTTCCCCACTTCCCTGGCCTGTGTCCTGTAGCCTTTCTCTCCCTAAACAGACTCAGATACACAAGACTCAGACTTGACTGTGCTGCTCCAGGGTCCTCCCCCACCGCCCCCACAGGCAGGCAGGCAGCAGGCAGGCAGGCAGGCAGGCACACAGACACACGGACACACAGAGAGACACAAACAGACCAAGACTGACTTCAGAGTCCTTCAGAGCAATCAAACCTCATCAAAAGGGGTGGCAGGAGTTGTAAACACAAGTATACTTGAACGCACACACTCACTCACTCACTCACACGTGGGCAGGGGAACCTTCTCAATGATAATGCCAGAGCCTGCCAGAGGGAAACAGTCCGGAAGAAAATGCCTTGTCTGGCTTCCCCTTTTCTGTAGTGGCTGGAACTCATTACCGAGAGCCCCCGATTTCCTGTCTCTGCTTCACTCTGCATTTACCCACAGGCTCCCAGCTGCTCTCAGTTTATTTGGGACTAGGGAGACAACTAAAAATAAGCACTACTCCCAGAGGAGCTTGCTTGTTCCCACACACAGACACACACACAGACACACACACACACACACACACACACACCACAAAAACCCTGAAGCCCACACCTACCCCTCACAGATGGGCCACAGGCTGAGTCCTAAGGAAAGCCTGGGTTTCCAAAGAGGACAGACTTAAAACCAGCTCCTGTCCTAGTTCTGGGCTCAGAGGTGTGCCAGGCCTAGGTAGGGTGTCTGCTGTCCTTGGCACTGCTGGCGCTGTCTGCCAGAAACTAACTGCTACAACCTCAAGACCTTTACTACTGGCTCCCTCCGGGAGTGTGGCTCTGGGCTGTGAGCCACCACCAGCAGGTTCCTGGAGGCCACATACCACACCAGAAGGTTACAGCTTCTGTCAAGTCCCAGGACTGCCTCCCTGGCTATCTTCACCTCTGTAGAACTTGCTTTATGAAGCAGGGAGGTAGAGTGAGTTTCCATAAGACCTGAGAAGTGGTTCCAGGTAAGAAGAGGCCCTGAAAAGCTCGGAGAAGACAGGGAACTGTGTTTTCCCATCAGTGGGTCACATACTGGCTTTCCAGGATGCACCCCTAATATTCCCGGGTGCCTACATCCCTCCTCCTCACACTTTGACATCTCCTTTGAGAGCTCCCCCTGAAACAGCTTTTCTCCCTTGCCCAACCCTTAATGTGTGGCCTTTGGCTATGACTGATTATGAATGTGATCTTTGATGTGGGTGCAGTGGGAACAGCGGTTACATGCAAAGGCTCTGCGCTCGGCTGTCTGTCCTGAATGACTTGCAGACGCACATCATGTGACTGCTAAGGCCTTCCTGTGTCTTCCTTGGAAATCCCAGCATGAAAAGAAGACTCCACTGGTTATCAAGAGCACCCTCAACATGGCATCAATGTTCACCACAGCCCTCCAGCAAAGCCAGAAAAACAGAGTACAAATAGGGCTAACAGCATAGTCACCGATCACAGAGGCCAAGGGAGGAAGGCTCTAGCAGGCAGCTGGCACGAGGGAGGAGTAAATTCCTGCGGACACACCCAGATCAGAGGCCAGAAGGAAAAAGCAGGCTTGCTGCCCTGCCGTGAGCCCTGGATCCCTACCCTCACTGGCCTGGTTCCAGAGTGTGGCCTACGACCCCTACACCCCATCCAATGTTGTTTTCTGTGCCCAGACCTCAGTACAATGTGCTACTGAAGTCTGCAGAGTTGGGACGTCTTTAAAAAATAAAAATTGTCTAGGAACGTGGGAAAGTCAAATGAACAAACTCATTAGGTAAGCAAACCCTTGTTCCGCACCCAATACAAATGAAACGTACTTCCTGCCCTGAGCAGAAAAAGAATTATCTCATGGTATGCAATAACGGTGTGCAGAGGCTGGGGCACTGATTTGGAGGTGGAATCCCACTCCCTGAGGATAAGGGCAACTCGTGCTCTCCACAGAGGAGCTCAGTGCCTGCCTTTCCTTCTCTAGGAGGAGAGTCAGAAATAGAGTGGTACGGAGCTACTTCTCATCAGCCCTACTAACTCGGCACCCGAGGGAGGGGGCTCAGATGCATGGGCAGAAGCATCCCCCGACAGCTTCTCCTCAGCACCTTCCTGGTACATCTAATCCTTCCTATTGCTGGCTGGAGTGTTCCTCCCCAGACCCTAGGAACTTCCAGCCCCTGGCAAACCACCGCTGATGGCAGGCAAGGTTCTACTGCACAAGACTGGAAGTGCATCTTATTTCTGACTCGTTTCTTTTAACTTTCTTGTTACACAGAAAAGACTTAAGCATTCTTGAAATAAGGCTCAAACGGTGAGACTAACAAAGACTAATATTATACTTAGAGAAAATAAAGGTTTAATGACCTGTTTGCCTGAACAAAGCTAAACCAGGGCCAATATCATCTATTAACTCAACTGGCCTGATATGGACTTGGGGTGGGAGTGGAGAGGGAGCTAAGCTAAATCAAATAGCAGCCCTTGCTTAAGTCTTTGTCTCTTTTGTTAAAAATACCAAAGCATGTTTTAGTCATTGGGCTTCAACCCCCCAAAGGATCCAGAGCAGAGCATGTACATGTGACCAGCAGGAAGGACAAGGGTGGGGATGAGTGAGGTGTGTGAACACAGGAGCTTCAGGATTCTCCAACCTCAGGCACATCCAGGAGATCAGCTAGAGCTCCCACATAGTACTGCACGTGAACCCCAGTTGCATTGCGCCAAAACCTCCCCAAAGGCCGTCCTGGTCTTCTTGGTGGTCCACAGACTTTATTGAGTCAGGTAAGCCCATAAATAGATTCATGTTATATATACAAAGCATTAAGTCTCTAAGGCTCCGAAGCTGTTTTTCATCATGTTACCAAGATGGTACATGATCCCCCACAAGGGGAGCAGCCTGGACTTTATCTGACCTGAGCTTGGGCTTAGGTTGATGCCCTTATTACTTTGGTGAGGTAGGGGGTTGCACTTCATGTTTCCGTTATACAGCTCCTTGGGGGCGGGGCTCCCAGAACTCAGAAAGGGCACACAAACAGAGGTCACCACACTGACCTTGATGATAATAATAATGGGCCTTTCTGAGAAGCATTTCACCTGTACCCACACTCAACCTACACTCCTGGATCCTGAGACAGCCTCCTGTGTGCTAAGAACGAACAGCCATGGAGGGGAGGCATAGGTATGAGGCCAGAGTAGTTGGCCTGGGACGGAGGAACTGCATGGAACACCACACAGAGGAGCTCTAAGGCTGTCACCTACCTGGCCACCATTCTGAGAATGAATAAGTGGCCCTTGAGGTCTCACCCTCTCTCTCCCCTACCCCTCCCTGTCCCATCAGTCAGACACAGGCAGTGTCCAAGCAAACAGGGGCCCTATGTTGTGACAAGAGGGGAAGGAGAGAGATGAGCTCAGGGGAAGAGGTTCTGACTCTGAGCTTGTTTCCTGGCCATCACTGCTACTCAGCCATATCCCCTAGAAACTTGGAGAACCCACCCACACAATGGTCAGGACAAGAGACAAATGCTAACTATTTAAAGCCCGGTGGGCCGAGCAAGCAGTTGGTCTTCATCTTACGTGACTGCTATCTATAGCAAGAAAGTGGTTCAGACCAACGGTAAACCAACAAATATAGCTGAGTTTTGGTAAAACCTTATTTATAGATGCTGAAATTTGATATTTTAAAATCATTTCCACTTCATAAAATATTCTTGTGATTTTTTTTCCCTTCAGCTATTAAAATGTGAAAATCGTTGTTAGTTAACGAACAGGCAATAGGCCACATGTGGGCCAGAGTTCACAAACCTTTAGGTTAGGACTAAGCTTCCCCATATGTACTAAGTTGCCTGGGTTGGAGGGGCTTGTAGTGAAAACACCAACTCTGACCAGCAGGGTAGGAACTGAGCCTGAATTGAAGTGCACATTGCGAAGAAGCTTGCTGGGAGACGCTCACGTGGCTGGCCGCAGGACCACACCTGAAGTAGTACAAAATAAGAAACTCACTTGCAGAAGCTCCTCAAAGAACTCAGGACAGGGAGAATGAATTCCTGCGGCTGGCCTGCCAGCCACAGCACTGCTAAAGGGGCAGAACGCCTTCTCTGCGGGTTGAGGATAAGTGATGTCCACATGTTTAGACCTCAAGTCATACTAACCTGGCAACATCCTCTCCCGTGTCCCCTGGGCTGAAGCAGGAAATCCAGAGGGAAAGATTTATTTGCCCTTTCACCAGTGTTTGTACATTCTTGGCCATTTATAAACATTGGTTCCTGGGGGCTGAAATAGTCTCTTTTGGTCAGGTCTTGAAAGGATCCAGATTTGCTAGAATGTACTTGCTTAGAGAGGGGGAAGGGCAATAAAACCCAGGGAGGTTAAAAAAAAAAAAAGTAAAACTGTTAAATTCGCAGTAACTGAGAGTCCCTCAAATGTTGGCTGCTGTGCCAGGAAAATTGTGTTCATAATCCCCCAAGGCACAAGGGGTGTCTCTGGGGTAAGGCTGACAGATACCACGTGGCCCAGGAAATGCCTCCTGGAATGTGGAGAGCCATCCTCCCAGTGCTCAAGCGAAAAGGAAGAGGGTCAAGGACCCTGGAGAGGTTTTCTGGACACTAACAAGGGAAAGGTCAAATCTATGCCCCTAGGCCTGGGTCGACACAGCTTGTCTCTCCTTCCCCAGCCCCATAATGGAGTCTTCTCAGCCAGCTGTTTGTCTGCTGGTTTCTAAGGAAAACAAAAAAAGGTCTCTTGTTTTCTCAGCTGACCCAGATGCACTGCTCAGCAGCCTCACAGGAAAAAGGGGAAAGCAAAAATTCAAACTATTTTCTCTTATAAAATCTACTACCTGATTCCTAGTCCTTTGTCTTTAGACATTCTAGCTTTTGTCCCTGACTCCCACCTACCGGCTGATTGAAGCACTGCACATGGAAAAAGCACCATCAACTGCACTTGGTCCACCAGGCCCTGCCCAGGGATTGGGGTTAGTTGGGAGGAGACTGATCTCTACCTATTTCTGAGAACGCTCTCAACAGCACACCGCACCTGTCAGAGGGAAGGTGCAAAGCACATACTGGAAATTAGCTCACATATGTTGCACCTTTTTGGTTCCACAAAACTAAGTATGCCCCCCCTCAGTGTGTGTGTGTGTGTGTGTGTGTGTGTGTGTGTGTGTGTGTGTGTGTGTGCGCACGTGTGTGTGTGTGCGCATGTGTGTGTGTGCATGTGTGTGTGTGTGTGTGCGCGCATGCGTGCATGTGTGTGCGCGCGCATGTGTGCATGTGTGTGTGTGTGTGTGCATGTGTGTGCGCATATGTGGGTGTGCGCGTGTATGTGTGGGTGTGGGTGGGTGTGTGTGAGTGTGTGTGAGTGTGTGTGTGTGTGCGTGCATGTGTGTGCGTGTGTGTGTGTGTGGGTATCCCTACAAATCCTCTGCCTGTGGCTTTGAACAATTACAACGTTCTAGATAAACATATCCAAACCTGTATTTTGGTCCTGCTGGAGAATGGTGACAGAGAAATGAATCACGTGGCAAAAGAAACCCAGGCTCAGGTTTTATAATCTGTGAAACAGCTTTCTCTCCCACCTTTCCTGAATCGCCCGTAGCTTTCCAATGTGGTAAACAGATTTGCTTCTTTGGCCCAAGTAAAGAATTGTAAACTGAATGTGACAGGGAAGAAAGCTCAAGCTGTGTGTGGGGAGCCAGAACTGAAGAAGCCACCATCTGTGACAAGGTGGTTGGTAGCTGATGAGGGAGAAGGCCAGCCCCCTTCCAAGGCCTGGTCTCTTTCTTTGTTGAAAGACTAGTTCAAAAGCTACGTGAGGGGGCCTGCGTTTCAGAGTGGGCACATAACTACATGGGGTCTCCCAGCGCTCACAACAGAGCTGCCCAATCAAGACAGGTATCTGCAGTGTTTGTGAGATACAGGCCTCAACTGAGGCTCCCTAAATCTCCCAAAGTTTCCACTTTGGAAACTAAGAGATCTGGGCTAAGGCCAAGACTGGTGTTTCAAACAAGGCCTGATGCTCTAGCCCCCAGAATAAAACACTGAATAAAATGCATTTCCACAGGGTCTGGGGATACAGCTCAGCTGTATAGAGTGACTGGAGTACAGACAGCCCTGGCATCCCCCCCCCCACACACACACACACATACACACGTAACCCTGCAATTGTGACCCAGGCCTATAACCCTAGCACTAGAGAGACAGAAGCAGGAAGATCAAAACTTCAAGCTAATTCTCAGCCATGCAGTGAGTTGAAGGCCTAGCCTGGACTATATGAAATTTGGATGGGTGGATAGATGGATGGATAGACAGACAGACAGGAGAGAGAGAGGGAGGGAAACAACAACAAGAAAGGAAAGACGGCAGGCAAGCAGGCAAGCAAGCAGGGAGGCAAGAAGTTTGGCCAGATCTTACAGATACTGAAACTGAGCTGATAGTTCGGGTAGGTAACTGAGTCTCGGAATACAGAAGAGAATAGAGCACTGAACTTCTAAACTCTTTCCTACCTCCTATACCCCCTTTGCCTTAGTTCATTCTACTTGCAGGTGTCTAGGCTCACTGTCCTGGATACCTGGTGTATTACAAAGGAAAGGTTGGGTCCCTGGGGTGAGGTTTTGGGGACTGCACGTGCTCCACTTCCAAAGAGAGCAGCAGCCTCTTGGAGAGTCTCTGCCAACCACCGGCCCTCATCATGCAACCTGGTGCCGCCTTGACTTGCCCTTGCTTTGCTGGGCTTCCCTGCCCTTCTCTGACTTCATCTTGAACTTTAACCAAGGATCTCTTTGGCCCGTATCCGCAGTATCCATAGCAGGTTACACCAACTGCAAGCAGATGAGGGGGTGTATGTACCAGAACATTGAGAAACATGCATAGCTGCTCCATCTGGAGACTGCTGGCTCTGGAGCTCACCTCATCTCTGCACTAGCAATGGGGTCTGCTCCCCTAGTTGAATGTTTGACTCTGGAGGGCTAACCTCCTTTTGAGGTACCACATGTAGCCAACCTGACCATATCAACAAACTTTTACCCATTCAACCAAGCAGGTATAGAGAAGTAGACACGTCCCTTGCAGATCACATGAAGGCCCTTTTGAAATGCAGCCCAAAGTCCTAGAAGCAGTCCTAGTGGCACAAAGTCTTTCTTGCCTGTGGTACATGTCAGGCCTCTAAGGGGCATCTCTCTCCTTTTTTGGCTCCAGGACCATCTAGTGAAGTTCAGGAGCTCCTACAACCCCACCCTCCTGAGGGGCATCAACCTGCACCTCACCACAGCACAGAGCAAAGGAAATTGCCCTATCTGGAAATCAGCTCCTTTTCCACCACAAGATAGATGGCTAAGACTTCTGGTGGGGGCCCTGGCTGCATCCTCTGTGAGCATCAACCCTAGCTTTACACTGTCCACCAAACAATGGCCCTATCTCCTAAAGGTAACATTTCTGCTGCCTACAGGACGGGAGCACCTCACTGAATCCTCTCTACAGGCAGCCTCGGGCACGCCTCAAGACCCCAAGAAATTCTTTGTACAAAAGCCTTGTCAACCAGCTTTCCACACAATAGGCCCAGAGTTCAGACATGGACTCCAAGGAAATTCAAATTTCTTCCTCCTTGTTTTATTGAGATCCCAGAGACAAATCCTGGGTCAGAGAGTCCGACATATACATGCCCTTCCAGGCCTGGAACCCACTTCTCATCCTACTTACTGCCACTTGCTCATTGGGATAATCCTGGCAGAGTCTGCCCAATAGGATTTCTGCTGAACAGGTTACTATAGTTGTGTTTCAGCCCTGCCTAGACCCAGCAAAAGAGAACAAGCCCAATAATGATGCAACAGGACCCGGGGTGTCTTCTCCATCTAAAACACAAAGAAAAGGCAGGCCCAGAACTAGTCGATTTGTCCTACTCTAGCCAGCAGTCATTCCCGGACACCCACCAGTACACGCCCAGCAAGCCCCTTCATCTTTGGAGATCCAGCGCCTCTGATGCACAGCAGCAGTCGGAGACCACACTTCCCACCGCACAACCGTTCCTCTCTGGCCAGAGCTCACTGAGTCTTAGCAGGGGGTCATCTAACACAAGGAGCTAATACATAGTTCTGTTTTAAGTTTTATATCTAAGCCAGGAAGACAGCTCAATGAGTTAAAGCACTTTCTGTGAAAGCCTGATGAGCCAAGTTCAGATTCTGTTGTCTATGTGAAGACATGTACCCGGAGCTCCATCAGCCATTAAAGGATACACATGAGGAAAATCCAGCTCCCGGAGATGGTGGGACAGATAGACAGGAGGAGCCAGAGCCTTTGAAGTCATCTAAAGCCAGTGATTTCATCTAGGCAGGCCCAGCCTTTCTAGTGATCTAAACCCTACTGTTTACATTGCTTTGCTGGATAAAATACCCCAACAGACAGTGATGTCACCAGGCAGAACTGGACCATGTCAGGCTAGTATTACAATAAAACTGGAACTCTGAGGTATGTGACAGAGCGTCTGTCTATAGGAGAGAACGAAATATGAGAATGATGAACAGCCTGTGTGAGCAGAAGGCACAGGTCACTCCTGCCTTGTCCCACAAACTGCCTCTCTTATTCCCATTTCAATCCTAATCCACCTAAGAGTCTTTAAAAAAAAAAAAAAAAGAAAGAAAAGAAAAGAAAAAGGGAAAAAAAAAAAAAAAAGGCGTGGTGACACAATCCTTTAGTCCCAGCACTGGCTAAGCAGATGCAGGCAGATCTCTGTGAGTTCAAGGCCAGCCTGGCTTACATAGCATATTCCAGGCCAGCCAGGGCTACATAGACCCTGTTTGAAACAAAAAAGTCTTAAAAGAATACCAACTGGTGTCTCTGTGGTTAAAGTAATATTTTTTAAACATTAATGAATTGCTTCAAGATAGTTTAGTGCCTGATCTGAAGGCTACGTTTTTCACAAGTTCCTAGCCAAATAGACTTAAAATTCATGTGGCAAGTCTTTTACCACGAAGACCAATCTAAAGCACCTCGGAAACTGCCCACTGCTCTGAACTGAGTTGCTATACAGAGAAGACCTGGTATGGAATGTGTGTAAAGTCAAAGTGTAAACTGATTTCAGGTCAACCAGTCCTAAAATGCAGACAGGCCATCTCTGCTCAGAATCAAACCCTTAACGTGCAGCTCTAGTTTCCTGGAATGTTTATATGAACTTCTGACCCCTGAAAAGTACACCATTCATAAGTGGCTGATGGGCATAATTACTCTAAAAGATTTATGAATGCAACAGCTTCTAGGAAAATCTGTCTTAAGCAAGCAATTCCTGCAATTATTGTAAATAATCAAACCCTAAAAACTGTGCAAACTTTGACACAGCTGTTTTCCCCACATGGAACAAAATTATTTTTAATATATTCCCCCAAATATTTTAAAAGTTAGATCAATTTTTTTTTCTTGGCACACATTAAAAATACGGATAAAATTGAGTGAACTGTGACCAAGAAGCCACACTATGAACCCACTGGGAGGAGAATCAGGTACCTAGCTATTTGATATGAGGTTACATCGGCCTTTATAGGGCTACAAGGGAGAGAAGAAACTCAAATAGTTAAGAGTGATAGAGTTAATTGCAATCTTTTAAAGCCCTATGGCTTGAAAAGTACAGCACTTAGGAAAATACATGTCCAAATAAAAGGTCATTTCAACATGGAAAATGAGCAAAGATACAAAGAGAAGGTGGAAAGACCTGCCCACGGGATTAACAGAACTTCCCACACATAACCAAGCTTGTGTGGGAAGAAAATTTAGAAAATTCCTTTCAAATCCTTTTGAGCATCTTACTTCGATAATTTAACTGTATCAGTAAAACAGCGAGTATGTGAACATGTATGTATGTGGAATTATTTCACACGGGGTATGAGATTAAAAGCTTAGAAACTATAGAGAGTATTAATAAGCTAATAAAAAGAAAGTTTAGCCTTCCACTAAAGAAAGGAAATGTACTAAAACATTTTCCCTTGTGAAACTGCGTAAAGCCACTTTTTAATCTTGGTGATTATTTCTGATCTCAAGGTACACCGGAGAGACTCACTTCAAAATTGGCCAATGAAAATAAAGACGAAGAAATTCTTCTGAAAAGAGATTTGGAAAAATGTGTCAAAGGCTTAAAGATATTAACATTCTTGGATTACGGTTGCCGGGTCTAGCCAACTGCTCAGGGCATTCCTGCTCATCCTGATTCACTGCTGATCTAGAATCAAATTTAACTGGACATTCTATATTTTAAATGATGGGCCTAATTGATCTCTGCTGTTATACTCCTAGAAAACTCTAGAGGCAGACAAGGACAGTCACTGCAGCAATGCCACATGTGGTGAGAAAATTAAGATAACCTAATATTAGACAGGCTATCACATAAATGAAGGTACGTCCATATAAGATGACCAAGGGACACATACTCTCACTGCAAACTGTATGGTGAAGAAGAAAGACAAGGAGCTGCTGAGCTATGGGCAGACTGGACTTCCGGTCAGAAAGAACTGTCATTGACTCTCCTGGCTATGTGACAGTAAGGTTCTGGACAGAGCTGTAGCGAGCCAGCAAAAATAAGGCCCTAGAGACTCATGAAAGAATTCAGCGAACAGAACAGGAAGCACGGACTCTTGTGAACTCTACCTGAACAGTCCAAGCTACACTCCCTATTTTAAGGTCAGTCATTTGAAACTATATTCTGTCTTCTTACTCCCCCTTCCTATGTGTAAGATCATAAACACATTCACAGGTTCTGGCCATTGTCACAAAGGCATCTTTAGGAGACCATTATACTGCCTGCTACCCTGGTACAGGTATGTGGCACAGGCACCAGGCAGGCAGCCTATATAATGAAAATATTGAGTAACACATGTAATAAAGATAATGAGGAACTGTTCAGTGTTGAGAAGGCATGGGATGGGATGCAGTGACAGATCCCTCTAGAACAGAGAGGAGGCTGGGACATCAGGGATGGAAGCTGTTTAATCATAAATGACATGATTTATGGATAAGGATGTCTCAACTTCCAAGATCAACCCCTCCCTCCCAACTTAATGGTCCTGTTCCTGCCTCCCACCTCTGCACATGCTTTTTATTTTTGAACAGGTCTACAGGGCTCTAACATTAGAAGACTGTCCTAACCTTCATGCTCATGTGGCCGCACTGGTGCACCCTCCTTCATTCCCTCTCATCCTTTCTCTGGCTTCCCAGCATCCTTCCTCTAGCCTTCCAAAGGCCACATCCCAGTTTACCTCAATGAGTTAGTGTCTCGTCTTAGCCATTCCCAGATAATATGAATTCTGCACAGGTTGACCTGCTATGGGAAATCAGGTGGATAAAATAAAGCCACAGCAAGTTTGCAGATTCATCACTCATCCTCTTCCCTACAGATTAGCAAATAGTTATTCTAGGACAAGGATCACAGGCACAAAGAAACAAAGAAATGAATGAAGTAAGCAGGCTTTAGGATATGGGACCTAGTTAAGGGTTAAGAACTCCAAGAGAGTCTAGCAAATCACACATATACCTCTAGGGGTGTCTATCTGACCCTAATTTCCACACTTCAGAAAACAGTGCCAATAGACCACAGGAAGGCAGAATGAATAGCTTAAATAGCTTGACTGGGCTTTTCATTCCTGCTGATGACCCTCCAGTGGGGGCCGGGCCCATAGCTAGCCGGGAAGTAAGACAGGGCTGGGAGATGCAGGGAGAAGTCCTCAGTTCTGGCCACTGTGACATTCCATGAGCTGCATAGTTACGTGTCCCACAACTCTCTTATCAGGCCGCGGACGCACTCACCAGGCTGTCATCAAACCACTCCTTTAAGTAGGCAGCTGTTGGGCCAGGGATCTGGCTCAGAAGGGCTTCTCTCTCCTGAGGAAATGCCAACATCTCCAGGGCCAGTCTCAGGTCCTCGATGAGATGGAGCACTGGTACGGAGTTCATGCAGGAGGATGGAGGAGACTGCCCAGGCTCACAGGTACCGTCACTAATATCTGCACCTGTTTTAGTGCCTGGAACAGAAGAGAGGTGGAGTCCTTGGTAAGAAGAGTGGAAGTCACAGTCAGTGAACTTTTCAAGAGCAAAGACAGTGAGATGTAGAGGGGAAAGGCTGGAGGATCACGTCTGCCTCATCATGGAAATGCTGCACCAGCAACTTTACTCCAAGCTGGGCATGGTAGGAAGAGAGGCCCATCAGAGGCCCATTGGGCCTGACATACAGAGCTCACACATGCAGCCAACTGGTAAGACACAGCCAGCCCCCACGAATGGCCAAAACCAATGAGATTCAGTTCTTCACCTTTTACACAGATGTATTTGTATTTTAAGTCTGTGTTAGACTGAACAGCTGGCCACTGCACACTTCTCCCATTCACTTATGGGCATTCTGATCCTCTCCCCGGCATGCCCTGGTCCCTGGTGTCTCTAGAACAGCACAGCACGGAAGTGACTGCCAAAGCTGAGTCTGGGGGTTAAGAGGACTGACAGCTCCTGCTCTTCCCCAGTGCCAATCACCTTGTAACAAAGGCCAGCTACCCTGCAGGAAAGACAGCCCCAACTGCCTGCCACCAGCCACCTTGCTACAGTGATAGACCACCCTGGGTCCCCCAATCCAGATGAACCATCCCAGATGACACAACATGAACCATCCCTAGGGAATTCTACCATAATCATGGTATTATAAAGGAACAAGTGGTAGAGGTTGATTGAGTTAGTTGGGTTAGTTTACCACAGTAATGGACAAGGATTAGTATACTCACTCTAGCGATGGATTACATCGAAGTGAAATCTTTCTGGATGCTCTAATTGGAGATGGCTGTATTAAAACTGTATTGGTTCCTATGCATATCCACAGCCCATCTCCCCGTGATGGAGTGCACGGACTCTGAGAGCAGATCTAGACCAGGCATGGCTGAGTTCCCAGCACCCAGTAGATGCTGAAATGCAATTTGTTCAAATGACTGTACACATACTCAAATAGAGAACTAAGAGAAAGAAATGAGTGCCTGGATTTCCTCAGAGATCTGGGATGTGGGGTCAGTTCCTTCTAATTTAATATGTCTAAAATAGGTGTCTGTTTTTTTCTTTCTACACCCTATCATTCAACTACAGAAAAGCCCAAACTGACCTCGCAGAATCTGACAAAGGATTTCTGTGCTTTCAGCAATAAGAAACACTTTGTAAAAAGTAGTTTAAAGAGTGAACTTCTTAGAACATTTGGATTGCAAAAATACCTAAAGTTAGGACACCCCTAGAAAATGGGAGCTGGTGGGCCACTGTGCCCATGGGTCTGACATCTAAGTCCTGGTCCTTTACACTTTTAGAAGTCAACATCATCCTTGCCAAGTAGTTTGGGAAGGAAAAATCCACACAGAAGGAAACAATTACCACAGAATTTGATTGCCAGTTTGCCTTCTGAAAATGTATGACAGAGGGAATCGTGGGTCACAATCCACAAACAAGTCAGGCTCTGGGGAGCTAGGAGACAGCCCAAGTATCCATGCTCTGGTGTGTGCTCAGCACTTTTTGGCTCCTACAGATCCAATTTAGAGCTGATTGGGAATTGTACAAGCCAAACCTCAGGGAAGAAAATGGTTAGAAACTCAGCAAGGCCTCCAATCTCCACCTAAGTGCTTAGCAATCATCCCTGTGTGTTCTGAATGCATACTTTTTCTGTTTAAATTCCGTGTGTGTGTGTGTGTGTGTGTGTGTGCGCGCGCGTGCATGCGCGTGTCAGTGTTGATGCACACATGCCATGGTTCAAATACAGCAGTCAAGATAATTTTTGGGGTGCTGGTGTTCGCCTTCCACTGAGGGTCCCAGGGACTGAGCAAAGGGCATCGAGCTTCACGGCAGTGACTTTACCCACTGAGACTTCTTGCAGGCCACACGTTCTGCAGAGTTTCATACAGATGAAATGCACAATGAGAGCTGAGGGAGACTGAAAACACAGAAGTTTTTAGTAACTTTATGTGATGGTGTGGTCTTGAGTATTTTATATCACATACAAAAATAAAATTCAGAGAGATGAGGATTATATAGAAATATTCAAGTAGAAGAGTATGAAGGAGTAGATGAAAATTGGGTTAGATTAAGATTTGATAGGCAGAAGAGTAACTGAGCAAAATATAACAAAACACTGGATATGTACTATAAAATTAACGTCTGCTACGCAAAAAAAATAAATCAGAGAACAGTAATTTCTTTTCTTTCTTTTTTCCAAGACAGGGTTTCTCTGTTCTAATTTTGGCTGTCCTGGAACTCACTGTGTAGACCAGGCTGGCCTCGAACTCACAGAGATCTGCCAGCCTCTGCCTCCTAAGTGCTGAGATTAAAGGTGTGCTCTACCACTGCCTGGCTGAAAATACTACTTAAAAAATTATAATAAAAGATTAATAGATGCTTTGTATAAAGAGACACCTTATAAGTCAGTTTAAAAAATGTAATCAGTAACAAAAAACTTCTCATACACAAAACAGGCATAGGGTTTTACATAGCTAACTCTGTGATATCTACAAAAGTACAAATAGAAAATTAAATGATTTCTGGATATTTCATGAAGCATTTAAAAATAGAGTTCAGTTTTTCACTGATGAAATTCCTGAAGTTGAAAATGCAATAATCAATGTTGACAAGCATACACTGAAAATACTCAGAGGCTGTTAAGAGACGCAAAAATTGGCCCAACTCTTTGTAGTAGTAATTTGGCAAGATACGGTAAAAACTTTCATAACTTTTAAATTAGTGATTCCAATGTTACAAATTTAACCTAAGGATGTACAATCAGATGTATATCAAAGATTAACATATAATAATGATCTCAATGGTGTGGCATGCTCATTTGAAAAAGTAGAGGTAAATACCCCCAACTAGGTGAGTATTTAATTTACTTCTAGAATATTCAAAAGTATAATTCATATATATATATAAAAGAAATGACTGTTCAAGGAACTAGAAACAAACTAGAAGGGGGTGAAGAGATGGCTCAGTGGCTAAAAGCACAGACTGCTCTCCCAGGGAACCTGGTTCAATTCCTGGCACTCACAACCATCTATAACTCCAGTCCCAGGGCATCTGACGCCCTCTTCTGGCCTCCATGGGCACAGCATACAGGTGGTACACAGACATACAGGCAGGCAAAACACCTATTACATATAAAATAAATAATCAGAAAAGATTTTTAAAAAGAAAATATAATTAATACATATGGATATTTAAACATATATACATAGACAAAACAATTTTTAAATGTTGGAATGACTAAGTCAAAGACTGCAACTTAGTATTTAGTTTGCACAGGTATTCCAGATTTAAACATGCTTTATAAATCCATACTGGATGGTAGACAATGCCAGCATAAGAAATTTCAAATCTGGTGTGTTTGTGTGTGTGTGTGTGTGTGTGTGTGTGTATTTGTGCAAGTGTACTTATATGTGGGCTAGAACTGACACTGAGTATCTTCTTCTATTGCTCTTCACCTCATTGTTTTAGTACACTATTTCAGCCTGGCTGGCCAGCCAGTGAGCTGTCATCCACCTGCATCCCCCTCCTCCCCGCACACACACACAGCTGCAGCTGCTGCAGTTACAGGTGCATGCACCACGTCCAGCTTTCACATGGGTGCTGGAGATCTGAACTCAAGTCTTCCTGCTTACCCAGCATGCATTTACTCGCTGAGCCATCTCCTCAACCCTCTGGCCCTTCTTTAAATAGTAGAGGAGTGAGTTAATACAGACATGTTCCCTCCCTGATCCCTTGATTAGTTTTATTTCACTCAGTAATTGTACAACTGAAGAACTGGTAATATTTTTAAATAATCTCAGGAATTTGTTGCCGGGCCACATGATCTGCTGGAAAACACGCAAAGCTTGAGAAGATCTCCTGGCAAGGGGCCAAGTGGGCAGCCCAAACTACCAGGCGTCCTCTTTACCACAGTAAGCAAAAAAGATGACTCCTACTCTCCCCACCCACCCATCCACCCCCAGCAGTCATGCTTGAAACAATTAAAACCTTGGGGACTGGAAACAAAGCACAAACTAAATAATGAAATAAGTTCAAACTGCTGTAGCAGGATGCTTTGCCAAGAAGTCTTCTGTCCCGTGCAGCTCTCCTTATGGTTATGTGCCGCTTGGATTTCTGAGAACAGCTCAGGACATAAGAGGCAGTGGCCAATTGGCCACAGCTGGTGTGATGGTTATATAGATTATAATTCAGTTCCCTATGAGCTCCTGTTCTCCAAGCTTCAAACAAATAAGGAGCAGCCAAACGGAGCAGTGAACCTTTCTCTCTCTCTTTCTTTAAAGGCCACCTGCAAGAGTGGTGAGATTTCTCTCTTTCCTGTCTCTCTTTAGAACTAGAGGGGGAAAAAAAGGCACAGTGGGAATCAGTTACAAGTTAGTTACAAGTTAATGTGTCTCAGTGGCAGTTGGGGCAAGAGAACAAGCTACAAACTGACTGTAGAGCCGATTAGAGCAAAGACCCAAATAGAGGAAGGACCCAAATAGAGGAAGGACCCGGGTTGGAGTTGGGGCCTCCACACCCAGTGAGAGCACTAAACTGAGGAAAAGCCTGTAGCCATAAATACTGTCTGTTTCATTCAGGGAGCTCTGAGAAAATTCACCCGCGGTAGAGAAACTTGCAGAGCCCCAGGCATGTCTGTGAAGCTGTGCAAACCCACACACTGTGAGTAATGCAAACTACAGGTCTCTGCATACCACAAGTGCAGGCCAAATGCCTGCTAAGCATTTTTCTTTCTTCGTCTTCTTCTTTTTTTTATTAAAAACCCCCTAACAGAAATCAGTACACAGCACACCCAGAGTGGTACAACATCTAAGGCCAAACATTTTGAAAAGGCACAATCTCCCAGAGGGCTCAGCTCCCCAGGATATACACTCCCCGCAGATGACCAGCTCCTATACAAAATCACAACTACAAACAAAAACCAAAACCACATACAGAAAATAAAAGTACGTGTGCCTTAATACCGGGATTAACAGAACAGACAACAGATTAACACTGGATATGCCTGTGTATATGGCAAGGAAGTTCCCCCACTAAATTATTTCACGGGAAAAGGTGATTCAACTTATATTCAAGTGCTAAAAACAGGTTTCTCTCTCTGGGGACACACTATTACATTATCGCGAATAACAAAGCACTCTTTAGAGAACACAAAACAGCACAGCGGTTTGTAACGTTGGATGGCTACAGAAATCACAGGGGAAGTTTTGCAAAATACAGATGCATAGGTCCCACTTCAGAGAATTGAATTTAATTGGTCTCAGATGTGATCCAGGGCAATGAAAATGTTCCCAGATGTCCTAAAACGAAGCCAAAGTTGAGATTATTGCATTAGAAGGTCACTCAACCAATGCTGGGTTTCTGATGCCTGAGACCTAATAACTTTTATTTTAAGAAGCAAAACCCAAACTAAATATAGATATAGTAGTTTTATTTCATTTAATTTAATGTTCAATTAATTGTTGGGGATAAGACAACATAAAAGTATAGAATTTTGTCAATAGTGTTTAATGACAAAATTTTTATTTAGTGTATATTAACTGTATACAATAATATGAGTCATGACATTTTCATACATGCATATATGTAAACACATGCATATTTGGGTGTAGGAGGTGCACCTGTGTGTACCATACATCAAAATAGGTATTTTGATCAAACTTATAAAACCAGCCACAAGAAAGAAATAAAAAGCTATCAATAATTCTATCATAAACCAACAATCATCAATAGTCCTACAAAGAAACTGTATTACTGTCTAATCTTTTTGACAGAGAAAAGAGCAAGCCAAATGCTTTCACAATTTAATTCTATCAACATTTCAAAACTGAATAGTTCTAATCTAACAGACTATTTAGTTCAGCCTAGAAAAGAGAGAGCTCACTTTATAAGGACAGCACCTGAACAGGATTCAGAAAAAAAAAAACAGTGAATGGTGTCTCCTCACTTACCCCAGAACTGTGCAGCTCAGTGATCTTGATTACTACAAAAGAAAATTATAGCCTGTCTCATTCATGAGCTCAGATATATAGCTTAAAAAACAAATCACATAATGTGTAAAGCTAAAAATGGAAAATGATAAACCAAGCAGACACAACCAGACAGCAAGTGATGACAGATCAGATGATAAAGGATGTGGAGACCAATGTCTCTTCTCACTAGAGAATGTTTCTTTTTTCCCCCAAAACTGACCATATGCCAAGCCATATGGAATGTCCCAACAGAAAACCAAAAACTCATAGGGAGCTCATATGGTTTGAAGGTGTCCCCAAAGTTCATCCTAAGGCTGGATGTGGCTTGATTGGCAGAGTGCTCCCAAGCTCTAGATGTGATCCCCAGCATTAAACAGGACATGGTAGCATCACATGCCTGTGATCCCAGCACTCCAGGAGTAGAGGCAGGAAGAGAAGCAGTTCATCCTCAGCTACACTGACAGCTCAAGGCCAACCTGGGCTACATGTGTCACTATCTACAAAAGAAGCAAACATGCAAACCTAGTCCTAACATAATAACATCAAAATGTGGACTCTTGAGACAATTAGGAGCCGGGTGTGGTGCCACATGCCTGCGACCCAACATTTAGGAGATGTCACAAGAGAATCATAAACAGGAAGTCAGCCCGGGACAGCCAGACTATCTCTAAAAAAGGTAAGAGGGAAGGAAAGAAGAGGAAAGAGTGGAAAGGAACACTAAGGGAAAAAAAGGAGTAGGGGAAGGAAAATAAAAAGAAAAGGAAGAAAAGCAAAAGAAAGGGAGGAGGAAATGGTAAAGGGAACGAGGGAAGGGAAGGAGAGCCAGAGAAGAAAGGGGTAGTTAGATGTGTGAGGGTCCCACCTTCGTGCACAGATTGATGACTTGCATGGAAATGGGTCAGTTATATCAGGGCTGGGCTCCTAATAAAGGTCTGAGCTCTGCTCTCATTCCTCCCTTTCTCAGGCAAGTTTTCTTGCCTTCTACCTTCTACCATGGGAAGACACCATAGATGGCCCTTAACAGATGTTACATGTTTGATATTGGAGTTTCCAGCTTGTGTTTAGAACAGCGAGGGATTTCCTTTCTTTATAAATCACCCAGTCTCAAGTGCTCTGTTACAGTAGCACAAAATGGACTAAAACATTCCTGTTTCCAAATTTCCACAGGAAAAAAAAAAAATGATAGATTTCACTAGTGCCACATTGATGGTCTCTCAGCTTCCTTCTTTCAGTTGATTTTTTCCTCCCCCAAAAGAATATTTCCTCTGACTAAAGAGCTAAAATAATTCACTGTTTCTCTCTACAGTTGCCCATCTTCTGAACGTTGACACTCTCCTTATGGAAATCTTTCTGAGGCCAGCCTACCTCTGCAGGGTGAAGTCCTTAGCCAGAGGCTAAGCTCAATTTGCTGTGTGTCTGGGACGGAGTGTACGGTGGACAATGTTTATGATCGAAATCACGGCTTCAGGTCAAGCCATCTTCTCAAGTCAGCGATATAACAGAGCCAACGTTCGTCACCTGTGTACCTCGCCCTACCCTGTGTCTACATCCTAGCTCCTTGCACCTGTCAATGTGTCGCCTCACGCGGATCAAGCACTTCACAGGGGCAACTGAGATAGACCAGGAGATGCTCAGAGAGTTTGTAATCAGCCATTCCTTTGTCTAAAGAAGGAGAAGGGGGCCATGAGCTAAGGAATGCCACAGAACCCTGATGGCCACTGGGCAGGCATACTAATCAAGTTATACAGAGAAAAACTCTTAAGACGCAGATAGATACAAAAGCCCACTCGTACATACACACCCCTTTCAAAGCAGTGGAACTGAAGGGAAAGTATGGAGCTCAGAACCTCCATGGTAAAAAGTCAGTGTTTGGCCTATAAGTCACTGCCCAAATCCTCCATGGGCTACAGACTGAGTTTTTTTGTTTTACATTTTTATTTGCAATCTTAATGACACGTATATGTAGGTATTTCTGTGTGAGCGTTTGTGCATGAGAGTGCAGTGCCTACAGAGGCCAGAAGGGGGCAGTAGATAACTAGGAAGCTGTTAGAGTGCCGTGGGTGCTAGGAACTGAAGTCAGGTCCCTTGTGAGAGCAGCACATACTCTCAACAGCTAGGCCATGGCTTCAGCCTTCTAAGGTCTGAGCTTCAGTGGATCATTTGAGGGAAGGGGACACATCTTTAGGCCTGAGCTAAGGTGAGAATGAGTGGAAGACCTCTGTGTAAAGCTAGGATCCAGAAGCAGACAACCTCAGCCAATCAACTTTAAAATCACAGTTTTAAAACCTGGGTTTGGTCCTGGAGTAAAAACACACAAACAGTTCGGTATTTGTGCAAAATACCCATAACTTGAGGGGCCAAAGCCCACCAGTAAGGGCTGAGACAGTAGCTTGGTTGTAGAGTACCTGTCCAGCATGCACAAGGCCCTCGCTTCAATCCCTAGCACCACATAGAAATAGATGAATTAAAAGTCCACCGTCTTCTAGGAGTTCTCAAAGATTGCTGAGATCCAGAGGACAAAAATAATCACCAACGACAGAGAAATGCAAATGACTACACTAACAAATTGGTGTAACAGGAAAGTATAGATCACTGCATGTAACATATAGAAAAACATGTGTGCCTGTGAGCACACATGGAACATTAGTGAACAGTAGCAACGGTCCAGGCCACCCATCACACCAGCACCCTTAAACTTCACTGAGTAAGTACGACAGGTCATTGCAACCAAAATGCAAGGTAGAAATCAATTTAAAATACAGGACTGTTTCTTTTTAAAAGTGAGATTCTGAAAAGGTGATACAACTAAAGAAGTAAGCAAATGAACAGATATCAAAGAAATTAAATACAGACAGAAAAGTATAGGTATGTAATACACAGCTATCAGTATGTACATATGTAATTACTCAAAGAATAACATACACAACCTAGCACAACACACATGGAAAGTGACTGATAAAACCAAAAGTAGCTAGCTCAAAATAGGAACAAAGATTGTCTCTGACAAGACTGATCCAAATATTAAGAAGGCTTAGATAATCCTGAAAATTAAAGCAGGGCCTGGAGAGACTGCTCAATCAGTAAAGTCTTGCTGTGTAAGCCTGAGGACCTGAGTTTGAGCCCAGTACACACATAACAGCCATGTGTGGTATCACACATCAGTATTTACAGCACCGGGGAGTCAGAGATAGGGGAGCCCTGGGGCTCACTAGCCAGCCAGCCTTGCCAAATCAGCAAGCCCAGGGCCTCAGTGAAGGACCTCATCTCAAAAAAGCAAGGTGGGGGATAAGAACATGGCTCAACCGGTAAAATGCTGGCCATGCAAGAGAGAGGAGCTGGGTGTGGATCCCTGGTACCCATAGAAAAAGCCAGGCATGGTGGTCACACTTGCAAGCCCAGCACTCATGGGAGACAAAGGGAACCTAAAGGCTTGCTATCTTGCTAGTCCAGTCAGTTGGTGAGCTCCAGGCTAAGTGAGAGACCCCATCTCAGAAATTAAGCTTGGGAACAATAGAAGACACTGACGTCATAATCTGTTCTCTAGATAAATATGAACCTGTGTGTGTGTGTGTGTGTGTGTGTGTGTATTCACACATATAGCACACACAAATGAGCACATGTGCTCAAAAATGATCTATATTTATACAGACACACATAAACATACCTGTACAGGTGTATGCACTTGTACCTGTACCTGAATGCATGCACACACACACACAGACACACACACACATACAGGCACACACGCACACACACACACACACACACGCACACAGACACACACACATATACACATGAATAAAAACAAATGTAATGGGCAAAATATAATGACCATCTATATGCTAGCAAAATTAAAGACTTCAGTAAAATGAATATATTCCTAGAAAGCCGTAAGTTGCCAAAAGTTAAGAAACTAAAACCTGCACATCCATAACCAATAGTAACAACAATCACTACAACAACCACCCTTCCACCAGGAAACAACAGGCCCACAGTCCCAGGCAGGTCCATCCCCATACCTACAACTATAGCAATGTTTAAGGAGCAATCCTCGGCTTATCCAAACTCTTTAAGCAACGGAAAATGAGACCACACTCTCACTGTAGAGTGCGAAGCGTGCTCTGCCAGCTGGGACAAAATAAACCGCTGGCTGCCAAAACAGCAGACACTACGATGGAGCATTCTGACATCTTTACACTTTAGCCATTGACACTTCGTTCCCTAGACACTTCTAACTCCACTCCAAATCTTCCTTTAAAATTAGGTGGAATGGGGTAGCAAGATGGCTCAGTGGGTAAAGTACTTGCCACCAAAACTAAGATCAGAGTTAAATACCCAAAACCCACATTGTAGGAGAGAACCAACTTCCACCAGCTGTCCTCTGATCTCCACATGCATACTACGACACGTATGTGCATACGTGCACACACACACACATGATTTTTAAAGTTTTGAAGGTGTATATATACATATATACATACATATTTTTTGTTTTACTTAGAGACAATATCTCCATATGTGCGGCCTCAAACTCACAATCCTCTTGCCTCAGCTAGGATTAGACATGTGTTGACATGTACCCAGCTTGCAAATTTCTTCTGAACAAAGCTGTTACAGGGCTCCCAACCTAAACCCTGAATGGGAAACAGGCAGTAGAGGCGGTGGTGCTGTTACTGATGACTGGCTATGCCGATATGTCTCAGAGGAGTGGACAAGACCAGCTAACGAGTACTGGGACTACAGCCACATCCTCGCCAGGAACTCCACGGCTGATACTCAAGGGCCAAAGGAATTGTCTGTCTTGACCAGAACTTTTCTACCCCCATGAAATCTTTGTTTTTTTTCCTTCATCCAAAGCCAGACACTAATCAGGGCTGGCAGAAGGCCCAGAAGATGGATAACTTCTTTCTTAGCTGTCTCAAAACAGTCTTTATCCCATATCAATAAGTACAGTTTAGAGATAACTGCATGAGTGACCTTCTGCCAAAACAAAGGGGAATAAGTGGTCTTCTGTGTCCTGACCACGTGGCTCTGGTCCTATGCCAAAAGTGGGCCTGAGAGGATAGCCACTGAACCTGTGTATCCACACAGTAAAGCCCTATGTAAACTTAGCGTCCGTGTCGGCTGCTCCGTGCCATCCACAGGGATGTAATTAGGCAACACATGGCTGGATTTCCACTGCCAGCAACACAATTCAATTACGGTATTATCTGCGGATGGAGTCACGGGGTCTAATGAGGAAGACTGGATGAAAGGTTAACATCATACTGCAAGCTGCAACCATGGTCTTTGTATTAGAAGCAAATCATTATTGACACTGGTCCAAGGGTCTTCAACACTCACTTGCTCTCAACTTTCTCCCACAAACATCTGGGATTTCAATCAAATATTGTCATACTTATGGTGTACCCATTAGGTTTCAAGAACTCAAGTTTATATAATTAACAGTCCTGCTTTTGCTTATGGGCATTTCTTTTTGCATTTACAAAAAGCAATTTATATCTTGCAAGCCCCCCACTCCCACCCCAGCCCCTGATCACCTTGAGATGAACCTCATCACACTGGGGTTCTGCAGGGTGGGGCTGGGGGGGTAATATTTGCCAGCAGGACAGACTAGTCCAGTAGGACAATACTATTCTCCTTATCATATATAGCAATAGCAGTATTGTCTCCATTAATTGAACAGCACTGTACCATGTGATGGTCAAAGTAACATTAATACTAATACCAATAAAACAGATATAGTGCAGACCAGCTGAGTACTTACCAAGTATCAGGTACTAAGTACCTGATCATCATTAACTAAATCCTCTTAATCATAAGAGATAGCATTGATACCACCATTTCATTTATATGAAACCTGAGCCACAGAAGGATTAAGCAGCCGTCAAAGACACCACGGAGGAAGTAACTGGCTGAAGTGGAATTCAAACCCCAAAAGCTTAGCTACATAGAGCATTAATAATCATTACGCAAGTTCTAAGCTCTCTGGCCCAAGTAGTCTTGGCCTTCATGGAAATGAAGCTGGTATTCAAAATCTTGAGGAAAAGTGTCCTGGAGAAAGGCATTCGGTAATTATCACTCTCTTCACTAAGAATATCACAGAAGCACATGACCTCCGGACACTAATAAACTCAGTGCTGAATTGTGTCAAATGCTAGGGTGGGCTAATCACAATGTAAGAGACTATTCACAGGATTTAGCAACTATGGAATCTTCAAAACTAGCGATGTGTTGACCAGGCATGGTGGTGCACCCCTTTAACACCAGAACTAGGGAGGCAGAAGCATGTGGATCTCTGTGAGTTCGAAGCTAGTTTGGTCTACAAAGCAAGTTCCAGGACAGCCAGGGCTGTTACACAGAGAAACCTTGTCCCGGAAAAAAAAAAAAAAAAAAAAAAAAACCAGAACAAACAAACATCAAACAAATAAAAACAGTGATGAGATATTCTTGGAAAATAAACTTATCCAGAGGCCCAAGTAGAGAAAATAAAAGTGAAATTCAATATGATTCCAGAGAGAAGACATATACTGAAACCACTATCTATCTCTTGACCAGTGAAAAACTAATCTAGTCACAAAAGCAAATAAAATACGAAATGACAGATGTTTACAAGCTAGTGTGTGTTGCAGACTGACGGAGAGATGCAGTGGTATGGTCCCTGTCCTCTCTGAACATACAATAAAAAGAGCAATATGAGTGTAACAGGCCAGGAGATGATATGCGTGCCATGAGGAAATATAAATAAGGCAGGAGAGAGAGCTCCGTCAGTAGAGTGCTTGCTTCTGCCTGCCTTCCCATACAGGCATCCTTAAAGTGACAGAAACCTTTGGAGGAGTCCTCTCTGTCACTGTCAGATTATTTAACTGGATCTTTAAGGCCTTGCCTGGGCTCGGGTTCTCCAGGTGAGAATCTGGAAGAGGTGTAGAGGAAAGTGGCTAAGGAATAGATTGCATGGAACATGGGAGACCCATTTCCTCACTTTCCAGGACAAGGATCCATCTTCTTTGTCCTATCCCATAGCCCTCCTTCCTGGAAGGGTGTGTGTGGACAGGCTCTCTGAGTTTCTCTATCTGGAATAGTTGTGAGAGCTTTGTAGAAAGGAAAACCTAAGATATTCCAAGGCATTGGAATATAGCAGGCGGGTAGGGAAGAATAACTGTATGCAGACTACTCAATTTTGATCGTAGCTCTACAAGTTGTCTTCATGATTTTAGCAACAGTTTCCTCATGTTTAAATGGGGCTAAGAAGAGCTCCTGCCGGAGGAGGGGGCTGTGTTACCCATGTAAAGTGCTCGAACTAGTGCTTGGCATATATTGAGTACTATAAAATAAATGCTAACTGTTTGCTTGTTTGTCAAAACAGGGACTTGTTATGTAGCCCAGGCTGGCCTGAAAATTGTAGTAATCATCCTTCCCCAGCTTCCCAAATGCTGGGATTACAAGTGTGAGCCACAGTATCTGGCTAGAATGTAAGTGCTTGATAAATTAAGAAGGGACATAAAATCTTCACCATGTTGAGTCTGTTCCTCCAAAGTCATAGTCGACT
Source organism: Cricetomys ansorgei (assembly GCA_026225945.1). Classification (NCBI taxonomy): domain Eukaryota; kingdom Metazoa; phylum Chordata; class Mammalia; order Rodentia; family Nesomyidae; genus Cricetomys; species Cricetomys ansorgei. The sequence continues at coordinate 1,724,594 of JAMJFZ010000597.1, read as the reverse complement.
TCATACTTTGGAAGCTCCACTTCACCTACCTGGGTTTGATGGTTCTGTTATATAAAGTATGCACATTCATCCCTGGACTTGCCTAGTCTGTAAGGTTGACGTATAGCTCTGATTGGTCTCTGCTTTTTTTGTTGACCCCTATTGACTGTCTCACCCACAGAGCATCAGAGTATGCCTTGAGAATGTAACTGCAGTTGCATTCCTCCTCTCCCCACACTCTTAACTCCCTCTCATGTCTTCAGGATAATGTCTGAAGTTCTCCCCATACCAGCCATGCCATAATATGATTTGTCTCTTTTGCTTCTGAGGCTGTGTCCCCTTCCCTTTCCCTGGGCTTATCAACTTTTAGCTATGTACAGTAACTCTCTCCAGCCCCTCTCCTGGAAAGCTGTTCTCCAGATCTTCCCAGCATTCCATTGAAACATCACCAGATCACAAAGCCTCCCCAGCTTTATCTAATACAGGATTCCTACATCTTTGTTGTCATTCCTCTGATTCTGTCTTCCTGATGTTTTGAGACAGGGTCTCTACATTGCCCAGAACTCACTGATTAGTCTAGAATGACTGGCTAGTGAACCCCAGAGATCTTCCTATCTCTGCTTCCCCAATGCTGGAATTCATAAGTGCCACCACTCCTGGCTATTTTACGTGGTTCTAGAGATTGAACCCAGGTCCACATGCTTACCCCACACAATGCTGCCTTCTTTAGGAAACAGCCTATTCATCCCTCAAAGAGTCAATACTGTTAAGATGTCAGTTCTTGTTCTTTTGAGCAGAGATGGGGATAGAATCCGGGACCTTGTGCATGCCAGGCAAGCACTCTGTTATTCAGTCCCTAGTGCCAATTCAATGTGAAGATTCAACACAATTCTAACCATCATCCCAACAAAGTATCTTCTGTGTTTGGACAAACTAATTCTGAAGCTGGGGGTGAAGGGAAATCTCAAGACTCAGGCTGGCCAACATAATGGTAATTAACAAAGTTGTAAGACTAACACAACAAGATCTGACTTCAAGGCTTACTACAGAGCTACGATTATTAATACACTGTGACATTGGTAAAAGAACAAACAGATCAGTAGAACCAAACAGAAACTTCTAAAATAGACCTATATAACTGCAGTCAATAATGTTTGACAAAGAAACAAAAGCATTAAAATGGAGAAATAGTGATCACCTCATTCATCCCTTACAACCATCCACGAATTCTGCCAGGGGATCAGTCATCCGGCCAGGGCTCAAATGTACTGACATGTCAGCCACAGTCTGACCCTGTGGCTTTTATCTCAGTACATGTGAGAACTTCTAGATCAGGCTTTCTAAGTGCATTGCTAGGAAATCCACTCTCTTGATGGTGTCTTCTCAATAAGTTATCAGAGACCCTAACTTAGAACAGGACACCCCAAACTACAGAAACTCAGAAAAGCAGGAGATTGGTCATGGCCTCTCAAGGACACCTCTGTTCATGGAGAAATTGAGAGCCTGCCAGCTGACAGCTAGGCTGAGTTATAGAAGAACCTGTAACATGAGAAAGCTGTAGGACACTGATCGCCTCCCTCACCCCAGGCTCCAACTCTCAGAATCCTCTATGACTCAGAAGTAGTTCTGCAATGGGAAGGAGCAAACAGCCAGAAAGCGGCAGTATGGTATGTCCGGAGCCCTGCCTGCAGTCAAGCCCCACTCAGCCATTACCCTGTTTCCCCATCTCCTGAGTCACACAGTTCACACAGTGGGGAGCAAAGTCCTGAAGCTGCACACTCTAGTCTGCAAATAGGGACACAAAAGTGTGTCGGGTTGAGGACAGAAAGAAAACCTGGGATCCTCTCGTAAGGTTTGCAATAACTGCCTTATTACAAGAGTACAGCTTCCTGATTGCTCCTAGCAATAAATCAATCAGTCAAGTATCTTCCCAAGTATCCACAATGACACTGGATCCTTTTCTAAAGAAAGTCCCTACTGACTAATGCAAATATTAAAACCAAACACTTAACGGTGAATTTAAAAAGTGATAGGAGAGAAAGAACGCTGTAACCAGGGTGGGAATCAAAACTGCCTGCGTCTCCTCAACACACTGGATGACAGCTAGGGAAATGAGCAGACGCTGATTAGGGAACAAAGTCGGCTTCAATTTCAAGCTTCAGTTCCACAATAATAAGCCACGATGCGCTCTGAAAATTTTACAACAGAATCAAATTCATTGCATGCAAACTGCCTCATAGCCAGGATCCAAACTGTAACAGAGCTCTATATAGGCATCCGCCTGTGTAGATCAGTACATTCACATAGGCCAACACAGACTCCTAATAATCATACCAGTAGAAAAGTGTTCCATAAGAAAGAGAGGGGCATGGACATTAAACTACTTAAATGTTAGTCTAACAGAGAGCTTTTCTCTATACGAACAAAAGGAAATGGGGCTGCGGGATGGGATATCAGTCCTAGGGTCCCCTGAGCTTACCTGCAATGATCCCATCCATCTGCTCCAGGGCAGCTTCCAGTGCATGACTAGCATCAGAAGCCATGGCTCCTTTTGTCTGCTTAGTCTCCTCCTGCTGCTACTGAAATTCAAATACAGAACAAAGGAGAAATTACAGAAGTTATACGTTACATGTGCAAGACCATGAAAGTGCTTTAGATCCATCAACACATATTTTTCTTTCTTTGTGTGTATGTATGTGTGTGTGTGTGTGTGTGTGTGTTTTGTTTTGTTTTTTTCGAGACAGTGTTTCTCTGTTGAACCTCTGGCTGTCCTGGAACTCACTCTGTAGTAGACCAGGCTGGCCTCAAACTCACAGTGAGTCGCCTGCCTCTGCCTCCTGAGTGCTGGGATTAAAGGCATGCACCACCACTGGCTGGCTAATGTATATTTTTCAAAGTTTAAAAAAGTAGCTTTACTGCAGATAATTGATAAACAAAGAACTGCATATCTTTAATGCGTTCTGTCTGTTGAGATTGGGCATATACAAAAGCCTCATGGCACCATGACCAAAATGATGGTAATAAACACAGTCAGCAACTTTAAAAGTTTTCTTTGTTTTGGTGTTAAGCGTAATTACCATGAATAAAATGGCTACTTTCTTTCTCCACAAATGCTTACGCATACAACACTGTGTTAACTGCACACACAACTACACCTTCATTAAGAATCCAGGCCAGGGGCTAGCAATATAGCTCTGTGGTTAAGAGTACTGGCAGCTCTCCCACAGGACCTGGGTTTGGTTCCCAACACCCACAAGGAAGTTCACAACTGTCTGTAGAACTCCAGTTCCAGAGGACCCAATGCCCTCTTCTGGCCTCTGTGGGCACTGCCTACACATGGTATACAGACAGACATACAGGCAAAATACTCATACACATAAAATAAGAATAAATAAAATCTAAAAAATAAAATAGATCAGTCCAGGGGCCAGCAAGATGGTCCAACAGAGAAAGTGCTTGCTGCACAAGCCTAACAACCATAGTTCTATCCCCAGAACCCGTGTAGAGGTAGGGGAGGGCAGACTCCGAAAGTTGTCCTCTGATCTCCACACGCATGCCATGGCACACGCAAAATAACAATGGTCAAGTCATAACGGCGAATATGATGACTGGGGGTGGGGGATGGTAAAACTAGTAGTAAATATTTAGTTTCCAGCAACTCAATAGCCTCTCCCTCCTGGTAAGAATGTTCTTATGCCATGAATCTTGAACACTCAGTTTTTGTAATGAAGAGCTAACAGCTTACCCAGAGGTCCCTGTAGCAGCAAGACAGTTGTTACACCTCTCCATGCTGAGTATCAAGGCCCCAGAAGCGCTAACAACCACTAGGGAAGGCTTGACTGTCTAATGGGCACATGTGCCCCGTATCCACAGTCCTTCCCTTAGATGTGATCCTGGCTGAAATGCTGAGACTGTCACTATCATTTCTCCAAATGACCAACGTGCCCCACCTAGGAGAGTCACAAGTGTAAAGACGTAGAGAGAATGCTGTCCCAAGAACACTGCCTCTGACTATCTTAGATGTTTATCCAACACCATTCTAGGCTAAATCCCAGCCTCTCTAGGCTCAAAAACATCTTCTAGGATACACAGTCCAACCACTACCTAATGTTCAATCCCCTTTCTTAGGACCCATCACTAGGGATGAGGGACTTTCTCCCCATCCCCACCTACCCTGAGCAACTATTTCCATCTCTGGACAATTCTGCCTCCTAGAAAGGCACTGGAGCTAAGTTGTCTTCTTGCTGCCTCCACCTGTGTTTCCGCTTCTCCCCTCCCTGGATGACAGGAGAGGTCTTGCAACAACATTTGTCATCCTGAAAAGATACTGAGCTCATGTCTATAAACATGACTCCGGGAAAAGGAGTCATTGTTTGTTTGCTCATTCAGCAAAACCTACGCAAGTGCCTAATGTGCATCAGTACTTTGAATGACCCAGACATGGTTCCCACACCAAAGCATGAAACAGATGGTTCTGAAGGGCTCCGCTCACTTGGGACCTCTGGAGGAAATTAGGTACCACACAGGAGTGGCTTGGGAGATGGAATAGTCAAGGAAGTTAACACCACAAAGAAGTAGGTCAAGTCCAGACCCAGATCTGCCATTTACTATTTACTGTGTGATCACTCAGCCTTGGTTTCCTAAGCTGTAAAGTGAGGACAACAACATCTAACTCACAAGATTGGTTTTGGTATTAGAGGGTCAGTAAAATTATACTGACCTTTCCTTGCATACGATAAAGTCTGGCTTTGCTGTTTTGCTTTTAAAGTGGGGAAATACTACTGGACATACCTTTGCCAGACCAGTTCATAAGACAAGATCTGAAGCTAAAGGGCATGGGCCAGGAAGGAAGAACCCAGCTACATTAAGAGGGTGGTTCCCCTGCAAGAGTGCAAGACAAAGTAAGAAGGCCATTCTGCATGTAGAGGGAAAGACAGTATCCCACAGGGCCAAGGAAGGCTCAGAAGCAAAGGCACTTGGCTAGGGGTGGTAGTGGGACAGGAGAGTGGGGGGAAGGAGAATCTGTCAAGTCAAGATCCACTCACTGTACAGCTAGCTTAAGAGAATGAGAATAGTCATTCACAGAGAGAATCAGGGGACCTGACTGGTACTTTGAGGTCCTAATATGGGTCACACACTCTAAAACAAGGGCCAGAGCTCCCATGAAGCAGGCAAGTGGCCCAGGCTAGCCCCAGAGTGTGGCAATATTGGAGTCTGAAGGGGAAGGGAGCTTGGCTCAGGTAGCAGACAAGGCACAGACACAGTAGCAGAAGCAGGGCTTGCTCAGCCACCGGGACACCTTAGTTTGAAATACTTCCCTCCAAAAACTGCCTCACTGCTCCTCGAAGGGAAAATGACCACAGTCCTCACCATGACCTATGACAACAGCGCTGCCAGGCCAGCTCGACACAGCTCTTCCCATCTGCTCCCCACACACTCTGCGACCACGTCCTCCTCTGCGAGCTGCCACCTGCTCTCTCTACTCTTGAGTTTACTCCCTAGCTTTCTGCAAGGCTGGTCACTCTCGTCCTTAGGTCTCAGCTTCAAAGTGCCTTCCCAGAGAGGCTCCTCCTGGACATCGCTCCTCTAAAGTATACAAATCCTAAGTATCTCCTCCATCTATGCGTTCACTTCCCACCCTGACACCTTCCCAATGGAACAGGCGACTCTGTCTCAGTGCCTTGCAGGGTACCTGGCATAAGTATTCTGTAAGTAAATACTTGTGAGAAAATGCATGAATCCAGGCAACCATCATCCCCTGAACTCTGCCATGCTTGACGCTGGAGTGGTATTGATAACTGCTCCCACGGGCCACACTGTCTATTGGAAAAGACAGAAATATATAACAAACAATTACGACACACGGTGAGGTGTACTGATAGAGGCAGGTAGCCAGCGTCACTGAGTCTTGACAGATGAGCAGGAACTTTCTCAGAAGGTAAGGAGGAGAATGTTCTTCCAGGCAGAGGGGGCGGTGCATGAGGCAGGGAGGCATGTAAAGGCAGGACATAGTTGGCTAAGGTCAAAGTGGTTGATGAGATTATACAGGAGCAATTGGCTACTCTCAATGAGTCAAAGCCTTCCACAGACTCCCGTAAGCAGGATCTGGGCAATTTAATAAGAGGAGCCTGGGAATCAGTACTTCACAGCTCTGAATACCAGTGTCTAACATATCAAATGGTCTCAGATGGAAACAGAGTACAGATTTTCAAGGAAAGATCTCATATTTCAGCAGGCAGGCTCCTCTGATGAGTCGTGGTTGGTCCTGTCTGGGACCTCAGACCAGGGTGAAAATTGATGGGGTCTACATGGAAGGGTGCAACCCCTAAGGGCTCATGATATATACCCCTGCAATAGAGAGGCTTAGAAGAGAACCTGGAATGCTCACCTAGTGATGAGTTTGTATTTGGCAAACAGCAAGCTGGGTGAACCATGGCAGCCCATGGAAAGAGGAGCATGAGTCAAAGGTTCAGCCTCGCCACAGCCCAGGAGCTGAGACTGGAGAAGCTGCTCTGGGCAGAGCTGATGAGCTCACTTCTAGACTTGCTGGACCTGAGGTAACAGCAGGACATGTGAGTAACAGTGGGTCCCTGCCAGCTCTGTCATGGGGCCACTGTAACGCATCATGGTGTCAGGTGTACAAGGGAAAATATGTCACAGGAGCCGCCTCCCACTGTGGGAACACAGGCAATCTTACTGCATCAGGGAAGGGAGAGGTCTCTCTAGCCAATCCCCATCTGGCTGCTAACAGCCATTCTCCCCCTTCCTGACTGTCTAAGCTGGAACTCTCATCAGCGAAGAGTACACAATGGAGCTACCTCTGCTTCAAGAATCTTGGGGAAATAAATAAAACTTCATTTCTTTTTTCACACTTGTGAGATTAAATATATATGGTTTTCCTACACTAAACTTTTGTTTTCTGTGAACTGCAAGGTGTTTTCTATAATTCAATTCAATTTTAACACTACATACTAGGAGTTGGTCTCAGATCCCACAAGCTCAGTCCCACAGGCTGTCCCAAGCCCAGCTGCCCGTGAAAAGCTCAGGCCTCCAAGCTGAATGACTACAAAACAAGGTCTACAGCCCCTGCCTCAGAGTTGATAATCTGCTAGACTAGATGATGAAACCTAGACTCATAATTTCAAGAGATCAAGTGTAGGATTTTAGAGTTCTAACCCATGGGGCTGGACAGATGGTTCAGCGGTTAAGAGCACTTCCTGCTCTTACAGAGAACAGAAGTTCAGTTCCAAGCACCTATGTGACAGATCATAACCATCTGTAACTCCAGTTCCAAGGGATCCAACACCTCTTCTAACCTTGACAGGCTCCTGTACACACATGGTACATATATATATACCGAGGCACATGCACACACATATACATAAAATAAAAATATACATATTTATACACACACACACACACATATATATGGGGGGAGATAACACAACATTTAAAGCTAATTCTAACCCTCCAATCTAACGGGTGGTTCATTTGGTCACTAGCCTTCATTCTCTGGGAGTTATAACATCTGTGTAAATTTAGATGCGATCAAAAGGGGTTTGCTATAAATGTCAAAAGTTATTCTATATATACCTAGAGCCTTAGCTACATCTCTCATACTTACTCTATGCCTCAATAGTTTTAGGAGCCCTGTGCTAGGAACAAGGGAAAACAATCACATACATCATTTCTTATCAGACAACATCACAAATCTCAGAGGCACAAGTGTTATCTGACAATAGGCAATGATGTGTTCTGTCTTCTCTGTCTTGTCTGTTGTTCCTCATAGAGTGACGTTGTGTAGCAAAACTTTTCCTGGGGAGATGCAACATACACATCTACTCACCGCAGACAGGGAACTCATGACAGACACCATCAAATACCACCAAAGTCCAGCTTGGTGAACCAATGAGTTTTATTGGGATTACTTACAGGAATATTGGTTAGGGGTTACTTCAGGAGCAGAAATGATTCAAAGACATCACCAAAGCCCACCCCAGCATGGATGACAGCTCACAAAGCTGGGAACCTGGAGCATACTGCACAGACTGTAGGCAGCTCAACAGGTCGGAGAGTGTCCTCTCCAAGTGACTCTGGTATAAACCTTTTCTAGGAAGCCTGGCTTATTTCTGCTTCTTCTGGGCAGCTGGTTTGGTCTCAGAAGTCTTCTGGGCAGCTAGGCTTCCCTAGGAGTCTTTTTTGTAGCTTGGCTCTGCTTACCCTGGCAGAGAGGGGGCCCAGTGAATCTGGTCAATTTCAGGGACTTCCTGAAGCTATTTTGAGTTGTTTACCTTTTTGTTTAAGGAGCTTCCTACAGCATGGAATGTTTAAATCTAGGAGGAAACTGTTAGACAACAGAAGGTAACATTTCCCTCAGCAGTGGGGTTCACTGGAGATGTGTGGCTAGTGTATAGAAAATTCCAGAAGCAATTTGCTGAGGGGCGTCCCAGAGAGAATGAAGGAGAAGAAAGTAAACAGTGCATCCAAATGAGACACCCACTGACAGAGGAAAGAGACAGCCAGAAAGTAAGTCCAAAGAGGAAGTTGGGTGGCCTGTATGCAGACAGTGAGAAGTGGAGCAAGTCATCTTCCCTACCAATGGATAAAGATTTGTTTGTATGTCTTTTATAATTTGGTAGAACAGTTTAATCATTGTATACCAGCAACCTACTAGCTAGATCACAGGCAACAGGGGGGAATCATCAATTTGGTATAGGGACTCTAGCCCAGGAAGGAGAGATGTACAGAAAAGGACAATGATCTCAACATTCCCAACACCATGACAGTAGTTACAATGGACACAGTTATATCATATTATGTCAACACTTAACACAGCCCTGCAATTGGCCCAGGTGAGCAGCTATGCTTCTGACACCAAGAAATAGGTTCATACGATCACAAAGATAAGGCTGGGTGTTCCATTCAAGAAAAGGTATGGTCCATGTACCATTGCCTTTCCCTGTACTCACAGGCCTCCCATGGATGATATCTTTTCTTCTCTGTGAGAACGGCTAAGACCACAGCTTCTACTAAGGCAAGACCTTACCTTCCTCTTTACTACAAGATGAGAAAATGACCCTTGTACTTATGAAAGCAGCCAATGAGGAAAGAACAGTCATGTTCTAGAAAAACAATGTGTGACGGTGGCACCATGATCTCATGAGGGGCACAACGTGAACCAGTTGGACACCCTGAAACTGAACAGGGTGCAGAGCAAATTGGGAACAGAGCTGGAATTTTCTTAAACCCCTGCTCCTCCAGCTAGAAAACAGCTGTACCCAGCAACCATGCAGAGTAGGCAAGGCTTACATGTAATGCACCTATCACCCAAAGTCTATATAACTTCCATGAAGCATGAGTTCACCTCATACCCAGACCCTCCCTGTAGAAAGCACAGCTTAGAATAAACATTGGGGAAACCAAGATTGTCAATCACAAGGGCCTATTGTCTTCAATGGGAAGGAAATGAATGATGCCCGATCACCTGGGATGCTAGAGTGATATGGTCAAACAACCTGATGATCCTTTGCTATTCTATTAGGAGCCAGTCGCCTCCTGAATTCCCTCAATATCCTGAGCCACCTGAATTCCCTCAATATCCTGAGCGTTGTTTAGGCCCTAATCCTGCAATGAATAGAACTTATCCCTATGAAAGAGGCCCCATGCACTCTGCATCCTTCACCAATAGAATCTATCCTTATGCTTATCACAGATCCTTCTCTAGGCTCCTGCCCTGACCTCTGTTTATCAGCCAACAGAATTCATTCTTACTGTAAAGGTAACAGGTCACAAGTTCTACTATGTTTAAATGCGTAAAAGTAAACCACGAGGTCAGTCTCTGGAAGATTTTGATCCAGTGACCGCAAAGATGGCACCATTCTGAGTTATATTCTTCACCTCGCAGATTGCCCTCCCCACCTCTGCAGGCTGTGAGGCTTGTGGGGGGAGAGGGACCCTGACTCTTCCCCAGATAGCCAAGAAATGGTAAAGAAGTTCTACCATATCACAAGAAATTGAAATCTTCTTCCTGTGACACACAGGCCTCCCATAAACCACAGCTGTTTGTAAATGGTTATTTTAAGACATGCATTCTGCTCTCTCTAAGCTTGGGAGACAGCCTCTAAGGCTAAAAGAGACATCTCCTTGGGAAAGGAAGAGCTAGTAGCTGTTCAAGCATAGTGGAGAAAAAGAAGAGGAGATTCTTGGCAGCTCCTAAATCCTCAACTACAGCTATAAAAACCCTCAAACAGGCTGTGCAGCTAGAGAGACTACAGTTAACACCTAAGCCCGGGGCAGGTGAGAGGGTGCAGTGGGTAAAGCACTTGCTGCACAAGGATGAGGACATAAGTTCTGATCCGCAGTGGTCGCCTGAAAAGAAAACCTAGACATGGTGGTGCAAACTAGCAATCCCAGAGATGGAGAAGGGGAGATAAGAAGATACAGGGGGCTCACTGACCAGCCAGTCTAGCCAATCAGTGAACTCTAAGTTCAGTGACAGACCCTCTCTCAAAGTGGAAGCCAGGATGGAGTGGTGCACACCTTTAATCTCAGCAATCATGAGATAGAGGCAGGTGGATCTCTTGTGAGTTCAAGGCCAGCCTGATCTACATAATGAGTGCCAGTTCAGCCAGAGCTACATAGTGAGAGACTCTGCTTAAAATTAAAAAACAAACAGACAACAATACAAGAAAATATCTTACATCTACCTCTGGTCTCCAGTGGTGCATTCACATGTATGTGCATCTGCGTGCATACACACACACACACACACACACACACACACACACACCACAGAGACAGAAAGATAGATACAAAGAGAGACCTGGGCTCTACTGAACCGTGGCTGTGGGTCTTTATACAACTTATTTAACTTCTCTGAGGCTCCACTGGGTCATCTTCCAATCCATATAAAATGAGTCTTACTGTTAGGGGCAGAGTAAACCAGGCAGACCCAAAGTAAATACAGGCAACTGAACTCAAACATCAAATTTAGCTTTCCCACTAGAACAACAACCCAAGAATTTATTCTGGAAAACATAAGCCTTGAGGACACAGGAAATGTGGTAGGAGTCACAGAGGGATGCCAGAGTACCAGCTATGTACCAGCGTGAAAGACGGCAGCCCTGAGCGCTGGGAGAGGTTTCTGTAGTAACATGAAGCTGAGGGCATCTGAGCACTGTAGGAGGTTTATATAATTGGCAAAGAATTTGCTTAATTCAGTGATAAGAAAAATACAAAAACAAGCAAGTAACAAGGAGATGCCACAGAAACCAAAACAGTCAGAGAAACCACAGTCCTTTCAGTGAAACCCCACATACTGATCCCGCTGAAACTGCTCTGGTGACAGGGGCTGAGGGAAAAGTGCTGGCGGGATTCAGGGTAGAGCTGGAGGCAGGGTTTCTACAGAACCCACAAATCACCAAATAATGATAAACAAGTGAATGAGAAAGCAGGACATGCTATGTCTTAGAGACCAACATGAAAAATATTAAAAAGAATTTCAGTGTCTGCATCCAAGGAAGAACAGGGGGAGTGCGCAGATCTGGGAATGTCTGATTTAACAAGTTATGTATAATCGTTGTGTGACTGTATCGTCGAGATAGAAATGTAAACAATCAGGGCAGGGGAGATGGCTCAGTAAGAAAGGGCTTGCCACACAAGCATAGGGGTCCTGAGCTCCAATTCCTCAAACCCATGTGAAGAAAATGCCAAGAGTGGTGGTGCATGCTTGTAAGCCAGCTCTGAGGAGATGGAGACAGGAAGATTCCCCAGGACTCTGGCTAGCCAACCTCACCTAATGAATGAGCTCCAGGCTCAGTGAGAGACCCTGTCTCAAATTAAGTTGCTTGGAACCTGAGGGAACAACATGCAACACTGTCCACGTACACATACACATACATATACACGCATACACATATACACACATACACATACACACATATACACACACATACACACCGATTTCAAACAATCAGGGCTAGGGTATAGCCTAATGGTAGAACAAATGCCTAGCATGCTCAAAGCCCTGGGTTTGAGCTTCAGAATGGATAATAAAAATTTGGCAGGACATAGCAGTGAACGCCTTTACTCTCCGCACTTGGGAAGCAGAGACAGATGGATCTCTGAGTTTGAGACCAGCCTGGTCTACATAGTGAGTCCAGCCAAAAGCTACATAGGGAGACCTGTTTCAAAAATAAATAAATTAAAAACACTGAGAAAGATGTGTGGTATGGCTGGCACAGTGCCAAGATTTAATTGACGTGAGCTCCAATTCTTCTTTACACTCTATCCCTTTGTTGAGCAGGAATTCCTTAACTACATGGATCAGGGTTTATCCAACTTTATCTCATTTAATCCTGACACCACAGTTAGGAATTATTCTCCCTGTATTAGATGAGAAACAAGCAAGGTGACCTACCTAGGGACGAGCATTCTTCCTCTCGTTCCTGAGACAGGAACCCACTGAGGGGGTTCTGAGCACACACTGACAAGATAGGACTTATTTAAAGGATTTACTAGGGCTGCTTGGAAAATACACAGCAGGGAAACAGCTGTGAACACAGGAAAGTCAAACAAGAAGAGAAGGCAGCGTGGGAGAAACCGTAACTCCTGACCAAAGGTGAGGGCAAAGCCAGTGAAATTCACTGACAGTCTGCACTCGGGCCTGAGAGAGAGTTTCACTATGAGGTTCCAACCCCAATTCCCTGGGAGGACAGGAATAGCAAAGTGGCACCCTTGAGGAGTGCAGGGGAGATATCTGGACTTCTAGGAAAGTGTGCTAAGGAGTCACCTGGGACGCTAAGTCTTGTGTTCAGAGAAGTCTTGACAGCAGTTGGAGTCATCTACCGGAAAACAGCATTTAAAACAATTGAAAAGGCTTAAGAACTGGTACAGAGTAAAAGAGAGAGGAGTGCCTGAGATGCTCCAGAACATTCCAACACAGAGAGAAGAAGATGCAGGTAGGGAGACTCTAGGTGAGAAGTGGGGAGAAGAGAGTGTTAGCAGAGCCATGTGAGGAGACAGAACAGAACAGCCAGGTGTGCCCACGCTATTGTGTAAACTAGCATCTTCTCTCTAGACTCAGGCCAGTGGTGAGCTCATCTGCTTCAGCAGCTTCAGCTGGCCCTCCATTACCTCACCTAGAGGATTACAAAAGCTGCCCAACTGGTGGCCCCCTCCCTGTGAGCAGCCCTTACCACTCACCCTACAACTAAAGACTCCCCCATCTCAGCAATCCTCAAAATTTGATGTTCATCGGAATCACTTGGAGACAGCTCTCTGAGCTGAGACCCTGTCTCCCTGGCATAGATGAGGACCTAGAGTCTGCTGGGAACTTCTCAAGGGCTCATCAGCAGATACAGGGTAGAACCCATGGCTTTTTATCCTATAGACTCAACCTACTTGGTTGAAACTTTAACTTTCATCATAACCCTTGGCAGCCTTCTGTCCTGACCCAACTAAACACCTTATTACTTACTAGTGGCATGGTCCTGAATGTCTGACATCCGACCACCTATCTCTCTTTCCTGCTTTTATGCCCATGACAACACCTTTTCCTGTTAAGCTCCAAATCTTGAGAGTCTTCCTCTCAAGTCAATAGTTCTAGGAAACTGAGCTCTATCCTGCCCACCTAAATGTGATTTCTCCTAATCTCTTTCATCTTTCAGAAAAGGAATGATAGAGGCCTTATGCCTACCCTCTTTCCTTCCATCTCTATCACTTGTCTGGACTCCAGAGTGTTAACTCCATAGTCCACGGAGAAGTGTTTACAGACTCACTGATTAAAATAAACCATTGTCAGAGTGATAGATAGTAGGAGCTGGTGCCCCACCAGCTCACACCTAACACCCACACCCCTCCCTGTTTCTTCACGCTGGGTGACTCCAACAGATCACATCCTCAGTGTGTCTCATCCCATCTCAGAGATGTCAGCACTGTCACTAAGCCAGAAAACCAGGACCCTTCCCAGGGTTTTTCCTTCTCTACACGTGGTGGGTCACCAGGTCTGGCAGTCTCCTTTCTTGCCCCATGTCAGTACCTCCAGAAGTGGCACTGTCTCCTAATTAGCCTCTCAGCCTCAAGCCTTTTTAAAACATCTCTTGCTCTGTATGAAACAGAAGACAAGGCACGACATCGGGAGTCATTACCCAAAAGGTAAGGGACATTCTCATACCCATAGCTTATTTCTTCAGCTATACTCTAGAGAAAGAGAGCAGACAACATTATACAAGATACAGCAGCTACAACAATGCTGGTAGATTTGGGCACAAAACGGCTGGCATATTCAAGGCGAACGGAAGATCCTGTTGCTCTAAACAGATGAGTGAAAAATGATTAGAGATGACTCATGTCACCTGGAAAGAGAAACATTAACTGTTCTAGTCACTTGTTCAGGAAAGGACATAAAGTCCACAGTCCAAGAAGTCACGAGTGACTGTCTGCTCCAGCTCTGTATGAACTTCATACAGCTTCTGTATGAAAAGGTGAGACTAAGCCGCTGTCTTCTTAGCCCAGTTCAAAAGAGATATTTCCAGGAGCAATATTTCCAGAAGACTGGCAACTGGATTTCACTCAGCCTTTGTGATGTCTGCTCACACTTTCTCAGATAGAGGGTTACCAGGGCCAAAATAACAAAAAAACAAACACAAACAAAAAACACCTAAGGAAGTTCTTCTCTAAAATATAACCTGTCCCTTCTGAGTCTCACAGATGCAAGAGCATGCCGATGACAAGATCTCTCATACCTGCAAACTAGACTTACAAGTTCTAAGCAAAGACAAGCTGCATTTAGAAATCTATGTGTAACTCCAATTCTGTGTTTGAATTTGCTTCTATCTTGTGTTTTTGACACCTTAATATGCAGTCACATATTCTCAATGATAAGGATTACAACTTTACACTATTTTCCTTCTAATCCCTGCCACAACTGAATCCCGTGTGGGGGGCGGGGGGATAGGTGCATGCTTATTTATGCACATGTATATGCAGGTAGGGCCATCTACACACATGCGGCCACAGGCCTAGAGGATGTTGAGTGCCTTCCACTTTGACTCTCCACCTTATTTTTTGAGACATGATCTCTCCCCGAACCTGAAATTTGCAACTTGGGGTTGGAGGGGGGGCTATTCCGGCTGGCCACCCAGCTCCCAGGATCTGTCTGCCCCACCCCACCCCTGCCAGTACTCTGGGGTATGGCACGGATGGCCAAGCCCAGCTTCAATGTGGGTGCTGCAGATCTGAACTCAGAGCATTCTTACCCACTAGGCCTTTCCCCAGCCCCCACATTCCTTTTTAAATCGTTCTTGTCTTTAACAAGACTCAGTCTTTAAGAATACAATCATCACTGTGTGTTGTTTTTTTTCTTTTACTTCAAGGCTCTCAGACACCTTGTTTAAAAAAAAAAAGTTATTCTATTTTTAGTGATAATACTAAAATTAGGCATAACAACCTGCTGAACGCTATACTGCTTATGCAGTTTGATGCTTCAGGTAACAACATTTTTCTTCCAAATTTCCAACAAATAATGCACCTTTAGATCCACAAGCTCCGACTCTCTCTACAGCCCTGTCTCACCCAGGGGACTCTTCAGAAAATAAGTCTTCAACCATTATGATACCTTCAGATTAAGGGAACAAAGCCTTAGGAGAGGGGCGGAAGCAGGACAGAAAGACAGGAAAACTTAATGGGACACAGGAAGGGTTAAAAAGTCCCTTATGCTGGACTCTGTTTGGTCTGAGAGTTTAACAAGGCTGATAAAAGCCGAAATCCGCCTACAGAGACAGTGCATATCTTCCTAAGGACATCTCAAACAGACATTAAAAGCTGCTTAAGTCAGGCCTTGTGTTTAACTGTGTTAGCATTCCTCTCTCTTCCCTGAGGCTAAATGCACCTAGTAGAATTCTCATTTACCAAAGGAAGTTCTTTAAGAAAAATAAGTAAATCCATGCTACTTAATTTTTAAACTTTCCTTAATCTTCAAGCCTCGTTGTACAGAACATTCTTTAAAACAAGGTAACTCAGAAAGTCACAGAATCGTGCACAAAATCAGTTTAACAACATGTAAGCGGGCTCTCTTGAGAGCCTGACCCATGACTCAGTCCTGCACACCACCCTTTCCTTACACATTTCTCCTGCTGATTCTTATGCGTAAGTCTAAAGCATGTGGTATCTCTTATCTCCATGTCAAAAACTCCATAACTGCTTCACTCTGGCTCAGCCTGCGGCCTAGTCAAGGGTCTGCTTTTATGAATGGAGGCCCTAAGGGACAGGGGAACTCACCTCAA
Source organism: Cricetomys ansorgei (assembly GCA_026225945.1). Lineage (NCBI taxonomy): Eukaryota > Metazoa > Chordata > Mammalia > Rodentia > Nesomyidae > Cricetomys > Cricetomys ansorgei. Next base: position 1,708,332 of record JAMJFZ010000597.1, on the reverse strand, counting down.
TTCTCTGGCAGGCAGGGCCGAGTCTCCCCACTGACAATGACTGTCCCTGGATCTTTCCTTCCTTCACCTCCAGCTGGCAGGCCACCAGGTCTGGTACCCAGTCCTTTCTTCTGCCATCCCCCCAATCTTCTGAGCTGTGTCCCCTGGTCAAAGCACTGCCTTCAAAATGACAGCGCTGTTCTTTCAGGTTCCAGCCTTGTCTCCCACAGCCACCACCCCAACCTTCCTTTAGCTGCCAGGAGGATGTGCTCCTAGAGTTTTTATAATGCTGCACAGCTTCCTGTCACTCAGGATGGGAATCGGGAGGCCTGGGACTCCACAGAGCAAGGCAAGCACCCATGGAGTATGTATTGGCCAGGCCACATTTGTACCTCAGTTCTCCTTTCACCAGCTGCGCCCCTGATAATACTCTAATATCACTGCGCCTCATCTGTCTATTTAGAAGACATGGGGGAGGCCGCTGTGGGGGCATAGGAATTCAAACCTGTGCTAGGGAGTTCAGAGCTGAAACAGTTATTCTCCTGGCCATATATGGCTCCTGCCTGGAGCAAGCCACTGTCATAAGCCGGTTCCTGTTCTCAGAGGTGACTCTCAGAATGGGTTGTTTAGTTAAGACCCTTGTTCCCTCTGTTCAACCTCTCCCCTTTCAACACCCAATTCTAGTGTCTTCTTCTCCAGGGCCCCTCTCTTACCCTCAACTCCATCCCACCACAGGCTTCTCCAGGGCACTTGCCACATTAGCTGTAGACTTCTTTGGGTCTCCATGGTAAGCCCCTCAAGGGCGGGCCATGTTTCTGACCTTGGATCTCAGCTCACTTTGCTGAGGGACTATATGGACCAAACAGATGCCTGCAGGAGGGAGCCTGAGGCTAACAAGAAAAAAAAAAATTCCTCCCATGTACAAGCCTGTGAAACAATAATTATCTGCTTCCACGCCATGATGATGAGCAGGCATAGGACAGATACTCCCCCCATTCCTAAAGGGAGAAACAGAAGGAAGAAGAGGGTTACACAACTGCCATGGGGAGGCTCCCAAGGGTGTCAGGCCAAGCTACCCCTGCCTTCTTCCAGAGCTTGAGGCCCTGAGGCCATGAAAGTCCTGGAAAGTCGTGAGGTCACATGTTGCATAGGATAAAAGCCTGACTGTGGAGAGCAGCATAGTCTACCTGGCCTGAGAAGTCAGTCACCCAGAGCTACAGACAAACTGGGTCACAACCCAAGGATAAGGCCATAGGCATTGGGGATCCCTGGAGAGAACACAGCAAAGCATTCTCTTGCTACAGAGGAGTCAGGCAGGACAGAGAGAGCATGAAGCTGGGAGAGTTGTTGAGATGCCAAAGGCCTCTGGTGTATGATAGCTGGGTCTAGTAAGAGTGAAGAGGGCCCTTTCTTTCATCAGTGACAGCAGCACCTTATGTAGTCTAAGAAAAGCTGAGCGGGAGAAAATAAATGAACGCCACCCTTCCTTTGGCCCCACACAGTCACACCACCATATCCCCTAACAACAAACGCTAGGGCTGTATTACAGCATCAAAACAGTTTTTTCTCATGCATGGCTTGGGAGTTCTGATGCAGCATTCCTCCTTTAGCTTCTTTCCCTGTTGTGCCAGGATACCGGGCGGTATACACCGGGCATTTCAGACACTCCTTAATGGGTGAATTCCAAGAGATTGCTATGAACATTTGTGCTACATGCAAGCCAGCTCTATGGAGCACGCTGGAAGCATTCCTTTGGCTTTCTGGAAGTTCCATTTAAAACCCAGCCCAGCTCCCATCACATGTCCCTGCTGCCCCACCACCAGCCTTCTTTGGCATAGCCCAACCCAGATGCTTCCAATTAGGCACTTACCCTTCTCACCAAACCACAGCCCTTTAAACAAGATCGGAATCCAACACCATGTAACAGCAGCAGGGCAGTCACACAGCTCAACACCCTCCTCTACAGGGCACAAAGAGATCCCAGGGCACCGAGACCTTACCTCCAAGTGCCACAAAGCCAGACTTCTGGCCTTGTTATCCTTCAGTATTGGGAACAGGTCCCTCTCCATTGAAATGCAAGCTACTAAGGAGAGACACAACCCCAAAGAGCGCAGGAGACACCACCCTGTAAAGCTGAGCCCAGCCCATGAGGAGGAGTACATTCAGGCCAGGACTGGAGTGGCTTATATCCAGACAGCACATCTGACCCCAGACAGAGGAGCACTGAGAAGGGAGTGGCATTTCCCTTCATTTGGTTATTTAATATCTTCGAATGGCATCTTCGCCTTCCTCTGACCATTCACACTTCCAAGTCTGCTCCTGGTATTCTGCTTAGCACCCAAGCTGGGCATCTACGGTGACATTAGTAGCCAAAGTCATAGTCCTTACTTTGTTTGTGCCTTACTATGGGTGGTTTGGGCAGATCTAAGAACAGACTATATAGGAACTCCACCAAGGGGTAGGATGCAGGGTAGGAATGGGAAGTGAGGTTGGAATGAATGCCTCTGGAAAAAGTAGGAAGGGGAGCCAAGCAGCACCTGGGCAGCAGAGCATCACAGCCTGCCTTTAACCTGCCCCTTTGTCACACCACAGGGCAAGTTGATCTGTCTCCACATAGAGGGAGAAGCCACTGTAGCTGCTTAGAGAACTTCGCACAGAAGTTCCTTGCTTGCTTCTGAGAACCTCAGAAAATGAGAAGTAAATGTAAATGTGATGGCTGAGATGAGAAGGACCAGGAACAGGTCAAAACTGCCACCCTTCCCCAACCTGGGCCCCACCCCTATGGCTGTTCACAATGCATCACAACATGGCAAATGACTTCCTGCCTGGGCAATTTCCACCTGCCTGTAAACACTGCCTTCTGGGAGTTCACAGTAGGTTTCCTGCCTCCCAAGAGTGAATAGACTTTGTCTGCATTATCTCATTAGCGAGGGATACATTACAATTATCAGCTCTGTTTTGCAAAGTCTGTGACCCAGAGACCAGAGAAAAAGCGACAGCAGGTGAAGCTGAGGACAGCTTGAGAACAGTATCACCTCCACTCACCCCCTGAACCCATCCTCCAGGCAACCCGCATCCATTAAAGGAGCACTTGGAAGCCACCCACTCTTCCCAGCAATAGTGTGGGAGGATGCAAAGAGTAAGAGAAAGCACCAGCACCAGGAGCAGTCTATGGTGGTGTTAAAAAGCCTTAGCTGGAGTTAGACTGCCTGAGTAAAAACCTCAACTCTGTGTCTGCTGGAGTCCCTGACACTCAAGCCACAGGAAAGCATCCTCAAGCCCCTGTGTCTTTTGCATACTGTCTTCTCAACCTGAAGATCCCTCTCTTCCAGTCTCTATAAAACATTAAAAATTACTTCTCAATGTTCAAACCATTCTATACTTTCTATGACAGCATCCAAATAATCTCTGCTGAGATCTACAGCATGTGTTTACACCTTCATTTAAAGTTTCATGTCGCCATGGAGATATCCAATGGGAGAAGATTGGCATCTTTTCTTGCACGGCTAAGTATCTGACTGGTGAGCATGAGAGAAGAAACAGAGCATGTATAGCTCATCCCTGTCCTTCCTCACTCCCTGGAGATATCTTGATGAGGGAGGTGACCTGTATCTAAAGAAGATTTCATTAATATACGCCCACACTAGAGGTGTGCATGTTTATTCTGCAGACAGATGCACAGGAACCCTAATGGGTCTCATTCTCTATAAGTAACTCATCAGCTATAAAGCTGATATCTTAGTCTCCTTCCAACTCCTGTTCCTATTTTTCAACTGTTGAGAATTTGAGTAATATGAACAATTAGCATATCTCAAAGAAAACCAGGCTACCCAGTAAAGGACAAAGCAACAGTGTCCATAGAATTATTTGTCTCCATGTGGCAACTGGTGACCAATACCCCATCTCCAAGTGTAGAAAGAAGCATCTTGGTAGCTACAGGTGGCCCACAGCCAAGGATCATGTCCCTACTTTCCCCACATGCTCCCTCTGGGAGCTTGGCTCCTTAGAAACCTGAAGTCGATGCTGTAATTCATTTTCCCACACAGAGCAATGCAAAAAAAAAAAGGTGGTCTGGGAGGAAAGGCATCTGGGTTGTGGCTGCTGGACAATGCCTGCCAAAGTGGATTATCCCTCGGTGTCTGGAGTTTGGAGAAGCCTTGTCAGGTCTGTCAGTGTGAATCAGGGTCCTCACCAACATGAACATTCCAGTGGACAAATTGCCCTTCCAGAAGTACTTATCTCCGTTCTGTCCCCAATGGCACATACCTGCCACCATGGCAGACAAACTCTCACTCCAGTGACAGGCCTCTGAGGGTTGCACCTCCTCAGGCCTAGAACCCACCCTCCAGAAGACGCTTGCACAAGTGCGTACACATTCAAGTCTCCTCCAGGGAGGAACGTATGACATCATTATACTAATCAAGGGGCTGATTCAGAGAAAAGCTTCCTACAACTTCAAATTGAATACTCCCCCAAAGGTCCATCTCAAAACCCATCCCTAGAGAATAACACCAGTAAGAGGTTATTTTTGAAGCCAGGTGATGGGTAGGCAGATTTGATAGGTCATTCCTTCAATTCTGTGGACTTTTCTTTTACAAAGAAACATAAAGCATCTAAGGCTCTGGGCTTTTGTGGGGATGGGAGAGTGGGGTTAGTATGCAGACTCTACCTCCTCTTCCAGAAGAAAGGAGATCTGTGCATAAATTCCTGATGATTCACACAGGCTCCAACAGTGCCATTCAGACTGCCTGAATAAGTTGCAGGATCCAACCCAACTCTCCCTCTGCTCATGAACTCTAAGACAGACTGTCAAAGCTGCCTCCTCTGGGTTTCTGGCCTCGAATCAACTTCCCTTCAATCCATCCTTTCCGGGGCAGTAGGACATGTTCCACAGAGCTGCTCCCCAACATCCCACAGCTGGCACCCAACTACTTGCAGGAAAAAAAAAAAAAAAAGCACCTCATTTTGTAGCACAGTCCTCTGCCTTCCAGGTACACTATCACGGAGCTGTGAGTCCCAGACAGACCAGATACTTTCTGCCCTTGAAAGACATGAAGGTTTTCTTGCCAATCGGCATTTGGCTCTGTTGGCAGAGTGCTCACCTGCTGTGCACTCAACCTTGGGGTTTAATCCCAGCACCATATAAACAAGACATGGTGGTATATGACTGTAATCCCAGCATTCAGGAGGCGGAGGCAGGAAGATCAGAAGTTCAAGGTCACCCACTCCTATGCAGTGAGTTGAAGGCCAGTATGGGATACATGAGACCCTGGTTGTTTTTCTTTTCTTTTTAAGTTGACATTACACAGAAAGCCTTTCCTATTTCCATATTTACTTCAAATGCTTTCTCCATCAATATTTCAAAATCTCACCTAAGGCCTTATACAAATGCACCAGGGGACCTTTCTAACACTACACCTGGCCCCAGTGCCCAGGGATGCTGGATGCCTCCAGTCTTTGTCCCTGCCCCAAGTGGAACTGACATTAATCATAAGAGCTGTTTACACTGCTTTTAAGAATGACAGCAATTTATTTTTTGATGCATTTGTCCCCATTTCTGAATTGAGTAACTTAAGAGTACAGATTGTGTTCTATTCATCTCTCTCTCCTGGGAGCCCAGTGAATAGCATCTCACAGGTGGACATTCAGTAAATGTCTGTTTATCATGGAGATGGAAAGCAATGATTTGTCAGCATTCTGAGATAAGGATTGGAGACCCACCATGAAGGTCTCTTCTACCTAGCTTTCTTCTTCTGCCTGTTTCAGAGGTAAAGGCTACTATACTACTATTAAGGAGAACTTGGCTGTGCTTGGGTCTGGGTCTGGCATGACTAACTAGAGCAGAGGATATGACTTGCCCTGGCAGATAATAAAGCCAGGCTTTTCTCCTCATTCCATTAGCTTAGAATGCTACATAGCAAGGAAAAAAAAAAAAAGAAAGAAAAAGAAAGAAAAAAAATAAAAAGTCTGAAAAGGCTGGCATGCTCTCTTTTATTATCTGGGATATTCAGAGCCTTTTGTATAACCACAAGCTACAGGCGGCTACCTCCTACAAATCTCTCTAGCTGCCCACGGGGAGCTGACACCCCAGAATTTGGCATTGCACAAAGCAAATACTAATTGAGTCACTCAAAATTTATTTTTTATTTGAACCTTCATCCTACCATTTTTGAACAACTTAATTCTAACTGAAAGCGATGGCTTTTCTTTCGCATTAAAGAAAGAGCAGGAGTTCTGTGGCGTGTGCTTACGGCTCTAGAAACCAGGACGGCTGAGACACAAGGATCACCTGAGCCCAGGAGGCTGTGACCTGACTGGATACATAACAAGAGCCTGTTTTTTTAAAAGATAAATATATTAGTGCTGCCCATCAGCTTTGGTCAGAATAGCTTCTTTTTTTGCAGTAGGTGGGGCTCACTGCAAATCGTATCTGTCAAAATGATGAGAATAAACGACTTTTGAATGTTCATGGTACACCTCCATCACCCTGCATAAGGTTCGGGAAACACTGAAGAACTGGGGCTAGAAAGAATATAAGAACCAGAGGAAGGAATGGTGTGTTTGGAATGCTGTCTTCCGGGCCTTGCATGCCCTTTGCACTCTTGGACTCGTAGGTGCGGCGACCACCAGCAAAAGCTTGGCTCTAGCAACATCCTATCATAAAGGGGGAAGAGGTTCATGATACACCCTACTGATGATTTGTTAGTAGTCAATGGTTACTAGGGTAGAGGGGCTCACAAGGCCTCACCCCTCCCTAAGGATCTGTAGGCAGCTAATGGCTGAAGGGAGAAGGCAAAGACATTTTCTTCAGTGGTGTAGCCAAGAGGAAGGTGCCCAGCTCCTGTAATCAACCATGCTCCTAAAAGTGACCCCAATGAAACTCATGAGGTCACCAAAAGGGAAAAAATTATCACAGAAGGGTATAGAAATGTTTTTTTTTTTTTTCTGAAAATGTTCCTTGAAACATACCTTTACAAATCAAACTTCCTCCCAACCTGTAACCAATTTAATAATGTGCTTTGAGATCATTTACAACCATGTTCTCATTTTGCTGACATACTAGGGACTCAGCTTGTCCAGAATTAATCTTTAAGAAAAACAATGTAATCAATCTTAGTAGGTTTTGGACCCATAATGGAATCAACTTCTACAAAGCTAAGCTGAACGCACAGCTTTGATCTAATGCTGTGTTCCCTATTTCTCCTTCATGATCCATTCATGCTCTGGATTCAGAACAGTATATGTGTGGTAACTGGACCTATGGACATTTACTAGAAGCAGTGAGGCATTGAAAACCATGTTCCCCACAACATGCAGGCATAGACTGATAATATCTAGTTGTGACTCTGTGCCCTTCTGAATCAACAGAATCGGAAAAACAATTTCTTCCTTTATAAGAATCCTATAGGAGACCTCATGACACAATGGTAGTGCATCTGACCCCAAAAATCCTGTAAAATATTGATTAAAACAAAAGTTCGCCATTCCTTGTAGAGATTATAGTTGCTGTGCAGTTCAATACAGAGGACAGCCTTTCATGGGGGAATCAGAACGCTTCAGAACAAATCAAGCTCAGGCTTAATAATGGGTAAGACACCAAAGTTAGTTCCTTTTATTTTATGCAGATCTGCCTGAGAGGGGCCTAGATGAGGAGAGGGTGTCAGTGGGAGCTAAAGAGGGGACAATACAAGATAACAGGGGATGAATACAATCAAAATACATTATATACATTTATGAAAATGTCACAACGAAATCCATTTATGCTAATAAAAAATAAACATCAGAAGAAGACCAAAGACTATCCATTCAGATTCAGTCTGCGATACTACTCAGACTCTTGCTTCTATCAGAGAAGAGAGCATCCCCACACAGGCTGGGCTTCCTGGGAGCCATGAAGACACTGTAGAACTCACTACTGCCAGACAGCCCTAATGGCAGGTGGAAGCTGTTGTGGAAGCTTATTTTTAGTTTTACATAAAATAATTGTTTTATGCACTGTTAGATGAGAGGCTGCAGGTCTTGGCATTTTGTATTGTCTGCAGGTGTTGGATTTCTGTTGGGGGGGGGTGATGTTTGATTGCTTATGATCTGCACCTGAGGAGTCTGAAAGAATAAAAACACCTGAGCTCAGAGGCGCGAGGTTCCACTGTCAAATATGGCATTGTCCATGATGGTGGTTCCCTCTGCTGAGGTCTGGCAGAGTTTGCAGATATGAAAATGCCTCCTTGCCTTTTTGCGGAGCTATCACAGTAACCTAACAACTACAGGAAGCTGAGGCCCTGAGCTTTCCCAGGTGATCTTTGGACAAGATCAGTCAAGTTTCTGCTACAGGCTAGACTAGATCTGTCCTCTTCTTTATCAGGATCTGCAGTGAGTGCCTCTCTGCCCTTCACTATGAAACTGGGGCTAGTTTGCTGAGGTTTCTGAAAACACCCTATTATCAGCTTAATTGTGTTTCCCCAAAATTTGCATGTTGAAGTCCTAACCCCCACGTCACTGTATTTGGAATGCCATTGTATTTGGAAATAAGACCATTAAAGAGACAATTACATTATAGTGAGACCTAGTCAGCTATAACAGGTATTCTTAGAAGAGGCTGAAACACTGGGATTAAAGGAAAGACCATGTGAAGGCACAGGTAGAAGACAGCTATCTGTAATCCAAGGAGAGAGGGCCCACAAGACACCAACCTGCCAACAATGTGATCTTGGACTTTTCGCATCCATAACTGTGAGAAAATAAACTATCCCTTGAAGCCCCTGATTTCTGATACTTAGCTCTGGCAGCCCGGGCAAATCACGAGCACTTTCCTTTGATCTTGGATACACAGTCAAGGAAGCCATGTGAAGAAGGCTATCCTCCCTGGAGCTGGTGACTTTATCGTCCAGATCTAATGATCTCTCTAATGATCTAATCTCCCTCTCTCTCCGTCCAGCGGAGAGTTCTGCTTCACACTCACACATTAATATCCAAGTGCAGTCATTTCTTGATATTTATTTATATTCTCTGTAAGTCAGCTCTTGAGTGGATTACACCTATGGACTGAGACCATGTTATGAGGATAGAGCTCAGGTTGCAACAAGGAGGAAACCATTAGATCTGCAGAAATAGCAGCTATGAAACTGCATTCAAGAAACCAAGAGCCCTGGGCCCCAGCCCTCTTTTCTTTTCTTCAACCCAATGCAATAGCTCCTGCATATGATGGGGGAGAGGGGAGCTGTCCCCTACCTTAGACGGCCAATCACAAGATAATTGACACTTAGATCACTTCCCTGCTTGTGAGTTCTTAGGCTAAAGGGTAATTTAGGGACTTTCCCAAGAATAGGGACCCAGGAATCCCCTACTTGTTCATGTGCTACTACAGCACAAAGAAAAGCCTGTGCTAGTTAGGTTTCTATTCCTGTGATGAACACCATAATGAAAAGCAACTTGGAGAGAAAAAGGTTGATTCCATCACCAAGAGATAGCAAGGCAGGAACCTGGAGGCAGGAATAGAAGAAGAAACCATGCAGGAATGCTGCTTTACTGGCTTGCTCAGCTACCCTTCTTCTCTGTAGCTAGGGCCCATCTGCCTAGGGATGGCACTGCCCATGGTGGACCAGGTCCTCCTAAATTAATTAACAATTAAGAAGATAGCCCATAGAAATGCCCAGAGGCCAATCTGACAGAGGCAATTCCTCAATCAACATTCCCTCTTCCCAGATAACTCTAGTTGATGTTGAGCTAACAAAACTAACCAGCACAAGCCTGCAGGAGCAGGACTCTGCATGAGTGTGAGCCCACAAATTCTCATTCTTCATAGGGAAATGAAAATGCTTTACAACCTGAGGGGGAGGGGTTGAGGCTCACCATTCTTCTTTGTCTTCTCTTACAAAAAACAGAGCCTTTAGTCCCCCACAGGAGATACATCAAAAAGGAAGAAGTGAAAAGTATTGAGGTCCCTGGGATTAGGGCCCTCAAAAGGGCCACAGCAAGGACAGGCGTACAAATTCTGGGTTCCCCTAGACCACTCCACCCAACCTGGAGCCTTTGGAAGTTCCTTTCTTACCAAGTAAAGATGGGCGTTCCCTCCTCCAGAGTAAGAGGAAAAGGGTGCAGCAGAAAAATCCAACTCTGCCTCTGTCTAAGTCACTATGACAACGTCACCATAAACTGGACAGGTAGCTTATACACAATACAGATTTACTTCTAAAGTTAAGTCTGAAGATCAGGAGTCCAAGACAAGGAAGATTCTGTATCTGGTAAAGGACCATTTCCTGGTTCCAGCTGTGCATGCCCATGGTACAAGGGACTTGCTTTCTCAGGCCCCTTTCATAAGTTACTAATCCCATTCACAAGGGCTCAACTCCCACATCTAATCACCTCACAGAGTCCCACTTCATACCATTACCTCAGGGATTAGGATTTCAAAAAATTAATATGGATGAGGAGAACATAAATATTCAGGTCATAGCAAAGTTGGATGGACAAGTAATTAAATGCTGGCTCCGCTCAGTTTTGTTTGGCTTTACCTTAGGTAATATACATCAACCTCTAGGGTTATTCTATACTATTATATTATTATACCTGCATCACACAAGGCTGGACAGTGTGATAAGAAAGAGAACAGATAGGGCTGAAGAGATGGCTCAATGGTTATGAACACTGGCCTCATGCTTATTCAGAGGACCTGGGTTCAATCCCCAGCACCTACATGGCAGCTCACAATTGTCTGGAACTCCAGTTCCAGAAGATCCGACACCCTCATACAGATATACATGCAGGCAAAACAGTAATGCACATAAAATAAAAATAAATTAATTAAAAAAAAATAGAAAGAGGACAGAATAAACCACCCAGACTAGTGCCTGGCCCAATAAATCTGCAACACCCGGCCTCACCCAACTCAGGGAGCACATCCTTAAATGCTCTATCCCAGAAGATGGATTTGGCCAAGACTCTCTGTGTCCTAAATGTTAGGAAGAGGCAGGAGTCGGGGCGTATCCTGACTCCCTTTGAGAAGTGGCGGCCAGATACCTCTGGGCCAACCCCAACATAAGTGGACAATGAAGGTATCAGAGCTCAAACACAGTACATGCCTTGTGAATTTTCCGGATCTCTCTGGCAGTACCTGACAGAAAAACAAGGCCATGGCCTTCCTGAGCTAAGTCTCTTACAGATCACATGTCCACTCTTACAGCCCTGGGCTCTTTGCTCAGACATTTGCCCAGAGACTGAACTAACCCTGCTGAGGGAAAATGAGCAAGATCAAATTTATGATTCTCAGGGACCACTTGGGGACTGACTTGACAGAGAAGTCACAGCCACAGAAAAGGACCTGGGAGGTAGCCATCATGGAAGCTAAAGCTGAAGCTGGGCTCTGCAGAGTAGGGTGAGGAAAGGGCCACGTTCAGGTCACAGTCGCAGCTAGCTTTAGTCTTGAAATGGCAGGTCCTCTGTCCTGGACACTGGTATCAAGAATGCCCAGATTGAGTCCAATGATGACTTTGAGAGAAGACAACCAAGTGGAACCAGCATCCCAGAGAAGCCCCCCAACTGCTCTTACTGTATGCCATACTCTGAAGGAGATGTCAGTGCCAAAGGAGGAATCAGTCCAGCAGTTAGGAAGACACACAGTACATAACAGTGATGAAATGTCATACCCTTCTAACATACCTTATAGGACTCTTTTCTTCAACTCCATTCCTCATTCAATTGTGACTTTATATAGAACCGTAGCCCTGAAACTTGAGTGCTTGGTTATAACAGGAGGCATCCATGACATTTCCAAAGTGCTCAAATTCGGTAGGTGGGACATGGAGGTAGAGATTCTCCTTCCCCAGGAAATGCCCTATTAACATGAGATCTCAAGACACTGTAGCCTAGACACTACCAAAGCTTGATCCAGACAGTCGCTGTATTCACTGCCTCCTTGGATAACGTGCTAAGCTGACGGATACCTCTCACACACTCACACAGAAGACAGAGTCAAGAATGTCCTCTAGGACTGGAGCTGGGCCCTGAGCTGGACAGAGGATCGGGACCAGGGCAGACCTCCTACTCAGTGATAAGGACCAGCTGGCTCTCCAACAAACAGAAGCAGACAGATCCCTGACTTGAACAGACAGCTCCCATCAGTGCCCACCTGTTCAGAGCCCGAACACACCACGCATGGGAACAATGCTGTCCTTTCACGAAGGGATCCTCTCCCCTTTGCTTGGGCAAGCTCTGGCCAATGCTTACCACATTGTATCAGCCACCCTTCTCCACCCCCACAGCTTCACCTGGGTTACTGCCCGGTTTGTCCTGACTCTCATCCCTCACCATGCCCTTCCAGCCTACTCCAGAACGCTACTCTTGCTAAACATCCCAGGGTCCTAAACTAATGGAGTTGTTGCAAGCGATGTGACTAACGATGAAGTAGCTAAAGCTAAGAAGCCCTTGCAGACATTGAGACGATCAGGACCATCATGCTCTATTTTAACATATTTTCTTGTTTGTTTGTTTTGAGACAGGGTTTCTCTGTTGTAACTCTGGCTGTCCTGGAACTCACTCTGGAGACCAGGCTGGCCTTAAATTCACAGAGATCCTCCTGCTTCTGCCTCCCGAGTGCTGGGATTAATGGTCTGTGTCACCACTGCCTGGCTTAACATATTTTCTTAAGTGAGGGAAAAATAGAGGAAGTAAAGTAAGAATTCAGAAATTACCTGAATAGTGTGAGGGATTAATAGTTTCTCTGATACCTTTTAAAAAACAGCAGTGTAGGGGCTGGAGAGATGGCTCAGTAGGTAAGAGCATCGGCTGCTCTTGCATAGGTCCTGAGTTTGGCTCCTAGCACCTACACAGTGGCTCTTAGCCCTCTGTAACTCCAGTTCCAGGAGATCTGAAGTCCTCTTCTGAGCTCTGAAAGCTCAGCACATATGTGGTACACATACATACATGCAGGCACTCACCCCTCTCCCCCGCCACACATACACTCACACACACTCACACACACACACACACACACACACACACACACACAAACACTACCTTAAAAATAATAGAAGAGCAATGTGTTACTGTTTTGAGCTCTGCCAACTAGAACTAGAATAAGCTTTGTGACAATCTAGCCACATCTACCAAGTTCCTCTGAGGATTAAAATGGTCAGGCACATGCTGACTTGACCATCTTCCTGCCTTGTCATCATTAAGACAAAAAAAAAAAAAACTTCAGTATAATGAACTGCGTAATCTGGACTCTAACTGTGGTGGGAAGGGTGTTAAGAACATGCATTTAGCGTCAGGCCGACCGACCGAGCATAAACTCACCAGCCAGGGAACCCCGGGAAAGTCACATGCCCTGTTAAAGTCAGTTTCCTGCAGAATTCAAGCCTGAGAGGCTGCCAGTGAAGTTTAAGCAAACACAGAGCCTGTACTCGAAGCTGCAGGCAGGGCGAGTGCTCCATGGCTCCTCTCTGGGGCTCTACTTAACCTTGCTGACTCCTTGGTCAACCCAGTCACTGGCTCTTTTCTACACACTTATGTTCCATCTCTTAGATTCCAGGCTGGCAGGGAACACAACCTCCTCACCAGAGAATGGTTTGAAAATTCTTTACTGACTGAAATAAAGTGGCTAGAGGACTTAGGAATTATAGGCTACCTCTGTTCCTAAAAAGGTGGGCGTTTCCCCAGACCTGGTAAATTAGTTCCTACTAATTTACTGATTAGTTCCAGGCTCCCTCCCTGCCTTCCAGATCCCGAGGCTAACATGCCCCTCAGGCACCCACGCTGATTAACCACAGCACTCTCTGTCTTGCCGTCCACCACACCTCACCCGGAACCTCAGGCTACTTGTATAAGGCCCTGGTGACCACGGCTCTTCCCGGCCTACTCTGTCAGGCTTCTCAGCCAGCGCTGTTACAAGAGCCCTTCTGCATTCACCAGTACCTGTGAATCCAGGAACTCAGGTCGCACTGTCCGCTTCCTTTCTATACCTGTCATACTCTCTTGGATGCTGGGAGACTAATGCCCCAGACCATACGCCACGGCTCTCCATGTCCTGGGATGTCATGTTTTTACAATCTTCACAGGAGGCCTCCATGTCCAAAAGAACATTCAGAATCTAGTCGCGGTGAGGCCAAGGGCGGCATCAGCAGAGAATATAGCTGGCATGCCTTGGGGATCATGGCTGCAGAGTGTCAGCCCACAAAGGCATGTCCTCAGAGGCTTTCCACTCTCCTGAGACTTGAGATAGAGAAGCTTGAAGACCTAAGCCTACCGCTTTCCAGACCCTGCATTTCCTAAAAACTGTCTTTGCTCAGAAGCCATCAGTTTCCCCAACCCTGGAAGAGATAAGCCCAGCTTCTCCATTTAGAATTCAATTCCACCCCCCGCCTCCCACCCCAACCCAGAGTTCAACTTGTTTTATCAGACAGTTTCTCTCTGTAGCCCAGGCTGGCCTGGAACTCACTCTGTAGCCCAAGCTGGCCCAGAACTCACAGTGATCCTCCATGTGACAAGTCCAGGTAAATGCAAGAAAAGCGCCCCTCTATTTCTAACAAGCAAAGCCATGCTAAGCAGATCTATATGGGCTTCTCCAGCTGGAATAGTGAAGACATACACAAATTCAAATTGATTCTGGGAGCCTAGGGCCAGGACTTTGCCCTGACCCTGTCACGTCTCACCGTGCGGCGCGACATGTGCTTCCCTTGTCTGGTGTGCTGATAACCAGCCATCTGAAACTGACATGCTGCAGACTCCACTGTGCATGCATCTTCTGGACTGTCTGCTTCCCTGCACCATGGCTTATTATGGCACACCTGCAGGCCCAGAGAATATCAGTTTCCTCTTGAGTAAGGAGGAAAACTACAAGGTTACTTCATGATGTGAACTGCTCCTCCAGACAAAGTGTCTTTTTTGGGCTTCTTGAGAAACGGGAAATAATGATAACAGCATTTAGTGACACCATGCCAAGCACTCTAGCCAATAACGATTCCATCATCTCATCTAAGCTTCACAGCAACCAAATTAAGTGGGCCTCTATTTTCATTAAGCCAATAAACAAAGGAGAAACTTAAAAAAAAAAATCAGAAACTAGGCAGACTCACTCAAAGTTGCAGCCTTGAACCTGTGTAGCACAGGGACTTGGATGAAGAACTGTCTGACTCAAAAGCCCATCTTAGAACTGCCAAGGTCCTCAAGGATCATGCAGGCCAAGCCTTCAAGATGGAGAAAACCAGCTGACTGCCATAAAGGAATGAGGGGGTGGGGAGAGCAGGAGGAGTCAGCTTCCTCCTTTGCAGAAGCAGGACAATAATCTGCGCCCCAGGCATTGTCTGCGCCAGTGAGCTGGCATAATGAAAACCTAGACAGACACCCAGGGATGTTGTTGCTGTTACCAGGTAAGCAGAGTAGCACTGAAGAACCAGATGTCTTGGCGGGGTGCAGGAACAGCTTATGTAATAAAATCTTTTCATGACAGCCAGTCAAGGTCAGGTGTCAGAGCCAAGAACTATTCCTTTGCTCTGGTGAAATGCTAACTGAGCAGAACTTGCCATTTCCTCCCCAAATCACAATTTAACTTTTCTCCTCTCAGCATGCCAATCCACTCTCCCCTATCTCCCTTCCCCCTTGCTGCTCCTATCACTCACAGAATGCTGGGTATGGGATGAGTTTGATGCCACACAGCCCAGCATGCCTGAGGCAGCGCCACCATGCTGGGCATGGTAGTATACTTGTAATCCTAAGGCTAGGAAGCAAAGACAGGAGGATCCCTGGATCTTGCTAGCCAGCTAGCCTAACCTACACAGTAAGAGACCAAGGGAGAAACCTTGCTCCAAAAAGACAAAGTGCTGGGATTAAAGGTGTGTGTCATCATGCCTGGCGAGAAAAACAAAGTTGACAGTTTCTAAGGAAAGAAACCAAAGCTGACCCTACATGCACCTGCACACATATGGCCACACATGAACACACACCCATATGTGTGTGTGTATGAATGTGTGTATATATATATGTGTGTGTGTATGTATATATATAATATATATGTATGTGTGTATATGTGTGTGTGTGTGTGTGTGTGTGTGTGTATGTGTGTGTTTATTATTCTGAAACCTTCAAATATCTGTTTCCCACAGATGGGGGCACTAGGTGGTAGTATGCACAAAACCCTCAGTTGAAACCCCAGCATGAGGTTGTTTTCTATAAAATTAGACTAGGACTGCCTCTATCTTTTGAGATAAGCCAGCCCTTTGTCAAACATACCAAAGCTGGCAGTTCCATTCTAGCACCTCTGGAGGAGTTTTTGTGAGGCCTGGTTATAACTCTATGGCCTCCAGGAAGAAGTCCAGTACTGAGACAGATATTTGTGAAAAATCCTCTTTGGTTCAAGGGAAATGTGGTCTTGTGTTGGAGAAGAAGCTGTTGCCAATGAGAGCAATACACCTATACACCTATATATGTCGTCCTATACACCGACAAGAAACAGAGGTCCTGTTGGCTTGAGTCATGGCTCTTTCCTGTTCCCTGTTCTTTCTTTCCCTCTAAGCTCCCATACAACACTCCCTCCAACACACACACACACACACACACACACACACACACACACACACACAACCTGTCAACTAAGGAATTGCTTTTATCAGGCATCTCTGGGTCAAAAGCAGCCTACAGACATTTCTTGAGAAGGCATCCATCTATCTTGAAGCAGAAGAGATGGCTCAGCATTCACATACTACTACTCTTGGAGAGGACCTGAATTTGGTTCCCAGCACCCATGCCAGTGTGTTCACAACTGTCACTCACTCTAGCTCCGGGGGAACCTGACGCCAATGACTTCTGAAGGTACTTACACTCATGTGCAGAGCCCATATGTATATACATAGAAAAAATTAAACATAAAATACTGAAAGAGGAGGAGGAGGCTATGACTTCTTGGAACAAATTTGTGCAGTCACAGGAGCAGCCCTCCAGCTCAGAGAGGTCCTTGCCCAGCCTGAGATGCCCAGCTGCATTTGACTGGCACATGTCATCGTACAAATAGTCACTGTGAAATTACATCTTCACCCAGGAAAGTGAGAAAGACATTGTATTTCTGCTAAACACCTTCAGGCAGTCAGCAGGGCTCTTGAGCATCCCCATGAAGGCAAAGAAATCCCAGGATTTAGATAACCATTTTCCCTTTAGGGTTTTTACCTCCAGGGGGAGACAATTACACTCTAAGAGGAGCCCCTTGAGAATTCCACAACAGTAGGCCGGGGAGAGGCCAAGCATTCCAAAGTCACCAGGACTAACTAATCTTTGTTAATGGATTCTCCTCCCACCTCTGCATAAGTCATCCCTAAGCCTTGGGCAACCCAAGTCAGGAGTCTGCTATCTATGACTATGCTACTTTACAATGGGTGAGCAGGCACGAGCACGTATTTAAGTCTCATGAGGATGACAGGACAAGGATATTAACTCAACCTCAGAACAAGGCAAGACAAAGCCAGGACAAACGACTAGAAAAGTTCACTTTCCAAGCTGATTCCCAGCACACCTGAATTACTGTTTGAGTTTGCCAATTTATCACATGCCAAGTGATAATTCCAATTGTTTCTGAAT
The DNA here is from genome assembly GCA_026225945.1 of Cricetomys ansorgei. Classification (NCBI taxonomy): domain Eukaryota; kingdom Metazoa; phylum Chordata; class Mammalia; order Rodentia; family Nesomyidae; genus Cricetomys; species Cricetomys ansorgei. The sequence goes on along the minus strand of JAMJFZ010000597.1, from coordinate 1,690,794 downwards.
ATATTAACCCAGCTCTACCTTAGCAGAGGAAAGTGACTGCTGTCCTGAGATCTATGACAAAGGCAAGACTGTCCTGGGAGGCCAACAGCTGGGAAGCCTAGCTGGTCAGAGAAGTGCAGAAGGGATGGGTGAGGAGGAGGAAATTCTGGCCCCAAAGCCACTGAGTGTCTGACAGCATCACAGATACCAGAGAAGGTCCTCTTCTCATACATCACTCAATCATCAGAATTCCCACCCTTCTGTGAGGACAGGCAGTCCTTCTGACTGGTTTGCTGCCTCCAGTAGCTATCATTCCCAGCACCTTCCCTTCCTTTCTCTCCTCTTATGGAATGTTGAGTGTGTCCCCTAAGTTTGTCTGGGAGAGATACAAGTGTTAGGTCCTTAGAATATATACATTTCCAGTGAATTAGTAAATTGATTGATGGTTACACTCCAGAAGAGCCTGAATATGCATGTACCAGCATACTGAGAATAAGAATTCTGATGTCATAAAAGCAGTTTCCTAACCAAGCAGGCCCACCTACTGAAAGGCCTCAGAACCAAAAACAAAAAGTCTTCCTGAGCCTTCAGGCCTAACTGGCATTGGTTCCCAGCCAGCAGCACCTGAGCTGCAGGGCTCCAGCTTCCCTGTTCTGTTCTGCAGACTGAGTCCTCCAGTCTGGTTCAATGGCATTTCCATTGGCTAATGGGATCTACATCTGGACCTTCTGGCCAATAGCACGGGGCTACAGATGATGTGATGGAAGCCAGGAGGCTTCCCAGTTAACCTGGGTCTGCTCCTAAGAATGGGGTGACTCTGGGTTCACCGCTTTGGGCTTTGTCATATTCTTAGGTAAAACTATAAAGGTAAGCAAAAAGCTACCCAGGCTCTTCTGATTTTAAAAAAATGTACCACCACCCTTTTTCCCTTCCTGCTTCTAGAAGGAAGGTTCCTCCTCCATGGTCCCACACCTATTCATAATCACCTTACTCTCTGCTAGTCAGTGTCTAGTATGACTCCTTTCTCTCCCTCAAATCCCATCGATCATTTCTTGGCAAGCTCACTTCTCTGTTGCTATTGCCATTGCCTTGATTCAGGACCTAAGAATCTCCTGTGGGTCACTCTAATAACACGGCCTTGTATGTAGTCCCTTTATAGCCCACCCTTTAAAGCCCAGAATCTTCTGAAAACAAACCTGTACAGAGCCTTTTCCATATTACTCAAAGCTTTCGTCAGCACAAAAGAAAAATGTTTTAGATGAGTTTTATCAAGCTGACAAGTAGATTATAGATGTGTGTCATCACACAGGTCAAAATTTTAATCCTTTAGCTCCGACTTTCAGAGCCTCCCATCATCTCTGCCCTTCCCAGACTCCAGCCTTTCCTCTCCACATGTCCCCATGATGCATAGCCATTTCCATAGAATTCAAACATTCCTCCTGGACGGAGCGGAGGGACTCACACAAAACGGGAAGCTGATGAAACACATCTACAGGGTACTTGGGAGTCTCCGTTAGTTGGGAAAGTCACAAGATATGCAAGGCCCCTTCCCAAGTTTTAAAAGCAGTAAATAATAGCTGGAGAAGAGAGTATCAGGTCATGCCACCTGCATGTTGAGCAAGGAGCTCCAGGGGTTCTCACCATGCTAAAGGATGTAGCTGCCCCAAAGTCACCCATACTCCTGTCAGTAACCCCTCATAAGAGCATTGGTTCATCAAGCTAGGGCAGGGTGGAATCATTTCTTTAGTGTGTCATCCACATCTTATCTGGGTTGAATAGACACGTGCTCATGTCTCCTCAGGGAAATCATGCAACACCCCACCACACCCCATAATTGTAGCCATTGAGCCACTCTTCCTTGAGCCTGCCCTTCCTGTCTTTTAGCTTCTGTTCCCATCCCTTCCTTTTCCGTGTCCTGCACTCCGTTCCCTCTTTACAGAAGCAAAACCTGCCAGCCAACACAGGACCCACAGGCATGGAAAACTCTTGGTGATCTCTGTTAAGCACTGGGCCTCACACAGAAGCTATAGTGTAGCCTATAGCTGCTCAGAGTCTGGACAGAGAGATGGAAGGAACACAGCAGAGAGAAGTTTCTATTGCAATTCATATGTGATGTTAGTGCAAAGAGCGAAATGGCTTGAGAGTCAGGTGGTTTTGAGGGCCCCCACCCAGGAAGAGGAAACTGATGGCTGTCACATCTTGCATAGGCATACACCCTAAAAGGCTTAATCAATACTGGAATAGTGCATCTATTGTATTCAGTCTTCTCATATTTTGCATTGAGGGATATGAGAAGGGATGTTAAGCAGGAAAGAATCGTGAACAGATCTGAACAGATTTGTAGCCCATACTTGTGGACAAGCAACAAGCAAAGTCCAAATATTATAATCTAAGAAGCATACATTCCTCAGACTGAGAGGCACAAAATGACAGAGACAGTGAAGCTCCTAATTTTGGGAAACAGTAGAGATGAAGATAGAAAACAAATTAGCCCTAAAAGTCGCAAAGATATTAAAGTTTACCTTATCAGAAATGTAGTCCTATCCTACCTATCTATGTCTACAGATGTTACAGATATGTACAGATGTGTACAAGATTACTATACAACACAGGAGTTAATAAAAGTCACCATACTTAAGGAATGCTTGCTCTCGTATGCTTAAATATGCGTAAAGACGGGGAGAGGAAATGAAAGCAAGAATTACCAAGAAGCAGCAAGACAATGGCGTTAAGGCCCACAGAAATTTTCAGTTTGCCACAGACAAAGCTCAGAGTTCAAATGCCTCTGGAAGTCTGAAGCCTTGTGAGATCTGGGAAGAAAGCTCACCGGGTTGCTCTAGAGCACACATCTCCTACAAGGCTTTTCATCACAAGTATTAGTGATAATAACAAGCCCTGGGGAGAGCCACTAGGCCCAACAGACTGCCCTTTTAGATCTTATAAGGGACAGAGCTCACCTTCCCTAGACTCCAAAAATAAACATACACAGGTGCCTTCAAGCACAAACAAAACAAGATACTAGGATAGCAAAGGGCAAAGGAAGTGGAACTCCGCCGAGGAAGGAGGAAGTAAGAAAAATAGTGACTCAGGGAAACCGAAGCCCAGAGTTTGAGTTTTAGTTTTGGTGCAGTTGTGCACATTGAGGGGTGATTGTCATATCTTACACGGAAGCATACAATCTGTGGGGCTTAATGTTTAAAATCTGTCACCTGTTGTGCTTGCCCCTCCTCATAATTTGTACTCGGATCCTGGCCAGGGCATTTGAAACAGGAAGAATCGTGAACAGATTTGTACTTCAGGAGATAAAAAACAAAACCTCATGGACAAGTACAAATTAGCTGCTGACCATTATCATCTAACACGCCGACCCTTGCATTGAAGCAGAATTCTCCAAGAACTACTCCTTTTCTTACTGTCTTACTCTGCCCAATCAATAGAAAGGCTGACACCTCCCATTCCCTGGTCCTGGGGACTCAGTATTTCCAGGTCTCTTCTGTTTGCTCACACTTAACTTTCATCGCATTTACCTGAATTGGCCTGCCAGTCTCCTAACTGGTCTCCCAGCTGTGGTCCTCCAAGCACAGCCAAGCCCAGTAGCCAATCCCACCTGGCTGTTATCAGAAACACACAGGGAACTCTGTAGAAATGCCTCAAACCTCCTAAACCTGAATAGTTCAAAAATTCCCCAGGCAATTTTGAGGCCTGGGGAGGGGTGTGTGTTATAGATCACTGCTTTGAATTCCTGATACAGACAGGAGAGAGATAGGTTAGAAATGCAGAGTATCAGGCTCTATGACCCTCAACATCAAAATCCACATTTGAAGAGCATTAGGTGATTCCCAAGCTTGCGTTTGAAGAGCACTGCTCTGAAGTGTTATCTGACTGATCACTCCACAAATGTTTACTGGATTTCTGGGTCAGGCTGTGAGTAGGGAAGGTCAAGGTTCAAGGTCTCTATCTTTGGTAGACTCATTGGACCACAGTTCAGTCTGTACTGTGCCATGCATTCACACCCAAGGCCTTGCCCCTCACGGATGTGGCTAACTGGGACCATCAGTTTGTTTGTTTGCTTTTGTGGTTGTTGTTTTGTCTATCACTCAGGCCAGGAACCAAGGGGGACCAGTAGCCACTTCTTGGAGCTAGACTGAGTTTGCATTATAAGCCCCTCCACGGCCTAGGTCATCCCTAACATCTTCCTGTGGGGTCCCTCACATAGGTTGATGCTTCTTAAAACTACTCCAGATTTTCCTTATTCTGAGGAAAGAATTGGAATTTATGCAAGTGTTCCAACCTTACTCTGCCATTTATCTCTTGCTCTTATATGCATCTCTTACATTATCTACTTACTCTTAAAAATCATAGCACATCTGCCTTAGTTCCCACAAAAAAAAAAAAGACAGTAGCACTAAGCCTCTCTCAACTAGAAGCAATAAACTAAAATTGGCACATGATCTAGTCTCAAAGTAATACCATTAATATGTTATGTGAGGGCAGGAGGAGTTGCTCAGTGGTGGAGCGTGTGCCTAGCATTCACAAGGTCCTAAATTAGATCACCAGTCCCCATCATCACTAGCATTAAATAAAACACCACATGAAAATAATAACAAGAATTAACAATATCCCGCTTTAAAGTCATTAAAATATGAATGTAGAGTACAAATGGGCTGGCTCCCTAAAGGTGCAGAAAGAAATAATTGCTAATCAGATAACACTTTTGATATACCAATAGTAATCCAAGACTGAAGGCTAATTAGGTCTGTGGTTGACTTCCTTCCTGTAGTTGAGCATTTAACTTCACAAAAACAAAAACAAAAAAAAAAAAAACCACGGTAATCTTATAAACACTATCGTCTGTATATAATCAATTAAGGACCGAGAGAGATGAAGACAGACAGGAATAAGACCAAAATATTTAGAGGAAGACAGATCTATATCAATTATCTCAATGTTCTAAAAGAAAGAGCTGGATGCCTATTTGAATCCTGGGAATACTAGATTTTAAACATATGACCTTGTTTTCATCGGAGGGAAAACTAAGCGGCTGGAGTAGGAACAGAAGGAGGGAAGAGGACCCACTTTTTATAATAGAAGCATCCCCACATCCCAATCCTGTTCTACAACGACTCAGTGCCTTGAGCCTTTGGGAAGCGTGTTGCCTTTGCAATTAGTGTACAGAACTGCTCCTGGCCAAGACGCTCGGAACCAAAGCTCTATATAACAGAGAGATTAGCTTGAGTGAACCGTCCTCAAACTTCCTCACCACCTTGGGCTCTCCAACTGATGCCCCTGCAGCTCTAATGGGGCACTAGGCTGGGACATAATCACCCGGAACTCTGACATATCCAAGCACCCCGATATTCCGGGGGCTACTCTAGCACCTGTAGAAGTGCGGGGCTGGTGGCACTTCCCGAGCAGAGTGGGGTGGGGAACGCAAGAAAATCCATGAGAGTTACACTCTTTTTCCAGTCCCGGCCAGATAAGCGGGTCCTGGAGTCTTGAAAACGTAGAGGTCTAAAGGCCCACGGACCCACAATTACCCATGTGGTCCTTGGATCTGGGGGCCCTCATTTCTCGGGATAGCGGTAAGCCGGGGCCGGGAGAGCCCACTGACCTGGATGCTTGAGCGCAGCTTCTCTCAGGTCTCAGGTGTGCGGGTTGCTCCGGAGTCCCTCTCACCTTCCAACATAAGAGCGGAGAATCCAGGGACAGGCCACTGGCCCAAGGACCAACTGCCAACCAACCAGCCGACCCGCCAGTACCAACCCGGTCCGGAGCCCACGTGATGGGGGCGGGAACCCCAGAGACGCTTGTCCGGGAATGTGACTCTCTGGCAGCTGTGGCCTTCCCCCCCAGAACCGTCCCTCTGTTACCCTTCCTCCTTCTTGCGCACCTCTGTGGCCGTTGAGACCCAAGAGCCACAGTTCCAGTGGGACTTGCCTGGCCAGCCCCGCCCCCAAGGCAGCGCTCCGCGTGCAAGTCTTAAGCTCCTCCCCTCCTAGAAGACCACGCTCCTCCCTGGATCCAAGCCACTGGTTGCACCTCGGACTCTCGCACCCTTTCGGCCGCAGGGAGGTCCTTAGGCACTTTCCTGCTTCACGACAGGGCTCACACCTCCTGAGCTTCTGCAGTCTGTCAGCTTGTTCCCGGGACTCGGAGAGTGACAGCTTGGAAGCGAGACTTTTGTGCGGAGAGTTGCAGAGGAGCATCGAAAACCAGGATTAACACCAGCACAGCAACCCTGGAGTGGCTGGAGCCCACCACCACCACCCCCTCCGCCTGGGCCCTATGTGACCCCATTAAGACTGAGGGTATAATTCTGAGTCTCAGCCTAGACCACCCCCACTTTGGCGGGCTCCACGTCACCCTTAGGTCTGTCTACGCTTAAAGCCCCGCGACCTCTCGAGAAGGTCCCTCTAGTGGCTGGCAACCTGCAAAAGCTCTGGAGTCCTGTAAAAGACAGAGAACACTTCCAGGGCCCATCAAGGTCAGGTATAGGTAGGCCGAAGAAGAAAACTGTGGTGGTGTCTGTTCTTAGAAACTGGACTTTCGAATCCCAAAGGACTGTGCCCCGAAGACTGAGTCCTCTCACCTACCTCCAGTGTGCCGGCCTGCGGTTGTATTACAGGTGCTTGCCCTACCCGGGCCTCCAGGGGCTGGCTGCTCAGTTTAGCTGTTTAAAATCCCCAGAGCCTCAGATGGCAGAGACCACCAGGGACTCTGGCACGAGTCCCTACTAAGCTGGACTCAAGTCGCTTACACCTGGAGTGTTGACAGACTCTACAAGACACGTCTTTTTTTTTTCTTTCTTTCTTTTTCAAACCATAGTAGTCTAAAATTACGGGTGTGACCAGAGGCTTAGGCCTCTGTTCCACTTGTGAACAGAACCCTGGCAAACAGGTGTGTGAGCACTTTGGGACCTGGCTAACAGCAGAGCCAAGGCAAAGCCAGCAGAGGAAGGTTGGGGCCCACAAGACTTGTGTCACAGGAGGACACCCTTTGGTTCTTTCATTTCCTTAAAATAGCCACAGAGAAGCCTCTGGAGACTGAGCCTGCGCAGTTCACATGAGTTCAGTGGAGTTTACAGACAGTTCTAAATCCCACTAGTAAGCCTAGGGGCCCCAGTTTCTTGCCCAGGCCCTCAGAAACTGATAGAATTTTCTCAGAAGTATGCAATTATTCTGTAAAATGTTGTATGAAACATTGACTTTCTCAAGGTTATGTGCAGTTTGGGAAGGAACTTTAAAAACACAAATGCTTTCCCACCCATAGAGAGGGTCTGTTTCAATGGCCTGGATATTAGGCATCTTAAAGTTCCCCAGGTGATTCTCAGGTACAGCAATATAATAGCCATTGCTGCGGGTCATGGAGACATCATCCATCCTTATTTAAATCCAACCAACCACTAGTGCTGAAAAACACATGTGGAAGATACTGAAGAAGTTGTTCCAAAGCTTGCATGCTGTTAGGAAAAGTAGCAATGAACTGGTCCTTCCTAATGAAAATTTCTTTACCTAAAAGAGATATTCTACTCGTGGGGATTCTATGTACCAGGGGAGCAGTTCTGTGTACCAGGAGATGATTCCAAGCATTTCCCAGATAGAAGCTTGACAGCACGCTACAAGCAACTATTCTCTTGAATTCAAAGAAACCATGTATACAGGACTCATTCCTTTTGATAATTCCCTTCAGTGTGAGTAGATTACTTTCTTAGTCAGTAAGGTAGGCGATGTGACTTTACCTGTAGAGCAGGTATTGACTTAGGATTCATGGAATGGGTATATCATGTTCATTCATTTATATCTACCTTATTCTGCAAAAGATTTGGGCTCTCAGGGCCCAAATCAGAACTGTGATCATTCCATTCTGCCAAATGGTATTGGGGGGGGGGGGTGATCTCTCTTCACTGCCTGCAGTCCTAGCCTGGACTTGGCAAAGACAGAGAAACAGCTGCAAGTGCACAAAGCAAGCCTTCTCACGTGACCCAACCTGGAAAGGCAGAGACCTCGGCACATGACACAGGCTGGCACTGCAGCCTCACTTGTGACCCAGACTCAGCCAAATGGGACACACACATGGGAAACACTTCGAAGAAGCCCCTCTCAATAGTCACACTGCCCTCTGTAACACATGGCATGCCTGCTGTGGCAAAGCTGCTTGGCTGCTACCCAGCTTCTACCCAGACTAGAATATCTGCCAAGGGCCTTCCTGTGTTAGGGATCATTCACAGTAAACGCAACACAGATAATACTGGGAAGGTTTTGTGCTCTCTTAGCACGTGGGCAATAGAACCTGATGAGATTATTTGTTTGATCTCTCTCTCTCTCTCTCTGTCTCTCTGTCTCTCTCTCTCTCTCTCTTTTTGATTTAAAACTAGAAGAAAAAAGCAGGAGACAGAAACACAAGATGAGGCTAGAGTTGGGTCCTTAACCCTTGAGCTGATTTTCTGGATAAATCAGACATTGAAAGACCTGGAAGAAGATTTTGTGCAGACATGAAAGCTGGCTAAGGGGCAGACTATCGCTATTTTTAGGCTGAACTGATGGACACATTGATTAAGAATGAGTAGGGAAAGATACATCATTGATACTTCCTTGAATAGAAAGATTGTAAGATTTTAGTCTTTCCTAGTTCTTTTATTTTGTAGTTTGCTACTTTGAATTGCTCACCTGAACTCTCATCTCTAGCTTAGCAACTATAAAGATTTGTATATACCTCATAAATGTAAAATGGGAATTAAAACAATTTTTAAAAGCTTTGTAATTAGACTATTTGTAAAAGCTTTGTAATTTAACTATTAATGGTTTTACTTTATTACTTGTATCTACTTAGTTTGGCAGAAGGGCAAGGCTAGAGGAAATAAAAGTTAGACAGCAACAAAAAATAATAGTGCTTTCTGGGTGTTGTGGCCTGGTGAAATGTGTCCCATAGGCTCATGTGTTTGAACACTTGGTTCCCAGCTGGGGGCAGGCCTTGAAGTAGGCCTAGCTAGAGGAGGTGAGTTACTATGAGGGCAAGCCTTGAGGTTTCTTAGCACAGCCCTGTTTCCAGTCTGCTCCCTACTTCCAGATTGCAGATGAAATACAAACAGCTCTCTCATGCTCCTGCTACCATGTTTTCACTACTACCATGATAGACTACATCCATTTTTTAAAGATAGTGCCTCACTGTGAGCCCCTGGTTGGCCTGGAACTTATCATGCAGACCAGGTTGAACTCAAACTCACAGAGCTCCTTCCTCTGTTTCCTGAGTGCTGGGACTAAAGGCATGCACCCTATGCCTGGCTCCCCTTTAAAACTATAAGCCTTTTCTCCTAAGTTGGTGCTTGTCAGGTCTTTGGTCATAGCAAGAAGAAATGGAACTAATACAATTGGACAATGAAAAATTACTTATAAGCATTTGAGAAAGGAGCAGAGGCTGAGTGAACACCAGAGAAGAAATCCGTGAGTATCAGAGGCAGTAAGGTCCGGATTTTAGAAGAGGAATAAAGCAGAGTCAAAGAAAATCCTGGAAGGCTAAAAGGAAAGATTGGGAATAAGGTGGATCAGACGGAGGAGGCCTTAAGCACCACCAGATTGGGGTATGGACGGGGCTATAGGTCAAAACTTCTGAACCATGGCCTTATTTATGCCCTCCAAAGATATGTAAGGCGGTGACATTTAGGAAAGGAAGAAGATGTATTTCAACCTTTAGATCCTATTTCTGTGTGCATATAAAGGGATACTACACTGTAAAGGGGTTGTGACCTCATGTGTCCTGGAAAAGCACTGCCCAAGCCACACAACTCTCCCTCCGATCTGTTATCCATTTACTTCCAGAGGCAGCTTTTTCTTTGTCTGGAGTCTGTAAATGATCTGATTGCCTTCATTCCAGGCATACAGCTGCTTATCTCTGGGGTTGTAATGGATCATGGAGTGGCTTCTTGGCCGCCTGGGGAAGAACAAATTGGGCAGATGCTCCTCCCTAACAGTGCCGAGTGGATCATAGACACAGGTGATGCGATGAGGGCCCTGGCCACCAGAGCTGTAGACCACATAGAGAACCCCACACAGCAAGAAGGAAGCTTCGGCATCCTGGCTTTTGCATGGTGTGTCCCATGAGTGCTCAACTCCCAAAGTGTCAGGCTCAATTTTTGTGAGGACCAAATGGCCTTGGATACCTGGTCCCGAGTGGATGGCCCAGAGCCCATGCTCATCCACAGCAAGGTCAATGTAAGTGGACAAGGAGTGTTGGTAGATGGGTGCTCGGCCTGCGCCTCCTGGGAGATGCATTCGATCTTCCACGATCTTCTTCTGCAGGTTATATTTAATTATCTCATTAGAAGTCCCTTGATTGTGAAAAAATAGAAAGCTTTTATAGATCACCTGCCCCGATCCCTGCCAGGAAAGTGGTAAGACCAGCTTCCGGGGGCCAGGCTTGTTGCTATCTTCCATGAATGCCCGCAAGTTTGCAAATTCCCAAACTGTGTTGTTTCTGGATCCAATAAAGAAATACACTTTTGCAGAGTTACGGCCAGCATCTTTCATCCAAGAGCCATCTGGGTCCATGGTCTTCTTCACTATTTTCAGAGACTTTATAGCCACCAGCATGTTGTCACAGCCTGGCCAAACAGGAGAAAAAGGACAGATTATTTATGAACAGGAAGTGTCTACTTTCTAAAAAAAACCCACTATCCTAAAGAACCCTGCTTCCCTTCAGATCTAATACTAGCAGAGAATAATCTCATTTCTGCTATGATACCATGACCTCTGAATGAAGACTATCCCTCAGAGAATCCTAGATCAAAGATGGAATCTAGGCATGAACTCTTTGGGGGGGAAAAAAAACACTAATAGATATGAACTCCCTCTATTTTCTGTCCCTTACTTATAGAATTTTCTTAGAAGTAGTATATTACTCCTTCCCATGAAGAATATAATTACTGTAATCTGATCACATCCTCTCCTAGCTTCTAGATTCCTCAACCAATCACCCGACAATTTTTAATTTTTCTTCATAACTAGCTCCTTAGTCTTAAATTATATGCATCATCATCATCATCATCATCATTTATTGCCTCATAGCCATATGCTCAGCAATCTGGCGGCAGAGGCAGGAAGCTCTCTGTGACTCTGAGACCAAGTTGGTCTATAAAGGAGTTCCAGGCCAGCCAGGGCTACATAGTAAGATCTTATCTTAGTAATAAGTAAATATCTCCAACTAGGTAACATTTTCTGGATATTTGTTATCTTTCCCACCATTTCATCCTCAGCTTCTCCTACAGGACAGTCTCTATTTTCTATATTTACCTTTTCACCTCTCACTTTACAATAGAATCTCTTTTTGATAATGCTGCCAGGGATCTCCTAACTGAAAATTCATGTCACTCTTTTATGTAAGCTAATGTAACTTCATCTTCAATGTAGAGGAATATCTAATCTTTTAATCTGGCAGCCTGGCCACTCTAGGGTAGAAAGAATGCTTGTACACACCTTAAATCCCAGTATTAAGAAAGGAGTGGTAGCACACACCTTTAATCCTAGTATTCAGAAGGCAGTGGTGGTGCACACCTTTAAACCCTAAAACAGAAACAGTGTGGAAGCAGACACAGCAAGCAGAAATCAGAAGGAGTCAGTGTCAGACAGGAAGTGACATCTGAGATGAGTCAGAGTGAAGGGCAGGTAAAGTGAATAATCAGAGGAAGAGTTAGCAGAGTGAGACAGAGTGAGAACATGCCCAACTCTCATGATAAAAAAGAAGGCTTTCAGCTCAGAGAGTAAGGACAAGACAGAGACAATGAATCAGTGTCATTGAGGATAAGGCAGAGAGACTGACCCTGGCAGTATGGAACTGTCAGTTACAGAAGCAGTCCAAGGAGTCTGAGGTAGAGACACAGAGGCAGTTTGGTAGAAGAGAGTGAGTCAGTCTGAAGCCAAGCAGAGCAGCTCAGTGTGAGGCAGTCAGAAAACTAGCCAGAGTTAGCCAAGTTCAGTCCAAAACAGTTAAGTGACTTAGAAGATCAGTTTGAAGCAGTCATCTTGGAGAAGAATTTGAGCCAGAAGAGCAAGTGAGTTGAACCTGGAGAGTCTGAGTTCAGAAGGAGCTAGTCAGCAGTAAGTCGAGGAGGTTTCAATGTTCTAGCTTGTATAGAGGCTGAAGTCTTCCAGTTCTAGGCTTAAGACTAGATTGAATGGAGGCTGAAATGCTCCAGGGGTCCAGGACTAGGACCAGGGATTGAATTAGACAGAAGAATAAGCAGCCTTTGAACCTGAATCTACATCTACACTTCTGTAGTATGATGGCATTGATCAGCTCCTCCTCCTTGAAGATGCTTTCTCCCCATCTTTGTTTCTGTGTATTTCCTGTTTCTCCTCTGACAACGTGGCAGAGATCATGATTTATGCTCCTCCAATTCCATTTCAGTTCACTTTCTCATTATACATGAAACTGCATTTCATAGTCTCCTTTGTGCTTGACTGCCTGCACTGATTTGTTTTTGCTTGATGGGATATGGAGAGAAGTGGTATACACTTCTTCCACCTGGCCCTTTGTTGGTGACTACACCACAATGGCAGTGCGAGCAGCTGCTGGACAAGGTCCGGCTGCTGCAGGCCAGGAGGTCATGACCTTTCGTCACTCCTTTCTGCTATACAGCTGCTGATAGCCTTATCAGTCATGGTATCTGTTTGACTTGTTGATAAAAATTAAAAGAATCTTTAATTCAGTCCTTTCTAACTGGGAAAGGGATACATTGTAGAGAACAAGGACATGGTGATTCTAGCACTAAAAAGACAAAAACAAAACAACAACAACAACAAAAAACTTACTGACCTTCAAGTCCTAAGTATATGTGAGAGTTGTCTCATGTCTAATATCTCTGACCTGATAATACACAAAGAACGAGGGACTTGTATTACAAAATTATTCCTGGCACAAAAGGCACTGATTCCCCAGTAAAGACAGGGGCCAAGGAGCCTGGCTAGGGGAGCTAGCATGTCTGGAAAGACAAGGACACATAGATAATCGCCCCTGAGAAAGCTTGCCCTTTTTTAAGAAAAGAAACTTACCTAAAATGCAATGATAAAAGCATATGAAAAATCTATAATAAACTATAAACCTAGGATATATGTGGTTATATTCAAAGCTTAAAAATCTGTTTAAGACTGAAAGTGCTTAAATCTATACACTAATTTGAAACTGCTGAGAGTCCCAGAAACAAGAAAAATGGGTAGTCAAGGAAGAGGAATAGATGCTGTTAATGCTAAAGAAATATACAGTTGAAGTTTGGATAGATATAGGGAAGAAGTAGAAAAATTAGAGAAAGCTTAAAATCTATAGAATTTCTTTCTGGCACCTTTGTGCCCTTCTGTCTGCCTGATATATGCTGAAGCCACAAGTAGGGCACCCAGCAAACCGTTAATGAACCACTATGTTAGCTTTCTGAGAAAAAAATAAGTTGACGATTAAACTGTTACTATGAAGGTTGTTCTTGTTTACACTGTAACTATGCAAGTTCTTTGAAGCTTTGAATAAGCTTGACCTTGATAAACTGTAAAAGTTACTATGTACTTTTAGTAAATAAAAGACTGGAGTGATATCGGCCGAGCTGCATTAGCGAAATCCCTGGCTGGATCTTTAGCTGGCTGTCTCTTTAATCAAGCTCGCTTTCATCTCCTTCTTTCTCGTCACTGAAACACTCGTTTCTTCCTGGGGTCTTTCCTTGACCCTCATCAGTTGCTGAGGCTGGACCCCCGGCAGCCCTTAAGTATGCCATTTTCCAGACTACCTTAGTCCTTTGATATCATCATGGTACCATATTCAAGAGGTCAGCATTACTGGTCACTTCAGGAAAAGTAGGCCATCAGTTCTAATTTGGGACTCTTTGGTGGATCTCTATAATTCTGGCCAAGAATCCACCGATAGAAAGCTCCCAGGACTCAGGGATGAACCAATTGTTATTATTTTGCTAAATGGATATGGACTCAAACTGCTCTCCAAACTGATATCTCTATACTCATCCATCAGTACAGCTCTCAGACATCATCAGAGTGGTTTCTTTGTGCAGTAAAGGACAGTTAGTGAATTTCCAACTTGTCAAAGTGCAGAGAGTAAGAGTCTGGGGAGTAATCAGCACAAATAAGATATCTATATTATACACCCTCCCCTCAAGGCTCAGGGACCACCACAGAAGAGAGTACAGATAGGTTATAAGAGTCAGAGGTCAGGGAGGACTGGAAGGAAACCTGATCCTCAGAACTTGACAGGACTGTTGCACTCAGTCCTGCTGCATAAGACCTGTGCAAGATCAATCCAGTCAAAATCTCTGCTGAGGGGAAGGGTGCCTTGGGTCATGAGCCACATCCCTAGCTAGAAAGCTACTGATAGTTGATAGTTTCTACGGGAGAGAATGACAATTTACTCTATGGGTGTGGCTCCTGGTAGGTCAACCATGCTCCAATGATGGCCCCATATCCATGATCACATGGGCAGTACAAATTGGACTTGGGGATTATATAATAATTTTAAAGTACATAAAGTTGAAAGGAGGTAGATAGAAGGTGGGTCTTGGGTTGAGCTGAGAGGAGTAGGAGTGAATATGAGCAAAATACATGCAGGTATGAAATTATCAAAGAATTCATTAAAATATTATATTAAAATGTTTTACAAAACTCAATAAAAATACTCAAATATATATCATCTCCTATCTCCTCCTGTTCCCCTGCACACCATGAGTAACCGCTTCTTGCCTGGATCACTACAAATGGGTCCGGTTGGTCTCCCCGATTTTACTCTTGCTTGCTCATCTATATGTTAAGTATTCTTTCCACAAAGCAGTAAGACTGATCTAACATGTCAAACTTCTCCTTCTCCATCACACTTAGAATAACATCCTAATCCCCCTGCCCTGGTCTATAGGACTGTGTGATGTGACCCTTTCTCATTAGGACTCCATCCTCTGGCTCCCTGTGTTGGGAGTACACAGTTTTCTTTATGTTCTGTGAGCATGACAAATTTCTTTTTGCCGCAGGAAGCTTGCACTCAGAATTTTTCTACCTGGGACTGAAGAAATAGCTCAGTGGTTAAGAGCACTGGTTATTCTTTCCAAAGGACCCTGGTTCAATACCCAGCACTGTTTATGGCAGCTCACAAATGTCTGTAACTCCAGTTCCAGGGCATTTGATGCCTGCCTTCTTTTGGATTCTGTAGCCACTGCATGCACATGCTGTATAGACATTCATGCAGGCAAAACACCTATACACATAAAATAAATTTTTTTAAAAAAAGAAAAAATATTTAAGAAAACAAACAAATTATTCTACCTGGAACACTCTTTTCCTTGAACTTTGCACAGTGCATTGGCTCCCATTCATTCTCCAAGTAGTCCTCCCCTCCCCTGCACTCCTTGGTCTAACTATCTAGCACAGGATGGTCTCAAACTCATAAGTGCTAGGATTGTATGCATGCCCCAACATACCTAGCCAAGTCTCACCCCAACATCATCTTAATGGGCTTCTTCTTTCCTTGAGATCACTCATTACACTGTTAACTGTTTCGTCTGTTTCCTTACTAGCTTATTGTCCACCTCCCTCACAAGACTCTCCAAACACAGGCCCTTCATCTTCATGTTTAGTGTTATACCTGAATGCGTAATTCAATACTTTGAGGCTCAATAAATGACTGTTAAATGAAAAAAGTTAAAAATTCAGATGTTTTTCTAGGGTCTAAACAGTCTAGTACCTTTTTGAGTTCTGACCACAGATACATCTTAAATAATCATTCACGAAGCCCTTCAAAGCTTTTAAGATAGTTTCAAGTCCATTATTTCATTTTAAAAAATGGATTCCAGGTTTTCTGAAGAGACCATATGGAATGGAGAGCAGGCTTACCTGGACAGAGCCCAGACTAGGAAGTCAGTTCTCAGGTGGAAGCACAGAGGCCTCGCCTGCCTCATGCTGTGCTGGAGGCCCAATTTGGAGGAGAGCTGCAGAAGTCTCTCAGCTACCTGGAGCCACCATGTCCTCCTGTCTTCCTGACATGTTCCAACAGCCTGATGGTGTGATTCCATGTGTCAACATTGTCGTAGGTGACCTGGCTATAGGAAGCTAGACACTAGGAAAGATATCCAGGGACCTGAAATGTTGTAGGAGCAGGTGGCAGAAGGAGCCTCTGCTGTACTGAGCTATTTTGGGCTGAGGGAATGTGTGGAAGAAGGGGAACTGCTACCCTAGTTCCCAGGGTATCATCTCTACTCAAACACAACTGAACCTGCCTGTGGTAAAGAAACTGCTCTTCCCTGATCCTGTGCTGATCACCAAGGAGAAATGAGGCGGCCTTAAGCTCTTAAATAACCATAGAATGATTATATTATATAGGGGAGGAAGAGTAGGGTTCATGGGTTCCTAAAGATACTTATATGATATTCCATATTAAAAAGCAAGTTCAAGTATTAAATAAGTTATTAAATATCTTACAAATACATATAATATGTTTGTTACTATACGGTATAATTTTATAGTAATTTATGTAACCTTTTTTGGTTTTTGTTTTGTTTTGAGTCTGGGTTTCTCTGTTATAACTCTGGCTGTCCTGGAACTCACTCTGTAGACCAAGCTGGCCTCGAACTCACAGAGATACATCTGCCTCTGTCTCCCAAGTGCTGGGATTAAAGATGTGCACCACCAATGCCCAGCTAGCAATGTAATTCTTATACTAAGTTGCTACGATATATATTATAACCACCAGTTTCCAAGTGAAAAAAAAAATCAACGCTTGCATTAGTTTCTTGGAAAGGTCACAGAGCTAGTCAGTAGTGAAGGGGTGTTCTGAACTCACTTAAAGTTGGGAGCCAGGACTCTCCCAGCCAGCCTCGGCAGAGTGGTGTAGTAGGAAGCGTTGGGGAGCCATGTATACTTGTGTGTCCAGAGAAAGCCTAGTGAAGGCAATGGCTCCCAAGTAGACAAGACATCTACCTTCAGTAGGTGGTGCCCACAGTGTCTGTCCCTCCTGCTAGGGAAGAACAGACTTGAAGCTAAGCTATGTGTCTTAGAACAAGAAACATTTGTGTCTTCTTTATAAGAAAACATTCATTTACAATACTGAGCAGGGATTAGGGATGTAGATATGTTGGTAGAGTACCTAAGTAGCATGCATCGAGCCCTAGATTGGATCCCTACAATGGCATAAAACTGGAATGGTAGCATAGGCGCATAATCCTAGTACTTAAGAGATAGAAGCAGGAGAATCAAAAGTTCAAGGTTGTCTAGAGGTACATAGCAATTTTGATGCCAGTACTGGGCTATATGAGACCCTATCTCAAAAAATTCAATAAGATAAATAAAGTAATGCAACAAAATAAAATACAGAAGAGAGGCAGTTGTGAAGATACAGGCTTATAATCCCAGCACTTGGGAGGCAGACTCAGGAAGATTATAAATTTGAGGCTTGACTACACTACGTGAAAATTATAGCCCCATCTATGCTATATTGTGAGTTCCAGGATAACCTGGGCTATATAATGAGATCCTATCTCAAAAAATAAATTGAAATTAAATACATTTTAGAAGTAGTAAAATATAGAAGGAATGAGCACACATATTCCTCTTTCTCTCTCTATGTCCCCTTCATAACACAGAGCTCTTGGAGAAATAACAAAACAAGAATGTGTTGATGCATATTTTTGATTAAGGGGTTAAAAAAATCTCTAAGAAAAAAAATAAAACCATTTTCCCCATGTCTTCCTGTTACTTCTCCTAGTCTTGCAGATGAGAACTCGGGAGTGGGCGTTGGAGACTGGGGCGCTCTGGACTCAAGTCTTCCAACTTCCCTTTGTCAATCCAGCCTTCATTCTGCCAGCCTTGAAGCCATGAGTTCAAGCTGGATGCTCTCTATCCTTTTATCAGGGATAATCTTCTAATACTGTATACATTTCTCTTAAAAGTTAAGGAGCATATACTTCCAGTGTCCCGGTTAAAGGGTAAATTAAAATTCCTGCTGTATTTCTCTTGGGAACAGATAATTAGCAGGAGGAAACAGCTGGGGAAAGACTGGAAATAATAAATCAAAAAACCTGAGTCCAGCTAAGATGCAAATTATTTAGCAGAGACAAAGGCAGCAAGGTTCCACCTGCAAGCCAGGACACTGAAACGTGTGCTTTCTCCCGCAAGCAAAATTTCAGACAAGTGTTCGGGGTAGAATTTAGCCCAAGGCCTCTCAATGAATTCATACACAAATATCACTTATTTGAATCTTTAAAAGTACTTTTCTCCTTATTAATAACACTTGCTGGACCTGTAATCTTGTTCTTCAATTGTTACTCAATTTGAGTGTTAGAGACATTGACTCATCCCTGGTAGAAAAATGGCTGAGGGTAAGGGTCTGAGGATGGGGGTCTAGGGGTAGGGTGGTGGACACAGAGAAGTTAGGCAATGAGTTTATAAGTGTAGTCCGGGCTCAAGATACCATATAGTGAGAGGTATGGATTCAAGAGACAGCCAGAAAGAAAGGATTGAGGTTAGATTGAGGTAGCCAAGTGATAAATCAGGACTCAGGAATGGAGAAGTACACATGAGACACTAGCAGAAAAGGACCAGTAAGTTTGGTTGGTAAAAGTAATGAGTCCATTAAAAAAGAAGAGAATTCTTCTAAAGCAATGAACATTTCTAATTATTTCTTGAAATTTTGTTTGAAAACGTGATTTTTTTTTTTTCAAACCAGGTGGTGGTGCATGCCTTTAATCCCAGCACTCAGGAGGCAGAGGCAGGTGGATCTCTTAGTCCAGGCCAGCCTGGTCTACCCAGCTACATAAGAAACTATGTTTTGAAAAGCCAAAAACAAGCACAAAACCTTGGCTTTTTCAAGCCTGACTCTGGCACTAGTTAATGAATGGTTGCATCTGTATAGCCCTCTTTCAGGACAGATACTGTGATAGTTTGAACAAGAATGCCCCCCATTAGGTCCCTATGTTTAAATATTTAGTCCCAGTTAGTGGAACTGTTAGAGAAGAGTTAGGAGATGTGGCCTTGTTGGAGGAGATGTGTCACTGGGCTTTGAAGTTTCAAAAGTCTATGCCATTCCCTGTTAGTTCTCTCTCTGCCTCATGCTTGTGTATCAGAAGTAATCTCTCAGCTGCTGCTCCAGTGCCATGCCTGCCTGCCTGCCTGCCATCATGCTCCCCACTATGATGGTAATTGACTCACCTTCTAAAACTGTAAACCCTAATATACTCTTTCTTCAATAAGTTGCTGTGGGCATGGTGTCTCTTGACAGTAATAGAAAAGTGACTAAGACAGGCATTATGCTGGACTAGATATTTCCTTGCAAGAAGTCACCTCCTCCTCCAACCCCTCCTCCTCTTCCTCCCCCTCCTTCTCTTCTTTCTCTTCCTGCGTCTCATCTTCTTCTTCTCCCCAGTGCCTAGGACACAAAATCTCCACCTGCCTCACTCTCCAGACTCTTTCTGCTGATGTTCCACACTCGTGAACTGGTTAGCTTCAGATAGTGCTGTTGTTTGTCACTGCTCAAAGCTGTGATCTCAATTCCTACTGTGCTAACTCAGAGAGAAATAGATTAGAAGGGGCTATCTCACTGTCTGAGTGCTTCAGTGGATAGATGGCAGGAAAACAGAAAAGCTGCCTTGTGTGGGATGTTTCTCAGTGAGCCACACCAATATGAAGTTGCTGGTGAGGTATGTATCTCATATTAGGGCTTAATTGGTTTTTGACATATAATAAACATTGTATGTGTTGATCCTGATGACCACACAGAACACTTCAGTAAATACTTATTACAGGTATTTCTAGGTTCCTACATTTTTTGGTTGCTAAATTCAGAGTTTTCTATTTTTATTTTATTGGCGATTAGCAGTAGATTATGAGAAAGGAAACAGATTGATCTGTGCTTCTTCACATATTTAGGTGTATGTCAATCACCAGCAACAAGCAGAGAATACCAGGAAAGTTCCTGAAAGCCAGGAAGATGTCTAAGCTCTGAGTGTGAGCTTCCACCTTGGGGTTCCTATAGCTGGACCCCAACATGGCAAACTTCCTCTGACACCATCTTCTAGATGCCAGCTTTCCATAATCTTACCATCACACATTTTCTTCTCTTGAGTGTTTGTTTATGTTTTTATGATGATATATTATGCACTCATCTGCTGACATGTTTATTGTTAGAGGTCCTTCAGTGGAAAAATAAATGCGGAGTGATTCAAGACTTTGTCATGTCTGTTTCATTCATTACTTTGTGTTCTCCGTGGAGAACAGCTGGTACATGCTACAACCTCTCTAGTTTAATTATGAATGTGGTAAAAATCAGTATCTGTAACGAAATTCAACATGTCCTCTTTGGAGCCCTGAATAATTTTTAAGATGGCAAAGGAATTTCTGAGAACTGCTGCTCAAGAGCATTGAGGCTAGTCAGTATTCATATGAGGCAAAGCAAGGAACTGGCCAGTCAAAATTTCTGACCTCAAACAATTGCCACTTTGTATCAGGTATCTTCCTATTGCAACATCTTACACATTCCAGGGTTATGACGGTAAACATCTTGGCTTCATCTATTTCTCATTTGTAGGCTGAGTTGGTTCTTGATTTAAAAAATACAGTGTTTTCCATGTTTTGATTTAAAATTATTTTTAGATTTTTTTAAATGTATGGTGTTTTGCCTGTATGCATGTATACACACCACATGAATGCTTGATGTCTTTGGAGGTCAGAAGCAGACATGGGATCACCCGGAACGGGAATTACAAATGAACATGAGCTATCATGTGGGTTCTGGGAACCAATCCCGTGTCTTCCCCATGAGCAACAAGTGCTTTTAACTACTGAGCCATCTCTCCAGCCCACTTTTGTTTGTTTTCAAATAAGTTTCTTAGCAAATCAAAAAGAATAGTCATGTTCTTAATTTCTAGCTGTGACATCACCATTCTCTTATCTTTCTGATTAGAAAACAAAGTCATCTGACATTCCTATAACGTGAGTGTCACCTTATTCTCTCCTTTCCATCTTGTGCGATGCCCTCAGACATACTTGCCTGAACCTGAACTCTGCAGTAGCATTTTTGCTGGCCTGTTTCATTTCCTCAAACCCATCCATCGACAAGTACCTGTTCCCTGATCTCATGTACAGGTTTGCAGAAGTTGGTCTTGCTTGCTCCCTGCATCCATGAGCATCAAGACCAAAAGCCCAATATGGATGCACCTAGAGCTAATAGTGGAAGGATGGACCCTGGAAGCCAGGATTGGAATTTGCTTTGGACAAAAAAAAATATGGTAAAAATGACCAAGTTAAGTCCCAAAGGGACTTCTGTGCTCTTTCTGAGACATCTGCACTCATCATAAGAATGAGCTCAGATCAGCTTCCAGGAGAAGCCAGATGGTATGTGGAAGACAACCAAGTCATCCCAGAAGAGCTCCTCCTCTACAAGTCATCTCTAGGCAATGTGCCAAGCATGGGAGGTGAGCAAGCAAGGGAATCCCCGCCCACAACAATGGAACTGTCCATCCACCCTACAAATTCCTGAGAAATAGAATTGGATGTTGCTTTAACCCATCAAATTTTGGAGTGGTTTGCTAAGTTATGTTAATGTGGCAACAGATAGCTGATGTGGGGTGAGGGTGTTCAGACACAGAGCAGAGATGGAACATGCACATCTGGGGGTGGTTATTGACCCCTGGGCAGAGCAGGAATGTGGGGGAGGATTCTCTGAGCCACAGTGTTTTTATCTGGAAAAAAAAAGTTGTGGTAGTATCTACAGATCGGGGGTGACATGAGCACTGGACAACAGAAAACAAACAAACAAAAAGGCTTAGTGTGACCTCAAGCAAACAGTTGCCTCCAGTTTCTAAAAAAATACTTCACGTCGGAGCATACTGATCTCCCACTCATTCCAACCACTGTAGTAGATTTTGGAAACACAGCATCCATACGGTAGGCATGCATGGATGTATGTGTCATGTTTTTAAAATAGCAGGTTAAGTAAACAGCACTGAACACCAGGGATGGGTAGAAACAAAGCTGAGAAATACTAGCAATGGCTATGTTTGATTGTTGGTTTCTTACCTACCTTTATAATTAGAGAAAATACAATAAATAGAGTTTATATAGTATTTGTTTATACAGTATAATATAGTATTATACAGTATTTAATCTTCAGGCATTCTTTTTGTAGAGAAAAATTAATAATTTAAAGAAAGTTATGGTAGGGTAGAGCTGTAAAAAGCATTTTTGTTTGTCCTAGGGTTTGCAATTGCCATCAAGGGGATTAAGTGATGATGTAATTCTAGTAGGATAACCCTGTTGGCAGTACAAGTCAGAGTACTGGGACAGGGACAGATGGGGACAGAGAGGTCAGTGTGGGGGGCAGTCGGGAGGGTGTCTTGTAGTAATTGTGGTTAGAGGAAGAGAGGCCAATGGACTGAAGATGGAAGGAAGGCACTTGAGAAACAATGAGGAGAAACACTCTACTGAAATGGTGACAGGTCAATCGAGGGCCACAGAAGTGAGTAGGGGGCAAAGCAGAGATATTTTATTCCTTAAAAGTCAATGAAGAAGCCAGGCAGTGGTGACACATGCCTTTAATCCCAACACTTGGGAGGCAGAGGCGGGAGGATTCCTGTGAGTTCAAAGCCAGCCTGATCTACAGAGTGAGTTCCAGGACAGCCAGAGTTACAACAGAGATACCTGTCTCGAACAGTAGTTGAGTCAGTAGAGTGCTTGCCTAGCATGCACTAACTCCAGCACTGCATAAAAACAGGCAAGATGAGGTACCTGTCACCTAGGCACTCCAGAGGTAGATAGAAGTAGGAGGATCAGAAGTTCAAGGTCATTCTCACACACATAATGATCTCAAGGCTATCTGAAGCTACATAAGACCCTGTCTCTAAAATAAATTAGTAAATTAAGAAAAAGCAGGGCAAGAAAATTGATTTTTCTTAGCCAGGATTTAAATAAATCCATCTTTTGCGAGACAGAATTGTAGTCTTCATACTGTGACCCACATTGAGATCAGAAACTTCTAGCACAGACACCTACTTTCAGGGGAGAAGGCTCCAAGCTATATGCCCCTGTGAGCAGCCTTAACATTGCTTTGCTGGTTCTAGTCTTTACCCTCTAGATGCTCTCAACCTCTCTTCTTGCCAGTCTGTTCTGTACCCTGTGTCTAGAGTGACTTTTCTCAACCCTCTGCTGAGTCATGGCACTCCCAAACTGGTCACGGCTCAGTTCAGCAGTGGGATGATGGGAAGGGATGGCATTTATACAAGCCAGCGTTGGTTTGAATGTTATGCTGGTAATTTGTTTAGTTGTGTGAGCTTGGGCAAAGGCTGTCCTCTCACAGTCTTGTTTTCCTGGTATATAAAACAGGCAGCAGGGGTTCAGGGAGTTATGCTCAACTAGAGGTTGTTGTCAATTACATAATGATTGTCAGTAAGATACATACATTGCTTGGAGACTCCCTAAAATGTAATACCAATAAATATTAGCTACCATTCACATTACTCCTATTTGTCCCACTGGCAAATGAGAGTTTGTTTAGCACAGGTCACTCAGCTCTCATCTGGCTCTTTCCACAGCGTCTTGCTCTGCCTGAGCTCTATGGAATAATTTGCTTCATGAACACACCAAGTCCTATTCTACCACCGTGCTTCTGCATTCAGCTTCATTTGCTTAGGAAGTTCTTAACTCCAGTCTCCACCGAATGAGCTCTTTTCTGTGATTAAAACTGAGACTGAGGGTTACTCTCTAGTTTTATAGTTCTATCCCTCCCATCTCCATGGAAACCCTGAGCCTATGACTTAACATGTTTCTGTGACACCTTATACATCCCTCTTTCAGAGGAAGTCTTGCTTTGGACTGTTGTATTATGTGTCTAGATTGTTTCTCTACTTTACTATGAGTGTTTTGAGAATAAAGGTCATGGCCAGTGTTCCTTCTCTAATGCTAGGGCACAAGTGCAAAATGCATCTGGAATTTGGTTAGACAATTGTTGGACTTACGAACTAATGAGTGAGAAAGGCGAATGAATGTTTATACCAACTGGGACCAAAAGCTACCAGATGGCCCCAAATATTTATCTGGGACCTTTTGTTAATACTCATAGTACCTAGAAATAGCCTCAGAGAGAACAGAATTTTCGGATGAATAAACAAAAGAAAATGCTGTGTATACAGACCTTTATGGACTCTAGGGAATATACAACAGCAGCTAAACTGTTCACATACGTCCTGTTGCGGGCCTGTGAGTGCAGTGACACTGTGTGTGCTCATATGCACACACAGCACCCTATGATCTCCCATACTTCTGCCTGCAGGCAGACCTTCAGTCCCCTCCTGTATAGTTAATGCATCTGTTACAAGTTAGTTATGGTTCTCCTAATGTTTTGCTCTATTCATCAAGAACCAATGGACCCTGAGAGTAGTCTCATGGACAGGCTCTCTTTAGTTTTTAGTGAGCAGGTGTTTGTTTAGTTGTTTTGTTTGTAGTAGGTTTGCAGGTGTGCAGTTATCTACTTGAATGTATTCCAGAGGCATTCAGATACTCAGCAGACTTCTTGGAAATATGATCTAACAAAAGATACGAATTATTTAACACATCAGGGTGAGGGTTACTTGAGGTTACTCCCATTCTGCCTTGCAATAAAAGGAGCTGGACTAGAGCAAGAAAATAAAATCTGTTATAATGGCTTGTTTTGATCGCTCTGAGAATTCTTCTTCAAAAGCTATTTACAAGTTAAAAAGAGGTCAATACTTTTATCCACTCAAGAATGCAGCTGTGTGATAAACTGGCAAGCACAACAGGCAAAGTTTTATTTTAACCATGGTCTTAGCACTAAACATTGGGAATGACTTTAAAACCGAAGTCACTTATTTCTATTCTAAATCATGGATGTGTGAGAAAGAGGTAGAATTGGAAGGAAAGAAGAGAGAGAGAAAGTTAAGATTCTAAGAATTTCACTTGATCTGAAAGATTTCTGGGATTGGGGATCCATATGGACCTCATTTGGGAAGACACTTCAAAGTAAAGATTGACAGTTTTAGAACAGATCTATAGCTCTGGCTTAATAAAAAGGGCTGAAGAGATACTTCTGTAGAAGTGCAGACACAAAGACCTCAACTTCATCCTCAGAATGCACATGAAAAAAAAAAAAACTGGTGTTGGGGCACATGATTGTATTCCCAGCACTGGGGAGGTAAAGGCAGGAGGACCCCTGGAACTCAATAGTCAACCACTCTAGCCTATAATAAGTGGGTCCCAGTGCTCAATGAAAGAGTTTATTTAACAAACAAACAAAACACCCAAGGTGAATGGCATCTTCGCAACGCCTTAGGTTGACTTGTGGCCACCACATGCACACAGGCACTACCCCCTCCCCCATATGCATCCACATGCACAGACACAAACACACACACAAAGTAAATAAGTAAAAGGAAGAGAGTTCTGAGCTAGCTTGCAATGCCTTTGCCGTGTCACAATACAGCAATACGGCCCTCCCCTGATGCTAAGGAGTTACTCACATCATGCTCTTAGACTTCCCAGCCTCTAGAAAACTTCCAAGTAAACTAAATAAACTTCTATTCATTGTTTGGTTCAGTTATAGCAACAGCAAACAAATGAAGATGTAAATCCCTGGAAAAAATTTGTCAAGTTGTACATTATTCCAAACTACTCCTGGGTTCTCTATCTTAACAGATTTCATACCCATCAATTAATGACCCAAGCCTCAAACCTTGGAAGTATCCTGGATTCATGTCTCTCACTTATCCTTTACTTTCAACTATCAGTTACCAACCCATGTGGACTTCAACTCTGAGTGGCTTGCAAATCTACCTGCTTTTCTCTGTCCTGTTCACACTGACATTAATTGTGCAGGTTACTTCAGTGTTCCTGAATGGTGGTCCATCTGTGGTCCTTTACGTCATGCCCCTGTTTTGAATAATTCAGAGATTTCTCTATCACATTCAATCTCCTTAGTATGGACCACGTGATATTTCAGCATCTGCATCCAGTGCCTGGAATAGTATCTCTATTCTGATCAATAATTGTCAGTAAATAAGTGAACAAATGAATGGATGCACCAGCACAGGGCTTGATTAGAACTCTTCAGCTTTCTTTATCTATAGTCTCCAGTGTTGTAGAAACTTATCTCAGTTTGGTTAAAAATACTGTTTTGTGCACTGCTGGATGAGGGGCTGCCTAGGTCTTGGTGTTTTGTATTATCTGCAGGTGTTGGATTTATGTGGGAGGATGTTTGATTGCTAATGATCTGCACATGCTATCAGTAGAGCACCTGAGAAGTTCTGGATCAATAAAAACACCTGAGCTCAGACTCTCAGAGTTCCACTGTCCAGTATGGTGCTTGCTTTGATGGTGGTTCCCTCTGCTGAGGTCTGGCAGGATGCGCACATATGACTATACCTCCGCGTCTTCTTTGGTGAGCCGCCACAGTGCCTAACTACTACACCCCTGCCCTACACAGTTTTCTCTCAGCTACATTTGTGATGGACATGTTAAGATCTTGTATCTTCATAGCTGGTGCCATCACTTAAAGGGTCCTTCGTGTTAACTTCACTTAGGGAGGTCCTCCCTTTTATTTTTTATTTTTTTATTGGGACAAGGTCTCATGTTACTTAGGCTGGCCTTAAATGTACTATGTAACCGAGGCTGTCCTTAAACTGCTGATGCTCCTGCCTCCATCTCCTAAATTCTGGTATTACAGGCATGTATTGCTGGGATGGAATACAGGTTTTCAGGCCTGTTAGGCAAGCATTCTACCAACTGAGTCACATCCTCAGCCCCAAGACTCTTCTTATAATAACCCATAGGTTCTTGCAAGGATTACATCGAGAAGGTATGTGAAACCCTAAAAGCAAAGATGACTCCCAGTTTACACCTTATTTCTCTGCTGGAGTTTCCCAAATTTGGAGGCATAATTAGTACATGAATAGTCTCCCTATTTTCAGTGAAGTCTTTTCAGAATTCACAATTCAGACTGTATTCACGAAATGGACTCATGCACAGAAAACTCTTCTCAGCTGTGATGCTTATTATAATATGAGCTACTAGATACTATTATTGACAGCCCATAACTGATACTGATGGGTCACAAAACTGGGAACAAATTTCTTAATGTCACCATCCCAGACAGCACACAATAGCAATTCACTACCCAGACCTGAGGGCTGGTTATCATAGTTTCTAGTTTCAGATTGTAGCTCATTTCATTGGCAGCAGTTCTCTGTTCCCAGGGCACCAGCCTAGATGGATCACTCTTCCTAGAAGGATCTAGGACCACACATCTCCACTAAATCAGTCTATTAGCCTTGCCCTTTCTTGAGATCCCTATAAATCCCCTGAGAAGGAAAGCCACTTCCTTGGAATTGGATTCTGTTGGGACATCCAACCCCTGTCAAGTTGCCTCCAGCCCCTACACACAGGGATCCATGCAGTTCTCTTTCATAACTTGATCACACTTCCTAACTGTACGGAGTCTGCATCCCTTGAAGTGTGACAGGCCCTAGAAGGGGTGGTAGAAGCCCTTACTTGCGTTCAGCAGAGTTCGGATCTTCTTCTCCTCTTCAGCTTCTTGAAGCACCTTTTCAGCCAGTGCCTTCTCCTCCGATTCGATGCATAAGTCAGCTTCTCGGAGGTATTCCAGGTAGTCGATCTCCCGCTGGGCCCGTTCCACTCTCAGTGCAAGATTATCAACGGCACTCTTATATTCGCTTGTGTGTGTCTGGCACCTCCCCAGCATGAGGGATATGTTTTTTGAGAATTCCTGGAAGTCTTGAATGTATGCCCTTGTTGTTTGGGTACATTTTTCCAGCCCTTGCTTCAAACAGAAAATAAATTACTAAAGTTACCAAGCTACTCTAAATTATTTCAATTATTCAAGTAATACAAATAACTATAATTCATAGAAAAAGATTATTAGAAAAGCATAAATAATCAAAAGCGGGAAAATAACCCAGAATCCAAAATTCATAGGTACTATTGACATTTAATATACTAGTTTTTAAGTTTTCCAATGTATTTCATGATGCAGATAAGTGTATATTTACATGTGATTTTACTAAACATCTTTTTATTTTAGTTTGCTGATATATTGTAACGATTTAAGTATCACTATTATATTATTATGTTATATATTACCATATTGTTATAGAGCACACTATGATTTTTTTGTGTTGACCGTGTTTTTTTATGAATGAAACACCTATATAATTGTTGCACATGTATATTTTGATGTGAGATGGTTTAATTAAGCAAGTTAGCAGATGCTAATTTTTGTTTTTCATATTTACTTTTGATGTGGTAAAAATATATTCTTTTAATCTCCAGGTATACAGTATATTGCTATTATCTATAGTAATGATAGGTACAATAGATCTCTTGAACTTATTCTCTCATGTGTGTGTGTATGTGTGTAGGTGTGTGTCGGGAGATGCAGTGTGTGTGTGTGTGTGTGTGTATGTGTGTGTGTATGTGTGTGTGTGTATGTGTGTATGTGTGTGTGTGTATGTGTGTGTGTGTGTATGTGTGTGTGTGTATGTGTGTGTGTGTGTGTGTGTCGGGAGATGCACTGTGTGTGTGTGTGTGTATGTGTGTGTGTGTATGTGTGTGTGTGTATGTGTGTGTGTGTGTGTCTGTGTGTGTGTGTGTGTCGGGAGATGCAGTGTGTGTGTGTGTGTGTGTGTGTGTGTGTATGTGTGTGTGTGTGTATGTGTGTGTGTGTGTGTGTGTGTGTGTGTATGTGTGTGTGTGTGTATGTGTGTGTGTGTGTATGTGTGTGTGTGTGTATGTGTGTGTGTGTGTCGGGAGATGCAGTGTGTGTGTGTGTATGTGTGTGTGTGTCAGGAGATGCAGTGTGTGTGTGTGTATGTGTGTGTGTGTATGTGTGTGTGTGTATGTGTGTGTGTGTATGTGTGTGTGTATGTGTGTGTGTGTGTATGTGTGTGTGTGTATGTGTGTATGTGTGTATGTGTGTGTGTGTATGTGTGTGTGTGTGTGTATGTGTATGTGTGTGTGTGTGTGTGTGTGTGTGTGTGTGTGTTGGGAGATGCAGGAGTGTGTGTGTGTATTGGGGGGTGCGGGTGTGTGGGGGGGTGTGGGTGTGGGGGAGTGTGGGTGTCTGTGTCTGCAGGTGTACATGTGGAGGCTACAAGGCAACATCAAGGGTCTTCCAAAACAGTTTCTCCCTCTTATGTTTTGAGGCAGTGCCTCTCACTGAATCTGAAGCTCACTGATTGTCTACTCTCTGGCCAGCAGGCCCCAGAGAACTGCGTGCCTCTGCCTCCACAGCACTGGGCCTACAGATGGGCATCTCCATACCTTACTTTTTATGTAGGTGCTGAAGATCTGGACTCAGGTCTGAATGTTTGGGCAACACACTTTACTGACTGAGCCATCCCCTTAACTCCAGAACTTATTCTAATTGAAATTTGTATTCTCTGATCAATATCTCCTCATTCCTCATACTTCTCTGTTTTTAGTGAGTGCTTTGTTTTCAGGTTGAATGTATAGTGAAATAATTCATTCAGTGTTTGTCTTCTTGTGGCTGGCTTACCTCACTTAGCATAAGATCCTGCAAGTTCACGGACAGTGCCATGTATGAGATTCATATTAAAGGCTGAACAACATGCCATTGTGTTTATGTACATTTTTAATCCATATGTAACATAATTTTAACAAGATGCAGCTTTTCTTTTTTAATTTTTTTTTTATTTATTTTATGTGCATTGGTGTCAGATCTCCTGGAACTGGAGTTACAGACAGTTGTGAACTTCCTTGTGGGTGCTGGGTATTGTACCTGGGACTTCTGGAAGAGCAGCCAGTGCTCTAACCACTGAACCATCTCTCGAGCCTCAAGATGCAGCTTTTCATTAAATTGAAATACCATGGTTTGTTTGTTCTGTTAAACACCTTTAATTTAATTTTCAATTTTTTCACTCAATGTTAAGACAAACTGTTATGTATTTACACTTTATGTACTTAGTTATTTCTTAGGCTAGGTTTCCAGAAATTAGTTTCATTTCTTCATATATGGCATGGAGTTAAGATATAAATAAATATTTGGTGAATGGAAGATAAAAATGAATGAAAATGAGATTGCTGGGTCACAGAGTTGATAGTTAACGCTCACTTAGCAATGCTGACTAAAACCTTCTTCACAGATATAAAACTTTTTATTCCAAATGTAATTGTGAAAGGCACCTTTATTTAGAAGAGAAAGAGATAGAGGCAGGAAAAGTGGAAAAGAGAGAGAAAATATTAATAATTCTCCAGTCTCCATTCCCATTCCTTACTCCCACATAACCCTCTCAGGACAGGCCCTGTATCCCTGAGCTGCTAGGCCTCTGCACTGCCAGCAGTGCCTGCCACTTAGAACTTGGCTTCACCACCAGGTCAGAACCTAGTGGTCAAAGGAGGACATACCCTTATCATCTACAGAACATATCTACATATCTACAATGGATAGCCTGATCTTCCGAATCCACATTCAGGGCTGTGGAAGTCTAACGCTGTGTGTTATTCCTTTGTCTGTAGACAAAGTCTCAAAGTGCCATAGGGGTTAGCTGAAGACTGAGTT
Organism: Cricetomys ansorgei; assembly: GCA_026225945.1. Lineage (NCBI taxonomy): Eukaryota > Metazoa > Chordata > Mammalia > Rodentia > Nesomyidae > Cricetomys > Cricetomys ansorgei. Next base: position 1,660,254 of record JAMJFZ010000597.1, on the reverse strand, counting down.
TTGGCATTTTAAGTAGGTGAGGTTGGTAGTGTATCCAGGAAGGGAGAAAGGAGAGCAGTAAGAGGCCAGGGCCATGGGGACGCTTCAGCCACAGCTTCCTGCTCATTGGACAATATGAAGAAATGGGTTTGGACTGCTCTGTGGATTTATTTTACTGTGACTGTAACTAGATGGTCCCATCACTTGGACTTACAAATTTTTCAGGAAAACACAAAAATAAATGTTTGAGATAAGAGTGTCCTTGAGAGAAGATACATAATATGCTAATTTAACCTGTATGAGAGCCAAGCATTACAAGGTAGAAGGTTACATTTGTCCCTGAGAACCTGACTGGCCTTCAAAAATGCTGAATTTTGTTCATTTGTTTTTGTTTTGAGATAGGGCCCTCTGTGGTCTAAACTAGCCTCAAAGTTTCTATGTAGCCAAAGACGACTCTGAACTCCTCATCTTCCTTCCTCCGTCTCCTGAGTGCTGAGATTATGGGTCCATGCCAACACACCTGGCTTATATAGTGCTGGGCATTGAACCTAGGGCCCTGTACATACTGGGCTAGCACTCTACCAACTGAGCCACATTCCCAACCCCCGGATTTTGTTTTTCTAATGAAGTGGAAGCTTAAATGCTTCCTCTCTGTTTAACATTGCCAAAAAGAAAAAAAAATCTCATTTCTGAGCCCAAGTCCAGTTAAGATTAAAAACAAATTCCGTGATGAGCCTCTGTGTATGCTACCATGCGGTTTTATGGGTCACTTAACAGTTTATCATAAAAAGGCAAAAAGAAAAGCTTGAATCAGTTAACATCTCAATCCAGTAAAAGATGAAGGAAACATGACTACAGTTCTAATTCATACTCTGAAACCTGAACTATTGGGTTTTAAATGTTCAATGGCGTGGAAATTCACTCAGAGGGTCAGGGCAAGTTCTGACTATGGATTAATGACCCAACACAAAACATCCCCAGCTTCTCAAAGTTGCAATCTTTATTAAATCTTCAGAATATTCCTTGAAGTTAAATTCTATCACTATGGGTTTTTTTTTGTTTGTTTGTTTGTTTTATATAGATGAGAAATCCACTAAGTCAAAGTACAGATTGAAGCTGCATTCAAGGAATAGAGACGGAGCAATCAGAACTGGAGGTGGTACCCTGAACTGCTAGGCTATGCACATCTGTAAATGTAATCTTGGAAATGATTCCTTCTGTATCTGGGAGACATGCATCCTAGTCAACAGGAAAGTGGGCCATAATAAAGTGACTTCCGAGAGGCATACTCCCGGTGAAGGGAGCACATATCACCTACCTCCAAGACTTGAAAGCGCTGGTAGATGTAGTGTACCATGCCTGGGTCCTGGGCGTGTTGTGGTGGGGGAAGAACCGCTGCGAGGAAGAGAATCAGTGAAGCAGAAGCTCCCCGAAGGGCCACCATCATCCTGCACACTTCCCAGAAACAGAATTCCTTATGCTTTGGTTCGCTAAAGAGCCTCAAGGACGCAGGTGGTGTTCTCTGGTTTTCTGTCTGCTGGTGTGGCAAGTCTTTGGGAAACAACACTTTGCACAGCCAGAGAACAAAGTCCGCTTGTTATTCTACCCAGTGCATGATCTCAGTTTCAAGCTGGTGATCAAGTCCAGCTGTTGGCAAGTCAGCCCCTGGAGGCCTTGCTTGCTCACTTGGTGCACGGAGCTCCCTGGGTCCAGCGTCTGCTGCCTTCTCCTTGGACATGCGCAAACCCTCTCCAGGCTAATGGCTGCATATTGCTTCCAGGTCTGCAGTGTATGGATTGGGGTAGGGGTGGTGATATCTTTCCTTCCCCTCCCCTCCCCCCAGCTCTTTTACTTTTGTTTTCCTCCTCCCTAATAGACTGTGCTGTCCAATCATAGGCCTAGCTCAACACAGGCCACCCCCGAGTTCTCAGCATTGGAATTTCAGTTCAGTTTCTGGCAGAAATTCCTAGGGTCATTTTCCAAGAAGTTCTATTAGGAGACCCCACCTCTCCTGGATTCTTGTAGCTCTTAAAGGCGTAGCAGGGAAATGTGAGCACTAATCTTACCATCTCAGAAAAGCCAGTGTGCAGGGCTGCATTGCTCTGTGGGCAGAGGGGAAGAGTGGGTCACAGACCTGGCTACCCAGGCTGACAGCTGAGAATTGTCAGGATTATGCTTAGAAGAAATCTATTTCTTTTTGGTTTTAGATTTATTTTTTATTTATGTGTATGCATACACACGTGAGTGTGGGTGTCCACATTGGCTAGAAGGTGGTATCAGAGATCCTCTGAGGCTGGAGTTACAAACTGTCTAATGTGGGTGCTAAGAACTGAACTCCAGGACTCTGCAAGAGCAGCAAGTGCTCTTAACCGATGAGCCATCTCTCCAGCCACAGAAGAAATTTCTTAGGAGGAGAATGAATGATTGACACAGTGGAACTTGCAGTACCATTAGGAAATGAAATTCCATTGTGAGGACATCCTAGAGTTTCTTCAGTTAGCAATGTCAGAATTCCCTTTAGTAGCAGGCTATACAAAGGACACGTAGTCCAGCTGAAGATAAATCACAGCGCTAGAGCAAAGCTGTAAAACTTTCTGATTTCCTGTGTCCTGTCCTGGCTTCTACCCATCTTGACCTCTCCTTCCATCCATGGGCAGACCCAGGACCCCCCCTCCATACTTGTTTGGTTTTTTTTTTTTCTCTTGAATCACCTACGAAAATAGAGAAAGTTGGAGCATCTGTAGATTACAGAAAAACCCTTGGTCTGACCTGAGTTACATTTGGTCCCTACTCAAGAAGCTAAAATCTGAGAATTTTCCATTGATAGCTCTTGAATATCCTTGTCTCTAATAGATGTTCCTTCCCAGTGTTCCTTTGATGTGATTTTGGTCCCTAACTGGTTCTCTCCCCAAATCCTTGGTGAAGTCCCAAGCAATGCCTCCTTATTCTTAAAAACAATTGTTCAAGTTTCTGAGAACTGTCCTTGAACTTCTCCCAAAACTAGCTGAACTTTAGTTGACTTCTCTTAAATACTTACTTAAAACAACGACGACGACAACAAAATTACTGTCCTCCAAGTCTGTGTATCTCTACACTTAGATTGGTGCAGCTCTTAGCATCAGAGAAGTTTTTTCTTTTCCTTTTGTACAGTGGGTGGTGGTTAACACAGCAACTCACAACTGATCAAGCTACAGAAAACAAGTGACTGTGGTGTACTCAGCTACAAATGGGACATCTATATCACAGCCCTTCCTCGAGGCTTAAGTACCACCAGGAAAGAGGGAACAGAGGAGTGTAAAAGCCAGAGGTTGGAGGGGACTATAACAAAACAGTATCTTTTGGACATGGTGGGACCTCTACACACCTGAAACAAGCAGCTGTGGCTGCCTGCATAAGACCTGCACAAGATCAAGCCAGTCAACTTCCAGCTTGGAGTAGGAAAGGGGTTCAGAGTCCCCACCCCTAACTGAGGAGCTATGGCCAGCTGACAGCTTCTGGAGGGAAAGTCAGTTGTCTTAAAGGGTGTGGCCCCTGGTCAGTCGATCATGCTCCAGTGGATGGCCCTAGACCCAGAGCTATATGGACAGCATATATTGAAGTTGATGAGTTTTCTAAAAAATTCTGACGGGCTGGGGACACAGCTCGGCAGTAAGCACCTGCCCAGCAAGTGCACAACCCTAGGTTCCATCTCCAACATTAATGAAAATAAAGAAATAGAAGAATCTGCCTGATTCTGTCTTCTTTTCAAAGTGAAAATGCTTTCTCCAAAGCTTCTTGTGCTGGGTGTTTTTCAATAAAATACCGTGTACTTTGCTGATATTCTTCCACACATGTGTCAGGCCTTACCCATGGAGTTGTGAGAGCTAAGATGGAAAAGGATCAACGGAGAGAGGCCTTGAGTGTGTCACAACACTGGTGGTGTGACTGTGCACAGACCTCCTCTGGCTTTTCTATAACATGCTTACTTATTTTCTTACTTTATTTATTTAGTACAAGTAAAAACACATCCAGTGAAGCCTAAAAAACCCTCAGGCAATCAACGAAGAGGTTTTCCCTTGCTCAGACCTCAGCTATTTCCCAAGTCCTCAGGCTGTCTCTTGCCTGCTGCTACTCCTGATTTTCCAGGGTAGACTCCAAGGAGAGCGGCTCGGCCTTGGTAGGGACTCCCACCTCTGCCTGTTAGTGACTCACATGCCCTGTTCTCTATGTACTCATCTGCTTTACAGGGAAAAGCCTGACCTCTGAATGCCTATAGCTGTTCTATTCTGGAGATTTTTATTCCTTCAAATCCCAAACAGAGGTATCAAATCCTATAATAGTACCTTTAAACGTTAGAACGGGTGAGCTAGGAGACGCATTCATGTTCTTGTGACCAGAGGGTTAATAAAGAAAGGATAAGCTTACTTTGGAGACTGCCCCCACCTTGACTGACACATGCTGGCTAGCTGCATCTACTTCCACTCACAGCAATCCTACCCAGTGGTTGCTGTGTTCCTGAGGATGGAAAAACAGCCTGCAGCACCTTAGCCTGCAACGGGCATACAGTCATAAACCCCCTGTCTAATGTTTTCTTCACATCTAACCTCTGGCCTTGACTAATCACTCTAAGCTTATGAAGAGGATAGTGACCAAGAACTCTGAGCCACCTTGTTCCTCTACAAGTACCAAGTCCTTCTACTCTCCTGCCTCAGCATCCTGACGGGAACCACTCTAGCTCTTAGAGACCCACGGCTGTTTCTTCAGTGTGGACGGATCCGATTTGATTGTCCTAGATCTGTAAGCCCAGCTCTGATCTAAGTGCTTTCCCGAAGGGACTGACCAGTTAGTCACCTTCATCATTGGTGGCTCCTTTTCTTACACTTCTTTCACGTTAACTAACCACTCACTTGACTTCTAGAGCCTTCTTGGCTCCCAGAATCTTCCACTGTGCTGAGAGATGCTGACCAAGTCTGAGAAAGTCTGTGAGGAGGAGACCTGATCAAGGAGGAGAACCCAGCTCAACAGAATCCCATCCAGAGTTAGGGATTCTCCTGATTTAGGTGTGAGTGGGGATGTCTTCTGCTTTCTTTGCTCTCTGTTTTGATTCTCTTCTCTTTTCCCAACCTTATTCCTTTATCTGTTATTCAGCACTCCTGCTACCCACCCCCACCTAATAGCTATTGCCTTAATGTCTTGCTCAAATCTTTCAACCTCTTACAAGTAATTGCCTTGTTTCCTACATGAGTGATTACAGCGGCCTCTAATTCCCTGTGTTCATCTCCAGATAAAGCATTGACTGATTTATGGCAAAATGAAAGCAGCTCTTCATAACATGACCTCAGACAATCTTTCTTACTTAAACTTTTACCACTGCTCACATTCATCCTCCACGAGAGCCACATCTGATTGTCTCCAAACGTCACAACAAAATTGAACAATGCGGTGGTTTCTGTGCTTTGATTCAGGGGTGGGGGTTGCAACCTAACTGCAACCTAATTTCTAATTCTTGCTCCTCCTTCTCTTTCGGATCTTCCTGTCACTCCATTACCACCCTAGGCTGCACAGCTTCCTCTCCCATCTGTTCTAGAATTCTGAATTATGGGAATTGGAGGGAAAGGTTGTTCTGGACATGGGTGCTCTGGTGGAGAGGCATGGGTGGGCAGCCTCTGGGGAAGTGGGTATAGGAAGAGGACATGATGTACCATTTTTTTATGAGCTGAACTGTATTCCTTGATTCCTGCGTGCATCCTAGTCTGTGTGATCTCAGAACGTAACTTGTAATTTGAAGATAGTGTAATGTAGTGTAATAGAATTTGAAGACAGAATGGTTAAGTGAGAGTCAGTTCTTGAGGTGGATCCTAAACCTGTCTAACTGATGTGCCTATACAAAGAGCAAATTTAGACATAGGTACCAAAGCAGATGAAAGACTGTGTGGGGGCACAGTGAGAGGGAGGCCATCTGCAAGCTAAGGAGTGTGGCCTCAGAGAGCTGAACATGTCGACACGTTGATCTTGACCATTCAGCCTCTGGAACTTAGAGAAACTAAATGTGTATTCTCTAAGTCACCCAGTCTGTGGTACTTTGTTCTAGAAACCCACAACAACTAATATAAGCACCGACTTATAAAATACATGGAGAGCCTAATAATGGAGTACAGGCTGTTATTGGAGAGAAGTGAATTGACAAAGGGGACTTCCTGGGTGAGATTCTGTTGGGCCCCAACTCCAGCCTTGTATCCGTAGCCCCAAACCCTCTTCCCACCTGCCCACTGGATATTTGTGCCCGAATATGGGCTAAATGCCACAGACTAGTCTGTTTCACTTATTTTTTTTTCTTCAAACTTCCTTCAGAATTATTTCTCTCATCCAACAGTGTCATTTTTTATCTCTGACAAATGCAGGAATGGAGGTGTTATCATGGATTTTATCTATTTAGTCAGTCATGAAACTTCACACACACACACACACACACACACACACATGCCCTCTTCTTTTTTATCCTGCTAATTCCTCACTTAAGGTCATTTCCTACTTTTAAAAAATTTTTTTTAGCAAATGTTTTTGGCTACCTATTTGTGTTCCAGGTATTTGTGTTCCAGATTAGACCATACTCTAGGGATACAATGACAGACACGGTAGACAAATTCCTTGTCCTAAAAGGTGAATTAATCATATGGGTACGTAAGTACCCATAAATACCATAATTGTTATAATCACATAATTGTAAGGACAGTACAAATAGCTTTGACAGCACCAAGTAGGGCTCAGCAAATCTGGGATGACTTCTCAAAGGAAGCAAATCTTAGTTGAGACCTGAAGGCTGGATAGAAATTAACTCTACAAAGTGAATAATGAGGAGGAGAAGTAGAAAATGTCCCTAAAGTAGAAGCAGATTTCATGTAAAGAACCAGACCTAGAGAGGGCTCAGTGGACTTGGGGAACTGATGCAAAGGATGCATGATGACATTTCTATGGGGACAGGAGAGCAGCGTCCTGATTCTCAGGAAATCAAGATCAATTCACATGACTCTGAGGGTGTGCTTTCTGGAACAGTCCTATGAGGGAGTAAGCAAAGAAGACCAAGCAGAGGAGTTGAACACAGGTCTCAAACGACTCCACATGGAGGTTGGAGTCTCGGTGGACTATTTTAGTTATGTGTGTCATTGCTGTGATAAAATGCCTGACAAATGCATCTTAGGAAAGGGAGGGTTTATTTTGATTTATGGTTTGACTTACAAGAGAGTTATGGTAGGAGCATGAGGCAGCTGGTCACATTGTAACAGCAGTCAGTAAACAGAGAGGCGAATGCTGGTGCTCAGTTGCTTTCTCCATTTTATTCTGTCCAGAACCTGATCCTATTCAGGTGGCTCTTCCCTCTTCACTTAAACCTTTCTGAAAATATCTACATAGACACACACAGAGGTGTGTTTCCATGGTGATTCTGAACCTAATTAAGATTAACCATCACAAGAACCCATTAGGTATGCCCTAAACTAATGTAAGAGGTCCCTCTGATATTCCAACATCAATCAATTCCTTGATAATGGTATATAGTATTGATGAGGTGGCTTCCTTAAGCTCAGAACAGTTCCCACAGAATTGCCCCAGCTGGGAGTTGGGAATGGGTAACACATGAGCACCTGTAGAGATGAGCATCCTTGTCTTTAAGGGCAGATTTGGGCAATGTATCAGTGACTCCTTCAGCATTGTAAGGAAAACCCATACATACCTTGCCAAATGTGCAGGTGATCAAACATTATAGGAGCCATCAGTAAGAACAATAAACATAGAATTTGAAGTGAGTAACCTAAGTAGGTCTGTTTTTTAAGGAGACCTGTCTTTGGAGGCCAGATGAAGGTTGGGTGGGAGGGATCCAAGACTAAATTCAAGGTTCCAGATTAATTATAAGGCTGTTATAGAGGTTTGTGGGGGGATATATGAGGTCTAGAATAGCATCAGTGGAGAAAGTTCTAAACGGATGCTTTTCATGTGTAGGATGTAGAATTGGCAGAACGTAGTTACTAATTGAATGAATGAGAGGCACAGTGAAGGAGTCTGGCTGATGGTCAACCTCCATTCTGACCCCTTCTAGCTATTGTCTACACTGTAACCAGGGTGATGAGCTAATGTGCCAACTTACTATGTAATTTTCCTGCTTAGGAGCCTGATTGTCTGCCAATTCTTTCCTAATAAAGTCAACCTTCCTCAGATTCAGTGAAATTGTAGCAAGTAAACTGTATCTAAGCTGAGATTAATAGGGGTTCCTGGCCAGGAAAGGAAGAGATAATGTATATGAGGTACACATTCCAGTAGAGGGGAACCCACATATGCGATACACAGTCCCATTTAATGCAGCTCCGGGCAGCAAGCTTACAGCTGAGCACTCCTTCCAGATCCAGTCTCTGTGGTGCTGCCTTGTCCTTGTCACATGTCTCCCGCTCAGTCTTGGAGCCTTGTTTGAACACCACACCCTCGCCTGGACTGACCCCTTTCTTCATGGTCTGGGCCCAGATTTGCTTCTGGAACTGACTCTTCATGTAAATCATAATCTCTCAAACTGTGGGTTACCACCCAATGAGTCCCACATTATTAGATGTGGGGGTCGTGAAAAGTTTGGAAATAGTCAAAGGTTTGGAATACTCAGACGCATGGGAGCCGTCTTGCCATGTGATTCCACCAGCGCTACCCACGGTAACTCTGCTCAGACTTGACACGTGTGTGCAAGCAGTTCCAGTTTTTACTCTATGCATTAAGTTTTTGCTCTCATGAAACATAATAGTTTCATTACAGGAAATACTTATAACTAAAAGTGGAAAGGCTTATGTGGGATGGAGGTGTGGGCTGGGGCAAGACAGGCACAGGAGGGTGGTTAACCAAAATTAAGGTTGTATGAAAAAAAGCTTATAGGAACCTACCATTTTTGGTAAGGTAGTTAAGAATTTAATTTAAAGGTTTGAATAGAGGCTCCTCTCATGAGTGGATAATACGGCTCCCAGAAGTCATAGGCTGTTAAATGAAAACCCCAGCGCCAGATGTGGGATGCCTGTCTATGAGTTGTTGGTCAAGGTGGCCTCAAAGGTCCCTTAAACAATACATGACATTGCCATTGTTCTTGGTTGCCTACCAGAAACTAGATGGCAAGATGTTATTGCTAAAGGTACTACCTACTTTGGTGGCAGACCATGGGAAATCAAACTGGAACTGAGCTGGAAGTTTCTTTCCTGATGGCTAGCTTTTATAGATGCTAGCTTTTATAGTATGGAAATATGCCATGAAGGTTGCTGGGAGACACAAATTAGCAACCAACTGTCTACCCAGCTGTGAACCCTATCAACTACAACACCAATCTGACAGGCAAGATGTGTCCATCGGAGCAGTAATGGCACGCCTGTCAGTGAGGGTAATCAACTGCCTTTTGTTTATATTTAAGGCCTGCTCCACAGGAAGGAATTCATGTCTGGTACTGTAAACTGGACAAAAGTCCATAATTCAGGAGATAATAGGCAGGGGCAATCTACTATTGTTGCTTTGGTAAATGGACACAGAGCCAAACTGCCTTTTAAATATTTGCGTTTTTACTCAAGGTTATTGCTTTCAGTCTTTTTGAGAGAAGGCCGTGTTTGCAGTGGATGATGGGTAATGCAGAGACTCATAACTGGTCAAAGTACTGAGAATAAGTGACAGCCGAGTGCTCTGCCCTGGATGAGACAGCTACATTACCTTCTCTAAAGCTCAAGGAATTCTGTGGAGAGGAGGCAGCAATGATGTAGGAGCTGGAGGATGCAGAGGGGTGCCGTCAGACACTGTCTCCTGAACGTGTTATGGCATCGCACTTATGAACGCACAGTAGCTGTGGTTTCCTGTACATCTTGTACAGTTGCTGGGGAATAAATGAGATTCGCTCCATAAATAAATACATCTTCAGAAGATGGAAGCATTTCTATCCCCTCCAGAAAATACTAAAACATTTTTAAGTTTCTATATTTTAATGAAATTCATCCCAAGCATATTTCAGACTTACTTATCTTTAAAAAATCCATTATTGCTTTCTTTTAAAAATGTGTCATATTCATCATCATCATCATCATCATCATCGTCATCATCATCATCATCGTCATCGTCATCAAGGGGCACATACCATACCCTATTGTGGATATGAGAAGACAACTTTGTGGAGTAAGTCTCTTCCTTCCACTTTTACGGGGGTTCTGGAGATTGAACTCAGGTTTTCAGGTTTGCTTGTCAAGTGTTTTACTTGATGAGTCATTTCATTGGCCCATTTATTGCTGTCTTTAAATTTTTTTTTTAATCTTATTCATGTTTTGCCTTTGTGTATGTCTGTGGACCAACCACATATGTGCAGTGTCCAAAAAGGTCAGAAGAGGGCATCAGATATCTGGAACTGAAGTCACAGATGGTTGAAGGCTGCCATGTAGGTTCTGGGAATTGAACCTGGGTCCTCTGGAAGAGCAACCGTTACTATTAAGTGCTAAGCCATCTAACGGCATAAAATCTCTGAATATTTGCTATTGTATCATGGACAGGGCTCTTTCAGAGATTGTTAAGGTATGTAGAACAGCTTGCAAGGGTGCTTACAAGGTGAGGACTACCAGGGGCTTTTAGTTTCTGGATCTGACCTCCCCACCTTGTCTCCATCCAACTCTATTAAACAAAATGAGCTAATGCTGGGTTCGTTTCCTCCTAGCATGTGAAATCGACCTTTTCAGGATTAGGTTTAGACTCGGCTGCATGAATTATTAGGGGCTATGTACTCCCTTTCTTACTCAACTGCTATAGGTCTCCCCCTTTCCTAGACCATGACCTGGTTTGGTAACTGGTCCCTGGAATTTATAGGAGGAATTGGGCTGATTGTCACGAGGGCCCTTGAGAAAGGATTCTAAAGACCCATGGGACCCACCCGGACCCACCCACACAAGAGTATGCTCTGCTCTGCTCTCTCCTGAAATTATATTCTGCTCTGAATTCTGTGCCAGCATTTCTTCATGTTCTACCAGGCTGCAGCACACAGTTGCCATCAAGGACACATGACGTTTTGACAGAGAAGATTGGGAAAGACGTTGCAGGGCTTGAGGCCTCCTTGTTGCCTCTGAAGCTGTGCAGAATTCCTTTCCCAAATATTGAACACATTTCAGGTCCTGTCATATTTCAAGGAGGAAATGATCCTCCCTCTTACCTCTCTGTCACCCCAGAGAGACAGGAAGAGACCAACTTGAGCTGATGGTCTTTGTGGTGGCTGTGTAGAGGGGTCTTTTCAGGGAGAATCAATGTTCACGATCCAGTCTGCTTTGGGTCAGGAAGGCAGATACCATAGGAAGCATTGTTGGCTTGGAATACTAAATTAATTCTTAAAAAATTTCACAGGGCTATGGAGGCGGCTCAGTCAGTTAAGTGCTTGCCATGCAAGCATGAAGGCCCGAACTCAGTCCCCAGAATGCACTTCAAACCCCTGCTTCCACTTCCCAAACACTGAGATTGCAGGCAGGTCCACCACCACATCCACCTAAGTACAGCAGTATTCCTCACTTGCTACTCTTGTCTTTCCAAATCTTTGCCAGGTTCACCTTTATCAGCTCTGTCTGCAACGTCCTTTCACTGTGAATCACCAACTGTCTTAGCTTTGCTGCAGCAAATATTGTAGACTCTTAAACAATAAGCGTTTGTTTCTCATGGTTCTAGAAGCTGAGATTAAGGTGCTGCTGGAGTCAGTGACTGGTAAGGGCTCCCGTTGTGGTTCACAGACAGCTGCCTCTTGCTGCACCCTCATGGGTTTGGACAGCATGCTCTGGCTGCTCTTCCTATTATATGGACATTTTTTTGAGACAAGGTCTTATATGTAGACCAGGCTGGTCTTGAACTTACAGAGATCAGACTGCCTCTGCCTCCTGAGTGTTAGGATTAAAGATATGTGCCTCTACAGTAGGCTCTGTCCTACCTAATTAACCCTCACAATGCCCAAGTGCTATTATACTGGGGGTTGGGGATGCAATGTAAGATTTCAAGGGAACATAAACATTTAGTTCATGGTACCAACCTTTCCACTTATCAGTCACATTGTGAACAGAGATGAGTGAGAAGTCTCCAAGACTTCCTGTCACATCTTTGTGTGTGTGTGTGTGTGTGTGTGTGTGTGTGTGTGCGCCATAGTATGTAACTGGAATTCAGAAGGCAATTCTGTGGAGCTAGTTCTCTCTGCTCACATGTGTGAGGTCCAGGAATTAACTCAGGCTTGCATGGTAAATGCCTGTACCTACTGAGCCACCTCACTGGACCCTTCAGTTGCCTCTCTTAACCTCACTTCGTTCCTCTGGTTGAATCCATTCAGAGAAGCCTCTCAGTTCTTGATATTTAACCTCAGCATTGACTCATGTTTTACCGAAAACACTTTCTGCCCCCAATCCCTTCAGAGTCCTGCTTCCCCACAGTCCCCAGGGTGAGGCAGTTGCTTGCCCAGCATTCACATGGCAGAACAGCCTCCCTGTGTTCTTTCAAATAAAGACTGTGTGCACCAGAGTTCCTAGAACTCTCACACCGAGTCATGATTTTCCTGCTTTGGCTTTTGAAAACCATCTCTGGAGGCCATGTCCTGCTCTGTCTGCCATTAGTGAAATGCTGGGCACACCTGGTATGCCTGGCTGAGTTCTGGGGCCCACACTGAGCCTGTTCCTTTGGGACCTGGTAGCCACTGCTCTGCCAGGAACGTCATACAGCTTGGTTAGCTGTATGTGTGGGGTTAGACTTGAGTGTGGGGTTGAGACTACAGGGAAGGGGCTGATCAAAGAGAAACACTGATGGGTGTAGGATGTGGATTTGTAACTTGCAAAAGCATGTTGTTGTAGGTCTTGATGATCACCCGAGCAGAGCTTCTTTGTAAGTAAATCTCAAGGTGGACATGGCTCTTACACACCCTGTGTCTCCTAGGTCAGATTTACCCTTTGTCTCAGCTGCTCAGGTTCCCAGCTGAGGTCTCTAGAGGTTCTGTGAGTTTCCAGCACACTGGAGACAGATCCCCAGTACTTAAAGCTGAGGGTGGCTTTCCTGTTATTCCCAGAGAGTGCATCTTTGGGTAACGTTAGTGTTTCCCACCTAAAAATTAAGTCAAATTTTGTGTAAATAATTCTGAGCTTTTTGCCACTAGAGGGCAGACACTTTTCAGGTAGTCATCTGACTTTTTAAGACTGAATGAGAATGATTTCATCTAGAAAACATGCGCTTGGCCATGATGGCTCCTGCCTGTGCCCTCTGCGATCATGAGCCTTTGCAGTGTCCTCCAGAGGAGACCCCAAAGAAGACCTGTGGGCTCTACCCAGACAGTTAATGCTCAACTCCACCCTCTTAGAAACATCACTTGGCTCTGTCTTCCCACTCTTCCACAAACCTTTTCTCTTCTCCTTCTGTCTGACTGATCTTCTTGACTAAACTGAGCTTTGAGTTTTCATTTTTAAAATAGTGGCTGAGGTACAAGGATGATGGCTCTTGCAGTTGACAGAACATCAGGCCCTTGGCATGCACATCTCAATCTGATGTACACAGGAATGGATACTGCGCCCTGGTGTGAGCTGAGGCAGGGGGGCTTATGCTTTGACATGGCCAGACACCTCTACCTTGATGTTATCAGGACCACAGATGGTGAGCTGTGGACAAATCCATGAGCTCCCTGGGATGAAGATTTCTATCAGAGCCCTGGGCAAGGGATTACAGGCTGGTGTTTAAATAAGTAGGCCAGGGGAGGGGTTCAGTGCCCTCCCTTCTCCTTACCCTTGACTATGCCATTACAGAGACACAATCACTCTTGTTCTCGTCCGTCTAGAGGCAGTCCTCCTTGAGAGCCCGCCTTGTGGCCTGGCTTCTCCTTTCCTTCCTTGTGGCGTACTCACTGGACTGTGATGAGCCCTCTGGAGGGTGGTTATAGGGAGAACCTGTTTTGGTATTTAATTCAAGATGGAGAGTATAAATCCTAGTTGTATGGTCTGTACTAGTCTTCAGTGGTTATTATAGGGGCTTTCTGGACACTCAAAATCAAATTCCTTCCAGATGACTTGTTAAAAGCCATTGAAAGGGGAACAGAAAAAAAGAAAAAGAAGGAACATGGCAGAGAGACAGTTTATGTATTTGTACAATCAGATCCACAGATAGACCGAACTGGGGTTTCTGGACTATATACATCTAAGGCTGAACAGCTCCAGGTCCATGCCTTTCGCACTGTTAGGCACAAGAAACCCCCAGGTGCCGATAGATATACAGACTTTAAAGGTGGAAGAACACACTGTACAAACCCTATCTCATGGGAGAAGAAGCAGATTCCCCAGGGAAGGCCTAGGAATCAGAGGCAAGAGAGAACTCTGGGCTCCAGCTTCTGCCCATAGCTCTGTCTACCACATAAGACACAGCTGTGTCCTGGTCCTTGCTCTGTGCTCCTCTTGTTTGAAGCCACTACACATGAATCAGCCTTTCAAATGAAATAACAGCTCTGACACTTTGATGCTGGAGTCTCTGACATCCCTTAAAAAAATCATATACCATGGCCTTGAAGAGTGAGATCATCTCAGGGGTACCTTTTCTAGCTGTAACCAGATTATGAAGGTGTTATGTAGATTCTTGTACAAAATGAAGACAGGAAGAGCTGCCAGAGGTGAATATTAAGGGAGAAAGAAGTTTCTGGAGAAGACTGCCTACCTGTGCTAAGTAGGCAGGCACATTCCTAGGCTCTCGACTTATTTATGCAATTCCCATGAAGCAATTTCTGAAAGACCTAGAGAGCTCCTTGCTGCAAAGGAGCCAGAGCTCCTAGTCCTCCAGAACCATGATTTCTAAGTTCCCTTTCACTGTTCTGAGAGGCGCAGGAAGCCCTGGACTGCAGCCATGCTTACATGTGTATGTGCGCCCAGTGGGGTGGGGAAGCTAAGCACCATGATGAAAGGAATATTATGAAACTCGGTCAAGACAGAAAGTTCTAGACAAGGGGTTCCCATGGCTGTGCTTCTGTTGTCTGGCTCTTTGGGGACAGCTGAAGTACTTTTTTTTCTTTTTTTTCTGAGACAGGGTTTCTCTGTTGTAATTCTGGCTGTCCTGGAACTCATTCTGTAGATTAGGTTGGCCTCAAACTCACAGAAATCCTCCTGCCTCTGCCTCCCAAGCGCTGGGATCAAAGGCGTGCGCCACAACCAGCTGACTAAACTGCTTTTTAAGCTCAGAAGAGTAGGAGCCAAGCATAGTCATAGGTACTGGTTTTCTGTTTTTCCATCAAATCTCTGTGACCTTGCTACACTGAAATTGGCAAGGATCTGAGTGGAACTCCTGGTGACCAGGAACATACAGAAAAGTGAGGCCTAGAGCTTTTGGGGCTGACCAGTGGCAGAGTATTCCTCAGCTCCCCACAGAGCAGAGCTGTCTACAGCTCACAGTCTGCATGGAGATAACTGGTTTGAAGTCCCCTTCTCCCTCCATTTTCTCGGAATTATTTAATGTCAATCACTGTGTCTACCCACCAGAAATAGGGTAAGTATTTTAAAGCTAGAGCCCCAAACAGTAAGTTTGGAATACTTTGGAATACTGGAATACTATCAAATAATAGGTATGAGTTCAATCTCCCTGCCCACCCCTTAACCTCTGGGTAATTATGGCTTCAAGCCTGAAATCTATGTCTTCCAAACTGGTGATTTTCCCTCACTTATGTAAACATCTTCCTCTACCAGGACCTGCCATCCTCTCAAAAATAGCAGAAACCCTGAAGGCCATGCTGTTGTCTTGAGCTGCCCATCTCCTCTCTTCGAAGCCAGGAGAGCCCCCCTGGGGGCACACAGAAGCTTCACATGTAGGAAGGGTCCTTTATGAAGGCAGCAGCTAACAGCTGTTTTCACATAAACTGGAAAGATTGACATAACAGACAATCCAGCAAATGCCAGCATTGGATCTTCTAGCTTCAATAAGCATTTGAACAATCAACTAAATTTATTGGCTTTATGGGACTCTTTAAAGGCACAGACATGTCCCTTGGTTTTCCTTTTCCTATATATACATACATATACATGTGTGTGTGTTGTGTGGTGTGTGTGTTTGTATGTGTGTGTGTGTATTTTTGAGACAGGGTCTCTCTACATAGCCCTGATCATCCTGGAATTCACTATGTTGAACAGGCTGGCCTCAGACTCACAGAGCTCCTCATGCCTCTGTCTCTTGAGTGCTATGATTAAAGGCGTGCGCCACCATGCCTGGCCTCACCGTTTATTTTTGAAATTGTACCTTTATTTTCCCTAAATTTTAAGCTAGTAAACTTTAAGGGCTAAGGATTGAGCTCAGTGGCAGAGTACTTGTCTAGTATGCTTGGTGCCCTGGGTTTAATTCCTACACTTCAAAACAGCACATACATTTCAAGATAGCAAACTTTAAACATAGAAAAAATTGGGATACTGCATTTGGACTTTAGGTAATGTTCCTGACTGTCCTGCATGTGCACATATGTAAGCACAACATACACACACACACACACACACACACACACATATAAATAAATAAATAAGTATATATATATATATATATATATAATATATATATATATATATATAGAGAGAGAGAGAGAGAGAGAGAGAGAGCGCCAACAGCAGCTGTTCTTGCTCTCATCTTGTTTAGTGACATGCATGCATACAGTTTTCCTTGGTTTTACCCTCTTCCACCTGAGGGTCAAGTGGGGAGTGGGAAAAAAATCTTTTAGTAGTTTCAGGAAACAACAAAATCTTTGTCATTGCTGCCAAGATGATGTTATCCCAATGCAAGAACCCCAGCAGGTTTGTCTAAGCTGCTCAGTAAACTGTTACAGCAAGAGTAGTCCCACCCATCTGAGTGGTCGCAGTGGAGGGCAGCAGGTGTTGTTAGTACCAGTAAGGACCCAGAATCCTTCACAACATGTCAGACAGATACCTCTTCTTGCTACCCCCCCCACTGCCTCAGGACCAGCTGTACTACAACAGATGTCACTGACTCCTCAACATGGATTTCCAGTGTGGAAAACACCAGAGGCTTAAAAAGTTCACAAAAGTCTTCATGTTCGTTTCATGAAAGCAAATGAAATTCTTTCAAAATTAGTAGTGCTCTTTATTATAACATGATGCTTTTCAGAGAAAGTGGTAAAAACTAATATATCTTTTAGAAAAATGTATTTACTTTCACTTGAAACACCTTTAATTACTGGAGTTATAATTCAGAAAATAGCATATTGCAACTTTTCTTTCACTTTCTTTTTGTTTGTGGTGCATGTGAGCATGTGTTCTCATATATGTGTGTGGGTGTTCAGAAATGTGTGTTACATGTATATGGTGGCCAGAGGTTGGTATCAGATTTCTTTCTCAGCTACTTTCCATCTTGAAAAATTATTATTATTAGTGAGTGGTATATGTGTGTGCATGTGTGTGTGTGTGTGTGTGGTGTCTCTGTGTGTGTGTGTGTGTGATGTGTGTGTGTGTGTGTGTCTCTGTGTGTGTGTGTGTGTGTGTGTGTGTCTGTGTGTGTGTGTAGTGTCTCTGTGTGTGTGTGTGTGTGTGTGGTGTCTGTGTGTGTGTATGTGTGTGTGGTGTCTCTGTGTGTGTGTGTGTGTGTGGTGTCTGTGTGTGTGTGTAGTGTCTCTGTGTGTGTGTGTGTGTGTGTGTGTCTGTGTGTGTGTGTGTGGTGTCTGTGTGTGTGTGTGGTGTCTGTGTGTGTGTGTATGTGTGTGTGGTGTCTGTGTGTGTGTGTGTGTGTGTGTGTGTGGTGTCTGTGTGTGTGTGTGTGTGTGTGTGTAGAAGGGAGGGCATACATGGGCAGAGATCAGAGGATAACTTTTGGGAGTTGCTTCTTTCCTTCTATCATGTTTCAAGGCAAGTCTCTCTTATTTCTGCCCATGGCTCATCATCCAGACTGGTTCACTCAAGAGTTTCCAGGTGATTCACCTGTTTTTCCCCTCTTTACAGGAGTGCTGGAATTACAGATGTGCACCACCACATCTGGCTTTTTGTGGGTTTCAGCAGTTGAACTTTGGCCATAGGCTTACATAGTCAGCACTTTTACCTGCAGACCCATCTTGCCAACCCCACTTTACTTACTGAGATGGAATCTTTTGCTGAGATTGGGGCTTGACAGTTCAGGTATATTCAGCTAGACTGGCTGCCCAGCAAACACCATGGATCCTCCTGTTTTGACCTCTCAAGTGCTAGGGTTTTAGATGTGTGCCATGGTGCTCAGCTTTTTACGAGTGCGGGGGATTTGAAATTAGGTGCTCCTGCTTACACAATAAGCACTTTTCAGACAGAGTCATTTCTTCCGCCCCTTTACTTCTTTCTTAAGGAATGGCCAGAACACCTTTCCTTCAGCAGGCTTGGCATTGGGCTGCCTGGGTCTCCTTTTCAATGGAACATTTTGTATTCACCTTTTCCATATTGAATACCAAATTAGAAGACATGGAGCACAGTATCAGGCCACTTTTCAGGGACCATAACTTGGCTAAAAATTCCCATGAACTTGGTAGCTCTAGCAGGTCTGGTGAGCTCTCAGCAGAGACCCAACCTGAGTTGTGAACACAACCTACAGTCAGGGTAGTACATTTCTTTTTCTTTCCCTCCCTCCCTCCCTCCCTTCCTTCCTTTCTTCCCAAAATGCTGTATGGGACTGGGACGATGGCTTAGCAGCTAAGGTAAAGCACTTGGTGCATGAACTTGAAGACCACAGTTCAGATCCCCACCACCCACATACAAGCCTGGCTTGCCTGGTGACCTTCCTGTAGTCCCAGTGTGCAGGAGGCAGCAGCAGAGATCCCTGAGCAAGAATGGCTTGCTAGGCTAGCTGAGTCAGCAAATTCTGGGTTTAAGTGTGAGATTCTGCCATCAGTATTCCTATGTCAAATGCTGGTTTGGAAGTAACTTGAATGCAATGGATAACCATCAGGATAATGACTATGATCAGTTTAGCACTGATGCAAAAGGAAGTGAACTTTGTGGGGATCACAAGTTGAGTTTTTGAACCTTAAAGAAAATGTATCAAAGCAACATCCTTGTAAAGCCTAAGATGTATCATCAATACATTTCATATTGATAAACACACTCCCTGTCTTGTCTGGCAAAGCCCACCCAGCTGTCAGGGCAATTGGTCTTATAAATTAGTTTTGGAGGATTTACTGAGGACACAGGAGGGCAACAGTGGGCCAGACCCCTTTGGCCTGTTCTTCCCCTTTCTACCAAAAGGAAGTCGAAAAGAGTCATTGTCCAATGTGAAAGTTTGACACTGGGCTGTGAGGAGAAACTGGGGGCCTCTATGGCACTGAGCCTTAGACAGGATGACAGTAATACAGAGCCGGAGACTTTGGAGACTCTCTTTTAACCTGCATTCTTAATCCTTGCTAGGCTCAGAGACCGGGGGTCCAAATGGGAAGATTACTAGGGAGGAGATGGGACAGAGAAGATCCTCCAGCTTGTTGAATTTTGCAGGTATGTGTGCAGGGAATATAGGCAGCAACAGTGAAGCCTTTTGGGTGGGAGAAGGAAGCAGGTCCTACTGCCATCCTAGGAATGGCTTGATCAGTCATGTGGAGACTAAGAAAGTGGCTTTTTCATCTGCCTCAGGAACCCACGTTGGTCCGAAGCATTGCCCAGAGCTGCTTTCGCTGCTGTTCACCTTTTATGTGTCCTTGACTTATAGAGGAGGACCAGGGCTCACTTTCTGCAGCTCCCAGAATGCCAGGCTGCCATCCCTTTGTCTGCTTTTACTGGATTACTGTTGAAGGGTTTCTCTGGAGGGACAATTTTTCCACTAGTGGGGTGATTTTTCTCTTTTTGATTTTCTTTGTTTCTCACATTTCATTTCAGTTCTTTCATAAAAGTTTCTTGTGAAATTTCTAGCAAGGGAGATGAGTTAGGAGGAAACCAAGGAATGGAGATGAGCAGTGAACGAGACTATTCCATCAGGCAGGACAACTGCAGGAGAGAGGCAGGCAGAAGGTGCCACGGCCACACTAGTGATGCGAGGTCCTCCTAGAGGAGACAGCTGGCAAGGACTTTTACATTCCAACTAGATATGGTAAAACTCTTCTAATTAACCACAGTGGTTCTTTGTGAAATCTTCCAAAGAGGAACAGGCAACTTCTATTATCACTTCTAACTCTAGGGACAATCCCAAGCCTGGTGAGGTCTTGTTTGCACCTCCAGTTTGGCTCAGAGATGAAGGAAAAACTAGATATCCACTCTGACTTCTGTCCTGTTAGTCTAGTAATAGTAATTGTAGTTGTCACCTATGTTTTTCACATCTGCCATGTTCTATCAGTCATGATGAGTTGCTTTTCTTTAGCTTGTAATGTTGAATTCTCTATGGATAGCCCCTTCCCCTTCTCTGTTCTTTCTCACCTCTTGACTATACACATTAAATATTGTGTGTGCTTTTATAGTGACAACCATCTAGGCAGGGGACGTAGCTTGGCAGCAGAACACCAGACTATATGGTCAAGGCTCCTGGTTTTACCTCCAGTGCCAGCTACCTAGGGACTTCCTCGACTCTGTAACTTCCTATCTCCATTCCTCTCCTGTCTCTCAAGATGACACCATTGAGTCATACTGTTTCCCACTATTATTTACCTCCCCACTCCCCGAGTTTGGGCTGGTCCTATGACTTGTGCCTGACCCACTACATATGGCAAAATGACTGTTACTTCAGATGTTATTGAGAAGAACCAGGACCCCCTACAATGTTCGTTCTGGATGCTTTAGGGAGTCTATAGGAAGTCTACTGTGAGAGCTCCACAAAGTGAAGAAGCCCAAGCTCACCACGCGGAGAAAGGGAAAGAAGGTCCACTCTCCTGCTATGTTAGTCATCCCAGCTGCAGAGCCAGACATGGCATCCAGCTCCATCAGGCTTTCAGATGACATCAGCCCCAGCTGTCATCTGAGAGAGAGAGGGGTGGGGTGGGGGGAAGAAAGAACACCCAAGCCAGGCAACCCACAGAATCAGGAGAGTCAGTGCATGTCTATTTAAGCTGCTATGCCCTGCCATGATACTGGATGTGTCTACTCCCAGCATACACAAAGTTGAAGTGGGAGGCCTGTGAGTTTGAGGTTAGTCTGAGCCACCTAGAGACACTAACACACACACACACGCACACACACACACATAGTACCACTATGTTTTGTCTTGTTGTGTTTTCTTATATAGCAGTAGATATTCAGAACATCCACCATTGCAGGACAGTATGACCAGAACAGTAGGGAGTCATCCTCCACATCTGTCTGTCAGTTATCTTTAAGTGTCAGTGACTTTCTTCCGTCCTTTCCTCCCTTTCTTCCTTTCCTTCCCTTTCCCTTCCCTCCCTTCCTCCCTCCCTCCCTCCCTCCCTCCCTCCCTCCCTCCCTCCTTCCTTCCTTCCTTCCTTCCTTCCTTCCTTCCTTCCTTCCTTCCTGTTCTCTGTTGTAACTCTGGCTGTCCTGGAACTCACTCAGTAGACCAGTTGGCCTCAAACTCACAGAGACCCGCTTGTCTCTGCCTCCCAAGTGCTGGGATTAAAGGCCTGTGCCACTACCACCCGGCTTGATTTTCTTCTTTTTATATGAACATTTGGTTAGTGATGGACAGGAAGAGTTAGAATCCCTAAAGAATTTTAGGAACATGCACATTAGAGAAACACCCATCTTCCCCACCCAACTCCTGTCAATGCTAGTCCCATATACTGGACATTACACTCCTTGATGAAGGCATACAGTTCATTAGCCTGGAGATACTTTGGTGGTAACATACACACAGGGCAGACTTCATGAAGGCAGTAAGAAGAGCTGGGAATTTGTGGAAGGACACCTGGTCTCTTCCTCTCATTCAGCACCAGCTCTCCCCAAAGTGTTTTCTTAAGATCTGATCAAGGTATTTCTCTTACTACCATGATTTCCATTTTCCCAAGGGACTGTAGTGTCTTTCTATCCTGGAAAAAGAAAATACCAGAACCCCCCCCCCCCCAATCAATGAGACAACAATTATATTCTTCAAAAGGAGTATTTACTAGGAAACTAAAGGGCAACCAAACAAAACACAAGAGAACAGAGGCAGAGGTGCAAATGGGCTGAGGGAATTCAAATTGATAGCCAGCCTCTGGCCACAGCTGTACTGTCTAGGTAAAGCTATCCACACACAAAGCCATCTGCTCACCATGTTGGCAGTCCTCTTTGCCTGAATGCCCTGACATAGCTATCTTTGAGCCAGTAACTTATTCACTAGTTCCCCAGGGCTGCTAGAGGAGGGCAAGGAGATCTGGGGGTGGGAACAACAGGCTACCTCTAACCTGGGCTCCCATAGCCAAGGACATGTCAAAGCTTAACACGATGGCTGCCTGACATTTTGTTGGAGCCATCCTACTTTCTTTGGGACCATTCTTCTAGGCGCATCTGCCTGGATCTAGTGACAATATTCCTGATCACTATCCTGTTGGCACTCGCCCTTCATGCTTTGGTTCTAAATACTGGTATGGTGGAGGATGTCTGAATGGGGAGGGATGGGTAGAGAAGACCTCATGAGGAAATTAAGGTGTGTTTTTCTCATTTTACCAGACACAGGAAGAACTGGGATTCCCTTTGAACCCCTGCAAATGGGAGTTGGAAAGAGAAGGGAGTAGATCAGGCAGGCTGAGAATGCACTAAGCTTGAGTGAATTAACATCACCTCACACAAAGGCCTCCGCCCTTTCAGGACCTGACAAGATCTGACGTTGGCAGTAGGATTTCCTGTACTAGGTGTGTATGGCAACCAGAACTTTCCAACAACACGCTGTGATGCTGCATCTACCCAGTGCAACCTACATTGAAACATGAGTTGAAATGAAGAGAGGGAGCTTTTCAGGATGGTTAACTGCAACCCAACTCTGGATTCTGTTACAGAGACTATATGAAAGAGAAATGTAACCATGGAGTAGTGATGCAGGTGTGTGGAGAAGGTGCTTTGCCCCGACAATGAGAGGACCTCTGAGTAACAGTCCCTGGCCCATCCAGGATATACTGAGGCCTTTGGTCTCATTTTGTGGAGGCAGAAAGCAAGGAGGATGAGGTGCAGAACTGACAATAGACTGATGGAGAAGGATGCTGGGTAATGGATGAGCTACCCTGGGGAGAGCCCTTGGCCTTCATTCTTGTAGGTATTTCCATTCCCCATGTGCTGCAAAAGTAGTATGTGTCTGGAATGAGAAAGAGCCTCTGTCTGCAGCTGCCCAAGTCTCTAGTCTGGGCTGTTGCATACAGGAATACTCCAGAAGGCAGTTATGTCAAGAAAGCCCCAAAGCTGTGCCTTTTCTTAGTGGATCTAATGTCATCTCTCAGTAATCTTATCTCATAAAGCACACATCTGGGGCTACTCCCTTAGTGAATAAATGTGCTCAGGAAAGAATATTCCAGAATGCACATGCCATTGAGAGGTATGCTTCTCTAACAAGAATGACATGTTTCATTCTAGTAATGCCACTACTGGAAAGGAAGTGGCCGCTGGCTATCTGGAAATAATGTTCTAGAATCCCAGAATCTGGGTTTAGCAATGAAGAATGGCAATGACTACATGGGGCTCTGCCATGTGAGTTTGCTATGAACTAACCTGCCTTGCACAAGCAAGCTTGCTTGACCTAGTATATACTCTTGGGCCATTCCTTGGAAAACTGGAGCACTTTTTGGGGTGGGATTATTCTCTGAAGACAGTCATTAGCTCACAGGTAGTAGAGTTTGTATTGAAATCTGCTGCCTATTTAGCACCTGGATATATTTTTTAAAATATTCTGTCCTTCCAGGGTACTCAAGCAAATGACTTCATGTTAGACTGACCACTGCCAGAACCATTACCATGCCCATACAACCAAGGGCCTTACATTAAACACCAAGAATCTTGGCACTCAGGACTCTCACTATGCCACTTGCTTTCTTCCACAGTCCAGTTTGGTTTTTGTCAGTGAGGGATGAGCTTCCCTAGAGCACATCACTTTGGACCATCTGAAGAAGATGGATGGACCATTCAGATTCACCAAATCAAATCTGGAAAGAGGGCCAGTTATTGCTGTGGTTACAGCTGAGTATTTCATCACTGGAGTCATCTGGGTGTTGCTAGGTGAGAAAAGTTACTTAAGATCTTTGTTACAAGGTTGTCCAACTGTGTCCTCGGTATGAGCAGTCTTCTTATCCACAGTCATCGTTTCTGTAGAAGAAACAAAAAAGTGACTTGGTTTTCACTTGTACATTTTTAATATGCACCAAATTAAAAACCAGGCACTGTGATAGACACTGGGAACATGAAGACCATGTGTGAGGTATTCATCCTGATTTCAGAGGACTCTGAGGGATTTCAGAGGGAGAAGTGGACCACAGAGGTGTACATAAACTTCTAAAGGAGCCTTTGAAGTGGCTAAGGGGATTTTGAACCTCAAGTATATCTTAGGCTGAAGATGAGTTCTGGAAATTTGGCCAAAGGATAGAGCTCATGTAGACGCAGGAAAAAGAACTGATGCAGTGGAAGGATCATCTCTGAGGGGAAGGGACTATATTGTGAGGTGTAGAGCAGTAGCGAGTATGACTGGGATGGAGAAAGGGGGTTTGAGTGGTGAAATATCTTACTACTCAGTCCTTGCTTTCTAGCTGTGAAAGGTATGCATATGCCTTCATGTGTGTTTTGCTGGGGATAGAGCCCAGGTCCTTGTGCACGCTGGCCAAGTGTTCTATCACTAAGCTGTATCCCCAGCCCTGAAAGGTGAACTTTCTTAGTAGAAACTCTGACTTAGATAAGCAGGCTCTCTTGTGTTGTTCACACAACCCAACTTTCAACTGAAATTCAACTCATGGCATTACCGAATTGTGAAGGAACACTTTGTCAGCAGGCTTTTTGTGCTGTAAAGCCTTCCTTAACCTGCCGCTTGGACTTCTTGGGAACAGCTTGGAGGGAGGTATGTTGGAAACAACAGTTGGGGTGGAGGCAGGGGAAGAGTGAGCACCAGAACTGATGATAGGAAAGCAGGCAAAAATAAGGCTCAGATAAAGTGGAACTAACTGGGGTGTTTAAAAGGTTACATTTTAGAACTTTCTCAGTAACTCCTGTGCCAGGAGAAGCTGAACCAGAGTGGGGTGGAGTTCCTTTAGGAGTTTAGTTACGAGTGAAAAAGTAAGTTACAAAAAGCTTAGATAACAGAGTTTAGGAATGGCTTCAGCCTTTAAGAGCCCAGACCCAAATGGCAAAAACAGCTATATGCCCTTGTAAAAGAAAAACCTTTTATACCATATAATATAGATCAAGGGTATTAATGCAGCAGTCATAGAGAGAGAAGGAGAGAAACCAAAGTGACTTCTATGGAAATAATAACAAAGTTTTACACACAGCCTGAGGGGGCAGTAAATGTTCTCAAATTGGAATATACAGACTGCATTTCAGAAATCAAAGGTCTGCAATAAAGTGATAACTTAAGGAAATTAATTAAAGCCAGAGTACATTGGATGTGGAAAGCCACATCTGGCTTTGAAGTATGCCAGTACATGCAGTGTATACACACAACCCTCAGGAAAGATGTATTCATGTCTGAAGGTAGCAGGGAAGGGCAAATAGCTGTTTGTAATTTGAACAAATCATAACAGATTGCCTTCCATGCATAAACAATACAGAGGTGTTCAGACCCAGGAGTCACCTCTATGCTGCGCTGGTTATGCCTTGTCTGGAGTATGTTCAGAGTGCTAGACTTTTAAAACTAGTCCCATATCCAAGGAAACCATGCTGCCAATGACCCAGGTAATAGTATGGCTCCAGCTGGATGCTGTGGCTGCACCATACTCATTTGGTGGCTTTCTTTGTATAACTACTGGCACAGGCCCAGGGATGGCTCTGGAGTGGCCTGCTAGCTCCTCCTCTGCTTTAGATGAAACCTTCTGCTCAATGAGTTTTCTAAGACCAGTCCTCTCTGGGCCTAATGTCCCTTGTTTCCCTCCCCTGGATACTGCCACTAGATTCCAAAACACTTGTGGCCAGGGATGAAGCCCACAGGCTGACAGAAGAAAGGAGTTTTGATGTATCTGAAGGAGTGGCTGGTCATCTCTATCAATAGTCTTACAAAGAAGGCTTTTAGAAATATACACTTTCCAGGGAAAGTGAGATGTCCAGGTTATGTCTGAAAAAATAGTAGTTTGGTTGTCTCAGGAGACAGGTAGTTTTGAGTTTGACGTAGATGGGTTACAACGTCACCCAATCTCCTTTTGTCTCTCATTATGGATTAAAAAAAAAAAAAGACATACAGTTCCATCAAACAATGTGCAAACACATTATAACATCTTTTTAACTTACAGCATCCAGTGGGTTGCTTCTCATCCAATCTTTTCATAAAAAGATCTTAGGAGTGAGTTTTCTCTAGCTCAGAACAGCACAGACCCAGTGGGGTGTGGTGGGGATGGGAGAATGGAGACAGAAATGGCGGTTTAAGCATTGTGTGTCCAATATTGGCCTTGAGGGTTAGGTGCTAAGTGCCACTGAGCACAGCAGCTCTCTCCTTGGTATCAGATCCTGTGGCCTTCAAGGCTGTGTGGTGGGTTTGGAAGGCCTTAGGAAATTTAGCAGCATGACAGGAAGTGGTGGTTACAATACTATCTGACCAGAAGGGTTTCTGTAAGTGAATTCAATTGTCCTGAGACATAAGGCCTTGATTGGAATTAAATTGAATAGAAATCAAAGAGGAGAACTGTCTCAGGGAAAACCGTTATGTGCAGTGACACTTCAATCACAAAGATGGCAGCTGATGTGAGACAGGGCATTCAAACTAACTCCAAATTAAGAACACAGAACGTTGAGTGGGGCGTCAGATGGTATCTCCTTGTGAATTTGAAAATGGGTTCTGATTACAGGAAGTATCTAAGGGCTTTGAACTAAGGAGTCTGTCAAAATGGAAGTGATTCTTACTGTATGATTCAATCTTATATGTATTTAATATTGTTACTCTTGTATTTTAATTTTTTAAATCTAAAAAGTACAAAAGTCTCAGCATTTTGTTGGCTACTGTTTAGTAAAGCTTTACAACTATTTACATGAAAAAATAGTCTGTACCCTTCCCACCCAGAATCAGGCAGCACCTCCTTCCCTCAAAGATGGCATTCCCTTTTCCTCTTTTCTTCTTGTAAAGCTAGCGTATCAATCTGGGTGGGGAGGTCACAAGCCCTAAAACAGGATCTAGTACTATTTCGCTAGGTGGACACAGTATCAAACTGACTTCTAAGTACTTTCTTGATGCCCAGTGCACGTCTCAGCCCTCATCAGACAAGCTTTGTTTTGCAGTTGACTTTGGTCTATACAAAGGCTACAACTAGTCAGTGCAGAGAAAACGTGACCTGAATGTGATTATCTGCATCCCCCCTTCTCCAGGAACAGTGATAACCCTGATTCAGCAGAGAACCTCCTGCCCAGGCCTAGGCAATCTAAGTAAACTTAGTGGTTCCCACACACCAAACACCAGGAGAGTCAGAGGGGGAAGTGCTGTGAAGAAGAGTTTCGGCAGGAGAGGGGATGAGACAGGATAATAGGGGGTAAAAAAAAAAATAGCGACTAAAATTCATTATATAGGTGTATGGAAATGTAAAGGAATAAAAATTAAAACAAACAACTAAAGAAACCAAAAATTAAAAGCAGTGTAAATGGGATGGAGTTTGGGGTAACAGCTTAGAAAATGGAAATTCCTGTTTGGGTAGCGAGTGCTATGTTAAGTACCTGGACTTCATCTTAAGAACTCTGTATATCATATTTCATCCAATCTTCTCCTCAAACATTTATGTTGGACGGGACAGTTAAATTTTTCCTCCGGAGAGGTAAGGGATTTGACAAAGGTAAGAAACAGCAGGGTGGACTCCGCCACCCTGACCTTATGGATCTAAGAGCATGCTCTGGAGAGACACACTAGGCTTTAATGCCGCTACAGAACCTTTTTATAAAGATTCTCTCAGTGGCCTGGAGGGATGGCTCAGCAGTTAAGAGTGTGTGCAGCTCTTGCAGAGGATCGGTTTGGTTCCCAGCATCCATGTCAGGTGGATCACAGCTGCTCATAAATCCAGCTTCGGGGAATCCAACGCCCTCTTCTGGGTTCCAAGGTACCTTCTCTCACGTGCATATTGACCCACATAGACACACAGGCATGCACATAATAAAAAAAAAATCCTTAAAGGAGTCTTAGTCTGGAAGAGAATTGGAATAATTCAGATGTCACAAGAAAGTGAATCAAGTCCATTGTAAGGTCAGCCTCAAGGTGGAAGGTGGTAAAAAGTGGCGCGTATAACATGTATATGTTACTCACAGAGGGAACTCATTATAGTTACACACAGAGGCAAGGGCTCCAGTGACAGCGCCATTCAGAAGGTAAATATATTTTTTTTAAATGAAGCAGCACATTAGGTAATTACAAAGAGGCAAAAATTGAGATCAAGTGCAAGATACAGGGAGTGTGCTGCTCCAAATTTGTATCATTACGTTTACTCATTAACGCACTCAACAAACATTTCCTGAGCACCAGGAACACAAAGGCGAACCATGCCGATTCACCTCTTAAAGAGCTCAAAGCCACCGTGAGATGGCTCTAGGAGCAAAGACAATGAGTAGCTGTCAGCAGAAAGGTCTCACTGCAACTGTTTTGCACACGTGTGAGCACATGACGCCATCCACCTAAATCACAGAATAAGAAGGAAAAAAACATTATGATTAAAAACTGGGTCAGAATGGAAGTTCAAGGATATACATGCTCCACCGGATTATGTGATGGGATAGAAAATCTGGACTGTCTTCTAGGAGGGAGATTGGCTTGTTAATGCCTAGCGTTGGTAAAATTCACCCAGGAGGCAACTCATGCCCAATCTCATTTCTGTGAAGTTATTTTACCTCTTGAGTTGGAGACCCAAGTGTCTGGATGGCTGTATGTATCTCCCATTGTATGAAGATCTGAACTGACGATTCTATTCCTAGTAATTGGAAAATTAACTTTGCAACACCAGACAGGTACAAAGCATAGGATCTGTAAATGGTGAAGTAATTAAGCTTTTGTACAAGTGTATCTACTCGGGAGTAATGCATATTTTGTGACACTAATTCTGACTTATGTTTTACTTTAAATTTATTTATTTAGCTTTTCTGAGACATGGTCTCATGTAGCCCAGGCTGACTTCCAATTTGACTCAGGCAAGCCTTAAGTTACTGCTCTTCCTGCTTCTACCTCCCACGTACTGGGAGTACAGGTCATACTTGTGCCACGGTGCACAGCTTATTTAACTGGAAGCCATGTGTCTCACACTCTGCTATACTAGGAAATTACTAAATTCATCATTTAATGGACATATTTAGGGAAACGTTTTTTTTCTCTTTTTTGAGGGTGTGTGTTGTTTCAGACAGGTGTCTCTATGTAGCTCAGGCTAGCCTCAAACTCTTAACAATCCTTCTGCCTTAGCCGCTGGAGAGCTGGGGTTACAAGTGTGTGCCACCATGCCTGGCTTTAACTAGTCAAGTCTATAGACAAAGTCTAAATGCTTAGAAAATCATCTTGTAAAGCTGATTTCAAGATGCTTATGATGATTTAACCCAAAGGTATGAGTTTTTATGTTTTAAGCATCATAAGAGCTAGGTGTTTGAAAACCATTTTATTTAATACATACTACATTTGCTAGTTGAAGCATGTGATATAATTACATTTTAATTCAGCAATTTTAGTTCAAGGAGCTTCGGCCTTCCTATCAGTTGCTTAAACCAGCACCTGAATATTGAATTTTGCTCATTGAACTTATAAAATATTGTTTCTTTATATAAAAATGTTTAAGAGAATTTGGTTAAGTAAGAAATCGATTTTTAGAAGTTGATGGATATTAAACTGTTAAATTAATGAGCTAACTGAGAATTCTAAAAAAGTAAAGTAAACATTTTAAAGACTAAAGCAATTAGCTCCTTGGTTCACATTGTGTAGTATGCGCTAAGGGCTGTTCTGGGAATACTGCAAGCAATTTACTTGTCACCACTATACTGAAGCACGTATTTCTTGTTAGTCTGCTCATTTTATATGCCAGCTTCCAATCCTCCTTGTCTTAACGAAACTACCTGAAATACTACACAGTATGCTCCATTATAGTGTTTATTTTTCTATTTCTCCCATGTAATATAAGTTCCACTAAGGCAGGGCTTTTTGTCTACTCCTACCCTCTAATGTGTTGTCAGCACCCACTGTAGGCATTCAGGTGACGTCTGTTGAACAAATACCTGGAGTCAGCATTTCCATCCTCAAAGTGATTGTTTCAAAGGAAGTCTGGCTGATCCTTGCTTGAACAGAAATGTCACTACACAGCAAATGATGTGACACAAACAGGGGCCTTTAAAGATCATGGGAATAAGCTGACAGCAAGGCAGACAGATCCCAAGCACCAGGACTTCTGAGTGTTCTAGAGGAAATACCCGCCCCACCCCAGGCTGCCTTTTAAACCATGACAAGCTGATGAGGACCATCTGAGGCAAGCTTGAGGCTGCGAAAATCTCATCTGTGATGACAAACAGGACCCTGACGGCATGGTCATTGATTTTCATGGTATTGTCTAGGGCTTAGAGAGGTAAGTGCCACCGAGAAAGCGGGGCTCATCAAGTGAATGAGAAGAGAACACCGGTCTGCACAGCAGTGCTCACTTATTATTGCTGTGCTTGCAAATTTTAACGTTGGCATGCAGAGTCTGTAAAAAAAAAATCATCAATCATTTTATATATCTCGAGATGGGAGGGATTGGTATTCTATCCAATAGTAATGTACTTAGTGCTGACTCTGCCAGGCCTTTTACCAGGTACAGGTTATACAATGATGAATAGCATGCTCCAGCCTCAAGGGAATGACACATACACAGATGACATTAAGTGGTACCAAATACTATGTCAGGGTTAGGTACAGTGAGCTAAGAAAAGCACAGACAGAAACCAGAGGATCTTCAGGATACCCTTGGAGGATGACAGCTTAAATGATGTGCTGCATCCAGCCAGGTAACAAAGGTAAAAAAGAAAGCACAGAAAATTGAAGCAAGAACAAGGATGTGAGGTGAATACAAAGTATTAAGTGAACCAAGAGCAAGTAGGCATGCCCCCATGTGTACGGGGGAGAGAGACAAGGGATCCACAGCAAAGGAACTCTGAGGTTGTTCAGGAGAGCAGTTCTAGAGAGTTTTAAGCAGTGTGGGCAAGGGAGGGATCTGGGACCAGCCAAGAGCTCTGGGTAGGTCTGTGAGGGTATTTCCTGGAAGGACTATTCCTCAGAGTGGGCAGCATCTTCTGCTGGTTGCCTAGAGATAAAGGGTCTGAGGAAAATGCAGGGCTAGGTTTGCCTGATCACCTTCACTCTCTGCTGGTGAACGTATATACTCTGCTGCTTCTCTAACATGGGAATCTAGCTTCCTGGCCTTCCAAGATGGACTAAAAGCCAGCAGCTCTCCAGGAATCCTACAGGACTTCTTTAGAGCCAGACTGGGACTGCTGAAGCATCCAGCCTCGTGGACAGATGAGCTATTATATTTTCAACCTCTCCAGCATGCAGACAGTCATTGCTGGACTACCTGGCCAGTGCTGTGTAAACCAATCTAATAAATCCTCTTTGTAATCTATATTCATTCTATTGGTTCAGGTCCTCTAGAGAATACTGACTACTGCAGGTAGTTGGTGCTGTGCTAAAGGAAAAAGTACATTGTGTCCAGTTGTCCTATTTTTAGCCACTTTAAGATGGATCACTGGGTTCAGATGTTGTACCCACCCCTCATCACGTCATGTTCTCATCAGCATTCCCCTGTTTTCCTGACTGGGGCTGGGCCTGACAGCTCCTTGGTTGACGCAGGGTTTTTACACACAAGTATATATATATATATCCAAAAGAATGCAAGAGCCCCACAGCAGGTATCCTGGACAGTGTAAACTTCTAGATTAAAACAAACTTTTCATATTTAATTTGCATGAAACAGTAAATCCACTCTAGTCTTCAAAGCAGAATGAACTGAAGTTTCTGTTCCCAGAAGCCGAAAGTATCGTTTGTCTCGGGGTATGAGAACTGCCCCATTCAAAGCCCTCTGGACCAGCTAAGGACAAAGTTCTTCCGAGTGGAGCCTGCTGGCTAGACTTCATGGGATTCCCACTATGCTATCGGCCAATTCCCTATGAAAGGATTCTGGTTGAGGCAAGTATCAGGGTTTGAATGTCTTCTCCAAATCCCATAGGAATGTTAACCCTCAAAAGTCATAGTTAATGGTATTTGAGAAGTGAAATCTTTGGGAGGTGATTGGTCCTGAGGGTTTTTTCCCTCATTAATGAAGTTACCCATCATAGATTAACAGGTCAGCAGGCTCACAGGCTGTTGTGGAGGCTATGCTGTAAGAGCTCTCTCTTGGTCACCTGCCCTGTCTTGCTATATGATGTCCTGTACAGCCTCAGGACTCCTCTTGTGGAGTTTCCACAATCAGCAAGAGGGCCTCTACTGGTGCGACCCCTTGACAATCTACTCTTGAGGTGGGTCCTACCTAAGCATCCACAACCCAGTGGGAGAGCGGTCATGGGAAGAGTCTGAGGGAAGCTCTTCGAAGATATGGGCAGAATTGTAAGTCACAGAATTTGAATGAAAGACCTTTAGTCCTGGTGGCAGACAGTCCACAGCACTCCTGGAAGTTCCTCTGCCTATGAGGACTATTAATGACAATCTTTTCTGACACCTTGAGGGCAAGGTGATACCTTGGATTAATTAATTAAAGGACAGATTTCCTAGATGCTAATGCTTTAAGTCATTACACACTTTGATTTGTACTTCATTTGATGGTGAAGTCTCTTAACAGGTTTGTTTCCTGAAACTGTGTGTATGTTAAGTCTGCTATGCTGTCAGCTCTTTTCTATTTAGTGATCATTCACTGTGCATTCACACTTCAAACTGAAGAACATGTGTGTTTTCTCTGTTTGTGGAGGGTGAGACTTTTGACCAGGAGCTGTGTCAGAGGCAAAGCCTTGTTACTGTTCATCTATGCACATATTCCATATTCACATGTAAGAGACATTTTTCAGGAGCAGCTAGATCCAGAGGTTCAGACAATGTCACAGGGCCTCACCACTACTCCCATCTCTTAAGTTGGCTTTCTTGTTTTGACCCCTTTCTGGTACTGGGTTCTAATGTTTAGAAGTCAAGATAGCTGCTAGAAACTTCACATTAGCACCTCATAGTTCCAATTGCAGTGAACAAGTGTGGCTTTTAAAAAAAGAGTAAGCAGTAAGACCCCTGGGCCTATACTTGGTCAGGACCTTGCTCTAAAGCAATCCTGTAAGTGAAGGGGATAGAGACACTTCCGGAGCTCTTAGGTTTGGTTATCTTCTTCCAAAGTACTTGTATGGAATGGGGGTGGGAGGGAGAGGCAGAGCCCTGAAGGGAAATGAGATCCTTTTATCAGAACAGGAGTGCTGCTTTAGCAAAATCCAACCTTTTCCCTTCAGGGTGTTGCAGCCTAAGATAACTAAGGAAAATCAGGTTCTGCTTTAGAAGAACCAAGCCTTTGCATCTACAAAGTCAGAACTGATCAGAATACATTTAAAAAGACACTAGTGCGTGTGTGTGTGTGTGTGTGTGTGTGTGTGTGTGTGTGTGTCTACAGAACACAATATAGCATTAAATTAAAAAGAATTCCATTAGCTTTTAAGGTTTTAGAAACAAAGGACTTTTGGTTCCCCAGTTTTACTGCATTATTGTTCACTGTGCATCCTACTGGGTTTGGAAATTATGATGATATTGAAGCAGATGATTAGGTGGGGGAAGAAATAGCAGGATCAAAACAACTGAAAGTAAATTAGCAAAAAAAAACCTTACATCACAAGCCGTTTGGGAATGTGAGGTCATCAGGAGTGGTGAATCAGTGCCAGCAGGCTAGAAACAAAAGAATTTTTCTGCGAATTCTCAGGCTTTGTTCTCATCTCACATTGTTAAATGAGCTGAATAATAGCAACACAGAAGGGAAAAACAACTTTTTAGACCCCACATTATTTGTGTGATCACTAAACTGTGCAAGACCCTGTTTGAGCCCTGAATGGTATAGCCATGTCTTCTAAATGGCTGAGATGTGGGGTTACACGGCATGATGAGATGTGTAGGTACCGCGTGCTTTTCCTAGGGACATGGTAATAGAGGAAAAGGCAAAGTTCAACTACAACATCCACAGATTGTGAGAGTCATCTCAGAGATCCTGATGGTTAGTAGAGAGTGTTAATTTGACAGTATCTAGAATTACCTAGGAGACAGGACTCTAGACATGTCTGAGGGATTTTCTAGTTTAGGTTAATTCAGGCAGGAAAAGCCACTCTAACCAAGGGCAGCACCATTCCCTGGGCTGGGATCCCACACTGTATACAAATGAAAAAAACAAAACAAAACAAAACAAAACAAAAAACCCAGCTGACTAATACCATTCATCTGTCTCTGCTTCCTGACTGTGGAAGCAATGCCAAAAGACACTTCGAATTCCTCCTGCCACATCTCCCCGACCTGTAGAGTTAGCAGTTGGGGTTAGGGAGCCAAATAAACCCTTCCTGCCTTGTTTTTGTCAAGTATTTTGTCATAGTAACAAGAAATACAACTAATACAGTGATAAATGAGGAAAACCTTTCCCAAAGGGGTCCATGGCTGGATCTACTCTGGATAGGTATGGTGGCTACATTCCAGCTGCAGTACAAGAATACACGTCTAAAAGCACTGTCGGGAACCAAAGGACCTGTTTAAATCTGTATTAGTCAGCCTTTGTGACCGTAATCAACATCCTGAGTTATAGCTGCTTATACAATAAATACCACTTTATGGCTCACAGTTTGTGGGCTCCTGCTCTGCCAGCCAAGTAAAGGCTGTTCCAAAGTCTTCCCACTCCAGGACAAGGTGGAAAGAGCTCCTTGTGTGATGTACCCAAGACAGAGCCCCAAGGCTAACAGTAGCAAGCAGTAGCAGGTGATGCTCCCCAAAGTCTTCACAAGGATTGGCTTATCATTAAGTCTGCATTCTACGAGCCAAGGCAAGCAACAAGGCCAAGTCCAAAGTTACTGATAGGAGACCCTGACAGACTGTGGAGGGTTACATCATACAGAACAAATACTATAATCTACCCCAGTCTGCTTGTTCTGCTACTCCCTGGTTGGAGACAGTGAATACATTATTTAAGGGTCAGTTCGTTTCATGGGGGAGACAATGCTGTTTGCCTGTTTATAGGGCGCATCCCTTATTTTTCTTTGTCATTTTGACACAATATTCGACAAAAGCAACTTAGGGAAGGGCAGACATAGTTTGACTCTCAGTTTGAGGGAGACAGTCTTTGTGGTAGGGAAGGGATGGTAGGTCACATTGTGTCCACAGTCAGGAAGCAGAGAGAGATGAACGCAGATGCTTAGCTCACCTTTCCTTTCCCCCTTTATACTGAGTCCATTAGATGATGTTGCTCACTTTTAGGACTGGGTCTACTTCCTGAAATCTTCCTGAAAACTTCCTTTCAAAGATACATCTAGAGGCATGTTTCCTGGGTGATTCCAAATCTAGACAACTTGAAAATGGAGAGTAATCACCACACAGGGTGAGGGCTCCATCAGATGATGCACATACAGAGTAAGAAAATTTACATTATATCATTGTTAATCCAAGGTATTATATTAAAGGCAAGGCATGCTGGCTTGTGAGGATGGCACGGGCCAGCACTGGAGAGAAGGCAGGACAGGGATTCTTAGGTTAGGTGGATACAGGAGAGCAGATGGCAGTCAGACAGGCAGGTTGAGGTTTAAGTGGTGAGAAGATAAAGCCACATCAGACCCAGGGCTCATAAATGCCATATAATGGGTAGACAAAGGAGTACAGGATGAACAATGGCTCAGGACCTTCTCCAACAGGCTTGCTACGGTCTGATGAAGACTGAGATTTTATCTTCCCAAACCCAGCACAGTCTGGTCACCCAGATTCCTGCAGGCCAGGCAGACTGGAAATCTCCAAAGACCACATCTGCTAGGCCTTGCTCTTTGCTTCTTGTAAATTCTGCTCATCAATTATCTAGGTACCTCCTCCTTCCTGTTGCTCTGCACCCTGTGCCCCTCGCAGAGCCTGCACCCTCTTCCCACCATCTCCAGTCTTTCTCTAGTGCTCACCATTAACCTCATGTGACCCCGCCATCTGTATCCTTAGCACTTCATTACAATCCTGTTTACTGAATCCTGGTTCTTTCTCCAAGTCACAGCTCTCTGTGGCTCATTTCAGGCCATCTCTGGGTGGGGTTGTGGGGATGTCTTTCTCCCTATCTTTACTGTTCCATTTGAGGTACAATGTCCCCTCTCTAGTCAACCTCTTACCCCTCTTCCTTGTTAGCATTCCTTGGGGGCCAAGGCCCCTCTTGCCCTTGGGTTTTCTTCCCAGCCCAAGTCTTGCCTCTGTGCCTCTCCAATACACCAGGTCTGGCTGGTATTTTATCACTGAGCTAACTCACCAGGCATCCTGGCCCACAGACTGGGGAGGCTGGAGAGATCTGGCCTTGAACTCGCTGTGCCTACTGAAGAATTTTGTCTGAGGACTTATGAGAGGTGAATTATTTTGAGAGAGTTCTCTGTGTTCTGCCACAGAGGAGATTATGCTAGCTTATTAAACTATGTTGGTAATTCTGAAAACTGAAACCCGTGTGATACAATGGCGGAGACACAGTGGGTACGGCTGCCATTTTCAGGAGAGTTGAAGCAGAATAATCACAGTGTGAGACAGCAAGTAAAGGAAGCATCTGACTGAAGCCAGTGCACTAATGGATGGTGCTTTCTTCTGCACTCATGGAGGATGCTTTCTTCTTCAGAGCAGGAGGTGCATGATGTTGCCTTGTTCTTCCACCTTGTGGCAGGAAGCGACCGGGCTGGGTATCCCCACCTGAGGAGGTAAGATCCACTTGCAAGGCCTGTGGGCACATCTAGCAAGGGCCATCAAAGGCAATGGAGCCTAAGTAAGGCCCCCTGCAGGGTAAAGGCTGCTCTCAGAATAGGGAAGAGACTGGGGGGGTGGGTATGGGAGGCTAGGCTTTGTCCACTTCTTGTCCTCATTCCTTGTTATCTCGGAACCTCTCATCTTCACAGCTTCACACTCACAAACTCTCAAAGCGTGGAGATCTGTAGGAATCGGAAGCCTGGCTGGACCCCAGCGTCTAGTAGTGTTTCTGTTTTTGTGGGTCATGAAGATTTTTTTCTTAAAGCTCCTCCCAAGGTGGGGAATGTCAGGCTATATGGGCAAAGCGTGGGATATTGTCAGTGGGGGCTTTTCCCATCATCTTTTCAGCATGTAGAAGTTTAAACACACAATCTTCTAAAATTATACAGGATTTGTCACCAATTTTGTGAATCTCTGAGTTACAAATGTGATCTGCACGCCTTATGCCAAGCACAAGGCATGTTGGGCCAAAGGGACTCCAGGCTCTCCTTTCTCAATCAGCCAACACTGAGCACCTGCCCATATGCTGGGATCTCTCCAAAAGTTTCATTATTCACAGATGAAGATAATCCCTATTTCCAGGGAGCTCACAGCTTATTCAGGAAAACAAACAGAATTACAAGGTAGCATTACAGCAGCTATTGCAAAGGTGTATCTTCTCAGGAGAGCCTGTGGCTGAGTGTTGTATTAGCCCAGTTTTCATTATTATAATGAAATACCTGAGGCAATATTTTTTCCCCATAATGCTTTATTAATTACCTGAGTTTCACACAATGTATTTCAATCATACTCTCTTCCCATTCCTTCCCGATCCACCCTCCTACCACTGTGCACTCAAAAAAATAAATGAATAAATAAATAAACAAACAAAAATAAGAAATGGAAAAAAAATGAAAATAAAATTTATTCCAGCCTGTGTGGCTGAAGCATGGATCACAGGCATCACCATAGTTCCTGGAATCAGCAGGCTGCTCTGATCATGGAAATTTATGCAGTCCGCACCAGCTTGAGATCAAGCATGATCAAATTCAACCTGAAGTTGGGCCCTCCTGCCCAAATGCATAGGACCCAGACACCAGGCACAGACCTGGGTTTCCTGTAGGTAGGTACCTAGACATCTTGCAGATACCAGGGCATCTACCCAGTCCTCCCACAGAAACTCGGATTTCACATAGGCACCTGGACATCCTTCAGGCACCTGGACACCCCACAGGCACCCTGACATCCTGCAGGTGTCCAGATAGCAGGACAGTTTTTTTAATAAAGAGATTTGTTTAGTTCATAGATTTAGAGACTCAAGGGCATGGTTGATATCAAGTCAGCTCTGGTTGAGGGCTTCTTGGATACACCAAATCTGGCAAAGCCATGTGTATGAATGCTGTATCACTTTTCCTCGGGAGACATGAATAAATGTCTATTCACCCTAGACAGAAGGGACAATCAAAGAAATAATTTCAACCATGTGTAGCTTGGTAAACTAATGAGTTTAATTAGGGTGACATATAGGAATGTGTACACTTTTACCAAGTGCTGTCCAAGCCACTCCACTGCAGAAGAGTCTTGTGTCTCCTGGTAATACTTAAACAACTTCTATATTCTGTAGGGAATCTCATTTGTCTTGTTAGCCTCATGTACCCATTTCCATGATGAAATGATAGTTGGCCTCCTCATGTGAGGTTCTATGATAACATGTCTGGAGGACAGGGTTCAATTGCAAGGGAAGGCCATCTCTCCATATGAGAAGTTGGAGAAGGTGGCAATCTCCAAGTCCATTCTTGACCTATACATTACAAGACACATTTAAACCATATCCAACCTATACCAGGTAGAATTCTAGAGAAGTCAATTTGGCATGCAGTTGGAGGTAGCCTAGGAAAAGGGAAGCATGTGTACAAAGGCAAACTGACTCCATAGAGTGCCACATTTCCAGGGTCCTGAAAACATTTCATGTGTAAATAAATATCATGCCAAGAGGCAGTAATATGTTATGGATTCCAGACAGAAATTAACCAAGTTGTGGAGTGTTCTGTGTATGTTCTAAGGAACTTGCATTCAAAGCTATAAAAGGAAGCCAAGGAGAGGCAGAGAGGACCACAGAATTGGTGTGAGGTGCTGGGGTGTGTCATGAAGTAGTAGGCAGATCTCTGTCATCCGTACAGTGGGGAAGGGGAATCAGCAGCAGCCGTGCACTGCTGAGAGGGATTCAGATCAAGGTTCAAGACTGGTCAGACCCGAACCCTGCCCCAGAGCACTAGCCTGCCTTGGAGGGTCCTCAACTACAGTGCATGACCTCACCTGCTCTGCAGACCTACAAAGTTCTGTGTTGCCAAACTCCATGTCAACATGAGAGAGAACCAAGAGAGATGCTCCTGAGCCCTAGGGTAGATATGCTAGGCAGTGCTGGGTGCATATTTCCTTCAGCACTTCTCTCAAGGACTCAGTCCTTATTGTCCTCCACTTGTCTATACATTCTTGGGAGCATCTGGGTCAAGGTGAAGTCACTGACAGAAGGGAGGGGCACGAACAGCCTATCCACACTTTGCAGGGGTTGGAAGAGGAGAAGCTGAGAGGTACAAGCATATTGGCTGGTCTTATACCTCTTGCCCCAACTTCTTTCCCTCTAAGGAATCACCATGAAATCCATGGGGAAGTCGGGAAAGGCTTTGCCTTTTCTTGCTCTGAGCAGAGCCAGGATCTGATTCTTAAGGAACTACTCTGGGCTTCATTAAAGGATCAGTAAGTTGTCATGATGTCACTGAGCCAGGAAATCACCATATAGGAGGGCTATCCCAAAAGGGAACCCCCCTAGGAGCTCTCAAAGGAGAAGAGTCAGGGTTTCTGGCCAGGGCTCCATTAGCCTCCTTGAATCATGATAACTACACTAACTATTATACAGCAGCATACACTAAGTACTATGTATCTTTGTAGGTCTTCTGCACATATTAACTTATCCTTATAATTCTTGAAGGCAGCTAAATAACAATGTCCTCTTTATATTTCTCCCAATAATAATCATGATTATCTCTGAGCATTGTACTGGACATTCCTGGTATCATGGCTTTGGGGGTTGGAGGCTTCTCATCTTCTTTGCAGCCCCCAGCTCAGGGTTAGGCTCATCTGTGAGGTCTAGTATCTGATCTTCAGGCTAGCCTGTCATCCAGGTGGCATCCGTGTGGTGCCTGGAGTTTGTTCCCGGCTTGGGACTCCCACAAAGTTTGTTGCCCATTGTAGTAAAAAAAAAAAAAAAATCTAGCCCCGTGGCCAGTTCTAAACTAACTACAAAAACTAGGCTTTTTCAGTAAGGGAGCCCCACATGCTATGGGCAGGATGGACTGAGCCCACGCACTAGCTGAGGACTGGTGTGGAAGTCTTTAAGAGCTGCCTGACCAACAGAGGACTCTCCTAGGACCCTGTTGTATAGAAAGCTCTCTGAGATCCCAGTGTTAGGCACTGAGTTTGAGGGGCTGTTTCTGCGCAGGTGTCCAGCTTACTGGAAGAATTATCTCTAGGATAATTTCTCGCATCCTACATTACAGCTAGAAAACTATGGCTGATAACAATTAATCAATATGTCTTAATACAAAGAAATGATTAAATATGCAAATTACCCTCATCTGATCATTACACACTGAACACAAGTATTAATGTTATATATTACAACTCACAAATACTTTCAATTACTACATGTCAATTTAAATACATATTTACTAGCATGCCTCTCTGGGGTAAGGAGGGCAAGAAGCAGTTGCACCCTTGTGGATCGCCAGCCCCCTTGTTTGAAAAGGTATTCATGTATAGGGAAAACAAAAAGTGACCATAACCCAGAATACCCATCTTTTCGAACTAACAAAATGGGTGTGGTTTAAAGGTAACTCTGAATAGCAGTGCTTTTAGAACTAAGGCCATGTTTTGACTATTAGCCCTGAAAGCTGGTGAGAGAGCCATGTAAAAGAGTAGGCTGTTGTGGAAATCAGCAGAGTTCCAGGCTCCTGGGAAGTTTCGGGGCAGGAATTGATGGACAGCTAGGTCAGGGGAGAAGGGATCTCTTAGGGTTACTATTTCTGTGATGAAACACCACTACCAAGAGCAATTTGGAGAGGATAAGGTTTATTTCATTCACATTTCCATATAACATTTCATCATCTAAAACAGTTAGGGCAGGAAGCTGGAGGTAGGAGCTGATGCAGAGGCCATGGAGGAG
Organism: Cricetomys ansorgei; assembly: GCA_026225945.1. NCBI lineage: Eukaryota > Metazoa > Chordata > Mammalia > Rodentia > Nesomyidae > Cricetomys > Cricetomys ansorgei. The sequence goes on along the minus strand of JAMJFZ010000597.1, from coordinate 1,619,138 downwards.
GGCTGCTTACTGATGCTCACAGCCTGCTCATCCTGCTGTCTTATAGAACCCAGAACCACCAGCCAAGGAGTGGGACTACCCATAATGAGCTGGGCCCTCCCACATCAATCACTAATTAAGAAAACGCCTTACAGGTTTGCTTACAGTCTGATCTAATGAAGGAAATTTTTCAATTGGGTTTCCTTCTCAGATGACTCTAGGTTATGACAAATTGACATAAGATTATCCAGCACAGGGGTACAGGGTAAGACTGCAGTCAGGACTTTCAGGTGGGCCACCCTGAGGAAGGTAAGGACCAAGAGATCAGAGGCTTTGAAGTCCAAAGCGAGACAGCGAGGCCCAAGGCAGAGCTCCAGTGTCAGCACCAGCCCATCGCTCCCCGTGCTCTCAGAGCCTGGAATCATATTTTTGGACCTTCCTATTCTCCACCTGCTTCCCTCTCTTCCCTGTCCTTACTACCATACTGGACAAAATTGACTAGTGAAGTCTATAGAGTATCCAGAAAGCGCCAGGGCCTGTGCTAACCACACTGCATCCGTGGTCTCATGTAAGACTGGCAACAGCCCTCCCTATTTAGTAGGATCTATAATTGTGTGGTTGAAGAGTTGACTAATCTGGCTTAAATAAATTTAGCAACTTGTTCAAGGACACGCAGATCAGAAAGAGTCAGGCAAAATATGAATTTAGTGGTCAGACTCTGGAGCCCTAAGCTTCCAATGGGAAAAGAACCACTTCTGGGTTTCAGTAAGTGGAGAGTAGCTCAGGGGTTATTCATAAACCCAGCAGGGGAAGGCCCTTCTAGAAACTTCTTTGCAGAACAGACCTCCTAGCTGTTCCTAGCTACTGACCTCTAAGTACCAATATGAACCCCTTTTTGGAGAGCAGGAACTCTAGTAAAGATCAAAGGCAAAGTCAGGGATCTTGCCTGCCAATCCATCCCAGCTCAGCCTTCTAAGTATCACAGGTCTCCAGGGAGGCAGTGACCACAAGCTAGGAGACACTGGCTCTGCCTTCACAGGCACAGCAAACACGTGGGCTTGTGTGGGCTATGGAAATTGAGCAATTTTTCACTTAAAATCATCTGAAAACAAACTTCAATGTCTTCAAAATTATATATTCACAGAACATTTCTAGGCTCTGGGATAGGATTAGATGGTAATGATTTAATTGATGGTTAAGTGTGTAGATAAAATGAGTGTTCCGAATCCTTCCCGTAATTATCTCTCCGAGGAGCCCTGACAGCTGTAATTACTATCTGAGACCAAAATTACAAACCAGCTGTAGTTTTAAGCAAAATATGTTGCAGCCTCTGCTGGATCTTTAAGGAAAATTCGGTCACCACCAGCACAGACATCCTGTTGGGCCAGTCAAAGAGGGAGCAGAGCCTTGGAGAGGGACTGTATTCTTAGGGTTTTTCTGAATCCCATCACCATCACCGTGTATTGCTCTGGATTCTCTTCCTTGCTGCAGGAAATCTTTCCTGCTGCTCTTTCTTTTGCCAGGAAAAATTCTCAGATCAATTAGCAGTTACTACTGACACTGCATCTTAAGACAGTGGACAGTAGACTCAATAAGGTAGGGCATCTTAAGTCAACTCATTGATGGTGTAGACCAGTGGCATCATGATAATCCCAGGCCTGCATTGTTGATGGCTCATAGGCCAAATTAGATTCTCTGTCTATATCTGGCCAGAACAGACAGGGATGACTGCTTCCATGGATCTGGTGAATCCAATCATGACCAAATTCTTTTCAAAGGCTCAGTTCTTGTTTGGATAGTTATGCAAACCATTATGTGTTCATTCAACACCAACCACAGAAATCTGGAGACGAAACAAATGAATTCTTCTGCTGTGCTTTGGAAGCTGATATGTGTTCATCATTTTGTAGATTCTCACCATTTTATGTCTAACTTCTTCATTTAAAAAGTATCAGCCCTGGAAATTTATTATCCTTTCCACTTTCAATGCATAATGGGGCATCTCTGATGTTCCTCCAGGCAGCGGTTAGGTTTATCAAAGCTGTCCACAATGCTCTAGGTGCTACGTGAAAAACTAGGCAAAAACATGCCATGATATATAAAGCAGACATGGTGCCTACAACCACACTGGACTGCGGCTTTTGGGTTATCCTGGACTTGACTTTGAACTCAGCAACAATCTAATCTGAGATTTCAGGAGCTACATCTAGAGGTGAGTAGTTCAGGGTTAAGTGGGCACGCTACAGTTGAAGACAGTACACGTGAGCTACTAACTTAGTAGCTGAGCAGGAGACACTTGTCCCTGTCACCACTACAGCCTCTCAGGAACCCAGCATTCCTGGGGTTCTTTCCATGCTCACAGGCTGTGCTTCTCTGTGATTCAGTCATAGTAAACCCCAAAACATGGGTCCTGAGTTTGCCACATAGAATTCTTGCTGGTTATGAATCAGACAGAACACAGCAGCAGGTAACATCAGGACTGTCACTAAACAAACTATGTCTGCTTAGCTATGGAGATGAAATCTAGTTTGGCAGAAATATTTGTTTGTTTTTTTAAAGCCTTAAAATGCTATGAAGGGAGAAGGCAGCTATGCCAAGCATAACCACTGACAGAGGAAGACAAAAGACTTCCAACTCTACTCTCAAAGGGAGAAAGGGGCCGATTTTAAGTGTTCTCTTTTAAGTGAGGATGCTGGGCAGTGGAATGACGACAATCTACAAAATGATGAGCAAATCCCAGCCTCCAGGGGTACACCAGCAGAATCCATTCATCCCACCATTCTGCCTGTCTCCTCTCACACAGCCATTTCCTTTTGGGAGGTAGAAACCCTTTTATTCTTATTGGATCACAGATATTTTCCTCAGGGTATGAACATTGCATGGTACTGATTGCCCCTACATATTTATTGGAAGAACACATTCATAACCGCCCCCACCCCCACACCGAAGAGGTACTTGCACCCGCATCAATGGCCAGGGGAGGGCAGCAGAGGTTAGCAGAGTAAAGGCAGAGCTCCCTGACTTCTCAACCCCTCCAATCAGCTATGTGCTCTTTGGCATTGAAGCAAGGCTCCTATAACTCACTATTTGCAGACACGGAGGGTACTAGAACCAGAGAATATTGCTGACAAATATCCATTGGATCTTAGTGTTATAAAGGAGGGAGGCTGTTTGAGTGAAAGCTGGAGAACCCAGTGTCAGGGGCTGGGACTGAGGTATGCAGCTATTTGAGAGCCAGGACTCCACGAGGTAGGTTAGATCACAGTTTTTGTTAGTTCTCTTCCTATGTGGACCACAGGCAAGAGTATGAGATTTAGGGGAAAAAAGCTCCTTATCCCCCATTTTCACTGGAGAAAAGAGTGTTGGTAACCACATGGTAGGCTGCAGTGGGGCAACGCCATCAGGGTTCTCTAGAAGGCCATCGCTTATCTGGAAAGGTTCCTGCTGCATGTACAGGAAGAGCTTGGATCTGTTCTTGACTTTCTGCCAGGTGGTACCCATGCTGGTTTTGGCCATTTGGAATCCCATGATGGAGTCTCAAGTTAAGGGTAAACTGGGGAGAGTCGGCCAGAAGGTTGGTCAGGTCTTGCCAGGGGAGGAGATGTTGCTTTTAATGGTGTCTCAGAAGGCAATTCATCTCCAGTGTTGGGCCTATTTGGTCCACATTGTTTCAATAACCAGCAAACTTATGGCCATGGAATTTAAGTGGAAAATCTGACTGGGACCCGAGGAAGTTTTCCTTGTTCCTAAGTGAGAGCTACATGAAGTATAGTTTTACCATTTCCTCTGGATTTGATGTCTGTAGTTGATGTCACTTGTCTGAAGATGGAACAAAGGAAGGATGCCCACTATCTTGGCATCTAGCTGCTGAATCTCCAATCCCTCAGCTCTTATCCTCTCTCTAGACCATCTGGTCAGATAATACATTTTCTCCTTGCTTAATCTATATTGCAGAATTTCTGTTGTTTATATCAAAAGGAACCCAATGACTATATCCTATAGCAAAGTCAAGTTGAGGACTTGTCAGATACTGTGTCCTTAACAAAAAAAAAAAAAAAAAAAAAAAAAAAAAAAAAAAAAAAAAAAAAAAAAAGAAAGAAAGAAAGAAAGAAAGAGAAAAAGAAAAAAGAAAATTTCCAGGAAGTGTGTCCTTGGTGAGTTTTCCCTCATGACTGAATGGCTTTCTGCACGAGGGTGATGGCTTGCTTCGGAGCCTCAGTTCTTTACTGGATATTCCCTTATGCCTAATTTCTGCTCAGACACTCAGCTCAACCTCAGATGCACAGCTTTCCAGTAAGGTAGTGCCCATTTATTTATGCATGCTTCTAAGTGGTCTGCTGACATGCCTACTTGGATACCAGTGACGCCCACAAGGCTGTAACAATGCCCTGGGACATTCTGCTTATTCTCTGTGAAGGATGCATTCATACACATTTCAAAGAGCTGAGCTTTCCATCTTATCTCTTGTGATTTTCTGGACATATCTTGTTTTAAGATTATTTCCCCTATATTCAACTTAATTTCATTCATATCAGATGGTATCACAGGTTATTTGATTCTGTTGGCTCCCTACTTCTGATATCAGGTTTTAATATTGATGAAGTTAGCTAACCAATTTCTGAGAAACACAGCTCCTTTTCTTTGTAAGATGATCTGTTTTTGGATAGAAAATGATTCCCTTTGTTATCAAAAAGCCAAGATATTGGCGGAAGCTTTGTGAGCAGAACTCCAACAGCACAGGAAGTAATCCCAAGGATCAATAGGTGGGATTTCATGATATTAAAGTTTCTGCAGAGCACAGTAACTGTCAGCAGAGCAACCAGTCCACAGAACGGAAGAAACTTTTTTTAAAAATTTTACCAATTATACTCTAGACAGGGAGCTAATATCCTGAATTTATAGAGAACTGCAAAACTTCAACACCAAAATAACAATAACACCTGCCAAGCAACAAATGACCCAATGAAAAGAACAGTTCACAAAAGAAACACAAATCAATATCTCTGATTACTGCTCAGTCCAGAGTCGCAAAGGGCAACATGAGGAAAGGATGAGGATACCACCTATATTCTAAGTTCATCATTTTCCCAACTGAAACTAAGCAAACCCAGCTCAACCCAATGCTGCCTCTGAAGACACCCAGGCTTACTCCTGTGGATTTTTCTGTCCCCATGAGAGGTGGTGACTTTGACCAGTTTCAGCAGACTACACCAACACCTTATTCAACAGCATGGCATTTACTACCATGCCCTGCTGCTTCTTTATGAAATTCTGGAGAGGAACTCCAGGGCTTTGTACATTTGAAGAAATGCTTCCCTAGCAGCCTCAGCAGGTGTGGCCCCGTGTTCCCGAGGCTGCCTCCTTGATGGTACTGGATACCATCAAGATTAGACAGGGTACTCTCTTCTACCAGTCCATCTGGACTCTCCTAGTCTCTTTTAATGTCTTCTCAGAATGTGGACATTCACATTTTAAACTAGATAAAGTTCTTATTCCATGAGAAAAATAGTGGACCGAGTGACTTTTCCTTTTCTTCTATGTTATATACATGCCTGCATGTTCTTACTACTCAATACAAGTCCAATCTATATGATTTCTCTGCTGGCATTTTGTGCTCTCTGCTGAACTGGGGTTTTCCAAACATTTTCCAGACTGATTTCCTCTTCGGAGCATCCTGTGGGTTGTCTGATTGAAACCAACTGGCACAATGGCTGCTTTATGAGTAGGGAAGGTTGTCTCTTGCATCAGCACTGGGCTTTTAGAGTTTTAGAACAAATGCTCAAAGCCTACCCACAGCTGGACTGCTGAACATGAATGTAACTGTGGACTGTGAACTGGACCTGGGAGGGGATGACTTAGCAGGACAAAGATTCTGTGTCGAGCTGATGCCGAAATCAGAGATGAAGTCTAAACAAAAATGTGATATCCAAGAGTTAGGGGCAGGATGTGGCAGGTGCACAGGATGACAGTGCACACGGAGGGGGAGGGGCCGATCTGAGGAGTACAGTTCCAAGTGCAGAGCAAAGCATGGGAAAGTGATGGGTCATTCAAGGCAATCTAAAACAGGAGGATGGTAAAATAAGTGCAGGGCCTACAGGTTGGCGAAAGGCCCATAGGACCAAGGTGGGAAAGCGACCCTTTCAATGATGGATGGAAGAGGGTAGAGCAACTTCCATGACACCAGACTATATAGTAATTATGTGGAAAACAAAACAAAACAAACAAACAAACAAAAACCAGGTAACCAGGCAGCCCTGGGGGACAGGAGGCAGTGTGTTCTAGTCCCGGTAGTTGTGGGGGAAGTCTTAAGTTGGTACTGAATAATGCTGCATTCTTTGCTCCTGGGCTGAAAGTAGCACCCAGGGTACTTCCTGATGCTGCTCATGGAGTAACACTCCCATATGCCACGGATGCAAGATGGCACCATGACGGGCCTGTCGGGAGAGGGCAGGGCAGCCTGCATACACTGTGAGAAGACACAGGTCAGAGCCACACAGCAGGTATTCATCCACTCTTTCTCTTATAGCAACCCAGTCTCTGGCCTTTTCTCATTCTAAGTAATGCTCATATTTCCCACTTCTGGGAGGAAAACTCCATTTCTCTATGACCTTTCATCCTTTTCTAGCTACTAGCCTATCTCCTGCCTTCCCCCTTTCCATCGAGACACTGAAAAAGTTATCTGTAGCCATGGTCTTCTCTTCCTCACTTCCCATTTCCATCCTCTCCCCCAACCACTCCAATCAGGATGCCTCCAGATGCCATCACTCCTTTCAAACTGCTTTCCTCAGTGAGAGGCCACAACAAAATCTCATCTTGTCAGTCCAGCCTGTGTTCAGAGAACAAGCATCTTAGAGATGGCACATAGTGTTGAGGGGTAATTTTTTGATATGTCTGGGCATACATGTGTGCACAGGCACATCTATGTGCACACGCATGTGGGGGCAAGTGGACAACCTTGGGTGTTGTTTGTCGGCCACTTCCAACTTTTAGTTTTGAGACAGGATCTCTCATTTGGCCTGGAGCTCACTGAGAAGGCTAGACTGGCTGGCCAGAGACAGGAATCCACCTGTCTCAATTTCCCCAGCACTGGGATTATAATAAGCACACACCACCACCTCTGGCTGTTTAAATGAGTTCTGGGGACCGAACACAGTCCTCATGTTTTCAGTGCAAACTCTTGACTAAGCTATTTCCCTAGCCCATGGGACGATTTAAAAATATTATCAAAATGAAGTAGAAATTTATTTGAGCAAATTTCAGGCCTTTAATTTGCACGGCCTGCTGTGCACAGTGTTATTCATGTAGTCCCTGTATCTTTCCCTGGCCGCTGTTCTTTCGCCAACTCCTTGTTACAACCGTCTTGTCTGCTTAAGATCTGGAGGTTTATTGATGTTCTTCCAGAATTTTGTTCTAGTCCACACTCTTGTCCTCATCAGGGAGGTGGGGGGGGGGCAATAACCAGACCCTACTAGCCTGAACTGAGGTTCCTTCTCTTTGCAGTAAAGGCACAGCTGAGACTGCAAGCATCTAACACTGATACACAAGCCATCCGGGCAAACTACAGTCTCTCTCAGTCCAGGAAAAGCTTTTCAGCCAAGTGCTGAGCTTTCTGACATGCTCTTTGCCAAGGGTTCTGGGAGCCTAATTAGTCTTTGGTTAGTGGATTATTGGCACATTTCCATTGAAAAAAATAATTAGGGAACCAGCCTGCCACTGTATGGAGCACTGTGTGTGTGTTTGTCTGTGTCCATCTGTGTGTGTGTGTGTGTGTGTGTGTGTGTGTGTGTGTGTGTGTGTGTCCCTGTGTCCGTATAGGAGGGAGAAGGTTAAAATCTAATAACTGTTTTGAACTCAATGTGTCTTTGCGAGGGGCGTCTTTTTGAAGGCAGTAAGTACAAGCCACCAAAACTCCTTTAATCTTCCCTTTTTTCTACCAGTTGCTTCTTCCTTTTCTCAACCTTTATTCCAGTCCCCCTTCCCTGCCATTGTGTAGCTTGGTCAACAGAAGGACCATCCATCTGGCCAACATGGATATCTGGCTATTATCCCGAACTCCTCCATCCCACTGACTTTCCAGTGATATTAGCTCATAACCCCTGTGAGTCGCCTCTCCCCCTCCACAGCAGTCTATAGCCTTTCCTCAGCCTCAGCACACTCATCCTGACCACTGTTGTCATGTCTAGCCTCCTTGCCCAGTCTCCTCCAGATGCTCAAGCATGGTCTTTTTAAAGTATCAATTTGAGCTATTCATCTTAAAATCATTACAAAGTTCCATTTGTGTCACCGCCCCCCACCACACCCCCCACCCCCGCTTCCCTGAAGCCCCTAGGGCTCTATCATTTCAACTGCTGTCCTGGGTGCTGGTCCTCTCCATTTAGGACTGTGATTGCACAGATCTCTCCTTTCCCACCTCCCCTTTGCTCAATAGGAGAATTCTTACCCATTTCTAAGAGCCTGTTCAAACACGGTCAGCATATGTCTGGGTACCACCTTCTCCCAATGGAGGCTTGGAACTCTCTCCCCTGTGCTCCCTTACACTGTGAAAACACCAATTATATAATTGGTTGTATTACACTGGAGCAGTTTACTGTCTACCTGCCCAGCCTCCTGGAAAGCTAATACTTAGGCTTCACCCCTGCAGCTACAGCACTCAGTGTAGGACCTGGCCCCCAGCAGGACTGAAGGAGACATGTGGAGAGAGCTCTTTCATAGCAGGTGGGGCTTACCTTCAACACAAATGGCCACTTTTGCCTTCTCTGGCTTTACAGCATGTTTTTTTCAATGACAAATACACAGCTGGTATCTCTATGCTGCTTGGCATCTAAGGGGAAGTCCACCCCCACAGCAAAGGTTACACATTTGTGGTAAAAACAACTTACTTGTGCTCATGAAAATTTAGTAACACAAACTCAGGCATGCAGCATCCTATTTAGAGTCTAAAACCAAGGGGTGACTTGATTCCTGGTGAGTACCTGTGAAGTAAAACCTGAAATTTTGGACTTTCAGAGGAAAGGCTAGAATATACAGCCTGAAAAATGTGTGCAGTTTTGTTTGGGGTGTTGGGGATCAAACCCAGGTCCTTGCACATGGTATCACTGAGCTATGTAGCCCCAGCCAGAATGTATACAGTTGATCAAGATTCAATTTCATAGCTCCCTCATCATGGACCTATTCTGGACAAAAACTGCATATGATTCTCTGAATGTGTGCAACCTTTAACTCAGCATTTTTTGCACTGAAAATACCCATTGCTGGATGTGTGAAATCCATTTAATGATTCTAACAAGAATTCCATTTTAAACTGAAATAAAAACGCAAAGAACCAAAGTACACCACAAGCATGCACGCTTTTTCATTGAACCTTTTTAAAAGTTTTGCAATTATGTGTCTATAATAGTGTCAAATGTATTTCTTCTTTTCTTTTTTTTTTTCTCATTTTTTCTTTTCCTTGGGGTGGGGCACAAGTCTTGCTATTAGCCCAGGTTGTCTCAGCCTCCCAAGGGATGGGACTATAGACATATAGTATCATGCCCAGCTCAAATGTGCTTTTTTTTTTTCTTTTAAAAATAATCTAATTTTTATTTTATGTATATTGGTGTGAGAGTGTCAGATTCCCTGGAACTGGAATTACAGACAGTTCTGAACTGCCATGTGGGTGCTGGGATTTGAAACTGGGTCCTCTGGAAGAGCAGCTAGTGTTCTTAACTGCTGAGCCATCACTCCAGCCCTCAGATGTGTTTCTTACTGTGAATCAGAGGCAAGCACAACTGAGGAACAAATATACCTTGCTCTAATCCAGGTGTGATGGGAACTTGTTCCAGTACAGCTTACATTTCAGGCACTAAAGTCTCTGTGAACCACTGAAAACTCCAAAAGGCGAAGGGAGAGGGAGAGGGAGGGGATTCGGGAGGGGAGCAGCTGCAGAGGACGAGGAAGAAGGAAAGAGTTGTCCTCATCTGAGTGCATGGCAACAGTACCATGGGAGACAAGCTGCTGAGGCGAGGGATGCAGCTGAGCTGGCAAAGCACCCACCTAGCTGGCATGTGCAAGGCCCAAAGTTTGGTTTCTATCGCCACAGAAAAATGAGATAAAATATAATAATATTAAGCTGTGTGTAGTGGCATGCACTGGTAATCAATCTCAGCACTCAGGAGGCTGAGGCTGGGGATCATGGGCTCAAGGTCAATCAGAGAGACACTGCCTTGAGAAACCAATGGGTGGAAGAGAAGAAAAATAAAGATTTTTCTGGGCTGAAAAGGCAAAGAAACTTGCTGAGCACATTTTACTGCCATATCATCTATGTGCGCCATCTAATCACACAACAGGTGTTTACAGCTTGGCACTAATGCTCCTGTTGACAGGGGAGGGAGCCGATCCTCAGAGAAATCAGGTAACTCACTCAAGCTCAGCAGCTGTAAGTGGCAGAGCTGGCATGCTCCTGTTAGACAGGGGTGACAACAGCATCCTGGGTAGCCTACCGGGATGTTTAATTGGGCCACGGACTTCTTTCTGATTAAATGATTTTGTTTTCTCAATTTCTGGTTGCTTCAATCACAGTAGCGCTTACATGGATCTGTTTTACACATTCGCATTTTAAGTTAGACTTTAGGAGTGAATTCAAAGAAAACCTAAACAGTTCATAATTAGTTAATAGGAGGGGGGAGTTTTTTTTTCTTCAGTGGCATAGCCACCGGCAATATGCCCTTGCTTCTGTAAGCAGTCCCAACAGAACTCAATGAGTCACTTAAAAACGACAATGAAAGTGGGAGTGGGACTGGTTGGGAGGAGAAAGGTTTATTGGGAGCAGGAAGGGGACAAGAGAAGGTAATGAGGGAGGCGGTGAATGTGATCAAAATACAGTTATATATGTGTCTGAAAAGATAATGAAATACATTATTATATAATACATATTGATAAAAATTTAAATAATTCCATGTCTTGTGGCTGGTTGCTGCTTTAGCATTTGTCTGTCTTCCAAGTTTATTCTTTCCTCAGTTACATGGAAGGAGTTTTATGTAACAGCCCCACCCCAACCTACTCCAATAGCTACCCAGCAAGAAAATCCCATTAGTCCCATAAAAGCTAAAAACAGAAGGCATCTATTGTTCTCCAAGCATGGAGGGGGTTAGAGTTAGAGGGAGCTCAGTGTTTAACTTCTCATTCCATCTTGGATGGGACTGAGTGCGGCCTGGAATCTTGTCCAGATCTATTGTTAGTGGTTTGCTTCCACATTACCTTATGGAGTAAAGTAATATTATGGAGTGCTCACCTGTGGAGCTTATGGTTCTATCACTCTCTGTATTTTCTTAGCATCCTACTTCCCCCAAGGTACATCATAACTGTTAACAAAACAATGGTTGTAGCTTCTTCTTGAGGACTTATGATGTCCTTAGCCACAGGCTCTTAACTGGCTTATAGTGACTTCCATCAGGTGGAGTAGGCCTCTGTTCTAATCAGAGAGCAGTTGGTTACCCACATCACAGACCTACCACTATTACACCACTAAACTAAGCTCATCTTGCCAGTAAGGTCAGTAGTGCTACACTCAGCGTCCATAGCTGAGTAGGCCTGTTGATGACTTTCCTATTTTAGCACTGTGCTTAGAACTCAGCAATATTTCTAAGGTCATTTCTAGTACTGATTCTGCTCAATTTCTGCGACTGGGGGAGCTCATACATAGCATAGCAGTGTCCTGGTCACCCATGAATTCAGACACAATCTGTAATGTTAGGGAGGTTTCATACCTGTGCTTGGGGACTTGAGAGAATTATTGGCTTAAAACAGTAAGAGGAACATCTTCTGGACTGAGTAGGCCTCAGAGACTCCGATGTGATTCAAAAGTCCTTTTCTTCCCTATTGTTCCTGTTCTTTCTTTTCAAGCATCTCCTCTGACAGCAGCAACTGGACCTAAAAGTGATTTTCCTGTAACAAGGGGAGGCTTTCTCAAGGTCTTGGCTATTAACTCTTTTATTCCTACCGCTATGGAGAGAAGCAAAGCAGCTGGAGCTGATGTGGACGGAACACCACGGGTAAGGGCTTAGATCCTGCCCTACTCAAACAGAATTGATGGTGGAGTGTCTGATTTTCCTTTGTTACCTCACTCAGATGTGATTTCTTTCTCGTTCCTGATGAAATTTCTGTCTAGGTAAGCCTGTGTTCACATACTTAATACTTGGAAAGTAACAAATGCCCCGCTGACATAACAGTCGTTGGCTCTAATGCTGGAAGTGAGTATTCTGCAACTTGTATAAATACAGAATTCAGAACAGAATACAGAATACAGCAACTTCTATGAATACAGCCTAGAATACTAGGCTCCCAAGTGCCTGGGTGCCTAGTGAGGGCTAGCTCTAAGCCTTCACAGGCCATTCCCTTCTTGCTGTGCTCGTATATGGCAGGCTTCCTTTATGAGGCTCTAGCTCTGCTCCGAGGGCAGAGACCCCTCATTTCATCATCCACTGCCTCTTAGAACTATCCCATTGGAGATTTGATTTTAAGAAGATTTATTCTTTCTTTTTTGGAAAAAGAAAAAAAAAAAAACCTAACTAACATTCAGACCATCACAGAGATAAAATGTAGATAAGACCCAGAGAAAAACACAAACAGATGTGGATTTCTTTGGATCCAAATTTCCATGTCCCCTGTGGAGACTTCATTAAGCATTAATAACAGGAAGAAAAATCCAGAATGTTTACATTTTAAAATTTGTAGTCAGTCTTAATCTTTTTGGATGGCATTTACTTGCTTGATTGGTTTTATGACCTTTCTCTACTCAACTGTCAATCTGAACGTTTATTTATCAATATTAAAGTACCTAAGCAGTGCCATTCAGAGCCTCAGCCACATGGAACAAAACTACTTTGATGTTCCCTGTCTCATACGGAACACTTCTGTTTGGCTAGAAGCATGATGCACCCCGGCACAGCAGGTACCTGAAAGTCGAGACTGCTTTATGTAATTGTCAACAATCTGTGAAGTTCTCCTTGGTTTTAAGATTTTCAATTATGTTAGCACACATCACATCCCAGATTTTACTTAAAATGGGTGAAAGGGTGTTATTCTACCATTTCTACTATTCTTTACTTTCAACTTTTTTTTTTGCCCCCACCCCCACCCCGGGGTTTCTTCGTTGTAACTCTTGCTGCCCTGGAACTCACTCTGCAGAAAAGGCTGGCCTTGAACTCACGGAAAACCGCCTGCCCCTGGCTCCCGAGTACTGCGTGTGCCACCACTGTCCAGCATCTTTATTACCAACTTTTAACACAGGATTGAGTTTTATTTAAAAATAAAGTGGCAGGAGTAAAAGATAAAGTTACTAAAGATACTAATATTAAAAATTATTTTCAATTTTTATCTACATTTGTGTGGGGCGATGTGTGTGTGTGTGTGTGTGTATGAGAAAGAGAGAGGGGGGAGGGAGGGAGGGAGGGAGGAGGGGAGTGTTTAGGGAGTGTACATATGCCACAGCAAGTATGTGGAGTGAGAAGACGACTTACAGGAGTTTGGATCTCTCCTTCCTCGTGTTGGGTCCTGGGGAATTAAACTCAGGTCATCAAATTTGGTAGCAAGTGTCTTCCCAGCTAAGCCATCTCTTTGGCTCAATTTTCACTTTCATTCTAAATCAAATGAAATTTGGGGAAGGAGATGTGATGGAGGAGAATGGGCACCTGAGTGAGAAACTGTGCCCTTCTCAACCCGGGGAACAATCCTAAATGAAGAACTTTCTGTAGGCCCTTCAGCTCCACGTATGAATTGAATTCCCCCTGAAAAGTGTCACAGAGAAACAAAAGGAAAACAGGTTTTTCCTTAACTGTAAACAATATTCTCGTATCCTGAGAGAGGAATGTTTTTCGTTTGGCCATGTTGGTGTCAACACACAAGCTGTTACCCGCACATCAATAATGATTTCATTAGGAAAACTTTTCAGGGTTTACCATGTGTTGTGTGTGTTGTTAGGCACTAGGCAAACCAATGAACAAGACAGAAAAGCGGGGCTCAGGGCAGCCAACACCTCCTGTGCCACCCTCTGACAACTTATGTCAGATTTGAAATACCAGTAGATCAGGCCCTGCCCTTCCCCTCCCATTACAATAAACTTAGTTTTATCCTATCAGCAGCTGGTACTGGTGACCTGTGGGAAGCAGCATTTGACAAGGGCATCTCCTAGAAGCCTCCTTTCTAGGAACAGTGGCCTCAGAATGATCTCAGCCAGGATTTCCATTTTTGCCCCAGGCTCCTGGCCCAGGCAAGGGACAGTCAACAACCTCCCCCACCAACCTTTCAAAAAATGATTAACAGAGCATCTGAAAGTAACTCTTTCAGGAGTGGCATAAATCACTGATTCATTTCATCTGGGAAGAAAGAATCAGCCCATCCTATGTGTCAGCGAGTCAGCTCTGAATGCCATTCTGGATATGGGGAGAGCTGACGTGCATTGTCACCCACCTTCTGTGTAATAACTACTGGAGCATGACCCCAGAAGTTGGCTCAGGGAGGTCATTTGTGAAAGAGAGGGTTGTCAACACACAGTACTCGGCAGAGAAGCTAGTTTCCATCACATCACTGTCATCTTTTATGCCTCTCTTGGTTACTTTTCGTGCTCCTGTGTTTTGTATGATTACTGTTTCTTCAGACCTTTGAGAAAGTTCCACATTTTGTATCTTCTCTGAAAATGATAGAATATTTCACTTCCTTCTCTTTCTGTGCAGATAGTTCAATGTAAGAAGTAAGATGCTTGTGAAAGTCTCAACTGTCTTGGCTTTGTTGGCCACACCCTTACACCAGCTGGAAACCCAATGCTTCCCAAGACTAACTGGGCCCACTTATCCAAACTACATTCTGATCACTTAACATCCGTGGGCACAGGTTCTCACCCGTGTTACCAGTTTCAGATCCCAACCATGCAGCACTGTTTTGTATTCACTGCAGTCAGTTAGGGCCCCTAAGTGTTCACAGACACTGCTACACTACATCCCACCATTAAAAAAGTGGGCTTTTTTGTTTTATTTTAGTTCAAGAAATTTCAAAAGCACATCTTTCCTATTGTCCAAAAAACTATCCTTTTCTTTTCCTCTTCTCTATCTCCACGGATGGTGCACAAGTCATGCCTTTGTACAAAATTGATATGGAAATGTTTTCCAGGTGAGAAAAGCCAACACAAGGGCTAATGTCCTTGTTATTTCCCAACTAGTTCTCAATCAGGGTACTGCTACTGGCCTCTGGGATGTCAGCGTATTACCTGTCTCTTATGAAAGCAGGTACCAAGTACTCTAGGACCCAGCTAGCCACATCAGCTCAAGGGGAGACTGATGTTTTACTAAGGACTCTCAGTTGTGCTGAATATTATCTTAGTTATACTCAAATTAGAAAATCACCAATTTACCAATTGGAAAGATGGAGGAAATGGCCTTTATTCAAGTACTTCTAAATGGAGAAGCAATCAAAGCTTGGAGCAACCAAGAAGAACCAGCTCCATTTCAACACCTGCTACACATTCACTCTCAGTACCTTTTCTACCTGGCCTGCTCCTACTTTAGAGTCTACTGAATGGAGATTCTTCAGCTTCAGCATGAAATAAACCCAGCTGATTCCATAACACATCTCTTTTGTTTATTCTGTACCACACTGGTCAAATATTAACTCACTATCTATGTAAATAGGGTTTTTTGTCTTTATGAATCATGTTCCGTGCACTGAATTAATGCAAACTGAAGGCAGATATCACAGTCAACAATCAGTCTCCCATAGAAAGAGTCTTAGAGATGGGCCTTGTCGAAGAAATACTTTTAATCTCAGAACATTTTCTTTACATGTTCAGAGGACACCTTGACACCTGAAACATGATTTGTAGGTGCAGAAGAATCACACTATGTCAGACAAGGGAGTTTCTAGAAAGCCTTTAGCAGAGTTCCCTGAGGATACACAATAGCCACAAGAACTTTACCAAGCACTGATTAGTACCACCTGTGAAGCTGTATTTCTCATAGATTAACTTTGGATATGAAATGAAGCCATGCCAAGTCCCAGAGAGGGAGAAAGAAAGCCTGGGAGCAGGGAGAAGAGATTCTGGTTTATCCGAAGTTTGAAATCCTATGTTCAGAGGACTGAAGGAGGAACTAAGGGCACAAGTAGCTCCTTCACTAACATGGACCAACTAACAGGAACAAGGGAGCAGAGGGCATGTAACTGTACAGGTCTGTGATGACACCCAGACTCTAAGAGCATGCGTCCTTCCCATTCACATTCTTCCTTGAAAATTTTTCCTATTGCCAGCCTCTGTTATGAATAGCAACTTGTCTAGAGTGTTTAAGTCTTGCACTTTGGGAAGCAGCCATGATTACTCTATTGAGTTCCCCTGCTTTGTTGGTACCTCTCAAGAACTATACTCCATACACTGCTGATGGCATGGGTTCAGTTACCCTTCTTTGACCCAGCCTTGGAAATCAGATGTTTTCTCCTGAAAATATGAAAATAGACTGACAACTCTAAGTGGGATCTGTTGAGCACTAGATAAAAGTACCTAGAAATGGTTTAAAGGAGCCACTGATGCAACCTTAAAGCAAGACTTGGTAACTGATGCTTGCAGCTCTAAATTTATACTCTTTCTGGGTGTGATGAAGACAAAGTAGACTCTGGTCATTACAGAATGTCCTGTGCTATAATATTGCCCTGAGTAAAAGGTATAGCAGGTTTAATCAGGGGATCTCAGCAGTCAGCCATGCTGGTATAAACCTTTCTGTCCTGATGCACATGTCTGTACAAAGAGTAGACATTAGTAGAGGAATATGGTTATATATATATATCAAAATTAGATATATTATAATTATATAAGTGGGGTTATTATTGCATCCTGTGAACCAAGATAAGATCTTTACTATACATTCTGATTGGGTTATCTGTCTTTATCATCTCAGAAAAGTAAAGCATGATTTAACCACATGTGATCTGTATCTGGTTTCCAATAATTCCAAGTTTTAATCCAGATATTACATAGCACTTAACAGGAGAGCCATGCAAACCTGAAAATATTGCTTGTTAACCTCTTGAAGCTGTGGATGCAGGTCAACTTGGCTGTCAGGAAGGTGAGAGAGGTGTGAGGACATGACCAGATCAACACCATCTTACCTTGGATGTGCAGGGGAAGATGCTGTGATAGGGAGCCTTTAGCACTCTGCCATCTCCTGATGTCCCACAGAAGGGATAGTCTTACCTCCAAGTCCTAGGGAAACTGCTCTAGGGGAGCTTATACAGTTTTCTGAGCTGGTGACATGATGAAGAGCAAAGGGAGAGGTACTGGCTGACCTTTGGGTGTGCAGTGAAGCCAGGCTGAGTTCCAGAGAAACTGATTCTTGAACTTACTGGTTCTGAAGACTCCATCTGCTACCTGCCCTGGTAATATCAAGGTATGTTGGATACTGTCCTGAGTAGATGGCTAGGTCTCTGCAGGAATTGGGGTGCATTTATAACCTAGTAGCTTGGTCCCTAGCAGCACTGAATTTCTGTCAGGCCAATCTTCTTTCACATTAAATTCCAAATCATGCTCACTCATTCACTCTGCCCTGTGCTCCAAACATACATGTACACACACACGAAGAAGTCCAGGATTCAGCAGTTTTCGATTTAAGAGAACATAATACTAGGTTGTCATTATGGTCAAGTTAAAGAGGAAAGGGTAGACCTTAAATTTGTACACCCGAGCTGGGGAGTGGTGGTGGCATGTGACTTTAATCACAGCACTTGGGAGACAGAGGCAGGTGGATCTCTGAGTTAGAGGTTAGCCTGTTCTACAGAGCAAGTTCTAAGACAGCCAGGGCTACACAAGGAAACCATGTCTTGAAAAACAAAAACAAAACAAAAAAATCTGTATACTCATATCTAGCCAAGCGCTGAGGGGACCATTCTTCTAACCTGGGATGATATTCACTGGGGTTCCTAGCTGTCTCCATGAAAAACATTATGGGTGATATTTCTATATGTTACAGAGTCCCATGAGAACACACAACGACCCATCAGAATGTAGGACACACAATAATGACAACTTTATAGAGCACTGGTTAGGGGCCAGCCATGGAGCTGCATTTCTCAAAGATTAACTTCATATGTGTTGGGGATATGGCTCAGTCATAGGGTGCTTGCCCAGCAGTAAAAATACCTAAGTTGAATGGTCAGCACTGTGTGAAATGGGTGTAGCGGTGTATGTCTATAATCTTAGCACCTAGGAAGTGCAAGGGGATTAGAAGTGAAAGGTCATCCTTGACTATTGACAAGCTCAAGGCTAGCCTTGGTTATATGAAACCCCATGTCCACCCCCTTAAAACTCTTAATATTTCCAACTGCCTCTAAGAGACAGGGAGTTATGACAACTTCACAGACGAAAAAAACCAAAGGTGAAGAACAATCAGCCAGCATGTGGCTGCACAGCACTGCAAATCTAGGTCCATCCAGCTCCAGCACACATACTTCCCAGCACTGCCGGTGACCTCCTCCATCCACACGGTGGCTGACAAACGACAGTCCCCTTC
Source organism: Cricetomys ansorgei (assembly GCA_026225945.1). Classification (NCBI taxonomy): domain Eukaryota; kingdom Metazoa; phylum Chordata; class Mammalia; order Rodentia; family Nesomyidae; genus Cricetomys; species Cricetomys ansorgei. The sequence goes on along the minus strand of JAMJFZ010000597.1, from coordinate 1,600,638 downwards.
CCACCTTCTTTAATCTCATCTGGTACCATTGCCCTAATTTTGCCAGTTGCATGTTTATTTTTAAAAGGGAAGGCAGCATTCCCCCTCTGGAGATGGATCTAGAGTTCAAGACGTGACTTCAAAGACAGACAAGAGGCCACAGAGAAGGAGCGGCCTCACTCGCCTTTCACAGCAGGGACATAGGCATTTCATTTCCTTAGCTTCAGTGCAACCATTGAGAAACGACCATTGTAATTTCAGACACTGTACAAATGACTCCCAAACTTCATTACTTTAACCCTCAAGACGTTTATTTCTTACTTACATAACTGTTGAACACAGACTTGCAAAAAGCTGGGAGCTAAGGGTTTAAAGGGGCACCCAGGGACCTAAGTTGCAAAACATTCTTACCTCTGAAGTAGAAAAAGCCTCCACAGCGCCTCCTACCCCTGCTTTCTGGTGCTCCCACACCTGGCATGCCAAATCCCACCAGGGGTTACTGTCTGTCAAGGTCACTGAGAAATCCTGCTTAGATCGGGGCTCATCACTCAGCACCTGTCCCAGAGCTTTGACATTTCTGATCGCAAAAGCGAATTTAAGTCAGAAGTGACTTCTAAGAGTACAGGAGGTAGACTCCAACGGCTCTGGCTGCCATTCACCAGTGGCATCCCTGGGCAATTTACTAAGCCGATACATGGAGTCCTTGAGCATTCCACCAGGAGCTGAGCAAAGGAGGCACAGTTACCATGGCTTGCAGGTCTTGAGGTCTCCCTTAGGGATTAATTTTGATGCCAGAAAAGAGAGGTTTAGCTTCTATGGCCCAGGTGTAGAGATATGCTCAGGGACCTATAAATTAGGGGACTCAAGTCTCTTACTGAATATAAATAGTACCCTTCATGATTGGAATCTCCTTTCTGCACCATTTCCTCAAAGGAAGCATCTCTTGTCCTCAGGCCTGGGTTGGATTCTCTCTTCCTCTCCAGCTGCCTGCATGTTTACTCCACCACACTCGCCTCTGACCGTCAAGGACAGAGGTACCCACACTGGACAGTACTCTCTTTTGCTCTCAGGGTGCCTATGTGAGGAGAAGCTGCCTACCCTGGGAGAACAGAGGAATGTTCTTTGCCTGGAACCCACATATCCTTGGTCAATGAGCCCTGCTTGCTTCCTGGTAGTCTCATTCCCAGCAGCTCTAGTCTCCTGTAGGTGTAATGAGCACCTCTCCTGTGTGTCCTGGTAGCTCATCCTATGAGGGACAGAGCTTGTGGCTATGCACTTCAACACCTCACATTCCATTTCCTCTCTTGGGCCAGTGAAATGGCTCTGTGGGCTAAAGGACCTGTCTCCGAGATTGACAGCCTTCTCTAGGACCCAACTGGTGGAAGGAGCGAACCAAGTCCCAAGAGTTGTCCTGCGATCTCCACACATGCACCCTTGCATGTGTACCACCAATTAGTGAATGAATGAATCCATTCCTTTTTAAAAATCTTGTTTTGTGGTGTCTGTAAGAGCTACATAGAAAGTGGCCTCTTGCTCAGGCATGTGCTTCATGTGCCTACATGGCACGCGATCCTCGGACATGTTCCTCAGTTAAAATTAGTTCTGAGACAATTCTCAAAATGGGTCAATAGGCAGAGATTCACAGAAGAGCGAGTGAGAAGTGACAGGGAGGTGAGTGGATGAGGGAGGAGTGGCAGGATGACAGCCAGTGCGCAGTCTCCACTTCTTTGTAGGCAGAACCCTCCTTCTTAGTTAGGTGCATAATAGAAAGGACATGTATTTATTACCTCCCTCTGAAACCAGCCACCTCCAAAGTCCTGTGACTAAATTCCACATAAGAAGCAGTGTCTTGGGACTCAAAGAGAACTGTGAAAGAAGCACTGTGTGTTCTTCTGACCCTTGCCTTGTTCCACATTTTTGCTGCATGAAAGATATGCTTTGCAGCAACACTGCATAATGAGGCAACTTCAGGGACAGTGAAGAGGAAGGTGGGGGGAGTCTAGGCTTCAGTTGACCATGGTGCCACACCCTACACTGTCTTCCTTTGGATTTGCTGTACATAAGGAAGAGAGAAATTGTCTTTCCGCACACTGTTGTTTTGTGCTTTCTTATTTTTATTAAACAAACCTGAACCTGGTGCTAACCAACGTAAGACTCATACAGGCTAGGGTCAGAGGCAGTCCTAAAACTGAGGGTACCTCTACTGTCTCATGCAGATACCCTCCAAAAGCCAACCCAAAGCTGTAACATGGAGTCAGAGAATCCTGATCCTTTAAAAAGACAATAAAAATGAGGGATGGTCCTGATCCAGGCATCCTAGGCTGGTGGAGATAATGTATTGAACCTCAGATTTCATGCAAGTCCCAACAGCCCTTGGAAATGTCACCAGGGGCAGTCCTGGTGATAAGGGCCTGGCACATTCATGCTGTTAACAGCTTTGCATTTTTAGCAGCAAAGCAGGCATTCCACAGAGTGGAACACGCGGGGGTAGGTCTTACCTCCATTAGAGAGTGCCAGTGTGCAATGGGCTTCCGAGGGTAGGACAACATCTCACTCCAGTGGTCTCTGCCCAGACGCTCAGCCTCGTTGCCTACTTGGCACACGCCGATGACCTCATTGTGACCTACACTGTGAAAATGGGCCACAATAGTTTTTTCTTAAAATTTTGGTATGTGAAAGTAAAAGCAACAACTGGAGCGGATGGAGGACATTCAGAAGCAGTGGGATTTATTTTTCTAAATAATTCTCTACAACTGCAGTCCAGGATGAACAAAGACCTAGGGTTTAAAACTGTATCCAACTTCCCTAGTGAGTGACCTGGGCTCATTTGGTCCTGAGAATCTTTGCTCAAAGAACTCCTTGATGTGTGCCAACGATACCACTGCTGGTTCTGGAGGCTACTCCAACTTCCAGATATATGGAATGAAAAAGAATCCTGTAGGAAGGAGTGTGTGATACAACACCCACTCACATTTCCACAAGAGGCAACCAAGGATGGCCTAGTGGGGCCCAGTGGGGATGGTTCCTGGGTCTTCTTGGTCCCTTCTCCTTAGAGACCATTGCCAGCCATTGTCTTCTGCACATCTCTCTTTCTACACTCAGCTTTGGTTCTCTGAGCCAACTTGAATTCTCAACTGTGAAAGACTTCCAGCTTTTTAACTTAGTGCTAATAGTCTGAAACTTTTTGTATGTGTGTAAGTACATCTCTGCTTTGAGTCAGTTTACTTTTCCCTTAGCAATTAAAAAAATAAAGTCCCTTGAAATAATTGGAAGGATGTGGCCTATCCTTTGACTCTTAGGAATACTCTCTTTTTCCTTCCAGAAAAGACGAGTGTTTTGCATTCTATTTGTGTGGGTGGAGAAGGGGTGGGGATGGAGTGTCTGGGATATTTAAGTCTATGCTCATTAAAATCAGATGCATGCAGAGGCCCCGTGGATTCTGCCATGGATTTTTCCAGGCCAGATGCATGAGTTTACTGATGATTAAATTGAGGCAGAGATCATATAATCAGATTTGTTGATGCAGGAACCTTGTATTATAATAGCATGGAAGTGCTGGCCTAGCCTTCCACAGCTGGTGGGCAGCATCCCCTCCTGGGACCTGGCACTGTGGTGTTGTGTGTCCAGAGAAGACGGGACAAGGTCTATGCCCAGCATGGTCTGTCACACTCGTGGACAACTGTGTCAGAAGGCAATTCATGCTTCATGTAGGGATCTACTAGAAAAGCATTCAGGTCACTGATGCTGCTGTGCTGACATTTCAGAGGTAGATGGAAAAATTTTTAGCTACAAATAATATTTGTAAGATTATATTAGAAGTCAGACAAATTTTTTTCTTTTATAATTGTGCCCAGACCACGTGGGAGGTTTCTAATTAAAAAGAGACTTTGCATTTCAGTCTAATGACTGGTTTAACATGTATAATTCCCTGTTGGTACTTCCTCTGCATATTAAAATGACTGTTTTTCAAATCTGTCCTTTAAATACACAATTGGCTACAATGCAGGCTATAAATATCTCCTCTGTGCTGTATTAATTAAAAAGTCTAGCATCTTATACATTTTAATGTACCCTGTCATCCATACTGATTCTAGCATTTTCAAGAGAACATTTCTGTGTTTGCTTTCAGACTTAAGTGGATGGAAATGATCTTTATTAAACACAGTGCAAGAAGAAAAAAATAGATTGAAGTTATATATTTAGAAACGTTGGTGGCGTGGCTAAAGTAATCATTCTGTGTTTTGGGTAGAAGCTTTCCATTAAACTAGTAAGGACTGCTCAATGGAAAACAAGACCTGCAGGGCCATAGTTCTTCACACAGAGATACCAGAGATGGGAAGGGAAAGGGGTAGGATGTGGGAGGGTCGAGGAGAAGAAAGGTAAGAACTGGAGAGGGGAAAGATGAAGACGTTAGGAGCACTGTATAGCATGGTTTGGAAGATGTGACCCCCTGTCAGCCTGCCTTCCACGTGCCGCCCCTTTTCTCACTCACTCTGTCCTGGGACCCCAGTTGGGCATGTGGCTGCTCCCTAATCTGCCCATCCTGCCCAGAGAACAGCTACAATGCACAGAGAAAGAGCTCCTGGCATCTCACCGGTCATAGTCCATGACGGCTATGGACAAGTGGATCTGGTCAATGCTCTCAGGAGGGACGTCAAAGACTATGGCTTCATTGTAAACGGGATTAAGCGTGTTCCTCTTGGTGGATGTTTTCCTCTTCTTCAGTCGCCGGCCATCGCACATCAGTGAGACTTTCACATAGGGATCTGCACAGGCATGAGAACAGGGCGCCGTGAGGACAAATGGAGATTGCTGGGAGTGCGTGGCCAGTGGAGGAAGACCTTCTTCTCTGTCTGGGGACTAGAATTTGAGGATTTTAATTCATGTGATATGCAATGTGAGCAGTGATTACTTAGAATAATTAAGTTATTCATTCAAGAAAAAGCACAGGACATTGTCTCCTCAAAATTTATGAAATTTAAAAATAGGGTGAAAACATCTGTTACCAAATTAGAAAATATTCCAACCAGAACACAGGACCCGGCTGCCTATAAAAGGAAGAGAAACAGACATTTCCAAGGAATAGGAGACAGGACTCAGAACCTGGACTCTGAGCCACCCATGGAAATCTTTGCCTAAAGACTGGGCCTCTAAGAAGCAAATGCCTCTAGTTCTATGAGTTCTGAATTCCTAGAGAATGGGGCGGCTGTGGAGGTGGATGGCCTTACGTACAGGGAGCTCCCGGAAGTGTGTTTGCAAAGGGAGAAGTAATCAGGAAGAGAGAGGACAGGGACTGTTCATAGCATAACACCGCAGCAGAGCGACGGGTGTCCAGGCTGACTGTGCTCTGGAGGGGGCACATAGGCTCCCAGGAGCCCCTCGCTACTGTGCAGCTCAAAAGCTAGTCCTGTATCTCTGCCTAACTGCTTGATGCCCTGACTCCTCACTCTTTCCAGAAGGTACTTTAAGCCAGAGGAGCTGTATCATTTTTTTTTTTCTTGCTTAGAAACAACTTAAATTATAGAAGGTAGAAGAGATCAAAGTCTTGGAGTAAATGTAAGTCAGTAACAAGCTTGTCATGCAAGCATGAAGACTCGTGTGAGATCACGCCTTTCATGTACAGGCCTGGTCGTGGTGGGTGGCATGCACTGGCAAGGGAAGTACAGACAAGAAGATCCCTAGTGTTTTCTGTCCAGTCACAACGTAACCGTCGAGTCCAGGTCTCAATGAGAGAACCTTTCTCAAAAATCAAAGTTGGGGATGACATCTACTCTTAGATGTCATTATATTCTATGTTCTATAGTCAGGGCAGCACAGGGTTAGCCAGAGTTACGGGACTTTCGGACTGGATGGTAGTGAGGGGCTAGTAGGGAATGATTCTTGAAGAATGATATCTGAGGTTAACCTCTGGTTACACACACACACACACACACACACACACACACCAGCAACAACAAAAGAATACACTGCATCTCAGGCTCTTTGAGTTCAGTGACCATGGACCAGGGTTCTGTGCATTAGTGATCACTTGGCCAAGGCTGGCATAAATGTGCATAGTATGAACTGCAAATTGAGACATTTTGTGTCAGGGTTTACAATTTAAAGGTATATGCTTGGTTCACTAAAGAAAACAAGCTTCACTTTTATAAGGAGTCACAATTGTCTCTAATGTTCAATGAACTGAAGATAGTGGAGTCTGAGGAAAGGTCTAACTGGGTAGACCACCTCAGGATATACAAACTGTAGGGCAAGTCCAAATTACGGGGATGGAAAGCCTCAAGATTCAGCTAACATCCTGTAGCATCTTAATATGCCACACACCATTTTATAGTCTTATACATATTAACCAGGTTCATCTTACAACAACCCAATGGGTCAGATGCTAATCTGACTCTCACTTTACAGATGGAAATTTGAAGCCAAGACTGGTAAAATGACTTGTCCAAGGTCACCTTAGCACTTAGAGGTAGTATGAATGTGATTAAACCTGGGCAACTTGGTTCCAGACCCAGGTAACCATAATAGGAACTTCATAATGCACAGAATTAGAACCAGATGAGGAACAGAAGAATGTCCCACCTGATGCTCCTGTTATGTCCATCGCCTTTAAATTCCTTGCTTTTATAACAGTGATGGTCAGCCTGCCAGCAGTGGGAAGATAGCAGAGTGAAAACATGAGCTCGCCCAGATCCACGTTGTCCTGTAGAAAAAGCACAGACCGAGGCGTTAGAAAGTGTCCTCAGCCAATGGGCAGAGCAGCGCTAGAAATGACACTCTGCTCCTGTTGTTCAGCTCATGAGGCCTTGTATCACATAGAAACTCCACTCCTCTACTGGGATGGTTCTACATCTACAGAAGCACAACTCATTTTTTCACATGGCAGAACTGAGGAGGCTGTACACAGGAAACCACCACACACCCCACCCACATGCACAGCCTCCCACAGGTTCCCATAGTCCAAAAGACCACATTTCCAGAGCACACTCCATGTGGCTCTACTCAACACAGCTATTGCAATTCAGAAAGAGTTGTAAGCACAAAGCATACAAAAGGAGCCTCACAGGGCTGATCACCCCAGCAGAGCTCAGAGACCCTGCTGACAACCCCACTAAGCTTCCAGTGCTCTTTCCTGCAGGGCTTCACATGGTTTGCCCTCTACACAGAGCTCTCGAATGGGCCACACAATCCCCACACACTCCTGCATAACCCAGTCTTCCCCACACTGTACACTGCCATATGTATTCTTAAAATACTGCAAACAACCTTGATCGATCAGTGGCATGAAGTTTCCCCAGAGCATGGAATTTTCTAGGCCCTCATTTAGCTATGGATGAGGATACCACATGAGTGTAACAGTGGCAGTCTCTGACTTCATGTTTCCACATAATTGTACACACTGGGACACAAAAATAGTCCTGCACAGTACCCATGCAGGGAGAAATGTTCAGAACACAGACTTTAGGGAGTCCTGATGCTACTCCTTGAGGACCCACTTAGCCACATCCCATCTAGAGTGTATCTCAAGGAACTCCCATTCCCTCTACTGGTATATTGGAAAAGACATCTCCTTAGGCAATATACAGCCAATCTCAATAGGTCAGAAGATATGAATCTCTCATTTTTCTTTTTAAAGCCCAGGAGAGTATAACTAGGAAGAGGAAAAAAGCTAGTTCATTTAGTTTCAATTTCTGAGAGACACCTGAGGTTAAGGATCTGGGTGCCTGTGTCTAATTAATACAGTTCCATACTGACAGTGCTCTGGGGACTTGGGATCTGGCCCTCAACACCCACAGCACCTCCCCCTTCTGAATTCTTGGAGGATGCTTCTATTTTTAGAAGCACAGATTCAGCTTTGGAAGGTCACCTTGCCAACCTCCTGCCCTGACTGCTTCCACAGGAGGAGGAGGTAAAGGGATCTGTTTGGTAGCTAACGCAGATGGATTGGTCTGTGTCTTCAAGCATCGCCTGGCTCATGCAAATAAATCACCTCACCTTGCAGCCCAGGCTGTCCTGGTTTCTGGAGTCTTGACCTCAGGAGACCTGGGTGACTAGACCTGTCCCTGTGGCGAGAGGTTGGGGGGCATTGTACAGGAGTGAGGTTTCACACATGGCAGGTTCTTGTTGCTGTGCAGTGATGTGTTCCCTTCCATAGAAGTCCAACCTTCCCTTTGCTTTCTAAACCCTCGTCCACTGCTGTGTCCTTGACTTCTATTTTCCCTCTAGTTTTCTTGTCCTACCTCATCCTGCCTAGAGAATCCCAGTTTGAGAAAGTTATTCTAGAAGCAGCCAAAATCATGCCCATGAAGGTTCCATAATCAATTCTTTTAACATATATATTTCCTGAGGGCTTATTCTGTGTGCCTCACTCTGAAAAGATTTGCAACGTGAAATACACTCATCCTACTCCTGGGTCTCCAGGCACATAGTTAAATGTGAGGTGTCAGATTCCTTTTGTACTAAGTATGTGGAGGTTTTTTTTTCACACCATGAATCCCATTCATAAATATTTCTATTGTAAGACTATGTATTCATGAGTTAAAAGAAAACAACAACAAAATTGTCAGACTAAAACCCACAACTGTATCTTTAAAAAACACATAAGTTAAACAAGTAATTATCAACGCGAATATTCTTGACCCTCAAGTGATTTAAAAAGAAATCTTGTGTGTGGGGGTGTGTGGCTCAGTTGGTACAGTGCTTGTCTAGCATGCAACAAATAAATCAGGGCTGATGGCACACTCCCAGCTCTTGGGGAGATTCTCTTGGGAAGAGAATCAGAAGCTCAAGGGCTTCCTTGGCTACATAAGGAGTTCACAAACAGACTGGGCTATATGAGACCATGACAGAGGAGGGTGGGGGGAGATATCTTGTAACGTCTTCTAAAATTCTACTTATAGAAGTATTTATCTATAGAACAATTAAATAAGAATAGAATGGTACTGGAGTGATGACCCAGTGGTTAAGAGTACACACTACTTTGCGTTCAGATCCCAGCACCCACATCAGGAGGCACACAACCTTCTGTAACTCCAGCTCCAGAGGAACGGATGCTTCTGGCACCTGCATTCATATGTACATACTGACATGCCTGCGCACATGTTGACAGACAGACAGACAGACAGACACACACACACACACAATTTAAAATAATTATTAAAGAGTAAAATGGCAGTAATATTAGAGTATTGGAAGACTTAAGTAAAAGAAGTAAAATATCCCCCTTTCACATATACATAACCTGATGCCACTCTTCTTCAGAGTAACACTGTGAATAATCAGGAGGGATTTCATTCATTCACTCAACTTATTCTTTTAATTTTTTATAGATTTATTTATTTCATTTTATGCTTGTGTTTTGCCTGTGCACTATGTTTCTGGTATTCATGGAAATCAGAAAGAGCACTGGGTCTCCTGGAACTCGAGTTATAGATGGTTGTGAACCACCACATGGGTGCTGAGAACTGAACCAGGGTATTCTGTAAGAGCAGCCAGCACTATTGGGCCATCTCCCCTGCCTATCTCCTTAGAACTTCCTTTTTGGCTGTAAGATGAGCACTGTTCTCCCAGAGTCTTGGGACTGAATCTGCAAAAGTGACCCAGAGCCAACATCTCCTGAGAGGCTATGCGCTTCCCTGGCAGTGGGCCAGGAGATCACTGACATCTATGGTAATGTTACTTTCTCACTACAAGCTGACACAGGTTTGGGATCAAGAACCTGTGGATCTCTGTGTCCTCTAACATTCCCTTAAATCAGTACATGAATCAGATGTAAATTTGCTCCTCAGAGATTATTTGTCACAATCTGGAGCAACTTCTGATCATCACCATTGGGGACTGGGATGTCTGTCTACCAGATAGACAGGTAGAGTCCAGGTATACTACAGAAACATTACACAGGCGAGCTTCATTTATTTGGTCCAAAATGTGATCTGTGCCAGGGTTGAGTGACTGCTGAGTATAGGTGTGTCGAGATTCTCAGTAAATATTCTGGAATCCTCAGAAGAGTCAAATATAAAGAAATGGTGGTCAGGTGGTGGTGGTGCATGTCTTTAATCCCAGCACTAGGGAGGCAAAGGCAGGCAGATCTCTGTGAATTCAAGGCCAGCCTGGTCTACAGAGTGAGTTCCAGGACAGCCAGAGTTACAACAGAGAAACCCTATCTCGAAAACTCGAAACACAGAGAGAAATGGGGGAGGAGGGGAGAAAGAGAGAGAGGGAAGAAGACGAAGATGAAGAAGAAGGAAGAAAAGAAAGAATTGGTGGAATGTCTGTCTTCTGTAGCCATATCGAATCAGAGTGCAGAAGCATTACTGGTAAAGAGTGCCCTAGAGGATACAAGGAAATGCTGCACAGAGAAATGAGTCATTGGATCCTACTCTGTGTGGTCAAGTGCAGCACTGTCAGCAAGGCACACTGGGAAATTTGCACAAGCGTCTAAGTTCTCTGTCTTCCAATCTGTAATCTCTTTTCTCTGACTGTGCCTGTGGTGGTCAATGTTAGCTGTATTTTCTGGGTATTAGTGCAATTTTATATTCCTCTGCATTTTCCCAGTGAATTCTTCCCCACTCTATGGCACTCTGGAAGGGTGCTGCAGGAAACTATGCTGAGGACAATATGCAGTCCCCTGCGCTTTGTACAAAGGATGGGTACATAACCCAAGTGGGCTGTTGGAGTCATTCCTAGGATTGGGTAACTACATTTTTTTTTTTAAATTCTCATTTTACTGATGTTATTCACTAGAAGACAGAAGACTAAAATTGTGTGTGTTTTGCACGATGTATAGTAAAAGTAGAAAAACATGACTCTAAGTGGACTTATATATATGCTAAGAATGTGTAATACAGACCTCGAAGAAAGAACTAAAATAATACAAAGAGTTTGCAGCTACAATAAAATTTAAACATGAGATAATATAGGTTTAGAAATTAAAAAAAGGACAGGCAAACATGGGAATGGGACAGAGTCAGAAAAATATATTAGAAACAGAGAGCAAATTGTAAGATGACAAATCTAAACAAAACTATCTCAATAATGACATTACAAATAAATGGTCTAAATCTTTGCATTTAAAAGCTTCTGAAGCTTGGACATATTGTGTGACTGACCTAAGCTCAGTTAAAGCCTTGACTGCCTACCTAACCTTAGATCAGTCATTTCTCAGTTCTCTCTTCTCAGATTTCTCCTTTGGGAGATTAATATCTAAACAGAAGATTGATAATAATGAAAGTTAGTGACACACATGGGCAGTGATGATAACTCAGGCTGTGTAGCCCTTGCCTTGCAAGCACGAGTACTAGAGATTAATCACCAGAACCTGTTGTAGAAATTTATTTTTAGTTGTGTTTAAAATATTGTTTTGTGCACTGTTGAGTGAGGGGCTCCCTAGGTCTTAGTGTTTTGCATTGTCTGTAGGTGTTGGATTTATGTGGGGGTGTTCGATTGTTTATGATCTGCATGTGCTATCAGAAGAACACCTGTGGAGTTATGAATCAATAAAAACACCTGAGCTCAGGCACTTGGGGTTCCATTGTCTGGTGCTGGCTATGACTATGGTTCCATCTGTGGAGGTCTGGCAGAGTTTGTACGTATGAAATATGCCTCTGTGTCTTCCTTGGTGAGCCTCCACAACAGCCTATAACTACAAGAACCCATGGTGTGTTGGCACAAGCTTGTCACCCCGGCACTAGGGAAACAGATAAGACAGCCTGGGGCTTGTTGTCCAGATAGCTGAGCTCCAGGCCAATAAGCCACAAAGCTATGGGACTTCTGGTCTCTTGTCTATTCTTCCTTCCAGCATCACATTCCTCAGTATGACAGGCTCACTGAGAAACCCTGTCTTTAGAGCACCCCTCTCAAAAATAAAAACCTTGTTAAGCAACAGCACTCAGTGCAATCCTAGTTGTGAGATTCCTCCTGGATGACCTTTATGATCATCCATAACAATTATACTGAGGGCCCAAATCAGGTCCTTTTGTAATATGGATTCTATTGATGATCTGCTCATCCCATCTTCTTAGATATTCCAACTGCATTCCTGGTACTACCTCAAGCCATGGCAAAACAGGAAGAAAATAAAGAGAGAGAGAGGCCCCCCTTTTCAGTGACAACCCTACTGATAATTAGCATGCACTGTTAAAGTAACTGTTGGTTGCACTTTATTTATAGGTATTAACATGATTAATTGAACTGCAAGTGTGCGTGGAGGATGACACTTTCTGAGCTGGTGCTGGGACACAAGTGAACCTACAGCCCTCACAGGGTAGTGGGGGGAGGCTGGGATCAGCCCACGCCTTACCTCCGTAGGACATGCTCTCAAAGGATTCTAGGCCTAGTTACCCTTAAGGAAGAATTTTCTCTGACCCTAGGAATGGACACGGTAATTAACAAGACATATGTGAGATGCTCTTTGTGGTCAATAACAAATTTCTCAGCACTAGCTTAACCAGTCTTCTCTAGTTCCTTGGCTTAATATGGAACTTAATAAGCTCCAATATTTAGATATCTAGCTTCCTTCCTTCCTTGCATTACAGAGTCACATTTTCAATGTCGTCTTCAGATCCCTAGCAGGTTGTCAAACAGGCATTTCAATCTTTATCATCCTTTACAAAATGAAGCTCATTTCCCTCACCTGCCCTCAGCCTTCCCGCCCAGCCCCTTTCCATCTTAGTGTGGCAAAACCTCCTAGGGACTGAAGTTAAAAATCTAGTTGTCACTGTATCTATATTTCTCCTCTTTTCTCACCCTCCCACATCTGCAAGTCATGTCATTTCTCCCTTCAAATATATCTAGACTCTTCCCAATTCTCCCTTCTACAGTACCACCCAGTGCAAGGCAACAACATTTTGCATGTGCACTGCAGCATGGCTCTGAGTCTCAGGTTCAGTTCTACTCTGATCGTCGGTGAGGAGTCAGATGGGGCTGACTCAGGAAAGGGCTATCTCTATCTGGCGAGTCGAGGAGACATCGAGGTGCCTGACCTCTCCAGATGAATAGGGCTTTCCCTTCGAAGGCTTCTGGGAGGCGGCTGGAGAGCTCTCACCTCACCTGTGTACACTTGAAGCCAGCTGCATCTCAGTGCTGCAGTGGCAGACAGGACTGACAATGATAATAACACTAAGAGGAACTCAGTGGAGCCACTTTCCCTTCCTATAAGGAAAAAAATGGCTTTATTTGGTTTTGAATCTGGGTTTGCATCTGCTGGGCACTCACTCCAATATATTTAGGCAGCAGCATCTCACCATGAGAGGGCCTAAAAGGTACACAGCTTTTCTCAGCAGTAATATTTTCTGTCATACTGGAGCCAAGCAACTGGGAACACAGAGTAGATCTTCACGACAGGGCAGTAGTCTTGGGTCCCAGCTAGGAGAAGGAGGCCATCTTCCCATGTATAAAAAACTAAGCCACTTTCCCAAAAAATCAAACATGGTTTGAGATGGCTCTCATCTCAGGTATATATTATCAGGAGCCATTATTGATGGGTGGTTTCCAAATCTTTCAAAAAATCATTGAGTATGCTTGCTACACCAAGCATGAGAACCACATACATGTATACCTGCATACACTCATGAACATATATCCCTCCCCCAATACCAGAACTCATTTAGTTAATGGGTTCATTCATTTCCTTTTATGACCAAGCTACTAGACACACAACAGGAAGCTTGAGTGGGCACAGTAAGAATGACCTCAGTATGCACGACATGGTGAGTCCTCTTCTGAAATCCTTGCAAATGATCTGGATCAGCTGTTCTCAACTTGTGGGTCTTGACCCCTTTTCGAGTCAAATGACCCTTTCACAGGGATAGTTATCTAAGACCATCTGTGTATCAGATATTTACATTATGATTCATAACAGTAGCAAATTACAGTTTTGAAGTAGCAACAAAAATAATTTTATGGTTGGGGGTCACCACAACATAAGGAACTGTATTAAAGTGTCACAATTGAGAAGGTTGAACCACTGATCTGGATGATTTAGCCTAGACAATAGTAAAGGTGAATTCATATCCAAAATGATCACTATAAATAAATGGTTAGTGAATGATTCAACATTATGTGTTTTAACCATTTCCAAAATGTTGTCAATAGTCTGGAAGAAGCAGAATTTGACAGGATACAACAGACTTGATTAGTAGACAGGAGTCTAGACTAGAAATCCATAAAATCCTGATGGGTAAGATGAATAAAGTCTAATAATACAAATTTATTAAGATGAATTATTTAAGGACCTAAAGCATCAACAATTCCTACAGTAGATCTAACCTAATGCATGTGAGAATCACAGGTTTTATTCTAATTTAGCCAAAATGTGATATAGCTATCAGCAACTAATTTTGCACTATGCTACACCAACCAAGGTATGGTTAGAAGAGAGAAAGGGTGTGGGCATCACCCACTTAAAATACAACTTCTGTTCTGGGCGTATGAAGTAGCCGGAAAGTAAATAGTGATAAGATCAGCCACTATGGGAGACTCATAGGAGGAGCAGTGAGGAGCTGGTAAGCCTGTAAGCTTTAAGGAAAAAAAAAAAACCAATAATTAGGAAGCACAAGATTCCTGTTGGCATTAATTTGAATTTCTGTCACACAGAAGTGGGGCTGAATTTGCTCTTAATGGTTTCAACAAGAAGAATTAGAATCCATAAGTGAGAGCCACAGGAAATCTATAATATTCTCTTCTATCACAATCCCAAGCCATGGGCTATCTTTGAAAGTAATGCATTCCCCATCTGTTCAGCAAGTTTCAGTGTGTTAGAGAAGAATCAAGTATCAATAAGGCCAGTTGAACAAATGGAAAGGCTTTTCTTTCTTGCTGTCCTGATCCCCTGTAATCCCATGGATCAGACACACTCATAAGGGGACAGGTAATGAGGCAGGCAAACACAGGACAAGCTTAGCAACCTGAGTCCACTCGGCTTGGCTGTGCACACTCCTAACAATGCACCCAAGCAACCTGTTGGCATGCCCCACTTACACTAGGCTGCAAGTACTACTGCTTTAAACAATGGAAATATGTTATTTCCCTTAGCAACTCCTTCATGATGCTGTTTCTACTCAAACACATCCTAGAATATATCCTAAAATCAACGGAGATGAGTCCATCTGGCCTGAATTGGTTTTGGGTGCATGTTCAATTTGTGGAGAACATCCACTTTGCCATATTATGCCTATGCATAATTGGGCATGCATATTATTAAAATAAAATGTATCACAGAAAGGGGTATTTGTAGCAAACAGTCTTATGTAATCCAAGCTTGTCAATTAAAACAGAGAAAATGGACAGTATGCTCCTTCACAACCAACTTCTGTTCTTGAGCCCTGTAAAGGAAGACAAAAACAGTAATTGGGGCCTTTTGAATACTCTCTAACACAGCCTGGTGTCATAACTGGCAGTGTGAGTTTCTCTTTTTCATCTGCATTATTGTTTTGCTTTTTAATAAAGGTTCCTTGCTGCTTTGCAATCTGTGTGCACCTTGGGACAACTCTTTAGACACAAGGCCAATAACCAGGAAACGCCTGGCCCAGACAGTAAGAGACATAATAGATTTCTGGGCCAGGACTACTGTGTTATCAGAACCATGACTAAGGAGGTTTCTTAGGTAGAGTGTGTGACTGCCTTGGAAGAGAAGAGCTGGAGAGAAAGTCTGTTGCTTAAAGAATGTTAATCCACATCCTAGGAGCATAAAAGGGAGATGGTA
This sequence comes from Cricetomys ansorgei, assembly GCA_026225945.1. NCBI lineage: Eukaryota > Metazoa > Chordata > Mammalia > Rodentia > Nesomyidae > Cricetomys > Cricetomys ansorgei. The sequence continues at coordinate 1,584,962 of JAMJFZ010000597.1, read as the reverse complement.
ATATGCAGCTGAGTCCCAAAACATTGTGCCCCTGGCAAAGAAATTTGGGGAATGGAACCTTCTTTTCTTCCTCCTTCCTTTTCTTTCTCTCCTCAACATTGCCTTCCTAATAGATACTTTGAGGCTAATGTTTGATTTTCTTTCATCCTTCTATTTTCCCAGGGGTCATATCTAGCTAAAGAGGGTCCTTGGATAAAACAAAGACGTTTTCAAAAATTAAAGAGCACAAGAAAGGCTCTAGTATTTAATTTGAATGTTCAATGACTATTCAGAAGAGATTTTTTTTTTTAAAGAAAAAAACAGATCCTCCAATAGCAATAGAAAAAAGTCACAAAAGTAAATTTAGGTGAAGATTTGTTCTTATTTAAGGACTGTGGGAATCTCAGAGCATCCTCAGAATTGAGCATTGTGTACTGGCTTGGTTTGGTACAGAATGATTTGCTAAGTAAACATTAAGATGAGTTGGAAGTGATTCGGAATTCACCCTGCATCCTCAGCATCTTTGTCATCCTGAAACTTTCCATCTAAGAATTCATGCCATTTATTGAAAGTGAAGGTAGAGCTCTAGTAAAGACACCTCACGAAGAGAAGCACGGTGGGAAATGAGTCAAACCAACATGTGTGTGGTGTGAACTGTAACACAGAAAAGCCCATTCTTATCCATTTCCTAGATGGAGATTTTGTCCACTAACAATTTACAGGCCATAGGGCTATTTTGTTGTTTAGTATTATCTGAGGTTGGAGACGAGCACTATGTGTCTTCCACTCCTTCTCTGTCCCCATTAACTGCTCCCAGCCTAACACTGACAGCCTAATACTCGTGTTTCATATCTCAAATGTGTCTTTAAAGTTGTTTTTAGATTTATTTATTTTATCTGTCTGAGTGCTTTGCCTGCATGGTTGTATGTACGCCATTCATGTACACTGCCCATAGAAGCCAGAGGAGGGAGTCAGATCCTTTGAAACTGGAAATTAGGGCTGACTGTGGGTTGCCATATGTGGGTGCTGGGAACTGAAACTGGGTCCTCTGCAAGAGCAGCAAGTGCCCTTCATCACCAAGCCATCTCTCTAGCCTCAAATATGTTTTGATCACAGTTCTTCCTCTTCATCCTCCTTGCAACAGTTTCTGAAGATGCAGGGTAGCCTACCACCCCAACCAATCCTTCATGCTCACACAGATTCACTCCTTCCGTAAATTCTCCAATACATTCCATATGCTCTTATGTTAAAATCCAAACCTCGCAGTATGTTCTAGAAAAGGCTTCCCAACTGTTAATTCTCCTAACTTACCCCTTTCTCAATAGCTCCGAGTAAGTCTCAACCCTCCCTCCCACCTTTCATTCCTTTGAGTGTTGTTACTTCTCCCTAAGTAACACTTTCAATGCAAAACTTTATTTCTGCATCTTTTAAAAAGTTTTAATTATTTATTTTTGATACAAGATCTCATAGACCAAGCTGGCCTAAAACTACCTATATAACTCAGGCTGGCCCGGAGTTCTAGATCCTTCTACCTTATTCAAGTGCTGGGACTATAAGTTTATCACCATGTTAATCTATTCCTTTTTCCTTCTTAATCTTTGAAGATTCAGTTTGCCAAGTTATATCACTCTGCAATATTTAAAATGTCTCCAAGCCTGTGCTGTCTGCTCTGGCAACTCCTTGTTCATATTTCTAATATCATATGAAATTAGTATGGGTGGCAACGTAGCTCAGTTGGTAAGGTCCTTGCATAGAATACAGGAACCCCTGGGTTTGATCACCAGTACTACATAAAACCAGGCATGGTGGTGCATACCTGTAATTCCAGCACTTGGGAGATAGAGCTAGGAGGATCAGAAGTTCAAGGTCATTCTCAGCTACATAGCAAGTTCAAGACCAGCCTGGGCTACATGAGATCTTGTCTTAAAAATAAATAAATAAAGGACAGTTGTGAGTCTGAAATGTAAAAGGCAAGAGCCATGTATTCCTTTTGCCACATTTATCCAGGGAGTAGGAGAGGTTAATTAATTTGCTCAAAGTCATTGGGCTACTCAGTATAGGAGACACACTCCCAACCAGGCAGCCTGACTGCAGATCCTATAGTTCCCCCACGTAGGTGGCCTTTTCACAGCCAACATTCTCTTTGAAGCTAGATTTACTACAGGGAAGGTGTGGTCACATTCTTTCTTGACTAGTGAAGATTTGTGGAAACTTGGAAAAGTTGAGCCAAGAGGGTAAAAAAAGAAGAAAAGGATGTAGGTTCTTCCTTTTGTCACATAATATTTCCACCCTCTGGAATGACCTTCTGTCTCACCCTTCATCATAAGAAACATTTTTTTTTTTGCCTTTTTGACTAGTGGGGAGAAAGAGAGAAAGGCACTACCTCGACTAAATCTAATTTGAGAACTGGGGCAAATGGTGCTTTAGCCAAAGAGGATCTACATTTCATCCAAGCACAAATATCAGACTACTTTCCTCTGTGCGCAATTTTCTAACACTATTGAGGGAAAGAGAAGATTTGGTACAATAAAGGGCAGTTTTAGGAAGGTGTAATAAAGGACCATCTTAGGTGCATTTCAAAGAACAATCATAGATTGCATGGGCCTGAACCTACTCTCTGAATTACCGTGCCCAGGCAGTCAGTACAGCGTCTGACATACATGTGTTAACTCATTGCTTTCTCACCATATTCTGCCTACAGCAGTGCCTGGCACAGAGTGGGCTCACAGAAAACTAGCACATTAGTGGATGAGTGGTAGTAGTCTCTTCAGAGGAGCAGACAGACTGATCAGGAACAGCTCAGGGCAGGGACTCCTCTCCTCCAGTTCACCTCTTTTTCAAAGTTATTCTACAGTCTGATCTACAGTGTGGATAAAGGGGACATAAGTATGCTGACAGAATTCCTCTGGAAGCAGACAGAGGTTTCAGGAAAGATGACAATTTTCCATTGTAAAACATCAGCCCACATCAATAGGCTGAGCCATTGGCCCAGTCACAATGTTGATCAATGTCAAGAATGGGTTTGCATTGCTTCCATACTTTGCTTCCAACCTCATGAGATCCACATCTTCATTTAGAATGTATCAAATAATAGTAGAATTTCAAAACAAATGTCCTAGTTCAACTTTTCCAGGATGACACAAATGGGTGGGGGTAAGAGGAACAGCAGTTTTCTCCATCCAGTACTCTGATACACATGGGATTTCCTCTTGTTGTTGTTGTTGTTGTTGTGTGTGTGTACTGAACCCAAAGCTTGTGCATGCTAGGCTAGTGCTCTACCATGGAGCTATACATCCCTTCATTTAAATGTATTTACTCATTTATTTAGCAATTACTTGCTGGATATTTACCATGTTCTAGGCATTACAGTAGGTGCTGGGGCTGCTAAGAAGAAGAAAGGGTAAGAATTCTTGCTGTAATGGAACAGTCATTCAAACAGACATGGTAGAGTCCAGAGAACTAAGTAACTCTATTATATTGAAAGGAGTGATTAATAAGCTAAAGGTTGATCAGAGCTGGTGAGGGGAAATGCAAGCTTAAGTAGCTTGCCAAGAAGTCTTCAGAGACGGTATTGTATAAGAAAAGACCTGAAAAAAGTCAAAGTTTAAGGCTGAAGGCTGACAAGGGAAACAGCTAGTTAGAGAAAGCAGTCCTGGGTAGGAGTGGGTCTGAGCAACTGTAGGAGGATGATGTAGCTAGCATGGAGACAGTGTGCAGGATGGTGGTAGAGATGTAGTAGTTAGTCACTATGTGGGCTCAGTAAGGAAGAGACTGAGGCGTTTTCATAAGTGTAACCCCTGCCAGACTTCAGCAGAGGGAACCACCATCTTGACCAGTGCCATACTGGACAGTGGAACCCAAAGTGTCTGAGCTCAGGGGTTTTAATGGACTCAGAATGCCTTAGGTGTTTTACTGATAACATGTGCAGATCATAAGCAATTGAACATCCCCCACATAAATCCAACACCTTCAGACAATACAAAACACCAATACAAAATACCTAGGCAGCCCCTCAACCAATAGTGCACAAAACAATTATTTTATACATAACTAAAAATAAACTTCTACAACATAGAGAGTTGAGAAATGTGGGGAAGGACAGGTCCACATCCTGGAGGTCATGAAGGACTCTGGCTTGGTGCTGGTTTTTTTGTTTTTTGTTTTTTTTAAAGATAGGATAATTTATCCCAAGCTGTCCTTGAACTCATTATTGAGGATGAGCTTGGACTTTTGGTTCTCTTGCTGTCACCTTGCAACTTCTGGGATTACAGGTGAGTGAGCACCAGCACACTCAATTTATGTTGTGCTGAGGATTAGACCCAGGACCTTCTGCATGCTAGGTAAGCACTCTTCTGACTGAATGACATCCCTAGTTCAGGATTCTGGTTTTATTCTGATGAAATAAGAACTACTGGTAAATTAGTGATATGGAATCAACCAAAAATCCAGAATTATCACTTCAGCTTCTGTATAGATAACATATTAAGGGGCTAGCAGAGAAAATTAGGAGCATGTTTATGACACTCATGAGCTGGTTTTAGCTAAGTTCTACAGATTGTTTTGGATTTCATAAGGTCTCTAGTCATTAAAAAGTATTGTTGCATTAGGTCCTGCAGTATATGGAAGGGAGATGGCAAAGAGTTGCAAAAGGGAACTAAGAAAATATTCTCCCCAGGAACTCAGTGATGGCAAAGCAAGAGATCCCCTGAATTTAGGACAATACAGAAAAATGTAAGAGGAACTAGGTGTGGTGGAACATGTACATAATCCTAGCAATTGGAGGGCTGCGTTTGAGTCTAGTCTAGGCTACATATTAAATTACAAACCAGGTTAAATTATAAGGTTTATTTTATTATTTTTAATTATGTGCATGTGTGTGGGTCTGAGTAATGGGTACATGCATATTAGTGCTGGTACCTGCAAAGGCTAGAGGCATCAGATTCGTAGGAGTTGGAGTTACAGGCAGTAGTGAGCCACCTAGTTTGGGTGCTGAATATTGAACTCAAGTCCTCTGTAGGAACAATAAACGCTCTTAGCCAGCGAACAGTCTCTCCAGCCTTCAGGGTAAGAGTCTATCTTAAAACAACAACCACAAAAGTAATAAGGGGTCGGAGAGACGACTCAGGGGTCGAGAACGCTGCTTGCTCTTCCAGAGACTCAAGTTTGTTCGCCAACACTCACGCCTGGGCAGCTCACAACTACTTTTAACTCCAGATCCAGGGGATCTGATGTCTTTTTCTAACCTCTTTAGGAACCAGCACTCACATACACATACCTACGCATACCTACACACACACACACACACACCCCAAATAAATAAAAATAAGTTACACAAATAAAACAAAAGCAAAAGAAGCAGACAGACAGACAGAAAGTAAGCTATAAAAGGCTTAAGATATTCATCAGGTAGCCTTTCCTTCCACTTTTGTGCCCAACTACACCCACTGCAGGCCTCTGCTTCAGTTCCAGCAGTCAGGAAGTAAAGGCTCCTCGGCTTCCAGGAGCCTCCAAATATCTTAGAGGAAACAGCCTGAGTTATGTGAAGCTACATTTTTGTTGGTAAAAAATAGCACACTGGCAATTTTATGCCATCCAGCTGATGACATGGCTCAAGGTGAGAACCAGCTTAGCTGATGGGAACTTATCCCCAAAGAAAATCAACTCTGAATGACCCAGGCAGCCAAGGATTCTGACAAAGACTAAACTTGCAGAATCAGGGCCAAACCATGTACAGATGTGGCTATGGGGAACTCTGGATCTCATCACAGGATAGCAACAGCAATATGGAAGCATGAGACTCGAGGTGGAGAAAACCACTCCAGGGCAAGACAGACAGGAATGAGAATGTCAGAGTAACATGTGCAGTCATTTTAGTTAAATATGGGACAAAGAGGAAGACATCATAACTGTGCTTCACCTCTTCCATTGAGACTGGTCTAACCCTGAACCAGGATGAGATAAAGATTCACAAAACAAACGGTTCCACCAAAACAACAACAAGCAAGCAAATAAAGTGATAGGCTGACTCTTACATAAATACAGCTGAAAAGTCTCACATAGTAACAATAAAATCTACCAGTATTAATATACTTTAACCAAGGTTTATTTCCAGGCACATAGTTACTCAAAATCAGTAAATGGGGTTTGTAATGAATCACATTAATAGATAGAGGAGAAATATCATTAAGAATCTCAACAGAAAAGATAACAGGGGTATGAGATGGCTGAGCTGAGTGAATAAAGAGCCTGCTGGGCAAACATGACCACCAGAGTTTAGATCCCCAGCATCCATGTAAGACCTGGGCGTGGCAGGGTACATCTGTAGTTCCCACACTGCAGGGAGAAAGCTAGGTGGACTCTGTGGCTCACAGATCCTCCAGCTGAACTGGCATGCTTTAGATTCTGTGAGAGACCCTGTCTCAAAAATGAGGTGGAGGGGCAGAGAGTGCAGTTCAGTGGCAGAGTGCTTGCTTCATATGTGTGAGGCTCAAGGTTAAGGTCCCCATTATCACCAAAATAATGATGGTGATGGTGGTGGTGGTGGTGGTGATGTGAAGACTAATAGAGAAAGATCGCACACATTGATCCTGACTTCCACACGTGCACATATAGGTGGACACTCCTACACACACACACACAGAGGCACACTAAGGTGGAAAGTAATCGAAGAAGCTACCCAGCGTTGCTGATGTTACCCTCTGGCTTCACATATACTTGCATACGTATGAACACATACGCCAGGTGGTGGTGGTGCATGCCTTTAATCCCAGCAGAGGAGGCAGATGTCTGTGAGCTCAAAGACAGCCTAATCTACAGAGTGAGTTCCAGGAGAGCCAGAGTTGTAACAGAGAAACCCTGTCTCAAAACAAACAAACAAATAAACAACAATAACAACAACAAAACCCACCAAAGCACACATACGTAAATTTAAACAGAAAAAAATATTGTATACAGTTTGAGATCTAGTCTTAAAAAGCAAATACAAAACTTAGTACTGTGACACTAAGTCTATCATCATTGAATTTAGGAACAGGACCAGAATCCCTGCTCTCGCTCTTTTTAAGTAGTTTGAAATGTTCTATGGAATACTGTAAAATGCAAGAAATAAATAAAACAAACATAATTTAAAAAATAGTTGCTATGTAATTATTCAAAGAGGCAATGAGAACTTAGCTGACAACCCAAGATAACCAAGTAAAAAACTATTGTGGCTAATGAGACAGGTGGCTAATTACAAGTGGGCAAAAATAAAGAACTCCTACAAATCAGAAGATAAAAACAACCCAATTAGAACTCAACAGCAGCAACTAAACTGTAAATATAATAAATGAATATATGTAGGAAGGTCCTCTGAATCATTAGCTACAAAGAAAAATCACAATAAAATACCACCACTAGAACGGCCAAAACAACAAAGGCAACAGCAAGCACAGGCAAAAATGTGAAGCAGCGGAGCACTCAAGCACCACTGGCAGGGATGTAAAACAGGGCTTTGAAAAACCATCATCATTTCCATTTCATTTGATCATCTTTGAGACAGGGTCTTGCAAAGTAGCCTACATTGTTCTGGAATGTATACATATAACCCAGGCTGACCCTAAATTCACAATCCTGTCCCAGACGATATGACAGCAAAAGTGTCTGTGTGTGTGCCTGTGTGTGTGTGTGTGTGTACAGGTGTGTGCTGCTGCCCATACAGGACAGAAGAGGGTTGTGCATATACCTCAGAACTGGAGTTACAGGCTGTTATGAGTTGCCTGATGTAGGTGCTGGGAACTGAACTCTGGTCTTCTGTAAGAGCAACAAGTACTCTTAACACTGAGCCATCTCTCTCCAGACTCCTGGTTTTTATTTTTTATTAACACAAATCTATCTTAACATCAAGGGACTCTACTCCTAGGTGTTTAATCAAGACAAATTAAAGTATAAACTCATACAAAGACTTATACAAGACTATCTATGGCAGCTCTTCATATTATCCATTCATATTCTCTAAACAGCAAACAATAAAAAAAATCCAAATATCCAAGAGCAGGGGAAGTGATAAATTCTGATACTGAGTATAACATTACTCAGCCCAGAAGGAAAAAAAATACCAACAAAGGTACCGCCACACTCCACAGCACAGCTGAGTATCAAAAACACTTCATGCAGCAGAGGAACCCTTTTTGCAAACACAGGCAATAGTGAACTCTGAGAGCAGGAAATCATGGGGACAAAAGTAAGAACAAAGCTGTTCTTGGAAAGGCTGAAGGGAGAAAGGGACCAGAGAACCCTCAGCAGCAACAGAAATACTCTACACCTGGTTTTACATGATGAACACGAATGTCAAATTCTTAAAATTGAACTGAGCACTAAATATCTATACATTGTATTAAATATAACTAATACCTCAATTTAACAGAAGGCTCTATGTTCAACAGGAAGGTAAAAATTTTTTGTTTTGCTTTGCTTTTTTTAAGACAGGGTTTCTCTGTTATGACTCTGGCTATCCTGGAACTTACTCTGTAGACCATGCTGGCCTCAAACTCACAAAGATCCTCCTGCCTCTGATTCCCAAGTGCTGAGGATAAAGGTATATGCTACCACTGCCTGGCTGAAATATTTTTTAAAATGTAAAATTTCTACTTCTCAATGGCAGCAAAAAGAAAAAGTATGAAGGAAAAAGTCTTTAAAAACTATATAACAAATTTAGATTTTAAAAAGTTCATAAGCTAGGTGTGGGAGGCACATAACTGTAATCCTAGCACTCGGGGGGTTAAGTAGATTATGAGTCTAAGTTCAACCTGCCTACAGTTAGTTCCAGGTCAGCCTAACCTACATAGTGAGACTGTGTCTCAAAAGCATTCTTTTCCCCGAGAAGAAGGAGGAGGAGGAGGAGGTGAAGAAGGAGGGAAAGGAGGAGAAGGAGGAGGAGGAGGAGGAGGAGGAGGAGGAGGAGGAGGAGGAGGAGGAGGAGGAGGAGGAGGAGGAGGAGGAGGAAAAGACTCTTGCTGAAAACTTCAGCTATAGGACATGAAGAAATCAAGAAGCTTCAAGGAACAAGAAGCTTCCTCCCTGTTGGTTGGCTTTCATAGTACCTGAAGGTGCTATGTAGGCTTCTGGGGAATAAGTCATCAACAGTCTTCCCCATCTGTGAACTTTATAAGCTACAATGATGATGGACACAGCAAAACAAAATTGCCCATGGTTGCAATAGTGGCACAAATTTACGGAGGTAACCAACTGCTTTGTGATTAAATTCGAAGACCATTCAGTAGAAGATAACACATGCCTGGTATTGTAAATAAATAGTTGAAGATATCATATACCCCAGAGGTGAAATATACTACTATATAACACATACCCATAATCTATACCAATAGATTAATGTCGCTCCCAGATATAATCAGAGAATTGTCTTTGTGCAGTGGATGATGGTTAATACAGAAACACACATACAAAATAAGTCTCTATGAAGTACTTGGTCATGAACAGTACATCCCACCCCCCAAGGCTCAGAGACCATTGAGGAAGATTGAGTAGAAAGATAGAGCAAGAAGTCGGGGCGGGGAGGGGGACGAGAGAAAAACTGTCTTCTGGACACAACAGGATTGTCACATTCATTACGTCACAGCAGGTGTGGTTGTCTGTACATGATCTGCACAAAATCAAGCCGGCCATCATTCTAACATGGATGAAAGAAGGGCTCATGAGATTCTATCCCTAGTGAAGGAGTATTGGTAATATTGCTTCTGGGAAAGGGAAGGTCAGTCTTTTTTGACGGTGTGCCCTCTGATAGGTCAATCATGCAATGAGTACATAGGCAGCACAAACTGGAATAGGTGGGTTTACATTTCTGTTTTGAAAAAGAGACAAAATGTTGAGAGGGAGATGAAGGTTAGATCTTAGAGGCGCTGGGAGGGAAGTTACGGGGGGGTTAGGAGGAGTTATGAGTGAATATGAACAAAACAACACTGCATACAAGTATGAAATTCTCAAAGAATAAAAATATTATTACAAAGATTGGGAATTGTCTAGTTAGATGATAAAATGAATTATTGTAAAATACATTTGCTGTTATAGTTATCTTATAATAGCTTATAAAATAAAATGCATAAAACATACTCAGATGTTATAGAGGGGTGTTTATTCAAAAGAACTAAATTCGATTGACTCCCAACCAGATACTAGTAGATTATATGTTTCTATTTATATGTGTGTATGTGTGTGGTATGCTTGTGCATTGTGTGCTTGCATTATGTGGGCATACATATATGTGCATGTACATGCAAAGGCCTAAAGTTGAAGCCAAGTATCTTCTCAGATGATGTCCTGCTTTATTTATTGAGTCAGGGTCTCTTACTGAACCCAGAGTTCACTGATTCCAGCTTGCCCTGGGCATCTCCCATCTCTGCCTGCTGAGTGTTGGAATTGCAGCCATCTTCCACATCTGCCCACCTTTCATGTGGGTTCTGTAGATTTGAACTCCAGTCCTTATGGTTGTGTAACAAGTGCTTTCTTTATCCAATAAACCATCTCTCCAGCCAAATAGCACAATTCTAAACAATATACTCTCAACATTGTCTTTCATTCCAGTAATTCCCAGGACCAACATGATTAGAGTAAGAGAACATCTGTTTGAGAGCAACAATGAACAGCTTTTATATTCTAGTTATTTCCGTATTTATTTTAATCTCATTTCATTTCAGGCTTCTGCTTTGTAACTCTGCCCAAAGTTAAAAATATCTGAATCTGTTATATGATAATATAAATGTTCTTCAGTAAATGTTGGTTTATTCAGATAGGAATGAGAGAACTAGTTACTCGGTGGTAATTTAGTTAAAATCATTAGTTTATACATAAACCAAGTCAACTTCTAACGGATTCACATTATAGAGACCGTGGCTTTAGACTGCTGCTCCTGGAGTCAGACTGTCTAGGTTTGATTCCGAGATCTGCCATTCACTCCAGGAAATCACTTGACCCTCTGAAGGTTTTTTGAGGACCACAGGAGATAATACAGATTTCTTAGAGCAGAGTTCAGCAAACGGTTAATAATCACTCAGTGGATCTTAGTTCTTAGTATTGCTATGGTTTAAATAAGTAGGTTTTATGGTCCTGGGAAAGAAGCTGTTGGTAGGAGGGACTTTCTAAGTATGACTGCCAGGACAGAAATTCCCAAAGGAGAGCATTGCACATGTGAATTCATAAACAATAACACTAAAGGCAAATAAATGTTGACAATTTTAACTTCAAAGAGATCTGAAAATTACTTTAAAAACCTAGTACATGATATAAGAATGAATAAAAGCTAAAGATTAAATCACAACAAGATGGTATTTACACATAGAAAATGATGCTTAACCTCATCAATATTTTAAAAAACCCAAAAATCACATAGAAATCATTCTGCCAATAAAAATTTTAAAAAAAACATACCATATTTTGCCTTTTAAGTTAGCAAACATCACCATAATATATTAGCCTACTATGATATTTTTTAACCTGGGAGGACCATCCTAAATTAAATAATCACTACAACAACAAGAAAAAAGACAGAAGAAAAAACATGAATGATGATGTTTCAAGAGAGAAATGATGACAAGAGAGCACTTATCTTCTTTATGGCCTGGTAGACAGCAGAGGCTGAAATGTCTACAAGCTCCACGGACAATTTCCATTGCCATACAGTGGAATTTGTCCTATAGGTCATACAACCACTATATGTACATTTATAATACGAACATTTACACCCACAGTAAAGCTAATTTAATAATAATGTTTATGAGGGAATGAAGAAACTGGCATTTAGACATGACTTATGAAACTTAAAATAGTAAATCTAGACTACAGACTAAATTAACAAGGCATACAGAAAATCCTAAAATGTCTATACCACCATTCAGAGCTTGTGACCCTGCTTCCTGACTCCCTAGAAATACTTAATTTCAGAAGTAAATATGCTGCTCAGAAATACAATCTCTCCAGTTCAAGTTAATATGTAATTCACTATATTGACAATAATGTTACTTAAGTACATTTAAATATAAAGTAAAGTATAAACTATTGTTACAGCTTTTATGCAATCATAAACTAAAACAAATGTATGTAGTAAAACAAAACTATAAAACAAATAAAAAAAGAAATAATCCCAAGGAAATAATTGAGTAATGTAAAAAAATGCATATATGAGAATTTACATCTTAGCATAAAGCCAAAAAATAGTAGTTAAATATTAATCAATATGAGATTGATTAAAAGGAGATTATGGTATATCTGCATATTCAACGGAACAGCAATAGGTAGAAAGTGTATAACCTAAAATGAAGATGTGCGTATTTGTTCAATGATATGGAAAAAGTTCACAGAAAGAACAAAATGCATGATTATAAGAGGACTATACACAGAGTAATCTTGGGTTTGTTTTAAAAAAGTGTTTGCTTAAGTTTGAGCATTGAAGAAATCCTGAAATAAACATACCAAGGTATTAGTAGGCACTTAGAGTAACAGTTATGTACATAATGTCACTTTGTAGGTAGGAAGAGACCAGCACCTGGAAATCCAGTGGGGTGGGAGAAGAGCCTCGCAAGGGAAGGATGCATTTACAGATAAAGCCCTAAGACTCATGGATGTCAGATTTCAGAGAACCTGAGAGGCATAGAGGGACCAAGAGGAGGTGTAGCATGTCCTCATGATTAGTCAGAGCCATAACTATGGGAGATAGTTTCTTGGAGAGTTATGTGTTAAGAAGATGGTCCAGATAGAGACAAGGTTCTGTCTCTCGAGGGCTGGTAACACACCAAAACCAGCAGGGCCTCCTTCAGTAGAGATTACATGAGCACAGGGCACACAGCAGAGCAGGAGTTGGTGATTAGTGCCAGCATCCCAAGTTAGACACAGCGTGCTGTACTTCTGGCCCTACAGACTACGGGCTGTAACTGAGAAGGGGGTAGGAGCCTGATGTATATTTAACAATGGTGCATGTGACTTCTGGTGACTTTTAACTCTGCTCACATATTTTCAGATTCTTCAGTGGTTTTGATAATCAAAGTAAAAACAACTAGAAAAACCTCAAAGAGATACATGACTCCCTGGAAATGCTAGTAAAGAGAAAGCAGTGAGGGTTGTTGGTAAGAATACAGTGGGCAAATAGCTCAGTCAGCTTGTTCATTTATGTAAAGAAAGTCACTCTGGGCATCAGGTCCCACAGTTTTTGGTGAGCAATGATGTGCACAACCATCTCCAGCCTCAGCAGAGTCTTCATTCAGTTTGCTCAGAGGTGCACATAAACACAGGGCAGCTAAGCACTGGTAAGAATGACATCTAATACATCAGAAATGAGAAATCTGATTATTTCATCCTTAGTGGAGAAGATACAATCAACTGTTCTCTGTATGTGGGAAGAGACTAATAGATTCTAAAAGACTAGAGTGTCTGTTTTCCCACAGGATCATCTGCGCTCATTTCCCCACCTATCATGAGGATGGTTAAGGAATCCTCTTACTTTGTTTTCCTTCAGTAAAAACGCTTATAGCAGCATTATCGTAGCTCTTCATACACCGTGTGACTGCTGGACAGTTTCGGTGTAAGAGGGAGCAGCAAGGACGGGATGAAGGTAGCGTGAGTCTAGGAAGAAGCGTGTTTAAACCTGAAATACCCCAGGAGCATGTTCACCCAGACACACTGACAAAGCAAAGAAACCCTGGTGATCCGTAAAGCCTGTCTGGGAGGCAAGTCTTCCCTGTCCCTCCTGGGCAGGAGGTTCAGTTTAGGACAGATTCTTTTTTCTTTCTTCTCTCCCTCCAGCATTTGCTCTCTCATCCATCTGTCACAGCTGCAGAGTTCCCCAGCCATGAAGGGATCTGACCCCAAATTCTATTTTTGTCTTGGTGATGCCTGGCATTTTTCAGAGACAAATGCAACTACTGGAGACAACTAACTCTGCTCAGGCAGGTTAAACTTTTCAACTGGGTCACAAAGAGACCTTGAATATACACATGGAATTCTCAGCTCTATAACTAGTTTGCAACCAGCCTAGGCTATGTGAGATCCTCTCTCTCTCTCTCTCTCTCTCTCTCTCTCTCACACACACACACACACACGCACACACTCACACAAACTCTCACACACCCACACACTCACATAGACACAGGTATATATTATATATAATTATGTGCATGTATTTACACATATGTGTGTCCTTAGAAACTACAGAAAGGCTGATGAAGTGGCAGTGAAGAATTTGCAATAATCTGGTGAAAAACGAGGAAACTACTTTTGTCTGTCACACTCTATCTTTTAAAAATTAGTATTCATTTTAAAATCAAACAGAATTGAAGAGTTCAAGCTCGGTCCTGTTACCTGTGGCACACATCTCAACTCTGTGAGTTTGGGTGAGTTATTTAACATTTGTTTCTGTGTATACATTATTTTGTGAAGTATGAAAAGTCATGTGTCTTTGGCACTAGACACTCCACAAAACTTAGCTATTATCTCCCAGTTGAACAGACCTCCTATTCCCCTCCAGATCTGTTTGTTTTTATCCATGAGGAAATGGCTTTGCCTCTCACTTCACAGAGAAAGTAGATGTCATTAAATAGGAACACACATATTGCTGCCAGTGTCCTTACGAAGAGGCTGCACTGTCATCCCCCTTCCAGCTTGAGAAGATGTACCCCCAACTTATCTAGTAGCATGAATACCCAATCCCTCTAAGCTCCCTGGGAAACTCAATGGATTATGTGTGTCCTCCTCAGTCTTCTGAATTTCCTTCTCCAATGGAGCCTCTGTATTAGTATTATTTAACATAATTTCTGTATTTTAAAAATAAGCCTCTTCACAAGGAGCTGGTGGCACATGCCTTTAATCCTAGCATTTGGGAGGCAGAGGCAGGAGATCTCTATGAGTTCAAGGCTAGCCTGGTCTATAGAGTGAGTTCCAGGACAGTCAGAGTTACAACAGAGAAACTGTCTCTAAAAACCAAATAAAATAAAGTAAAATAAAATAAACTTCTTCACTGAAAAGATGGCCATTTCCAAGCCTGTCATTTTCCTCATATCTGACCAAAGTTCTCTAAAGGATTGTCTGAGCACTGAATTTCTTATCACCCACCCTTTCCTCAGGTACTTCTATTTGGCTTATGCACCTGGGCTGTACCTAGACACTAAAGTATTTGTCGTTTTGTTGAACAGACACCCTCCATCCTCATCCTGATTTCTCAGAGGCTTTTGTAGGAAGAGATTCCTTCTTTGTGAGCTTACTCACTTCTGGATTCTATACTTGCTTCTCTTGCTTTCTTCCTCCGTGTTTTCCTGTCCCTTTAAGGAAACTTATTCCATGCTCTTTCAGGGTAAGACATTTCCATGGCTTGACGGTAGGCACAGCTTCCCTTTTACTGCAGATCACCTAGCATGGTTCTTCCAATGTGTCTGGGCTAGCCCTATCTTTAAGTTTCAGACCCATGTGTCCAACGGTCTATCCAGCTCTACCACTGCCTCATCTTCATTATGTACAAGGGTAAAATTTCAGTCTTTTGTTTTTTAAGGGTTTTATTTATAGTATTCTGGATTCTGTCAATGGAGTCACCTGGATGCTAGCGTGAGAAATCTTACTATCACTGTTTTCCTTTTATGGCTTATTGGTGCTGATATAATAACAAGAATGCTCAATTTGATTGACCAAGTCTTCCTAATAGCCCTACCTCATCCAGAAAAGTCATTCAGAAAGCAGAGAGAATGCCAAGAGGCTAGGAAGATTGTTTGCAAAAGCAAACAAACTCAGCACTATGATAGTTTGGACCAAGGAAGCAGCAGTCGAAATTCACATTAATTGTATGAATCAAGAGACATAAGTAATTGAAGGAATGTTTGATGGAAAGGTACAAAGGAGTCAAATCCCTTCATAAAAAATTGGTGAAAGAAGGTATGGTGGTATCCTTGTTCCTTTCCTGCTGTTGTGATGAAATACCCTGATAAGAAACAATCTTAAAGGAGAAAGGGCTTATTTTGGCTCACAGTTCCAGTTTATAGTCCATCACAGTGTGGAAGGAGCTTGAGGGGGCTGGTCACGTCATGTCCATCCACAGCCGGAAGACAGCAATACATGCATAAGCTCAGCTCACTTTCTCCATTCTTATATAGTCCAAGATCCCTTACCAAAGGAATGATACCACCCATTGATATCTGGGTCTTCCCACCCTAGTTAAGGTAATCAATATAATTCCTCACAGACATATTCAAGAGGCCACCTCCCAGAAGATTCTAACTTTTGTCAAGTTGACAGTTAACATTAATGATCAAAGCCAGTCAGCCAATAAAATAATCAGTTGAACAAATAAATAAAAGAACAGGCCAAAAAGCAACCCCCCCCCAAAAAAATAAGCATGTTAACTAAAAAGCAAAAACAGGAACATGGTAGACATAAAGTCATATATATCTGGCAATATATACAAACAGATTTTACTGTCACTTGAAGGATAAAAAATGAATAGGTTTAAAAACCTATGCTATTATCCAATACAAGTTCTAACATGTAATAGCACATTAATGCTGAAAGCGATGCAAAATATGTATGTGATCAATACAAACTAAAAGCTAATGGTATATTGGACAACATAGCCCTTAGGGTGAAAAGCATTATTAAGGATCAGGAAAATAGGGTATATACTGCTGATTTTCTACCTACCAATGATCTCCTTCCTTCCCAGCCAGGAGCACATCCATTTAACAGGCCCAGTTCATTCAGTTTCCTAGGTCTACTTTCTTCAAGGGATAAACAGTGAGCACTTCTGGCCAGCAGTGTGTAGGTGGAAATCTAGTGAGTGACAAGTTTGGGAACCACCACTATCGTCCTGAGTTAAAGACATAGTGGGTATATGATTGCTTTTTCCTCCCCCCTTTTAATGTCTTCTTATATGTAATGCCACATTGCCATTGGAAAGGACATGCCATCTAGTGGCTTTGAATTTGAAGATAAGATTGTATGGAGGAGCACACAGTACAAAGGATGTCTGGCCTTGAGAATCTCCTTATATGTCAGGGCCAGTCCTCAGCTGTCTATTACTAGACTTCTTGTTTCTTGAGAAGAAATGAAAATCTCTCTCAGTCAGCCACTCGTTGGCTTACCATAACACGTAGGTGATCTCATTTTCAGCAGACATAATGACAGGAGGAAGTGACCCTGATCCAGCAGATGGATACTAGAGAGAGAAATCAACAATTCCACAATGATAGAAATGACTGTATTTCTTTCAGTAAAGAATAACCGAAGCTGACAAAATATAGGAGACTATAGATTATTTGAACAATACAATTACCAAGCGTGATCTAGAAAACATATGTGACTGTGAATGTGATGAAAGGAGGAAAGACATTCTTTTTATTTTTTAGATATGTGTAAGTGTATACGTGCTTTGCCTGCATGTCTGTGCACCACCTGTGTGCCTGATGCCCAAGCAGGTCAGAATATGGCATGGATCCCCTGGTACTGAAGTTATGAACTGTTGTGAGCTGCCACATGAGTGCTGGGAACTAGACTTCGTCCTCTACAAGAGCAACAAGTGCTTTTTATCGGCTGAGTCATATCTCTAGCCTTAGGAATTATATTTTTAAATTAAGGAATCATGCAATAGTTATAAAACCTGACATCAGGCCAGGTGCGGTGGTGCAAGCCTGTAACCCCAGCACTAGGAAGGTAGGAACAGCAGGTTCAGAATCCAGCCTCACTACAGCAGTGACAGGTAAGTCACCTTCACTATGTACAAGGATGAATTCGCTTTTGGTGTGTTTTACATCTATAAAAAAATAGAAAGTCAAAAAAAACTAGACTTGGAGACTTAAGACACATTTCTAAATAGTGACTCAAAAATGATTATTATAAGAATTAGAAGCTGCTTAGAATCTTCCAGTTTTTCTCATAGTCTGTAATAGGCTGTAATCAGGATCCAGACAATCAGCCTCTTGGGGGTGCTTCCTCTATCTTGGAGGGGTTCTTTTCCACTTGTTGACTTACATCATCTTATTGAAGATGATGGCTGGTGTTTACAAAAGGAAATGCTTGCTTCATAAAATCAATAATGACAGGGTAAGGCTCTGGGCGGGAATGGACAATCTGGAGTTCCAGTCAACACAGAAATCCAATTATAGCACACACTGGAATAAGGAAGTGGGGCTGGAGTGAAGGGAGCTCCCCTGTCTCCCAGAATAGTGAGGAACAATCAGTGTTTTACCATCCATGGAGGCCAAGTGTGCCACAGCCATGTTCTACCTACATCTGGAACTTTTATGTCAACTGGGAGGCTCAGCGCCAGGAGTCCCATGGCAGGTTTCAGGTAGAGTAAAGTGTGTGAGTGTGCAGGAAGAGAAATAGGAAGAAAACATGGAATGCACTCATGTTCCTTGTGGACCTTACAAAAGACAGTAAAGTCTACTGAAATCCCTGCTCTACTACGGGTACTAGTCCAAACCTGATTCTTGCTTTTCCTAGATCAGCTCCATAGGTAAATATGGGTATTAATAGCTTCATGTGAAAAGTGATGCCCAGAAAGAAATGGCACCAGAGCATTTATGGAGGTGACACCTAGCTACACTGTCTCTGTGGGTGGTTAGGTGACAGTGTCAAGTAAGATGAGTGTATTTTGTACGGCACCTCCTCCTCCAACACATTGTACATCACAACAGTGGTCTGGCCTGTGAGTAGCTTCTTATCAAAAAGCATCCGAGAATCCTGATAAAGGAACAGCAGAGGAGAACATCCATCTACCAAAAGTGGGGACCATAACTTACTGAAGAGCTGAGGAAGGGTCACCTATCATGTTGAAGCCTAAACCTGGACCTGCATTCCAGCAGAAAACATTCTGGTATGAGAGTCTTCAGAATATGTCCCCCTGCCTCAGTATGTTTGTGGAGTGAGGGAGAGTAGGCGACAGGCCTGTTGAAGAAGACACAAGCTGATCCTATAAGGGTTTGCATATCAGATCCACCATAGTCAAAAGAGCCTACAGGGAAAATTTTAGTTTACTCTAAGAGTAATGAGACAACAAACTGTCTCAAGGAAGAGGGTGATATGTCTTTTCTGGGAATCACTGTGGCTGCAGTATAGGGAAAAGACTATAAATAAGACCAAAAAAGACTATCAATATGACCTTGATCATATCTTCTTCAACTTTTCCACTTGTGACACTTTTATGCCCAAGAATTTTTTTTACACTTTGGGTATATAGGCATTTAAAAGAAGTATATGAATCAAACATTAAGTGTTACTAAATCATGACAAAATGTATTTTAAAACAAGTGCTTGGTTCATATACAAATCAAACAAAAACAAATTTGCATACTGATGAAACGGAAATGCTTGGTTAGTTTCACATGATGAATTAAGTCTTGACTAGTCTGATGATGCATGACAATCTCAGCACTCAGAAGGTGGAGATAGGAGGATCAAAAATCAGCTTTAGCCAAACAGAGTTCAAAGCTGGGCTACAGGAGACCTTGTCTCAAAAAAGGATAGCAAGGGATGGCTCAGCAGTTAAGAGTGTTTACTGCTCTTCCAGAGGACTGGAGTTTGGGTCCCAGCACCCATAACGGTTAGCTTACAACTGCCTGTAACATACCTTCATGAATGCATACTGATTTATAAAAATGCACATGAGTATCAATTTGTGTTAATATAGGCATATACAAGAGAAATTAATAAAGTTGATAAAACGTACATGAAACATTTAATGGTTTTTTATTCTTGTATCCTAACATATGTCATTCTCCCACCAAAACCAAGTCCTCTGAAGACCAGCACCAAACTGCTTTCTCCATGGCAGCTGTCACATCTTCCTAGCTCAAAGCTGTCTCTGTGTTTCATATCTTTGGATGCATTCTGTTTGTATTGTTACTTGTATTTTCTAAGTTATGTCTTATCTTCCCTAACAACTTTACAATATATTATCCTATATGTATAGTATATTATTTTATATCCCCAAAGAACTAGGTAAAAGTTTGGCATTGCCACCACACGTCAGTTGATTTACTGGGTATTCTGAAATGACATCAATATGGACCTCAGCCCTTCATTTTTGTTCTTTGGATCATAATCAGCTAGAGACACCATATGTTCTCAAACTTTAAACAACAGATCGCTGGTAGCCAGGGATAGCAGGGGAATGAGTGCTTCCCAGAGTGTGCTTGTTGAAGACAGTGTTGAGAGCTGAAGGCCCACTTTCTGCCTAGCTTACAGAGACCCACTGTCATCCCAGCTCCGATATTCAGTGCTGTGCAGCCCTACCTTGCTGGGGAGAGGCTATTCTCTCCTCTGTCTCTGATTTGCATACACAACAGTTGTATAGACACTCCTGCGTTTATGCTGCTCCTGGAAGGAAAGAATAAACCCATTTTCTTTGAAATCATGTATGTCAGAAGTCTGCCTGAGGCAGAGAGGACTCTACTCTGAGTAAGATATCGTATCACCTCACAAAAACATCTATTTCCCAAACCCCTAAGGGCAGTCAGTGGTCTATTAAGCTAGTTGGGATTTGGTCAAACAGCACACATGCCCAACATCTGGGCCCCTCAGGCTGAGGACAGACATACACCTTCTTCTGCTCTCTCCACTCCCACCTGCTTCCTTTTCCTCTTACAGAAAGGTTTATTTCCCAGAAAACACAACCTTAAACCAGTCACTGCCAGCTCATCCATCCACAGGTTCCAGAATGGAGTTGTGGGTCACTTTCCTTCCATTCTCTTTCCTCTTATGCTTGACAGCCACACTCCTGGTGACATTTGCAGACAACCCTGCTAGCCCTGGGTATTCAAACACTAGCCTGTGTTTCAGGCAAACCCACTATTTGAGAATATTCTGCTTACAAGAGCAGCAGAATGTTGACAAAACATAGTTCAGCTCCTTCTCGAGTTTCTACTTCCATCTTCACAATCGATGAGGATTCTGGAAAGTGCTTCGTTAATCCCATTACATCATCTTATTGAAGATGATGGCTGGTGTTTACAAGAGGAAATGCTTGCTTCATAAAATCAATAATGACAGGGTAAGGCTCTGGGCGGGAATGAACAGTCTGGAGTTCCAGTTGGACACATAGCTTCCACATGGGCAGTGTCACTCAGCAGCTGCTCTCAAAAGTAGGCCAGGCTCAGCACTGCATTGGACACTGGGTAGCTGCCATCAGGCAGGCTGCCCAGAGCCTCAAGGCCATTTTGCAATGACTGTGGGAGCTCGACCCTGGCTAGCCACATCTCTGGTCAATTAGCACAGAAGACAGACTCTCAAAAACATAACCACTGCCCCAAATGACACACTGATAATAGTTTTCTTGTAAATAGTTTTTGTAAATAGTTTTCTTGGGAATTATTGAGCTTTTAGTTTCTTTCTCTACCAATTTCATGCTTTTCAGCAATTAAGAAGGCAATGGGGCTGCAGTGCAATGGGGATATAGTACTTGCCTAGCATGTGTGAAGCCTTGGGTCTGAGTCTAGTACATGTCAATAATCCCCAGCACTCTGGAGCTGGAGGCACAAGGGGCAGAAGCTCAAGGTCATTTCCAGCAATAAAGAAAATTAGAGGCTAGCCTGAGGTACATGAGGGAGATGGAGCAAGGGAGGGAGAAGGAGAAAGGAAGAGGGGGACAGTTAAATGAAGGGGAAAGAGGAAGAAGAGAAGAGAGAAGGGGAGATAGAAGAAAAAGGAAGAGAAAGCTGAGGGTTTGGAGAGAGAAAGAAAAGGGGGAGAAGAGAGAAATGGGTAATGTCAGGCAGGTTACAAGACTGCATTGTGGAGGTCCGTGAAGCATCTGTGGGGCAGGCTGGGTTGAGACATGAGAGACAAAAGACAGAGGAGATTTACAGTCTGTGGGATAGGCTACTGCACACAGGCAACCCAGGCAGGCGATGACTTTGGCCTTCTTTCAAACTGATCTTATTTAAATACTGTCTCTGTACTTGTTAGAACAGAGGTCAATTCATCTGCCTGGTAGAGAAGGGGTTTCTGGAAGAAGTGCTATTTTCTCCTCTGCCACTCAGATGGCCTAAACCTGATAGCTGCACTGTCAAAAGACATGTTGGCTGGTAAGCTCTCTGCAACCTGAGCTATGCAGAAGTGTCATCACTCTTCTTAATTGGCTGATTAAAGTATTGTTTCCAACTGTAGGTAATGTTTTCCCAGAAAGAATACTGATTAATAGTTCTTTCTGCCTCAGTGTTACAGTACCATTATTGATTAGGTCTCTGGAAGTCTGTCTAGCCAGCCTGTTCCTTATTCTCATGCTGATGTATCTTCTACTTTAGCAAAAACCAGACTGCAGGCACAAGAGACTGGGGGTGGGTCCTACTGGCATGAGTGACTCAGGGGGTAGAGTGAAATGGGAACTGCTAAGAGGAACTCCACGTGAGTGTGCTGGAATCACAATGTTTCAATCTGGAGTTGATGAAGGGACTGTGAAAAGCAGATTTTAAGCAGTATATGGTAGCTTATGCCTGTAGTCCCAGCACTTGGGAGGTAAAGGCATCAAGATGGGGAGCTTGAGGTCATTCCCCCACTATGTAGTGAGTTCAAGGCCAGCCTGAGCTACAAAAACCTTTTCTCAAAACAGTAACAAGAAGTAAACTACCATACAAAACACGTAGAGTGGTATAATAGGATATGAGGAGCTTGGAGTTTGGAACACAGACTGTAAATAGATCTGTATTTCAACTTGGGCTTGCCTTTTAATACTAGTACAAACTTGCTGTTGTTCTTTCTTGTCCACCTCAGTTTTCTTTCCTGTAAAATGGACATAACACCTATTTTACATGTGTGTAAATTAACTGTGAAACTGGGGCCTGACATAGAGGAAGTGTGGGTGCCTCTCCCTTCTCTTCCTCCTGCTGTGGGCTTGAGAATACCACTCAGACAGCAGCTCCATTAGAAACAATGGAGTCTCTCATTCTGTAGGAACTTTTAATCCTGATTTCTGTTTCTTTTTTCCTAACAAGTGTATTCAGGAAATAACTTTGAAAATGGGGGTGGGGGGGAATGAGATTGGAGAATTAGGGGGAGGGGATGAAGCAATCGGGCTCTGAGAAGTCAGATGATGGCAGAATAGTGGGGCTGGGTTCTGGGAACTGGAGGAAGTTTTGTTTCATGTTTTTCATTGTGGTAGAGCAGACACGATGCACCACTCCCCACCTCAACCATTTGCAAGCGTGCAGTTCCGCGGCTATTAGCACATTCAGAACTTGCGGTCATCAGCACTCTCCCTCCCCATTAACCTCATCATTCCAAACAGCCACTCTGGAGCCATTAAAGAACTCCCCAACCCCACACCCCTGGCAAACCCAGCAGAGGTTTTGAACTTGAGATTTCCTATTCCATACTCAGCTCTGAATTTCTGACAGCCCTGGAGGCCACTCCCCAAAAGGTGTAGGCCGCTCAGAGCCACATCGGTGTGTTCGGCCATGCTGATAGCCCAGCAGTTCTGCTGCCCAGCTGTGGCCCTGGAATGTCTTCAGTTGATGATAGGTTGGTGGAGACAAGCCTCCTTTCCTTCTCCAGGGTCAGTCAAACAGACCCCATCTACTTCTTAGGAAAAAAATAAAACTAGAATGGGGTGGGGGGTGTAAGAGACACCTCATATCAAGGAAATAGTGTCTTCCAGACACGGCAGGTCAGTTGCACATACGAACTCACAAAGATTGGGACAGAATGCACAAGACTTGTACAAGCTTAAGCCAGACAAAATCCCAGCATGGAGAGAGGAAAGTAGGTAGTAAACCCCAGCACTAGCTGAGTGGCAACTGGCATTTGATAACTGTTGGGAGAGAGATTAGGCCTTCTTTAACAGTATGACCCCTAGTAGGTCGACGATACTCCAGAATAGGCCCCATGCACAAGAGGAGTAAGGCAACGTAACTAGGTTTGATTGGGCAGAAGAGAAAATTCAAGTTGGATGGATGCAGAGGGGAGTGAGAAGAAGGCGGTGGGGAGCTAGGGAAGGGGACTAGGTATGATCAAAATAGATTATTTACAGTAATATAGATTGATAAAAATCTTTTTCAAAAGTTTGTTAGGAAAGAAACCCACAGACTAGAGCCACAAAGCCCACAAGTGTGCAGACATGGCATCTAAGAGTCAGGGTGAGACTGCTTAAAAGGAGCAGCTCGATTCCTAAGCAGCATCCAGCCACAATCTGGATACAGAGGATTTTCTTTTGTGCTTGTAAAAAAACCAAACAGGAGGTCTGATGGCCCTGATACCTGGAAGGGATTAAATGCCGAAAATAGCTCAAGGCATTAAGAATTCGCAGGGAGTGAGCAGCTCATGAAGCAGAAGGCAGTGAAACCTGGCACAAAACGCTAATAAGAGGAATTTTTCAGGAATTGTGGGTCAGTGGAACCTTTCTCCAACGCTATTCAACAGCAGCAAGATTACGGATCTTCCTTCCTGACCCAGTCTGTTAAGCAGTCTCTGAAGGATGTCAAACTGATCTGCAATAAAGGAAATGAACTATATGAAGATAGATTTTTCTAGCACACCCCGTTTTGAGAAAAGCCATGCTGATGGCCAGGTGACATTTGCATGGCCATCTGGTGACATTTCTTTTTGGGAACAGATTAATAGCGACTGGGGAAGGTGGTAAAGTTGGTGCAGGGGCCAACACAATATTCTCAGGTGGTTCCGTGGAGCTGTGCACATCTTTGAAGGAGGAGGTCCCCTGCTTTTTGTTTGTTTGTTTGTTTTTTGTTTTTCTATGAAAATGTGGTCACACAATAATTATTAAATATTCACTGATTGGATGGAACTCCCCTTCAGTGAAGATGGAGTGCCTTTTAATTCTGAAAGCATCAATCAACATTAAGCCTAGGTATTAGTGCGAGTCCCTGTTAGGAAATTATAAATCTACTGCCTCGGTGCTCCAGAGAAAGAGGAAAATAAATGCAGCTAGAGCCAGTTTTGGTTTTCCATGAAATCACTCCTGCTCCAATGTTACAGAGCCAGCATTCTGGCAGCCTGTAGTTTCCTTCTCCAGTGTGTGTGTGTGTGTGTGTGTGTGTGTGTGTGTGTGTTGTCTGTGTGTCTGTGTGTCTCACTAGGGCCTGGAGCTCACTGGTTAGGCTAGTCTGCTGGTCTGAGCCCCTAGTATCTGCCTGTCTCACCTCCTCAGAGCTGAGATTACAAATGCAGCCACCACGCCTAACTTTTTATATGGGAGCTAAGGACCGAACTCACATCTCATGTTTACAGAGCAAGCACTTTACCACTGAGCTATCCCCCATCTACCTTCTTCAGTTTCTATGTATGTCCCAGTGCCCAGAACTGGGCCCATGCTTTTAAAGAACAAATGCTTTGCTGGCCCTTGGCCCACTCCCCAAAGCTCTACCCTCACTGAGTTTCTTATCCCTATTGTCTCTGTTCTGTTTTCCATCCCCTTAACAAGCTGCTATCCATGAGTTAATGGGAAAGATCAGGTGCCTCTCCTTTCAGGCGCAGATGGTAGTCTCGTCTGCCCTCCCCCGGGTTACAGGACTTGTGGTGTGCCTTACTGCAGAAACTCTGCAACCAGCATCACTAACGTTGTAAATGAGCTTCCTCGGTGCCTGGCCCTGTGACCACTGCCCTGCTCTCATTGGAAAGGATCGATGAAGGGTATTTGAATGCAGTACTGGTCAATTGATCAGTGCCAGCTTCTTCTCCAGACAGGAAGAGCAGCCAAAGAGGAGAGGAGCTTCTTTGAAAGTTGTGTGTAGGACTTGGTAACTTAGGAATACCTGGCTGGGAAGGGGAGCAAGACCCATCCAGCTGATCAGGGACAGGGGCTCTACCCACTGACAGAGAGTCCTCAAAGACACACAATTGCTCTGGTTCTTTCAGAACACAATCACAAACCACTTGCGAATGAAGTAACATGGACAGAGGCTAAACCAGGGAAAGCAGAACTTTAAAGAGAGATAATTTTTGGACAGTGGGATTATGGAAGACATTCAGAATGATCCACTCTTCTATTTTAATGCTTGTGCCCCAATCAAACAGATTACTTAATAAAGGAAAAGGCTAATGCATTATATTTGAAAAGTTAAATACATTCCAAAAATTTAAAAGACTGAAGTTAATGTAAGATTGTCTTTTAAATGTCATATTTTGAAGCCACTCATGGTGGTACATGCTTATATAATACTTGCAGTTTATAGGCAGAGAGAGAGGGATTGAAGTAGGTTTGAGGTCAATGAGGTTTACACATCCAGTTCCAGGCCAGACAAGGCTAGAGAGGGAGACTGTGAGAAAGAAATAAAGAAAGGAAGGAAAGAAGGAAGGAAGGAAGGAAGGAAGGAAGGAAGGAAGGAAGGAAGGGGAAAGAAAGAATGAAAGGAAAGAAAGAAAGAGTCAGAGGGAGGGAAGGTAGGAAGAAGAGAAAGAAAGAAAAAAGAAAGAAGGAAAGAAAGAAATTAAGAAAGCAAGAAAGGAAGGAAGGAGAGAGGAAGGGAGAAAAGGACAGGGGGGAAGAAATGAATGAATGAAAGAAGGGAGGGAGGGAGGGAAAGAGGGAGGAAAGGAAAGTAATTAGTAGTTAAATAAAAGAAACCCAGAGACAAGAATCCACGAGGACCACAAGCTTCCTGAAGGTAGGGCATTGCAGACTCACTCAGCCCACAGCCCACAGTACTGCCATGCTTCAGAGAAAAGACAGACAAACCTGGGCTTCACTACCATTCTTCTTGAATGCATAAACACATCTGTCCTGCATCTGCCCTCCCCTCTCTGCAGACACAGGCTGAAGCTACTACTCACCTGCTCCAACCTGGCTATTACCTGCTCTCACTTTCTAATGGCTCCCAGCCATGGGCCTTCATCTGCCATCTATCACCCTCTCTCCCTTGAATCTTCAGGATCTGTTCTTACCACTCAGTATTTAGACAACCCAGTCCCTATCGGCTCGGTAAAAACCCTCTCTGGTTTATGCTGCCCTGGGCCTTGTCGTCAGGGCTCTTACTAAAGTGATGAACACGCATGTGTCACAGGATCCAGGGAGTTTTCTTTGATGCTTTCCTAATCAGATCAGCTTTAAACCCATCTGGCCTCTCATGCTTCCATGAAATATCCCTCTAGTGACTTCCATAATAGAGTTGGCCACTTTATTTCCTGGGCTGTCCCATTTCTGGTTACTTTAAGGTCTCCTCAAGTTAAATTTTACACATTAGTATTGTTCAGGAATTCATCCCAACACCTCTTTGTTTTGTCAGTCTACATTCTGATATCATGTCATTTCACCAATGTCTAGTATACAACAAATAGCATAAACAGTGGATGGTGATAATTTATATTTCTCTCTCAAGCCTTGCTTGTAAGCTCCAGCTTCATATACTCATCTCTCTTCCATATGGATAAAAGGTACGTTTTACATGTTATTTGTATATGTGT
The DNA here is from genome assembly GCA_026225945.1 of Cricetomys ansorgei. Lineage (NCBI taxonomy): Eukaryota > Metazoa > Chordata > Mammalia > Rodentia > Nesomyidae > Cricetomys > Cricetomys ansorgei. The sequence goes on along the minus strand of JAMJFZ010000597.1, from coordinate 1,557,611 downwards.
ATAGTACACGTGTTTGTGTGGGTGCACTGGTGTGGAGCTCAGAGGATGAGTTTTAGGAGTCAGTCCTTTCCTTCCACCATGTGGGCTCTGGGGGTTGAACTCAGATGGTCAGGCTTAATGGCAAACAGCAAACACCCTACCAATGCTTTACCTTAGGACTGCTGCTCACTAAATACAACATCTTTCTTTAGTGTGCTCGTGCTGGAACCCAGAAAAATCACCCATCTTTGACTTTCTCCAAGTCTGACATGAGTTCAACCCTTTGTGGGGGAGGGTGGGGATGGGTTATGATACAATGTACAATGGCTTCCAAAACACAGCATCAGATGGTGAAGACTTGGTCTAGGAGAGACAGGAGATGAAAGAGGATGGCTGAGCCCAAACCCAGTTTCCAAGACACAGCACAGGCAGGAGGGAATCCAGGCAGAGCCCGGAGGGCTCCTCCAGCTGAAGAAATGGTATCGGGAGTCTACAGAGACAAATCCAGCCAGGGTTTGAAGGTCAGAGCACTAGAAAAAGAAACGTGAACCACCAGAAGGCTGTGGCTGAGGGGACTCAGTGCTACTAGAAGGCTCATTACTTTTAAAATTTTAGTTTTTATAGTTGATTTTATATTTGATGCAGTCTTAATCAAAATTCCAGAAGGATTATGTATATATAAACTGGTTATAAAATACATACAGAAATTCAAAGCATGTAGGAAAACCAAAACAATTCTGGAAAACTAGGGCAAAGTTAGAGCATACAGACTACCTGACTTTAGGACTTAACAAATCTACAATTCAAATATTGTGGAATAATGTTAGATAAATAGAGCAGTGGAAAAGAATAAAGAGTCTAGAGTGAAATATATGATCAACTGATTTTCTTCAACAACATAAAAAGAAATTATGTGGATAAAGTACAGTCGTTTTGAGAAACGTTGCTGGAACAACTGGACACGACATATAAAAGATATCTCATACTTCATACAATATCCATGTATCTAAATTAGCTCAAGTGGATCAAAGTCACAGAAGTAGGAGCTAAGAATATACAGCTTCAAGAAGATAAGAAAGCCATACTGTATGAATTTGGATTATGTAAAGATTTTTTGACACTACTAAAACAGCACACTCAGAAATAAGATCAATACAACAGACTTAACAAAATTAAGGGCTTTCTCCTTCCAAAACACAATGCTGAGAGAATAAAAATATAAGCCACAGCTTTGGAGAGACTACTTGCCCAAAAGATATTTGATAGAGACTACCATCCAGAATATATAAAGTGCTCTCAGAACTCAATCATAGCTAACCGACAAAAGAGTTGAATTGCCATTTCCTTGGGGGGTGGGGGTGAAGAGACGGTGGTTACGCACATGAAAACATGTGCAGCAGCATGTGCCACCAGGAAAAGGCGAAGTCACAATGCGCTTCTTTTTCACACCTGTTAGAATGTCTTCAAATGTAAGGCCAAGTTCACCAATAACTGGGGTGGGGGGCGACCCAGAACTAGGACTGCCATACACTGATAGTGTGAGTGAGCCCAAACCAGTACAACCACTGTACCAAATACTCTGGAAGTTTCTAAGAGGACGTAACACACACCTAGGACATGACCCAGTCATCCTGTTCCCAGGTGAGTGTGTGGAAGAAGTGAAGGTAGGTGTCCATATGAAACAGGATACTTATGGCAACCTTATCTGTAACACCCCAAACTGAAAATACACTAATGTTCACCCACAGGCAAGGTCCTCTCTGCCATGGAACTGTGCTGGGCAGAAGGGTGGAAATGCAGATCCACATATCAGGATGGATGAACTGCATAATAATCATTCTGACTGAAGACGGTAAAGCACACTGCATGATTCTGACCTATATGAAGTCCTAGAAAGCATGTGCTAACCCAGAGTGACAGAAAACAGATCCTGTTGCCCAAAGGCCTGCAGACGGGTGTCAGGCAGTGGAGGCAGGGAGGTTACAAAGGGGCACAAGTAAATTTTGGGGTAATGAAGATGTTCATTATTTTGATTATGGAAGATGCTTTCACAAACGTATACAAATGTCAAGTATTGTCAAACTGCATACTTCAAACATATGCGTATCATTGTATGCCAGTTATCCCTCAGTTAGACTGCTTTGAAATTCATTTAAAATTTGCCACTTTTCTCCATGACTATGACTACCACACTGATGACAGTTATCATTATAGGCCAACCTTTCTCTCTCAGACCATGAGCCCATTTTGTAAAAGTAAAAGTAAAAGTAAAAGTAAAAGTAAAAGTGCTTGCTGCTAAGCCTGAAGACCTGAGTTCGATCCCTAGAACCTACACAGTGGAATGAAAGAATGAACTCCCACAAGTGTATATATATATAATATATATTACAATATATATTTAAAAGAACCAGATAGATATAAGGCTTGGGGTAGAGTCTGGCATGTGCAAGGCCCTTGGTTTTACCCCTAGCACAAGGAAAAAAGTGAAGAGAGGCCAGGGGAGGGGAAGGAAGCGGGAGAATGATGGAAGGTAGGAGGGAGGGAAGGAGAAATGTTGTAAAGAAAAGAGTATCTTTCAGTGTTAAGTAAATTAAAAATCAAAGTAATAGGCTTCTAAGAGAAATGTTAGTGATGTGTAACATGGCTGAATTTGTAGGTCAGTTGGAATTTTTAAAAAGTCAGTCAAGCTCATATTAATGCCAACATGTATTCTGGGTGTTTCACCCTGCAACGGTTAGCCAAGGAGGAAGCCAGATGGGGATGCGCCAGAGAGGACATGCTCTGCAAGAAACGAAGCCTGACTGGCCATTGACCCAGTGCTTCCTGTCTTTAGCAGAGCAATGGCCTAGATTCTCCATGTAGCAAGAGAGTGGGGCTGGGGAGATAAAGGCTGCAAACATGGCTGCTTTCCAAAGCAGCTTCCTAAGAAACAGCTCACCCCCCTCACTCCCCCACCATGTTTATTTAGACTCCCCTTAATTAGAGCATTTCAGCATGCAGGCATAATCCAATCTGAAGGAACATTTCCCTGGAGAGCCATCTGTCAGAATTAGACCACACTTAGCTACTGGACAGTAAGGCGGTATTGTAAATATCACAGACTGCTGAGATTCTCCAAAGGCTCAAAACTCATTTTCCAAGCAAGCATACGCCAGTCGTAGGGAGTAGGCTTTCCGTCAGGAATCTGGCTTGCTGTTCTGGACAGTCATGCTTCCAAAGGTAGAAGAAGATCATTAAAGCTCGTCCCAGGGGGACGTTCTACCTAACTAGTGTCACCTTTCTTCAGAGATGAAAAAGCTGTCCTTGACAAATCTATTAAGTTCTCCTTGAGTTGTTGCAGGATCTAAAGAAGATATTTTTCCACACAGCCCCACATGCTCAGCCATGGGATAATGGACCTGTGGAAGGGAGGCTACGCAGAGCTCACTCCTGCTTCCAGCCTCCTTCTCAGAAGTAGCCAGCTCACTGTGCAGACATTTTGATAACTCACCCCAAGGCAAGCAGACTGGCCTAGAAAAGTGTGGGAGGTGGGAGGTGGGATGGGGGAAGAAGTAGGAAGGCCTTTTCTCAACAGCTCCATAATTTCCCTCCATTTCAGAGGTGATGTGAGACACAGTGCCCTTGTGTCCCCTTGCCCCTTTCCCCCTTTTCTGTCATGCCACCATTGTGCCCTGTTTAGATCTTCTTGACAGGGCTTGTGTGCACAATCCTTAGATGCTGCTCTCGTAGGATGCACACAGCTCATGCTGCCTTGTTCTTGTGAGAATTCCTCTCTGCTCATGGGAGCCATCTTTAAAATGACTGACAAGTTTTACCCACTCCTTTTGGGGTGACCTGTAGCCCCCCACCTCAGTGTGGCATACCTCATGCTCCAGGGCTCCTAGACTTCAGCTAGCCCATCATCTATCTTCTCTAGTTCTCTGCTCTAACATTTCTGATATCCATTCATTTTTACTGGTTTCACCAAAGAGTAATCACCCAAAAAAACAAAAAAACACTTCTACAAGAATAATTGTCAAGGTTAGAGACATAGCTCAGTTGGTAGAATGCTTGCTTGGCATGCACAAACTCCTCCCTAGCACTGTAAAACCCAGGCATGGTGTCATACATGCAGACCACTACATTATACCTCTCACAGTAGCCCTCTCAGCCTCTGTTTTCAAGAAACCCAACTTAAGGTACTTACGCCCAATATTAGTACCGTTTTAATTTTATGTTTCATTCACCCACACATAAATTTACTGTGCTAAGGATACAGTCCCAGGCTTTGCCTTCAAAGAGCATTGCCTTGGTGGAGTACGCAAAGGCATAGGTATCAGTCAATTCAGAATGGAGTCCTTTTTTATTTAGCTTAATTTAGTTTGCTACATTTAAAAGATAGGGGTACTGGAAACGTGCACATAAAAGGACAGAAAAAAAAATACAAGACAAAAGTAAGAGAAAACATGTCTGGGTCCATAAATACCAAAGTACACTTGAGAGCAAAATACATTTCTGAAAGAAACAAAATGATGACTGAAGAATCAATCAGTGACCAGAGCTCTGGCTCAGAGTGAAGTGCTTGTTGTGTAAGCATGAGTTCAGTTCCCCAGCACTCACATGAAAAGCTGGGCATGGCAGTGTACACTTGGTATCCCGACACTGGGAATTAGACAGCAGGATCCTGGGGGCTCACTGGCTAGCCAGGCTAGCCAATTGGTAAGCTCCTGACTCAATGAGAAACCTATCTCAAAAAGTCAGACGGATGGTCAGTGAGATGGCTCAGTGGGTAAAATTACTTCCTGTGCAAGCCTGAGTCTGATGACCTGAGTTTAACCCCTGGAACCAACTCCCAAAAGTTGCCCTCTCATCTCTGCAGATGAGCTACAATGTGCATACACCACCTCACCTGTGCTACAAACACAATAATAGTAAATAAAGTAGAAGGAAGGAAGGAAGGGAGGGAGGGAGGAAAAGAAAGAAAGGGAGGAAGGAAGAAAGAAAGAAAAGAGAAACAGAGGAAGCCAGCCAACATTGACCTCTGTCCTCTATATATCCATGTATGGGAACACATATACAAACATGTGCACACACACAGTTCAAATGGCCAGAAATAAAAAGGTACTATTATTATAACTTTAAATCTATATTAAGCAAAAGCTGCTAGAACTACCAAGAAGGAACTGAAAATCCATTATCACAGTAGGGAATATCAAACCATATTTTATAAATAATTGGTATGTGAGACTGACAGAAACATCAGTCACTATGAGAAAGTAAGGTGGTGACCTTCCCAAATGCTCCCAGCACCTTTATAAAGCCCACGGTGTGAGAGAACACAAACCAAATTTCACGGATAGTAAACCATCTGTAACACAAACGATACCATCTGATCAGGTCTGCACTAAGTTACTAAACCCACTAAAAACTAAATACAGCACATTTTAAAATAACACACAAGAGTCACATTTGACACTAGAAAGATGAAAACACAAAGTATCAGGATTTGTGGACATGTGGCCATAGTAGTACTTCAGAGAAAATGCACAGTCTTAGATGAATCTGGATTATTTTACACAAAAGCCAATTTCAAAGGCACCAGACAGTTAAAAATAGGTAAGAAGGTAGAAATTGGCCATCTTTCCAAAGCTAAGTTCTACTTATTAAATGTATACTTTTAACATGGAAATACTGAAAGTTACTAAAGATAAAAATACTTAGAAAGAAATATTGGGGAAAATTGGGGGAAAAAAAGTAGAAAACTAAAATAAAGTAGAGTAAGTAAAACTGAAAGCTGTTGCTCTGAAGAGCCTTCCGATGCTGACAAAGGTCCAGTGATACTGACCAGGAAAAAATGAATGGCATTAGGAAGGCTGGAGGTGTGGCTGTAGACAGAAAACACAAAGATGGCAAGGGACTCCAGTCAGTATATTTAATACATGTTAAATAAATTCTCAGACAAGGCTAAACCATCAGTGCCTTAGGAAGAACTAGAAAATGGCGTTGATCTCATGGCCATTAGTGTAGCTAAATGATTCCCCTCAAAGAAAACCCTTGGCCCAGACAGAACACTGCAGGCCAGGTCCCACTAAACACTGTGGTGGTGGTGGTGGGGATGATTTGAGATTATACAAAATCTTCGGGATAAGAGGAAAAGTTACAATGCTCCCTACTTGTTGATTACTTTAGTTTTTAAAGGCATGTTCTATGTGGCCCAGGCTGACTTGCAACTGCCTCAACCTCCCTAGAAGTGTGGTCACATGTGTGTGCTATATAGTGCCTGCTTTACAACTCATTTTAAAAGATTAGATATAAAGCCAGATTATACAACAGATACAATAGATGAACAGAGATCAAGAAAATAAAATCATAGTCTGGTTTAATTCATGAATCCAGTTGCAAAAATATAAACACTGTGAAACCAATTAGCAGAAAAACACATATGCACACACTCATGTGAATCTGTTTATGAAGAATAATGGATCATGAACAAGTTCTCAACAAAATTAAAAAAGACATATATATAATACATTAAACGGTAAAAGACACAATTTAGTGCAATAGGCTTAGTGCAATAGATTCTGAAAAATCATAAAATGGAATTCAATGTCCATTCAGGTTTTCAAACAGTCTAAGTTCGATGTGTCACCTAATGATGAAATACTTCAAAGCATTTTTTTTTAAAGATTAGAAACTGGTCCTAGAAAATTCAAGGAAACAAGTAATAAGGATGGGGTGAGAAGAGACAACCGAGGAATTGGAAAGGAAAGAGCTAGCAAAATGGGGGCTGGGGAGAGGGCTCAGTGGGTAAAGTGTTCAGTAAGCATCAGGACCTGAGTTTGGATCTCTAGCACCTGTGCAAAATCTGAGTGTGGTCAAACATGTCTGTGACCCTAACAATTGGGGAGGGGCACACACAGACAGATCCCTGGAGCTCACTGGCCAAAAGGCTAGTCAATCAGTGAATGCTGGGTTCACAGAGAGTCTCTGATATCCTGTCTCAGAGAAGATAAGGATGTAGGTGATAGTAGAAGACTCCTGACATGGGCCTCTGCCCCCCTCCCATCACACATATGTGCTATGACCTGCACACATACATATTACCTACACACATACACATCATGCACACACCCAAACTAACAAAATGGTCCTTATCCATACATTCTACAATAGTCAATGCATAAAATGCAAGCTATCTGTGATCAAATCATTAGACATAGCATGTAGCAATACTGAGTGTTGGTGAGAATACAGTATAAAACAGGACAGATCCTGCAGGTGGTACTGTAAACTAGCCAGACCACTTAAGAATTCTCTTGCCAGGTGGTGATGCCACACACCTTTAATCTCGGGACTTAGGAGGCAGAGGCAAGTGGATCTCTGTGAGTTCGAAGCCAGCCTGGTCTACAGAGTTCCAGGACAGACAGAGTTACAACAGAGAAACCCTGTCTCGAAAAAACAAAACTGAAAAAAAAATTTTTTTTTCTTTTGCCCATTCCCAGGTACATACATTGGGCAAATTCTTGCTCCCATTTAGCAGTAGATATGCACAAGAAAGTATAATGGCAATGATTTCTGAAGCAGGAAAACATTTAGTCATTCAAATGCATCAGTTATGGTGTACCATACAGCAGATGCTGAAACGTCACTATAGAAAATAGAAGCTGGGTGTGGAGGCTCATGCCCGCAATCCCAGCACTGGGGGGTGGAGATAAGAGAATGCTCAATGTCATCATCAGCTCCACAGCCAGATCTCAGACTGTGTTATGAGATGTTGTCTCAGAAAGCAAAAACTCCAAACAACAAATAAATTCAAAGGACTATGGCGATGTACCTGAACACCAATTATTCTGATAACATAATATTTAACATAATTTACAGAATAATGCAGTGAACGTTATTTCATGCAAATAAATTTCAAAAATAGGCAAACCTGGGAAATCTGTAGTTATATGGTACATTATTTTTAAAAGCAAAGGAACTGAAAATCTGAACTTCAGTATATTGATTACTCCGGAAAGATTTGGGGGACAGTCAAGGGACACACAGAATGCTGTAAAAAGACTGATAATGGCCTTCTTATTCAGCTAAGTTCTGAACTGCGTAGTGTTTATTATTGTTTTAAAAGCATATCCATGCATTATACACACTGTTTTCCGAGTTACGGACTCCATCTAAAAAGTCAGATGCTTTGCTTTGTCCCAACAATCATGCTATCGTGAAAGCTCCCAAGGTCTGTCTGTAAAAGGCCTGGAGCTTCACCTACCCTTTGTTTCAAGTGTTTCCACCCCAAGGCTCTCTCTGCCATTTCTCACTATAAGTAGTCCAAGCAGCAGAGTTATTATGTGTCTGAGGGGTAATGAGTAGAAAACATGCAAGCTGAAAGCCAGTGGATTCTCACATAGACACTGCTCAGCAGACTCCAGCTAGGGCCAGATTCCTGACAGCCACTTAGATGGAACTTGGCTCCCTATGCAGCGATTCCAAGCAGTCCTTAGGACATTTAGTCCCACGTGTGATGATATCTTGAGCTGGTATCAGCTGGAACCAACTAGAAAAGTCAATTGCCAGCATCTACTCCTAACTTTGCCTTCAACAAGGTCACACTGGCAACCTGAAATCAGGTTTGCTGGGAGTAATTACAACACAAGAATCAGCAAATGCTACATGTCAGCTCTGTTTTGTCCCCTGGGCCCCACCCTCCAGCCCGGAGACACTATCTACCAGGATACCCTTAGATATGACACTGTTGTAAAATTGTATTGCCACTGCTTGTGACTTGCAGAACAATGGAATGATATACATTCAAACTAGTAAGCTCTGATTACAGAGTGTGCCTGCCTCACTTGTATCCAACCACGCAGAACACACACATTGGACATCCTTATACCCATTCCTGTCCGGGCAGAACCATGTACCCACCTCTATCAGATATGGAAATGATGCTCATGAAAAAATATAAAGAAATTCCCAAACTGGCCACCACAAATTGCTGGCAATGACTTAGTAAGTAAAATTTAATGGAAACCTGGGCTTTAAAGTAGTAATTTTTTTTTTTTTAAATAAAAGGCCTATGCTGTACCATGACCCTTCCTGCATGCAGTTCAGCTGTGCTGGCAGAAAGGGCGCTCTCCTAACTTCCATTGTCACCATCCTGTCACAGGAAGAGTTTGAGATGACCACAGGAAGCCTCTGAGCTACTAGCCAAGAAACAGACCACCAAGAAAGAGATGTCTGATGTGCCTCAGGCCTATTTGCCATGGAACCAGTGATAAATGTCAAGGTCATGGGCCTGATAGTCATTGGTCCTGCTGAGCACCAAACTCAGGCTTTCTGAAATGCTTACCTCCTGCCAGGAACTGCCCCCTCTCTCTTGACTAAGAAAAATCCCCACCAAGGTCCATTATATTATCACTGATCTGGTTTTGGTGGCTGAGCGCAAAACTCATCATTTTTTACATTCAATAATTGCAATTTTATTTCTCCCCAGGAAAGTATGAAGATTAAATTTTATTTTAATGTGACTATTTATAAAGCTCACACTTTCTCCAGAGAACTAAAAACATAGATTAATTGGTTCACGGGTTTACCACTACATAACATCCTCAAGTCCAGAATCCCTAGAGCTGCACCAAATGAGCCCTTCTCAAGGCATTTCATTTCATTCACTATCTTAATAAGATAAAAGATGGACTTGAACTATTATATGGTGCAAACCTTAATCCTCAGGAAGCTGAGGCAGGGGGATTCCCAGTGCTGGGCTAGCCTGATCTACACAGCGAGATCCTATCTCATAAAAGTAAACTTAAATATCTCACTTTTAGACACTATCCTGGAGGTGGGGTACCACCTTCACATATAATAGCATAGTCGAGGAGAGAAGAAATAAAACTGAACAAGCACACAGAAGAAAGCATCACATGTAATGCGAAAAGTACAGAGTGACATGAAAAGCAAGTATCAGAAACCCAGAACTCAGAAAGTTTATCTTTAAGATGGGGTCTAAGAGCTTGGTAGGAGGTAGCAGGCAAAAGGGGACAGAGAGGTAAACCAACATAGTCCATCATATGAATTAAATAGACCGACTGCTGCAAGTAATCTGGATTCCCACCCAGCTGCTGTCCAGCTATGAATCCCTGGCTGAATCTCTTAATGGGGCCTCCATCTAAGGTTCATCTTCCAAATAAAGAAATTAGATTGTAGGACTTCTAGAGTTGTATTATACAGCAAAGCAAACATAATAGATAGTGTACTGCTTCAAGTAGTATGCAGTTTCCAGCATTAAGGCAAGTACTCACAGGAACTCCTCCACATAAGAAATAACATCCCTCTCAGTGTGCAGCAGAGCTAATGAGGCAGAAACGAATTTTTCATTGACCAGAAACTATAACCATGAATCCACAGAGGTGAGTGAGCCCTGGAGGCCTGGATGAAAGGAGGGGAATGTGCTCCAGTGTTTAGCTCCTGGTATTCAAAGGACTGTGACAGTTCTGCCTAGAGCTAGATTCCCAAAGTCAAAGAGTCACATTAAAAGAGGAAAGAAACGGGTGGATGGTGGGAATACATCCTGTCTTGGACATGCCCTAGAAATAGGAGGAAAAAAAATCTCTGTAACCAGTCTGTAATAAATAATATAAACCATCACTACCCAAAGCTCTAAAGCTCGGGATTCAGTTTAATTTCAAGTTGGCAGTTCATCTAGGCATCTTATGCACTCAATCTTAAATCACGGTTGGAGGAATGTATTTTATTTTTATATTTTTGGTTTTTCATGACAGGGTTTCTCTGTTGTAACCCTGACTATCCTGGAACTCACTCTGTAGACCAGGCTGGCCTCAAACTCACAGAGATCTGCCTGCCTCTGCTTCCTCAGTGCTGGGATTACAGGTGTGTGTCATCACTGCCCGGCTGAGGAGGAATGTATTTTAAATGCACACATTGAAATTTCTATAAGTTTCAAGCCAGATGAACGGATAGTCACAAATAAAACAGTAAGATATAAATGAGTCGTTAGTCAATGGAAATGCCAAGGAAAAGAACAAGAGCTGCTCAGATCACAGTTTTTGGAGCCATGAGGAACAGAATACAGAAGCAACTACATATGGAATGGTGAAATACATACGCACATATACACATACATACATACCTATACATGTGCATGAATAGATACGTATAAAAAATGGAAAGTATATTGAGGGGGAAAGAGATGATCAAATAAATTAGGCAAATAGAAAAGTATTAAATAATGGAAAAAATGGCTCAGGATTTTTTCAGAAATCGTTCTAGAAAAGACGCACGGGTTCAGGACTGTATCCTGACCAGGATAAACAAAAAGAAATGCCTAATTAGCAATGATATAATTAAAGTATAGAGCACTTAGGAGGAGAGAAAGGTCTAGAGATCAATAAAAAGAGGAAAATTGACGTATGAAGTAATAAATGGCAGAGTAAATACTGACTTCTGAAAAAGGAAGTTAGGAAATGGTGGGATGATTACTTAATATTGCTGAGCTCAAAATAACAGAGAGTTTTATTCTCCTAAATTTTTATTCCTAAAAAAGAAGCCTTCGAAGAATAATCTCAAAACAAAGACACATTTGGGAGCCATGGGTTGGCTTCAAGGCCATGGTCAGTCTATGGACACTGCAAGAAACAGACATCCCAGTTCACTCTCCTCGCTTCTTCGTTGTCTGAACCTCAGGAGAAGCCAGGTACCAAGAGAGCTTTTCCAGCATGGAGACAGATAAATAAAAACCTCAAGGACTCCAGGGTCACCAAGCAGGAATGAACAGCAGGTCTGAAGTAGTCCCCCAGCTGAAGTGATGAAATACTAACTACCTTGCTTTTAAAGCAAACAAGAACAGCGCATGAGGAGCACCTCACGTACCAGTCATGCACATCAGTGCAGAACACATCAGCAAACTGAATGCAGCAGCGTATAGAAAAGACAATATATCAAGGCAAGTTTGGGTTGATCTAGGAATATAAGATTGGATGAGAATTAGAAAACTGATCAAAATAATTGACCATAAGAGTAGATTAAAGGGACCTCTCAGAATCATAGCATTTAGAAAAAGACAACCATTTGGGGTTTCACTATGTAGTCCAAGTCAGCCACAAATTTGTTACCCTCTTGCTTCAGACTTAAGTGCTGGAATTAATGGTGTGAGAGATACCATACTTGGCAGAGGGATGCATCCCAAATATGATGAAGGTACCCACAAAATACCTCTAGGAAAAACCATACTCTATAGGAATGTAAAGATATTCTATCTAAAATACAGAACAAGTCAAAGATGCCTGCGCCCATATTTACTATTTCATACCCTGTTGGATAGCCTAGCTTGTATATTGTGCAACAACAGCAAAACCAAAAGGAATAGAAAACATGAAGCACAGACCAGAAAGCAACAAAGCTATCATAATTCACACACTATTGATTATTTACAAAGAAAATTCAGAAGCACCTATGAGAATTAGAACTTTTACAAAAGAAACATACAAAATTTCTGTTACATACTAGTAATGGTCGGAAAATGCTGTTTTAGGAGTTACCATCTAAGGTAACAAAAATGGGTACCTAACAACAAATCTAACAAGAGGTGGCAAGATCTTTATGTGGAAAACCCACAAAGCCTGAAGGTAAGACTTTAAATAGACTACATAAATGGAAAGGATAGAATAGAAAGATATAAACGTCCCTTAATTGCCCTGTAGATTTCATACATTCCCAAATCAGACAGGAACGAACCTTTGCTCATGCTAGGCAAATGTTCTATCCATCCCCACATGGACATAACATGCAACACAACGTCAGTGCTGTACAAGTGCATTTTAAAAGATATTTTCAGTTGCGTTTGAGGATTCAGAGCCCCTGGGCAGACTACAGAGTTACAGCAGCACGTGGTTAAGACAAATTGAAAACGAAAGGGAGGAAATTCTAATTTTAAGGATATTTTCCTGTGATCTGGATATTGTAATATATTGATGGTCTAAGATCCTAAAAGAAAGAAGTATTGTTTCACAGTGCAGGTCTAAAACTTCTGTGAAAAATCAAGTGCCAGCCAAAACAGAACTAAGAAAAGACTAGATTTGCTTTTCTAGATGATGAGGTGCATTCTGGAATAAGAATAATTGGCAAACCATGTAGTTTGAAGATGCATTCAAGTAGAACAATGGGTAGGAAACAGAATCCAGAGGCAATTGTATGAAAAGCCACATATGATAGAGGGTGTACTGCACTGCACATTACTGGAAAAATGCTCCAGAAATTTCCTTATCTATCTAGAAAAATAAATGTGAGTATGTCATAAGGTGGGCTGGAGTCTAATCCTCTGGTGCAATGATGGTTTGGGGTGGTGGGATTTAGATGCAGTCATGAGTGTGAAGCCCCATAGTGGAACTAGGTGTCCTTCTTAAATTAAAGTTAGAGCTCAGGCTCTCTTCGCTGAGAGAGAAGGAAGATGGGAAAGAGCCTCATCAGAAGTGGGCCTTGCCAACGCCTTGATTTTAGACTTCTCAGGATCCAGTACTGTGAGAAGCCAGTGTCTGCTAAGGTACTCAGCCCATGGGATCTTGTTATGGCATCGAGAGAATACCAATTTAAGATGCCTTTGTGATACAGGATAAAAAAAATCCATTCTAGGAAGACAGAAATTATATTTGATACATATATACGTTTAACAACATTTTAAAAAGTAGAGCAGAGACCATAATTTGAAAGAGAGTTGGGGGGTCTGTGTGTGTGGTAGAGGTAAGAGAGAAGAAAAGAGAAAATGATTTCATTATATTTTAATTTCAAAAAGAAAAAAATGCCAAAACTTTAGAACTTCTGGCCATGCATGGTAGCACCCTCCTGAAATCCCAGCACTCAGGAGGCAGAGGCAGGAGTATCATTATAAGACTGATGCCAGCTCGATCTGTTCTATATAATAAGTCCCAGGTCATCCAGGGCTGCACAGTGAAACCCTGTCTCAAACACATAACCAAACAAACCCAACGTGCTTTAAAACTTCCAATAGAAAATAAAGGAGAAATATATTCACAAGGTACTAAGATTTCTTAACTAAGACACAACCATGCTACTTTACAAGAGAAAACACTGATATATTTTGTTACAATAAGCATAAGAACTTCTATCAAAAGCCATCATGGAGTCTGAGCAGATAACTCAGCAGATAAATGTACCAGCTATACAAGCCACAAGACCCGAGTTGCACCCCAGAACCCAGAGAAGGTGGAGGATGGCATGCATCAGTGTCTGAACACCCCTATTGTGAGACAGGATACAGAATTACCCAGTAGCTCAAGGGCAGGCTAGCCTAGAGTGTGAAGCACAGAAGCAAAAACAAAAATCCTTGTCCTAATAAGGTACAAAGTGAGAACCAACTCCCCAAAGTTGTCCTGTGACCATCACACTTGGCACTCGCCATACACATTCACCCTTCCCCACACAAGAAATACAAATTACAAAAATAACTCATCACAGCATTAATAAATACACTGCCATAAACTGACAGATGACCATAATGCGTATAGCTAACACAGGCTTGCATACAGACTATAAAAAGAATTTAGATCAACATGGAAAAGAAAACAGCAGAAGAGTGTGCTGAACAACCATTTCATAAGAAAGGAAGCTGGGATGACAAATGAACACATAAAAAGGTGCTCGAGCTTGTCACTAAAAAAGCAGTCATGTGGCACTTCACATAGACACACAAACACATTAGCCAGCATGAGGAGAGCAAGAGCTGGTGAGGAGTGGAGCACTGGGAATGGTCACATCTCACCAGCAAGGGGATCTATCTGAGGAGTCACTGTGGAAATGGCCTTGTCACTACTTGGAATGTTGAACACCTTGTATCTAAACTTCATCTGGGAATACAATCTAAAAAACTGTGGTACCTGTGAACCAATAGAGTGGCATAAAAGTATTCTCTGTTGTGCTATTCAGAATCACAAATGATTAATAACATGAATGTCGTCAATGTAGGAATATAAAGGGGCTAGGATGATGCCTCCATGGTTAAGAATACTTATTGCTCTTGCAGAGGCCCCAGGTTCAGTTCCCAGCTCTTCTTGAGCAGAGGGAGTCTTTGGCTCACTTAAGGCTCAGTATCAAGTTAGATCAGTGCCTGAGCCAGGTAAAGATAATGACACTGGGTCCCTTTGGATGCTGAAATAAAGAGGACAACACCGGCCTCAAGAAAATGCATTAGGCATTGGCTCGGGGAATCTGATCAGGAGAAAGAAACTGGCAGCTTGAAAGCATCAGCTTCCCAAGAAAAGCCCAGTGTTCCTCAGTCTGGAGCTTCAATATAGCTCAGCTGGGAGTGACAAGGATGTAAATGGAGTAAAAGCACCCCATGGGAACCCACGTCTGAAATGTAGACATGACTACATAGAATCCTCTCTGCCTCTTCTCCATAGTTTTGCCATGTTTTCAGACTGGCTTCTTTTAATTTTAATTTATGAACTTTACATTTGTAATTAAGATGCTAACTTCTCTCAACCACTCCCATGTTCAGAGTTACAATTGCGGGTCTGATCCTGGAAGCACTGTTGAGCCGATATGCGAACCCAGGCAAGGATGCAGTGCTGTCAATCAGGTGATGGACTTTCAACTGCTGAATACAGAGAACAGGATGCCAGGACTCAGTTAGTACAACCTGAGACAGCTCTCAAGAAAATGTTGTGAGAACTGATGGGGAATAGCTAAGAAAGAGGAAAGGTGAGAAAGGGATTCCTTACTAGTTTTAGCAAATGATTCTTGTACATATCAAAATCAATGTTGTTAAAAACATATCCCTCTAAAAGATACAAAGAGTTTCTAAAGAATAGTTATCAATGTGAATTTTATAGTTTGCTCCCAAATAACATAGTGTGTAAGCAGTCTGTTTCCATGAAAACTAAGAAGCAAACTCCCCCTATCCCCCCACCATCCACAACCCAAAATGAAGGAATGCTAGACTCACATTGGTGACATACTCGATATCCTTCCAAAGGATGCACTCCCTGGGGAAATCAGCCAAGTCGAAGAAGTGGTCCACCACCACTTGTCCGATCAAGTCATGGCGAGAGAACCTGTCAAAGTCATACACAGAGAAGTGAAGCTTCCGAGCTTCAAGGTCATTGTAGGGAACAGGAAATAAAAACACCTCGTCAAATACAGGGTTCAGGGTCTTCCTGTGAACTTTAGTCTGGTGTTTTGTTTTCCGGTCAGGAAGTAAGTAGATCTTGACATAAGGATCTGAAGTCCCAGAGAAGTCCTTGGCGGGCAAATTGACAGCTTTGTGGATCTTCACGATGAGCTGTTCCAAGTCGCAGTCATATTTTAAAATGAAGTTGAGTTTCCCACAGGCTTTGCTGTTACTTCTTCTCCCGTCATCGTTGTCCAGTGACCTCTGCTTATATAATTCTGGCTTAATTCTACCAATCCCAGTCAACTGCTCCTGCCTCTGAAGCTGTTGGATATTAAAGTCCGGGTTGGACAGGTTGAGTTGTCTTCGGATTGAGTTATGCCTTAAATGAAGAGCAAGACATAGTTATAACCTCATTAGTTACCGGTCTTTCAGAGACTTGTGCCTGGAATGTCAGTGCACTATTATATTTTGAGAAGAGCTTATGTTTTTGGGTTCTTTCTTTTTCTTTTTGGCCTAAATTGCAAAATGCTCATCACATGAGCAATGTTAGTAAAGCTGCTCCCTATGGCTTGAGATTCGAAATTAAGGTCTGGTGTATCAGGAAATGAACTTACGAATATGAGACCCAAGGGCCTTAAAGGTTTTCATGCACTTCCTAAATGGTCTAATGTTCATTAAAGTCTATCTAGCTGTAGGATGTGAAGATCTGCATGAACAAGCTCCTTTGTTATTCACTTTTAGATAATATGCCAAGCTGAAGTGATTGGCTATGTGTTGTTTCAGAAAGAATGCATCTTCCTCAAGCTAAGTGTGGTGGCTGATGCCCATAATTCTAGCACTTAGGAGGCAGAGATGGTAAGATTACCAATGAGTTCAAAGTCAGCCTAGGCTGCATAGTGAGACCCAGCCTCAGAAACCAAACCAAATCTATCTTTCTCTAAATTACATGAAATTATCTACCACTGGCTTACAGCTTTATAAAGACATGGATTCTTACTGGTTCAGATAAAGTCATTTCATTTTGAGAATATAGGTTTTACCACTGTGAAGACATATGGGAGTGGAATATGTCTTCTTGCAACGTACTGTGTTGGTGTGTTTTTGGTTGTACTGCATGGGTGACCGACAATCAAGAGGTTTCATTCTAAAAAAATTGTTATTTATTTGTGTGTGTGTGTGTGTGTGTGTGTGTGTGTGTGTGTGTGTGTGTGAATGTGCATGTGTCTAAGGGTGTCCATTAAGCCCAGAAGAAGAGGGCTAGTTACAGTTTTTGGGAGCCATCCAGTGTGGGCACTGGGGAACAAATGCCAGTCCTCTGAAATAGCAGCAAAGGCTACATTTTCTTGGTTTTAACTCAGAGTACAGAGTCTATATATTAAAGAGCCTGTCAATAACTTGAATTAAAACAGTGTCTCTAGTGGAAAGTGACAGGGACAGCTGAGTTGTCTCTGAAGGACTGAATAGTGAGAGAGGCAGAGTAAATATTTGCATTTGTTTTGTTTTCCTTCCCTGAGATGACCTTATGGAATAAACATGTGAAAACGGGATTCACAGGCCCAAAACCATGTTTGAAATTATTCTCTCGGATGTTGTCACACTGAACATCTCTCTTCATCCTAAAATAGCCTCCTGATCACTAATCACCCATATAGTACCTCAAGAGTGCTGTCACAGAACTCTCAGTTGTACCTGTCATTCCCCCAACAGTTCAGAGCAAGTAGACATCCCTGGTACGAAAATTCCCAAACCTGTCGACTATGCAGTCTGAACGAAGCTGCTGCAGATTATAATTTGGTAGTCCACAGTGTTAAAGTTCCTCTGTATCTAATGATTTAGGGGAGGCAGCAGATACTTTTAAATGACCAAACTGGCTGCCATTAGTGTATCCAGGCCATTCTCTCATTCAGAAATGGAGCCACTGTGGGGCCAGAACAGAGCTTTAAGCTTGCTCTGTTGGCCTTTGTGTGCAGGAGGGACTGGCAGGGAGCAGCAAGCACCCTGCTCTAAGTAGAAATCAGAAGAGGATGATGGTACCGGCTCCATCTCTCTCTGTTATTCATCTTTCTTGTCAAGTTAGATCCAGAGGTCTACACTTCAGTCAAGCTATTCTATACCATTCTGGCTAAGGACTAGTTAGTAGGACTAACAGGTGCTATTTAGTTACACATACTGTTTACAAAATGAAAGTGTACCCTTGACAGCTACTGGGTGTGGCCTTGGGATGTAGTTAACTTGTAGTGTGCTTGCTTCACATGCACCAAGCACTGGTTTCAGGCCTCAGCATGACCTAAAGCTAGGTACAGTGGTGTATGCCTGTCATCCTAACACTCAGGAGGCAGAGACTAGAGGATCACAAATTCAAGGTCATCCTTGGCCACATGGGAAGTTGGAGGTCAGGGTGAGACACATGAGACCCTTTCTCAGAGACAGCCACTAAGAACTTCTACTCAGGACATGAATCTGATTGAGCAACAATCTTGTGTCTACAACCAGCACTGGGATCAGTCACTGTGGCCACACTTTATCTGGGTTTCTGCTAAGTAGACACTCTTTGTATAGCAGGTTACCTTCTTGTACTTTTAGTTCTGCCTGTAGATTCATCACAGCAAAATTTTGGCAGCAGCACCCTTGTCGGTAGAACTAACCTCTGAAGTACATTTTAATTTAAATTTGAAATAAATGGAATCAACTACTTAGTAGTGGAACATATTCTGCTCAACATGCATGTTCCCTTAGACATGACATGTGGAGAGATCAGTAATACCTGTTCAGCTTTTTCTAACCATGAGAGATTGCCAGCAGGTAGAGAGGGTGGGCCAGAGAGGGGTTTATGGAGAGATCTGTACTTCAAAGGCAGACGTAAAATTTCATTCCCTGAGAATCTAACTATGCCGGAAGCCTCTTATTCAAAATTTCAAAGTAAATTGAGTCAGTAAAGTGCTGCCTTGAACATACAAGAAACTGAGTTCAGGGTGCTAGAGCCATGGCTCATTGAATAAGAGCATTGGCTGTTCTTACAGATAACCTGGGTTTGATTACCAGCACCCACATGGTAGCTAACAACCTTCTGTATAACTCCAGTTTGCTGGGGATCCAACAGCTTCTTCAGACCTCTTCATGTACCAAGCATGAATGTGGTGCACATACATATATACAGAAAAAATACACACACAGGTAAAATAAATAAATCTAAAAAATTAAACTAAAATTAAAAAGAACCTGAGTTCAATCTCTAGAACCTTTCAAAATATTTTTTTACTTTACTTTATTTTTTTTAACAAAAACAGAAGCTAGGTGTGCTGGTACACATTGATAATCCCAGCATTGGGAAGGAGGAGACAGGTTGATCCCTGGGGTCAGTGGCCAGGCAGCCTAGCCTACTTGGTGAGCTCCAGACCAAGGAGAGACCCTGTCTCACAAGAAAAGATGGTAGATAGTGACTGAAGAACAACAGTTGAGGTTGTCCTCTGACCTCCACACAGACTGACCTCCACATACACATACATACACAGAGCAAACATTCTTCTGAAATTACTGACAAATATGAATATTATTCTATATCAAATGTTTTACATGTTAATTCATTCCTACTAAAATTTCTCTTCAGAATTACAAGTGGGAAAAGAGTTGAATCTCACTGTAGGATAGTGGATTAAAGCAGAAAGCAGAGACTATAACTGGGCCTGTCAGCTTTTCTCTGCTTGGGGCTCCTTCCAGGAAGCAGTGCAAGTTTACTGAAGTTGTGTATGTAAGTGTATCTCTCTCTGTGTGTGCATGCTTGTGTGCATGTGTGTGTGTCTGTGTTGCATATGAGTCTCTGTCTGTGTATGTTGTATACATGTGTGCAACTAATGTTTGTGTGTGCTTCTGTGTGTGGAACACACATAGAACACAGAAGTTTAAAAGAGCCAGAGAGCCAGCGTAACTCACAACTCCCCTGCCTAACTGCTAGCACTCTGTGAGCTGAGAAATCAGAGCAGGGAGGCTGCCCCAGGGACAAGAAGGAGAAGATGAGGTAGAAGAAATGGAAAATCAATATTCCATAGCTCTCATGGGGTTACTCAGATGGAGGCAGGAAGAAAAGGCAAGTCTAAAGGAAGAGACGAAGAGGAAAGACGGAGAACAGTGTTATGATCTGCACACTCCTCACACTGGTGCAGTGGTTCCAAATGGTCTTCAGTGAAGTATTCAAGAGGTCCTCCAGGGAGGGTCTGGAATTCTAATATATCTCAGTGACACTGTGACACTGAGTGACTGTAGTAAGGAGGAATTTGTCTAAAGCACACTCTCCTGACTTGAGTAGGGCTGGGGAGTACTGTATTCTCAGGGTTTAATGTATACAAAGAATGAAAAGAAGCAGAGGGGGACTGGACAAATAGCTCAGAGGTTAAAAGCGCTTGCTGCTCTTCCAGACCCAGTACAGTTCCCAGCGCCCACATGGCAACTCACAACTATCTGTAACTCCAGTTCTAGGGAATCCAACACTCTCTTCTGGTGTCCGTGGGTACCAGACCAGACACATGTGTGGTGCATATACATACATGTAGGCAAATACTCACACATAAAAATAATCTTAAAAAAAAAAGAAACACACATACACATGGGCACATACACAGGGAGGAGAAGGTTAGCTCCAAGGATGATGGGTTGGGGAACTGAGAGACAGCCTCCTCTGTAAATAAGCCACATCCTAGTGATGCCTCTGAGGACCTGGCTGCCAAGATTGCAGCTCCCAGCTTTCTCCAGCTCCCATTCTTCCAGGGCCAGAAGATGCTATTTCTTTTCACAGAGGAGGTGAGGAAAAGATTACACTTGGCTATCCGGGACCTGGAGCTGAGCCTGAACGAAGCCTGGGTTCAAAGACATTTAACAGTTTGCAGAGCAGTTTTCCTGTAATAGACTTGCAAACACACTTTCATGTATGAAGAAATCTGAGCCCTGGGCTGAGAACCAGCCACGGGGCTGGAGGGGGAAGGGGCCCAGGGTCAAAGGGAGCTTTTCTTCTTTCTCTTTCCTCTAATATAAATTAACCACTTCCACCTCTAGTATCAATCCCTGATGTATCACCCTCCCCGCAACAAAAAAAAAAAAAAAAAAAAAAACCCAACCATGTAGGTTAGATCTTAAGAAAGAGGAGAGATTACTGCAATTTAACATATGAGAAAGTGGACATCATCCAGCCAGTGGACTGAAAGGTAGAGAAACAAAATGGTCTAGTCAAGGTTCTGAAGGTGACAACTGGCCTGGCAGGTTGATTCAGTTCTCCAGGAGCTATGGACACAACTGGTGGAGATAAGTGCTGACCACGGGCTGGACAGTCCGGGAACAGAGAAGGAATAAAAAGCTCTGGCTCAGGAAATTTTCATGGAAGAGATGAAAGTTGAGCTGGGTTTGCCCCATCTGTATTCTCTTCCAAAGCAGATCGTGAAGACTTCAATAGGGAAACAACTACATTTTCATCTTGGTCCCAGATCTCTGGAGGATGCTCAGCTCTTTGGCTCCAGTAGCTTTCTCCAAAGCCTCATACTAAGCCTACTGAGTCCAGCAGCCAGTGTTAGGACCCCCAGCATGCCCTCCATTCCTGGGTTTCCTGTACAACCATGGACAAGTACACACTCTTCTACATTCCTTCATCTTTGTGATCACAGAGAGGAAACCTTTTCTTCTGCTTTTCTCATAGGCTTCAGGGGCCAAAGGGAAAAAAGAAGAGAGGCAAACTGAACTTCAGAGCCACCTTTGTGGGGGACATAGTACAGAAACAGTGAGACAGGACCCCATTCTCCTTGGAAACATCTGTGATGGAGAGGACAGAGTTGGCTTGTTCTGAACCAGACAGACAAGAGATGTCCTGGACAGGGGGACACACATCAACACACTGCAAGAGGAGGAGGCAGTGACAATCTGAGGTTTGGGGGGGCCCTAGGATTTGGGGGCTCCTCTCAAGAATGAGACAATGAAGATGAAGGAATCTTCTTGGAATCAGTGCAAGTGTTGGCTTAAGTGCCAAGGTACCCTGAAGTGTGGTTTGTTCCGTCCTACCCACTCCTAAGCTTGACACCTTGGTGCCACTTTCAAATATGTCTCCCTTCCTTAAGCAGCTCTTATCACCCACCTCTTTCCATTCCCAAGTGCATCCAGATGGTTGATGCCTTTACCACTGCAGGCTCAACTGGTCCTCCTTGCCTAGGCTTCACCCATCCCATGGATCTCATGCTTTCCTACCAGATTAACCTCTAAGAAGAACTTGACTATTGGTGCTCATCTTTGGGACTTTGAGGAAAGGGTTATGTTTTCTTTGCCTGTTAAAAAAAATACTGGACCCATTATAGAATTTTCCACACACCAGATGCTTAATACACATATTTAGAGTAAATACATTACTGCCATGGATACAACAGAGTCTCATAATTAAATACTAGTAGGGAAATATGCATTTAAACATAATTTTGGGAATTCACGGAAATCCAGAGAGGTCTTGGAAACTTCCATTTTCAAAATTGACCATTTATTAAAATCTAAAGAAATAAATGTAAGAATAATGTAAAACCTTTTTCTTCTCAATGCAGAAATAGGGCTTAATAGAAGCATGCCATTTGGGGCTGGGGTTATGACACAGTGGTAGAGTATTTGCCTATCACATGTGAGACTCTAGGTTCAATCTCAGCCAGAAAAAATAAGAATACTGCACAGAGTTATGACAACATTAATCTCAATATTCTTTACTGGAGCTGTAGCCAATAAAGGGATCGAAATGTAAAGAGTGATGGATATCTTCATCTTTAATCCCTGTCAGTGAATTTCCATGACTCTAAGGATTGCTTACTTCAGAGGTAAGGCCAAAGGCCTACATGGGAGGTTCTTAATAAATGTGAACCTGAGATGAATGGCTTTCCACCAGCTCCACACCATCGTAGTCCTACACAGTCTATACTTCTAACCTTTGCCATCCTTGTCAGAGAATAAAGAGAAATGGGGCCTGCTAGTGACCAACATTATCTGTCAGCCATTCATGGGAAGAAAAAAAGTCTCCTGTTCTTAGAGTTGTCCTGGGGACTAGACATAGAAAAGAAAACATACGGTTTCTGAGCTCACAGAACAGTCTAGAGGACAGATCAGGCGATAAACAAGTGAGGACTTGGAAACAGAGTCATGAAGGAGTGAAGACAAAGCAACATGGACAGGACACATCCTTCAGGTGGGATGCCTGATGCTCTGAGCAGAGGCATATAAGCTAGGACATTAACATTGCAGAGGCATGCGGGGAGGGGGAGGCTAAAAAGAAAAGCATCCCTGGCTGGGGGAACAACATGTGTCAAGGGCTCCAGGCAAGGAAAGGCTCAGGTACTGCAGGAGCAGGGGAGGCCAGTGCAGCTCAGTGCAGTGAGCCTTCCACTGAGTCTGAGTGAACAGTAACCTCTAGCTACATCATGGTAGCCCTGGCAGAAGGGGAAGCCATGCTGCTTAGACTTCCATCATGGGGCATGATTCAGGAAATGGAGTAGATGGCAGGTTGGGTTCCTTCTACTTTGGTATCCAGAAAGTTTCACATATTCAAGCTTCCCTAGAAAGCTATGATAATGAAAAATGCTAAGAAAATTAAGATATCCATATTCCCCACGTATTATGTCATTGATCCAAGAAAGGTCTCACCCAGGTGGGAAAAAAATAACAGGAATTTTGGATCAATGCAGCAGTAACTGAATTAACTGGATGCTGGATTTTAAATAACATGTTTGGCCTTGGGAGAAGAACAGAAAGCTGTGCTGACAAGAAATATTCTTAGAAGGTAAGGCATAGCTTATCTTCAGGATGCTCTGATGGCAGTGGTGTGAGCCTAACATTCCCAGTGGGGAGAGGCCTGGTGAAGTGGTGGTTTCCTATGAAAATGCTACGGCAGAAGCTATTCCAACCACTGTGACAAGAAGGGTACCCTGGACAGAAGGCTAAGTCTTGTGTGCACTGGACCTAGGAGCCACCCTGGAAACCAGGGGATGAGAGGTAATAGTAGCAGGATGGAAATAACAAGACTGAGAAAGCAGAAGACATAAGGGTAATGAAGGCAGAAGGGATACAAACAGGAAGGGGAGGGGTTCTGGGCCATCTTAACAGAGTCTACCCTACTCCTGCAAGCACAGATCTTAAATAAAGAATGCTACAAAGAGCTTAGAAGGCTGGGGGCATACCTGACTGACAGGTAGCATTTCCAAGCTCCAGGGTTTGGTCCCTAGTACCATGAGAAAATAACAAGTCTTTTAAAAGAAGGAAGTTTCATTCATTTTTCCATTTTCCATCAGAAAAAGGTAGGAGATTGTGTGCATGTGTGTGCATGCGCATGCGTTGTAGAGTACTATCCTTTAAGCACATATAGACATATTCTTCAGCAGAGCAGATGTAATTACCTGCAAAAGACACCTGAAATCCAGCTGAAATTAGCTATTCGGTTTACCTAATAGGTCAAGGAGGGTCACTGGACACTTATCTGAGATTCCTGCAACTTCTGACCACTTTATGTAATTCTAACCTAATTCCTTGTAGCCTCATGGTCCTAGGAGGGTATGAGAGAATACAGATTGCGGAAGGTTAGTGGAGGCAGTGGTGGTGGGAAGCTCCCTCTCTCTGTGGTTATGAGAAGTCATATGGGAAGTCATTGTGCACGCTAGAGTGAGACTTTCTGCTGGTGCAACTGCTTTGGAGTCACCCACAGTTCTGTAAGTAACCTAATAAACTCATTGGTTCCCCAAGTTAGACACTGATGGAATTATACCTTGGTTTGTTGGTAGTGCTGTATAAAGAGAGAATTGGTTTACAATTCCTCAGGTTTACAGTGCACACACACACACTCTCTCTCTCTTCTCTTCTCTCCTCCTCCTCCTCCTCCTCCTCCTCCTCTCTCCTCTCTCTCTCCCATATTCTTCTTAAGGATCAGTGTATAACATACAGCTAGACAAAGATACATAATTCCATGAAGAACCCATGGAACTAGTTCAGTAGTAATTTAGGTATGAGTGTTTTAAATGCATAACAATGCAAATTGTTAATACTGGGTCAAATGCAGCCGAAGAGCATTTAGATTGCTAATGGCAGTTCAGCTGTTACTGAACTCAATTTTCACTGTTTGAAAGATAATTTAATTGCATATCTTCAAAACTAAAATAATTTGAATATAAAGTGCATTTTACAGGGATTAGTCCTTTTCTCTTTTCAAAAATTCCTTCTACCGAATTTTCACAAATCTATGGTAAAGCTAACAATGGGCTTTCTTTTGTCGTTTAAATACATTTCTTTATCCTTGTCTATATAAATATTTTTCTATGATAAATACTGTGATAATTACACAGATATCATTGATAGCAGTTTGTTAGAATTATAGGGCAGGATGCATGAATCAAATAGAATAATAACATTCTTTATGACTCTGCATCTGAGGGAACCAGACAGGAGCAATTCTATGCAGAATAGAACCAAATGGGAGACAACCTGAGTAGTGACTCAGATGAAAGGCTCCTGGTCTCAGGGACACTGAAAAGATCTTATTATAAGTCTGTCCCACTGTGTGAACTCCATGGTGGTATCGACTCTAGTTATCTGAAGAGCAATCCTTGTGATAAAATCTGAGGACTTCTTGTAAATCAAATGGCAAACAATCAGCCACTTCCTAAGGAGGATTATTTTAAGTTTTGCTCTTCGATTCAGAACTGGAAATAATGCTAAAATAAGCTTCTGGGGAAAAAAATCAAACATAAACTGTCATATTCTATCACATTTAATGAGAATGAATGCAGTCTCTAGGATAAGCGTCATTATCATTTCTGTTTCTAGAGAATAGAAAGATTTTTCCTCCTTCTTTCCTCCCTTCCTCCCTTCCTTCCTTCCTTCCTTCCTTCCTTCTCTTTCTTTTGGTTTTTTGAGACAGGGTTTCTCTGTTGTAACTCTCTATCCTGGAACTCACTCTGTAGATGAGGCTGGCCTAGAACTCACAGAGATCCACCTGCCTCTGCCTCCTGAGTGCTGGGATTAAAGGCATGCGCCACCATCACCCCAGTAAAAGATCTTTTTAAAAATACCCCAAACATGCTCATATTTAAAAATAATAATAACTGCACGTGCTATGCCTTCGGCTATCACTCAAGCAATTGTTTTTACTTTTAAGAAAAGCTGATTCCTGTGTCTTTGTTTCCTAAAATTTCTTACCAAACACTGAGTTTTATACACAGTGATTAGAACTGGTTGCTTAGCCTCAGAGTTACTCTGCACAAGCTCGGTGTGTTGGAGGAGGGGTGCCTCGATCTCAGTGCACGCCCTCAGCATCCTGGGCGAGCGATGCTTCACTGACAGTGCTGGCGAAAACAGTGCCGCGGAAGGCAAGATGGCAGTGCTACCAGTGTGGATCTGTGCGAGTACCTGCTACCACTGCGTTCTCGGGACCACTCCTCAGTTGGTGCTTCTGCTGTCCTTCTACTACAGAAGCCAAAATGCACACATATGGAGGTTATGTGATTTGTTCAATGACACGTATGTAAAGGACATGTATGCAAAGAATGCAGTTCTTTACACCCTGTAGCTGACAGATTTTGAATTACTATACCGTTACTCTGCTATTTCTTAAGAACACACAACACCCAGACAATAGAAACCCCACTCCCAGTAGTCTGCAGTTGTTACAAAGCCTAAGGGTATATTGTGGCTTCTAAAGAAAGTGCATTTGTGAATCCTAAGAAGGGTCAAGGCACGGTAAATCAGTTTTATGTCTTTAAGAAGATACCATGAGGAAAGTAGCTGAACGCTTAGATTCTGGTGTCCAAATTCTGTCCTAGGTAGATACTAATAAACATACTTCTTAATCTCTAAATTTCTCCTACTGCAAAATGAAAATAACAGTACCCATGTCAGACTGTAAACTATACAAGGATAATGCATATATGACACAGGAGCAACGTTAACTATTACTTTCATGGACTCCACTGGAACTTAGCAGACCTCTGGAACTAAGTCCAGCAAAGAAATGTAGCATTTCCCCATTTTGATGTTTCTGAGACTGACTGTACATCTAGATGATCACTTGATCCTCACCTAACAGGTACCATCACTGACAAGAAAGGGGATAGGGTCGTCCTTGCCTTGCATTCATGAAGGAAGGGGCATTACTGACCGAGCTGATGGCGTTGGCTCTGTGACTTGTCGCTGCACACGGACGGCATGCGCACAGTTCTCTTGGCCGCCTGGCTGGGTGGAGAGGGGAATGTCGGGGGAAGTGTGGCTGATCTTCATGGAGGAGTCAGGGCAGGGGGTGGGTGGGTCTAGGAAGTCCTCGCTGTTCTCCTGCTCATTGGTCTCTGTGTCTGTGTAGTTAAGAGGCTCTTGGTTGTTGTCTTTGCTACCAGAGAACAGGCCTCGTTCTCGCCATGGGACCCAGCACAGTTTCCAAGACACGAAGAGAGAGACACCAAAGAGGGCAAGACCACAGGCAGTAACCACAAGGGTTAGCAGGCTCACGGAGATATCTGCAAAGGAGCAAAAGAAAAGGTCAATGTGATGGTGTCTCTCATGGCCACCCGCTGTGCAGTCCAGGCACTCATTTTGAAGGACCAACTCTGAAGGTCAGGCTGGGAGATATTGAAGTGTTACCCGACAGTGAGGATTCAGACACAAACCAGAGGATCCAGGAGTAAAGGGTAAGAGAAGATAACATTGCATGCTTGTGTTTAGGAACTACAGAACACACACAGTGTAATTCAGGGAGACGTGGAGTGCCCTGTAAGTCAAATGAGATTCTATCCTATAGGAAGCACTAATCATTAAAGTTTTCTGAGCAGGAAAGTTTTAGCCATCTTTAAACATTGCCTATCTTCTCAAAGAGCCATGCAATTTAGGAATAAACCATGTGTTTCTTGCTACTATTGCTGTTAATTTTGAAGGGTCTCAATTCATGTGTTTAGTGGGCTTTGTAGGGTCAAGAATAGTATCCTCTTAGGTCTTCAGAACCCAGGGGAGATTGTCACAGTTTGGGTTTCTCCAGTAGCAGACCCTGGGTCATCTATTCAAAAGCAAGAGGTTTTCTTAGAAGGAGAAGAAAATACAGACAGGCAAAGCTGGGGGAGTAAAGGAGTCACTATGCATCATTAAGCCAGTTATCACAGTGGGGGCTACAGGTTAAGCTGATAGAGGGAGTCTATGCACCTCAAAGCTATCCCACCATGGGCTCCTCCACCCACTCCATTCAATCACTGACTTGAGGGCAGCTCTAAAGCACATTTCATACCAGTACTTCAGCATACATCACTAGCGGGAGGAGTGAGCTTCAGCCATAAGAAAATCCCACACTGAAGCCAGTGCTGAAGCCACAGTGGAGTTCTGAAGGCATGCCATGAAGGGGTGAGGGCAAGGGGATATAGTAGGGAATAATGGTGCCTGTGTGCAGACCATAGTCCCATGGCCATATAGTATCCCTTGGCTGTATTCATACCTTTCAGGGCAGAATCCAGTCTCCCCCTGGTTCCTACCTCAAGGTAGGGTCAGAGAGACCAAAACATGAATCTGATCTCATCCCTGATATCACTTCTTTCTTTCTTCCGTTCTTTCTTTCTTCCTTTCTTTCTTTCTTCCTTCCTTCCTTCCTTCCTTCCTTCCTTCCTTCCTTCCTTCCTTCCTTCCTTCCTTCCTTTCTTTCTTTCTTTCTTTCATCTAAGTTTGTTTTTTATTTTGTGATATGGTTTCTCTGTTGTAACCCTGGCTGTCCTGGAACTTACTCAGTAGACCACCTGGCCTTGAACTCACAGAGATCTGTCTGCCTCTGCCTCCCGAGTGCTGGGATTAAAGGCCTGTGCCACCACCGCCTGTCTAACTTCACCACTTTAAGGCTTCTCCTACATGTCCATTCTGTGTCCCAGACACCCATAACTCTCCCTAGGCTTTGCCTCTACTGGTCATTTTAAATCTGCACTGCTCCCACTAGAGCATTCTGAATATATATTGTGTAAGAGATAGTGTGCCGGGCTTTGGAGACACGAGGGATGACAGACTTCATACCTTCATATTCTGGAGAAATTTTTAAAAATTAGTACTCACAAGTGTTCTATGATTTGTGACAAATTATATTACTGCTACATCGTGTAGAACCTGCACTACTTTCCCACTGAATGAAGCTGACCAACCAGCAGCCACAGCCACATTTCCCATCATGACTTTGTTTTTTCTTATGAACTGCTAATAGTTTTGTCCTGAAGACTGCTCTTGAGAGAAGCCAGCCGCTGATGGATCAAACGGATAAGCCCATGCCTCCCAGTCAATCTTTGTTGTGGTGAAACAATACTACATTTCTGCTTGTGACACTGGGATTCCCCTTCAGTGTGGCGATTGAGTTCCAAACCTCACTGCCATGGGATAAGCAATCTCCTATGAGGAATGGCATCGTCACTGAATAAGTCACATGAAGGAATCCCTGGGATTGTTGTAGAAAAGCCAACCAGTGCCGAACACTTAAGACTAACCATTGACATTAATCAAACCAAAAATGAAAAATCCTAGGCACAGGACTGGGGATTAGCTTAGATGGTAGAATGCTTGCTTAGTGTGCAGGGGGTCCAGGGCTCAATCCTCAGCATGCACAGATCAAGCATGGTGGCACATGCCTGTAATTCCAGAACTGGAGAGGTAGAGGCAAGAGGATTAGGAGTTCAAAGTCATCTCTGGCTATAGAGTGAGTTCAAGGATGGTTTGGGATGCCCAAACTTTATCTAAAAAAAAAAAAAAAAATCCCAGGTAGAGAAGTGGGAGGAGTAGGTAGTACAGTTGGTAGAGGCAAAGTAAAGGCATTATGCATTATGCTTATAGATCCCGAACATGGTTGGGGCAGTGAAGAACAAGATGTGACCCCAGGCTCCACATGGCTGTGACATCTCACACAGTGAAGTCTATATCGGAGTAGACTGTGGCTACCATAGCAAATATCAATCTCCAGCCACCAGCCCCCACATTAGAATCTGAGCACAAACCATGCTACACATAGTAGTGGAATCCCTTAACACACTGTGTACTTCATACGCAGGCAAAACCCCTTCATTAACTACTACAGCTTGGTCCTGACAGACACCGCAAAGAAATCACTGCAAAGGCTGGAGGAGGGACATGGAGGGTCACAGTGGGGTTAAGACTGTGAAGCGGTCACTGTGGATTATTTATTGACTGCGCTCTCCTGTCAGAATACTCTCCTCCACGGAACCAGATTAAATGAGACTTTCTGAGTTGGACTGGGACGCTGACTTGCTCTGCTGGTGGAAGACGAGTCAATACAGATCATCCTCCTCAGACCGGAGGGCCTCTCTAGCTGTGACCTAGTACACGAGAGTAGGAGCCCTCAGATCAGGGCTGATCCTCAAGCCTATGAATCCTAAAAAATGATTCATGGCACAAGCCCCAAGTCTAGAATGAGAAATAAATTTAACCCCAACTCATTAGCCTGTGGCAGAGTTGGCAAGCGAGGCACAGATCCACGAGTAACACCTAAGAGTTGGCATTTTGAGTCTTTATGATTTTAAAAGGATTTGTTGCCATGGCAAAAGAAGTTGACTAGTAAATAGGACCATATAAATTACTGTCCAAAGGTGGGATTCTTTAAAGAAAAACAAACGGTTATATTACAATGACTAAATGGGGATAAGCTTGGTAACCCTGGATTGTTCAGAGTAAACCAAAACATGCAGTTATCTGGACTTCGGAATTCCATGTGGTGCTGAAGAAATGACTCAACAGCTAAGAATGCTTCCTGTACACTAAAGACAAGATGTAGAACTTTAATAGACATATAAAAAGCCAGGCATCACCGGGCAGTGGTGGCGCACACCTTAATTTCAGCACTCGGGAGGAAGAGGCAGGCAGATCTCTGTGAGTTCGAGGCCAGCCTGGTCTACAGAGTGAGTTCTAGGACAGTCAGAGTTACAACAGAGAAACCCTGTCTGGAAAAAAAACAAAAAAAAAAAAAAAAAACAAAAAGCCAGGCATCTTATGCACATTTCTCATCCAGCTCTGAAGGGGCAGAAATAGGAGTATCATTGGGTCTACCTGGCTTGCTGAGAAAATGTGACACCCAGATTTGAGCAGAGACTGCCACAAAGGAATAGAGTAAGAGAAGAGAAGACATGATACCTTCTTCTGGTCTCTATACACATTCATAGGTACATATAAACTCTCTCACACACAAATACACAGATAAAGATTAAAAAATGAATTCAACATGACAGGCCAGGCATGGTAATGAATGTATCTACTTTCTACAACTAAGAGACAAAAGCAAGAGAAACGTGATAGTCACAGACCGGTCTGGTTTACATGGCAGGTTTCAGGGAAGCCAAGGCTACAAAGTGAGATACTGTGAAACAAACTTGCAAATCCTACACAAGCTCTGGGCTCATTTTAGTTAGTACACTTCTCAAGATTCTACTGAGCACAGACAGCATGTCAAATAACATGAAGCCTGACCCACTTTTACTAGTAGTCCTCAGGCCTCTGACGCAGTTCATAACAATTCCAGCCTGCTATATGACTTCTAGGCCATGATTTACAAAAAAAAAAAAAAAAATCTTGCTCATATGTCTAGTCACGGGCCAAGGAGCGTGAAAGGAGAGAGCTTATCCACCTAAGCACTGCATGCCAAGCATTTAAAGAATTCCTGGCACAGAGGTGGCATTTGGTAATGATGAAACCCATCTGAAGAGCTCTGCAGCCACTTGCTGTGTCAACCTTGAATTACAGAAGGGTGCGCTGTGGCCTGTAAACTCTGGGCCATGCTAGAATCATATGCATTCACAGTCTTTCAGTTTTTTTGTGTGCACAGTCATTATGAAGAGCAAGAGTAAAGTTTTCATATTTACACAAAGACACCAGGTGAGTTAGCAGTGTTTCAGAACAACTGCCAGAATGCCAGAAAGCAATGGTGGCCTACGTGACCTCACCAGCCTCCAGTGTAATCTGAGTGTCTGTTACCAATAGCTCAATGTGTCCTCTAGACACTGTGTTTGTGCTTTGCTCTCTTGCCAAAAAGGACAAATCACTATGTGCACTCCCATCTCCTTATACCTTGACCACAGTAAAGGGGTCTGGGAGTAGGGGCGTCAGCCTAGAATCACAGAATACTTTTAAGAAGGCTATTTGTTTCTCAAGTTGAGTGGTAGGCATGTGGTCATTTGCTTTATACGCTTTAAATTACATACATATTCATTACACGGATTCATTGACATTTATGGCATATTTTAAAGTAAAGATGAAAAAGAATAATGATACTAAATATAATGAGATCTTTTCTAAAGAATAAGAACATTGTAATTGGTCCCTTTGTTCATGGGACAAAAAAATAATTAGATGGTGATCTGGGGCCTGAAAGAGGCAAATTCTACATTCCCTGAAGGCTGGTAGTGATACGAGAAGGGGGCTGTGTATGAAAGTGTAGCAAGAGCTATGTGGCATTTTCTCAAGGGTGGACATATGAAGCACACGCCCTGTAACTATGTCTTAACCACTGCACATGATCTACTGTAACGGTGTGTCCCTGCACACCAGACACAGTGCTGTAACACAGCATCCTAGCTAGACAAGAGTAATTCTAAGAGATAGCTACAAAATCTTAAAAAGTGGCAAGTACTGTTGACCAATGAAAAAGAGCCTGTTCATCTACTGGTTGTATAAGGACAGAGGAACAGCAGCCAGTCTTAGTTAGTTTTCTATTGCTTGGCTAAAAGACCATGACCAAAGCAATTTATAAAAGAAAACATTCAATTTGGCTTATGGTTTTGCAGGATTAGAGTCTATAATGGCAGAAAAAAGGAATAAATGATATCTCACATTTTGATTCCCAAACAGAAGGTGAAGAGAAAGACCCTGGGAATGGCATAAGTCTCTTAAAATCCAAAGCCTGCCCCCAGCAGCACATGTTCAATAAGGCCACATCTCCTAACCTTTCCCAAACAGTTCTATCAAGTGAGGACCAAATATTCAAACATATGAACCTATGGGGGTTATTCTCATTCCAACCACCACAGGCCAGAAGGAACAACAAATGGAACCAAATAGGCAGAGCAGCAGCTCAAAGAACACCAGCCAAGTTGAAACATCAGAATAAATGGCCCATGACATGAACCAAATTGGAGCAAGAGACAATTCATTTCTGTACTGAGATTTATGAAATAACAGTAGAGATTAATAAGCATGGGTGCAGCAATAACCAGCAAAGAGGACCCTGGAGATCACATCTGACCTGGGGGAAAAATAAGACAATTCCCCAAAGAGAAGAGCAATTCAGCAATGCTACAGTTAAGGAACTTTATTGAATGTAAACCTAAATCAGCAACAAAACCCCCAACTCAGGAAATACAAGCAATGATAGAGGGTATTTCCCCTCAAAGATCTAATATTTAAAATTCCTGAAAGACTAAAACATGGAAAATGGAAGCA
This sequence comes from Cricetomys ansorgei, assembly GCA_026225945.1. NCBI lineage: Eukaryota > Metazoa > Chordata > Mammalia > Rodentia > Nesomyidae > Cricetomys > Cricetomys ansorgei. Next base: position 1,524,067 of record JAMJFZ010000597.1, on the reverse strand, counting down.
AAAGTCACCAAAGGAGGAAAGTGTTAAGTTCCCTAGAACTGAAGGACAAGTGGGTAGAGATCCACCTAGCATCTGGAACACAATACTACAATCTTAGATGTTTTTATTGTGAAATTTAAAAAATAAAGATTAGAGGAAGCCATAAAGTTGAGGTAAAAATAATAAAGACGCAGGAACAGGGGAGAAGACTCAGTAAGTAAATTGCCTGCTATGAAAACACAAGGACCTAAGTTCAGATCCCCCAACATACATGTAGAAGCTAGATGTCGCCCTGTACATCTGTCATCCTAGCACTGAGATAATGATGCAAAGATAGATTCCTAGAGCTCAGGGGCAAGTGAGCCTACTGGAATCAGTGTACTCCAGGCTCAGGAGAGACCCTGTTTCAAAACAAGGTGGAGAGTGACAGCACTCAACATCACACACGGTAAAAGATCAAAAAACTAGAACCATAATTAGATTTATCAGAAACCATATACAAGAAAATACATTCACATTTCTGAAAGAAAATAAAACTATATTCAACTTAAAATTTTCTACCCAAATATGCTATTAAGTATCTAGGTGTTGCAAGAAACATTTTTAGAAATGCACAGTGTTAGAAGGGCTGCTTTCATACACGCATTGTGGAAGCCATTTATGGATGCCTATAGGAAATGAAAATGAAACATATATACACAGAAGTTTGCATTCAACTCAGAAGACTTGTAAAAGAAAACCACAGCATAACAGCTGGGCAATAGTCCAGAGAAGAGCCAGTCCTACCAGCAACAGTGACCTGACAAGAATATCATATACTGCCAGTTAGCAAATGTGTGAAACAAGGAGCATGTGAACTGGAAATCTAATGATACTGGGGTTATTAATAACTACTAAGGATGATCACTGTATTATGGTTATGTGTCAGATGTGGAACCATTCTAGGTGATACAAGGCCTAGAATTGGGTTCAAATTACACTGGCTAGTATTTGGTTACTGTTTTGACATTTGGACTTTACAATATTATTCTATCTACTCTCTAATGTTTGACAAGTTCCTAAAAGAACATATTAATGTAAAAATACTTTAATGAAGGAAAATGTTGATCTGTGACTTCAACCTGAGACATCCATATTTAATACCTTGGATTTTTTTGTTTGTATATTTGCTTTTTGAGACAGGTTTCTCTGTTGTAACTCTTGGCTGTCCTGGAACTCACTCAGGCTGGCCTCGAACTTACAGAGATCTGCCTGCCTCTGCCTCCTGAGTGCTGAGATTAAAGGCATGTGCTAACTACCCACCCAACATCAGAATCTCCATTTTTAACAAGCATCTCAAATCTCAGATAAATCTGATACACACAGTTTACAGATCATAATGAGTGATTAACCCCTACACAATTAATCCCAGTGTATGTGTGTGTTTTCAGAACACACGATGCTTTCCAGACCCTAAGACAATTATATCTTTGGGACCTAATACAGATAACACCAGGGAATTCTGTTAGGAAATTAGGCCACAGAGATCTTGAGGATATCACATGGTGCCTTGCAGGGAAAGTGGTAATGAAATTAGACAGAGGAAATAGGCAAGACGAGACAGCTCTGAAGATTGGATGTTAAGAGTTTTAGAGAACAGAACCAACCAGGACATTCTGTATCAGAATGAACCTTTAGTATCTTCCAGAATATTTAATGTAAGAATTCCTTTATCAACATTCCTTTCATGTGACTACTTTAACACTTGACATTCAATATGTTTGTGTGTGTGTGTGGGGGGGGGTTTAATCCAACGGACGTTTTTACTGTTACAGTTTGAAAAGACAATATTTCTGAAAGCCTAAAACTGTTCTCAAAGCAAGGCCTGTTCCAACACAAGTGAAGAGAAGGAAAAGGACAAGGAGAGAAGGAAGAAGAATGTCAGAATGTCATTCAAACATCCCAGTTGTCTAGAGATGCCCAGTGCAGGAGAACTCAGCTCCACACCTCAGTAGATTCCAGGCATCTTCTGAGCAGCATCCTAGAGAAGATACATGTAATAGATTCCAGGTTAAAATGAAATGTTTTGGTGTTAAAATGATCGAACTTGTCTTGGAAATGCAATCATAAAGATATTGCTGTGTAATTACATTGTAGGCACCACAGCACCGCAGTTATGAGCAGAATTGCAAGTCACAGTTGAGAAGTTATGGTCAAGATTTGTGTCTCTGAAGTGGGTATGGAGACACACTCCTGTAATCTCAACACTTGGGAAGCAGAGGCGGGACAATTAGAAGTTCAAGGCCAGCATCCACTACATAGGAAGTTCAAGGTCAGTCTAGGCTACAACAAGACTCAGACTCAAGGCAACAACAAAAATGATGCTCATCTCAACATTAATATATAACCTTGTACAATTTAATGTATAACTTTGGGTTAATCCTTCTATATCTTCATTTGCTATAGTAATTTTGCTAGTCTCTATATCTTGGAGTTATATGTAATGACTATTCAGAAAGTTCCTGGTGCTAGGGATGGGGTAATGGATTAGTGGATAAGAGTGCTTGCTGTGTAATCAATGGGACCTGAGTTAAAATCTCCACTATCTATATACAAAATGCTGGTTATGGCTATACATAGGGTTATAGAACTCAAGTATTAGGGAATAGATAAAGATGAATCCTGGGAGCTCAGTGGCCAGGCAGCCTAGCCAAAAACATGAACTTCTGGTTCAGTGAGAGGCCCTGTCTTAATGGAATAAGGCAAAGAATGATAAAAGAAAGACAGTAGACACCCTGCTCTAGCCTCCAGATGTACACATACCCACACACTCACAGATATACACCATACACAAACACAGCACACAACACACGCCAAAACTATTTTTAAAAAATTAAAGTTACTGGTGCTAAATAAATATAATTTATTTTTTTTAATAATGCATCTCAGGATCAGGGTGTTCCATGTTCAGATCTATTAGTACCACCAAGTGAGTACCAACCATAGGAGGTGAAACAGGAGGACTTTATGAGGTGGTCTGGCTGCAAACACACACTAAGTGCCTGATTGGTGCCTAGCAGATTTAATTGCTGAGGACAAGACAAGGCGCTTCCCAGCAAAACTGGTATATGCAAAGAACTAAATTGGAAGATTAAAATAAAAGTAGTCCTTGCTCTTAAGAAACTACTAGCCAGGAGAATTCCTGTAGTAGTATGATGCTATGGTGGCTCAGCAAGGAGGACAAGGAGATATTCTCATTTGTGCAAACCCTTCCAGACCTCAGCAGAGGGAACCACTTTTATGGCATGCACCATACTGAATAATGGAACCCCAAGTGTCTGAGTTCAGGTGTTTTTATCAATACAGAACTCCTCAGGTGTTCTACTGATAGCACATGCAGATTATGAGCAATCAAACATCCCCACATAAATCCAACACCTGAAGACAATACAAAACACCAAGACTTAGACAGCCCCTTACCCAATATTGCACAAAACAGTTATTTTAAACACAAGTAAAAATAAACTTCTACAACAATTCTTGTAGTACTATTCCCAATTCAGGGTACCCCTAGATGCTGGAAGTTGGGGTATGGAACCAAACCTTAGATTCAGAGATGACTCCCTCAAAGACTAAACAGAAGTTGGTGTCTGGAAGTAGGAGCTCTGGAGAAGCAGAGCCAGAACTGTGCAACCTGGGGACATTGGAGAGTTTTGACATGGGTGCTTAGAAAGATCTATGCATGGACTACTAGGGTGATTCCAATGAGAACTGAGAAAAAAAGGGAGCTATTTAAATCTCTTACTGAATCCCCAGGCGATCATGGACAGATTGTTGGCAGACACATAGAGGTAAAGACTATTATTGTGATGTCTCTGATGGCAATGAGGAGTAAGCTATTGGGAGCTATCAGCAATTCTCAACCTGTGAGTTGTGACCCCTTTGAGGGCTGAACAACCCTTTCCCTGGGGTCACCTAAGGCCATCTGCATGCCAGATATTATATTATTATTCATAGCAGTAGCAAAATTTCAATTATTAAGTAGCCAACAAAAATAATTTTATATTTGGGACTCACTACAACATAAGGAACTGTATGAATGGGTCACAGCATTAGGAAGGTTGAAAACCACTGAGCTAGATAGTCCTTGTAAGGTGTAAAGAACCAGGGTGAGCTGTGCTCACGTGTGATGGTTTTGCAGACGATGGAATTTGCAAACAACAAAATTAGATATTTAGCTTCAGTTACTTCCAAATAAGATATTGAAGGTACAGCTCCTCCTGGTTAAAGACTATAAGAGAAATTTTAAAGATGAAAGAAATCACTTAAAGACAATTTATTAAGCAAAGAGAAGCTAGAACTTAAAGATTTGGAAAAATATTGTTTAAAGTAGTGTATTTATTCTGTGAGAATTTCATACAACGCATTTTGATTATATTCATCCCCTTCCCCCAACTCCTCCACCATCTCCTTATTCACTGTGGTGGTGTGAATCAAAATGGCCCCCACTGGTTCAGAGGGACTGGCACTATCAGGAGGTGTGGCCTTGTTGGAGGAAGTGTAGCCTTATTGGAGAAAGGATGTTACTGGGGGAGGGCTCTGAGGTTTCAGAAGCTCGATCCAGTCCCAGCGTCACACTCTCTTGCTGCTGCCTGCCAATCCCAATGTAGAACTCTCAGTTTCTTCTCCAGCACCATGTCTACCTGTGTGCTGCCCTGCTTTCCGCCGTGATGCTAATGGACTGAACCTCTGGTCTCTAAGCCAGCCCAATTAATTTTTCCTTTATGAGGGTTGCCATGGTCAATGGTGTCTCTTCACAGCAATAGAAACCCTAAGACACCCACCCAATTTCATCTTTCTCACTCTCTCACAACTCTCCTTTTGTGAACCCATCGAGTACAGCTTATATTGGCTAACGCCCCCTGGAAGCCGGGTCTGCTTTGGAATGTGGGTGATACACTGGGTGTCACCCCACTGAAGAAAACAGTCTTTCTTTCTCCTAGCAACAATCAAATAGCAATAGCTTCTCAGTTAGGGGTGGGACTTCATGCCTACCTACCTTCCTCCCTACTGGGATCTTACCTGGTTTGAGCTTGTGCAGGCCTTGTGACTGCTATCACGATCACTGTGAGTTCACATGAGCATTGTGGTGCCCTGTTACGTCTGGACAACACTGTTCTTTAAGGCATCCACCACCTCTGGCTCTTAATAACCTTTTTACCCCCTCTTTTGTATAGATCCCCAAGACTTGAGGGTATTGGCATAGATATCTCATTTAGGAATGAACAGTCCAATATTTCTTTATTCTCTGCTCACTGACCAGTTGGAGGTGTCTGTGCTACTTCCCATTTACTGTGATTAGTTTCTTTGATGAGGACATTGAGAGATCCAAGTCATTGGGAGTCGTTTTATTGCTATGTCCACTTAGCAGAATAATAGGAGCATTTTTTTCTCCTAGGACCAATGACAGATTTAGCCACAGACGCTTAGTTCATTCAGTGTCAGGTATGGATGCCATCTTGTGGAGAGGACCTTAAATCCAATCAAAAAGTGACTGGTTGTTCCCTTAACATTAGTGTCACTGTTGTACACAGTGTTCACAGCTGGGTGAGATGGGTGAGAACTTTTCTCCTCTGGTAGTGTGCACAGCACCTTCCAGCACTACAGATGATAGCAGTAGGGATGAAGTTTAGATTTGGAAAATTCTTAGTCTTTCCCCAAAGTAGAAAATAAGAAAGCATGTTGAGAACACAGCGGGTGTAGCTAAACAAGCCTCAAATAAGGAATTAATATACATGTGAACCATACTTAAGCAGTGACCCAAGCTGGAAAAGTGACAGCCTGAAACAGAAGGGAGAAGAGATGGGAAGGACAGATGGAAAGCTCTGAGGGCTATACTTTATGGGGCAAGACCATAATGTTAGTCTTAAGGGGAGCGGGAAGGATGACTCTGAAGAAGACAAAGATGACCAAGCCAAACTCAATTTCAAGACAGGGGCAATAATCTTGCTTTAATAGGTCAAATGGCCACTACCCAGAGAGACATGGATGTGGAGGAATTAGAAGATTATTGGGAATGCAAGGTGTGTTTGGCAGAGCTAAGGAAGAGGTTTCATGTGTCCAGGGGAGACCGATACCCTGGGGGTTCCCAAACACCAGACCTTAGCACATTATGCCTGGAGAGAAAAAAATCTAACCAAAAACGGATTCTTTGCAAATCTTAAGATCTCGTGGAGTTTGCCGTGTAGTTTGAGCTTAGTTCTCTGATACCCATTTCTCCTCTGTCTCCACTTTTTAAAATGGACATCTCTATGTTACACTGTGCTGTGCTCTGCTGTGTACCTATCCTATGCTGGCTCTACCACTAAATTTTTGAAACCTTATGATGTTTGGTTTCATTGGCTCACAACAGGAAGAGCACTGTAGAAATTATTTTTAGTTATGTTTAAAATGATTGTTTTGTGCACTGTTGGGAAAAGGGCTGTCTAGGCCTTGGCATTTTGTATTGTCTGTAGGTGTTGGCTTTATGCAAAAGAAGTTTGATTGCTCATGATCTGCACGTGCTATCAATAGAACACCTGAGGAGCTTAGGTGTCAATAAAAACCCCTGAGATGAGATGCTCAGTGTTCCACTGCCCAGGATGGTGCTTGCCTTGATGGTGATTCCCTTTGCTGAGGTCTGGCAGGATCTGCACCTATGAAAATGCCTCTTTGTCTTCTGTGATGGGACACAGTAACTAATAACTACAGAAGGGCAATGTGCCTCAATGACTTACACCTTGTTTCCTCCTCATATCTGATTAAATGCCATCTAGATGAGATTCTGCATTTTAGACTTTAGAACTAATGCTCAAATAAGCTAAAATTTTGGGGCTTTGGAAATGTAATGAACATGTTTTACAAATGAAAAGAATATGGATTATAGAGGACTATAAATGTAATACTACAGACTGAACAGTTTTGTCCCTTCAAAATTTATATACCATCCGAGGTGGGGTAGAGTGCTGGAAGCAGGAGGATCAGGAATTCAAGGTCATCTTTGGCTATACAGGAAGCTCAAACAAGTCTGAGGCCATGTTAGATCCTATCTCAAGGGAAAAAAAGAGTCTATGCATTGAAACCCTAAATCCAATGGTAATGGTGATGGTATCAGAGGGTGTAGCCTTTAAAGGTGATTAGATTAGTCTCCTCATAACAAAAGAAACTCCCACAGAGAGTTCCTTCACCCTTTCATCTATGAAATGGCCATTTGTGGACAAAGAAGCAGATACTCACCAGATATCAAATCTGCTGGTACCCTGGTCCAGGGCTTCCCGGTGTCTAGATTTGTGGGGCATTGTGGTATGTCATTAATAAGCTGACTAGTCTGTGGTTTTCTGTTACAGCAGTCTGGACTGACTAAGACCAATAAGCCAAGTCCTACATATACCCACTCTCATATAAGACCAAACCCAGGTTATCTGATTATGTTTTCAAAGATCATCAGGAGAAAATAATAGCAAAGGCTTCCCACTGTGGTTATCTAGATTGTATGTTATCTTAGTTATTATTCTATTGGTGTGAAGAGACATCACAAGCAAGGTGACTTATAGAAGAAAGCATTTAAATGGGGGCTTGCTTACAGTTTCAAAGGGTGAATCCATGACAATCATGGTAGAGAATGTGGAAGCAAGCAGGCATGAGACTGGAGCAGTAGCTGAGAGCTTACATTTGAGCTATAAGCAAGAGGCAGAGAGCATGAGACTGGGCCTGGAGTAGGCTTTTGAAACTTCAAAGCCCACCCCTAGTGACATACCTTCTCCAACAAGGCTATACCTCTTAATCCTTCCTAAAAAGTCCACCAACTGGGAACTAAACATTCAAATACATGAGTCTATAGGGGCCAGTCTCATCTAAACCACTACACATAGATCACTATCGACTCAAATGTACACAGTGATTAGGAAAAAGCTTGCATATTCTAAGGGTCTTATACCATTTATATACTGTGACTATGGCTAAATCTTTGCCTTACTATATGTTCTGCATCTGTCCTAAAGGACCTGGACCTGACACTCATACATTTTGTGGCTCTTGTGAAACCTGACCTTGAGCTCACAGGACTGTCTCTATCTAGGGTTAAAGTCATCATAATAGTTCCCATTAGTAACCACAAGTCAGAGTGCTATCCAACTACAGAAGGCTACAATTTATGGCCATTCCTGCTTTTTATTCCAGCAGCAGGCATGAGATTCTCTTAGCACTAGCTCATGGTGAAAATTGCAAGGATTAAGAAGCATTAACTCAGGCCTGCAGGGGCCCATTATTAAGGTACTGAGCCAGGTACAGAATACACAGCTGCCTTAACTCTAAGAAGCCTGTGAGTAAAATGAATTAGATCATGGACCCTGGCAAACGGCATCAACTGCATTTTTGTTTTTGTTGTTACTCATGCAGAGGATGTTCTACCTATAACCAGACTTTGTCCACAGATTCCTTCCTTAGAAAGCTCCCCAAAAGATTCTGCTGGTGTAACTAAGCAGCTGGCCTAAAATTAGCATGGGGAGACATGTTCTGTTGCACCTTTAATTTGCAAAGTGTTGTTTCATGGTGTGAGCAGCTCTTCCTCACACTGACATTGCCATCTCTGCCCCAGCCAAATGAGGCTACACAGGGGCTGCAGCTGGAAGCACTCACAGCTGGGCTGCAGCACCTGTGCTTATCATCCCTCACTTCCAAAGCCTGCTGTCCTCAAGCCTCCACTGTTTGCATAACAGGAAGGCTCAGTCACCAAGGTCTGTTTGGGTATTGTGCTTCCATTCTCTTTGTACTTGCTCTCTCCAGAAATTATTTGTTTTGGGGGAAATCTACTTATAATGTCTTACCACTTACTTAGTTGGAAGGAAATACTTGGAGAATCTATAATTTCTCTTTTGTTTTTGCTTTTGAGCTTTTGAGACAGGTTCTGGATATGTAGCTCTGGTGAGCATGGAAGTATGTAGTCCAGCCTGTATTTGAACTTGCAATCCATCCTTCTATCTCTGCTGAGATTACAGATTTGCACCCACCATCCCAAGCCCCTAGGTTTTGTGTATATTGGGTTTCTGGCCCATGCAGAATAAACAAAAACATTCAGATGTGCTAACATTATTGAAAAATAATAGAAGATTGATATGTAGATGATCTCAGACAGAGTTGGAGATCTGCCTGAGGGCTGGGAGGAAACATCTTGAAACACAACTTAAGAACAGGTTGTGACAAAGGACAGGCTAAAGGGGTCAACAGCCCTGTTTGGTATGTCCACAGAAGGTACAGCCCCACCCCACCCACCAGTGCTCTGCAGGGCTACAGTGAGGTGGGAACAAGTACTAGAGATATGTTATGCAGTTGTTACTCAGACTGCTGGCTGCCTATAGTATCTTATGGCTCATACCTCACCTCCACCGTGGGGAGACATTCCTCTTCACCTGGCTACACACCTGCATCTGCACGACAGCTTACCACAGTGCTTTCATTTTGTTTCCTGATGTTTCTTTGAAGCTAGGGCCTTCTGCATTAGCCCAATAATTCATACCTCCCACAGGACCCTTTTCCAAGCTTTTTCAGTCGGAATCCTTAGCTAGACAGGATCTGTTCTCGCTTTGATCCAATTTTTGTTCAAATCTCTCATCTACACTGGGAAACAAAGATCAAAAGGTTGCTGACAAGCACCGTTCTGAACTAGTATTTAGAAGCATCTCATAAACCAACATCTGCCATGGGACTGCTTCTTCCCATCTGGATCTGCATGAGGAGTGAAGTTTACCTAAATGAACCGTATCACTTCTCTCAGCCCTTCGCCATTCAGCAAGTAAGTGGACTGCTTGATTAGAAAGACCAGACTCAGTCCTGCCTGCCGCTTCTCTCTGACATCTGCCCACCTGCATCTGCACAGGGCATGGTGTGGCACTTGGAAGTTTGTTTCGGCTTTAGATCCCAGAATTAAGCAGACTTTACCTTTAGGTCCTTTTTCAGGCACAGGTCCACACCTTAAGAACAGAGACTTCCCCTCCAGGCCTCTGGCCTGGCAGAAAGCAGACTGTGAAGTTGCTTTCTGCTGGCTGGGCCTATGCTGGGGTGGCTGCAGGACTCAAAGGCTTCATGAATGGAGTGCATTGGTTGGGGAGTTTTTAAGAAACAATCTAGAGGTTGGATGCAGACTTGTCTTTCATAGACTTGACTTGAGCACAGGCTATTCCTTGAGAGTCTTCTAATTTTTTTTTTTTTTTTTTTTTGAGAGAGCACAGCTCCTGCTGAGTCCCAAGGCACTGTGGAGACAGTGAGCCAACAGATTTTCTGTATAAGTATCTGAGGCTCTAGTCACCTCACAGTTCTGATTCCAAACTATTGTGTTCTTTCAAATTAGGAACTTAAAAACAATCCTATAATCACATGACTCCTAATCAGGACACAATGTTCTTTATAGTTAATGGCCCTCTTTTAACATCTGCTTATGAAATCCTGTCTTCATACTTGCATTTGATCTCTTTCAATGTGAGACATTGGAAATTTCACCATCATGAATACACTGACTCCCATTCTCTTCACTGCTTTCAGCCATTCTAGCCTGATCCTCACAAAATATATTTCAGGCTTCTCATGCCTTTGGTTCCAGTTGACTTTAGCCAATAGTAGGTCCTAATGAAAAACTAGAGGATGGAGGAGAGGCCAGCTAAAGTGTTTGTTCCCTCACCGCCTTCTTGATCCTATCAGGTCATGTATGTCCTGCAGCTCAAGCAACAGCTCTTCTTCTAGGTTCTTCTCCATCCTCAGGAGGTGACAGCTCCCGGATCTGTCACTGGCTCTGTTACTGGCTCTGGAGTATTACCCCTTAGTGGTTCCCTTGAATCCTGCCCTTAATGTTGCAGAGAGTCCTTGTGTTAAACTTGTAACAAATTACCCAGTTTGATTATGCTGTCAGCTTCCACTAGGACCCAGGCTAATTCACTGTAGAATTTGGTATTTTGTATCCCAGGCCACAGCTCTAGATACCTAGATAACATCAAGGAAGCTGCACTCTTATCTTGAGGTTCCTAATGTGTAAAACAAAAATGTGTTGAGATAGAAGAGCCTTCCAGATTTTATCTTCTCATATAGAGTGAAATTTTCCCATTTCTAGTATATCTCTATGACCCAGCATGGCATCAGTTCACAAAACACACTCTTCTTTGATAAGTGATAAAATTATAAGCTACATATCATTTCTATTTTATATCTATTCTTACTCCACTAAAAATGTATTTTAGGAAAAGAAATGTCTAAAAACTCTGTATGAGTTTGAGTATATATAGAGAGAACCACCTTTAAGATCACTCCTTCAGGTTGGTCATGGTGATATGTGCTGTAACCCCAGAGAGAATAAGCAAGATCCAGGGCTTGAAGACAGCCAATAACAAGTTCATGGCAAGACTGGGCTATATGAGACTGTCTGAAACAAAAAGAAAATTACACATTTCTCGTGGTTGGAAATTATACAGTATTTCACTCTTTCCTGAAAGTTTAAGACTTCATATCACAGGGCTGGAGAGATGGCTCAGTGGTTAAGAGCACTGGCTGGTCTTCCAGAGGACCCAGGGTTCAATTCTCAGCACCCACATGGAGGCTCACAACTGTCTCTAACTCCTGTTATAGGAGGTCTGGCACCCTCACACAGGTATATGTGCATGCAAATCACCTATGTACATAAAAATAAAATATTTTTTTTAAAACATGGAAAAGCTTAAAAAAAAAAGACTTCATATAGCACATAACAGAAGGAACATGGGCCATGGAGACAGACATAATTTCTTAAACAAACTTGACCGGCATACTATACTGAAGTGCCTCTCATGAAGACGCTATGTTACAGAGGTACTGCGACCTCTTCAGAAGAAGCTCGTAGGGGACAGCGGATATCTTCAAACAGCCTGCTTCTGTGGTCAAGACTAACCTGGGAAGACCTTCCCCTCAAAGATTTCCCAGAGTCTAAGTACAGGGGATTTCGTTCATATTCCTCTCCACCTTTTCCATCTCATTTTAACCCTAGTACACGGCTAACAGCCAGACATGGTTGCAACCTATAACCCTTAACAGTGTGGTCCTCCATACCCCACATCCAAATATACTCCTAGGTTCTTGATCTGCTTGTGCCAAAGTCAGTCTTGAACTACTGGCAACTGGTTAAAAGCTATGAATTTAATTATCACCTTTCCTCCACAAATTATATAATTTAAAATCAATTTCCCTTCAGCCATATTTAATGCTATTGAAATGCAGGCAGTATCTTTCCAATCATTCATTTTTTTTTCTTTTTTTTTTTTTTTACTAGAAGTATTACTAATTGAATGACCAAGATAGGATGAAAAAAATGTAGTGATTGTTCTAAGGAGCATTGTCCAGGGAAAGAAAAAATGGTTAATATTTCAATACTATTCTTGATACTCACAGGAAGTTACAAGGATACCAGCTGTTCTCACAAGGCTCTCCTGAGGCCTGTCTTCCACAAGTTGCAGGCATTCTACATAACAGGCAGTGGGCAGAACTTCAGTTGTAAGCAGGCAATGACAGTTTCACCTAAGATATTTCCACAGTTTCAACTCCTTTTATACCAGGTAGCATTCATTATACTTTTTAATATTATAGTAAAATATACATAACACATAACATAGCATCTAAACATCTCTAAACACACGGCTCAGTGGCATTACAAACATTCACTGCTCCTATTTCCAGAACTCTTTCGTTATCCCACACTGGATAACTGATATCCCGCCCTGATTTACTCCTCAGCTCATATTTCCCACACCCATAACTAAGCTCCTGTAAACACTGCCTATTTTATGTTTGTGTCATATGAATGAAAGCCAGTCACAAGACAAGACAGGCGAGATGGCAGGGTTCCCAGGCAGGGAAGGACAGGTAGGACAGCTAGGTATCTAGGTAGGTGGCATGGGTGGGATGGTAGGATGCTGCATAAATACCAAGTAAAGGAGTGAATCTGGGGGCACAACCCAAATGATGCTCTGGAAAGTGAGGAGGACAAGGATGTATGAAATACAAACAGGTGATGTCTAACACCTCTGACTCTGGATGCAAATATGCTATCCTGGGGTTTACACAGAACTCACACTCTTGTGGGCAGTCATGAGCACCCTATATCATGAGAGGTCCAAACAGTTGTGGCCACGAGAAGCTCTCAAAAGATCAGCTTGAGTTTGAAGTGATCTCTACATACCAGAAATGTGAGCACTGTAGACAAGAGCTATACAGACTCCTTAGAACATGAGAAGAAGGCAAGGTTCTTAGAGCTAAAGGATTAGAAGAAAGTAGAGCCATGTTGCTGGTGGAAGGCCAGAGGGTAGATTGTAGAAAGAGCAGATGTGAGCTGAAGCCAACATGAGAGAAGCAGAAGAAACATCAGTGAAGAGAAAAATCAATGGCAGCATAGACGAGGGAATATTGAGAAAGCTATAGATTTAGTCAAAATACAACAAAGCCAAGGAAATATTTCACGTATGTGATTATTCTCTACCATATATTCATTTGTTGATCTAGGAAAGCACAATGCATGACAGGCCAAGGGTTCTTCTTAATCCGGGCAGGTAAAGACTAGCTACTGATCCAGCAGGCCCAGCCCTAAAGTGCCTAGAAGCAGTCTGTCCTAAAATGGTCACGTCCACAAAAGAGTCAGATGCTGGAGGGCATTTGGATCATATGGCAATTAATGAAAAAGAAATAAGAGGTATTGAAAAAGCTGAAGAGGATGAGACAGTATCATAGAAATATGTAAAGATCAAATAGCTAGTGGACAGTTGATGGACAGATAACTTTGACAAAAACATTTGTCTTTAGGTTTACTAAACACCAGTTATACCTATACACAAAGTCCCTCAAAGCCCCTTACCAGAGTACTGCTTATGGATAAATACCATCTCCTCACCTAAATGCCAAGATCTGAGGCCTCCCAGGGATTCCTAGCCCCTTGACAATACCTACTTATTATTTTCTACTGTGTGACTCAGGGATCATGTCAGAAGGCCCTTCACCAACACTGAAAAGTTAACTGTAAAGAGTATCTCTTGCCACAACACCATGCTGCTCCTCAATTTTTAAATTTACAAAATTTATTTATTATTTACTCTAAAACTTTTTATTTTTAGAGTATAATATAATTATAACATTTTTTCCTTCCCTTTCCTTCCTCCAAAGCCTCTCATATATCCTTCCCTATTTGTCTTCAAATTCATGGTGTCTTTTTTCATTTTTATTTCATGCGTATATATGTGCATATAGACACATGTATACATACAAATGCATACATGTATATCTAAATATGTTCATTCCATATAATGTTACTTGTATGTATGTATTATGTTTTCAGGGCTGACTGTTAGGCAATGGACAACCACTTGGTGTGCTCTTCCTTGGGAAAGACCACTTCTTGCTCCCAGCTTTCCTCAGCTGCCTATAGTTCTCTGTGTATGGCTGAGGCCTCGTGGGCTTTTCCCTGTGCAGTTCAGTATGTCCTTTGGTGTCATCCTTGTTCAGCTCGTGTTTGGGCACTCACGATGACTTTATGGGTGCAGCTTTTGATATTATTAGGAGACACAATCTCACAGCAAACTCCCTGATTCTCTGGCTCTTACAATCCCCACCCCCTTTAACAATGTTTCCTGAGCATAATTATGGAAATGGTTTATATACGTATCCATTGGGAGTGGGATCCATTTGAAATAAAGGGAAGACATGTCCTTGTTTGCAAAGTATTGGAAAAGAATATATCATAGGATAGTTTAAGAAACACAAGATTCCAAACCAGGTGGTGGCAAATGCCTTTAATCCCAGCACTTGAGAGGCAGAGGCAGGTAGATCTCTGTGAGTTTGAGGCCAGCCTGGTCTACAGAGTGAGTTCTAGGACAACAGAGAAACCCTGTTTCAAAAAAAAAAAAAAAAAAAAAAAAAAGAAAGAAAGAAAGAAAGAAAGAAAGATTCCATAAAAAGAAAGCAACAGCCAAAGACAAATTCCATGCAATCATGGCAATGTGTTCAACTCTAGAGAGCACAAGTGAAGACTTTAGATGTAAGTGACTGAATTCTTCAGCTGGCACAAGAGTCAGGTCAGAGACTGTTTCCATTTCTGAGTCCTAACAGACTTCACAGCTTGCTAATGAGTAGCTTTATAAAAAGAAAATCATATTATTGTGACAGAGATACATTAACCCAGATTCCAGTGGATGGTGTTCCTGAAGATGACACTTGAGGTTGTCTTCTACTACCCACACACGCTTGTACATACATCACACTCACAATTGAAATGGGAAAATTACTCATTGTGTATGTGTGTGTCTACATAATCTAGTGTTAGTAAATAAAATTTGAAATATATTGTTTACAGTATGGAGGGAATTAGCAGAAAGCTCCATTAGGCAAGGGTAAACAAATGTTGCTTTGTGAGCAGACTTGCAGAACTGAAGAAAAGTCTGCCTCTCTCCAGTTTTTAAACACTGTACATCTTTATTACTTGGATTACTATAAATAAAATTGTAAGTAAATGTACGGAGGTTAAATTAATACACAGACAACATGCTTTCAATCCAGAAGTAGAACCATTGCAAATTCTAATGAATAAGGATTATGAAGTGCCCACAGGGGCTCCATCTTGGAAAATTGCAGCCAAAAAGTACAGAAAAGTACCTGAGAAGAGTCTGTTCTTGGAAATTTCTGCCCAGTACTGTCACAGGCTGCCACAGGGTAGAGCACCCAGCTGGCCTGGGAAGGGTCCCTGAGTCCATGAAGGTGCACAGCATCCTGAGAGGCCACTGAGGAACTGTGATTAAGCAATGCTTGCCAAGAAGAACCACAAAGCCGATAGTACACAGCTTGTCATCTGAGTACCTGTGTGCTTCTGTAAATGCACACTTCTTTTCTGCCTAGACATAGGATGTTTGGTGGAAGTCCTTGGTTGTATGTTTTACTTTTTCCCCCTGATCCAGAATCATGGAATCAGCTCCACCAAACACACATCTTCCACTTGCAGCCTGTAGCTTGAAGAAAAAAAAATGGAAAAATGCCAACAGAAATGCTCACAAATGGCTTCCTCCTCTGTAGCCAAAAGTTGGTTTTGTTTTCTATGATATTAAAAAAGTGGCTTTTCTCACTTTATAGCACAAATATTTATTAAAATATTAAAAGATAATCTTTTTTACTGCAATTAAGAACCAGTAGACCTCAGAGCAATTTTTACTTGAGGTAATATTCAAGGGCCAGCAGCAAGAAAGCTTATATGGTTGAACTAGAGCCAAGTTGCCGGGTCATAGCCAATATCCACAGCAGGAAAGAACAATTAGCAACTTGACGCAATTTTGTGTTTACAGTCATTCAGCAAGTAAATTCATGTGTAAATAGGCCCCCATGCCATAATTATAGCTATCAGTTCAGAAAATATTGATAGAGGCCAGATACCTACAGTGGGACATTCAAGCATACTTCAGGAAACATTCTCAGGGAGCATAATAATGTTATTTAACAGTCTGCATACAAGCAGAACAGTAAGAAAAGTGGATAAGCCTAAGTGCATTAGTGGTGTACTGCCTATTCTGTGGCTATCCAAATTTCTCTCCAAAAAAAAAAAATTCCACAGCATTGTATTAAATGCGAATTTTCATAAAGATTGTGGCTCATATCCTAAGATTATTGCATGCGGCAGAGAGCTTCAAACTTTTAACTCCTGAAAGTTAACTTTAATTCTATATACAGCTTTTACAAAGAGCTCCAAATGGCTAAATTTGTGGCCACAACAGCCACAATTCCATCAAATTTTAATTGCAAGCTAAATATCCTTTTACAGAACATGTGTAGAAGTGAAAAAGGTAAAAACTAATAATATCATACCATTGTTGTATTCAGAAGAGCTTGTGGAGAGTGTTACGGTGTTAAAAAACAGTTTAGCTGAAATAAGTAGGATGCATCACAAGAGGTACCTTTCCATGCCAGAATATCTACTGATGCAAAACACAGAGCTGACCAACTATTTAAATCATGAACAGTCTTCCAGTTATGGCAGAGGAAACTTCTCTATTGAATCTAACCTCATCTGTTCAGGAATTCCTTTTGACTCTGGTGCCCAGGAATTTGTTACCGGATACCTGCATTTTTGTGCAAATAACGAAACTGTACTTGAGTTTTTAGTTGTGTTCCTGCGTAAGAGCAGGGACATAACTCTGTGACATTCTATGAGTTCAGAAAACTGGCTTCTATCCAGTTAATGTGCTATAGCTGGCTCACAGAAACCAATTATCAAATTTTCAGGAATTTTAAAAGCTGGTTACTAAACACAGCCATCACTAGAGATTAAATTACATGAACTTCTAGTTATTGGAAAGAAAGGTAGTGTATACACCAGAATGATCATTCCCTAGTTATTCTTACTACATATTTCTATTATTTTCTCTGTTATCTATTATCTACAGAGTACCTATGATATCTGTGTGCTGGAAATGCTCAATACTGACATCTAACCAGGCATCTCTTCCCAACTAAACCCTCAGCAATCACTTTAGTAACTTGAAATGGGTTGTGATGGAAGCATTGATATCACTGAAATTGCAAACACCAAAAAAATCGAGGTTTGATTTACTGTTCTGTTGATAGCTCATGAAAGTGACGTCTCACTAATCAGAAGTGACAGGAGATTTCAATATCGCAGATAATAACTGTGCCATGCTTGTAGACATTACAACGGGAAGTACACAAAAAATTAAAGATATTTTTCTTCTAGGATTTAAAAAACATTATCTGTTTCAACAAACAAGTGTCTTAGATTTATGGCCAACGAGTGATGTTTTGACATGTGGTGGTGGTGTTTTACTTTGGTCTTAACATACGTGAAGCTATCAACCAGTATATATACTACTAGACCTACACTCCTTTGTCAGTTGCAACTAAATGTTACTATGGAAACAGGAGTTTGACAAAAATAAAGTATCTTGTGTGAATCAATTGTAATATAATTGATAAAATGGAATGTGTACTTTATTTTGAGTTGTCTTACATAGTCCTTGAATGGGCGGCATTTATTTAATTAAACTTAACAGGTGTGCTTACAGGTACGCTTTTTATTCTGGACAGCTAGTTGTTATGTAGGTACCAGTGTATCAGTCTTACCAACCCCGAGCTGGAGAGTCTGGCTGTCCTACAGAATCATATGCGACCATGTTTCTTCTCATATCTCAACTGCTCTTTGAATCTTTAAGTCTTTAATGAAAAATTCCAGTTTCAGCCCACAAAAGATTTGTCTCAGTAGTGTTACTTTTGCAGCATCAGTGGCTGTCACCAGATGGCAGCAGGGATGGGTATGACCCTAGGCAGTCGGGCAGATGTAGAGGAGGATCAGAAATTTCTGAGTCATAATCATATGCAAAAAACAAACAAACAAACAAAAAAATCCAGAGTCTGCTCATGAGACCACTAAAGAAAGCCCACACTTCTCTATCTGGATGACTCTCCTCAAGGCAAATAATTTCATCCTTGAAGCAAAAGTCACAGAATCTATGTATGCTTGATGATAGCCTCAAAAGCTAGTTAAGAAGTAACTTCCTGAGCTGAGCCACCAGAGATCCTGATGCTCAGTAAGGCTCAGGAATCTACATTTTAAATGAACACCCCCAAGTATCTGTGAAGGCAGGAGGTGGCTTGAAATTCAGTTTGAGAAAGGCAGTGTTATGGCACACTCAACATCAACATGGTAGGTTATCTAAGCTCCCTGCTGCTCTCCTAAACCCACTCTGGCTCCATCAATCTGGCCATAAGGAGCTACTACCTTCCTGTGTCTCTGGCTTTTCTTTTCAGCTGGCTTGAGTATCACCTCACCCATTCCCCAAGTCATTTTGTTCCCAGCTTAAAAAAAAAAAAAAGACAAACATTGGCTATCATAAATGACCCTATAAAAAATCCCCCTGGTTAAGAGGGACAGCACCAGAAAAGCAGCACAGGAGGCTCCCTATGACTTGGTGTGAATCTGGAACACCTTTTCCAAATGTGCACAATCCATCTGCTAAGTTGGCTGTAGACTGCCAGGGATGGACACCGAGCTGACAATCTTCCACTTCTAGATTCTGTGTATACTCCACTGTGAGCACTGGGCTCTGTGCCCAACGCTATCTGCTGGCGGAGCCGCCTCTATTGGACATCTTCTAGCATCTGTCACAATTATTCTCTCTCAACAGGCAGGGAGATATCTTCTTCTCAGTTTGAACATAAAGTAAAATAATAACATTTCTGATTAGCCTTTGGATGTTTCCAAAACTCCAATTAATTCTAATTATTGGAATTCCTGAAAGTATCACTATAACATATGTTCTCTGAAAGTTCCTAGATATATATTCACCAGGCCCTTCCATTTGTGTGCCTTAAGATTTTGATTTGTACTCACTGATAGGTCAAAAATACTAGGGTCTCCCCAAATCCACTTATAAAAGGTATAATACAAGATTATGTACATTTTTAAAAATTATTTTCATTTTTCTTAAGCTATTTGGAATCTAACTACATGAAATGAACCTTTTTTTCATTTAAAAGCTATGTTAAATTTTTCAAATAATAAAAACTATACTTTTGTTTAAGGCATCTATATTATAGAAAACAAACTAAGCTATATACATCCAGCCAAATCAAGAAAACTGATAGCAAGTGAAATATGATGAAGAGGCATTTTCTCGGATTAGAAATATCCCAAGGTATATAGTTCAGTTGGTACAGTGCTTGCTTGCCATGCACAAAGCCCCAGGTTCCATCCCCAGCACTGCAAAAACCAGGTGTGGTGGCACATGCTTGAGATCCAAACACTCAGGAGAGGGGAGGTAGAAAGATAAGGCGTTTAAGGTCATTGTCAGCTATATATAAAGCTCTGGATGCAAAGAGTCCTTTAAACACTGTTTTTGAAAGAGAAAAGACAAACCCCCGTCTATGAACTACATACTGATGTGGCTGTGAGTGCAGTATGGGGAAGCGCATGTTCCACTCCTTAGGACTTAAGTGTCCCCAAGACAATCTTGCAGAAGCCCAGAACTCAGTGAAACAAGAGTTTTAAAACCACTACACAGATGCAAAGGCTCAGCAGTTACTTCAATTTAGAGCCTGCTTTTCTCTGCTAAGTAATACATCACATTCCTGGCTTTTAACACTTACAGCATCCTTGGCACATTGCCTTTCTTAGTGAGTCTTACACACCAGTAGGACAGAATTGTTCGACTGAAAATATTCTGAGAGTGATTTCCAGCGAGTTGGTGATCAAGTTCTGCAACAAAAACATGTGCTTCAACATTGAAAATTCCAATCTAGCATGTACTCCTGGGGAAGAGGCAACAAGTTTCAACTTAAGGAACTGTCCACTAAGCTACACTGCCCAAGCCTGACACAGTGCATACAATTATAACAGCAAAGTTACTTTAGTACTAAAATGGCCCTTTGAGAAAACCCTTCAGATGTAAAAGATAAACAAATAGATGCAATGCTTCAGTGGTCTCTCCCCTCCCCCTTCTCACTCATTTTTTCTTTAGCTATCATTGACTTCTGATGAAGAAGGTAAGATGGGACACTTTCTGAGAAATATAAATACAATATTTAGCATACAGCACATAACACATTCTCATCCTCACTTAGCAATTCTCCTGTAACTTTTGGGTTTGGAAAATGCGATTCCATGCTATAACTTGATGACAATGACCAGAATTCATCCAAAAACAGGTATCTACTCAGACATCCACTCTTCCTACTTCTACTCAAACATTTAGCAAGCACCTACTGTGCTTTAGAGCATTGAGTAAACGAGGGGAGTGAAAGATGCAAATACGTATCACATCCCTTCAGCAAATTCCCAGGCTAAAGGAGGAAGCAAATACGTGGGGACTCTAAAGCAGAGGGTTAAGGAGTGATAAAGAAAAAAATGAAAGAGAAAGGAAAAGCGGGAGGGCCTGGAGAATCAGTCTGGGCAGAGGGGCAGTTTAAGAGGTAAGAAACTGCAGTCAACTCAGCATAAAATGAGGAGTGTCACATAATGCAACCTGATTAGCCTAACATGTTGGACAGAGCATCTTGTCTTGGCTCTGCTTCTGACTGGAGCTACTTAAGAGTTTTATAAAGGAAAGCAGTGAGCTATATCTAGTTTCCAGAAAGACCACTTCTTGCTTCTATGGAGAGTCCATTTCCACAGTAAAAGACAGAAGCTGGAAGCAGGTAAGGGGTTTCCATAGCTCGGGGAATGATGTGATGGTGTGAAATCAGGTGTCAGTCATAAGAGTAGAGATGGGAAGCAGATATAAGGAAGAATTATGAGGTAAAGCTGGTGGACATGGGCGGTGGTAGATGTGGATAGCTATGGTAGTAATGGTAATGATGCTTCTGGAATGACTCCCAAGTTATGATTTGAGTGACTGGGGGTGGGAGTAGTGTCACCCACTGAGATGAGAAGAAGGTGAAATTGGGGGAATGCCTTGTCCATTACTTAGTATCTGGGTACCACAAGTTGGCCAGGTACTGTGAGCACACTGAAGGAGATAAATGGAGTTCATATACTAGTGGGGGGAGTCACACACTAAACAAGCAGAGAACATTATGTAAATGCTGATATATGTTCTCTGCAGAAAAGAAAGCCAGGGAAAGAGAAGGCACATGACATCTTTCTAGGAAGTTACTTATTGAATGATGAGGCTAATTAAAGAGAGGTGAGGTGCATGGGACCCGTGAGAATGAGATAATGTTGAATCACAGGTCACCGTCCGAGTTGAATCTGAAGCTCAGGAGGTTCCAGGTTGGAATATAGATTTGGAATTATCAGCATATCAGAGTCTCCTGAGTCTTGAGACGGGAGAGGACAACTTGGGAGATATATCGAAGTGAGGAGGCAGTGGGTCAAGCTTACAATGGGCAAAATACCAACATTTATGGGGTAAGTGGGAGGAAAAATACCAATGATAGAAGAATAACGGGATTCACCCTTACACAGTTTCTGAGACTAGAAGGCAGTGCTTGCCATTTTAAATGCAGCAGCGTCCTGATGACTGAAATGTGCCCCCCCCACGATTAGCAATTAGCAGGTCACTGGTGACTGTGGCTGGTGCAGCCTCAGGAGGGGTGGGTGTGGGAACTGGAGTGTGGTGGTGTGAAGGCGGGGGAGGAGACTCAGCTGGTGGAAGGTGTCTTATAAGCTGTGTGAGAGCAGAAAGAATATCTACATGAAGACCAGAGCAGGCCAGCCAGGGAGGATGAACTGAAGCCATACTTTCCAACAATGTGCATATAACTTACATGCTCACTGTGCCTGCTAATGGTGTACAGCATTGGCTCCTAGGAACCAATTCCAACCAATGACCCCAACTAGACCAGAATGGCAAAGCTAGGACACCTACCATTTCTTCCTCAGATAGATTTGTAAGAATTTTCAGGAAACTATCCCCAAATCTGTCTGTGTGATCACATGTCATGGGAGGTGTTGTAGTCACAATATCGCCATAGAAAAGGCACTGGAAGCCCATTGCTAAGTTTTTTAAACAGGTGACTTTACATGTGGGTGCTGCATCCTGTAAGGGGAAACTCATCCATTCAGAAAACAGTGGCCCCAGAAATTCAAGATCATGTTCACTTGCATGCATAAAGTAGGGTGTGGGAGACAGGAAGAGAAAACCTAACAAGTGATGGAGATGAGGGCCCAGTAAATGGAAATAAACTAAGTACACTAATAATAGAAAAAGACAATATAGGTCTGAGCAAAAACGGAGCAATCGTGGCAAGAGTGAATTTTACAAACATGGTTTTGTGAATGAAAGTTCCTAGAAAGACATTATAACTGAAAAGGCTGATTGACTGATTAGAACTTAATGATGGAGAGGTGTTGGAATATGCAAGTCCAGAGACAAAGTATCCTGGACCATCTTCAGCCCTTTAATAGCCATTTACTGCCCACCTCTGTATATGTGACCTAACATCTTTTTGACTACTGGGTAAATCTTTACAATGCAGGAACAGATCCGTAGCTTCCACCAACCCAAAGGCTAAGAATGTTGTCAGACAGCATCTGAGGCCTATAGCAGAGAGTCCTCCACTTTGATATAACCACCTACCTAATGTTCCCACCAATGTAAAAGCGCTGTGACCTGTTTGTACAAAACTGTTCTGTTCTGTTAGCACAAAAACTTCATGAAGCTTTTGCCATGTTAGGGAGTGGAATTTGAGGTGACCTGATTCTGTGTTCTTGGGTCCCAGTTACTCATCTTTGGCTCCATAATAACTACCTCTTTTCTTCTTTGAGGGAAAAGCTGCTTCTTATACTCACAGTCTGAACAACAAATCCTGAAATATCAGAATGAGGAACTTCACTGCAAGCAAAAGAGAAGTAGAGCCTGGGCTAATCAAAGGCAGTTTTACATAGCACAGCAGGCAATAAACATATCACAGGACTTTATCTCAAAAGGCAGCAATAAAAATAGACTCCAAGGGCTTTTAGATAGATCCAGCAAGAGAGCAAAACCATGGCTATTTCTGAAATTAGGTGATCTGGAAGGCTCTGTAATCTTAGAGATTGAGTCTCTTTAGGATAAGACTTAATCACTCTCTCCATACCCCATTCATACACTTCCCTGACTCTACCATCAGGCCTGAGATTCACCTAGAATGACACTTCTGGCCAGGCAATGGTGGTGCACATCTTTAATCTCAGCACTTGGGAGGCAGAGGCAGGTGGATCTCTGTGAATTCGAGGCCAGCCTGGGCTACAGAGTGAGTTCCAGGACAGCTAGGGTTACAACGGAGAAATCCTATTTAAAAAAAAAAAGACACTTCTGTTTCTTGGAAAGATACCAACCTCTGAGTTCCTATAAGCAACTCCTGGGCACTGTAGGCTAAACACACCCATCTTACTCTAACCCTTTCACAGAACATAGGCACTGGGATCTTTCTCTTGTCTGGACTCTGTTCTTGTTCTCTCCCTCTCCTGGAGCACATAATTGAGCCATGACAACTATACACATAGAAATGTGAGGGAATGTAGAAGCACCAGAATCATGTTTTTAAAAGAAAAGGCTGCCAGGAACAATGAATGCAATCACTATTACAATTTCAAAATAATACTTGGAGTAGCTCTTCCATTTCAGACTCTCCTCTACAAGTCCTACACACTTTTGACCCATGTTTCTGAGACCCAATCCAATCTCTGTGACTCCCTCAACCCAGTTTTTCCCAGTCCATTGCATTGTGTATGACCCAGATGCCTAAGTACTAAGCCCCAGACTGTCTTCTCACTTTCCTCCATTCTACCCGAGACTGTCTTTACACCTTTCTCCTATTCTATCCCATGCTCTGTGTGTTTGATCCCAAAATACACTACCATTGCCATTAATGTACAATACAAATTCTAATGTGGCCCACAGGACCCTTACAACAGTTTTCTGACTTTTGTCTGTCAGCTCATAGTCTAACTTCTTGCTATAACTTTGTCAACCTTAAACTCACTCAGATCCCTCCGAATAGTTTGTCTGATACTTCCCAACACTTCAAGGCTGGTTTATTTCTTCATTTCTTGACACCACTTCCATGTTTGGGTTAGGTGCTTTCTATCACACCACACTTTCTTCTGCTGCACTCAACAGCATGTTCATCTTGCAGAAAAGGATTCTGAGAACACTGTGACGTTGGGTAACTCCTGACATACTGAAGCAGTCTTTGAATCAAGTTTACAGAGACTGCCTAGAACTTGTGTCCTCTCCTGGAAGTGTTTAGCTAGAAAGTATTATACACAGAACAAAGGCAGACCTAGTGGTAAAACTTTCCACACATTCAGTGTCATATTTGAATGTGTGACTTCCCTTATCGAAGCTCTTGCCTACCGCTCCCCCTTCTCTAAAGTTCTACTTGACTGCTCCTCTGAGAGAAAGCAGAATTACCTGATGCTAACAATAGCCAAAATCCTATGTGGAGGTGAAACAGTGCACCCACTCCTTCTCAGCTCCGCCAGCGTAATCTGTAGAATGTGGGCATAGTCTGGGGACTAAATCATGTGTTGTATCATGTGTTGCTCTCATTACCCTTCACTATAGATCCAGATGGGGATGAGAGCACAGCTACATTTGGCACAGACCAGCAACCCACACTATACTGGTCAACTCCGGTCTTCCTTGTTTGAGCAATAACATCAAAATGTTAACTTCTGGGAGTGTAGGGTATATACTAGATATGGCCCTCAAGCAAGGCACCTGCCAGGACCAAAGGAAAATTCTTCTTCACTTGACATTACAGATGAGTTTGGAGCTACAATATATATTGCATTATATTACATTGGGGGAAATGTGTTCTCTAATCTTTTTCAAACTTCTGTAACAATAAAACAGCTTTGTCATGACAGTTAACACTCATAGATGTGGGAAAGGAGGCTACTCCTCCAGCTGAACAAAAGCTCGAACAATGGCTATTATGCCTCGGGTTTCTGCATTTATGTAAGTCTTCCCTCTCCAAACAGAACAAATACTTAGAGGCAGAGCCCTTTGCAACCTTCCCTCAACCTCCCCACTTTGTACTAGGCTTTTGTTATGAGGCTTTGCAAATTTCATCTATGATAGTCATCACACCCAACGACACTGCACATACGTGTGTATGCATGTATTTATGTACTTCTTGTGCATATTAAGCATCAAAGTCCATACCCTTTGATGAAGGCAGATTTTTCACAAGAAATTAATTTTAACTGACTCAATTCACCATCTAACAGTGGTTACCAAGGATACCAAATAGCCAGAATTACTTGGCTCCAACTTGCTTGTTAAATCAGAAGATGTTAACAAAAACTGTGAGGAATTATTATTGTCTAAATAATCTGGCCATAAATAGTGCCCCCTTCCAATGTTCCCAAGTCCTGAACTCTGTTAAAAAACATTCCAATTTATAATAATTACCAAGGATGTGCAAAGATTCTTCTAGGATTTGAAACTGAGTGATTAGTATGTAGGAAAATGACCACTAATGGTTTCACATTCATTCACTTCCTGATAAAGCACTGGACTGAGAATGGCCACTGATTTGATCTTCTCATCTATCTCAAAGCAGACAATTCTCACCACAGCAATTAACTGAGCATTCAGGTAATCTTGCTGAGTCTGCCCTAAATCAAACACCCACATCTGTGTGTTTAGTAGTACAGGCAAGCATTTAACACATGAGCCTAGATGTCCTTGAGGGCAGAGCATTAAAAAGAAAACACTCAAAACAACCCAAAAAAACACACAAAAGACTAAGAGCTGTCTATCCAGTGTCACTGTAAAGAGGAGTCAAAATTTCGATATTTTCTTTCCAAAAGATGAAGTCCGTTCCTTAGTAATATTTCTGTATTCTTTAAGAATTCATTCAGAATGTGAATTCTCCCACACTAGTTGCCATTAGTGTGTCCTACTTGGTGGTGTGTTTTTACTTTGTTTATAGTTTCTTCTTCACAAATGTTTTCATCGTTAGAGTTGTCAGAATCTGCCAACTTTGTGTTTTACAGTTGTTAGTTTGGAGGTCCTGCAAAGTTTTTCTCTCCCTTAAATATGACAGAAATGGGTAGTTACCTCCCAATCCATGTCACCAATTTTCCAAAAGAACAGACATTATTTGTGTTTGAAATGACACCTCTCAAGCTAAAAGACTTCACTTTCTACTTAGTAGCACCTTATAGCTTGGTAGGACCATGTGACTGAATCTGATCAACAGCGTAAAAGCCAGAGGCTGAGTGGGATATATAGAAATTTTTTCCAAAAGAGCAGGCCAGGGCTTGGAGAGAGAGCTCAGCAGTTAAGAGCACTTGCTGCTCTGCAGAGGACCCTGGTCCAGCTCCTAGCATCCACAGGATGGTTCACATGCATCCTTAACACTAGACCCCACCTCAAGGCTGCCGTGTCATTGATTATGTAACTCAGTGCATGGTGCTAAATCCTCGTAAGGATCATTGCTATTGTTATAAATGCTATCAGGAGCAGCCTCATCAATTCAGAAACTGGCTTTGTTTCTGAAGGTATTATCAGAAACAACACTGGGTTTTTATCACATGCTTTCTTGGCACCACCCGAGATGACAGTATTTGTTTCTCCAAAAAACTTAACTATCGCAAATGAGACAGCTCTTCAAACCCACTGCAGTGACTATAATAAAAAAGACAGTAATGACAAATGTTGACAAGGCTTTGTTGAAATGAGAATTCTCGTGCACTATTGGTGGGGATATAAAATACTGCAATCATCTTGGAGAAAAGTTTGGCAGTTCATCAAGATGTTAAATGTAGATTTACAATATGACCCACAAAGCCTATTTCTAGGTATAAAGCTGAGAGAAATGAAGAAATACATCTATATAAAAACTTGTATTTGGAGAAGCGGGGAGAAGATTGAGTCAGTAAGTTGCTTGCCATACAAGCTGAGTATGGATTCCCTATACCCATGAGAAAAGCTAGGCATAATGGCACACACCTGTATCAATGCTGGGGAAGTGGAAAAAGGGGTGAGGTAGTTTGAATGAGAAGGGCCTTCACAGACTCACGTTTGAATGCTTGGTCCCCAGTTGCTGGAACTGTTTGAAAAGGAGTAGGAGGTGTGGCTTTGGGAGAAGAGTTGTGTCGCTGAGCATGGACTCTGAGGTGTCAAAAATCCCCCACAATTTCCAGTTAGCTCTCTAGTCTCATGCTTGTGGATCAGATGTAGACTCTCAGCTACTGCTCCAGCACCATGCCTGCCTGCCTGTTTCCATACTCTCTGCCACGATGGTCATGGACTCACTGTAAGCCCCCATTAGGTTCTTTCTTCTATAGGTTTCCATGGTCATGGGTGTTTTGTTATAGCAATAGAAAAGTAACTAATGCGAGGAGGATACTTGGGACTTGCTGGCCAGCCAGTCTAGCTGAATCATAAGCTATAGGTTCAGTGAAAGACATTGTTTCCAAAAAAACATAGTAGAGAACAATAGGAGAATACATTTGATATTGGTCTCTGGCCTGCGTGTGTACACGTAGGTATGTACTTCCATGCATAACACACACACACATTTTTTAAAACGTCCAAAGAATAAATTAATTAGCAAAACCCTCTTACACTTGAATATTCTATGCAGAATTATCAATAATACCACCAAAATGGAAAAATGCCAAACACTGATAAATAGATAAATAAAACACAGTATAGTCATATAGTGGAATACTATCAGCAATAAAAGGAACTAATAGTATAGAGAACGTGGTTGGACCTCAAAATTATGATCAAAGAACCCTGCTACAGAAATCTCTTGTGTAATAAGACACCATTTCCCTATAACATCCAGAGGAAGGAAATTTAGAGATGTCAAGTTGCTTAGTGGACTCCTGAGGTGGGCATTAGCAGAGCACATACCTGAGCAACCTTTCTGGAGTGAAGCAAATTTTCTAGAACCGATTTATGGTGATGCTTGTACACTCTACTTACTTATTTTGTCTATTTGACATCTTAGTGCAGTAGTTTCCCAATTCTGATTTTCTTAGGTTGTAAAGTCTTAGTAAACTCAGTTTTGCACATTTAATTGCTGTTCTGCTAATTAAAAGTTTACGGTTGCTAAAGTCTCTATTGTTTATCATATTATTTATGAGCAATAAATAGGTTTCAAATGATAATTTATTTTGCATACAGTTTGTTATAGGAATGATAATTCAATTAGCATGAAGCTTTGTCAAAAGAACAGATAAAGACAACATAAATTCCACGGATAAATATTTTCACTTATTAATTTAATATATTTAACGAAGCTATTTTCTGAACACTGAGTCAGGCACTAATTCTCTGACAATTCCCCTCTCCTTCTATGGCCTTATGAAGGTCACTGCTTGCCACTCACTTCCTTCCTGGAGCCTCTTTGGATCTAACCTGCTGATAGTCTACCATCTATGGCCAAAAGTCCTAAGATATCACTATCTATGCACAGTGGTGCTCCCAATTTAACTTCCCAGTTCCTATAGATTGACTTGGCAGACAACTATGATTGGGTTACTGAAGCACAAAACTATAAAATTTAAAAGATTTTAAAAAACATAAATATAATGCAAGAGAGTTGTGACTTAATCTTCTTCAGTTTGCTGAGTGGGTTCTCTCAAACCGAGCCTGTGGGGATTAGATTCCGCCCAAGAGAAGGCAACAATAATCCACATACAAATGGTCTCAAAGCAGTGCACATTGGAATCAATGGGTGTTTTTACCAAGAACATATGGAAAGAAGCACTTTGAGGATTTTCTGGTTCTCTTTGTAGACTCTCTCTGAAACAGATTCCACAATATGATGAATTTTAGCTACCTAAAAATTAAAGTAATGCACAAAAAGACTTGAAAAACCCCAGAATAAAAATGACCTATAAATCCCAGCTATTACAGTAATGTGAGATCTAAAGCCACACACAGGAGGAAGAGACTGAAGAAGGGCTGGCAGCCTGTTTTCCTCATCCCCTTGGAAATAATCTGGGGAGCTGTCAGGGCGAGTTCAGCTATGCTGACATCTGACATCCATTGGATTTGATAAAATAAAACTGAAAATATGTTTAGCCTGGGATTCTCTGAATCACTTTATTTTCCAAGTAAAATATTAAAAGTGGTCCTCACATGGCTTCCTCAATCCAGTCAAATCTGTTCTCTGTTTCAGGAGTATTTCTGGCAAGGAGAAAATATATTCCAAGATGATTTGTAGTTGACAAGACTCAAGCAACCATGTTCTCCTCTAACCTTGTGGCCCAGAGTTCTCATAACCATATCTACTGTATGGTTATCCTAAGTTATGAGCAGATGTTAATCATGTTACATGCTTAGCAATAATTCATTATTGCCAGGATACTACAGGTACATTCTAAAGCTAAAAATTTTCTACAAAATTTATCATTTGTGTTACCAATGGGAATGTACTTCATAATCTAAGGTTAATTCCCAGTGTGGTTTAAGAAATTATCAATTTTATATAGTAAATGGATTGGGATATATTTTCTTGCCCAGTATTTTATAAAAGTTTTATATAGATGAGTTGAACATATTTTCTTTTACAATTGGGCTGCAAAAGTCATTTCAATCCATGAAGGCCATTAATGCATGCCAATTACAACCTTAATAGTTCATCAGGCTCAAGGGCATGGATGATTTAGGTGTCATTCTGATGATTCTGATCAGTCAATGACAGCAGGGCACTGGTATCTTCAAAGGTTCCCTGGGTTGATTGTGATGTTCAACCCAAACAGAGAACCACTCCATAAAACCTCTGTGTGGTAAAGGACTTCCGACTTCAACACTGTTCTCAGTTCTTCCCAAATAGCCCTGGATGCCCGCAGCAGGTGGCATATACACCCTTGAACTTGACATATTTAAAATGAATTTCATTTTCATTTCACACAAAATATTCCTGATGTCCAGTAGTAAGCCTGATACATCACGTGACCACCTTTCCCAGGTACAGTCACAGGACATTCAAGAATCAGGGTTCCTCTATTTTATGTCAGTACACTGGCTGTTTTACCTCTTAAATATTTCTGAAAGAATCTTCTGCTTCCTTAAAAGGGTCCTTTAACACTTCTGCCTGATAAAAAACTAACTTGCTGATGTTTTCTTTAAAATCTCCCAGCTTTAACTCTCACAGCATGACCGACCACACCCCTGCTCCACAACTGCCCTCTCTGTCCCAGGGTCTGTTGGCCTGCAGGCTGCCTCTCCCATTCCTGGCCCTGGCCACTGGCTGGCTCACTGTCACAGTCTCTAGAATCACTTTCAACACAGCTCCTCGTTAACTCTTTATCTGTGTAGTGGTAATACTTCCAAAATCCTGGGCGCAATTCTGTGAGCTCATCTCTTTCAGTAACTTTTGCCCTCCACCCTGTCTTAGAACCTGATGTGGTAAAAATGCCCTGGATCCTGGTCTCACCAGCAGGGCAGCGCTTCTCTCACCTGATAATTTAAACCTGGACACCCTCCCCTCCTCTTTACTGCATTCCCAATAGCCACCCGGCCAGAGCCTATGACTGTTCTCTTCCTTATCCTTAATCCCCTTTTTTATTGTTTCAAATAGCATCTCCTGTAGACTTAATATACAGCTGGGGATAGCTTTGATAGCTTTGAATTGATCGTCTTGCCTCCACCTCCCAGATACTAAGATTGCAGGCTTTGTGCCTTACGCCAGGTCTTATACAGTGCTGAGGATCAAACCCAAGGCTTCGTGCATCCTCCACAAGAACTCTACCGACCGAGCTACGTTCCCAGCCCATCTCTAACCCTCCCATCTGTGCACTGTTCTCTCCTTATTCAAAGAAATTTCAGTCACTTTACTCGCTGCATTCTATACACTCTCAACATTTTTGCTACCCTTTCGTTTTTCATGCATACTCACAATCCCTGTTTAAACACAAATATCAGGGTAGCAAGATGGCTTAGGGTAAAGGAGCTTGCTGCCAACCCTAGTGACCTAAGTTTGATCTCTAGGAGCCATCTGGTGGAGGGAGAGGACCAACTCCCAAAAGTTGCCCTTTGTACTCACACAAACATTGTAGCACACATGTGAATGTTCATACATGCACCCACGCAAAATAAAAATGTAAGAAAAATGAACACAGATCTCTTCCTTGTCTATACAAACACAGCTGAATGTGGTCGGAGAGTAACACGCTCCCACGCAGATACATTTCACTGAAACCCATGATCAGTGTCGGCCAGCAATCACCATTTCCATTCACCGTCCCATTCTCCTATGTAATTACTTATCACGCTTCTGTTTTCAAACCCCCACTACTTCTGACCCTCAGTCCCTCTCGGAAGCTGTGCTTCCTTGTTCACCAAGAAGAAAAGAACAATCGTAAGACAAATGACTACGGGACCCCTTGCCCACATCTGCCCGCTGTGCCCACGGATTCTGTCTTGACTCCTTGACATACAGTGAACGGCCGAGAGTGCACCCCCTCCCCAGCACATCCCTCATGCAGCATCCGACCCCCTGCCTGCTCTTCCTTCTCTCCGGGATGCCTTTAAAAATCATCTTTTGAATATTGCTTCTTTCCTGCTACAGAATTTTCTTTTTCTTTCCTCCTCTTCTTCTCTTTTTCGAGAGACTACTTAAACATTCCCCAGCTCTGTTTACCATCAAAACTACTTAGTTCAAGGGCAAGCCTTCACATCACTCAGTATGGTGGCCAGCCCTGGTCCCTACCTTGATTGGCCTACTAGCTGTATTTCATGCAGGAGATCACTCCCATGCTCCAAGAAATTTTTGTTTTTAGCCACACACACTCCTATTTTTGCCTCCCCACCCCTTCCCACGTGTTGATCCTTGTTGGTAGTTCCTCATCTTAGACAAGTTGTGTGAGGTCTACCTTCATTTGCCCTTTGGCCAGTGCTGTGGTCTGAATGTTCACTCATGGCCTGCCCTCAAACTCACATGTGGAACCCTAGACACCAAGTGGTAACATTAATAAGTGAGGACTCTTAGGAGATGACTGGAAAATAAGGATAGAAGGCTCGGGGTGTAGTTCCATGGAAGAGTGCTTGCCTAGTATGCAAGAGGCCATGGGTTCAAGACCCACTTCTCCCATATAAAAGCAAGGGCAGAGCTCACATGGGTGGGAATGGAGCTGCTTTTAAAGAGGCCCGTGACAAACTGGGCATGGTGACATATGTTTGCAACTTCAGCACTCAGGAAGGAGAGGCAGGAGGACTGAGAATCAGAGTCATCTCTGGCTACACTGCAAAGTTGAGGCCAGCCTAAGCCATATAAGACTGTCTCAATCAACTAACCAACCAACCAACCAACCAATCAATCAAGGCCCAAGGGAACATATGACCTCCTTCACCATGTGAGTACACAGAGAGGAACGATCTATGAGGAACAGAACTTCAAGTGATAATGACTCCCTAAGGCCTTGAAGTTGGATTTCCCAATCTGTAGAACTACAAAAAATTAATGTTCCCAGTTTAGCAGTCTTCCTTCCCTATCTAGAGTAATTTTTATGAGAGGTTGAAAAGACTAATACAGTACACCCATCTAATCACTCAGCTTTACATTTCACCTATGTGACATGGATACTTATATATGTCTCTGCTGTCTAGACCTCATCCCTGAACTCCCGGGAAGTGCATCCAACTGGCAACATAAGGGCATCATTCTAGCAGTCTCCCTGTCTTTGTCTGGCATCAAGAATTGTTATTCACCAAACTAGATTATTCCTATCTCCCAAGTGCTGTTAGCTCTCTCAGCCTAAAACATATATAAACATCTCTCATGTCTCTCTCCAGCAGCTATTTCTCATTCATCCATTCTTTTTTTTTTTTTTTTTCAGAAAGGGTCTCATGTAGCTCAGGCTGGCCTTGAATTTTCTATATAGCTGAGAATGACCTTGAGCTTCAGATCCTTCTGCCTCTACCACCCAAGAGCTAGGATCATAGGCATGCACTACTTTATCTAGTTTTCAAAGTGCCAGGAATCAAGTCCAGAGCTTTGTGAGCCTCCTATCAACTGAGCTACATGCTCAGCCCTAAAGTCACATTCTTTAAAATAGTTCCTAGGCCCTATGATCTGCCTGCCATTACCTTTCTCTTGTCTTCCTCCCTGCCTACTTCACTATAACCCCACTGACCCCTGGCTGACACTTGGGCATGCCAGGGGACATTTGTACTTGCCATTCCTCTGCCTGAATGCTCTTCCCTTTGATGCATATGTCTTACTCCCACATCTTCTGGCCCTGACTCATAAACAAGTCTTTCCAGTCTTTATTTTTTTTTCCTTAGTACATATTAATACCTAATATACACTATAAGTAATTTATATATAATACTTCTCCCCATCATGAAAGTTCCATGAAGGAAAGCTGTCTGTGTTTGTGCACTATCACTGTATATACAACTGCATGCATCTATGTACAATACTCTAAACATCTAGCCGTGATAGTTTGTGGTCATGTGGTTATAAGACATTTTGGTCAGCAACGGACTGCATATGTAATCCATTGTATTTTTATAATGAAGATGAAAACTCTTTTCTCTTGACTGCATAAAGAGGCTGTGGCAAGAGACTGCCCTGTATCATCAGACTTGCATGAGTTTATTCTGTTTGCAAAACAATGAAACTGCCTAACACTGCGATTCTCTGCCATTCTCTACCACTGACCTACATCAGAGCCTGGTACACAGCAGGTGCTCAATAAACGTGAACGATACCCTTAATAATCTGAACCCTCTACCTTCGTCCTGATTTCAGAATAATCTAATTAAATGGAGAATCTGAGCTGGGCATGGTAGCAAGTTGCTGTGATTCCTGCATTCAGGCAGATGAGGCAAGAAGTGAAATGAGCTTAAGGCCAGCATGAGATACATGGTTCCAGGGCTGCCAGGGCTACAGAGCAAGGCCCTGTCTCAAAAAAGAAAAAAAAAAGAGAAGTAAATCTTAGATTCTTGACTGATGATACAAACTGAAATGTCTTCTGAAGCCAAGCATACCCTGTATCAAAGCAAAGTGTATGTGGGGGAGGGGTGCAGATATGTAAAGGAGATATTCTGTGACCTATAGGCATTCAATTACTTAAAAAAAAAAAAAAATTGTGCTTATTTCTTGGGAGTTACTGATTAGAGGGAAAATCGTCTCCACAGCATGGCTTTGTGGGAGCTGGGCAAACCTCCCATGCTTACGCCCTCCTGGACTCCACTGATGCAAAGAAAACAGACCGTGTGTGTCCATGGAGCAGGTGACAGTAGTTCAATGGGACATGTAGCCTTTTCATTATTGAATAACCAGGCAAGGTAGCAAGATGTCACCGTTGGCATTGTTGGAAATTATATCTGGAACCCAGATGTTGGAACCAGATGTCAAAGCTTGCTAAAGGCAGTTTTTACAACTATGTGAGGTAATTATATTTGAGTTTCAGAGTGACATGACTGGGAATCTAAAATTGGAATCACTTAACAGAAGATTTCCTATCTGTCAGAACCTCACCTTGGACAGGAAGAAACACACTGCCGCCAACTGGAACATGTCTCCCAAGAGGAGAAAGAAGACTTGAGAAGCTGCACTATATATGCGATTGCCCCTGCCTGAAAACTTCCTGCCTCCCTCTGCTCAGAATGGATCCTTTGGGCTCACAGGGGGGTCAGAGTACTTTGAGGTTTCCCCTTAGAATGTCCCGGCCTCCCTGGACTCTGACAGTGGCCCACTAGGATTTCCGTGATGGACCAGTGTTTACTACAATAGTCTCATTTCTCAGCCTTCCCAGCATGCACTCCACTTAGTATTACAGAGGATCTGTTTGTTCTTTCCTGTTTTACAGGATTTGACATTTCCTAGAATGTCCACCCCACCCACAAATAGACTTCTTTAGGAAGCCTTTAAAGACCCACTTACACCAGCTAATTACTTCTCTTTTCCTGCACTGCAGCCAGTGCAGGGTTTCTTTCCTGCCTTTATTTTATTAATTGCAGTTATTATTTAATCTCAGTTCCATAGGGGCAGTAAGCTTGTCTATTGTGTCTTTCAATTACTCATGCCTAACCTGGAACATGGCACTTAGGAGGCACTCAACGGGTGTTTCTGAATTTAACTTAATTTTCATCAGGAAAAACCGATCATATCAGTGTGGCTAACATAAAGTTCACATGGCATAAGGGTGAAATGAGGTGAAGTCACAGATGAATTAAATAATTCTTTCACAGTCATATAAATAAAAGCAGAACTTAGCATTGGAAGAGAGTGTTACAATGGTGGCAAGAGGAGAGGGAGCATAAGGTCATTCTCAGTAATGTAGTAAGTCCAAGGCTAGCTTAGCCTGCATAATACCCTGCCCCAAAAGAAACCAAACAGAAAAGGGGTCTAGGGAGATAGTTCAGTGGATAAAGTACTTGCCATGTAAGCATGGGGACCTGAATTCAAATCCCCAGAACCTGTGAAAAGCCAGATGTGGTAGTATGTGTCTGTAAAAGTAGTGAACTAAAAGAGACCCCATCTCAAACAAGGTAGAGGTAAGAACAGACACCAAGGTAATCCTGACTTTCATATGTGTACCCACACTCACATACATAAACATGCACACATATACACAATACATGGATGTGCATACACATGCACAGTACAATGGATTGATTATATTCAGAAACTCAGAGTTAATTAAGTCACTACTCAGTGCTCTCTCTGTGAGCTAATTTGATAGAATTTTTACATGTTAATAAATGCAAATTTGTAAGGAAAGCATTAAGATTCTAAAACAAAAACAAAACCAACAAACGCACAGATGCACGTTATCAAGAATATATAGAAAACTCATCTAGGAGGAACTGCTTAACTATGCCCAACAGAATCAAAACACTCAATTCTACCAATGACAAACTACAAATTAAAACCACCAGGTAGCTACTTCAACCCTGTGGAGTTAGCAGCCTTCTGTTCATGCTGCATCTCCCACTGAGAGTAAATTTACTGCTGATATGTAACAGGAATAAGTGACATAGGCCCACGAGAAATCAATTTAAACTCATTATTATTTCAAAAACTCCTCAAAAGAAGGCAGGGGAGCACATACAGACGTTATCATACTAGAAAAAACATACAAGCACCATTGGGCATGGTAACACATACCCATAATCCCAGCATTCTGGAGGTGAGGCAGAAGGATTGCCATGAGTTAAAGTTTGAGGCTAGCCTAAGTTATATAGTGAGACCCTGTCTCAAAAGACAAAGAATAACAAAAAAAAAAAAAAAGAAAGAAAGAAACACAGAAAGGAAGAAAGAAAAAGAGAAAGACAGAAAAATTAGAAAGCTAAAATGTCGTAAAAAATGACGAAGTAAAAAAGTTATATTATATTCTTTGGAACATATATAACAATCACAACAGCAATAATTACAACTGAACGATAATCGTAGAAATAATGGCCAACATTTACTCAGCGTTTATTATATGACAATTATTTGATATGAATTAAGATATAGTGGCTTTGCTTGCCAACTTAATCAAATGAAAATATAGGATGCCAAGTTTAAAATGAGTTTCAGAAAACAACAGCTAACTACTTTGTCTAAATATGTCCCATGCTGTTGCTAAAACATGCTATTTATTACATATTATTACATGTTGTTTACCTCAAATTTAAATTGAATTGGTATTCAGTACTTTACCTTGACCCCGTAATAGTAACCCAGATACTAGCAATGCATTCACTGATGAGAAAACAAGTATACAAAAGTGAAGTAACCTTCTCAGAGGCCTACAGCTGAGGGGGGCGGGGGGGGGGGGAAGAAAGGCAGAAAGAAGAAGAAAAATGAGATATTACTATGCCTACAAAAGAGTAGAGTAGAAATAATGTCTGCAAGTGATTTCAAATAGGAAAGCCAATGTGTGACCATGGACCACCTTTGAAAGAAAAATGAGTAGGGAAATCACAGCCTGCAGTAATGCCTATTCATCAAGCAGATACTTGAGTATTTATTCTGAGCACTCAGAGTTGTCTTAATAAATCACTCCCATCTATCAGTGAATAATAGAGAGTGAAATCTTTTGCTCAAGGTCACTAAATGAACAATGTAGGATCAGATTCTGACGCTAAAGCTCTTGCCTATCTATCTTATCATACAGTTTTCCTTGGACATAGTCTTTTTGTTTGTTGTTTTCTTCTTCGTTTTGGCCTGGCACTTAAGAATGCTTACTGGTCTTGCAAAAGACCTAGGTCTGGTTCCCAGCACCTACGTGATGACTCACATCTACCTGTAACTCCAGTTCCAGGGTATACAACACTCTTTTCTGGCATCCAAGGCTTCTTGCATGCATGCACTGCACAGACACTCCCGTAGGCGTGAGCGCACACACATGTGCGAGCACGCACAGACACACACACACACACACACACACACACAAATAATAAACAGATAAATGTTTTCTTAAAAGTTGTTCCTTAGGTATAGTCCTATCAATTTTGATGTACAGCTCTTTATGTAAGCCACGCATGGTGACACATACTTTAATTTCAGCACTTTGGATGCTAAGGCAGGAGGATCAACCTTAGTTTTGAGGCCAGCCTTAGCTCCATGGTGAATGCGAGGCCAGGAAGGCTGTGTTAGAGATCAAGACCCTGTCTTAAAACACAAACAAATGGAAATCCCTTTGTCTAGAGATATAGCTCAGTTTACAAATGGTTTGTCTGCAAGGTACAAGGTCCTGATTCCATCTCCAATACCATGTACAACAAATCCATGTGATAAAATCTATGCACTGAGATGCATGAAGGTTTCAGACGTATCTTCAAAAGCCTGGTCCTCTGAGTTTGCTTTGCTCTAAAGCCATATTCCTAGAATGAACTAATGAAATCCATGAAAACAAAAGTGGAAACAGGCATGATGCTGCTTGCTTGTAATCCCATCACCGGGAGGTAGAGCAGGAAGATCAAGAGTTTAAGGTCAGCCAGCCCCAGTTACACATGAGCTTAAAACCAGCTTGGCCTACATGAGACCACTATCCCCTTCAAAAGAAAAAAACAAAGAAAGGAAGGAAAAAATAAAAGAAAGGAAAAGGAAGAGAGAAAAGAAAGAAAAAGAAAGGAAGGAAGGAAGAAGGGAAGGAAGGAAGGAAGGAAGGAGGAAGGAAGGAAAGAAAAACAGAAAGAAAGAGGGAAGGAAAAGAAAAAAAAAACCATAATACATAGTGAAAGCTTCCAGGAAGATAAATTCCCATAGGGAAAACTTCTGCACAGTTCAAGTTGTGACTTCATTCAGGATGCAGAAATACACTTCACACTTACCCTCTCATGATCTGATCGCTCTCCTGACTTAGTCCCCTTTCACACACCTTCACTTCTGAACTTAGTCATCTGATAAAGATAAGCCAAGCACATGGGAGCCGCGCCTGTCCACATGGATAAGTACCACCATGTGTTCCAGTGATATCGTCAGTGCTCTACGCATTTGAGGGAACTTTAGGGGGCGTTTCCTCCATCCTCAGCTTCATTCCGCCTTAAGACTCTGTCCCACATCAAAAAGTTTGTGCCTTTGATTGTTTATTCTAAAAGAGGCAGCTGGCTAGGGGCTGCCTGCCATGCCTGCACTGGGCTCTGCTTTTGTTTTTCTCTCTTGATAATTACCTTCTGACTAAACCACTCACTGGTCCGTGTAGAGGAATCCCACAGAGATGAAAACACACTTGTTTAAATAAAATATTTATGAAGAAACCCTAAAATGTCACTGAAGTAAATGCAAATTAGACCTTCGCATACTGTACATCCAATATGCCACTCATTCCTCGGAAGACTATTTCCCTGTTGCAATTAACATTGATTTTTAAAAATTAATCCCACTGTGCATAATCACACCAATAACTATTCCTAAAAACCCAGTGCTTTAAGAATGATTCTTTTTACTATCTTGGAAAGTTTGACTTAAGGGTAATATTTATTCACAATGGTTATTAAGATTTCCCTTAAAAAGCTATATTTAATTATTATTTTCTACCCATATCTCCTCCTGATAAGCGATTTCACTATAATTCAGTATGAGGTTTAATCAGTGAAAGTTCTACATTCTCGTCCTTTAATAAAATATGCTTCAGATAAAGTTTTTCTCCATCTGTTTTGTTTGTTTGCCTGTTTCTCTGATCCCAGAGAGAGGGTGTTATGCAGCCCAGGCTGGCTTCAAACTCACTATGTAGCTGGGGCTGGCCTTGAACTCTTAATCTTGTATTTCTATCTACCAAGTGCTGGGATTAAGATACAGGATGTATGTCACCCCATTCAGTTTTTTACGTATTTTCCCTGAAAAGTGGATAGGCATAATTAAGTCTTTTGACACTCATTAAAAGTCCTTAAAATAGAAACTTTGCAAAATATTGTCAAAAGCAAGTTAGGGATCAGCTGATATAGGTATGAGTTATACAAAGGCAACAGTCAGATTTCCCTGGGTTTTTTTTTCATACTTTTGCAGTAAGGAAGCATGAGCTGAGCCGAGAAGAGTTAGGTGGATGCTTCCTTTACTTATGGTCATAAAAGTTGTCCTCTAGCTGAGTATAAATCAGAACCAGCCAAGAAATGTAAGGAATATACTGATCCCAGGCACTACCACTCCTGGAACTTTGGTTTAACTTATCAAGGGTACAACCCAATCCTTGTTAGGTTTGGGTTGTTATTTTTCTTTCTGTTAGAGCCCTTAAGTATTTCTAATAAGAACCAAAGTTGAATATCAAGGAGGTGGGGCTTTCTGTAATATAGTACAGTATTTGGCTGGAAGGAAGAGTCACTGATAATGTGACACTAAAGTGTTGCTTCACGCCTGGGCTGGTAAATATTTCCTAGGCCTTTCTTTGGTACAGACGATGAAAATATGCAGAAAACCCTCCAGAACAGAACATGAATGGAAAACTAACACTGGATAAAGAATTCATAACCAAAATACTAAGGTAACTCTTCCTAAGTACACACGATTTAACCTACACTTGGGGGGATTTAATCCACTATACGAGTTCAGAATAGAGAAAGTAGGTCTAAGGATGGCTGTTATGAAGTATTTAGGAAATCTCCACTGACAATGACTTCTGTGTTCTGAGTGAAGTCAGCACTCTGGGTCAAAGGCCTCCACATCCATGGACTTAAAACAACTACAGATCAAAAATGTTTGGGGAAAAAATGTGTCTGTACTGACACATTTGTGTCTGTATTGACAGATTTTTTCTTTTTTATTAGTCTGTAAATAATACAGTAACAACTGACATGCCGTTTACATTATTAGGTATCAAAAACAATAGATTATTTAGAGTGCATGGGAGGATATACACAGGTTACATGCAAACATTACATCATTTGTATGAAAGGCAGGACATCCTCAGATTTTTGCATTGTGGAATCCCTGAACCAATGTCCTTCAGATACTGAGGGACAACTGTAAATGTGACATGACTAATTAACATGCTACTTTGACTTAGTCCCAGCCCTTTCTGTAAGTGAAGAGCATAGCTTAAGCTTATGCATTTCACTTTCCCTATATACGCCAATCATTTGACCCTGCTTCTAGGACTTGCATGCACCAATGCCTTACTTGAAGATCCTGCAAAAGTAAAGGTGCAGACTCAGTATGGAGCAGGCCCGGGATCTTGCATGTCTGTCTAGCGAGTACTCAGATGCTGCTGGCACAGGGCAAATGCCTTGAACAGCAATGTCTCAGAAGACTGTTGAGAGTACCGAGTGAACTGACCTACATGAAGCATACAGGCAGTCATGTTGACATCCTACAGAGCAGAGACAAGGAGAGTGGCCAAACATGTTTAAAACTAGGAAGTGCGTCCTTTCTTTTCTGGATGTAGAGACAACGAGTTCTGACCCTTTCCTCCTTACAGCCAAAGATGCAGAGTGGAGAAAAGGAATGAGATATTCAGGATTACTGAAGGCTGGAGGTTTAGCTCAATGGTGAAGCAAGAGGCCCTGGGTTCAATCCCTAGTGTGACAACAACAGATCAAAGAGGAAAAGCTCAGAGAGCTTTCAATTCCCTGGAGAGGAAAACCTTCAAAACAGTAAATGCTCCTCACAACTAGTTGGCCTCTTCACAGTAAAACTGAGCATGGAGCAGTGGTCTTGTTAGGGGCCATGCAGCTGCAGGACAGCTTGGCTAACTAAAGGAGCATAGCACATTAAGCTATATACAAAAAGCTAGACATAGGAGAGAACCTTCCTGCTTTGCCTTCCTATTCCAAGCCTCTTCCTGAAACCTGCTGCTCAGTAAATGGAGTTGCTTAGGTCAGAAGACCTGAGAATCATCCTCAGCTCTTTTCATCCTCCTGATACCTCCTGTCAACAAATATGTTAGTGGTGGTGCCTTCAAAGTGGTCCATAATCGTTATGTCTCAGCATCTCCATTAAGACCATGCTGAACTTGCACCTCTTCCTGGGTTTCTGAAGCAGACCACTAACACATCTATCTGACTTCACCCTTGCTCTTCTATAGTATTTTCTCAGCATGCCAGTGTGGCTGCCACTTCTCTAACAATTCCTCATGTTTGCATCTCATTCAGAGTAAAAAACAAAAGCAAAGTCCTTCTAATAGTTTACATGATCTGCCCTACCCAGCCCTTGACTAGATTTCTTATTACTCTCCATCTCCTGTCATCCTTGAAGTCAGTGTTTCTTGAATCACAGCGGCAATGCTCCTGCCTCAGAACCTTTCCACGTGCTCTCCCTGCTGCCTCAAGTACAGTGGCTTATGAACCAGCCTTATCCCATCTCTGAAAAGGGGAAAAAGCATCCTAGATGCAATGTCACTTTGCTGGGAATGACTTGTTTTCTCCTCTTATAACTAAAATCTTTAATGGAGCTTGAAAAAAAAAAAAAAAACCCAGCTACCACAGGGAAATCACGGATAGACATCAGGCAGAAAAGGCTGGAGCATGGCATTCAAGCGGGTTCTTTCACAGAAAAGGAAGCCACCCATTTACAGAGAGGACTCTCTGGGGACCAACCAGGGCAGCTGTACATGGATGTTCTGGGTCACACTACGCAACAGCAGGGGCACTGTTCACTTGGCATTGTGCAGTGCAGCCTCTTTAGCCACTCAGCTTTCAGGGCTCAGAGATTAAGGGCACTCTTGGTTTGAACAAACAGCTTTCGAGGGAGGGACATGTGATATATGTAAAAATTACTGGGACCAGGATGAGGATGGGAGGGAAGCAGGGAGAACTGCCCTGAGCAGAAGTGCCCTGAAGGAGAGGGGGCCTGCTAAATGCCATCTTCAGCCACATTTCCTCCCATCTTTTATTTGCAGGGCCCTTCCCCTGTCTCATGATAGGCTACTTCCTGACACAACGGAAAGAGCCAGAGGGGCAGGAGCTACCTCAAAGCCATGTGGCCTAGTTTAAGCAGAACAGATCCTTCAGGAAGTCAGGGAGCAGCAAGGCAGTCTCACATCTAAAGCGATCTCTCAGTCAAGGAACCAGAGTTCCTCTTGTGAGGAGTATTCCTTGGGACTCTTCCTCCAGACCAGACCAGTGCAGGAACTCGGAGAATCTGGGCATTTGGGAAAGCAGCCCCTAAATTAAAAGGAAGAAGTAGGAAACTGGCCAAAAAAAGATGCGGCGTGTTAAACCACAATTCAGAGACAGCCTGCATCCCCCTTCTCTTGCAAAGCCAAAGATGACAGCTTGTCTGAGATAACGAGGAAAACCTGCAGCACGGGGCAGGGACACTCGGAGAGGTTTCAGCACTAACATGTGCTTTGGGAAGAGTATGTTAATAACAGGCTTGGTCCTGATATGTAAGCACAGAGCACCACACATTTGAGGTGTCTTGCTGAGACTCTCGCTGGTGAGGTGAGGCACTCCCATTCACATCTGCGGTCTGTGATGCACATTCTCAGCCAGCAAGGAGCCACACACAGGCTAGACAGCAAAGCCTCCTGGGACATCACTGGAACCAGCATTTCTCCACTTAATTCTCCCCTTTGGAGTAAAACATTAGTGAACATTTGAGAAACTTATTAATGTAACCACAGGCATGAAAAATAGAGTCTTTGAGTACAGAAAAATGTGACAAACATTTAACACCTGCCTTCACCATACACAGTTAGAATATCCTACTAAAGGCAGGATATTAAAGTCAGCTCCCTCCTCTTTGAGAGTCGAGTAATTCTCTATCCTTTGGTTTAAACGTATAATGAACTGGCTTAAAATGAGAAATGCTCGTACTTAATAGCTTGCAATGCTTATCGCCAATGTTTACATGCAGGAACATCAAGGCAAAGACCATTCTCTCATCCCATTTTTTAACAATCCAACCACGATATGCCTTTTAAAATTTAAAACACTTAAATTGAAAAACTATTCAAGAACATGAGTCCCCCAGCTGAGAAACATCCGAAAGAAACACATCTTCCAGTGACCAGTGATAAAGCAGAAGACAGTGGGATCCAGGGTGGTTTGAAAAAGAGAACTGCTCAAATACAACGCCTACTTCTGACCTTAATTGGTCAGATGCCAAAGTAAATGAACTTTCTAAAGTTAGGAGCCGCACAACTTTCACTAGGACAACTGCCAGCTCCAATATGCGACTACCAGCAAGCCCACCACTCTAGTGTGCTAGGCTGACGCAGCGGGACAAATTGGGAGTCCAGGCCTCAGCACCTCTACATCTTGCCACATGCAAACAGGGTTCAGGCCCAGCTGCCCTAGACGTGTGGCTCCGGAGCCCGGCCCCACTCAAGATCTCATTCCGCTCTTCTCATCCCAGAGCCGGTTGAGGAACTGGGCACTCGAGCTGAGCAGCTCCGGGTGGGACTCTGCTGCAGTCCAGCGGTACCCAACTCCTAACTTCCCAGAGTTTCCTTGGCTCTCGGATCCCTCTCCCAGCCCCGAGGCCTCCACGGCCTCCCCGGCTCCCGGGCACCTAAGGGGTGAAGTGGCGGGCGTAGCTCAGAGCTCAGGAGCCGCCCCCAGAAGCAGAGCGCAGGTGGCGGGCGTGGTTCCTCCAAGCCTGCCCCAGCCCACTGTGGCTCGGCCTCCGCGCAGCAGCCTCCGCCCGAGTTCTCCGCCGGGTGACAGCGTCAGGCCGTGGTGCGCAGCTTTCCGAGACCTCCTTGGGCTCAGCGGTCACCCCCTGCCCTCCTCCAGTTTGCGTGGCTCTCTTGTCTCAGGCCCTGGCGCGGCCCCCAAGTCCACATCCTAGGGCCCTCTAGTCGCTCCTGGCGGCGGCGGCGGCGCGGCGGCGGCGGCGGCGGCGCTTACCTTGGTCGCGGAGCCGGGGTCTGGCACGGTCCCGCAGGTGGTAGATGAAATCTTGGCAGCTGTCGTGCTCCAGGGCCCCCCGGGCACAGAGCTCGGCCAGCAGCTGCAGCGCCTGGTGACAGAGCGCGTCCCTGGCCCCGGGCATCGCCCCCCCGCATCCTCGGA
This sequence comes from Cricetomys ansorgei, assembly GCA_026225945.1. Classification (NCBI taxonomy): domain Eukaryota; kingdom Metazoa; phylum Chordata; class Mammalia; order Rodentia; family Nesomyidae; genus Cricetomys; species Cricetomys ansorgei. The sequence goes on along the minus strand of JAMJFZ010000597.1, from coordinate 1,479,233 downwards.
CCGCGCCGGGCAGGCGGGCGCGGGAGAAAGCCCTCCGCCTGCCAGCTCAGAGCTGCCGCCGCCGCCGCCGCCGCTGCCGCCGCCGCCGCCGTCCGGTCCGCGCTCCCCGCCCAAGCCGCAGCGCCAGCCCGGCCGGCCTCCCACCGGTTGCATGCAGCTCTCCTCTAGCGGCTTGCTCCGGCTTTCTCCGTCTCCCGCGCGGCCCCTCGTCCCTCCCCCGGCGCGGAGGGGAGGCGGCGCCGCACAGCCCAGCGCGCCTCTCCGCGCTCCGCCCGCCACTCGCGGCCGCCGGGGGCGGGGCCGGGTCAGGGGTGCGCGCCGCGGGTGGGGGATCGCTGCGGCCCCGGGGCGTGCGGGCAGGCGAGGTACCGGGGACAGGGGCGCTCGCCTGCAGCAGGAGGAGCGCCGGATTCCGCTCGGGACCCGGGCGCTGCGAGCGGCCGCGCCCAGGCTCGGGGACTGCGAGCCGGTGCGCGTGCCAGAGTCTCTTGGCACCCCATTCCTCCGCCCAGCAAACCTAGCATCCCCCGGCCTCTGGAGCCCCACGTGGGTTCAGTGCACGTTCTTAGGCGTGCGGAGCGAAGGCTGCAAGGTGGACCATACTCGCCAAGATCTCAGTACCTTCTTAGAACTTGGAATGCGCGGTCTGAGCAGAAACCGCGGGCCCAAGGATGTCACGCGACCAAATGCCGGGTTTGGAGCCAACAAAGAATGGATGTCCAGCACGGTGGAGATTTGTAGAAGGTGGAGGCTCTGATCAGAACTAAAGGCAGATGCATTACTCCCACGAAAGACACTGAGTCTTACCTGAAGCCTCGCAGGTCCTGATTGGTTTTCTAAGCAGCTGATTGGAAAGGCAAGGATTGCCAGCATTTATTTCCCTAGCACAGGAGATAGGATCCAGAATTTGTGGATGTTTGGAAAGACCTCAGCCACCTCTCATCTACCCATCTCTTCAGTTTTTTAGGCACCAAGCCCAGAAATAACCACGAATTATTGAGCTTGTTTGTGTCCGCAAGGCACCGTGCCACAGCCTTTTGTATAATTTCATTTAATTCTCTAGATAGCCTTGAACGTAAATATATATGTGTATGTGTATATATACAATATATACACACACTATATACACATACATATGTGTATATATACAATATATATACACATATATATTTATGTTCAAGGCTATATGTGTGTGTATGTGACACACACACAGTCCTTTCACTGGCACTGAAAAAACAGACTCAGAACTTGTCCAAGTTCATAATCTCCATTCTCTTTCTCCTTCTCTCTCTTCCTCTTTCTCCCCCCTCACTCCTCTTACATATTTATATAATTCTAATGTCAAACTTCATTCTAGAACAATTAACTAGCACTGTTAACCAAAGGCTGTGCTGTCTCTAAGAACATCTCATAGAAAATCATATTGCACAGAGAGGTACTTTAGGGTCCCAGAGAATATTTACTCAACAGACAAAATCTGAAGTTCTATGGTGAGAGGGCCTAGGCCTCATGGAGTTTAAAATGGAGTAATAGAGAATGGACAGTTGTGATTACAATGGTAACTTCAAAGCACTGTGAAAAGGCAGGTAGACTCTTTTCTATTTTTCTTATTTTCCAATTTTAGTTTATTTTTCCACTTTTTAAACTTTTTCATTAAAAACTAAGGCATAGGGCTGGGATGCAGCTCAGCCGGTACAGTGCTTGTCTACCACACTCAAGGCCCTGGATTTCATCTCTAGTACCAAATAAACCCGGCATAGTGGCACAAGCCAATTTCCCCAGCACTCTGGAGGTAGAGGTAGGAGGATCAGAAGTTCAAGCAAAATAAAACAATTCATACCCTAAAATAAATCAGAAACCAAAACAAAAAACAATCCCTCAATCCTCCCAGAAGCATACCTGGGACATATGTGAGTCTCTAATGGTGCCCAAAATGATAGCCTGGAGTTGAATAACAGGAGTCTGTCAGTCATTAATGAGAAGTAGAAACTGAGTTGCCACATTGAAGGTTACTCCCAGAAAAAGCTGGATAGGAGATAACTCTGGCCATTAAAATGTGACCCAACGCTGTGGGGGAAGGAGGATGCACACATTTAATCCCAGCACCCGGGAGGTAGAGGCAGGTGGATCTCTGTGAGTTGGAGGCTAGCCTGATCTACAGAGTGAGTTCATGGACAGCCAAAGTTACAACAGAGAAACCCTGTCTCAAAAAAATAATTTTAAAAAATTAAATAAATGTGACCCAACAAGAGGACTGAAAAGTAGCAATCAGAAAAATCAGAAGGACATTTGCAGAAGTCCAAGGAGGAGTATTTGATAGAAATGATTGACAACTGTAACTAACTTTAGAATTTAAAAGTAGAGGGGAGGCTCAGATGTGTCCTTAGAGCTGGGCATCCTGGTACATGCTTGTAGTAACTGGGATTGTACCATGGGAGGTACAGGCAGGAGGGTCAGGAGTTTGAGGCCAGCTTGGGCTACTGTCTGGGGAAAAAACCAAAAACTTTTTTTCTCATTTAAAGTTTTTAATGGGTTTCAGAATTCTGTGACAGATTTTCTTCAAAATTGTTTACCTTGATAGTAACCAACAGCTCTCTACTTGGACTTGACACCCACTCAACAGGAGAGATAGTGTGTCTAGTACCCTAAGCCTAGCTAACTACTCAGTGCTAGTGAAATCATGCTATCATGGAGGAGAATCTTCAACCACTAATTTACTAAACCAGCTAATCTCTAACAACAACCTATGAACATCAGTTCTCATACCCACAGAGAAGTGTAGTCTTCACCCCCCATCAAGAAAACTTCTCTCTACAACAGATAGAAACCACTACAAAGTACCACAACCAATCAAAATGCAGAGTTGTGGATCCCAGTCCCAGTTGATACATCTGTAAAACACTCCCACACCTAAGGCTCAGAGAACATTACAGAAGAAGGGCAGAAAGACTGTAAGAACCAAAGGATCAGGGAGTTTGCTGTGAGACTGTACCTCCCAGTAATATCAGAAGCTATGCTTGTAAAGTCTCACCAATATGACCACCCAAATGTGAGCTGAACAAGGGATGGCACCAATGAACATGCCAAACTGGATAGGGAAACGCCCATGAGGCCTCAACCCTACACAAAGAACCGTAGGCAACTGAGTAAAGCTGGGAGCTGGAGAGGTGGTCCTCCCCAGGGAAGAGCACTCAAATGGTTGTCCAGTGTCAAGCGGTCAGCCCTGAAAACATGCATACAAATAATAATATATGGACTCAACAGGTTATGTTTAGGAGTACACACGCATACACACACACACACACACACACACACACACATATATATATATGAATTCAATAACAATTAGTGAAAAATAAGGCCATGAATTTGGAGGAGAATGAGAAGGGGGCTTGGAGGGAGGAAAGAGAATGGAGAAATATTGAAATTAAATTATAATCTCAAAAACAAACAAGTACTGATTTTAGAAACTAGTAACTTAAAACTGCCATACACACGCTCAAGTGGCCCACAAAACAGTCTCCTTTCCCTCTGTAGGTTTTACAATGCATTGTGACCGTGAGTCACATTTACTATTTACTATTACTTAAATGAAAAATGTAGGCAAATAGTTCCGAGGCCATTCCTCCACTACTGATAGAGACTGCAGTGACTAGTGTTAGAGATAATATTCACTTAGCTTTCTGAACTTTCTGGGCAATTTGGTGACCTTGGCAGCTCCAGCAGCCTTCTTGTCCACAGCTTTGATGCCACCCACAGCAACTGCCTGCCTCGTGTCACAAACAGCGAAAGGACCCACAGGAGGATAGTCAGAGAAGTTCTCAACACACATGGGCTTGCTTGGGGCTGTATCAACAATGGCTACATCACCAGATTCCAAGTATTTAGACCCATTTTCCAGCTTCTTGCCAGAATCTCAATGAACCTTTTGTTTAAGCTCACTAAACTTGAAAACTATGTGAGCTGTGGGACAATCCAGTGCAGGAGCCTAGCCAGTGCTAATTTGGCATAAAGGGGTCAATCACCTGAGCAGTGAAGCCATCTGCTTCCATTACCAGCAACGTTGTCACATCTAACATCTTTGACAGAAAAGTTCTTTACTTTTTAGGCCACACTGTCCCCAGGAAGAGCTTCAATCAAACCCTCATGGTTCACTTCAACAGACTTTATTTTAGTTGTGTCATTGACTGGAACAAAGGTAACCACATGCCAGGTTTGAGAACACCAGTCTCTACTCAGCCCACAGGTATAGTAACACCACCAATGTTACAGATATCCTTGGAGGGGCAATTGCAGACTAGTCAGTAGATGAATTGGTGGCAGTATACAATTCAAAGCTCCCAGCAGGGTGGCTTTACCCACACCACCATCTCCTGGGATGACTTTCCATCCCTTGAACTAAGGCATATTGGCACTTGGCTCCAGCATGTTGTCATCATTCCAACTAGAAATTGGTATAAATTCTACTATGTCAGGGCTGTAGCCAATTTTCTTAATGTAGGTGCTACCTTCTTTTGGCTGTAGGGTGGCTCCATAGAATCCACTCTGTGGACAGCAACAATTAGCTGTTTCACACAGTGTGTAAGCCAGAAAGTCATGTCCCCAGGTTTGTCCATTCTTGGAAAGACCAGAATCAAATTCGCCAACACCAGCACAACAATCTGTAGTCATGTTTTCTTATAAAGTCACTGTGTCCCGAGGTATCTGTGATAGTCACATAATATTTGCTGGTCTCAAATTTCCACAGGGAGATAGTGATACCAAGCTCACACTCAGCTTTCAGTTTGTCCAAGACCCAGGCATACTCGAAGGAGCCTTCTCCCATCTCAGTGACCTCTTTTTCAAGCTTTTCAGTGGTTCCTTTGTCAAAACGTTTGTAGATCAGATGGCCAGTAGTGGTGGACTTGCCCAAATCCATGTGTCCAATGACAGCAATGTTCATACCCTTTCCTTTCTAATTTTGGTTTCAAGTTAGCATTTGAAAAAAGAAAACAACAACCACCAAACATTATTTTTAAAAAATAAAATAAAAACAAGTGTCTTTAGGATGCAACAGACATTGAAGAAGTAGAACAGTTACTAAGCAACCAGCATTTTGCAAGTTAAAATGTTTGTACCCAGAGTTTAACAGATAATAATAATATGTGCACAACTGAATTGTTACTGAGATTATCCAAGCAATACATTTAAATCTATAAATGTATAAGTAAATGCAATTTGAACTGTGCTGTTAGCTATGGTGGTGGTGGTGGTGGTGGTGGTGGTATATGTATGTGTATGCATTTATACATAGACAGAGGTAGGTAGGTAGTCTCACAGAGCCCAGGACAACCTCGAACTCACTATGTGGCCAAGAATGACCTTGAATTTATGACCTTCCTGCATACACCTCTAAAGTGCTGAGCTTACTGGTATGCTTCACCACGCGAAGTCTTATATATTTTTTCTTATTGCTGTTTTATCTCTACTGTAATGTACTAGGTACAAAACACATTTCTTAATCTGTTATTCATGGCATCCAAAACTGGGAGATGTCATGAGCTATATAACTTTTTCATTCAAGAATAGACTATAATGCAACAGAAAAATTCCTATCATTCAAGTGATGTCTTAGCTATAAAAATGTTGCAGCCCACTGCATTGCTCATTTTGGCAATATTGGCATAAACAAACCTACTTGTATTGCTAGTTACATAAAAGTATAGGGTGCCTAATTATGTATAGTACAGTATACTTACCAAGTATAAAAATGACTGTTACTAATTTATATGTATACTATATTTTATATCATTTAGGACTTAAATTCTTCTACTTATTAAAACAGTTAACTCTCACACAGCTTCAAGGCAGGTCTTCAGTAAATATTCCAAAAGAAGGTATTGTTAGGATAGGAAGGACAACACCATACCTGTTACTGTTCTAAATACTTTCCAATAGAACAAGATAAAAAGTTAGAAGCCATGATATTGATGACCAAAACATGTTTTGGTTAAAATGTGCTTTTGTACGTCTTTGAGCTGCATGGTGGGTTCCACACCAGCCTGACTCAAAAAGAAAATTCACTAAAAACTGTATAATACTTTCTTGGGAAGAAAAGCCACCAATGGTCTTACCCAGATGTGAAACTTGGATATCTGCTAGGCAAGACATGCCCATTGGTGAGACAGTGGCATGACTATTATGTGAGTAACCAACCACTTTCTTATTGGATTTGAGACCCACTCTCCAAGAGGAATTTCTGCCTGTGACTGTAATGTCCATAGCTGGGAAAGTCATAGGCCCTATGGAAGAACATAAAAGTGGTGTTGTGCTGAATAGACATGGTATTAAGCTGCCTTCTAAGTATTTATGTTTATTTCCATGGATTAGTGCTGTTCCTAGCTTTGGTCAGAAAAGCTTCTGCTTCCAATGGGCAATGGTTAATACAGAAACTCATATCTTGCCAAAGTGCTGAGAATAAGTGACTATGAGTGCTCAGTTCTAAGTGGGACATCTGTATCACCCCCTCTAAAGTTCAGGGCACATCATGGGAAAGAGGGAGGAAAGAGTCTAAGAGCCAGAGAATGGGAAGGGGTGCTGTGAAGTGCTGTCTTCTGGACATGACCTGGCAGCGTATACATGAACTCATAGCAAATGTTGCTTGGGTAGCCAAGCCATGTTTCTGTAAACTAGATTCATTAAGAGTCCATCATGGATGGGGAAGGGGATGATGAGATATTATCCTTTCCTAAGAAGCTATAGGAAGTTCATGGTTGCTAGGGGGAGAGAGGAGTCATATTCCTCAATGGTGTAACCACTGAGAAGCAGCCATTCTTCAAGTAAATATCTACCAGTCATACACACACCCACACTCATGCAACCCTAATAATGCAGTGTCACATACACACAGAGAGAGAGAGAGAGAGAGAGGGAGAGCCACACAAACATGCATGCACCAAGAGATGAAAAATTGAAGAGGAATTTGTTGGGAAGAAAAAAGTGGTTCAGTAGGGAATAAGAAAGGTCTAAGAGAGGCCAGATAACAGGGATAATAAATAAACATATGGGTATGAAATTGTAGAAGAATAAATAAATACATTAAAAAAAGAATTCTGATTCCTGGGATTCATACTGACCTACAAAATTATTTCTTTAAAAGTATCCCAAACTCAGGTTGAGATTTAATTTTCACTGTTAACAGTGTTGGGGGTTGGGACTACAAAGAGGTGATCAGGCTCAGATGGCTCAGGATGGAATAGATGTTATTATTAAGGGACAAGTTTGTCCCCTTTTATTTCTTTAACTTTTCACCTTCTACCATCTCGTGAGAGCATGGAGGCCCTTGCCTTCCTCTTGGTCTTCCCAGCCTCCAGAATGGTGAGAATTGTTAATTATAAATGACATGACCTTTTAACACATGATGGCAGGAAGGCTGAGGCCAGCTTGGGCCAGTTGAGACTACATAATAAGTCAATAAGTAACAGACTTTCTGTCTTAGGTCTACTGTCACAACAACACTACGCAGACTAGACCAGTGGCATTGTTGCTGCAAATGCTTCTGAAGATGAAGCTTAAGGACTTCTCATTTGCGTGCTGAGGAAAAGCACCTCTGGAAAAAGACAGTTGACAGCTATGACTTCCTCTGGGTGATGTCATTATAGCTGATAGTTCTTGAGCATTTATTACGTACTTTATATACTTGTATACTTTACATATATTAATGCTTTTGGCCTACATGATTCTTCCATTTCATATATAAGGAAATAAGCACAGAAAGATCTAGTAGCTTCTCCAAGTAGCATACATAGTCCTCACAGTCAAGATTCAAATGGAAGTCTGGCTGGCTCCAGAGCCTAAGTTTTCTCTTGGGGGTAGAGGTATTTATTTTTGTTTTTTATTTGAAAGAGTCCTATAGCTGAGTCCTGTAGCTGAGGCTAGCCTTGACCTCCTGATTCTCCTTCCTCTGCTTCCTGAGTGCTGGTCTTACAAGAGTGAACCACAACACCCAGATAGAACCTGTTTTCTATGCCACACTGTTGCTTACCTCCAGGTGAAAGCACCCAGTATCTTTACTATTCAACCTGTCCCTTGCCAAGTACATGACTTCAGTTGCTCAAAATCCTTTCTGAAATGCGGTGTCTAAGCTGAATCCAACATGCCAGTGTCTCACGGCATTTTTGGTGTCACCTAGCATGTGGTGCTGTGCTTCCTGCCTCCTCTGGGCCTCAAGCTTCTAGTTTGTCACATGGATGACAGTACCTTGGATGCAGCAGGTGAAACCCTGTGTGACCCATGTGTCTTCTCTTGCTGCTCTTTGACCACATCCTGCTGATCATGATGCAGACTCTATGTAAAACCAAAGAGGTGATGCGGTGGTTGAGCTCTGACGACCCAGATTCCATTCTGGAGGAGTGGTTGTGGGTGCCTAATGGCAGAAGTTTCATCAATCATCATTTCTGCTGATTCTGTTCTTTGCCAGACAGTTGCTTTATACAAAAGAAGAGGAGAGCCAGAGCTATCTTTTAATGATTAGCACTGCTGTGAAGTGCTCACAAGCCTTCTCCTTATTCATTCTCATACTTGCTCTGAGCCTGACATACAGTTCACCTTGACCAAGAGATTTGCAATGCCTTGGAGCTCATGTACTGTGACACCTGCTCTCTCATCTGGGTCATTAGTCAGTCTCCTCTGAAGCTGATAGCTTCAACCTTTCTTGTATGGGTGAATTTTTCTTGAGATGAAACGGAAGCAATTGGGAACTTGCTAGCAACCACTTTGTCCATTTGAGTGTTCGTATGAAGTATCACACCAAGGATCTGACTGTTCTGCTATGTTCAAGATCCTTATTCCTTCTGCCTGGACTGTGGGAGTTTCTTCTTGGTTTTATGGTTGATGACTACAAAGTTGTAACTGCCATTTCTTTCACTTTAAAGAAAGCAGAGTCTTATTAGCTCTATCATTTAAAAGCCACACCACAGTAGGGACAACTGTGGAAGGCCTGAAGGTAAGTGCTGGGCCCAAGGCCTAGCACTCCTCTGTTCATTGGTCACAGACATTTGTTCATACTGAGGCCAGAGGAGAGAGCAGAGATCAGATTTCTAGACCTCGTCTCCCTCCACCATTAGATAAAAAATATTTTTGGATAGGGTCTCATGCAGCCCAGGTTGGCTTCAAGTTCACTATGTAACAGATGACCTTGAATTTCTTATGTGCCTGCCTCTTCCAGCTGGGACTACAGTCTTGTAACTCCTGTCTGGTTTATGCTGCTGGTAAACTAACCGGGACATCCTGCACGCCAGGCAATAGCTCTACCAACTGAGCCACACCCCCACCTCCAGGCCTCAGATAGATACTTTTACTTTAAAAATAATTTTTAAAATCTGCTGTGTGTATGCATGAGTGTGTGTGCATGTGTGTTTTTAAAATAGCGATCATGTGGTCCAAGCTGGCTCTGAACTTACTATGTAACTGAGAATGACCTCCTGCCTCTAGCTCCCAAGTTCTGGGATTACATGCATGCTCCATTGTGTCTGGCTTTTCCTATCACATTTATTTATTTATTAATTTATTAATTAATTAATTAATTAATTAATTAATTTATTTATTTATTTTCTCAACGCTGGTGTTTATTTTATAATTTGCAATTATTTCTTTTAATTTTTTGAGATTAATATATCATTAAAATATTTTGAGAATTTTATAGTATATCTATCTCACTTCTACTCCTCCTTGTCCTGCTCTCCAACTCTTCCCATGTTCTTGCCCTGCTCATTCTCAATTCCATGGCCTTTTATTCTTTAGTTTTCACTGTTCCATATGTTTATGTAACAAGTATATCTGCATATGAATGTATGCAACTGGCTGGGTTCATTTAGTGTTGCTTGAATGTGTGCTTTTAGTACTGGCTACTTGGTTAGATAACTTATCAGGGGATTTGTCCTTGATGATATTATTCATCCTCTCCCTGAAGTCCTTAACTGACTCTAACTCTTCACCTAGGAGTGGGACCACTTGTAATTTCCCCCACCCACATTACCATGTCAACTGGAATTGTCATTGCTATCTTACCTCAAAAATATTTTTCTGAATATATATAAAGACTTTATCCTCTTTGGTGTTATTCTTTATCTCTATTGAAAACGTTCTTGCTACCCTCTCTTAAATTCCTTCTCATTTTATTTCCAGAAATATATTCTGCAAAGTATATCAAGAAGCAAAGTAGAATTTAGAATCCTAGAGGCTTATTTTTGTTATTTTAATTATTTTTACTGTCGTTTTTAGCTCATGCCATGTGTCAGACATTTTAAAAAATGCTATGAATTAGCTCATATAATCTTCATAACAATTCACTGGGAAAGATATTAGTCACCCCCACTTTTCCTTAAGGGAACCAAGTTTGGAAATGTAAGTAGCAGGGGATTTGGTGGTGCCTGCCCAACATCCCAGCAGGAGGTGGGGGAGGAGGGAGTAGAGGAGGTGGAGACAGACAATTGAATCAGAAGTTTAGGGCCAGCCTTGGCTAAATAGTGAGTTTGAGGTCAGGAGGGGATATATAAGACATTGTTTAAAACAACAACAATGAAACAAAACCAGGAGGAGGAGGGAGAGGAAGAGGAGGAGGAGGAAGAAAAGGAAGAGGAGGAGGAGTAGGAAGACATTTAAATAGCCTGCTCAAGTTCACACAGCTGATTGGTAGCAGAGATGGCCTGTGTGACTCCCAAGCCCTGCTACTGGTCACTTTTCCACTACACGTAGCCCTGGTGAGAACTCGGGTCATAGAGTGGTCCACATGGCCAGAAATGGCAGTTTTGGGCCTTCTCCAGCCCTGCTGGATGCAGTAAACCTTGATTTTTTTTTTTTTCTGTATGTGAGGATGGGAGGGCTTGAAGACATGCATTTGTGACCTGTGTGGTCTTTGCAGACTGTCCTGTGCATACATTTATGGGCAAAGCTCACCGAGCAACTGCTGTATACTCCATGGGGTATGCTGTGTTTAGTGTGGTTGCTTTTGTTTTATTTTATGTGTGTGGGTGTTTTGTCTGTATGCATGTCTGTGAACCACATGTGTTCAGTGCTCCAGGAGGCTAGAAGAGAGCATCAGATCCCCTGGGACTGAAGTTATAGATGGTTCAGAGCCTCAATATGAGTGCCAGAAAATGACCCCAAGTTCCCTGTAAGAGCAGTCAGTGCTCTTAACTGCTGAGCCGTACTTCTAGTTCCAATTAATGTGCTTTTAATCATTACTACAACCAGTTAAATTTCTTAGTATTATTATCATCCTGATTTTATAGACAGGAATATCAAAATTCTGAGGCCCAAGTCTCCTGCCCAAGGTCAAACCACTAATAAGCTATAGAACAGAGATTCAAATCCAGCATAGGGGGCCTCCAGAGACTTAAATTCAACCACTGGCCATGTGCCTCCCTGGGACTCTCAGATCAGAACTGCCCTACAGGAGTCCTTCACATTTTTATATCACCTCCTGGAGACTCTCATGGTCACTTTGGACATTACACATTCTAAGATGAGTATGTATGCCTAAGAAAACAAAATACACACTCAGAAATAAGTTATCTGTGACTTCCTAAAGAATTGATTAAAGCCCAGGTGATTACACAGACTCCGAGCAACACACTCTGTGCTCCTGTATTCTGCTAGGCCAGTCTCACCTCCTAAGCAGCAGCTTTGCCTGGTGGAAGGTATCCTCTCCTGGCTGTCTCCTGCTGTACTTCCTGCTGTGGTTCTCTTACTTCTACAATTCTGTCCCATGCCCATATGTGTTGAGTTATCTTCCACCAACAAAGAGGTGCTAATTTCCCTACTGCAGCTGTCAGATTTCAGACTTTGCATGGTATATCTCCATTAACAGTACCTATGTTTTTTCCCCCCACTTGATAATTGGCATAAATTTTGTTCTCTATTGTCAACACAAAGCACAGTACTCACTCCAGAGGCAGGAAGATGTAGTTCTTTTGTGAGTCAAATATGAGTGAGGACGACCTGGGAGTAGGGATTCAGGTTGTTCGGGATGGAAGTGGTCATGTGACTTTTTATAGTCACAGACAGAAGAATGTCATAAATCAATGCATTTGACAAATGCATTGTGGAGACATCTGGTAAGTGGGTTACAGCAAAATGGGGACATCCCTGCTGTAAGTTTTAGATGTTTTCCAATGTCTTTCTTAGATTCTGGGTTGGTGTAAGCCAGTGGTCTGCTAAGAAGACAGTCCAAAGGTTTTACCTGATAGTCAGAAGGTCAGATTTCAGAGGTGAGCAATGACAGGCTATCAAGTGGAATAATGGTACCCAACATACTTTTGACTCTAGACCTGAAGCATTCCAACTCTCTCTAATCATGAAGTTCAAATTAGTCAATCAGTCTTGTAGAATCTTTATCACAGACTTTCCTCTGAAGATCAGCTCACACTGTCACACAAGTATGTTCTCTCTGTTCCTATCTGGGCACTACTTTATAGAGTTTCTTATTTTTTCCTTTTCTGTCTCTCTCTGTCTCTCTCTCTCTCTCTCTGTATGTGTATGTAACAAACATCTAGTTGAGGAAATCTCTTTTTCTGGGCTTGGCCTAGAGTATTTTCTCTGTCTGTCTCTGTCTTTGTCTGCGCTCCTGTCTTTCTTTCTCTACTGTAATAGAAAACACTGTCCCTGAGACATGCACGAACCACTTCATTCCCTAAGAAAGAATATTGCTGGAGTTAAAGTCCTTGAGATTCAGAGGGCACCTCAGTGGGCCAAGGCAATAGCTGATTTTCCCATTTCCTGAAGTATCTTCTATTTAGACCTCCTTTGAGAGAGTTTGTTGTGTTATAAGAAAAGGAAATTTACAAAGTCCAGATAATGAGAGTTTTATGCAAATTATGAACTTCACTGACCTGGAGGTGGCTGCCTGACTTCAAGAGTTTAATTAGGAATAGTGACGCGCCTTTTACTCTATAATTTTAAACCCTGTTGATTAAAATAAAACACGTGCCTTAGCTTTATTTTGCAGCTGAAAAACCAAGATCATATCAGCTCTCGATTTTGAACTAGTTCTAGCTTCAGCAGTATGCTGCACTTGTGTTGTTTAGTTGTGTCACCTGAGTAAAACAGAAAGAAGTGATCCTGTTTGTGCTTTTGTTTTAAGATGTCTGGGGTTTGAAAAGCGAGATTCAAGGCTTGTTTCACAGGATTTTGTTTCTTAGCGCTTGCCGTGCCATTTATGAGAAAAATGTCTTGCAACTATTATTCGAAGAAAAAACAAAAACCAAAAAACTACAAGATGAGTTTTTCACGGTCTTCCCTGCCTCAGGTGTGTTCTGATTTTTTTTCAGTCTCCAGTGGTTGGGCTCACCTGGAAGTGAAACTCGAGTAATCTGTCTGTAAGGTCAGACACAAGCTGAAATGAAAAGACCATTACTTTCGAATACAGTGGAGTGGGTGGGGCAGGGTGAGGAGGACTGGGGAAGTGAAGAGCAACTGCTTGGCCCTCCCTTTCCTAAGATCTGCCTTGGCTTGTTTGCTCTATCTCCGAATGAACTCTTCCTGCTTCTGCAACCATCCATGCCGTGTCCAGTTCCTTCTGTCTGGGACACGAGAACCTGCAACTGCTCTGGAGGTGCACACTGGATGCTGACACTCATAATACCAATAGGTCACACTGACAGACATACCTGGAGTGATTACCACACCTCTGCTTGGCCAAGCAGGCAGCCAGAGCAAGGGAGACTCTTCCCAATGGAGGCTTTCAACTTGCTTTTAGCTACTGTGTAGGCCCAATCCAGAATCCAGAGCTTTTTAGCCGAAGCAGTTTCTTAAGTGCCCGCTATAACACCTGGGAGATTTCATTGTAAAGGGCAGAGGCTTATGTCCTCAGTCCTGTCTTCCCTGTGGATGGCTCACTCTGGCATTTCTTGAGATCACTCATGTGTCCCTATAGAATGTATGTACTGCTGAGGGACTGAGACTCAGCCAACAGCCAACTAAAAAAGTCCTTTAACTGAGAGCAGCCTCAGTTAAACCAGAGTGACTGCACCCCCATTAGATGCTCTTGACCAGAAGTATCCAGCTGAGCTGTTAGCAGATCCCAAAGCTTAGAAACTGTGGAACAGTCCTGCTTGTGTGGTTCTATGCTGCTCTCTGATTGCATGATAATGGATGCCTCATCCTTCTGTGTCCTGCAAAGCAGAAGCCAGTGTTTCTTTACCAAATTTCATAACCCTTAAGGCAAAAGCAAAGTGACCTGGAGCCTTGACAATCTGATCCAATTGACTAATGTAAAAGCAAAGTTATGTTTTAAATTTTAATTACTGTACCTAAGGGATCTATAGAACAAGGACAGATAATTTCCTGGAATGCTGTGTGGGGCTGTTCATGTGAGATATAGAAAAACAATCCTGTAACCCACTTTCCCAAGGACAGATAACCTCCTGGAATGTTGAGTGGGGACCATGTAGATTCCATTTGGCTAATCCAAATGCACTGGATATGCTCCAAATGCACCAGATACACTTAGTCACTTGTGGGTCAGAGATAACCCATAGAGGAAGGACGGCAGGGTATCTACTTGCTGCTGATTGGACCAGGTGGGAAGTACATACCCTTATGGGTTGGGTACTGCCTTTTTAAGCATCTGTTCCATGTGACTTGGTGCCATTTTTTGGGAACCCTAGAGTGGGAACCTCAGAATGGTCCTGGTCAGAGTCCATCTTTCTGGCTAGTATTTGATTAATTAAAGCTTGCTTCAAATTTGGCTCATTTGTGGTGATGGTCTTATTCTCCACCCATGGGATTTACGTTAAAAGTTCAAGAAAGAGTGTGTTGTCACTTTCCCCAGAGATTGGTGGAAAAGCCTGTTTCTTTTCAAGTCCAGATTGGGGAAAATGGTGTAGACATCAAAGCTCCCTCCCATTTTTGAGAGAACAAAGTCTCAGGGAGCCTAGGGATCTAGTTCTGTTGGAGAGACGACGCTTGCCTAGCATGTATGAACCCTGGATCCAATTCCCAGCACTGCATGGAACCAAGAGTGTGCACACAGAAGGTGGAACCAGAAGGGTCAGGAGTTCAAGGTCATCCTTTTTCTCAGCTACTTATCAAGCAGTGGACCATGGCTGCTTAATTATTCACACCTCTTGCCCAGGTCTTTTCTCTAAATCGCACATATCCTAAATATGAACTGAGCTTATGGGACTCCTTTACCTTTTTCTCCTAATGCGGCTGCATTGATTGAATCTTTTGTTTTTCACCACTGTGTGCCCATTTAATTAGTGCATGAAGTTGAGTGGCTGAGCCTAGCTTGTTGGAGATACCCAAGCCCTGGCATTTGCTCTAAAGTTCCAGATACAAAGGTACACCACCACCCCTGTTCTACTGCCTTCCCAGAGGAAGTCCTCGCATAATGAAGGAGAAGAATGCACAGTGTTGTTGCCAGAGCTATAGGGACCGTGGCTAACCACGGTGGAGAACTCATCAAATATAGAAGGAATGTATTGAAAAAAAAAAGATGGCCAGAATGCAAGAAAAATAGTATTCAGGAAGGCAGTGACGTAGAAGAGAATGCAGCTTATTAATCGTGGTCAGGTTAAAGGATGAGTCTCACCCAGACCAGACCAACTCTGCAGATTTGGTCAACCTAGTCTTTCCTTAGTTACACCGGAGAAAGTTCTACACCACCACACACACCTGTTTCCTCTTTGTTCCCGCATCCTACTTCTTACAGTGCTTTCTCCTTAAATCAGCCATGTTTCTTTTTTTTCCCCTTTATTTATTTATTTATTTATTTATTTATTTATTTATTTATTTATTTATTTATTTATTTTTGAGAGCGAGTGTTTTGTAGTCAAGTCTTGTCTCAAACTATATATCTAGCCTCCTGAACTTCTGGTCTTCCTGCCTCCATTTCCCCGAGTGTTAGGATCACAGGCATGTACTACAAACCGTGTACCACTGTTTTTTTGTGGTGCAGGGGGTTCGGACGTGGTACCTCATGCACTAGAGAGACTATCCCATCCCAGCAGAGACATCAATTTACTACTTAATTCACAGATGGCTTCCAGTTGCCTTGGAAACGCCCGTTTGATAGTGATACTGGATTCTCCTCCACCTTTCTCACACCGGCTTGTCCTGGTCTCCCCTCACTCAGGATGACTCAGTTTCACTGTTCTTTGTCAGTTCCTTGACAAATCATCCTGATACCAACTCACTGGTGTTTCCTTTGCTGTTCTAGACCCTTGGGCACATGCTGTAGCTGGCTCCTGCATTTTCTTCATATATCAGTCTGAAAAATACCTTGTCTAACAGCCTTCCATGGGGGTGGTATGCTTCATTTCACACCTGCCTTTTTCTTCTGTAAGCTTAGTCACTACCAGAAACTGTACTCTACATACTATCAAGCTTATTTTTATATTTACTGAACATCTTCATGGGCCAAAAACTGCTCTTGGTATTGAGTATTTGTTACTTTGGGTTTCTTGTCTGTTTAGTTTTTTCTTATGTGACCTAGGCTATATAACTGAGCTTGGCCTTGAACTCCTGATCCTCCAGTCTCCACCTCTCAAGTGCTGAGATTACAGGAGTGTACCACCACATCTGGCTATTTTTTACCTATCATTGTTATTATTATTATCATTATGTTATTGTTAATATAATAATATATTATTATATATTTGCTTTCTTGTTTATTCCCCATATCCCATTCCCTTTGCCAATCTAGATGTTCACTTTATGAAGGCAAGAGCTTTGTCCCTCATGTCTGTCCTGAGAACCTGGCATCTAAGATTGTGTCTGTGACATGTCTGGTGAATAATTGTTACATGGGAAAAAAGGACTACACTCAGATCCAGATGGGTCAGGACGCTCGAGAGAAGATGGGATGGATAAAAGCCAGCGTCTGATGTTAGAGAGTCATAATAGTCAGATAACAGAATCCAAGAGAGCATTCTGAATGCGTACAAACTTGGGAAAGGGAATAATACTGTGCAGAACCAGCAGGAAGATAGGAGAAGATGTAGATCAAGTTAGTTTCCCTCCATTGTTATCTTTTTACTTGTTCTGATGAACACAAACCTAAGTTAGAAATGACAGATATCATTGGTTGGCTTGTGACTGCCCCTTAAATTCGTGTCCGTGTAGAATCTCAAGATACTGTGTTATTCAGAAACATGATATTTTCATGTGTGATTGGTTATGTAGGAAGAGATGAAACCATCCTGGACGTTGTAGGCGCTGCACAGTGACTCCTTCCTTACGTGGAGCGGTGCACTGAGAAGACAGAGTCAGAAATAAGGGTGTACACAGTCACAAGCCAACGGCTGCAAAGGAATCGCTCAGAGCCACCGCAAGCTGAGGAGCAACGAAATATTCTTTCCTGGAGCCTTCGAAAGGTCCCGAGGATACCTGGATTTTTGACTAGCACTTTCCAGAACTGTAAGAGAGTTAATTCTGTTATTCAAGCCACAGAGTTGTGATAACTTGTCATAGCAACCCTAAGAATGTACTACGGCAGCTATGCCTTTTTTCTCTTCCTGAACATAAAGTAATTGTTTTATAGCTCAGCCGGGCAAATTTAAAGGCAACAAGCTTTCTCAGTATTTGGCAAAGAGTAGAAAATTTAAACAGTGTTTGTTGAAAGAAATGTCTGATGACTGGTGGGGGGACCTTAGCAGAATTCCAAAAGAAAAGACCTTACAAGACAGGTATCAAAACCGTTCAATGATTCTGTCCATGAGGAGTCAAAAGCACTGGAGGAAACTGACCTTTTCTGCTGTCTCAAATGAAAGAGCCTTGTCCGTGTGTGAAACCACACAACAGACGAGGTGAAGGTAGGAGAGACGGCGCAAGGGCTTAAGAGCAGGCCTGCCACTCTTGGGCTGAGCTTGCGACGTCGTACCTTGAGTTTGTATCCATGATTCATGTCTATCATTGCTCTACCTATTGTAGTGGATGACACTGTGGTTCCCCAGGCTGCTCTCTCTGCTTCCCGCCTGTCACATTAAGTTGGAGACTTGGGTGCCACCCCCCATAACTGTGGCTCCAGCAGTCACTGTGGCTCTATAGAGGTGAAAGGTCATCTTCTTGCCTATGGACTTCAAGATTCTGGAGGTGGGGCAGATGGCTAGATAGATGTAAAACAAAACATAACATCTTGTTGAAAATAAAGTTTTTGGGGCTGGTGAGGGTGGCTCAATGGGCTGAAGTGCTTGTATACAGGCCTGATGACCTGAGTTAGATCCCCAGATTCTACAAGAGTAGAAGGGAACCAATGCTCAAGAGTTGTCCTCTGACTGTCCCATACACACTGTGATGCATATGCATGCCAACACATATACAATAAATAAGAAATTAAAGCATTTATAAAGTCACAGAACAATGCAAAGCAGTGCAGAGAATAATGTTGTCTAGAAGAATTGCTCTACTGATTGTGTTGAAATGTCTCTGATATAGGTGTCTCATTGACAAAAGCAAATGTGTTTGACAAGACAAGGTCCTTTGGGGCACTAATAGTCCCAGTGCCCAGGACAATGCCCGATCCATTGGCTAAGTGTTTATAGATTGGATGGTTGAAATCTATCCCCCCTTCCCCTTATTTTAATATCTTAGGATAGTATAGAATTCCACACTCCAAACTAACAGAATCAATAAGAAATTACAGATTCATGTTAGATATAAACAGAGTTAGTTATTCCTTGCCTGGGACCTTACCATCAATGAATCTCACCAAAGGGATTTGTGAAGATCTCTGTGTCTCAGTTTCACATTGATGATCTTTCAGAAAGCTTCTTTTTCTGAAAGGAGCAAAGACCCTCACCCCTCTACAATCTTCTCTGATTATCATCTTGGACCCATGGCTATCATACATCTGAATGTGTGTATGTAACTTGAAGACGTGTTTGTGTGTGAGAAGTGTACTTGTGTTGCAAGATATCTCAGAAAGACGATCTAAGTATGTGCTTATATATATTGATTAATCCAGTGAAGGAGATGGGAGATCCGTAAGCCCTGAAGAATTCCCAGACCATTCTCTATATTTGGAAGCCTTTCCTGTCTGTTGTAGAGCTTATAGCAAAGAACAAGCATAAGTGAGCCTCGTGTCTTTTGTTTGCCTGTACCTGACTGTCATCCCCCATTCCTATAAGGAGGACTGGGTTCAATGTAAACCTTTTACTGTTGTTGTTGTTGTTAGAGATAGAGTCTCAGGTCTCCCAGGCTTTCCTCCAGTTCCTTAGACATCAGTAACCTTGAACTCCAGATCCTCCTGCTTCGACCTCCTCACTGCTGAGATTATAGACATGTGTCATCATGTCTAGTTTATGCAGTGCTAAGAGTAGAACCCAGAGCTTCTTGCACACTAGGTAAGAACTCTACTGAGCTATCTCCCCATCCCAATTCACTGTGACGCTTTAGATGCACCCTGGGAATGCTACAGGTCTCCAGGGCTTCCTTTAGAGTATTGGCAGTAGTAAAAAAAATGTTGGGCTTTCTGCCCTGACTAGATGACATTCCAACTGCCAGGACTGATGTCTGAAAAGTTCTTTTGCAGACAGTTGTCTTAAGTTTATGTCTTTCTCTGGCTCC
This sequence comes from Cricetomys ansorgei, assembly GCA_026225945.1. Taxonomy (NCBI): domain Eukaryota; kingdom Metazoa; phylum Chordata; class Mammalia; order Rodentia; family Nesomyidae; genus Cricetomys; species Cricetomys ansorgei. The sequence continues at coordinate 1,459,688 of JAMJFZ010000597.1, read as the reverse complement.
CAGAAAGACAAGAGAATCAATCATTTGTTTTTCAAAAGTAAACAGAACCATAAAATGAAAAACAGTGGCCCAATAAGCAGAATTTTGCTTGAGTCTCAGTCATACTTGCCTGAGTAAATATGTATGAGTCAAAGCTTACCAGGGCTAAGGTGTGATCAGGTCCAAGTGCAGGCCTCCAGGGACCATCCCTTGGGCATTAAAATTAATATGAGATTTTCATGGAACACAAAGTAGCCTAATGTTGGACCACTAACACTGTTTCTGGGTCAGGATGGCTCCCGAGGCAAAAAGAACTTCTCTGCACTGCAGAAGCTTAAGGTTTCTTTTCTTGTCCACCGTTCCTGCACCCTCCCCCAGCACTGGCTGTCTCATTGCAGAATTAAGCGTTAACACTGACAGATCCCATTTGTGGAGCTGTTGCTGTTCTAAGCACTTTGCAAGCATTAACTCATTGGTTCCTCATCATAATTCTGTAAGATTAGGTGCCACATTACCTCCATCTCACAGACAAGGAAGGATTCTGGAGCCTTGACCACAGTGGATCTTTGCCCAAGGTGACACAACAGTAAGCAGAAGAGCTGGAGTTCAAACCCAGGCAGTCTGCCTAGAGACAACTTTATTAACTGGGATGCCACCCTTGTGATTGGCTAATCCACTGCTGCAAGCACCTCTCAAAATTACTTTTAATATCAATATTACATGAAAATCACGGCTTAAAATAGAACAGACCTTTGGCAATTACATCTTGCATATTAATTGATTGTAATGATTATAACAAGGGAAATATGGTGTAAACCACTGAATTCGTTGCATAGCTCAGGGGTATAATAAAAACTGTAGAATTTTCTTGTCTAGTAACCACTTGATGTCTGGATACAAGGCTCTACCTCTCTCTCTCTCTCTGACTCTGCAGTGTTGAGTCCTGGGAACTGCTTTCCTTAAAAGCACAGAGAAGATACTTGATATGTGTGGCTGGGATGCAAGGGTCTCACAGACGGTAGCTTCTCTGCTGTTGTGGTAGGGGACTAGCCCTTGACATTTTAGTATCTCCTAAAGTTGTGGTTCATATACAATACCTTTGCTTAGAATCTGCTGGGATTTTTGCCAAAATTTCCATGTAACTATCTGTGTTTTTATTTTAGCAGTCCTTTGGAAATGCGAGAAGAAAAGTCAGAGACTTGTCTCACTAGGTTCCACTTCAGGTGTGTGTGTGTGTGTGTGTGTGTGTGTGTTTAAAAGATTTTTTATAATCTTAAGTGTATATGTGAGTGTATGAGTATATATTTGTGCTCTGTGTGCACAAAAAGGGTGTCAGAACCTCTGAAACTGGAGTTATAGGTGGTTATGAGTTACCTAGCAGGTCCTGGGAACCAAGCCTGGGTCTTCCATAAGAGCAGCGAATGCTCTTTACTGCTGAGCCAGCTCCAGCCCTGCCCTCCAAAATTTGTATTTCTGGATTTCAACTGCACCTTTTTCATTATTATCACAGTCAGAATAAATAGGTTGTGTATTTTTCGCATACTCAGAAAAAAAAAATAGCTTGCTTTCTCACAAAGAAAACCTGGTGCCCATTCTGGTAACTTCCTATCCTTCCCCTATTCTCATAGGCAGTCCTCCCCTGGAGCTAGCTTGTTTCGTGAGAAAAAATTGTGTCATCAGCAGTGGCCAAATTGTCAAATGACACCTTCCTTTTTCTCTGATGTGTTACCATCCCAGGAGCTCAGTTTAGCAGAAATCTGTGCTGAGGCCCAGAAAAGCACTAGTTATTATTCTCTAAAAAGCTCCAGGAAGAGCTATAGTCAGCTCCTTTCTTCCCCTTCCCCAGACAGTGCTGCCGTTTCTACAGTGTAGTGTCTATATGTGTCTGCTCATGCTGTGCAGTACATGTTACACACATATTATACATACTGGACATCCCAAAGAAAAACTTCACAGTTCATGAATATGCATTTACCACATGATTACGAAATGAGTCTCCGGTATACTACTGCTCTCTTCTTTATTGATTTAATGGACAAGAATTTTAAAGCATTAAGCTTGTCCTGTCATCAGAAGAGCTTTTGTCAGCCAGTCCTTTGACATTTAGTCAATCTCTGAGAGACAGTGATGACTCTGGGTTATCAGGAGGCTGAACAGAGGTGTAGAGGATATCGTAAGACTGTGAGCTGAGAGCTGTGTGTAAGAGAGATTTCTGGAAGCCAAATATCATCAGATGACTTCTTTTAAGAAGTGCAGTTTGTGCTAACATAGCAAAGATGAGCAGAAGTTCTGGTGGCATGCAAAATAAGGACAGGCAGAGCAGGATGCATGCGAGCAGCGAAGGAATGCTGAATGAATACTGAGGAGTGTGGACCAGGACTGTTTATTGACCCATAGGGGTTGTTTCAGTTCTGCTGCTGGGGGGAAAAAATCAAAGATTGTGAGTTCTTTTCTCACTGTCTTTTTCTACACTGCTGTAGTCCACCAAACTATTAAGCATGGTCTAAGCCTTAAAAAAACTCTCAGCTCAATAAATCCTCATGATAACAATACACAGGATGAACCATTACCATCTCTAGTCTACGGTTTACGTGAAGCACAGAGAAGTAACTTTTTGGTTAACTAATGAACCAGCATTCAAATATAGGAAGATTTAGTCAAAGTCTACCACTATCTGAGAAGAGTGAGTCAAAGTCCAGACATGGCAAGTATCACATAAACAAAGTATCCATATGTAGAAAATAGAAAGAACTCACCCAAAAGCAAAAACAATCAGGCTGTTCTCAAGATCACAGGTGAGTAAACTACAAGAAGCTGTCCTTCCTGTGCTGTGACACATAGATTCCATCAGCAGCACAATATCAGTGTTTTCACCAGACAGGCAAATACTTAATGTCTGACCTTACCAATTATTTGCAAGGATTTTAGGAAAACAGTGCATACACTGCATTTTCATACGCTGTATATGTCAATTGGAGAAAGAAACTGGCAGGAGCTGGTAAAATAACAGCGATGCAAGCTTGCTCATCTAGCATCTGCTTCTAGACGTGGGGTTCTCACGTGCATGTGAAACAAAGCAGGACTATCAAAAGCAAGGGATCTCCTGTTTGTGATACAATAGAACCAATAAGAACGTTAAGTATCCATTACAGAGTGAGATGGTGAAGGAATCTAGCAGTGGGTATAGTTGTGCAATCAAATATTGGGTACTCAGTCGAGGTTTGGACTAATTGATAGAGCTAAGGCCAGGTTGCAAGTGAATGCATATTCGTCATGTTTTTCTTTTTTTTCCATTTAATAAAAATAGATTTGCTCGTGCAATATATCCTGATTTCACTTACTCCTTCCAGCTCCTCCCCACCTGCCCTCCTACCCGGACGCACTCCCTTTCTGTCTCATTAGAAAACAAACAAGCTTCGAAGAAATAAATTATAATATGATATAATATGAAACAAAAGCTAAGACGTTGGAATTGGGCAAAAAAAAAAAAAAAAAAAAAAAAGCGAAAGAGACCACGAAAAAGCAAACGAATCAGAGACCCACTCATTCGCACACTCAGAAATAACCTAAGAACACTAAACTGGGCGCTATTATATAAGCAAAGGACCAGGTACAGACCAGTGCAGGCCCTGTGTGAGTTCATATGAGCTTCGTGCAGTTGATTTAGAGCAGTGGTTGGTTCTCAACCTTCCTAATGCTTCAGTCCTTTAATGCAGTTCCTCATGTTGTAGTGACCCCGAACCATAAAAGTATTTCGTTGCTGCTTCATAACTGTAACTTTGCTACTGATATGAATCATAACGTAAATATCTGACATGCAGGTGGTCTTAGGTGATCCCTGTGAAAGGGTCGCTTGACAACCAAAGGGGTTGTGACCCACGGGTTGAGAACCACTGATTTAGCGGGTCTTGATCTCCTGGTGTCCTCCATCCTTTCTGGCTCTTATACTTTTTCTGCCTCCCTTTCTGAGGGATTCCCGGAGCCTGAGCGGAGGAATTTGATAGAGACATCCCATTTAGGGCTGAGTGTCCCAAGGTCTTTCACTCTCTGCACTTTGGCTGTGAGTCTCTGTATTTGTTACCATCTGTTGCATGAGGAACCTTGTCTGATGATGGCTGAGCAAGGTAATGACCTATGAGTATAGCAAAATGTCATTAGGAGTTATTTTATTTTGCTTGCTTGTATTTCTTTTTTTTTTTTTTAAGAAAAAAAATAGCAGTAGTATTAGGTTGTACCCCAGGGCTCTAGGCTATCTAGTCTCAGGTACTTGGTCACTCAATCAGTGTCCGTATGGGTTCCTTCTCATGGAGTGGGCTTTAAATCAAATCAGATATTGGTTGGTCACTCCCACAAGCTTTGTGCTACCATTGTACTAGCATATCTTGCAGGCAGGATACCATTGTAGATCAAAGGGTTTGTGGCTGGGTTGGTGTTTATATTTCTCTGTTGGTAGTATGCAGAGTCCTGAACCAGACACTGGAATGTAGGAGTGAAGGCTCTATGTAGGTATCGGCTTGACTTCTCCACATTCAATGAATTGTGTAGGTATTGTCTTCAGCCTGGGTTGTTTGGGGGTTCCCATGGAGCCCCTTTGGCAAACAACTCAATTAGATGTAACTTAATCCCAACACTGGAAGCGTTATTAGGTAACAAGAAATGTCCATTTGGGGCTCTGTTTCCTTCATTACTTGGTGATTTTATTGAGATTGCCTTTATAAATGTACATATTTTAGGAAGATTCTTCTGTATTAGGCTTCTATACTACCCCTCAGTGGCCCTTAATTTTAGCTGTCTCTCCCCATATTCCCTCCCTTGTCACTCTTACCTCTCCCTCTCCCCACTTGATCCTCCTATTCCAGCCCCACATCTATCCATTAGTATCTATTCTATTCCTCTTTCCTAACAAGATCTATCCACCATTCCCAGTTCCTTCCTCTATTCCTAACCTCTGTAGTTTTAGGCACTGTGGCTTGGTTATGATTGACTTAAGAGCTACTATCTACATAAAGTGAATACATATCATATTTTTCTTTCTGAGTCTGGGATACCTCACTCAGGATGATTTTTTTCCAGTTCCATACATTTACCAGTAAATTTCACGATTTTGTTTTTGATGGCTGATTAATATCCTGTTGTATAAATGTACAACATTTTCTTTATCCATTCTTCTGTTAAGGGACATCTAGGCCGTTTCCAATTTCTGTCTATTATGGGTAGAGCAGCAGTGAATGTGGTTGAACAAGTGTCTCTGTGGTAGGATCAAGCATCCTGTGGGTATTTGTCCAAGAGTGGTATAGTTGGGTCTTTAGGTAGATTGATTCCTATGCTCCTGAGGAGTTATTTTTTACTTTTGCATATCTTTAAAATTTCTTAGATAAAACCAAAAGAAAGAGGAGGCTTATCCTATCAGAAGGAAGGAAGTATACATTTCTCAAGATTCCCAAACGTTTCAGGCCCTAATTGCATTGCCCACTTTCACCACCTTTCTGTCTTTGCAGCTAAGGAAGCTTCTCCATTTTCACAAGATTTAGGATTATTTACCCAGCCCTCTTCTACAGACGGTTGTGTCCAGGACAGAGGGACATCTCTTTGCAGAGGCAGATGCTTGCTCGCTTGTGCTGTTTTACTGTTTTCAGATCAGTATTTAGGAAGCAAAGCTTGCCTTGTTTTACTTTTTATTGCATATTGTCTGTTGAGAGCAGAAGCGGCAGAATGCTTGCTCGTGCACACACTTCTGTGCTAACTCCTCCAAATTCCCGGTGTTGCAGCAGCTGGCATCCTCTTGTTTACGTCTGATGCCGTGCTGGCCCCATCCTCTACTTGTGCTGCTGAGCTTTCCCCTTGTAGCTAGAGAGTGTGGTATGCAGCAGCTCCAGGTTCCACTGTTTGAGCCTCACAACTGCAGTGAAAGGATGGCCATTTTCTTCTGGGTATCTTACGTTAGCTCCAAGGAAGGTTCTAATTTCCTGTTTGAGTCCCATGTCCGCCTGCTGGGAGAATTATGGCTGTTAGGAGGAAATGGGCACCGTGATAACAACATATTGAGCCAACAGAATGGGAATAGGATGGTTTCTCAGACAGAAGAGAGGGGCTACTACCTGCAGTGAGGGAAAATGCTAGAAATAAAAGTGAAAATATTTTTATAGCCAACGTTGTTTGTACAATGCATCCACAAGTATTCTCCACTAAAACATTCACTTTAATTCTTCACTGGTTGCTCCTAAACTTTAGTTATGCATGATTCCCTCTTGTTCATGGATCTCTGGAGAATTAAGACGGGACTCTGAAAGATGATAACATTCTCTGGATTGTCTCTCATGGAGGTTGGCTCAGCAGACGGATGCGATGGAGGATGGCAGTTACAGAGCCCCGGATAATGGCACCGAGACACCTGAGGTGCCTGTGACAGTAGGTGTGGGACTAGATGATGACAGAGATGTCTTCAAGCATGAACTGGCCTAGAAATAGATGTCATACAAACTATTCCTTTCCCAAAACATATGGAAAGTGAAAAGTCTTGGGATGTGGTCAGAGATGCTCCTGCTTTTATGTGTCTGAGATTTTCCAGAAACCTACTGCCGCCCTCTCGTCTTGTTATTTTGCTTGTTTTCCTGAGTCACGATTTTACTATATAAGCTCTGGCTTGCTTAGTACTCACTATGTAGCCTTGGCCAGCCTTGAACTCATGGCATGTCCCTGCCTCAGTTTCCCAAGTGCTGAGATTACAGTCATGTGCTACCACGCCTCGCCTCTATTCCTTTTTTTTTTCATTCTCCTTTACCTACCATGCCCACTTATCTACTTTATGACATGCCTCTTTCCATTTTCCTGTAAGAACTAAATCATGTTTGGAAAATTACTAACTCTGTATTGGGGAAAGAATGCCATTATTTTACTCACATGACTGAATATGAGAAGACTTCATAGATACGAGATAATGAGAAGTGTCCTGTTTAAAAGCAAATGAGTAAAGACATTGGCGAGGGGAACAAAAAAGACAAGAATAACAGTATTAGAGAAAAGCTAACACTATAGCTTGTACAAGTAAGTATAAAATATATTAGTTACTTCACTTAACATACCATTTTTATTTTATTTTTGAGTATTCACTTCCCTATTACTCTTATATCCTCGCCCCTCTCATTAGTTACCTCTGTATTGTTATGACAGAAGACCTGCAGAGACAGCAAGAAGAAGGGCCACACTGGCTAACTGTTTCAGAGGCCTCTTTTCCTGTTGGACAGAACATCATGGTAGCAGGACTTTGTGGCAGAAGAGCTTTTCTTTATGATGGACAGAAAGCAGAGTGAGGAAGGGGCCAGGACAAGATACTCACCCCCCAACAATTTATTTTTTCTAACTAGATCCCACTTCCTAAAGTTTCCAGAATCTCCCAACATAGTGTTACCAGCTTACGATCATGCTTAACCCATGAGTCTTTAGGAGACATTTCAGAAAGAAATCATAATATGAAGACATCTCAGTGGAGAATGAAATCCCTGGGAAGCATGGTTGAGGGACTATTTCCTAATGCATCTTGACTTCTTACCAGAGCAGCTGTTCATGATCCAAAGACACAGAAATGCCTTTTGAAGACCTGATTGCAGGCGACTTCAATGGTAGGCCCAGTCTCTCAACAGGCGGGAGGACTCTGAGGCTGTGGCATTGGTATGTGCCCTGGGTGTACCTATATGGCTAACAGTCAGTCTAAGTTGCACCCATGGTTGTTCTAATACACTTCCCTAGTGCAGCATCAGACCCAGTATCCATTATGGGTATGTCTGAGGCACAACTTTGCTTCTACTTTCGACAGACTTCACAGCTCTCAGTCAAATGGAAGCATGAGTGCTCTTTTATTCTCCCAGGGGAAGCATCTGCCCTCCCTGAGTGTGGCCATGCTGTGAATAGAGAGATCACAGACTATTGCTCTGCAGCCCGCTTCCTTGGTAGCTGATCACCAGGCAAAATGTCAGAGCAGCTGGTGCTCATCAATTCACCCTCTGTGATTCCAAATACCAATTACTACTGTGAACTCCTAATTGCCTCATTTCTAGTCACATTTTAAAGTAATTAATAAGTAATTGAGTAATGTGTTAATAATAGCCTTAATCATTTTTCTAATGATCAGCTCCCACATATAGTCATCTTTATGACCCGTGGGAAGTGTTGCATCTCAGGTCATATCTTGTTAATAGCCCCCAAGCAATCATTTCTTACCAGGGCAATTTGCTTTCCTCTCCAAAGCAGTATTGGGGGGTGGGGATTCAAACTAAAGCTTGTTAGACCTCTGGGAATTTCCCCCCTTCCCCTGCTGGTCCTTTGCTTTCTTTTCATCCAATTTATTCTCCAACTGAAACTCAGATGGAAGTGTCAGTGTCCAGGAGAGATTTCTAATTTAAGTGAAGCCTTATCTTAGCTGTTAGATATGAAGGCATTTATTAACCTTTGGATTTTGATTCAAAGAGAAGGGTGGCTACTGCAGAACTACCCAGACTATTCAGATAGCTAGAGGCAAGAAGCACAGAGTCACAAATAGAACTTCAAATAGGTTGAAACTTGCTCTCATGATGATCATCAGGGGTTGAGATTCAGGGCAGCCAAGCCATCTGGAAATGGGTTAAAGCACTGGAGTCCTTATCAAATCCCACTGACCTATGGAACTGAGAACTTAGGTACAAAGAAACTATCTCTAACTGCTGAGTAGAGTTAAGTCTTGAATTAACTTCTCATTTTGGAGCCAACTGATCAGTCCTGCAAATCGAGTTTCTGTAGGTAAATCTAAAGTTGATGATATAATGATGATTCCAATATGACTTCTTGGCTAAGAGAATGTGTAAAATGATAACCTATGTATTCACCCCTCTATTAGTCTGCTTGTTATGGTTGTGATAAAGATCATGATCAAAAGAAACTTGAGGAGAAAAGAAGTTATTTGGCTTATATGTCTTCATCATAGTCCAACATGGAGGGAAGTCAGGGCAGGTATTCAAGTAGGAACCTGGAGGAGCCAGGAACTAAAGCAGAAGCCATGGAGAAACAATGGTTACTGGCTTGTGATTCACAATTTACTCAGCTCTCTGGGCTGGGCCCTCCCACACCAATCATAAATTAAGAAAATGTTCCCACAGACTTGCCTACTGGCCAGTCTGATGGAGGCATTTTTCTCAGGTGAGGATCCTTCTTTCCAGATGACCCTATCTGAGTCAAACTGACAAAAACAAACAAACAAACAAACATCCCAACCCCTTAGGCTGAGTGCCTCGGAAACAATCTCTACAGATTAGATCTGATGCAGGGGGTTTATAAAAGATAGCTCTGAGTCTGGCCTTGAACTCATGATCTGCCTTGGGACTAACAAACACCCAAGAAGCCCTAAGGATACCAGAGTCTTCTAAGGAAGGTTGGGTAGCACAGAAGTTGGAACGGTCCTTAGATGGTGTCCTCAACTGAGATAAGGGACTGGATCCTGATTATCTTACACTGACCACTGACTGACTCACTGTAGGTTGCTGTAGGGAAGAAACATAACCTCACATGCACAAGTTCTGGGGAGGGACTTAGCCATGAACAACCTTAGCCTTTCTGGAATTAGAAAAATGAGGACCCTATTCCTACAAGGAGAACCTAGAGTAGCAGCTCTCAACCTGTGGGTCATCACCCCTTGGGGGTCGAATGACCCTTTCACAGGGGTCACTTAAGATGATCCTGTATATCAGATATTACATTATGATTCATAACAATAGCAAATTACAGTTATGAAGTAGCAACAGAAATAACTTTATGGTTGGGGGTCATCACAACTTGAGGCACTGTATTAAGGGGTTGAAGCATTAGGAAGTCTGATAACCTCTGACCTAGAGGATACCTCAGCATCTAACATTTATCTTCCTTTCCTGAAGTCACCCTGCTTAGTCCTGTTCAGTTGCCTTAGACTTTCCTGTCTGCTTTTATTGTTTCTTTAAAGGAGAGTCTCATGTAGCCTACACTGGTCTCAAACTCGCTATGTTAGTGAGGCTGGCTTTGTACCCCTGATCTTCATGTTTCTACCTCCCTTGGTGATGAGATCACAGGAGTGTGCTACCATGCCAGGGGTTTCCATCTGTATTTTGCAGAGGTCAGGTGGGCTCCCTGTGACCTGAGGTACTCTCCTTCATTTGCCTCCATTCACTCTGTGGGGACAGGATTGGCTCAGCCTTTCCTCAGATTTTTAGAAAATTGGTGCTATTTGCTTCCAGCAACAGCCAATCACACCTTCTCTTCCCAGAGACTTCTTTCTGATCTTGGACACTTCCTCTAAAACCAGTTCAAAGGGCAATTACCAAAGACAAATGCAATTCTAAAAGAAGAAATTAGAATCCCTTTATATCCTGAGGCTACCTTGCCCTTTAATTAAAATTTTAAGATTTATTTTTATTTTATGTGCCTGAGTGTCTGCCTGCAGGTGTGAATGTGTGTGCACCACAGTCATGCCTGGTACCTGCTGAGGCCAGAAGAGAACATTGGATCCCCGGAATTGGAGTTCCAGGTTGGTTGTGAGCCTTCACGTGGGTGCCAAAAATGGAATCAAGGTCCTCGCAAGTGCTCTTAACTGCTGAGCCAACTCTCCAGCACAAGGGGGACTCTTTAGTTTCCAATTCGTCTGACATTTCTTCCAGTGACTATTTTATACTTTAAATCTCCCTTCTCTTCCTCCCTCACTTTTTATTTTTACTTCATGTTTCCTTCATAATTCTGTTTAACTTTGGCTCTCAGGCCTGAGATTCTAGATTTCTGTCTTCTATCTCTAACATATCAGTATAGCATTAAAAAGCTCAAATTGGGGTGTGGGAGACTAAAGAGATGGTCCAGTGATTAAAAGCTTACACTGCTCTTGCAGAAGACCAGGGTTTGGTTCCCAGAACCCACGTCAGGTAGCTCCCAACTGTGTGGAACTCTGGTTCCAGGGTAACTGATGCCTCATGGCTTCCTCAGGCACATGCACACATGTGGTGCATACACACTCAGGCAGCCTCACAGACATAAACAAAAACAATTTTAAAAAGAACCTCAAATTGTGTTTGCTTTAATAATTGTTTCCCTGTATGTTAACCATGTGCCTTTCATGTTCCTATCTATGATCTGGCTCAATATGCCCTTATCGAACCATCCTGGTATGTATGTATGATGCTCAGGCAGATGCACTCAGATTTCTTGGACAGATTAAACTATGTGTCTTCTTCTGCCCTTCGTCTGATTGCCCTCTGTCTTCTCTGCCTCAGGTAGCAGCAGCAGCACCCAGCCATTCTACACTCTGGCTTCACCTCCTCCTGGAAATCAAAGAGCACCCCTGTTTATCCTACTTGATGAGAAGCTTTCAGTCTTCCCACTCCTCCCCACATTGCTGACGACTGAGTCTCATAAAGTCTCACCCAAACCTTTTAAATAGCTTCCTAATGGGTTCCCTCACTCTATTTTCCCTTCCCCAATGCATTTCCCATACTGCTGCTAGAGTGATATGCTTAAAACACATGTCTAAATCTTATTGCTCCTTCCTTAAAAGCATTCAAGTTCCGACTGCCTTCTGGATAACGTTCAAAGTCTTTGTCATGGCATTAAAACACCTCATGGTCTGGCTGCTGCCCAGCTCTCAGAGCTTCGTCTCTTGCAGACACATTAGACACTTCATAAATTCAGAAAGCTTCAGATTCTATCATGCTTCTTGTTCCACGGTGTCTAATTCCTGGTATTCTGAACATCCTTTCCTGCATGACTCGGAAGAAAGGTTTTTTTTTTTTCTTTCTTTATAGCACCTCTCAACTGACTTATTGTTTAATGAAAAGAACTGTAGGGGTGAGGGCCAGCTGGTCAAGATCACGTGAGATTTCAGTGGCCCATGAGATTTGAGCATAGGGATGAACTGAGACCATAGTTAATATTTTTTAAGGCTTATTTATTTTTATTTTGTTGGTATGAGTATTTGCCTGCATGTATGTATATATACCACCTGTGTGCCTGGTCCCAAGGAAGTCAGAAGACAGTATAAGAACTCTTGGAAGAGGGGTTCTCAAGCTTCCTAATGCTGGGACCCCTTAATACAGTTCAGACTGTGCCACGTGGACAGTGCAATCAAGGCAAAATTGCATACAAATGGCTTAGAGCAGTGGCTAGAGTCTCAGGCGAGAGAAAAATGATCCTCTCCAACACCTCTTCTAAGGAAATGTCAACAATCTACATGGCTCTCCTGAGAGTCTCTGCAAGCAGGCACGGTTGATGTGATCATGGCGGCTGTTTTGTTTGGAGGACTGTACTCCAGAACGACTACCTGTCTTAGAATCCCCACTCCTCTCCTCTACCCACCACCAACCCGTGCCGCTGGAATTGGAAGAAATTTTCTCTGAACTGAAAAAGCAAATATTAGGCAAGATTACTGAAAAATATGCACACACATGCATATCCTGGTGACATTTTAGGAATAATGATGAAATCCAAATGTTTATGGGTTACTTGAAAAAAAAAAGAGACAGGCACCAATGTCTTCATTTGTGATATTGAAAATATCCTCCCAGTGAAGTGAGTTTATAGAGGGAAATAGATGGTAATTTCATATCCATCAAGTTTTGTTCAGTCATGACAGCAATAGATTCATACTTTTAGATGTGAAAACACTCAGAAAATATCACACTCATATTTTCATTCTAAAAAAAGAAAGAAAGAAAACATCAAAGTAGTCCAGTCAAATGAAAATTGCATTAGCATAAAGATCTCAAAAGAGCAAAAATTTAATAATACACAAGAAAACAGTGGCAATCAATGATACTAGTGAAAATCCAACTTAAATAATAGTTGTTACTATGGTCCAGAAGTTCGTGGGAATTGTTACAAAAGAATTCTTGAAATAGAAAGGATGTAACACAAGAAAAAGGTGCATGCCCTACCTGGGAGTAAATCGGAGTGCAGGGTCCCAAGCTGAAGCGTGACCTCCACCGTGCCCAAGCTGCTCTAATGAGGGGCAAATTATTTAATCCCTTGTGCCTTAGTTTCCTCATCAGTATAATAAGATTAATAACAGCACAGGATTCATAAGATTGCTTTGAAGAATACGTAAATCAGGACACATAGGGATTTAGAAGAGTGTTTAGCATTCAGTGAGTGCTTAACAGGCAGGATATATCATCATTGTCATTAGCATCATTATGACGATTATTATTATTATTATTATTACTATTTCACCCAGAGGGCAGAAAAATAATTACCATTTGATTCTTAACATTAAGAGATAAAAAGCTTCAAATATTCATTTAAATTAGATAAACCACTAGAAAACTTGAAATAGGGTATAGAACTTTGAAACCAATAGAAGAAAAGGAAGAACAAAGATAACTCAATAAATCCAGCTAATTAACTGGGATGGCAAGGACAGCACAGGGGGCTTGTGTGGGAAGACTTAGAAACACAGTTTTGAATATCTTGAACTTGAGGTGCTTCTTAGACAATTTGATATATGGGACTCAGCTTAGAGAGGTCTAGGCTAGGGATGTATGTATTCTTTTAAAAGTAAATTTTCATGAGAGCATTTTGAGAAAGAAGATTGGGGTAATGAGCGGCTGGGAGGTCTGACAAAATGCTTTGGGCATGGGTGAGGACAAGCCTGATCACCAGACAGAGAAGGAGGTTGGTGCCCTGGTTGCATGGACAATCTGATAGCTAAATTGGACTCACCTGCTTGGGAGCTGTTCTACTCAGGGAAGGATGCATCTGTCTTTATGAAGAAGAAGACACAGCCACAGACAAATCAGCACTAAAAGACTTGGGACATGGGGCAAAGATATGGCCATTATTTTGCCCATTCTACAAATTATATTAAGTATCTGTGTGCCAGAGGCTATGTTAGACCCTGGGATAGATAGATGAATAGAATATACCCATGCTGTCCACATGAGATATTAAGAACTGTGTTTAATATAATTTTCTCTCCTCTCTTCTTCACTTCTCTTCATTCTTTTAGACACAAACTCTCATATAGCCCAGAATGGTCTTGAACTTCAGATACTCCTGCCTCTGCCTCCCAAGTGCTGGGGTTGCAGGTGCGCACTCCCATGCCTGGTTAATGCAATGCTGAGGACAGAAGCCAGGGCTCTGTGCATGCTAGACAAGCACTTTACGCACTAAGCTATATCCCACCCTAAGGCCTGTGTGAGAATAGTTGGCTCTTGAGCTGGTGGCACTGTTCTGGGACGTAGTGAGCCTTTGGGACTGGAGGAGTGGCTTTTGGAGTTGGATCGCCGTGGGCAAGTCTTTGGAAGTTACAGCCCAGCCTGGCTTTTGATGGAAGCTCTCTGCTTTATGATCCACAGAGGTATGGGGAGCTGTCACTTCACGCTCCTGCGACTAGGAACTCCCCTATGGCTCCCTGCCACAATGAATAATATCTGTGAGCCATTGTAAATCTTTCATCCCCTAAGTTCCTTCTGACAGGAATTCTGTCACAGAGATGAGGACAGCAACCAATGTAAGTTCTGTAACCATTAGAAAGTGAAGTCTTTCCTCAGCGTGTAAGAGAGACAAGTTTCCCCTGAGATAGTAAATCAACAAGTCAAATAGTGAGATATAAGACATCACCTTCTTTCTTTACTTTGCCAGTGATAAACATTTGTTTTTATGAGTAGTCACTATTACCTGGACATAGAACTGCCAACTGTATTGTAATTTATATTCAGAATTCTAACCATTCAAATGAAAGAGGCTCCCTCTCACTAGAATACCAGCCATCTATTTCCTACTCATCCCCCTAAGATAAGCTTATAGCAAGATAGGTCTGAAAGCTCCCTGCAGACTCTGGTTGGCCTATGTATCAGTCTAGGTAGTTCTTAAGAGCGCCCCTTCTTCTCTCTTCCTCTCCTCAGATCCACCCAGGAAGAAGTCTGGGCCAGGTAAGGCCTTTTTGCTCACAGCCTGTGACACTATCCAGTACCAATTGCCTCTGAGGCTGTTAATCCCATGCAAAGCCATTACTATTCCATCGGTGAAGCTACACATTCTGTCATGATTTCCCAGCACCCTTTTCTGCAGGAAAAAGGTGGTGCTGAAAGCCCCTGAAGTCAAAATTCCATGTGTGACTCCCGCAGGTGTCCAGCTGCACAGTAGGGCTGGGGACAGGAACATGGGCATCTTGAAAAGTGTAAAGCAGGAAGCACCCAAGTCAAAGGCACCTGTGTACAAAGCCCAGGTGGTAACACCAGCTTTGCAGAGGCCCAGGAGGAACTGATCTGCAGTTGCTGAAATCCAGTGGGAAAAGAACTAAGGATCACTGCAGGTGACAGAATTCAGCCAAGATAAAGGAGCCAAAGGCACAAAAGGTTTGGCAATGAGCTTTAGGAGACTTTGTAGAGTTTAATTGAGATAATGTTTGCAGAGCTTCCCGAAATCTACTCGAGTTGTATGTGACCTCCATGCACATGAAATCATTTTCTTGGAGTAATTAAGACAGAGAAGGTCTGTGCAGCTTGCAGAAAAAAATGAGAATATAAATTTATGCAAGTACTAAGATGCAGCCCTTAAGAACAGAGTGCTCTAATTTCCTGGAAAATGCTTACTGGACTCTAGCATATTCATCTGGATGCATATATTAGCATTCCTTTATTAGTAAAAATATACCAGTTCCATTTTTCCACTGTTATCTGTAACATCTTTTATATTCACTTTTATTTCATTCAAATATGATTGTATGTCAATAGGAAAGACACAGTAGTTGAATTCTCACTCTCCTCCTGTGGTGCATCAGTGTGTTCATGTGGTATGTGCATGTACATGCATGTTACGCTTGTGACCGTGTGTGCATGTGCATGTAGAAGCCAGAGGTCGTCTGTATCTTCCTTGATCACTTTCTAGCTTTTTAAGAAATAGCATCTCTCACTAAACCTGGGGCTCATGATGCAGGTAGGCTGGCTGGCCAGCATGATTCAGGGCTCCGATTCTCTCTGCCCCAGCCACAGCGCTGTGGCTACAGATGCATACTGCCACACTCAGCTTCTTATTGGGTTCTGCTTCTCATGTTTGTGAGTGCGGCTCACATTTTACCAACAAATCCATCTTCTAAGCACAGTTGTTGAATTTTAGGAAGAAATAGCGTCTACAAAGATCTCGATGAAAAGATAACAGAATAATAGTTGGGAGACCAAATAGAAGACTATCCGACAATAGCTGTCTTAGTTACTTTTCTATTGACATAACAAACACCATGACCAAGGTAACTTATAGAAGCAAGGGTTTCCTGGGATCTTGCTTACGGTTTCACAGGTTTAGTCCATGACCGTCATGGCAGCAAGCATGGCAACAGGCAGGCAGGCATGGCGCTGGAGCAATAGCTGAGCATTTACATCTGACCTACAAGCACAAGACAGAGAGTGAGAGAGCTTAACTGGGAATGGTGTGAGATTCTGAAACCTCATAGCCCACCCCCAGGAATACACCACCTCCAACAAGGCTACACTCACTAGCCCTTCTCAAACAGTTCCACCAACTGCTGACCACGAATTCAAATATATGGTCCTATTGGAGTCATTCTCACTGAAAGCAACACAATTTCTCAGATAAAAATTATAAGGTGGGCAGGCAAGATACTTCAGTGGGTAAAAATGTTTTGCACCCAAGCCAGACAATCTGAGTGAAAATGTCATGATCCATATGATCAATGGAAAGAACCTGACTTCCATAGGTTTTCCTCTGGCCTCAACACTACTGCCCTAACATGCTCATAAACACCTCCTCCCAACACAGACACAATCAAATAAATAATCGCAGAAATAAATGTATTTTTTTTAAAAAGAAACTTGAAAAATTACAATTGCAGAACTATGAAGTGGGAGGCCAATGACTATGAGAAGAAGACTTGACAGAACAGATGCCTGAGCAGGGAGAGCAGGAGGAATTGGGGTAATTCCTTGGTTTATATCAGGTAAATATGTTGAATTAGTTGTATTGCTGTTGTTTTGGGTTTTTTGTTTGGTTTTTTGTTTGTTTCTTTGTTTTGCTTTGCTTTTGGAGACACAGTCTCAGGTAGCCTAGGCTGGCCTCAAACTTACTAGATACATTGAACTCTTGATCCTCCTGCTTTTTTCTAAGTGCTTGGATTACAGGCGTGTCCTACCATGTCCCACCATGCATGGGCATGATGGCTTTTGAGACTCCCATGAGACATCCTAAAGGCAATACAGAATTGCGTGGAGGAACAGCTGCTACTTGTCTACATATAGGTGACACTTGAAACTGTAACTATGTATAGATAGGATTACTGAGGACACTTCAGAGAGGAGAGGCCAATAAGGACCGGCTTCCCAGAAACTCAAACGTGAAAGCAGAGGAAGTAGAGCCCTTTCCTTCAAAGTAGAGGTCAGTGACATGTAATAACCAAATACAGCATGGTTAGAAAAACCCAGAAAAGGTCATAGTATTTTCTATGGCCAGGGACAAGCCAGTGAGATAAAAATCAGGATCCAATTGTTAGGAAGTTTTATTCCAACACCTACCCTTCTTATGTAGTTCCTAGTTTCAACATGAAAGAACTTGATTTTCAGTGATCGTGGATGGGAGGGATCATGCTAATAAATGATGCTTGTTCTAGGCTTAAAATGTACAGTCATGAATCTGATAATATAGATATATATTATCAGATTTGGTTCTTCTATAGTTATTTTGACTATTGATTTATTTTATATATTTATGCCACAAGCACATACTTAGTTGTTTTAAAGATGATCACTTACAGCTGACTGTGATGATGAATACCCATCACTCCAGTACTTCAGAGGCCAAGGCAGGAGAATCACAAGTTTCAGGCCAGCCTAGGTTACACAGCAAGAATTTTTCAATAAAACAAATAAAGCCCCAATCATTTTTTAACTTAAAGGTTTACAAATTTAATCCATTTCACTAAGATTAATGGCCAATGCTTTATAATGCCCCCTAAAATATATTTATTATTATCATTTCTTTCTAAATATTGATTTCACCAGATATAAACTTAGTAAATATTCACTAACTAGCTAAATAAGTGAATTGATGAGTCTAAAGACTTAGTCCAGACACAGAAGTTTATCTTCCTTCTTTGAAAGACATAATGCTATGATCTACCGCCTGTGTGCATTGATGTAGCTGGAGACACTGTCATATATGACTGAATAAGAAGGTAAACATGACCAGCAATCACTTGAGCTAGTCCCTGGGAGAAGCATGCTGCCCACATATGTCCATCTTCCAGAATCTGCATTCCGTGACTACTTCAGGTAACTGTTTCATAGTCTTCTTCCCTGTGGGGGAAAAAGTTCAGATTATAGTCTTTGCTGATTTATATGGTGTATATGGTATCAGCATGGCCTGTTCCAAGCTGTTCCTATGATGTCACTGGCTGCTGTCGGGAGGCTGGACCACTGGGGCTTAGGAAACCTCTTAGGTGCTGGGTCCCACTCCTTGCTGTACTCAGAAACGATAATCATAATTCTTACCTCTCCACTTTGAAGGAGCAGCTTCTTTCTACTGAAATCTTTATCAGCCTGTGAGCAGACAACACTGTTTTCCTACAAAAACAAAAACAAAAAACAAAAAACAAAAAACCCAAAAGACAAGCCGACATAGGTCAACTTCTGCCTCCAGTTACTATGCATTTTCTGCCTCTGCATGAAGCTTCTTGAAAGCGGTTTACATACTTGCCAAAAGCAGGTGTCCTTTCCTTTCCATTGTGTTGCAGACTCAGTCGACACTGCCCAACCAGTCTACCAAAATTACCCTTTCTCAGATCAATAATGACCTTAGAATTGTGAAATCTAATAACTAACTCAATACTGAATTCCATATTTAAATTTCTGTCAGCCAATATTGAATTCTACATCCTCTCCTTACTTGGCTAATCAGAAGTATTGACCACTTTGGCTTCCAATACCATTTTCCTCTCTCCTGGTCCCTCCCTGTCCTCACTGACCAGGTCTCAGCACCTCCCCTCTCTCCTGGTTTCTGAGCTGGAGCCTTGGCCCATGGTCTTTGGACTTCTTTTCTCTGTTTATTCTCACTCCCTTCAAGACTTCTTTGGTGGCTTTAAAAGCCATCCATACTCTTAATTTTATGTCTCTAACTCAGAGCACTTGCCATAACTCCCGACTCATTTTTTTTTTTTTTAAGTATCTGTACTCAAATGCTAACTTAGCATCTGAAATTGACTATGCCCAACTGTGGGACTGTCCAAGGACTACAGTGACTTGAACCCCGTGTCACCCCTAGAGGGTGAGGACGGCAGGTGTTCGTTGCTCCACCCCTTAGTCCTGGCTTAAACCCAGCTAAATTATTAGATATTAATACTGCCTGCTTCACTGAAGCAAAGATGCTTTGTCTGCCCCTGCGGGCTGGAGACACAGGCTCATTTGAGGAGATGATGAAGGCCCCTGTCTCAACCAATCAGTCCCGCTCTTGTGGCCAGACCACTCCCCTGACTGTGCCACATAAAAGTCACCCCAAAAACCCCATTAAAGAGAGACGCTCACTGAAGCATGTCCCTGGTGGTTTTCTGTCCACTCACTGACTCACAGAGGCCCAACAAGGTCATGGCAGGATGCTGTAAAACCCATGGCCCTGAGACCCTTCACCACGTGGCCACCACGCCCCACCAAGTCTCTTCACCTGGAGCGGGGCAGCCGGGGATTCCAGAGAAGAGGCCAGCGGTGGCAGCGGGCCATGTGGCTGGAGGGGGTTCCATCCCTCTGGACTACACCTAAGCTGAAGCTTCTTGCACGATCCTGCCTGCTCCGCACGTATAAAGAACATCCCAGGCACCGGCGCCCTTCCCATTTGTGGTTGAAGTCAAAAACATTGTAGCCAGAAATGATCTCAAAAACACTGCAGCCAGAAATGATCCCCTCTTACATTTCACACCAATTTATTAATAAATAAATCCTACAATATCCACATTCCAGATAGTTCTAAAGCATGATCAGTCTCTTCCTTCACATTTGCTTTTATTACTATTGCCTACCTGCATGTTTTCTAAATGGTCTCCCTGCTATCACCTGACTCTCTCTGCTACTCATTCTTAATTCTAGCCAAGACAGCAAATCTTTTGAAATTGAAATGAGATCATGCCCTCTTTTGCTTAAAACTACCTTGTGCTATTTCATCCCATTGCAAGTAAAGCCATGATTCTTTCCATGACCAATAATGTCCCCTGTGAGCTGGGCCTCTGCCACCCTCTGACTGTATCTCTGATCTTCCTACTCATTCAGCTGCAGCCGCACACTAGCCTCCTTGTCAATTCTTGAGCAAACTGTAAGGTTCCTTCAATATTATTGTACTAGCTGTGCCCTCTCCGAATGTTGCCTGACTCGGCCTGGTGCAGCTTTCTGGCTGCTGAGATGTCACTTTCTGGGGGCAGCTCCCTCACATTCACTCCGATCTCACAGTCTCTCTCTACCTGCTCCACATCTCCATCACACTGTGCTGTGCTGTAACAACTGCTCTTTGCTAGAATCCCTGGTTTCTTGATGGTAGGAATCCCCCCGACCTTCCCCACTTTGCTCATCAGCACATGCCCAGCACAGTTACTGGCACGAAGCAGGTAAAGGCTTACTGAAGAGAAGAAGTTATCTCATTTAACTCTTATAATGCTCTGAGATGAATACTATCAATGTCCTTGCTACAAATTTAAAAACCAGGCTGGGGCTGTAGCTCAGTGGGTAGACTGCTTGCTTGGCATTCGGGAAGCCCTGGATTTGACCTTCAGTGGTGCATGCCTGTAATTCCAGCACTCAGGAGGTGGAGGCAGGCAGATTGGGAATTCAAGATGATTCTTGCCTCCACAGTAGTGTATGGTCCACGTTCAAACAGCTGAAATGATGGGTTGCAGATTCAGAAAGTGCTCATAGGGCCCGAACTTCATTAAATATGAACCTTTGATTAGAATACGCACCATTTCCTTTCATTATATTTAAGAAAATAATGGTTATATAAAATACTTGTAAATAATAATGTCTTCCTAAGGGTAGGAAGGTTAGGGGAAAAAACAAACAAACAAAAAACCCTAATTCTAATGATTTTGAGCAGGCACGAGTACTCGGCTTTCTCTTACTAAAATTTAATAAAAGCTACGTATGGTGGCACCATGCCTGTAATTGCGATTTCTTGGGAAGCTGAAGGAACACTGCAAGTTGCAGTCCTGCCTGAGCAGTAGAGTGACTTTAAGAGCAACCCGGACAATTTAGTGAGACTGTGTCTCAAAACGAAGTGAAAAACAAAGCCAGTTAGGGAGGTACTGGGCGGTCAGTGCTAGCAAGTCCAGAGCCAGGTTCAGTTCCCAGCACTGATCACAATGATAAATAATAATAATAAAATCTGTCATCCCAGCACTCAGGAAGTGGAGGCTGAGGACCGAGGGCTATCTAAAAATTGTTTTGTTTTGTTTTTTAAAAAAAGCAAGAAATTACTGAAAAATCATACATATCCTTAGACTATCACTTGGTTTGCTTGAAGAAATTTTTCCTATTGAACCTGGGAGCTGACAGGGATTTCAGTTATTAGAAGATGCTGTGCTGGCCAGCCAGGAGGCCAGCCCATCTTAGCTACATACTAAGTCTTTGGCCAGCTTGGACTACAAGAGACTCTATTGCAGCAACCCTCCAATAAAGAAGTTATGCTAGACTAACATGCTCTTAAATCCACTCAAATTTGTGGCCATACATTTGATATGAGATCTATTTTTTGCTGACATGCTACTTTTCTGACAGTCAGACACCCAGACATGAGAAACGATGAAGGTGAGAATGAGTGGAATCCACAAGGACTCTCATCCTCAGAGGACAGAACAAGGATTTCAGGGCTTTAATCCTGGGTGGCAAGAAGGTGTAACTTACAAATGGGTTGGGAAGAAAACTGAGAGCATTATGGGGGCCAAGGACAGTGAATCCAAGCTGTTCTCTAGCAGGAGGTTTTGTTGTTTACTTCTCACCTATTATTTACTTATCTTACTATCTATCTATCTATCTATTTATTTATTTAATTAACTTATTTGCATGTGTGATGGTTATAAACATCCAGAGGAGAGGAAAAGACATTAAACTGGAAATGTAAAGTCTGTTTCTTTATCTTATTTTGTTTTTTCAAGACAGGTTTCTCTGTTGTAACTCTGGCTGTCCTGGAACTCACTCTTTAGACCAGGCTGGCCTCAAACTAACAGAGATAGATCTGCCTGCCTCTACCTCCTGAGTGCTAGGATTAAAGGTATGTGCACCACCACCTCCCAGTAAAACTATTCCTTTCTAAATGACTTTGCTTATTTACTTATTCGTATTTCATCTGAGTGGATATGTGGTTGGTATTGGTGGTGGGGTTTTTTGTTTGTAAGTTTAGAGTTTAAACCATAGGTGACCAGTAGGCTGTCGCAGCCTGATGAGACATAACTACTTGAAGGAAATGGGAGCAGAAAGTAAACAACCAAAACATAAGGGTGCACTGACAGAAACGCCTCTGAGACCAAGGTAAGCAGAACAGACATGCACGCATACACCACGCTGTCCTGCATCCCCAGAAGGAAGGGCTTGATACTGATAAAGATGCACACACTGACTGTCCCGGGCAGGCAAGCTTCCACATACTGGGCAGTCGCTGTCCGTTATTTGCCACTGTGCACACAGAATGGCTTATGTGGGATCATTATAGAATTTGGTATTTAGTGGCTGTGAAAGAGTATATAGGGTTCTGGACTGTTAGAACAAAAGCAAACCGACACATTCTGAACCTTTATTTTGCATTCTGGTCTGCTAAGATGTTAGTACCTACTGGGCTTCCAGGTGGATGCAGAGTAATATAAAATGCTTCTCTGTGCAGTAATCTATGTACTATGATTCATATAAGGCTATCTTAGAAGATACTGAACACTCACAGCACATGAAGATGATCATCAGAGAGCATCCAGGCTCCTAGATCCTAGGCCAGTACAGATGGTTGTCATGTTAGGCTGATGCTTTCTGGTTTTCCATGGTGCTGAACAGCTATCAAAGTACATGACTCTGACACACATGCTGTTGACAATGTAATGGTGGTCACACGACACTGTATGCAGATTAATATATGAAGGCATTTCAATGTCCATGGACTGGAGTAGTACATGTACACTGCTACACTTTGGGCGCTTGTGTGTGTGTGTGTGTGTGTCCACTATGGTGTATGTAAACAAGCACACGTTTCATGCCAAATGGGTTGCCTGACATGAACATGTCAACACAACTGGATGGAGGTTGTGGTTATATGGCTATCACGTACAGACAACTAACAAGCTAGCTAAACAAGTTTGCTATTTTGTGTCCTGATAATGTATGTATGCCCCTAGCTATATTATAAACCAGTGGTTCTCAACCTGTGGATTGTGACCCTTTGGGGTCAAATGACCCTTTCACAGGGGTTGCCTAAGACCATCTGTAAATCAGATATATAATGTAAATAATAATATAACTCATAATGGTAGCAAAATTAC
Source organism: Cricetomys ansorgei (assembly GCA_026225945.1). NCBI lineage: Eukaryota > Metazoa > Chordata > Mammalia > Rodentia > Nesomyidae > Cricetomys > Cricetomys ansorgei. The sequence continues at coordinate 1,436,224 of JAMJFZ010000597.1, read as the reverse complement.
AGTTATGAAGTAGCCACAAAAAAAGTTATGGTTGGGGTTGCCACAACATGAGGAACTGTATTAAAGAGTCACAGCATTAGGAAGGTTGAGAACCACTGTTAGAAACAGAATGGAATTGCTCCTAATATTTACTTTTTGTTCAAGTGGGATTGTGACGTATATATTTTAAAATCTCCCCATTTTAAAGGAAGCACTTGCACAGCTGAACAGTTGTATTCCTCTCCCCAGCAACTACAAGGATCTTTAGTTTTCATTTCTCCTTCGGTTACTTCACTTTATAATTCTGTCATTTATCCACACAGATGGCAGGAAACATATTTTGTTTCCCTAACAGATAATTCTGTTTCCTACTCACAGAGTTCACTGTGTTTACAACCATACATTGCAGTATTTATCTTTCACTTCTCATCACTGAATGTATTTGTAATATTTTAAGCGGTTGATAATATTTAATAGTTTTTAACTGTCAAAATAAATTAATAAGATATGTGCTATGGGTAGAAACTAAAATACAGGATAAATATTTATGAAGAATATGTAGTAATATAATTTCATTTTGTTTGTGTGACAGAATTTTTACAAACCTCCAATGTAATGCAACGAGACAGATAATACAAATTCCACACATCTGCTAGGGCTGCGACAACCTGACTTCACATTTCTGTCAGCACGAACGCCAGATATGCTGTGATTTGCCTGCTGCTCTCCCACCTCTCTTTCAGTGACTGAAGTCTGGGTTTTAAAATTAGCGCAGCTGGGAAGGCTGGATATACTTGCACAGAAGAAGGTGGCAGGACACCAATCTCTCAGTTACAGAAAAACAATTCAAAGTGGATCAAAGACTCTAATAAATGTGAGACCTGAAATCATGAAACGGGATACATAAACATAGGGAAGACGCTTTAGGACATTGGTATAGGATTTCCTAGATAAAACCCAAATTACAGGGGCGGCAATCCCCAAAATAGGCGAGTGAGATTACATCAAACTAAAGTGCTTCTGAGCAGCAAGGAAAGAACCACCACAGCAGAGACAACACAGAGGTCGGGAGGGAAGCTGTAAGCTTCCCAACTGTAAGCTCTGCCTCCGAACAGGAGATAAGCAAATAGCCATGGAATTTAAAGATCTCAACAGTGAAAGATCAAACAACCCAATTTCAAAACAAGTAAGTGATCTGAATAAATTTATCCCAAAAGAGGCACTAAGACCAGCAAGGTGGCTCAGTGGATAAAGGTACTGCTGCCAAGCCTGAGGACCTGAGTTCAATTCCCCAAATCCACACTGTGTAATAAGAGAACCGACTCTCACAAGTTGTCTTCTGACCTCCACCCATGGGCCACGACATGTGCATATCCACAAACACCACTGCACCTCCCTTTACCCATGGAAGTCTTCGATGGCTCCACATGAAACTCTTAGGCTAACAATTAAAGACCATTATGTCACAGGTCTTTCCTTACTAGTTTTATTTGTTTTTAATACTCTGCTCAGTCAACTTCAGTTACTGATATCAATGAGTCTGAGAGTAAACTAATGTTCTCTTAGGAATTTTAGCATAGTTCTTCTCTGTTTTCTAGACTTATCTCCTGCCAATTTCCCTAGGGTCACCCAGTATTTACAAGAATATAGTACAATAGGAACCACGTTTCATTTGTCTTCTTTACATTGGAACAGCCCCAACATCCTTGGAGTTCATGACTTTCAAAGATGACAGATCAGTTATTCTACAGTATGTCTGTCCACTCTGTGCATCTGGTATCTGGTGTCTTTTCATGGCCAGACTTGAGTGATGTGGCTTGGCAATTATGTCACATTTAGCTAAGGGTTACACAGCTCAAGTCAGGAGTTCATTATATTTGATAGGGAGTATTGATATTAGTCAGGACATTGCATACACCATCTTGTATGCTTTGAGTATGGTTTAAATGTGTCTTCCTAAAGTTTGTGTGCTGGGGGCTTAACTGGCCTTCAGTGTGGCAGTGCTGGAAAATGGTGTGGAACCTTCAACAGGTATGTCTGTTGGGAGAGCTCTGAGAGTGCCCCCCAAAAGGGATAATGATGGCTATTGAAGAATTTTCTGGTTGCTCTCAAGGAAGAGCAGGAGAAGGGGACATTCAGTTACTGGGAAACGGAGAGTCCCTTTTCTGGGTTCTTAAAAGAACTTGAAATAAAAGATAAAAGAGTTTGAAAATGGGCTCAGACAGAAACTTAGGATAATTTTATGAGAAGTAGAGAAAACCACAAAGCTGGAAGAGATCTCTGGAGGAGAGAGAGACATTTGTGCTTTCTGAGATAGATGTCAGTAAAATAGGTAGTTTAAGCAATGGACATCTGCGAGCAGCTGAACATGGTGAGGTGGGGGAGGGGCATCTTCAGAGAGTGAGTGAGAGGGGACCTAGGGACAAACAGGTTTAAGATTTGGGCCAATGTCTGAAAGGGGGAGGTAGAGAGAGAGAAAAAAATACAAAGTTATGCTTCCTGAATTCAGAAAGAGGGCAGGCATAGCAGTGGGGTCTGTTGGCAACTGCCCTGAGAGACGGGCTTCTGGAGTCTACATGTACATAGCTCACCAAGGTGGCATTTGTTCTTCCCATTTTCTTAATGTGTCTTTATGTGGATCATGTTTCTTGAAGTTATAACTTTTTATGGAGTGTCCCATGTCCAGGTGATTGATGAGCCCATTTGGATTAACTCTTAAAAGGAGGTGACAATAGTGTATCTTTATAAATTTTTGATTTCTGAATAGTTTAGAATGTCATGTTTCTACCCAGGACCAGAGATACAACTCAGAACCACCACCCCCTTCTCTCTCAATGAAAAATCATGCAACAGTATAGACAGAAAAGAATTTTAAAAAGAAAGGTTAGACTGGCTCCAAACTTGCAAACTCCAAACTACCTTCCTGCCTCTGCCACTCGAGTACTGGGACTACACATATGCATTGCCATGGCAAGCTAAAAGCCGTGTGTTACTAGGAGAAAAGCATCTTTCATACCGTGGGTCTCGTGGAGGCCTGCTACCTCCATCTTCCTCCCTTTCTTACAGCATTTGAACCTTAAGGTGGGCAGTTGTGGTGCTATCCCCTCCCTTCACATTTCAAACGCCAAGAAGGGCAATTGTGATACTTTTTTTTCTTTCTTAAAATTACTATGTTACCAAGGATACACGAGGTGAAATCCAAAGCTTATTATGAACGAAGGGCCCGTCCTCAATGACCTGCTTACTGATGCCTGACTAGCTGCCTAGCAATGCCACACGTTGGTTTGATTAACCCATTCTACATTTTATTTCCAAGCATGTTCTATAGCAAACAAATCCTCAAGCTGAATGATTTAACCTAGTAAAAATTAATTTCTCCCTTACATAAAAACATCTAAGGCAAATATCCCTGGTGGGTGTGTGTCGTCTGTCAGTCATGTACTGTCACAGGACTCTAGTGCTTCTGCTTGCACCTGTTTCTGGGCCTCAGTCCTCAGCAGTCATCCTGAAGGTGAATAATGGGGCAGATGTGGTATCTCTTCCAAGGCCCCAGCACGAGCAGGGTTATCCCACAAGGCTGACCTCACTTCAGACTCTGTGTGTGAGCTGTGGGGTTGCCAGCTGCAGTTCTGACTGCCTGGCTGTAAGTCTGGTTTCTGTGCCTTCCTCCCTCAGGTTTGGCAACTCACTGAAATCTCTCACAGAATTCAGGGAAGGGCTTCACTGCCTACCACTCATCCGCGACTCAGGAACAGACAAAGGAAGGTATGATGAGGGCAGGGCAGGGTGGAGAACAGGGGAGTGACTTTCATGTCACTCTCTGAGTAGAGGCTTCCTAGACCTTAGGGATGTTGATGGAGGTCTCTGGCATGAGTGGCAAGTTGATTGGGTATTGGAGATCTCTTACCTCCTGTCCTCTCTCTCCCTAAGGCCCATGACAGGCTCCAACTCCAAACCCTTAGTTTGATCACACTGCACCTTGTCCCAGAGCTATGCGTGCAGGGTCCTCTCATCCTGGTCATCCCATTAGCACAGACCTGTAAGTGAGAAGATTCCAAGGTTTTACACGCGCATGTATGTATTTAGTGTGTGGGGCACGATATGCATGTGGTAGAAAGAGGATAACTTGTGGGAGTCAGTTATCTCCTTCAGACATATGAGTTTTGAGGATCAAACTCAAGGTCATCAGGCTTGGTGGCAAATGCCTTTAACCCCTGAGCTATCTCATTGCCGCCCCCAGAGCTAGGTGCCAGTAACTCAGGTCAGAATCCAAATACTGCCATCATTTCAAAGTAGAAGCTTCTCTCATTCCTACCCACTCCATCTTGGAAAGGGCACATATGATTTGAGCTCTTGTCATATGGCCATAACTAGCTGCTATGGGGTATGAGCATCGTGGGACAGGTGTGTGCTTACTAAGCAGAGAAAGCAGGCATGTTGAACAGTTTGAAGCCTCAGCCTCTGTGCTTTGATACAACCTTTCAGAATGAGCTTTGCCTCAGTATACCTATTGCTCTGACTCTTGCCTCTGGCTTCCCACAGTGACTAGAGGCAGTTTACAAACTGAACTGGGATACAAATGATTGTTTCCAGTTGACTTTGGATTGCTATCAAGTAGAGTCAATGCACACTGTTCTTCAGCAAATTGAAGATCCCAGACAACAGATTAGGCCTGCTATACAATAGTTTTGCAAGATGTGCACTGTATCTATGTAAAAGGTGACCCCTCAAATTTTATAGTAGACAACCTGGGCAGCTGCCTGTGACAGCTCTGCTGTAAGTATTGGTAAGGAGAGAGCATGGGTCATACACATAGGAATTACAAAAAGAAGAAAACTTGAAACCGAAGCTCTCTCTGTACCCTCAGAGAATTTAGAGGACAAACATTCTTTGAATCAAAACATCAATGAAAGATTAACAGATCAAAAGGAGCTCAGATAAGCCAAGGAGGAAGCAAGGGTCATGCCCCAGGGGGTTGATTAAGCCAGCTGAGTCCACATTTCATTTGAAGGCATAAATCTGCAATCATAAGAACCTGTTGTAAAGAGTGATTATGACAGGAGCCTTACCCAGCCGATGTGAAAATCTCCATCAGCTTTGAACAATAAGATGCTGGTGTGGAAAAGAAGGCAGATCAATAGGAACAGAAAGGACGGTCTGAAACAGGCCCAAGAGTAAATATTACTTTAGTTTTAAAACAGTGACATTTAAAGTTCACGGAGAAATGACTGTTAAAAAGTAGCTCCAACTACTTGTCTATTTTGGAAATGAAGGTAAGTCTGTATAGCATATGAAATATGAATCTCATATGGCTTGATAATCCAAAAGAATAATTGATGACTGTACTACAGCTAGGTGGGATCAAAGAGTATTGTTTTACCATCTCAGAGGGTGGCATAAGACTGTGGGGTCATAAAGAAGATGCAAGGTATTCTCAATGCTTAAGCAACCGAAGCTACTGGATAAATGGTAACAGTAAGAAGTGGCTCCACCTCATAGACAAAGGGCAGGGTTTGACAAGTGACATTCGGTTCTCACAATTATCCACACACCCCAGAGTAAAGAAGGGAGATTACTGTTGTCTGCACTTACCATTGTGGAAACTGAGGTTTTATAATGGTTAACACAATTTCACCAAGGTTACCCAAACTTACAGTTCATTCCTGTACTCCTGTAGACTATGCAGGAAGTCCCAGAGCTGAAGATCAGACTGAGCAAGTTAGTGAGATCCCATCTTAAGAGATTTTTGTGACAAACAAAATACACGTAAGACAATCTGAACTCTGGTTCCGAAGTAACTCACCAAGCAGTATACTCCATCGCCTCCTGAATGTACAAAAGCCTGGAAGGATATTTGCATAATAAATTATTCAATATAACATTTGCAGTGTCTACAGAACTCCCACATATGATTCAGAAAGAGACTAACTCAATAGGAAAAGTAGATACAAACAGAAAATTAATAAAATATACATAACTAATATAATGTTTTAAAGTCCACATGGCAGATAAAGAGATGCAAATGAAATGAAAACCAGATATGTTTTCAAACTACATCTTGTTTGGCAAATGGGGTGGAGACAGGCATCATTGCTTGGCACAATGGGAACATGCACTGGTACATATCTAGACATCACTTTGGAAATGTTGGCCAGCATCTTAAATATGTATGTAGGACCCCAAATTTTGGATCCAGGAATATAGCCTGGAGACACACTATATTTTAAAACATTTCTGTGCCATTTCTTCATTACACTTATTCATTGACACTGAAAACTGGGATGATCCAAGTGTCTGTTACTAGGATGTAATTAAATAAAAGATGTGATGAACACAAAGTGAGACTATGTAATTCTTAAAACTCTGGACTTCTTAAAGCCAAATGCCTTATATGGGCCTCAGGATGCTGCTCAAAGAGGTGGCTTTGCACTCACCAGACAGCAAAAGTTAAATACAGAAAATGCTGTTTAGAGATTACAGGAGGAGCAGTAACTCTCAAATATTGGCTAGTGGGGATACTAGGCAGGGACCCTCCAGAAGTGGAACCATAGAAAGAGATTTATTTTGAAGAACTGGTTGCAGCTGTGGGCCTGGAAACCCAGTGTCTGCTGAGTGATCTGGCAGGCTGCAGGTACAAGATGGAGTTACAGTTTATATTGGTCACTTTTCTCTTTGTTGTGACAAGTTACTAGGCAAAAGCAACTTAAGGAAGGAGGGATTTATTTTGACTTACAGTTTGAAGGTGCAGCCCATCATGGCAGCAAAGTCACAGTGTGTGTGGCAACTGGTCACATTGCATCTGTAGTCAGGAAACAGACAGATCAAAGTTGATGTTTCACTCATTTTTCTCAGTCTGGTACCCTAGCCCATATGATGATAGCACCCACATTTAAGTAATTAATCTAGTCTAGAAACTCCTTCACAAACATCCTCTGATTATAGGTGAATCTAGTTCCTGTCAAGTTGGCCACAAATATTAACTATCATGCAGTTTAAGTCTGAAGGCAGTGGGTGGGCAGAACTCTCTCTACCTCCAGGCAGTCTGCACTGTGATCTGAAACGACTTTACTCAGAGTCTACTGATTTAAACATTAATATCATCTTTAAGTACTTTCTCAGAATCATCTGAAACATTTGTCCAAATAACTAGACACTCTGACCATACAACTCTTCTTTGTAAAATTAACCATCAGAAGCAGTATATAAATTGTCTTTGGAAAATGTCTTTGAAATGTATACAAAGCTGAATGCTATTATTCTCTATAACCCAGCAATTCTATCGTTTGTTGTATAGTCAGCAGAAAAGCATATGCATTATTTCCAAAAGAGTGTTCAGAGCAGCACTGTTCACAAGAGCTGTAACTCCTAGGCTGGGGTATCCCTCTTAGTCATTTGGTATTTGCTTGTGTTCAATCTCTAGCACTCACAAAGAAACAAACAAAACAGAAACAATAACAGCAAAAATACAACTTAAAACCCACTCAAAAGCCCTCCAAAAGTCACAAGATGTACGTGCTGAGATATGGTCACACCATGGAACACTAAATAGCACTGACAAGAAATGATGTCCAGCTATAACACAGCAGAATGGAATAGCTTAGGTATATGCTCCTGAGAAAAAGAAACCAGACACAAAAGTGACACTGTTAAATATTGTGGTTATCATTCCATTTATTGAAGACACAAAGCTGGCCAAACTAATCACTCTTGTTAGAAGCCTTCGGTCAGAGTAAGGCAGGATAGAACATCAGGGAAGACTATATGGACATGTGTGGAGGGGAAGGACCTTCTCACACAGCAGTCTGGCTGAAGCCTCCCACCAGCTGAGAATCGAGAATTACAATGCAATTAATAACAATTGCTTAATGCCTTTCTCAATTGTAAACCTACAATTTTCTGAGAATCTCATCAGAAAACCCCTTTATAGCAAAAAGGATGTTCTGATAACTTTGTGCAATCATGGTAGCTCCTGGGTTTATCTTGTCAGATCATAACACTATCCACGGCACCACTGAAGCCACTTTTTAATCTCATCTTTGAGAAAGAAGATAGTGAGATGGGGAAAAGAAGTGTTTCTTAGCATCCCTTTGAGATGCAGCGTGAGAGCCACCAAAATAACACAGCTAATGTTCAGCCACTTAAGAGCAACCTGCCCTTTGAAATGCCCACACCTTTACTCTTAGCTGTGTCTTTCTTTCCAAACACTACTTGAGAAGTGGAGACAGGGAATCTCTGGAGCGAGGTGGATAGTCAGAGTAGACAAAACATCAAGCTCCAGGTTCAATGAGAGACCCTGCCTCACCTCATGGAGACTGATTGAGGACGATGCTTCATATCCCATGGCCTCCACACACATATGCAATGACACAATGAATATGTTCACGTGCACACAAATACATACACACATATGCAAAAATGGGTTTTTAATAAAGTCTGACTTTGTTTCACACTCACTTGTCCTGAGATTCTTTTCTACATTGAAGCTAGAAACCTGCTTTTACCTGAGTAGAGGTCCCTAAAGAATGAGTGGAACTCCTGTGCTATAGGTAACAGTGTAGAACTATGTGTCTCAGTCCCTGCCACATTGCCTAGAGCAGAGACTAGAAAGGAACAACAATGCAGTCTTCTGGGATGCAAGAAAGTTCTAGATTACTTTGTTATTGTTTAATCTGGGAACTAGCTATCAAGGTGCGTTCAGTTTATGGAAAGTCATTGAGGTATACAACTGTGGTATGTGTATTTTTATACACATGAGCAATACCTCCAGAAAACATAAAATATTTAAAAGTAGAACAATTTTTGTCATTTGGTCACATTGCCCAGGCTGGTCTAGAATTCTTTATGTAGCTGAGTCTGGGCCTTGAACTCCTGATCTTCCTGCCTCCACCTCCTGATGGCTGGAATTGTGTGTGTGTGTGTGTGTGTCTGTGTGTGTGTGCGCGCGCGCGCGCCACCAGCTCAATGTAGACTTTGAAATATAATATATCTCAATATCTATCTGTGCTAGTAATGTAGTAGATACATGTGTTGAAGTTTTGACGTTAGCAATCATCAAATTGTTGACAATTTGACTGCTACCAGTGGAGTGCATGTTGTAGGGACTTAGAAAAGTAACCAAAGTATGCTAGCCTGTTTTTATACTTCTGTATTATTTGATTTTTTTTAAACGTGGTGCAAGTATTAGCTTTATGTTTCTTTAGGGGGAAAGGGTGGCCATATTTTTAAATATCTATCTATTCAGAAGTAGGCATAAAAACTACTGTTTGAATCTTATATAGCCTATGTTCTATAACTTCCATTTTTCAATTAGCAAGATCTTTCTGGTCAATAAGGAGTTCATTTTTGAGAGCAATATGAGTTTTGTACATCATAATTTGTGTTGCCAGTCCATTATTGATGGGCATTAAGATTTTTCTCACGTTTTCAATGTTGTGAATAGAGTAGGGATGCACATGTATCTCCTGATGGTCAATTCCCACAAGTGTGAGGCAGAAGGTGGCCCCTTTCATCATAACATAGATCAAAACAGCATTCCCTGAGGCCATCTGGCTGGTTCACACCTTCAAGGGTTTTAAATAAGATGGCTTGCTGCCCTCTCATAATCGCACATTTGAGTCCATCAGTAATTTTAAACTTTTGCCAATTTGATAGAGGGAAAAAACTATTCATGTTACCAGCATTTCTTGGATTATTTGTGAGACCACTTTTTATATGCCTCGTATTTCTTTGTTAATATACCTTAGAGTATTCTGTCCATTTTTCCATTAAAACATTTAACGTTTTCCTTATTGATTTTTAAAAGCTCTCTATTTATCTGGGATATTGATTCTTTGTCTTCATTTTACTGCAAATAGTTTTCCAATTTGCCTTCTACCTTTCAACATTTTACAATGTTTATTTTTGTACAGAACTTTCATTTTTAAAAAAGTAGTCAAGTTTGCCAGGCTTTCCTATTGTTTTCTGAAGCTTAAGAAAAATTTAGAGAGGTTTTCCTCACACAAGACCACACTATCAATAAGTTAGCTTTTCAGTTTCAACAAAAATTAATTTTTATATGCTATAGTAACCAGATTTTTTTTCTCAAACAGCTAATTGTCTTAACTTTAAAACCATTGCCATCCCTACCAACTAAAGACATCACTTCTCCTGGATTCATGAGTCCATATAACTTGGTTCTGAGCCTGGAGTTACAGCATTCCCATTGTTCTTTCTGGTTCCCACCAGTGATGCAGTTTTAATTGCTTTAGCTGTATAATGCAGCTTCATATGTGCCAAGACAAGCCAATCTTTGTTCTCAATATTTTGTATTATTTTCAGTTGAATATTTTTATAATTGTTTTGCAAAGTTGAAAATACTTTCTATTGGAATTTAATGGTATTGCATCGAATGAACAAACAGATGTAGGATTTAATCTTTCCTCCTCTTTTCTCTCTCTCAGACAAGGTCTCACTTTGTATACCAGAATGGCTTTGAACTCTTGGTAATTCTTCTGCCTCAGTTTCCTAAGTGTTGAGATTACAGGTATAGGCAACAATGGCTGGCGAAGAGTGACATGGATTTTGCTTTGACAGAGTGTCTTGCTATGTGTTTGTTCCTGGCTGACCTGATACACTATGTAGCACTGGTGGCCTTGAACTTGTGGCATTGACCTCTGTTCAGCCTCCCAAGTGCTAGATTACAAGTGCGCTCTACCAGGGTCAGCCTTGGTCTCTTTGTTGCATGAATCTATCCTAAAGCAATCAGAAGGGTCAGTGAGATGGCTCAGTGGGTAAAAGTGATTGCTACAAAAGCCCGGTGAACTGAGACCAACCCCTGTTCTGGGGTATTCACCAGAGAAGACTTCTCAGAAATGGGTTTAAGACAAAAACCAACACTAGCATATTTATTTATGAGTTTTGGTAAAGTTTGGTAATTTCACAAATTTCACTACTTCCCCTATTTTATTTAATATTCCTATATTTTCAGTGTTATAGTAAATGAGGCATTCTTTATGATGTCTTTCGATTGGTTCTTACTGGTACATGGAAGATGTACTATTTGAGCTTGGTTAATTTTGCAACCAGTTTTTCCACTCATTCTTTTCATCCTTTATTAGATTCCACACGTCTTACTGGTGTGCATTCATGCATTTTATTTTATTATCTTGTGCAGTAAGGCTAATAATTACAGTTTTTGTCTGTCTGCTTATTCTTGAGATAGAATCCTGCTGTCACCCAAGTTTTCCTTTAACTTCTGGGCTCTAGTGATCCTCCCAAATCAGCATCCTGAGTATCTATCTGACCAACAGGCCCAGGAGCCTCTGCTTCCAGCTTAGTGATTACACTAAGCTAATGTAGATTGGGAATTGGCAGTCCCAGAAGGCACCTGTGCCTCACTCCCAATTTCCATGAGAATGCTCCAGTGGTTGACACAAATGTTTGACATTTAATTCAATTTAGATATAGGGAAATATCCATATTCAAGTGAAAATGTATCCTTCTAAGAAAAAAAGAAAACTCTTACATTTATTTATCATGTGTACGTATGCATGGTAACGTGTGGAGATCAGAAGACAGCTTGCAGGAATTGGTCCTTTTTTTCCACTGTGTGTGTCCTGGTGATCAGACTCAGGCTGTCAGACTTGGTGGAAAGCATTTTTACCTACCATCTCACCAGCTCAAGGATGTATCTTTCTAAAAATCTAACAACTAATTGTCAATGTAGATCAACATCTTAATATTAAGGCATAAAAGACTACAGAAAAAAAATGCAAGGGACAAAGGCCATGCATAAGATTAATCATACACATTCCTTCCTTTAAGAATGCCATCACTGCTAAGCCAACTACAGACAAAGCTGGTGTTGCTCCTTGATGTACACAACACCTTCTCTGGGAGACCCTTGCTATCTAGCAACAAGGTAAGTGGATTATGCTGAATTTCTTTCACGATAATATGAGAAGAGTTTCTAGTCACAGAATTAAATTTGCGTCCAAATGTCTCTTTCTTGCCCTTAAGTACTTTATCATCACCACGTGGGAACTTCAGAACATTTTGTTCAATGCCTGGTTATTGTGCGTAATAGTACATGAGCCAAATAATACATTTTATGGGAAAAGAAGTAGAGCAATGAATGTTAATTATATAACTCCCCTGTCTCATGGTAGTCCCACCTCTGAAAAACATCAATCTAATTATCTACCAATCTATCTTCCTACCTATCTTTCCCCCAAAGAATACATGAGATTGAGGACCAGGAAGTAAAGCTGGGAAGCCCTCTCCTCTTATGTGTTAAGACCCACTCTCATAACTACATTTTCCAATGGTCTTCCTTGCTTGTTTAGGGCTATGGCTCAGTAGAGCCTCCTGCTCATTCTGGTGCCAGGTGTTTCCCACCTCTTGATTCCTTCATGAAACCCTCTGGAGTAAAAATTATTTGAGTGTGCCATCTGTCCACTTGTGGGACTCAGTTGCTATAGCCAGCCGCGGTAGCAGCAGGACTGAGGTCAGTGGAATTTCTCGTCTGAAAGGGTGTCAATGATACATTTACTTTGTAATGTAATAACTGAGGATAATGCAGCTGGCTATGTTGGCACATACATACAACACCAGCACTCTGAAGGCTGAGGTAGGAGAATCACAAGTTCAGGGACAGCCTGGATTACACAGGGAGATCCTATCAAAAAAAGTAAACACTTCTTTAAGTAAAATGTTTTTAGTTTTGTAGTAGATATTTTATGTAATTTTGTATTTGTTTATCTTGTGTATTATATATTTTTAATGTGCATATGTTGTTTTAGGACAATGTGATAGTTCTGGGGAACAGAAGCAAGATGTGGTGACTTGCACAGGAAACACTAATTTCTTTAAAAACTTTGTGAGTCTGATTTTTTTAGTTTAAATTTTGTGGAACATAAAATATGGAAAATCAGACTGAATAATAAAATAAACATATATGTGCCTAGCACCTAGAATTAATGAATGTTAGTCTTTGAAACGTGTGTGTGTGTGTGTGTGTGTGTGTGTGTGTGTGTGTGTGTTTTGGCCCACTGAATTTAACTAGAACCATCTACGTGACCATCACCAGAACCTGGTGGACTGAGCAGCTGGGTGGATTCTCTCCAGAAATCCTACTCTAGCATTGTTCCAATGGAGTTAACAGAGCAAATAGGAAGAACTGGTCCATCATTGATCAAATCATTCTTCTACACCAAGCATTTGCATCTTCGTTTCTATTTGAAACTGGTCTTTTTACATAAATTTTACACTTATGTAGTTAAATGTATCAATATTTTCCTTTAAGGCTTGTGCTCTTGAGACATCATGGAGGAAGGTTTAAGAGAACCCACTGTAAAGTGGGAACCTTTGGGTTTGATGCTAGTTTTACTAACCTTTGTGAGCCGAGGCTGTAAGAACACTCATATAATTATGCTCTTAATGAAGACTCTTCAAAGAATGCTCTGCTGTCCTTCTAATGAAGATTAACTGGGATGTGTAACACACACAACAGCGCACCTACAAACATACCTACATCTACCAAACGGAGCAGTGTATCTGTAACTAGCATCTATGAAATATGCAGAACAGTTTCAGACTCACAGTGAGAACTCTCAGCACCTTTACAATTTTTGCTAAATAAATTGTATAAACATTAAAAAACTGTTCCCCATACAGTCATACAGGCATATACATAGATTTTCTTCTAAGACTAAACTCTTCGTGAGGTTTTTGTTTTTGTTTTGTTTTGATCTAGTTTTTGAGACAGGAGCTGGCTGAACCTCAGGCTGCCCAGAAACTCACAATGCTAGCCTTGAACTTGCAATCTCAAGGAGTGTGGGTGTGTTTTTTGTAAAAGGCAGAGATTGAGATCGACTTCTTTTATCATGTGGAAACCAGCTATAGCAAAACATGGTTGACATATTACAAAAATTAACCTTTGTCCTTATTTATTGTTCTGCCTCCACTATTTACCACAGACCTTGGTCTCTACCAGGGTCAGTCTGCAATTACCTTAAAGGCTGGTGTATACCATAGTGAGGATGTAAACACTAATGGGGTATTGTTTTTGATAACTTTCAGATTCCCTCTAATGTTAATAACAGGTAGGGTTTGGGCTAGGAATTGTAACTCAGAGATAGAAGGCTTGTCTAGCAGGCACAAGCCCCTGTATTTGACCATCAGCACCACAAAATAAATCAATGAATAAAGAGCAAATCATCAAAGCAAACTAATTTGAAGAGTTGAGGTTTATATGAATTTGAGAAAATGGAAGCATAAAGAGAAAAATATGCCCTCTTTCATGTCTATTTTCAACAACACAGTAGGAGAGGTTTTACAGTATTCAAGGATAGAACTTGTTTCTGACTTTCTGTGGCAGACTGATAGCCCTCAGGGCAGGAAGGCATATCCACAGCTCAGATCCTGCTGGGGGGCACATCTGCCTCCATATAGGAGATGCTAGGAGGAAACTGATGAGTACCTGGGTCAATACTCACTTCCTGCTTAGTAGTTGTAAGCTTTAGATATTGCAATGATTCCATTTTTCAGTAAGTCCAACCCAGTTTTTTTTTTTAAGAAGAGTTTTTTTTTTTTTTTAACTCAATTAGACAAATGGATTATCAATCTCTCAGTCCTTCTTACTCTGATGTGTAATATTTCAGTATGTTTATTTTTCTGGCACCTCATCTACAACCAAAAGGCCAAAAAGAAACCTGTCACTGCTGCTCATACAAAAATACATCAAACTAGACTTTTTGACACTGCATAAATGATTCATCTCTGGGAACAAATACTCTTAAACAAGTATGACAATACTCTAAAATAGGATATTTTCTATGTTTTATTACTGGTATATCACTAAAGGAAAAAAACTTTAATTATTATAGGCTCTCTTCTGACCCAAACAATATAGATTTTCTGGATACTCATCTCTTCACAACTATAAACAGATTTGATTCTGGTTTGGACGTTTTGAGACAAGGTCTCCCTCTGCAGCCCCGGTTGGCCTCCTGACTCGGCCTCCTCTGCCTGGATGACAGGCAGTGTGGCCATGCCCAGTAATAAATAAATGCTCTGTGTGCCTACTACTTCTGTCACTCACTTGCGGAAGCAATATTTTCCACAACATTATGTCACTGGGTTTTGCACAAAATGGTAAGTTGAGCATATCTGGTTCTTAAATCAAGTTACTATTTGAACATCTCTTTAAGAAAAAGGATGCATATAGTATTAGGCCAAATGAAAGAGCTTTACAAGGAAAAGGGAAGTGATATAAAATTAAAATCAGAAAGTTCTTACTAAAAATAAGTATCTACTGAGAATGGGAAAGACAACACAAACAATGCAATTATAAAAGCTGAGAACAACGTAACAGAACTGCTGGGAAAATCCCAGTGCTGTTTCCAGCCAACACGGACCTTTAGTTCTTTTCCTCACATATTTTTCTACTTGTTCTTTGTTTCCTCTGGTGATTATGATTTTCACTATCATTTTTGAGAGAGATATCAGTCTTTCTTTGGTATCTAAAGTCATTTATTATTTATAGTTCATAATTCTGACAGTACAAAACTTTTGCCAGCTTTTTCTTGTAGAGTTGCTTTTTTGCTGCTCCTTACTTAGGACGCATCCTTCCTGTGTGTAATTGAAGTTAGGGGATTGAATCCTGTCTTGCTTTGTGGCCTAGGCTGGCCTTGAACTCACTAAGTTGCCGTGCTGTCACACACTTGTGGTCCCACTGTCTCTGCCGCTAGGTTCTGGGATTCCAATGTGAGCCACCACATGGAACTTATAACTCAAGTTTTCAAAAATTAATTATTCTTTAAAAGAACCATACAAATTATTTTGTAATTAAGACACAAAGAAGGTCAGCAAAACGATTTTTTAAAAACTTACGCGTATTAGTGTTTCACCCGAACGTGGTATATGTAGCATGTGAGTGCCTTGTGCTCCCCGAGGCCAGAGTAGGGTATCAGGTTCCCTAGAACTGGAGGTTGGGAGCCATCATGTGGGTCTTGGGAACAAGTGCTCATAACCACATCTCACCAGCTCCAACTGAAATGATCCTGAATGCTGGTGTTCAGTTACCTTTTGTAAAGACGTTTTCCTTTATACTGACTGCACTGGTTTATTATTGTGTACCTTTGTCACAGGAACATTGCTCCATAGGCTGCTTTACATCTTGGTAGCAACTGTGTATGCCAGGTGAGAAGAGCTGTCACGGTCACTAAGTCGAGATTTAGAATGGGGGGAAATTGCTAAGAATTTCTTGGTTGTACCCTATTTGTGATAGCATGTACTTTCGTTTCTGAGACCATGGACTTTGCTTGTGATAAAGCATATACTTTTGTTTATGACAGCATGCACTTTGCTTATGATAGTGTAAACTTTGTGATAGCGTACACTTTTGCTATAGTTTGTACTTTGTCATAGCATTTACTTTGTGATACCATGAACTTTACTTGTGATAGCATGTACGTTGTCATAGTATATACTTTGTGATAGTGCACACCTGTTTGTGATAGTGTGTACTTTGTGACAGAATGAACCCTGTGACAACATGGAACTTAGTTTGTGGTAGTGTGTTTTTTTGTGATACTGTGTACTTTGTGATAACATGAACTTTGTGGTTGTGTGTACTTTTGTGTTCCAACTTGTGCCATAGAGACACAGAATGCCAGTGGATTTTATTTCATGAAGGCTGAGGATTAGAGGGTGATCAAGTCAGCTGGCAGGGGAAGAAATGTAACTCAAGAACTCCTGTCAGATGCACTGGTGCGGGGAGAGGTCTATAGAGTCCCAGGAGAGAATGGTTAGCTCAGTCCCCTGAGGTCACCTGCTCACTGCCAGCATGTCCAACTGCCAGGCCAGCACTGACTTTGGATTTGTGAGCACCCACACCTGAGCTTCTGCTCTCTCATGCTCTACTCAGGAACAGCCAAACATCACGTGGGAATCCAGGAGGGGAGAGTGAAAAGGCAGCCTCTCTCCCTGACAGCGTCTAACTCTGAAACCCTGCCAGGAGCAAGTGAAAAGCTGAACATTTAATATAGAGTTTATAGTTTGCACATTAGAGAGAAAGAATTTTTTCTGTCAAAAATAATAAAAATGAATTGAAAATTTTATACCCTGATAGTGACCTAAAACGAGGCAAACTCATTGAAATCTCAGACAGGGCTGTGGAAGACCTGGTCAGAATACAGCTTGAAGGCAGGCACCTTCTGCTCTCATTCTACTGTGCGGAGCTCATTCAGCACCAGTCACATATGCTGGTGGCGTTTCTCTGTGCAGAATTTTACATCTCACTGTGCTGATATGGCCACTCATGTTTGTTTTAGAGTGTATGTTAAGAAATCCTTTCCTCTTTTCATATTACATGGTTTCCTATATTTTCTCAATATTTTAAGTCTTGCTTTTACATGTACATGCCAAAGGACAGAGAAGTTATTTTAAGCACAATTTGAGGTAACAAATGCATTTTATATGCATCCCAGCTGTCCCAGATTAAGCCATTCCATCGCTTACTGATTTCCACGATGATTAGTAATGCCGCATCTCTCTCTCTCCGCCTGGACCTGTTTATGGGCTTTTATTGAGCCCTTTAGCTAGCAGCATGGTGTCTTCATGCCTTAGATATTTTTTCTTGTGACCATAACAGAAGTTCTTAAAATAGATTGGTATTACATATATCACAACACAGGACAGTGGACAGACACTGCTAGTCATCTAAAACATACAGATTAACTCTGGCAAAGACATCACCCGTCAAAAATTAACAGCAAGATGATGGCTGTAAATGCAAAACTCCTAAGGAAGAAAGAAAGCTTTGCTAACAAGAGAAACTCAGCCTCTTGTGTCCTAACTCTAACTCTAACTAACTCTAACTCCTGTGTCAATACACAGGTCCAGCAATCCCAACATGCTTCTTCTTTTCTTTGGCGTCTGAAAAACTAACATGAAATTTGAAAGTTGAGAAAAGTAAAAATCTTACTGAAAGTCACACTGAAGACAAGTGCAGTAAGAAATCAATACAAAAATGAAAAAAATTCTAGAGATGGGGATGTAGCTCATTTGGTAGAGTGCTAGCCAAGGATCCATGGAGCCCTGGGTTCAATCTTGAAGCACGGAATAAGTGGGAGATAACATAACAAGCCTTAAAATTCCAGCATTAGGATAGTAAAGACAGGAGGTACAGAAGATCTTACTTGGTTCCATAGCAGATTTGAGGACAACCTAAGCTACATAAGATCCTGTCTCAAAAACAAAAGGAGAGAGAGAGAGAGAATTCTAAAGTATAAAATGGTATACAGGGCCAGTCATAAATATGGATGGGCTGTTACTTTGTCTATGCTGGAACAGCTAACACAGACAGGAAACGGTGTGTTGGTGAGGATGCGGGAAAGAAGAGAACCCTTGGACACTGCTGGTGGGAATGCAGTCCAATTATCATGGAAAACACTCTGTATATTTTTCAAAAATCAAGACTCAAGCCATCACGGGGTACGTGAGTCCTCTTCTGGGTACGTACTCGAAGTGAAGTCCATCTCTCACACAGATATCTAAACCCCATTGTTTATTTATAACCAAGACATGGGAGCAACCCAATTATCCATCAATCAATGAACAGACAGAGACAGCATTACTTACACATGTAATGGGATATTATAAAGAAAAAATATCGTGCATTCGCGGTAAATAAGCCTTGAGTTTATATTAGGTGAAATAAAACAGACACAGAAAGAAAAATACTGCATTCTCATATGTGGAGACAAAAAAAAAAAAAAGTGCAATGCATAGAAAAGGTAGGCGAGGGACTTGTGAACAGGAAGATATAGGTAAAAGAGTATAAAGTTGATTGCACGGGTCGATGTCATAGCGGGAGCAGTAGGGTAAATCACAGAGCACTGTACCTTGACATTTACTAGGACAGATTTTTGGTCTTCTTATCATATGAAAAGGTAATGAAATGACAGATGTGTTAGCCTACCATCAGTAACCATTTCACTTAAAAGAACCTAATATAATAAGAAGAATTTAGATGTTGCAGAAGTTTATTTTTGGTTATATATAAAATGGTTGTTTTGTGCATTGTTGGAGGAGGGGCTGCCTAAGTCTTGGCATTTTTTATGGTCTGCAGGTGTTGGCTTTATGTAAAAGATGTTTGATTGCTCATGATCTGCACGTGCTATCAATAGAACACCTGAGGAGTTTAGGTATCAATAAAAACCCCTGAGATGAGACGTTCTGGGTTCCATTGTCCAGTATGGTATTTGCCGTGATAGTGGTTCCCTCTGCTGAGGTCTGGCAGGATTTGTACCTATGAAAATGCCTCATCTTTCTTGCTGAGCCACCTACATGTATATCCGGAATAAGTGTATTCTGGTGTGCATCTGGTTAGCTTCACAATAATCATACTGCATGTGAACTCTGATAGATTTAAAAGCATTAAAAAAGCTCCCTCACATTCAAGGGATTCTAATGAAATATTTAGAAGTGTTTGATTAAATTTGAAATCAACATATAAATGTTTGGGAAAATTTAATCTGTTTAGTGAATAAATTTTGTATGTTAGTTCTGTACATGCTGTGTAATAATATTCAGTAGAATGTCATTAATATTTAAATAAATTCTAGATTTCAAGGATTAATAAGTTTGAAGATAATTAATTATAAATAATAATGTTTCCTAGGCAGTAGTGGTACATGCCCTTAATCCCAGCACTGAGGAGGAAGAGGCAGGCAGATCCCTGCATTCAAGGCCAACCTGGTCTACAGAGTGAGTTCCAGAACAGTCAGAGCTACAACAGAGAAACCCTGTCTCAAGATAGATAGATAGATAGATGGATGGATAGATAATAATGTTTATTATTTTTTGGAAATATCAATTTTTGACATAAATTAATCTCACTGCTATGACTTGCACAACTTTGGGATTGACCTGACTGGAGTGATGGGGAAAAGACAGGTACAGATATAGAAAAGCTAGGATCTGGTGAAGTATGCACTATGATGGAGAGGAAGAAGCATCCCAGAAACTCAGCACGTGGACTACAGTTACTGTACACAGATAAAATAGGAGGCAGTTTGGTGCATCTCATAGGGAATCTCCATAAGGGAACAGTCTCAGGCTGCAGTCATTCAGGAGTAGGAATGTGGTTGATAACTTCTGCATACACTGTCAACATCCACACTCTCGAGTCAAGGAAGGCCTTGTCATTCCCCTGAACCTGACCCAGGGAAGGCTTCGTAATTCCCATGGGTCTGACACACCGGGTCCCTGACAGGGCTCATGTCAAATACACATTCGCTGAGGACTTCATCCGGCAAGCACACCTCACAATGGCAGTAAGTTATGCATTTTCCCCAGTTGTCTTATACAAGAATGGTTTGCTACTTTTGGATCCTCAATTTTGCCATATGAGTTTTAGGATTAGTCTGATAATTTCAGTAACATATTCTGCACTTATTTTCATTGAAATTGCACTGAATACATTAATATGAAACAAATTTTCCTCCTTATGGGAACACACAGTATTATGCCTCTATGTCAAAAGGAAATGTTTCCAACATCTCCTAGTTAGGATGATGTCTTCTTGCATTTGATGAATCTGATAAAAAAAAGTCCAGTGTCAATTTTATGCTCATCATTTACATATGGCCTGGATATTAGAGCCATGTCAGGAATATGATTTTCAAATATTTCCCCCATTCTGGGAGTCATCTTTTCACTCTTTCATACTGTCTGTTTTCTTTCTGAGTAAGGATTTCATGTAGCACAGGCTAGCCTTGAACTCCTTATATAGTCAAGGATGATCTTGAATTTCTGATCATGATTCTGCCTTCTGAGTGTTGGGAGTGCTAGAATTCCAGGTGTGTACCACAGTCACCATGTCCAGTTGCTGCAGTGCTGGGATGCAAACCAGGGTCACCAGCATGCAGTTAGGACCTCACTGTTGAAGGTGAAATCAGTACCTCGCAGAAGTAGCTGTACCCCACCAAAATTTCAAAACCAAGTCAACTCTTACGATGTAATACATGCTGGCCTAGAACTCATGATCTTCCTGTCTCTGCCTCCCAAGTGCTGAAATTACATTTGTGTGCCACCACGCCCAGGCCTGACCCATTCCTTAAAGCATATCAATTCTTTCATCTCAGACTATCTGTTCTATACCCTTTGTGTGCTATGGGAACCCTCTGATGGGAAGCTGTTGTGAATCCCCACACACCAGCAGCCTAAGTCAACAGGGGTGGCCTTGTGTCCATTTCAGGCTCACGGTTCTCCTTGTCACTTTTCCCTTCACATGTCTGAGCAGCCATTCTTCAATTTGTTTGCAAATTCCACTGCCCAAGGCCTTTCCTTATGGAAAGGAGACATTGGCATTTCTCCCAATAAGCCTGAGTTCCACTCTAGCAAGCTGGACTTTATCTACTCTCAAATCAAAAGGTTGAGACTGAGGCTAGAGAAATGGCTCAGTGGATAAAAGTCCTTGCTGTACAAGGATGAAGTCCTGAGTTTGAATCCCAAGGATCCATCTAAAAAGCGTGACCATGAGGCTTGAAACCCTGAAACTATGGAGGGGAAGAGCAGGAGGATCCAAGGAGCTTGCTGTCCATCAGGCTAGCTCCAGGTTAATCAAGAAATCCTATCTAAAAAGATACTGGCTGCCTTCTCTGATGCCTTCCTCTGGGCATACACCATACTCACACACACACATATGTAAATTTGGACTATAGCTCAGGTGGAGGGCTTGTCTAGCATGCATGAGCGCTGGGTTCATTCCCAGCACTGAATAAATCCAGCATGTTGGTACATGCCTACAATCCCAGCACTTGCTAAGTGGAGGCAGGAGGATCAGATATTCAGGATCATCACACCATAGGA
The DNA here is from genome assembly GCA_026225945.1 of Cricetomys ansorgei. Taxonomy (NCBI): domain Eukaryota; kingdom Metazoa; phylum Chordata; class Mammalia; order Rodentia; family Nesomyidae; genus Cricetomys; species Cricetomys ansorgei. The sequence continues at coordinate 1,414,390 of JAMJFZ010000597.1, read as the reverse complement.
AGTTCAAGGCCGTATGACCTTGTCTTAAAAAACAAACAGGGTCAGGAGGATGATTTGTGAGTAAAAGCATTTGCACACAAGCCTGATAACCTGACTTCAATCTGAACTCCACATGGTGGAAGGAGACAATCAACTCCTAAAAGTTGTCCTCTGACCTTCACACTTGAAATATGAGACAGACAGACAGACAGACAGACACACACACACACACATACACACAATAAATAAATAAATAAATAAATAAATAAATAAAAAAAACTGTTACAACATTTGCCCTTCTGTCCAGCCTCAGTGTCACATTGTCATCTTGGTAGATAGGGCACTGGATTAAAACTCAAGTTTATCCCAGCTTTGAATGTAACCATCTTAATAGACTATTATTATTAATATTATTGTTATCATTATAACATCTATATTTTATTATTTGACAGAAATGTGCTTATTTCTCTCATAATCATATCACATAGTTCTCTAAAGATTTATAGACGTGGTATTATTTTCCTCATTTCACAGGCCAGGCTCAGAGAGTTATAAAACAGAAGCTCTCTCTGGTGAAAACAACTCCCTCTGCCTGTCTAGAATAACTCTCAAAGAGTTCCTGGGGAGATTGGCTCAAAACCGTTTGGATGATGATGATAGGAGGATCTTACTTTTTCATTTTTATTCTGATTCTCTCGGTGCTGTAGTTGGAGTGCAGATTGAATTCTGAAGCAGATATGAGAGCTGGAAGATAGAGTGAAGAGCTTCAAAGCACCTCTGCAATCATGAGCTCATAGCAACTGCAGTTACCTGCATGGGACCTGCACAATATCAGCCCTGCAAACCACCAGTCATGGGCAGGTGAAGGGTCATGGGCCCTACCCCATACTGCTGAACTATTATCTACTGATGGAGTCTGAAAAGGGGGGCATCTTTAGTTGCGTGCCTACTCCTGAGCCCATCAGGCCCCAATAGAAATCTCCAAATCGGGATCATCCAGGCCCTAGTGAAACTCCCTGGGTCACAAAACAAAACTAACAGACATGAATGTGGGAAAGAGATTTGTAGAGAAGAGATGAGTAAATAAGGGTGGTGGGGAAATGGAGGAGAACTTGTAGAGTGAGAAATACCTAATGGTATATCAAGACAACAGCCAGGAAAATCTGATTATTATTGACTGCTCATTACTATTGACCTTCCTGGTGACCTTCATAACCAGAGGAACATGAAGCAGACTGCATCAACGAGGGAAGTTTACAAGAGCTGCACAGTGTAGATGAAATGAAAGATTCTTGGGGATAGCGGCAAAAAGCAAAGCAAATAACTCACACTATAAAATCAAATCTCAGATCTCAGGCCCTAGAGAAATGATACAGGCAAAATTTTCACAAGCCAAGAGACCTAAACATTAACTTGGGGGAAAATGACAGGAGATCAGTGTTCCCAGACTTTCTCTTTCACAAGTTTGTTTCTTCTATCTGTTCTTTAGAAATTTTGAGGACTCAGTGTTATATCTTCCTTTCTGTATGTGCCTGTGGTATCTGCATGTGTCTGTGTGGGTGTGTGAGGGGAATGCACATATATGTGGAGGTCAGAGGTTGGTGTTGGGTGTCTTTTTCAACTGCTCTCTACCATGTTTTTTGAGGCTGTGTTTCCCTCATTGAAGCTGCAGCTTTTCAGGTATTATGTGGCCCTTGGGATCTGGAACATAGGTCCTCGTGTTTGTACAACAGGCTCTTTACAGACTGACCCATCTCCCTTAACTTATATTTAAACCAAGTAAGAGTGCTAATTCAATCTTCCATATTCAATTAATATTTTTAATTTGCATTTTGTTTCGTAGATTTAATTATAGTTAACATAAATTCTGGCTGTGCGGTTACTTAAAAACCCTATGCATAAGGAGCGGATACCTCCTTGTATGTATTACATAACAATAACATAATTTAAAACCAAAAAATTGTTAAAGGAAAACATTATCATTATCATTTTCCATAAGAAAAGAATGTTTTCAAAGAGGAGGCATGGTGGTACATATCTGCAATCCCAGCACTTAAGAGGCAGAGACTGTGAGGAGTATTTTATAACTAAAATTTAGGAATAACATACTCAAAATACAGTTTTGCAAACTAGTTATTTTTTTAAACAGACTAATTGTTCCCATACCTCTCAGTTAACAATGATAAGTGTAATTTCACCAGGGACTGGCATTTGTCTGAAGATTAATGTGACACTGCCACACCTGGGAGATTTCAACAGTGCCGTACTGCTGTGTGGAACTGGCACCCACCAGCCAGGATGCATGCCACTGTTATGATAGACATCAATCATACACAAGCGTCTCAGAACAACACCTGAGAAATGACAAACACGTAAATCCACCTGGTGAATTGTGTGAGGCCAAGCAGATGTGAAAATAATTATGCATACACCATGATTATAAAGCTAAAGAAATTAATATATAACACTTTTACTAGAGTGACAAGAGGCAGTATCCTCGACTTGGAGATGATATGTATTTCATCATCAGATCAAAGGAAGACAAGAGTTCCATAATTTCTCATATTACAAATTCAAAGAGCCTTAAGTCCATGCAGTTAGAATTAGAAGAGACCTAAAAGTCAATAGTGGGAAGGAAGGAGTTTAGGAAAATACATACAGAGCACTTAGGGGCTGTGTTTTCTTACCACAGATCAATTATCTTGCTAAGTTGCTGTTCTCTTTGAAGGAAGAAGAAAAACATTTCCCAAACCACAATCAGAGAAAATTCCCTGCCTTTGGTGAGCACTATCATGATTGATAGAGCTGGTTTTACAGAAATGTACACACTGAAAAGATAAGGGTCCCACATCTTAACATGCATGGGTAGGGTACCAAGAGACAACTGTGAAGTGGAAAGAAACTATACTTCAATAACTATAGGGTTCTGGGTAAAAAAAAAAAAATCCACAAAAAGTCTTAAGATTATATCACACAATTACAAGGAAGATTAGATGCAGGTGGGTAGTTAAGGGGACAAGGTCTAACAGTAAAACAGAATGAAATTCTGGTTCTTCGGAAGATTCTTCAAGGGTTCGAATGGTAGAGCTGGGCATAGTGGCATATGCATGTGATCTAGCATAAGAGAGATGGAGGCAGAAGGATTACCATGAGTTTGAGCCAGCCTGGGCTACCTAGTGAGTTAAATAAGTAAGTAAGTAAGTAAGTAAGTAAGTAAGTAAGTAAATAAATAAATAAATAAATAAATAAATAAATAGAAGTTATTTAAACAAATTCTGAGTCAGCAATCATTCACACATACATGTAATCGTGGTAAAAGAAGAGAGCCCTTCTTTAGGGAAGAATGTTGGTGAATGAATAAAAATGGACTGAGAAAATTAGAAAATTACCATTTACAACCAGAATTTCCTAATTGACTTCTGTAAGGATCATGAATTGATTCAATTTGATTGGTGGCTGGGAAACTTGTGATGCATATACGAAAATGCATCACTCCACAGTTTGGCCATTGTTTCAGAAGAGGTGGTTCATTATAACAGATTTAGTGTGCTTTGCCTTAATTACACCATAGAGTTTAGCACTGAGACTGAGACAACTTGAGTTCATGCCATGTACCACCTAAAGCACAACACCACCCTTTTTAATTTTTTATTGTTTTTATAATACTTTTATTAATGATTTGAGTTTCATACACTGTATCTTGATAACACCCTCTTCCCATTCCTCTCTGTTCCACCCTCCTATCCCTACACCCTCAAAAAACAAAACAAAACAAATAAAAGAAAAATTAAGTCTAGCTTGTGTGGCAGGAGCATGGATCACAGGCATCACCTTGGTCTTTGGAGGTAGCAGGCTGCTCTGATCATAGATGTTCACCTGGACCATACTAGCCTGAGTCCATGCATGACAAAGTTCAACCAGAAGTTGGGCCTCACTGTCCAAATCTGCAGGCACCTGGACCTCCAGCAGGCACCTGGACCTCCAGCAGGCACCCAGACATAGCCCAGGCACCCAACACTAAGCAGCCACCCTGAAAGCACCAGGGCATCCTGCTGCTCCTCACCCCAGAACCTGCAGGCACCTGATCATTCTGCAGAAAGGCCCCCTGAAGGCACTCAGGCTATCCCACAGGCACCTGGATACCACACAGGTACCTGGGCATCCTACAGGCACTAGGGCATATCACTGGTTCCCAGATATCCTGCAAGGAATCAGATAACCTGTAGGCACTAGAACCTTCTACAACCATCAGGACCTTCTGGAGGCACCAGGACATCTTGTAGGCACCTGAACATCCTGCAGGTGCCAGGACTTCCTGTGGGCACCAGGGTATCCCACAGATACCCAGATATCACTCAGGTGCTTGGCCATTCCACAGACATACAGACATCACTCTGGCACCCAGTCTTCCCATAGGTACCCAGACATCAAGTGGGCACCCAACTATCTCTCAGGCACCAGGACATCCAACAGACACCCAGACCTCTCACAGGCACTTTGGCATCCTGCAGGTTCCCAGACATCCCACAGGCACCAGGATATCTTGTGGGCACCAGGGCATCCCCCAGATACTTGGACATCATGCAAGCACCTGGTCATCTCGCAGGTACCAGAACCTCCTGCAGGCATTAGGGAATCCCACAGGTGTCCAGATATCCTACAGGTGCCAGGAATTCCCATGGACACCAGGGCATCCTGAAGATGCACATGCATCACACAGACACTTGTCTAATCTATAGATGCCCAGACATAGAGCAGGCACTCAGTCTTCCCACAGGCACCTGGACATCATGCAAGCACCCAGCCTACTCTCAGGTACCCAGACATTCCATAAGCATTAGGGCATCCCACAGGCAACTGATCATCCCACACAATCCTAGACAGGTGCCTGTATGATATCTGGGTGTCTGGGCATCCCACAGGCACCAGAGCATCCCACAGATGCCCAGGTATCCAGCAAGCACTTGGACATTCCCCAGACTCCAGGGCATCCTGCAAACACCTGAGCATCACATGGTAATGGGCCAACCAGCAGACACCCGGACATCTCACAGGCACATGGACATCACACAGGCACCTGAATATCACACAGGCAGCTGGTCATTCCTCAGGTACCCAGACATAACATAGGCACCCAGATATGGGGCAGGCACCAGGACCTTCTGCAGACACCTGAACCTCCCATGGGCACCTCGGCATGTTGCAGATACCCAGACATTCCACAACACCATGATGTTCTGGAGGCACCAGGGCATCTCACAGATACCCAGGCATCACACAGGCATTTGGTCAACCCACAGACACCCAAACATCGCACAGGTACTCTGTCCTCTCACAGGAACCTGGCCACCATGTGGGCACCCAGCCACTCCCCAGGCACCTGGCATCCCATAAGAATCAGGGTATCTTACAAGCTCCTGAAGGCCCCTGCAGGCACTCTGAGAGCTCACAGGCACTAGGGCCTCCCTCAGCTACCAGAGCATCCTACGGATACCTAGATATCATGTAGGCATTCAGCCATCCAGCAGACACTCAGATGTTATACAGACACCCATTCTTCCCACAGGCTCCCAACATTGTATAGGTACCCAGCCATCCTCAGGCACCCAGACATCCTTATCTCCTTATCCTCCTCTAGGCATCTGGCCATCCTGCATGTATGTGGGCATCCCACAGGCACTAGGCATCCCATAGGCTCCTGGATATCATGTCAGCTACTGTACTTCAGTTAGGCATCTGTACATCACCCAGGGCCTGAACTGCCTGCTAGAGTTAGTGCCTCATAAAGCATGAGTTCACCATCTGGAGAAATCTAACAGTGTCAGCACTGTAGGCAGAACTCTAATTTTTCTGGTCCACATGAGCATCTTGACGTTTTTAAAACTCCTCCCAAGAGGAGACTCAACCCCACCAATGCAATATTCTTTGGCTGGGATGTCTTGCTGCTGCAGGATCAGAGTGTTACTGAAGCATGGCAGCATGTCCTAGGGTCAGGACCTGCTGGAAGTCTAGGCAGCTGGGTCCTGTCCTAACCTCAGCACCATTGGTCTATCTTGCTACCCTGGCCTTTGTGCCTACAGCCCTTGGACATCACTACAGCCTGTGCCCTCCCCAACCCAATCAAAAAGGGCACTATGAACAGCAACCACAGCCACAAGAGCAGCAGCTTGGTTCTGGAATAGCAAGTAGTGAAATGGCCAGGTGAGTTTAATAGTAGCCCAAAGGCTGGTCCCTTGTGTGAAAACCTTGCCCAGAAGATGAGGCATTTTTTAACTGGAATATCTTGCTGATTTCTCTGGTTCAGAGTGAGCCTGTGTTAAACTCCAGGTTGTTGGGCCTGCCTTGCCCCCAGCACTGTTTGTCATGCTACCTCAGGCCTTGTGCCTGTAGCTCATACATAGTCTGTAGGCAGCACTGCAGTCTGTGCTCTCCATCACCCCATCAGAAAGGGCTCTGTAAGCAGTAACTATAGTTATGGGAGCAGCGGCTCTGGTCTGGGGGTAGCACAAGGACCAGTCCACCCTGGGTACACTCCCATGTTTGCCACTGTCTCCAGTTATATATTTCTTAGTGGTGCTCATCATTTTTCCCCTGGCTGCAGAGGCCCCAGCTCTTTGTTATCTCACTGAATTCCTTGGCTTGTTATCTTGGTTACGCCAGCTCTGACTGTGCTTCCAGTTCAGATTCTGTCTGCCTGTGGCCAGGTGGGTAAGGAGCAGCAGTGGCCCCTGCCACTCAGGGGACCCCTGCATCTGCCCCTGCCATGACTCTAGATCCACATCTCTGCTGCATACCCTGCTGTATTCCATCATCTTTTCTCTTTTTACTCATGGGTGATTGGGTTTCCACATATGTTGTCTTTCCAATCATGTTTAATTTCAGAAGTTCCACAACCGGGACTTGGCAACAGAATAATTTCTCTGTATTCATAAAGTGAGGCCCCGAAGGTAACTATATGGGTGGGGCAGAGGGGTGGGCTGCCAGAGCCCTATTAGACTCTACCAACTGCCTAACCACCATCTTGGAATCCTTTGTTTGTCTTTCAGACAAAGTCTCACATAGCCCAGGCTTTGGTCTTGAGGTCACTAGGTAGCAATGATGACCTTGAACTCCTGATTCTCTTGCCTACACCTCCCAAAGACTGAGATTATGTTGTCACATAAGCCCACCAGCAGTCACTACATAGGCACTCTTAAAGCCAGAAACAAAGTCTTTATTGCTAGCCAGCAGCTGTATAGAGAACTTGCCCGAATCACGCCACCCCAGAGTCTACAGGCCTTTGCCTTTTGTGCACAAAAACCACATTCTGGTTGTCATATTTCAGTTATCAGGAAGCAGAACTACAGAAGCTAAAAGGCAAGTTAGTACATTTAGGCACTTTCCTGTAACTCTGGACTAGGTCTTTGATGGATTAGGTCTCTGTTTTTGTGTTGGCAGGCGCTGGAGGCCTACATGTTGGGTTTAAGGTCAGATTGATGTCTATGATGTCTCTAAATGGCTTCAGTTGTGCTAACATCTGGGGGCCTGATACAAATACAGGCATACAGCATCACACCTAGCTCTATAGCATCAATTCAAACAGTGTTCTGGACAATAAGGCTTAACACAATTCATATGGAGCCTCAGACTTGCCCCAGATCTCAAGAAACCTAGGGGATAAAGGGACACGTATGATGATACTATAAGAAAACAATTACCTAGTGGAGAACGTGAACCTTCCACGAATAGCAAAAACCAACAGTTTCCATTGATTTAAATTTTCTGAAGAGATATGGCATCCAAATTCAATGTGATATTTTTATTCATCTTGTATCTAAACAAATAAGCAACAAACAAAAACAGAAAGAAAACAATTTAGTGGCAGCTGGAAATTTTTAATATGGATTGAGCATTACTTGATATTTATTAATCACTGTCAATGCTTTTCTGTTTGTGCTGTGAGAAAGATATTAATTTATGTAAGAGGATGTTTTACTCTTGGGGAAATTGAGGCCATTCTAACATGTATAGTTCATCATAATTGCAACCTACTTTCAAATAGGTCAACAAAAACAGATCATAATATTTATTTATTTGCTTACTTGTTTATTTTTGCCAAGATTGGCCAAAATCAAGAAGCAGAAGCAGAAACAGAGACAGAATAATAGTCAAAGCTAACGACTAGAAGTCTGAGTGAAGTGTATGTGACAATTGTTTTTGTGGATGCCTGAAGGTTTTCAAAATGAGTTGGGAGTAAACGTTAATTGGATAAATGAGCCAAACTTACTTGGTGCCCCACCTTCCATGCATTTCTCTCAGTTACAGAAGAGAAAAAAAATTCTCAACTAGAGAACGGGAAAACAAATGGACAAATGTAAACAATTTTTTTTTTTTTTTTGCCAATTAGAAAGCTGCAGTTAAACTAGAAAAGACAGAACTGAAAGTAGACTTTGCAAAGTGTTGTGAAGAGGAAGAGACTAAGGATTTAAGAGAAGCAATTACACGTACGCATCCCCTTCTCCACCTTCCTCAGGTGCCTACGATCCTCCCTCCATATTAGCATATTTGGAGTTTCATGTGTAGAGAGTGTAAAGCAGAGACATTCAGAACACAGGTTAGGCGACTTCAGGGGTATAAGAGAATACAGCATAATGATAAGAGAATACAGCATAATGATAAGAGAATACAGCATAATGATAAAGCAAACTCAGGGAATATGCAGGCCTTTCTAGAATGCCGTCTTACTGACTGTTCCATTGCTGTGCAGAGACACCACAACCAAGGCAACTCTTAGGAAAGAAAGCATTTAACTGGGGGCTTACTTACAGTTTCAGAAAAATCAGTCCAATTACCACCGTGGCAGGGAACACGGCAGCAGGTATGGTGCTGGAGCAGTAGCTAAAACTGCATCCTGATCTGTAGGCAGAGAGAGAGAGAGAAAGAGAGAGAGAAAAAACGAGCAACACTGGGTCTGGTTTGGGCTTTTCAAATCTCAAAGCCAACCCCAAATGACACACTTCCTCCAACAAGTCCACACCTACTCCAGCCAAGGCCATACCTCCTAATCCTTCTAATCCTTTCAAATAGTGTCACTTCCTGGTGACTAAGTATTCAAATAGATGAACCTATGGAGACCATTCTTATTCAAACCATCACAAATGCAAATGTATTTCATTTCAGGACCAGAAATGTCAATATCTAGCTGTTCCCTTTTAGAGAAAAAGAGTTTTTGGAAATATGATTAATGTAAGTCCAAGAAAGAGAAAAAGGAGAGAAATAAGCTTTAAAGGAATTAATTAAAAAAAAATAAATCCTTGAGCTGAAGGACAAAAAGAACCACTACTGTGCCTTGCATAGTACTGTAGATGGGAAAAGTTTCTAAGCAAGGAATATCACTAGAAAATGTCAGTATACTAACAACAGAGAGAATATATCATCACCTTCTTAAATTAAAAAGAGGTCCATATAGAGCATCAGACACCATCATTTAACCTGCAGATGACATATACACAGGTTCAACAAAGTAAGATTTAAAGACCAGAAGTAAGACTTTCTGGGACATGTGCTCTCTAGAGAGTTCCCTCTCAGTGGTCTAGATTAAAAATATCCCCTCTTCCATATGGATAGTATCTGGGGACTGGAGGCAGGGTGAGTACTCACCCATGCTCAGGTACTATTTTCTGCTCCAAGAGTACCGTTTTCTTCCTCAAAAGTAAGGAGGGTCTGTTTGTTAACAGGCTGTTCGGCAAGCTTTTACCATCTCCTTCTTATGATCCTCCTAAAACAGCAGTAAAGGAACTTTTTAAAAAACGCTTTTAATCCTAATGCCCTTTTCTCAAGCTTTTGTCCTTTCAGTGTAATTGTCTACAGTGCTATTTCGCTTCCTGATTATTTTACATTTGCTTCACAATCTACCTTCAAATATACAGCAGGGTCTTTATTTATATTCTCTAACTATTTCATCTGCTTACTTTTCTAGAAGGTATTTATTATCACAGTCATATTTTTTCTTTTCCCTTTCTATGCTCCCCCCCCCCCACACTTATGGAATAGTTAGTTGTTTTCCAAGGTGTTTGTTGTTTTCTGGAATAAATGTTCATATATTTCTTCACACATATAATATTATATGTAATGTTTATTTTTTTCTTTACTCATATTACACTGATTCTGTCATTCTTCCCCTGTTGACATTCACTATTCATCTGAGAATGTTTTCTTTTCTCATTCCCCTGGCTCTGCCTCCAGACCTCAAGTAGGAATGGCAAGTGCTATCTTGTTAGTCAGCAGCCAGGGCTACTGAGTGATAGCAAAGGAACTATAATTATAGGCATTTTATTCAGAAACGTTCTGATCTCCACAAAGAGGCTCACTTGAGTCCTGGGTGTTATTTTGTTTTTGTATCCCCTGTTGTAGAATGATTCAGACGCTTGATGAGATAAAAATCAATTCAGAATGATGAGACTTTTTACCATCCACAGAAACAGCTTGAAGGAGTTTGCCTCAGTCATACAACACCTTTTGGATATTCACTAGAATTGTGCTAGTCAGTGCACACTCTTGTTTATGAATCTGATGCTTCCTGGAGCTGCCCAAGAGTAACAGTTCTGCTATCTCTTCCTTGTTGCATACAGGAAATAGAGTTTCAGTGTTTAGCAGTTGTCTGCACTGGCTACCAAATGTTGTATAAATAAATCTGCTACAAAGCCCAGCCTCTTTCATTCAGGAATTCATTCATTCCTGTAACATATGATATATATTGAACACCTACTAGATGCCAGGTTGAAGGGAGAATTTGAGTACAGGAGTGACTGTAACAATCTTATTTCCTACTTGTAGTGTATAATCTTGGGGATAGTGGGAATGTGAACTAGGAACTGCAGTATATTATAAATGCTACAACTAATGGACAGTCAGGAACCCCTGGGAGCATAGAAGATAGAACGCTTAAACCTAACTCTTGGGCAAGAAAAAGCTCTGAGGAAAAGACAAGGCTAAGGCGTGTCTTGAAAGATACTTTTAAGAATTTACAAAGTTAGCAACACCATGCTAGAAAGGGGGAGGGTATCTTGCATGAAGTCTTAGGTTTAGGAAAGGTCACATATTAAAATAATAATAATAATATGTAAGAACAAGAGCACCTATTTCTGGTTTGCCTGACTTATAAGGAATTCTAACTGTATGTAATGGTTCTGATGGCAAAGGTTTTAAAAAGCCCATACCTGTAATCCTGGCACTGAAGAGGCTGAGTCAGGACTTTCCTGAGTTGGCTGCTATCCTGGTCTACATAGGGCATTGCAGTCCAGCATGGGCTACAGAGTGAGATCTTACCTCAAAAAACAAAACAAAACAAAAATATTTTAATGGTCTTTACATGTCAAAATAAAAAGTTTGGATTTTTAGATCAATCTATGTCAGAACTATGTCAGTTAAATTCTTGATCCTGGCTGGCAAGATGGCATACTGGGTAAAGGTACTTGCTGCCATGCCTGAAGACTGGGGTTCAATCCCCAGAAGCCACACAGCAGGAGAGAACTGACACCTAAGGGTTAGCCATTGACCTACACACACTGTGACATGTGCCCTCACACACAAATAAATAAATTTAAGAAATTGATTCTCATTCTTCTGAAGTTCATGTTTATCTATTGTATTGCTTGGTCAGTGATCCAAAAGAACTATGAATATTATTGACAATTGGTACTGACAAAGACTCTCCTTGACCAAGGTTTATTCAGGGTGAAATGAGCTCTCTTTTCAACAAGGGCTAAACCTTGAAGACCATCCTTGCTGTGCCTGCATAATCAAATTTTAACCAAATCCCCCTAATTCTGTAGGAAGCCCTTGTCCTTGGTATCTGATTTACCTCAATATGGGATTAAATTTCTGGCCTGCTTTCAGCAAGAACTCAGTTTAGTGAGAATCCCTCAACTCCTGTGCCTATCTTGTTATCTGTAAGTTTCCATCCACCGGCCCTTCCCGTCATTCTGCCCATTGTTATAAACTCCCAGCTGCTTTTTGTTATACTTGGAATGGAGCCCAGTTCTGTACTGATGTCTCTATTCCCCTGTAGCAGTGGTTCCTGAATAAAATCTACTTTTAGACTTTGAATACTGCCTGGCTATGCTTCACTTGGACAGCTGAGAACAAGGCATCGCCTGTTTGCTTTGAAAGACAGAAGTAGCATTTTTATCTCAAAGATCATTGCCTGTGTTAGCTACCTTATGATTGATCGGTATGGTTAATTTCTCTATTTAATGTTTTCCTCTACTATCAGTCAATATATCAGTGGACAACCTCCATAGCCTGTGAAGCAAGGCACTCATAATAATCGTGTAATTGAAATTTAGAGGAGCTGGAATTAGCCATCTGCTTTAATAAGCTATGCAATAAAAATAATAATCTGAACCAAGGCAGGAATACTGTGTGTAGTGAGGTTTGAGATGAGGTGACAGACTTTAAAGTTATTAATAAAGGGAATAGGGCAAAGTTTAATATTAGAGGTCAAAGAGAAAAAATACTGGAATAATATGCAAACTTTCAGCCAGCCTTTGTAGCTGGATAACAACATGTCTATGAACACTAAGGACATAAATTGCAAAGCAAATTTGAACTCAAATGAAATATCAAGGCTAAAGACTTTGGGAAAATTTATAGGTTATTACAAAATAATTAAAGTTATGAGTATGAACAAGATCAATGAATTAACTAATTAATTAATTGATTGATTTTATTTTATGTGTATGTATGTGCCTAAGTGTGTGTGTGTGTGTGTGTGTGTGTGTGTGTGTGTGTGTGTGTGTGTGTGTACCATATGCATGCAAGAGCCTGTGGCGATCAGAAGAGGTACTCTGTGGATCCCCTGGAACTGGAGGCTGCTAAGAACCAAATTTGGGTCCTCTGCAAAAGCAGCCAGTGACTGCTCTTAACCATTGAGCTATGTCTCCAGCCCCAAGAGCACCTAATTTAAATGTTTAGGATATAAATATATACAAAAGTAGGATGTTGGTTAATAATAAAACACATAGATAAATGGAGAAATAGTAGCTAACAAAGGCCTAACAGAGGGAAAAGTAGATTGAGAAGTCAAACAAGGAGACTGTAATAAAGGACCGACTGGCAGAAAGTACAGCGTGAAAAGCACTGAAGTGAGTACACCTCGTCGCCATCCGAGTGTGGTTTATGAAGCTGACAATAGTTATCTTGGTGGAGAAAATACTGTGAACCACAGTCTACAGTTCATACCGTGAACGAGAGATAAATGAGAGAAAAAGTAGAGTGTGGTGCTGAAGGGACGGCTCAGTGGTTAAGGTGCTTGCAACACAAGCATGAGGACCAGAATTCAGATCCCGCACAAAGACAGTGGGCGGGCATAATGGGATGCCTATAATTCCAACCTTGAAAGGAGATAAGGGCGTCCAAGAGCAAGCTGGCCAACAAGACCAGCCACTGGGGAACTGGGTTTGACTGAGAGACCCTGTCTTACATACATGTAAACACACATACACACCACACAAACATATAAAAATGATTTAAAAAAAAGTAGACTGTCCTTAAAAAACACCTATGAAAAGAGAACAAAGCAAGATGTCGGTTGAATAAGCAATAATTACTAAAAGAAAATATAGTCTTTAAGATGAAAAATAAGCATGATGAAAATTAGGTAGGGAAATTTCAATTTACCACTAATTATTTAATAAGTGTTAACATGGCATAGCAAAGGCAATTTATGAAACTGAAGACCAAGGTTCAGAGACGCAGCAGATAAAGATCTTTAATCCATTTTACTTTTAATTTTAAACATTTTACTTAATCATCACACACACTATGTGTATGAGGTGAATGTATGAGTGTAGTGTGCTCACACCATAGCGGGTGTGTGGAGGCAAAGACCAACTTTCAGGAGTCTTTTTTCCCCTTCCACCCTGGACTCTGGTGATGCATTTCAGGTGATCAGGCTTGTGCAGCAAGTACTCCAACCTGCTGTGCCAACTCACTGGCCCTGTCTTTTTATAGTAAGTGTTCTTTCTTTGTTTTCTAATTAATTGAATTTGTGATTATTAATTGAAGTTGATAATTAATTCAAACTCCCAGGCTTTTACATATTCTTCTGTCCCAGAAACACATCTGGAATACCATATTACATTTAGTTGTCAGGTTTTCTTAGGTTCTTCTTAACTGTGATAACCCTTGACAGCTTTGAAGAGTTTTGAAGGGATCAAGTATTTTGTAGGCTGTTCTTCCTCAGTTGGGATTTATATGACTTTTCATGATTAAAGTAAGTATTAGGAAGACCACAATTGTAAAGCAGCATTGTCATATCTAAAGTACTGGCCAGCAAGATGGCTCAGTAGATAAAGCAACTTGCCAACAAGTCTGAAGGCATAGGTTTTAGCCTTGAAAACCACACAGTAGAAGGAGAGGAACAAGTCTTCTACAAGTTGTCTTCTGATCTCTCAATCTCTCTCTCTCTCTCTACACACACACACACACACACACACACACACACACACACACACACAAAAAATTCTTTCAAAGGTACATACTATTAGCCTGTTTGTCAGTGTGGTTAATGATTTGTCCACAGAGGCAGTGTTTGTCAGGCTCCCACACTGTGAGGTTGCCCCCACCTCCCAGGCTGTGCTCTTTGGAATGAGTCACTAAGTGAAACCCTACTCTTGAAATAAGAAGTCATGCTCTATTTCATTAGGGTCTCCAAATAACTATTTGGAAACTTCTACATGGAAGGTTTGGCTCTTCTCCATCATTCATTTATACTTTCGATTGTACATCTACACCAGTATAGACTGATGAGTATTTATTTTGGTGTTTGGCTTATAATCCAACACCATTTGCTCTGAGGCTCAAGTTGCTAAACGTCTGGTCACAAGGGACTCTTTCAGTTGGCATCTCTGTTCTTTTGATGCATGTGAGAATTGTGGAGGGGGTGTGTATTTGTGTGTGCACATTTGCTTTCTGGCACTACAAGATGTTCAAAGTTCATAATGTATATTTCCAGCCCAGGTTCTAAAAACACCATTTTTAAAAGAGGCTTCTGTATTGAATGACAGTATAGAAAGTATAGTAAGATCTGACTCTTGGTATACTCATTGCTACTAGGGTCATTGCTTTTCAGTTCCTTATGATGACAGAGTAAGGAAACAATGCATAATACTAACCTAAATGTCTCCATAGATCTATAAATATTTACGTATTGCTATTAAGCTAATCACAGGTTCATGGCGTTCCTTACCTTTAACTCATTACAAAATGATTGAGCCAGGTTCTGACCTTTATTTACTTGTAACCTCCCATTCCAACAGTGAAAAACCTGACTCCCACCACCCACCATTGATTTACTTAATTTTTCAATACCAGTGTAAACAGAGTGGTTTCCAAATTATTAACCCATATTCCCGCAGGAACCAAACTGGCATCCACAGGATAGTGCTACATTCCTTTGCTGTCACTTTTACACAACTGCTTTGTTGTCATCTTTTCCTGCCATTTCTTCACTTCCTTCAGCAAATCTGTTTCATATAATGCAATTGTAACTTAATTATATTCTTTCAGCATAGTCTGTGCTCTAACCTGGGATCTCTGATTTTCTAATTTATTTTTTAAATTTTCATATTTTAAGATTCTCTCTGATTCTCTAAAGTTGTAGTTGTTTAATAAATAAATGCATAATATCATGCACATAACATTCTAGTATCATATACAATAGTTTAATCACCCCTAAAACATCTTATGTATTTTCCCTTGCCAATGTTCTTCTGCCCTGAATCTCTGGGAAACAGTGATTTGTTCAGTGTCTTTATAGCATTTCCCTTCCAGAATATCATTTAAGTGGAATAATATAGTACATATAGCCTTTCCATATAGCCAAAGCAATCTTAGAAAGAATGAACAAAGAAGACTCAGATTTCTAACTTCACAATTTCCTACAAATCAAAACAGTGTGGTATCGAAAGAAGGATGAGTGGATGTGAGCAAGCCCTTTTCATGCTGCAAGGCATCAGGAAGCACCCTTCCCCTATGCAGCAGTAAGATAGGAGTGTGATCCCATAATTAGAACTATAAAAATATCCCACAACATATATTCTATTAATTTTTGAGACAGAATTTGCCTATGTATCCCTGGATGGGATGACAGGTATACTACTATGCCAGACAATATTTTAATTTTCAGTCTTTTTTATGGGCAGAGTTTTTTCTATCTTGTTCACTGCTGTATCCCAGTGTACAAAATTGCATCACCATTCATTGATAAGTTGACTTCTCCCCCCCTCCTGAAATTCTCTACATAGAGGCTTCAGCATATTGAGTATCCAATGATTCACAAAATACACTTAATTTTCTTTTGGCCAGTGCCTTTGGATTTCTGTTCTTTCTGCCTGTAGAGTTTTGTTGTTGTTGGTAGTGTTCCTCAGTTCTGAAATTTTTTTGTTTGTTTGTTTTTGCTTTTTTTTCCTCCCCCAAGATATGTTTCTCTGTTGTAACTCTGGCTATCCTGGAACTCACTCTGTAGACCAGGCTGGTCTTGAACTCACAGAGATCCACCTGCCTCTGGCTCCTGAGTTCTGGGATTAAAGGCATAGGCATCTGCTGCTGCCATAGCTGCCACCACCCAGCTCTCAGTTCTGAAATTTTAGGTGCCCTCTCTGTGCCAGCATTCCCTAGACACTGGGAATATGAAGTTCAGTAAAACACTCTTTACTGGAACCAGTTAACACTTCACACAGCCAAGACAGACAAACTAAAATTTCTACTGGGCAAATGTAAAATGATGTAGCCACTTTCAGAATCAGCCTGGCAGCTCCTCAAGCGGTTACACAAACACAGAGTGCTGGCGTTTTCAGGAATTCTAGACATCAACTCTAAAGAAGAGAAAATTTATGTCTGTACAAAAGTTTGTGCTTAAACATTTAGAGCAGCTTTATTTGTTACAGCCACAGTAGAAACAATTCAGACGATCCGAGCATGAAGAGGTCAAGGTAGCTGGACAGCAGAGGCCTGTGCTACTGTTCTAACTAAAGGCCCCTGAGCCACTATACAAAACTGAAGCCTGCTAAAGTTTTCTAAGCACTGGCAATAGACTTTGCAAAATAGTCGACAAAAAGTTATGAAAGATCTCAAGAAGTGAGGAGAGGGACAAAAGATATAGGGACTGAGACCACTAGGACCTGGGTTCAGTCCTGAGCACCACATAAGCCGAGAGTGATGATTCGTGGCCCGTAATTCCTCAGGAGATGGAGGAAGATCAGAAGTTCAAAATTATCTTCTGCTCCATATTCAGCCTATGTAGTGTTGTGAATTGGCCAGAGCTCCCTCCCTGGAGCTCGCCCATCCCCCATGCTCCTGACACTCCCCACCCTCTGGCCAGGTAGCACCCCTGTGTCATCAGTCCCATATAATCCCAGTAAGCTTTGGGCTCCTCCTCTCATTGGATCTCTCTCTCTTTGGCCTTTCTCTCTCCTCTTTGGACCCCTCTCTCTGGTTCTCTCTCTCTCTGCCCCTCCTCTGTTATCCCTCTCTGTCTCCCCTTCTCCCCTCTCTCTTTCTTCTTCCCTCCACTCAGAAGCAGACACTTCGTGTCTCACCCCACCCCAATAAACCTCTTGCGTGAGACCCTACTGCCTGTTGCGTGGTGTTGTGCACTTTACTTTCATTGGTGCCCCTTCTGAGGTAGGCTCTCCTGATATCTCTGATCCCTTTGGGATCTGAACTACACCGGGATCCTAGCTATCTGCGGCACCCGCACAGGCTCACCTTTCACCTGACAGGTCGCTGGGTCCCACATGCAACACTGGCCATTTGGTAAGTTCCCTCTAGACTGACCATTCTCCTGGCTTATTCAATCTGGCAGGAGACCTCTCTCAGCTCAGTTTCCTCTTTCTCGTTGTCGAAAGTCCTGGCGCCAGGTGAACTGGGCCTCATCTCGCCCTCATGCCTAGCTGTGACGACAACTAAGACATTGCAGGTCTCTCTCTAGTGGTTCACCCTAAGCTTGGGGGACGCCCCACTTGGGCCCTGAGCCAAACTGTCTCCTACCCATGGGAACAATGCTGTCCATACACTGCCCTTGCTAACTTATCAGACTTTCCACAAAAATCTGGCCTCGATATCCCTTAGAAAATCAGTCAAAATGTCCATGTAATGGTACCCTGGATTCCAGTATTATTTGGGTTTTGTTTAACTTGTACCAGCAGTCCGGCAAGTGGAGAGAGGTTCCCTACATACACACATTTTCTTACCTATGTTCTAACCCGTCCCTCTGTTCTTCTTATTCCCCTACCCGTCCTCCTAGCTATTAAGTCCAAACCAGAAGACTCTTTCATTCTCTTTGACCCCGCCCATGAGCTGCTCCCTTACCAGACTCGATCCAGGGGACCCCACATCACCTATTTCCTACCCACAGTAATGAGGCCATTCTCTAACCCCTAGCTGGCTGCTCCAAACCTCTACCTCCCACCACTATTTAGCCTGCTGGCCCTTGGATAATAATCCTCTAAAATAAACAAAAAAACCTATTCGGCCCTGTTTTTCTCTCTCCTTTAAAATCTTTCTCTTTCCTTTTGTTCTAGTCTAACTCTAAAACTTTTCCTAAGCTATTTTTATGATTCTAACACCACCCATGTGGACCAACACCATCTTGGCTTTTCCAACCTTTAAAAAAAAAAAAAGCCACATGCTCTTAATGCAAGAATCAACAGAAGGTTTGGATTGATTGTGATTACTGTTTCTCTCTTTAAGTAAAAGGGTATTTTACTTTTGATATTATGGGAACACAGCAGAGACATTTTAGATTTTAAGAGTAAATGGTGAAATTAATATTTTTAAAGAAACAACGTGCTTTTAATATAAGAATCAAGAGATGATAGATCTTATTGAATTATGATTGCTGTTTCTCTGTTTAAGTAAAGGGTACTTTGCTTTTGAAATTACAGAAACACAGCTG
Organism: Cricetomys ansorgei; assembly: GCA_026225945.1. Lineage (NCBI taxonomy): Eukaryota > Metazoa > Chordata > Mammalia > Rodentia > Nesomyidae > Cricetomys > Cricetomys ansorgei. The sequence goes on along the minus strand of JAMJFZ010000597.1, from coordinate 1,395,474 downwards.
ACAGATTTTAGATTTTAAGAGTAAATGGTGAAATTAATATTTCATAGGATATGAAATGTAGCATAGGATCTATAACATCCTACTTCTATTTTTTATAAGACTATATGCTATTTAATATATAATTGCTAGATAGTTGATACACTATCACATATATACTTAATAAATAATTGATATGGGACATTTAATATGTATTATTAAATGTTATTTAATTAATAGTATAGTTATTGGTTATATAATATATGGTAGTTAATAATGATTATTATTAATAGTGGTTATTAATATCATTTATAATTGGTTATATAGACTTATAATCATACAGAGTGCTAAGATCTTTTAATGTGTTCAGACACAAACATGTACCTATAATACAGAGTGCTAAGATTCTTCAGTGTGTTCAAATATATACTTAAAATTATGCAGAGTACTGATACAATTAATTCCAAAAATAAGTTTTATTCGGCCTCTTGTGGTATATATATATATATATATATATATATATATATACATGTTCTAGTCATGCTGAGTATTAATTAAAAGTGAACTTCATTTGGCTCCCTATGTATGCTTTTAGGTTTAAATCCAAAGCAAGTAACTGAAAGCCAATATATGCTTAATATTATAGATATACTTAGTATATTGTAGATACACTAAAGAGATGGATTGTAGTCCTCAAATCTCCCAGAGATCTGCTGAATATGGCATTTAAATGTTTAAACTTTTCACAATAAACAGTGGCCATTCCTAATGGTAAACCTCGAGGTCTCCAAGAAGTTAATAGGGCTCTACAATGAAGACTCCACCTGGATCATGGTAAAGCTAACCACTGGGCGAAACTGACCTATGCCTCACCTGCTACCAGGCTCTACACTAACTGTGGACATGTTTGGGTTAGCTGCTTTACTCCGTCTAGTCAGGGTAAGACCAGCTTCCCTTAGTTCCTTCCCACAGGAAAAAACATATCAGACCTGGGCAGTCAGAGGCCTGCACCATTCTGACAGCTGGAGATCAACTATTGTTCTGCTCCCATGCATCAGATGACGTCTGCCCCCGGTGAACCAGAGGAGCCTCAGGGGACTGCTAGGTGATGGATCCCTGTCATTTTTAATTAATACACAGACCATCTAGATTCTATAATTTATCCTTCCTCAGATGTCAGATATATATATATATATATATATATATATATATATATATATATATATATATATCAGATCAAAATATATATAGTTATAGATAGATAGATAGATATAATTTATAAAGGTATTAAGATATATAAATGATTGGTTATATTTGGATATCAAAGGCTCAGAGGTTTAAAATTGACAAAACTCTGTATAAGTGTTCTTAATCTTTCTGATAAACTGGTACCATTATTACAGGATTTTAAAATTCCTTTGGTTGTTTGTCTTCAAAATATAGACATGGGGATGCTTCTCACCAGGCTATAATGTTTTTGTCCAGTTTGTATATCCAACATTCTAAATGCACAAGATGCTCATGATTCTGTCCCAAGGTCATGGCTTTTGATGATTCAAAGGTATGATCTGCTCCATTTATAAATCTGTTCCAACTGTTTTATTCACTGCTTTCTCTATAATATGTATTTCAGCACATGCCATTTGCTATGACTTGAAGGTATGTGTCAATACTTCAGTACACATGATAATGGTAACTTAAAGTATCTCTCTTTTTATAAATTTAGATTTCTCGTGAGCTTCAGGAAGTCGACTTGGATCTACCTCCCACAGGTCAGACTCCAGATTTAAGTCTCTCCACCTGCTCACTCATGAGGGTATGATTAATCTCTCTCTTCCCTGGACTTGGGAACCATTCCCCTTCCCACTGCCAAGACTATGGTCCTAAAGTCCAAATGTAAGATTTTCCTTTAAGTCTCCTAAACATAACCTCTGTTCCAAGCATATGTTCCAACAGATTTGTATTCAGGTGACTGATGCTGCACAAAATCAGCTCTGTGCTCCACACAGCTATAAGTGCTGGACTTGCTGAGAACTGATACAGACCAGACCAGTTCAGCAGATAACACACCTACTCCTGTCCACTCAGCTGGATCAGTGGACCAGATGCTTCTGAGGAATACTCCATTGCCTGACCCCCTTCCCAACTTTTGACTAAATTACCAGCCTTTTGGGGCCCTGACTACTACGACCCAATTTCAGCAGGAAGCAGTCTAAGAGAATGATGTCCAATTCCCTCATGCTGGTGTGAGGCCGGAGACCCCGGCCCTGGCTTTCTCTACTCAATACAATAATTATTGAGTACTTTCCAGAACTCCCTGTTCCAAGAACTAGTCTACCCCAGAAACCATAAAACAATTATTGTCAGGCTTAATTCAAGGGCACTGTGACCCAGCCCAAATTCCTAAAATGAGCGGCAGCTACAGCCGCTGCCTAATAGCCTTGGGCAAGGGACTTTACCCTAAGTGTACATTTCCTGGTGCCCATGACCTTGCTATATGCCAACACCAATCAATTTAAAGGTTAACTGGCCCCTACCTATCAAAATGGGAAAACAACTTGGGAACCAATCAACTTGTACCAATTCGGTTTGTGCCCAACAACTGTATAAAAAGCTTCACCATTTGCTCCTCGGGGCCGCTTCTATCCAGCGTGTTAGACTGGTCCCAGTGCACTGGAATAAATCCTCTTGCTATTTGCATCGATATCCCGTCTGTGAGTCTCTGTGGGGGTGCAGTGTCCCGGTTTGGGCCTTTGGGGGTCCAACACTGGAACTTTCAGTCAGAAGAAAACTCACTGACATTGGGGATATAACGTGTGTGATGCCTATTGGTGTACTTATTTAAAAGCCAAATAGATCTAGATCTATCAACGGATAGACCCATTAGCTCATATGGTTCTATCTAATGTCAGGCATCAGAAGGCTTACATCACTATTGCCCTAATTGGATACAATGAATTGCCCACTCCTGACTTCCTTGTCCAGCCACAGAGCCTGGACAAGTCAAACAACTTACCCCCATTCCTACTTTACCAGTCAGGCTCCTTGCCTTTTTAATAACAAAAGGGGGGAATGTTGTGAATTGGCCAGAGCTCCCTCCCTGGAGCTCGCCCATCCCCCACGCTCCTGACACTCCCCACCCTCTGGTCAGGTACCACCCCTGTGCCTGCCCCAAGACTGGTACCTGTCCTGTGTCATCAGTCCCATATAATCCCAGTGAGCTTTGGGCTCCTCCTCTCATTGGATCTCTCTCTCCTTCTCTCTCTCTCTCTTTGGCCTTTCTCTCTCTTCTTTGGACACTTCTCTCTGGTGTTCTCTCTCTCTCTCTCTCTCTCTCTCTGCCCCTCCTCTGTTATCTCTCTCAGTCTCCCCCTCTCCCCTCTCTCTCTTTCTTCTTCCCTCCACTCGGAAGCAGACACTTCGTGTCTCACCCCACCCCAATAAACCTCTTGCGTGAGACCCTACTGCCTGCTGCGTGGTGTTGTGCACTATTCTTTCATGTAGACTCCATCTAAAATAATTTTTTAAAAATCTGAAACAAAAAAGAAGGCATAGGCAAAGCTTTTTTAATGCAGAAAACATTTTCTTGAGAGGGGCAAACTAAATAACCTTTAGAGTTGTTTCAACAGAGCCTCTATGGAACTATCCATAGTTCTTTTTAGGTTCTGTTGAACAGTTGTTGTTCTGCAGTATATTTATAATTCCCTTTAAAATGTCAAAGAATGTCCACCAATTTCTGCTGATATTTACCTTCTGTTGCATTGCATCATCATAAACTTTGCATTGTAACAACTCACATCAAAGTTTTCCTTGGTACTCTTATGGCACTATACCCATAGTCTTTAAAACAAATTTTCATAGCCAGAAAAAGATCAAAATAGCTTACAAAATCACATTAATGATAGTAGGAAGAAATACCACAGGGCAGCACAAAACAAGATCTATACAGTTTATTGCAATCGTGGGGACACAGACTAGCATACTAGAACTCACTTGACCAGGGCAGTATAGCCATAAGTATAGAGTCAATATAACTGACATTAACTGTGGGTTGTGTGCATGAATAAATGGATCTTCCACAGTCTCAAAACTGTCTCAAAGCACAGTCTCTTCTGAGATTCAAAGCAATCTCTTTAACTGTAACTCCCCGTAAACTCAAAATCAAAAAGCAAATTATATACTTCCAACATACTACTACTCATTCATTAAGATATACTGCATATACCGGACATGGTGGCTTATTCTTGTCATCCCATCATTTGGAAGGCCAAAGCAGGAGGATTGCTGTAAGTTGGAGTCTAGTCTAAGCTACATATTGAGTTTCCAGGTCCATTTCACAGAGTGAAATGTCTCAAAACAAAACAAAACAAACAAAAACAAACAAACCAAAGATACATAGTAATACCGCTTCCTATAGAGACTTCTCTGATTCACCCAAGCAGAATTAGTTACAGGCTTATATAGATTCTCTTTTATTTTGCTTATATACCCTCTACGTCATCTGTGAGTGTTCACTGTGAGACAAAAACCACTCTAAGTACTTTAAACAGAAGGAGATGTTACACTATACAAGGGTCTAGGCTAGGCCTCTGTGTGTGCGTGTGTGGGTGTATGTGGGGGCTGATTTTTACAATACTATAGAACTGACCATCTTAGAACATGAACATACTTGAAAGCTGTGATTCAGTTCAGAAAGTCAGGATTGGAAGATTGGTCACTTTTTGGCTGAAATTGCCTCTTCACAGTCAAAGGAGGTAAACAGGCCTTGGGCTGCTGCAACCAAGTAACCACTGCCCTCTGTGCCATGTTTGCCAAGAGCAAATAATCAGAAGCAGAATAAGTAGTCCTTCAGAATTACTTGTCAGTGCAGCCAATTGGTAGGATCTAATTTACATTCACATTACTAGCTTAAAGAGAGTATAGAAAATCTTAGTTTGAGATCTTTTAGTCTTTTGCAAATAGCAAAGCTCCAGGAAAGAAGAAAATGGAAGTTCAGTGAGCCAGTCTGGGTCATTTCTAGTCATAGTGTCTTGTGGACTATATTTTGATGTGTGTTCCTTCACCAGAGGCTGACAAAAGGAAGCAACAATATCTGATTTGTCCTGATCTTGAATGCTTAGACAGACATAGTACCAAAAGATAGCTTCAGAATGAACAGTTTCTTTACAATCCCCCATGTGTGCTACTACTAAATTCAAAGGGAAATCTGGGGCATTATTGGCTTATTATTGGTTTGACACACTTCATGTTTCCTGAGTAGCATGTGCATGAACCAAAATAAGCTGGATTATGGCTTGGGATACAAGTGGGAACTATTTATCTAACTCAGCTATTTCTCCAATGAGAATTGTGCCAACAAATCACATTCTATTCTTGTTTATACCCAAACCCCAGAGCCACATATTTGGGGATTTTCCTAAATCCAATTTGATCACAGGACTTCAAGAAAAAGGCAGACTATCCTTGTGGAAAACAGTTTCTAGATTTAAGAGAAAAATTGCGGCTGCTTGGCAGAAGACTGATATAAGTTCCCGTTTTCTCCCCTTGAATGTCATTACTAAGTATTTTCTGAAAACTGTACTTCCTACAAATACGCTGTCTCCCATTTTCACACAACAGACTTAAAAAAGCATCCTTCCTCTGACATCCAATGACACTTACATAAAGTCCATAACTACCCTTGCCAACAGCTGCTTCTTATACTTACTTTACAGAACCAGTTCCCTGATCATGTTCACCTCTGTGCCTCACCCTTATCGTTTCCTTTTCTGAAATGCCTACTCTTTCTTGCTCTTTCAAGGGATACAGTTCTCTCCAGGTTTCATGAACTCTCTAGTCTTCATAATGGAGTGCCTATCCTATCTCTTCTATGAAGTTCTTTTGAGGAGTTCAGATCTTTAATGTTCTATTGCTTAACATGGTTTTCTTCTATCCCTTGTACTTGTCACTTTGTTGGGCCTATGTGCCTGGAATTTCAGTTTTTTTGTTATGTCATGGCAGTAACTCATCTTAGAATTCTTCTTACTCTCATGTATGAATTCAGTAATTCACCTGGGTTAAATGTATAATCATGGGTTAAGGGTGAGATGGTGACGACACAGTTACAATTTTTCTTAGCTTTTTATGTAATATACACTTGATGGTTAAAGCAGCTCAAATCTGGTCAACTTGTATGCATTGCGTTTCTCCTTCAATCATTGTAGACATTTTTATTTGAGACAGTGTCTCATGTAGCCTTGAGTGGCATCAAACCCTTCATGTAGCTGAGGATAATACTGAATTTCTGATTCTCCTGCCTCTGCCTCTGCCTCCTGAATTCCATGATCATAGGCAGATTGTAGGATCATATGATCACTATCATGGCCAGTTTTTTATGGGAGGCTATGGATAGAACCTGGGGCTCTATGCGTGTTTCAAGCACCCTACCAACAGAACTTCCATCCTCAGCCACAGAGAACTCTATTCTCCTGCTAATTACGATTTTCTTCGTGCCTACCTGGGACATATGGCAGGAATCTGTCAAGTATTTTTTAAGTGGGAACAAATCTGAGATTTCATGAGACATCAGATAGAATTGCTAGTAATAACTGGCTTTATAAATCTGGGGCTCAGGGTAAAATCTGAGTTTGAGGTGAAAGTCAGGAGTCATCGGCTATCTGAAGGCAAACTGAAGGGAGGGCACTGGATGAGATCACTGGACAGTATTCTACATCTACAGGAAAGATGGCTTGCTTATTTGGCTAAGGTAATGTAGGGTTCCTGAAGAAAAGATAGTGTAATCCTCAGTCAGAACGTAAGGAGATCACCACAAACACCATCAAATGCAGCCATCTCTTCCTGTTTTCCTTGGGCAAAGGCAGCAATTTCTTGGAAAGTTATGATATCACCAGGGTAAAGGAGCCGACAGTAGCATCTATCATTTATGAAATAGCATGTTAATAATTCACTGCTTCAATTAACATTTACTGTTAATCAAGATTTCATGTCTGAAAGCCTCATACCAAGGCTCAGCAGGTCAGTTTAGAACCAATCTCCATCTGCTTGCCATGGAGCCACAAAGACACAAATGCCAGGTCTTCTTAAAGCGGGAGGTGGGCGGTACCTTCCAGAGCAGATGCTCCTGAGAGCTAAGCTCCCCATGTAGTTAAGAAAAACTCGTGCCTCAAAATGGGATGTGATGACTCCCAAACTTTACCTCAAACTCAAATTTTACCCTGAACCCCCAATTTATAAAGACAATTATTACTGGGCAATTCTATCTGATGTCATGGGACCTCAGATTTGTATTCACTTAACAAGTACTTGTCAAGTACCTGCCATATACCTCAGCATCATTTAATCCAGGTAGGCACTAAGAAAATCATAATTAGCAGGAGAATAGTGTTTGTTCTCTGTGGCTGAGAATAGAAGCTCTGTCGGTGGGGTGCTTGACACATACACAAAATCCTGGTTCCCAAAGAAAACAGCTGAGTTTCTCTTTCTGAGAGATTATATATTAGTTGTTATTGTATTTCTTACATGTTCTGTAGTAAGAGCTTATGACTCTCTGTCTCTCCCTTTCTCCAAGCTGGAAAACATTCACTATCACCATCTCTATATATTCTGGAATAGTAGCATGCTTGGTCCTGTATTCCATCCTTTATAATCTGGTTATTTGTTGATAACTGTTTCTACAAAACAAAAACAAACTTAACAAAAAAATAATACTTTTTACTGAATAGGAAAAGAGAAAGAAAGGATGGTTTCTACTACTTGTTTTAACATTGTTGTTACTGTTCCAAAATGCATATAACCTTAGCTGGAAATACCTTAATTGTAGCAATCATCCTTCACTGAATTGAAATAACCTTAATGCTACTACATGGCATCAAATGATCAGAAATTCTGCTTCTTTGGTTTAAATAGCATTTATGTAATATTTTGTGCCATTTCCCCACCTATAAAATAGGAATAGTACAGTATAATTCAGAAGACTGTTTCATTAGAGGAAACAAGGATTTGCACACTGGCTGCCTCTGGGGAACACTAAAGCATTGGAAATATTTCTGCATCACAGGTGAGACGGAATTCTTTCATACCCTTAGGAAATACATGCAAGCATATCTCCTGCACTTTTACAATTATTCCTCTCAGCCTTTTCACTCATGTAACATTCAACAGCTGTTATGTGCTAGGTTTTCTTCCAGGAGCTGAGAATCCATTCAAAGCCCATACCCATATATAGACTGCAGTTCTGAAAAAAAAAAACTCTGAAAAAAAATTACAGAAATGAATTCATAGCTATATGAATAACATGACACGTCATTCAGTTACTCACTCTTCTGTCATTATTCTTCCTTCACCCTAATACTTTACCATAAACTAATAGCTAGCTTAGAGTAGAAAGACTATAGACAGTTAGATAAAAATGACTTAGAAAATATTGGATGACACAGTAATTGCCCATTATCTGCTAGGGATATGTTCCCAGGATCCCAGCTGAAGCGTGAAACTTTGGAAATCCTGGATCCTAGATATAAAGTTTTACCTATACATACATACAAACCAACAATGAAGTTACAACTTTAAGTTAGGTATGAGATTAATTAAAACACTAAAATATAACAAGGACAATAGTATATTATAATAAAATTACCAGAATCACTATGCTTGTTCTTTAAAACTATTAACACCAGCAGGAGCAACAACAAAAGGATTATTTTGAACACAACTAGTGTCTCCTTTGTGGGGTTTGTTTTGGTTTCTGTTTTTCTCCTTTTTTGATTTTTTGTGTCATTAGGGCTCAAACAAGGTGCTGATCGTGCATCCCCAGTCTGAACACAAGCTCTGTGATGCTGCAGCAGTTGATCAGATAACTGAGATGGCTGTGGCCTAACCGACAGGCAGGTGGCACACACTGCATAGATACACTGGGCCGCAGGACGCTTCACATCTTGGAATAAATAGAGCAAAATGATTTAGAATTTCATTGCTTTTTTCTTTCAACTTGCCATAACAGATTTTGGATCACAATTTACCAAGGATAGCTAAAATTGAAGAAAATTTATCTAATTTTAGCCAATAACAACCTGAAAAATTCAGAGAGATGTGGCTACCTTGATGCCGTAAAAGGGTCTGAGAATGCCTGAGGAAATAGAAGTCAGAAGACAGTACTGCAGGCACAGATTATAACTTCTGTTGCAGCTCTTGGGTGGGAATGAACGTCCTTGTTTCAGAAGCAGAATCTATCTTAGTCAATGGAACAGGCAAGTATAAATGACTGGGAAGGTCTAAACTTGTGGGATCTCTTAGGCCCCATTTATTAATGAATTTCAAAGCAGTAGTGTAGCAAGATTAACTTACTTTTTTGTCCTCCCCGGAGACAGGGTTTCTCTGTTGTAACTCTGGCTGTCCTGGAACTCACTCTGTAGACCAGGCTGGCCTCGAACTCACAGAGAACTGTCTGTCTCTGCCTCCCTAGTGCTGGGATTAAAGGTGTGTGCCACTACCTCCCGGCAACTTACATTTTTAAAAGCTAACTCTGACTTACAAGAGTAAATTCTGTAGAAGCAGGATTGCATCAGGAACTAGAAAAGTAATAAAGTGGAAAACAAAGCCAGTGGCCAGTTAGCATCACCAAGGCAGAGGTTTTCAAAAGCAAATGAGATTTAGGAATAGAGTCCTCTTAGTTACTATTACTATTGTTGTGACAAAATGCCCTGGTTAAAGCACCTGAAGGAAGAAAGTGTTTATTGTGGTTCACAGTTTAAGATACTGTGCATCACAGCAAGGAAGTCAAGGCAGCAAGGGCTTGAGGTAATTGGTCACATTGTGTTCACAGTTAGAAGAGAGTGAATATATCTCCATCCCACTCCAGGAAATGATGTCACACAAAATGGTGCAGATTTTCTAACTCATTAACCTAAACAAGATAATTTCTCACAAGCAAGGTCAGATTCTGTCCTGGTTTGCCTTTTGTTCTGATAAACACCATGACCAAAGGGCACTTAAGGGGAGATAGGGCTTAATTCATCTTATGTGTTATAGCTCATCACTGAGGGAAGTTACAGAACTAACTCAATGCAGGGATCAGGAGGGACTGAAGCAAAGAGCACCCAGCAACACTGCTTACTTGGCATGTTTCCAGGCCCATATTCAGTTATTCAGTGCCCTCCCCCTTCTCAGCTCTCACTATGAAGCCTGATACTTATCAGGTTGACTTGAACTCACAGATGTCTTGCTGCTTCTGGCTCCCAAGGGCTGGGATTTTAAGTGTGCAGTGCATCCCAGACATAGCCTTCAGGTATCACTCTCTTTTTTAAAAGCCCAGGTTCATCTAGCTCTCTAAAGATGGCATTGCCCACAGTGGACTAGGCTCTCCTTCATCAGGTGGCAAGCAAGAAAATATCTCCAAAGACATGCCCACAGGCTACTCTGATATAGGCAATCTCCCAATCAAGACTCATTCAGATAACCCCAGACTGTCAAGCTGGCAGTGGAAGTTAACTAGGGGATATTAACCTTATCAAGACAATTTCTTACCTCTCTCTCTCTCTCTCTATATATATATATATATATATATATATGTGTGTGTGTGTGTGTGTGTGTGTGTGTGTGTGTGTATATATATATATATATATAGATAGATAGATAGATAGATATATAATCAGATACCCCACCCTTACTATTTATAAACACATGTTTCCAAGACAGGAAACTCATTTTCACTGCAAGCTGTTAGCACTGTCTCTGTGCTAAATATACTTATATACAGTGTTAATGCTTTGATCTACTGCTTCAACTTCTGTTTGAAAGTGCCCATTTGTTCATCAAAATGCTGCTTTAATGTTATTTCTAAAATCTGTGTGACCTTTGTTAATAAAGTACTGAAATTTGTGAGTTTAAACAAACAATAAAAAAAGAGAATCCCTCACAGGCAAGGTCATAGGCTAGCCTAATCTAGATAATGCCTCACCAGTATGCATGGAGGCTTGTCTCCTAGGTGATTCTAGATCCTGTCAAATAACTGCCGACAGTTAGTTGGCAATAGGGCTGGATACATGAAGACGGATTGCTGGAGGAATTTTGAAAAGTCCAGGCTTGCTTCTTGAACTTAAATGTGTCCCAAGTGTTCAAGAACACTAGAGGCTCACTCAGTTTGAGTGAAGAAGAAAGGAGGAGAAGGAGGAGGAGGAGGAGGAAGAGAAGGAGGGGAATAATCAGAAAATCTGTCTACCCTGTAACCTCCACTGTTCCAACATCTACCAGCACTGGGGCCATGAACCAGGGGGTGCTCACTTGTGCCTGTAGAAAGAGTCTCATGAAGATTCCTAACAACTACAGCAATGGCCTCATTCAGATCACCAACATGAACTGAGTCTTTCTTTTCAAAGTTCCACCAACCCAAGGTATATAAATCTGTTGCATGGGTACATTCCAATGACATCCAGAAGCTGAGTCTGCTACACCATCCAAGGCCACAGCCCACAGTCACTATGAATCTACCCCTTGCAGCCCTTGAGTTATTTTCAGTTCTGGGCCTTGTGTACGCATCGAGATGGACTTTCACAGGTGTTCCTACCAGCAGATCTCCTCATGGAAAATAATTTGTCTTCCCCCAGCTCAGTACAGCAGGAAGACAAGGTCATGGGGACAAACAGCTTTTGTTTACATGAAGAGAAAATGTCCTTTGTGGTCTAGCTCCCGGGAAAGCTTGCTACTGTCCATACACTTTGTGAAACAGATAATTTCAGAATCTTGTCCCCAGTAAAGAGAATCCTCCCAATTGTTATCACCAGCAATGCATAGAAAAGGCTGCCCCAAAGCCAAGCTTTCCATTATTTCTCAAAACCAAACTTAAGTCTGTATATTCCCTAATTAAAAAAAAAATGTGTGTGTATAAACTAATTCTGAAAAACAAACCACAAAACAGGGGCAATAGATGAGTCAAAGCAAACATGGAGACTTAGAATCCTCTAGAAACGTAAGTTAGCTTGGAGGCAGGTGGGGAGCAAACCATTTTGAGGTGAGGTAAACTAACTCACAAATTAATTGGTGCAGGCAGCACCCACCCTGCAGAGCCTTTTATAGACAGCGTGGCTCCTTCTGCAGAACAAGCCAGGCACAGAGAGCCAAATAAATGCTTCTTAACACAATAATGGTGAGCTTTACTGCTCGACAGTGGACAAGGCCCAGAGTCAAGCTGGCACAAATCGTTTCTCTCCTGTCACACTATATTATCTAAAATAAATGTAAGGTCTTTGCAAGATATGCTTGCGTTTTAGGTTAAGTCATTTTTGATTTGTTTTTAAAAATCACTTTTAAGCCTATTTTCCAGTTTCCTCTTTAGGAGAGACTAAATTGAGTCCTGCCCCTGTTCTCCCTGACCTGGCTGTGGGCTCAGCCCAGGGAAGCTGCAATAAGCACACAGGGGGAATATGCTGGAGCTGATGTGATGCTAAGAGTGAGCCTCTTATTCGGAAGGAGTAAGGTAGCTTCTGAGTGAAGAGGAAGGGCAGAGGGAGAGCATTGAGTGACTTCAGGAGACAGCTGCAGGAAGAAAGGGGAGAGCTAACAGGAGTGGGGAGGGAGGGGGAGGAGGAGGCATCAGAAAACAATCTACAGGAGCATCACCTCTGGAGAGGTCACAGCAGTTCTGAGGTTGCCCCTCCCACTCCCCCACTGCACCATGCTCCTGATGCTCCTGTCCTCAGAGGACCTCACTCTCCCGTTCATCATCACACACCACAGCTCTGTATGAGTCGGCAGAGCGGCCAGTGAGAGCTTTGCTGCCCTGGTCCCACAGCCCGGCTCTGGAGGAGACCCCAAATCAAAAGCGATTACCAGCAGTGACTTTGATAGCCCAAGAATCGCCTATGCCCCTCACAGGTAAGCAGTGATGGGGGAGGAAGATCCTGCTGTCACAGCATTACAGACCACGGGGTGAAAAGGAAGCACAGAGGGTGCCTACTGCCCTGAGAGCTACATGGTACACTCATCACCATTTTCTTTGCTATTGTTTCTTGAATTATGAAACAAGTACACTACCAAACTCAAATTTAAAGTTAATTTACAGAAACTGAATATATACTTTCCTTTTACTTCTGGTGTCTGAGATCCATTCTCATATATCCCAGACTGGACTCAAACTGACTATGTACTCCAAAATGACCCTGACTTTCTGGTCTTCCTTCCTTCGTCTCCTGAGTTCTGGGATTTGAGACCTGTACCGGCATGCCTAGTTTTTTACAGTGCTGGAGATCAAGCCCAAGGCTTTGTGTATGCTAGGGAAGAACTCTACCAGCTGAGCTGCACCCCTACCCACTTCTTTTATTAATGCAGACACTGAAAATCTACTAGAAGATGTTTCAAGAGGCTATATTAACATATGGGAATGGAGGGTTTCTGTAAATCAGAAACTAATCCTGGGTTTGAGGAATGGTTCAGTGGATGCCACACAAGCATGAGGACATGGGTTTGGATCCCCAGCACCAACATAGAAAAACAGGCATGGCCACACACACACACCTGTTACCTCAGTGCTGTGAGAGGCAGAGATGGGAAGTCACTGGGGCCGGCCGGCCATGGGCCTAGCTGCAGGTTCATTGAGAGACTCTGTCTCAAGGGAAAAGTAATAAAACAAGTCACCTGACAGCCTCTTCTGGCTTTAGAGTGCATACATGTGCATTTGTACACACGCGCACACACATACCACACTCACACATGTACTTATAACAGACACACTCCCCCCACCCTCTCACACACACGCGTATACACACCAAAACTTGGTATCAGACTGGAAAGCAAATGATAAACTGGGAGACAACACCACAGTAAACCTAATATTAATGTTTAGAATAAAACCTTGGATAGAAACAATGATAGCTATTCTTCTCCCATCACACTAGCAAAGACTGCAACATGCTCAATTCTGGCAAAATTACAAGCATAATGCTTTCTGGACAGCAGTCTAGGAATGGGTTCCCAGAGCTCTAAATATCTTCATAACCTCTAATCTATAAATTAGACTTCTGGAATATATTACGAGAAAATGATATTAAATGAGGTCAAAGATTTAAACACACAGTTGTTCACTAAAGCACCATTTATGAGAGCAAGCCAAGTGTCTAGTGTTTGGAGAATGATTGGGGAAATTAGAGTAAGTCCATACAGTGAAACAAAATGTCACTATTAAAATGATAGACACCAGAAGTTTTGAATGGGGGCTTAAGAGGTGGTTTAGTAGCTAAAAGTACATACTTGCAGATGATCTACAGGGTGGGGGTGGTTGGAAGGTAGGAGACTCACAACTTCCTGTAGCTCCAGATAAAGGGGATCTGAGGCCTCTGGTTTCCACAGTACCAATACTCACGTACATATACACATAATTAAAACTAAATTTTAAAGTTTTTAACAACATAGAAAAGACTTTTTAAGTTATCATTACTATTTGTGTGTGATGTGTGTGTGATGTGATTTATGTGTGGTGTGTATGTCTGATGTATGTGGTGGTTATGTGTATTTCTGCTGTGTGGAGTATGTGTGTGACGTGTGTGTATGATGTGTGTATGGGGGTATGTGTGATGTGTCTGGGGTGTGTGTGTGTGTGTGTGTGTGTGTGTGTGTGTGTATGTGTGATATGTATTTGTGTGTGGTGTGTATGATATGTGTATATGTGATGTGTGTGTGTGTGTGGGGGGGGGTGATGTGCCTGATGTGGTGTGATGTACGTCCATGAATGTGTGCTGGGTGTCTGATATGTGTGTATGTATGTGTATGTGTGTGTGTCTGGTTTATGTGGGGGTATGTATGTCTTATGTGTGTGTATGATGTTTGTGTGGTGTGGAGTGTGTGTGTTATTGTCTGTGGGGTATGTATGTTGGTATATGTGTCTGATGTGTATGGTGTACATATGATGTGGGTGGAAATGTATGATGTCTTAGTCAAGGTTACTATTCCTATGATGAAAATCATGACTAAAAGCAAGTTGGGAAGGAAAGGGTTTATTCATCTTATACTTCCACATCACAGTTCACCATCAAAGGAAGTCAGGACTCACATAGGGCAGGAACCTAGAGGCAGCAGCTGATGCAGAGGCCATGGAGGGGTCCTGCTTACTGACCTGTTCCTGATGGCTTGCTCAGCCTTCTTTTTTATAGAACCCAGGACAACCAGTCCAGGGATGGAACAACCCACTAAGGGCTGGGCCCTCACCCATCAATCACTAATTAAGATATTATTGAGGCATTTTCTTAATTGAGGCTCCCTCCTTTCTGTGTGTGTGTGTGTGTGTGTGTGTGTGTGTGTGTGTGTGTGTGTGTGTGGTACAGGTAGAAGATAACTTTGTGGAGCTGTTTCTCTATCCATTCTTACTTGAATTCTGGGGATCAAACTCAGATCATCATGCTTGTGCAGGAAGTGTTCTTTTTTCTCCTGAGCTATCTCACCAACTCAAAATAGAAAGTTTTTAAAAATATTTCTTTTAAGATAAAATTATAAAATATTAGTTCCAGACTAGAGCATGATTTTAAATACATAAAATTTGTGAATTCCAGGGGGAATATATTAAAATGTTATCCAGTGGTGCTTGGAAAGATCGTGATTTATTTATCTGATTCATTACTCTCACCCTCTCTGTACATTTTTTTGAGACAAAGTCCCTTTCCATAGCCCAGGCTGGCTTGGAACTCACTATGTAGGGTAGGATGACCTTGATACTCCTCTTGCCTCAATTTCTCAATTGTTGGCAGTGAAGAAATGAACCACTTCACCCATCTGAGAATATGCTTTTATTATCAGAACAAAGAGAAAAATATTTCATACAAAAATCATATTGAAAGCAACTTTTGGAGAGCCTTGGAAAAATGGATGAACTAAAGTCTGGAGTGTGAAATTTACAAAAATTGGAGAATTATTTGTTACCTGAAGATAGGGAAAGTTTCAAAGATGATTGGGATGGGTCATGGCTAAAGAATATAAGAAGCCACTCAAGGGGCTGCTGCAGGCTAACCAAGACACTCTGAACCCCTGAGAGAAAATAATACTACAGGAACTGAATCAAATCAGATATGTTTGCTTTCTTTGTTTTTAGACTTGTTTATAATCCTAAAATTAAAAAAAAATCATTGATCATCTTTGGAAGTTACTAGGAAAAAGAACTATTATTTATAAAACAGGCAATTAAGAGAAGCAAGCACGTACATGAGGTTTTTTGCCCACACAGATTATACTATAGGATTGCATTTCTTAAATTGTGATCCCTGGACCATCAATGCTTCCTGATAACCTGCTCTGTATGTAGCCCTAATTTCACTGTAGACCTACTGAATCAAAATTCAGGGGCTAGGGTTGAAAAGAAAGGGTTACAAGTACTCTCTGCTTAAACTCTGTGACTGGTTTTTGTTCTGTTACTTTTTATTTTTACCAACTAGTTGTGTCATGTGGGTGTGGTCTTTCCCTATTAAAGAAATATAAAACTACATATTTGTGTGTGGTCTTACAGGGAAGAGACATGGGTGCATTTCAGCTTTTACAAGAATATGCAGGTATGGGCCTGCAGAGATAGCTTAGTGGCTAAGAGTACTGGTTGCTTTTACAGAGGACCCTGGTTCAGTTCACAGCACCCACGAGGCTCACAACTGTCTATAACACCAGTTGGGGGATCTGATGCTTTCTTCTGACATCTGAGGGTGCCAGACATACACATGCTGTACATATACATGTGCAGGCAAAACACTCATACACATAAAATAAAATAAATCAGAAAACACACACATATGCACAGGTATCCAAGAACTGTGACTCACACCTGTAATTCCAGCATCAGAAGGTGAAGGCAGGAGAATCAGGAGTCTGAGGCCAGCCTGGGCTATGTCAAACCCTATCTCAAAAAAAAAAAAGAAGACAAAAATAATATACAAGTCAACCTGGCAGAGGTGAGGATCCCCCAAACACTTCTGCCATCTCTATGTGAAGATAGCAGTGGAACTTGGGGCCCAAATCCTGGGTAGGATATCAGTGATCTATTGTTCATTGCTACAGCACATAGAACTTTCCCCTGCTAATACCGAGACAAGGTCAGGTCTTCCTAGCTAGTAAGTATGTAATCCCAATCTCCTTTAAACTATCGTACACTGCAGTGGTCAGGAAGCTGATGGAACCTTGACAAATCTGGATAAAGACAACACTAAATAAGACAAAACCAACAAGTACAGTATACAAACCATGACTCAAAAGTCCAGCACAGAGGAAAACATAAACTTAAAATAATGTACAGAGTTTAATTAGTCACTATTCATCAATATTAGCTCTTTAGTTGTGATAAATACCACACGGTGATATTGGATATTAACCTTGGGGGGAACTGTGTAAGGGACACATGGGGGTCTTTCTACTAGCTTTATAACTTCAGTAAGTTTAAATTTTTAACAAGACGAAAAGTTTATTTAGTCCCAAGGCTTTAGCTCAAGGTAGCAAAAGGCCCTGGGTTCAGTTCTCTGTGCCACAAAGAAGATGTTAAAGATTTTAAGTCTACTTTAAAGTAAATTTTCTTAGACAAGGCTCAGGTTTTCCCTCAGACACGCACACAAGTGGAACGCAAGACAGGACAGTGGCTGCCACTCTTCTCACCAGGTACACCCAGTTTCCTCTGGGACCAAAGTAGAAACCAATGCAGAAACACATCTATCTGATACTTCATTCTTATATTGCTTGTATTAAAAAGTGCCTTTAAAGAGCTGAGCGGTGGTAGCACATGCCTTTAATCCCAGCACTCAGGAGGCAGAGGCAGGCAGATCTCTGTGAGTTCAAGGCCATCCAGGTCTACAGAGTGAGTGAATTCCAGGACAGGCAGAGTTACAACAGAAAAATCCTGTCTCAAAAAAAACTGAAGAAAAAGAATAAAAGAAAAGGAAGTGTCTTTAATTATAATTATACATATTTTTAGGGCACAAAATGTCATAATTTATAAATACAATATGGAAAGATTAAATCAAACTGATTAATATATGTATTACTTAATGTCCTTATCTTCTCTTTGTATACAAACCACCTTTAAATACTGCTAGCTTAAAAAAAATTATTCTGCTAGCATACAAAGTGATGGGTTTTATTGTGGCCTTTCCATAAACACATGGCATTTTACTTTGTTCCTAATCATACTTTCTAATCTTCATATCTTTTAAAAAACATTTTACTTAAATTTTTTCACACAATGGATTTTGATTATATTTCCTCTCTCCCAGCTCCTCCCTGGGCTTTCTCACCTTCATACTCACCCAACTCTATGTTCTTTCTATAGAAAACAAAAGCAAACAAAAATCTCCAGCCCAGGCAATGCCTGATGACAGCTAAGACTCTTACAAGGTATACAGATGCTTCCTCGATGGACCACATACCTCTTGGTGACAAGCTCTGGCCCTTAATTTCAGAAGAACTGAGGCTAAGTAGAAATCTTCCCTGCAGAGGTATGTATGCCATGCTCTGGTCCACCAAGCACGTGCCATGGCCTTCTGACCCGAAAACTGAGACAGCAGAGGCCACACTGCCTAGTTTGCCAGCTCAAGAAATGTGCAGCGCTCAGCCTTCTTGTTGATCAAGATGATCAGGCAAGAACTTTAGCATCAGGACACACCTGGGAAGCCTCCTGCTCTAAACCACAGGACCATCTTCCACTTAAACATGCCTGTGCTACAGCGCTGTCCTATGGACCTATGTAACATGCTAGGGTAGGCTGTTGCACTAAATCGGGCCTGGTGCCCTGTAATTCATTTTTACTTGAGACATAGGAGTGAGTCAGAAATAGACCTAACAGATACCTGAAAGGGTCTAGGACACAAATGGTGGGTTACATAATGGGTATTAATCCTCACTTCTACCTTTCATAGTGCTGAAAAGTATGTATGGTTTCAAGTTTCTCAATTTTAGAACCTAGACAAAGGCCTCAATCTTTTGCCATCATAAAATTCTCAATAGCAAGCAAGGTTCTTGACACATAATATATGTTTAATGTGTTTAATAATTGTTATTTATGTGTTAAATTATATTTAATTGTAGTTTCCTACGTTGTTTTTCTTGAATAGAAAATAACTGATAGCGTGTCACAACAAACACTAACTCTTAGGCCATGTAATTTTTCTTGGTAAATAAATACAGTAGAATCACAGTTGACTAGGCCAGCTTGCTGGAGCTTTGACTTAAAATCTGGCCTGCAACCTAAAGGCCCCATTCACCAACAGGCCTTTCTTAGTGCAAGTCCCAACAGTTTTAGCCTGATATTACAGAATTCTAACCTGATCATTTTATGTTTAAAATGAATTAGAACAAATATGAACTACTCAGTGCAACTCCTTCTTCAGATGATTGTGTTCCCATATGAGAACATGTAGAGAGAGAGCACAACTGAAACAGAGGTGTACCCCAACTAGGACACAGCTCTTGGATACACTACAGGACTGTATGCAGTCTAATTTGTTCCTTGAGAAGGGAGCAGTTGGGTCAGACAAGCCCCCTAACCCCATCACCACTGTGTTGGCTCGCAGAGACATTAACGATCTGAGCAGAGAATTTCCTTTAAACAGCCCTTGCGGTGAGTGCAAGGTGAGTCGTGCTCATTGTTCCGTCAGGTGCAGGCTGCATTTTTTCTGAACCTGCTCTTTTAATCCTCTGTGAGCTGTCCACATGTGTAAGGCCTCTGCTCTATTACCAGAGTGTAATCTTTTCGCTTTTCAAAATAGCTGCTTTCTGGAGCTAGAAAGCTTAAATAGGGCACCAGAGTGCTAATCAGCTCCTGTGGGGTGTGGAGTGGTAGGAGGCTGTGTAAGAGTCACAATACAGCAGCAGCAGAGTGAAGAGTCCCTTGGTCTGGCACAGGGATACAGTAATGCTACCTTTAGCTCCTTTTCCATAGACATTGGCTTTCATTGTAAATAGTGTAATAGGCGGAAAATGGTGGTAGGGCAGATGACATACACTTCGCCAGTAGAAACATTTTGTAGCCTTTAAATTCCCAGTGGAAGTTTCTAGACTAAATTTCTCACCATAACATAGAAAATAATTCTTCTGAAACATCTGCGGTTTTTTTTTTTCTTGATATGGAAACACAGGTTCACTTTTCTGTAACTTTCTCAGTCAGGATTTTTGTGTTCATATTTGTTTAATGATAATGCAAGTCTCATAAGTTCCAATTCCATAATCAAAAAAAAGAGCTACATGTTTCTGTAGGGTTAATATTATATTTTGTTAAATTGATACACATTTCAAAATATAATGGAAGTCATTTAAACTAGAATTTACTTTGAGACAGAAAATGCCTCTCTAATTCTGTAGCAGAGCTAGAAAAAGCCCAACAGAGGCAGTAAGGAAGGTGGAAGCCACAGTCTGGTACCTGTGTTCTCAGAAGAGTCCAAAGAGGTGTCCCCCAGTGTGTTTAGAATTAAGTAAAAGCAGAAGGCAAGGAAACCATGTGTCAGAGGGCTCTGTTGACCTGGGGCAGGAATGTTAAATCTCCACTCCATTTACTCCACATCCAATCTAACAGCAGAGCCTTCCAGCCATTTAACATTCAGGATGGCATCCCCTATTCCTAACTTCACTCTCTCAGCCTGGTCTAAGCCACAACACTAGTCTGTTCTAATTTACTCCCAGCTTCTCTTCCTTCTTTTAGCTTTTTCATTCCCCACTTCAAGCTTAGTCTTTATATGACAGTCCACATTGAAAGTAAGCTTTCAAATCATATCAAATCTGTAAAACGGTATAAATGAAAGAGTTTATTTTTGCTAAGATTCGACTCAAAATTCTGTAAAAAGAACTCATTTGTGGTAGAAGTAATGAGAAAGGTTACTCTTCCTGGTGGTGTCAATTCAACATAGCACAAGAAAATGCTTTTTATCTGGAGAGGTGTTAGGATGATTTAGATTATTATACCATAAAACTTGTGTATTATTTATTTATTTATTTATTTCTTCTCTTATGTAATACATCGACCCTATCCTCCCCTCCCTCCAGTCCTCCCAGCTCATCCCCATCTCCCCTCTCCCCCAGATCCAACTCCCCTCACATCCCCTCAGAAAAAAGCAGGCCATCCAGGGTTACCACTTGAACAGGGCATATCAAGATGGAACAAAGCCAGGGAGGAGCCCCCACATCAAGGCTGGATGAGGCAACCCAGCAGGAGGAAATGGGTCCCAAGGACACGTAAAAGGGTCAGACACCACTCCCCCCCCCCCCCGCCCCACCTTTTAGATGTTCTACAAGAACACCACGCCAGACAACAATAAGATATATGTAGACGACCCTGCAGGCTCTGTCTGCGGCTGCAGTCTCCATGAGCCGCCAGGAATGCTGTCAGTTGACTCCATGGGGCTTGTTCTCCTGGTGTCTTCTACCCTTCTTGTTCCCACAATTCTTCTCCCCCCTCTTCCTCGGGGTTCCCTGAGCTCTGTCCAATGCTTGGCTTTGGGCCTCTGTATCTGCTCCCATCAGCTGCAGGAGGAAGCCTCTCTGATGACGCTTAGTCTAGGCACAGATCTATGTATAAGCAGACCAGGATACTATTAGGAATATCTCCGGGGCTATCCAGTCGGCGGTTCCAGGACAGCCCTACAGTGTCAGGAATGGGCTCCCTTGCTTGGCATGGGGTTCTGCCCCTCCATTGTCCCAGATGATTCTGCAGGCAGGATAGGTTATAGGTCGAAGGTTTTGTGACTGGGATGGTATCCTAGTCCCACCACTGGAAGCCTTGCTTGGCAAATTGATGGAACTAGAAAAATTATCCTGAGCAAAGTGATCCAGTAGGGACACATGGATCTCCCTGGGAAGGGGAAATAGAACAGATGTTGCAGGTGGACTTAGGGAGGATAGGAATGGGAACAGGAGGGATCAGATCAGGAGAGAGGGATGGAGGGACAGAATAGAGGGAGAGAAAGCCAGAATTGGGGGACATTTAGTTGATCTGGAGAACTAGTTCAGTGGAAACTCTCTGGAATCTACGACGGTAACCCTAGCAGGGATAGCTAGTAATGAGAGATAGGGAGCCTGGACAGGCCATCTCCTGTAACCAGAAAAAGCATATCAAATCTTATCAGCTGATGCCAGTCCCCTGCCCAAAACCCTCCAGGATCTCAGTCCCAGATTGAGATTATGGCTTGGACTCTGCACATCTCAGGGCCCCCTAGCTCTTGTGATCTCTGATCATGCTTTCTTACTCACTCTGCACTGGCCTAGGCAATGGCATCACCCTCTATTGTGCTGTGCTTCAAGCCAGACCCAGTACAACTCTCACAATTCCTTTCAATCTCTGTTCAAATGTAACCTTATCTGAGATGACTTCCTTGACAACATGCATAAAATAACAATCTCCCAGTACCCCATCATTTCTGTTCTGACTTATCTATTTTTACCACACTACTGAATACCATATATATCTGTTACAATTTTGTCTCCACCACCATGACGAGTACTAGAAGTTTTATTACAATAGGAACTTCTACTGTCTCACCAAAATCTAGAATAGGCTGTGACACATAATATGTTTTCCATTAACATTTGTTGAGTGAATGAATGAATGAATGAATGAATGAAAGTCACGTTCAACATTTTACTAGAAAACAAAGCCCAAATTATAACCCAGGGACAAAGCTAAGCACTAGAAGCCATAGAGCCATCATAGCACAATGAGCAGGCATTAGGGCAATGTTCTAGGTCCCCCCTTTTTGTTGCTATGATAAAAACATCCTCAATAAAATCAACTTGGGGAGGAGGAGAGGGTTTATTTTAATCTGCACTCCCAGGTCACAGTCTATCAGTGTGATAGGGCAGGAACTCAAGCAGGAACCGCAGCAGAGACCACAGAGGTAGGCTTCTTACTGACTTGCTCTCTGTCTGGCTCGTGCTTTGCTAGCTTTGTTACGCAGCCTAGGCCCACCTGCCTATGAACTGTCACCCACAACAGGCTGGGCCCTCCCACACCAATCATCAATCATGGTAATCTCTTATAGACATGACCACAGGCTAATGTGATCAGGGTAATTCCTTGACTGGTTCCCTCTTCTCAAGTGTCTATAGTTTAATTTTAATAAAGTTGACAATTACAAACTAACTTGTAAAAGCAGAATGAGTGAAGAGATGAACCCATGATCCAAAAGTCTGAATCTTACTTTCATTTTCCACCAGATATTTGATATGGGCTGTGTCTCCCAGGTTGGAACCTTCTTGTCTAATTCTGAATCTGTCCTCAATTCCTAGATTAGTCACGGGGATTCTTCAAGGTTCCAGAGAGATTAGCTTATATTTGTCTCCTATGTATCGCCAGTGTCTAAGTATTGCTAAGAACAGGCCATAATAAACAAGTGCTTAATAAACAAGTGCTGAGTGACTGAAATTTGAATATGCTGAGAGTATGCTTGCAACTTCCAGGAGTTGCAAGCTCAAAAAAGGGTGGAATGTAAGTCTCTGGCTGGGGCTCTGTGAAGGTCATCCACAAATAATATTTTTGTTCTCTTTCTAGGGTAGCAGTTCTCAAGTTGTGGGCAGTGACACCAAAGGGGTCACCAAAGACCATCTACATAGCAGATATTTACGTTATAATTTATAACAGTAGCAAAAATACAGTTATGAAGGAGCAACCAAAATAATTTTATGGTTGGAGGTCATCACAACATGAGGAACTGTGTTAAAGGGTCCCAGCATTAGGAAGGTTGAGAACCACCGCTCTAGGGTCTTTGTAACATGGCATAGACCAGTATTTACCTGGGAAGAGAAGATCGTGCTGAATCAGGAAAAAGAGGTCTACTCTATGTTCTAGAAAGCAATGAGCATGGAGTTCAAGCAGGCCCTGCTCTTGACCTTTTAGGCCTAGCACTAAAAATAAAGCATCCTACCCCTTTTTACTACACAATATGTTGGTTTTGCAACTTTAGTATACTTGAGTGTAACTTTTATGGACAAAATTCTTATACTTTTGTCCTTGATTTCTGTTTCAGTCACACAAGTCCCTCCGCAGAGGCAGTCTGGTGTCATGTTCTTTCATCTTTAAATTGTCCTTTAATATGTGAGCTGATCAGACAGCTCCCTCTACAGTCTCCCTGGAACCTTTATATCTTTCTTTTTTTCCCTGTAGTAGTATATTTTGTTTCTTGAACAACAAATTTCTAATACTTTTTAAGGCCAACTTTCCATTTAAAATCTCAAGTGGCAGAACTGTTATCATTCCGTTTTCTTGCCTTTCTACCACATTATAGGAACTTACCTCTTGCTATTTTCAAATCTAATACAGCCTTTCCAACTTTTTCTGATCTCCATATTACCAACAAATTTCTCTTACTGGTAAAAACTGGGTTCTGTATTAGTCAGATTCCTGAAGAGAAACAACTAACAGGAGTGTGTGTGTGTGTGTGTGTGTGTGTGTGTGTGTGTGTACATCTATACACACACAAACATACATATACACGATATGGTAATATGTGTATATCTAGGAACAGACTAACATACGTATATTAAGGCATAGACATACACACGTAGGGACAGGGGGAGAGAGAGAGGCTCAAATCCTTATAAAGCTAGACAGTTACAAGATCTATAGTGGCAAGCTGGAGACCCAGGAGAGCCGACAGTGCACACTCCAGTTTGAAAGACAGCAGTTGCTGAAATCCAAAAACTATGCTTCAGCTGGAGTCTGAAGGCAGAAGAAAACTGATGACCTAACTTAAGCACTGAGTCAGAAGTTCCCTTCAGCTACAGCTCTTTTGTCCTATCCAGGTATTCAAATTGAGGGGCAGAGATCCATCCACAAAAGTATGGTGAAAGTACTTTACTCTGCCTACCAATTCAAATGCTAATTTTATCAAAACACTATCACCTACAAACCCAGAAAAATGTCTGACCAGGTTAGTTTGTATTTGTCTCCTATGTATCCCCAGTATCTAAGTGCTGTTAATGTAGTGGACAGAATTCTCAAGGTTGCTAGCAATTAAGACATTTGTGTTTAGGTGGCTACATTTAAGTTCAAGGACAAGACCATGGTCTGAAAAGAGAACTGTCAAGAACAAGGCTGGACCTTGCCAGTTCAGAGTCTAGACTTTGAAGCCAAAGTCTAGTTTGGGACCCACTCTAAAACCAAAGTATCTTGTATAATTTTTTCCTTCATTCTGGTTTCTTCATGTATAAAATGGAAAGGATAATACTACTTATTTCATAGGGCTGTTGTGAAGCTCTAGTTAAATATGTAAGTTTTAATAAATAAATTCTAGCAAAAAGTAAGTTTTCCAATGTAGTTTACAGATAATCGGAATAGAAAACAATGCAGAAGACTAATTATAGCAACAATTCCCTCCAAGATCACTAAATCATAATAAATCTTTCTTCCCTTCCAAGATCACTATATCATAATAAATCTTTCCTCCCTTCCAAGATCAGTATATAATGATAAATCTTTGACTTTCCTTCCAAGATCACTATATCATAATAAATCTTTAACTTTAGAAAAATAAAGTTTGATTCTTAGAATAAAAGAGCTCTCTTCCTAGTGTTAGGGAGATGGCTCAGTGGTTAAGAGCACTTGAATGCCGTGCTCCCAAGGGAGGGCAGAAGAGGATGTTGGATCCCCTGGAACTTAAGTTACAGACAGTTGGGAGCTGCCATGAGTGTTAGGAATCAAACCTGGGTCCTCTGCAAGAGCAACAAGTGCTTTCAATCATTGAGCTGTCTATGAGGTAAAAGATTAATTATGATATTTATGATATTTATCTTGGAAGGACACTTTGAGCAGGGGCAAAAGAGACTTCACCTTTCCTCATACTGACTTTCTCTTCTTAGCCCTGGTAGCAATGATTATTCCCCTCCAGGACACTTGGATAGAGCTACACAAGGGAAGGCTCTAGGAAGGAATAGACTAGTCAGCACCACCAGATTATTCTGGTGAGTTCCATTGTGTGAACTGCAGAGGAAAGGATCAGTCCTCCTGGGAATTAGGAGTCCATAAAATATCTGATTGCTTAGTGGATGATGAAAACTTAGAATGGAATGACAGAATGAAAACGACAGTGAGCCCACTGGCAAGGTTAGAAGAGAGAATTAAAGCCACTAGCCCAAGAGATCCCTTGAGCAAGACTATACAATGGCCATTGCCTACCCTAACCATTTCTAAGTGTTATGTGCTAAGTAAATACAAAAAAAAGATGCCATCCTGAAGACTTGTGGTTCAAGATGGCAGATTGAACGCATTTTTGCCTTCTTTAATCTCTAAAGCTATTAAAACCATAATAAAATTATATATGTGTACACACACACACACACACACACACACACACACACACACACACACAGAGGCAATTAGAACATAATGCAGAAGGGAAGTGTGAGGATAGCATCCTGACAAACTGAGCATGCTTCTGCAAACTCACAAAGGTAGAAGAGTGCTGACATACCAAGGAAACTGGGGCACTCAGTCTGCAGACAGATTTATAGAAATCCTAGACTAATACACCTTAGATCTGCCAAATGCCTGTACCCAGGAGGTAAGGGAATTGAAGGTTAAACCAAACAAACAAACAAACAAACAGAACAACTGAAGATTTGTGTAGAGAACTCTCTCTCAGCCCTCTTTACAATAGAAAAGAGTCTGACAGCCCAGTACTTACCACCAGGAAAAGAAGTACTACAGAAATTAAGTGAGCTGGCGAGGGAGAATTAGAGTATCTAATAAAAAGTACTCTAACATTAACATTAGGCCCCACCTTGCCCCAGATTTGTATTTTCTAAGAATCCTTTTAAAAGGAACTTTCCCTAGGGGGCTGGAGAGATGGCTCAGCAGTTAAGAACACTGGATGGTCTACCAGAGAACCAGGGTTCAAATCCCAGCACCCACATGGAAGCTCACAACTATCCGTAACTCCAGCTCCAGGGGATCTGATACCCCCACATCAATGCACATAAGATTAAAAATTAAATAAATAAAAAGAAAGAAATTTTCCCACCAGCAAGCTGACCACACACAGAGAGCATCTGTCTGTTCTTCCCACAGCTCCCCACCCCATCCCTGTCCCAATTCTTTGCTAAGAGCAGGTGTTTCTGTTGTCTGCTGCTATATAACAAGTTATTCCCAAACTTATAACAAACTACAGAAATACACACAAGGAGATCCTAAGGTAATTCTGGGAAGTGTGCAGTTATCTCTTAAAATTGATGCTATTGAAAAGACTAGCTCTTGTCATCTATGACTCCCCTGGGAGAAAGATGTATTCCAATCAGTAGCTCCTCCTATTTCCTGTGTCTGGACTATCATAGTCTCTATGTTCACTGCATTGCCTGGTTAAGCCACACTATGATCGATGACCCAGACTATTTCAATAGGGTTATTCTCAGAGACTAATAAACAGACGTTTTTCCAGAAACCACACTTTCCCCATTTGTAATGTTTTCCATAATTGCCAGCAAGCTGTTTTGAAAACTCACATTTTAATCAGTTGCTATGATTTGCATAGGGTTTAAGTGTGGAATGATGGGTTGTTCTGTTCTTAACTTACTAACTCCTCCTTTGATTATGTAAGGATTATTGTGGTGCATTGGCTAGAAACTTGGTTCTAGTGTAGTCGGTTGAGGTGCCGGGGCTTTTAAGAAGTAGGACCTAGTGCAATGGACTAAGGTTGATCCCACAGATTTAGTTTTCCAAGGGATAGATTATTTCGAAGAGCTCACCCAATGCACTTGACTCTTCTGCATGTATCTGGTTCCCCTTCTGTTTCTCTGCTGTGTTTGATGCAGAAGGGAAGGATCAATGGGAAACCAAACAGAGGCCTGATCTAGGGATTCTTTAGCCTCCAAAACTGTGAACTAAGTGGGCCTCTTTTCTTTATAAAACAAACTACATCAGGTATTCTGTCATGGAAACAGCAAATAGGTATCATGACATGGTTCCATTTAAAATATTTAAGTGGCTTCCCATTTTGCTCTTATAATAAAGGTAAGTTCCCATAACTAGCACATCAACAAACTTTATTCTCTCACCATCTAATACCTTTATTTTTGTATTTCTTAAGCCTGATACTACTATAGAAGAAATGCTCTTGCCAGCCCTAACTCCCCCAGAAGTAAAAAGCTTTCCTGGGGAAAGGACCAACTCTTGTTTGACCTTTGGTTAAACAACGTTTCTAGTTTTAGCAGGTGGTTCAATGGGAGAAGAACAAGATTCTCTTCTTGAACATGCAGAGAGAGTCAAATGTTGAGGTGTTTAAACTGTTTTTTTAATGGTTTCTATAGAGAAAGACAGAATAAGCCCTGACCAAAACTGAATTAAACTACATCAGGTATGTTAACTCAGGTCAGTAAAAACATGAAAACCTTGTTTAGCAAGGTTAAGTCAGTAAAAGCAATCTATAATTGAGAAAGTCACACATTTAAAGTTTTTAAGAAAAAATGTTTTCACAGTCAAAATAAAGGATACCTTTACCCAGTGCAGTGACCACCAAGCTGGAAGTGTAACTTACAGGGATACGCACTTAGCAGTTTCTAAGGCTCTGTGACATCAGACATAAAATCTCCAGCTAACTTCTTTTCCTAGTTAGACTCACTAAACAGCTTCTTTGTTGTAAGGTGTTTCATTTTCATTTGCCAACAACAACAACAATTAAGTCAACCTAACTGTTAACTTTCTTAATTGACATTATTTTAGCAAATTGGCATTCTAAGATTGGTCACTGGCTTCCCATGAGTTTATTGGACCTGAGTTCATATTAATAACCATTTTTAACTATAATCATGCCAACAGTCAGGTCCATCATGAGTTTGACAAGGAGAGGGTTACCTCAAGAATCATTCTGGTTGTTAATCAACTTCCCAAGGGTGATGTCAGAACGTTTTTCAAGCATATATATTGCATTAAAATGGGAACACTTATACACACGGAGCCTGGACCTCTACTCCCACCAGGTACAAGTTCTATCTGTTCCCACCTCTTTCAGAGGATAGAGAAAAGGAGAAGTGGACTCACTTAAAAAGGGAGGGACTGAAAAGGTACTCAAGCAATGGGTAAAATCCTCCCAAAGTAAGAAAGAGAAATTAACCATCAGAATCATGAAGCTAAGTACCAAAAATGATAAATGCAAATAAATCTACCCCAACTTAATTAAACTTCTAAAAACTGAAGACACTGCAAATAGTCAGAGGAAAACGACTGCAGGCAGAACTCATTCAAGTGGCGGTAGCTTTTCACTCAGAGACCATGAGGTCAGAACTGTTCACTAAATACTTTCCAAGTGCCCAAAATGTCAGCCTAGAGTTCTGTTCTCTGTCAAGGTTTCTTTTAGAGAGGCAGGTGAAATCAACATCCCCAGAAACAGAAAAAACATTTTGTTGCCAACAGACCTACCTATTACAACAGCTTAAAGTTCTGTAGACAAAAACAAAATGACTGAAGATCTCCAGAAACAAAGAAGGAGCCTAGTAAGCAAAAATATCAGTCACCATGTTCTCTTTCCCCTCCCCATACTATTGCCTGAAATATGGCTGTAAGCATATTTAGCGGAAGTGTTAAAGACAATTATAATATAGAGAATGAAAAGGGCATGTAATAGGAAGTACTTTGTACTTTATTCAAACTGGCAGAATAATCTCAGTAGAAAGTTTCAGGGAATCACAGCTAAGGAAAGATGTCTTAAGACTTCTAGCCTGATTGAGAGGAAAATTTAATAAGCTGGACTTGATGGAAACTGAAATCTTTCCTCTGTGGATGGTTAAGAGGATGGAATGGCAAGCTCCAGGACAGGAAAAAGGATTTGCGAATGGTATCTTTGACAAAGTGCTAACTCTAACATATCCAAGCCAGTCAGGTGTGATGGCTCATGCTGATAACCGTAGCACCTGGGAGGCTGTCGTAGGAGGATCCCTGAGAATCTGAGGCCATTATAATGTATGCAATGAGTTTCAGGCCGGTAACGACCATATTTTCCAGTAATTTCACTTTTAAGCATTTATCCCACAAAAATGAAAATTTCTGTTCACACATGAATCAACTGATGAGGTTGTTGAGATGGTTCAAGGGGTAAAAGTTCTTACAGCTAAGACCCCGGAACTGAGTTCCATCCTTGGTGGCCCACATGATAACAGGAGGGAATTGATTTCTACAAATCGCTCTCTCACCTCTACCACACCAATACTGTGGCACATGCATGCACACTTGAGAGTGTACGTGTGCATGCATAGATACACACACACACGTGCACACACACACACACACACACACACGCAGTAAAGAATCTGAAATATCCTAGTTTGCTTTCTCTTGATGTGATAAACACTCTAACCAAAACAACTTGGAGGAAGAGTTTATTTTATAACACCCATCATGGAGTGAAGCAGGGCCAGAAGTCAAGATGAGAACCTGGAGACAGCAACTAAGGCAGAGACCATGGGATAACACTGCTTACTGGCTTGCTCTTTATGGCTTTCTTAGCCAGGTTTCTTATACAACCCAAGATCACCTGTCCATGGGCTGGGCCCTCCCTCATCAATCACTTACCAAGAAAATGACCCCAAAGCCTTGCCTACAGGCCAATCTAATGGCAGTATTTTCTCAACTGACGTTCCCCTTTCCTAGATGACTCTAGCTTATATCAAGTTGACAAAAACAAACTAAAAACTAAAAACATCACTTCACAGGGAAGAAACAATGGGTGAATAGTTCAACTGTGGTACATCCACACTTTGAAATGCTGTTTAGCAACAACATAAAAGAAACTATTGAACCATACAACAAAGCTTGGGTTAATCTCCAAAGAATTGTGTACAGCAAAAGAAAAGAAATAAAAGCCAGTCAGTCCTCAAGGCATGCATACTGTGTGTGTGGCTTCAACTATGTGACATTCCTTGCTGGTTTTGATTTTTCAAAACTAGACTCAACCTAGGGACTCATACATGCTTGCTATTGAGTACATTCTCCAACCCTATAAAATTCTCTAAAATACAAAAGTACAGAGAGAAAAAAATTAATGCTTCCAGAGGCTGAAGACAGTACTCTAAACTGATTCCAGTGAGAAGTGCTTTAAATGGGGCAATTTATCTATTATTTCTAACAACTGCATGTGTGTTTACAATTATGTCAAGAAGAAAACAGAAAAAAAATACAAAAGTATTACCCATCAAAGCTGAATGGAAATTTCTTACAAATTGTGTCCATTGTTGCTTTATGCTTCCTATTATAATAAAAATAATGAATAGTTACTGAACACATGTGATGAGCATTTTAATACTGCCTCGTTTGATGTTCTCAGAACACCCTGAGGCAAACAACATCACTCCATTTGTACTTCAGGTATCCAAGGCTTAGAGAAGCTATGTAGCTTATCTGAGATCACACAGCTGGTTATCAAATGACAAAAGTCAAGATTCACACACAGACATTCCTGGTTCTGAAACTAGTGGTCCTGATGCCACAATATCCTTTAAAGGTAATCTGTGTTGAACATCACATGGGCAAGACTTTATTTTGGACTAAGAGCTAGAAGCATGAATTTTAATTGTGTTTTACCTTCATGCAGTTGGTATTTTTATTTATCATTTCCTATACCACTTGTATGCTTGAGTGGAGATACATTTCTTGTATTCCAGAAGCATTACAGGCAAGTTGAGCTTTTTCTGCTTCACTGACTGACCTGATAAAATCCAATGTTTCTTAAAGTAAGTTTCTAAATGGCTCATGGAAACACTGGCAGCTGCTGTCTACAGTACTCGGACTTTGTTCTATTCTTCTGAATTTCAGATTAAAAAAAAAAAAAATCTGCCCTTCCCCCTTCTATCCTTGCTGCTGTTGTTTCTGGGCAGTGAAGGCTGTGGGGTTTAAATTCTGCCAGTAATTAAGAAACTCATGGACCCAGTGCAGTGGAAACTACCTGTAATCTATGAGGGTGACCCTAGTGAGGGGCCATAATAATGGGGATAGGGAGCTTGAACAGGCATGGCTTCCGGGGATGGGACTGTGACAGATACCATCCCAGTCACAAAACCTTCAACCTATAACCTATCCCACCAATAGGAGATCTTCTGAGACAATGGAAGGGCAGAACTCCATGCCAACGGAGGGAGCCCATGCCTGACACTGCAGGGCTGGCCAGGAGCTGAAGACTGGATAGCCCTAGATATCTAATCATATGCTCACAGATCAGTGATTAGCCCAATGGTTACCAAAGAGACTTCTTCTAGCAGTTGATGGGAGCAGATACAGAGGCCCAGAACCAAATATCCTGCTAAGCTTAGGAAACCCTGAGAAAGAGAGAGGAGAGATTGTGGAGACCAGAAGGGTCAAGGACACCAGGAGAACAAGCCCCATGGAATCAACTGACCAGTACTCTTGGAAGCTCACAGAGACTGAAACTTCAGACAGGGTTCTCTAAATATATCTTACTTGTTGTCTGGCTTGGTGTTCTTGTAGAATTCCTAAAAGTTAGGGGGGAGGGGCATGAATTCTGACCCTTTTACCTGCCCTTGGGATCCTTTTCTTCCTGCTGGGTTGCCTCATCCAGCCTTGATGTAGGGGCTCTTGCCTGGCCTTGCTCCATCTTGTTACACCCTGTTAGAGTGGTAACCCTGGGAGACTTGCTCTTTTCTTAAGGGAAGCAGGGGTGGGGGAGATCTGAGGGAGAGTGGAGAAGGGGGTAGTTGGGAGGAATGGAAAAAGGGGAGAACGGGGGTCAGAATGTATTATGAGAGAAGAAAAATAAATTATAATAAAAAATGAAAACGAAGAAACTCTTTCATTTTATAATAACTAAAATCCTCACGTGTGGTGATTACTTAACCTGCCTACCATTTTCAGGTTCAGGCTTCTGCATGGATACAGGGGATTTTAAAGATTCCTCAACTTCTGGAGGCTCCACAGATATTCCAGTAGAGAAAACATTATACAAATCAGTATTTATTCAGTGGAAATCCCTCTTTCCATCCTTGAGAAAGTTTTGATTGTACCTAACTTAGTTATTTCCTAGGCACATGCTAACTGCATTGAATGTGCTAAGTGACTTACTCTCACCCAGTCACAAAGTGAGCATTTCTATCATTACATCTATATAAGGAGCAGACATATAGAGTTAAGCCATCTGCCAGCTTTAAGCTACACACTGTATGGGATTTTGACCTAAACAGGTTTTTAATCAAGACCCCAAAAGCTTAACCATCATATTTTACTACTATTTCTTCATTTAATGACAATACCTCTATTTTATTAACTTATTTCTAGCTGGATGGTGGTGGCATACACTTTTAATCCTAGCACTTGGGAGGCAGAGGCAGATGGATCTCTGTGAGTTAGAGGCCAGTCTTAAGGAACATCAGAAAATAGCTGGCCAGGAAATAAAACAAAACTAAAATACATGCCTAAGAAATAGTGACTTAATTTTTTTATGCAATAACTTGTTAATTACAGAAAAGATGCAAAAAACTAAAAAGAGCTCTACTATGCCTTCAGCCATGTTTCCCACTGGTTAATTTGATAGTTTTTGTATCTCTCATATTTTTTTTCTCTATCTACACAAAAATACATGCACATACACTCAACATACATTTTTTTCCCTCAAAACAATTGAGAATAAGTTACAGGCATGAGAATTAATTACTCTTATTTCCTAAATAAAAGGACACTCCCCTGATATGAACTCAAATTGGTAAAATTAACACTGAGACTGTATAATTTATAGATCCCATTCAAAGTTGTAAAAGTTCTCAAGAACATACTTTAAAGCAAAGTAAAATATAATGCATTCTGCCTCAAGGCACAGCTGATAGCAAGTGGTACATTTCACTGTCATTAAAGTTTCTTCAGTCTCAAATAGTTCCTCAATCTGTTCATGATCTTCAAAAATTATAAGAACTCAAACTGGTTATTTGCAGAATTCAAAATTTGAGTTTACTCATGTTTCCTCAGTATTAGACTCTGGTGTTTTGGCAAGAATACTATGGAATTACGCTCTGCTCTTCTTAGAATATCACAGATACAACATTGGGGTTGGCCAGATGACTCAGTGCATAAAGGCACTTTCCACAAAGCTTGACAATCTAGTTCAATTCCTAGAATCCAGATGCTAGATGGAGAAAACTGACTCCTACAGGTTGTCCTCTGATGTGTGTGAATGTACACATACACACACACATAAATGTTTTTAAAGCTTAAAAATACAATGTTGATATATACTGATCCCTGCTTGTGCTAATTTTCATCACTGGGTTAAACTGTTGAGTACCAAGCTTTTCATTATGAATTTTCATAGTCTTCAGTTTGTAATCAGTGACTATTTTATATATGAGATTATGTGAATTATGTAATATTTTGTTCCACATCAAAATTTTGCCTACTTTATTATTGTTTTATGAAATGATGTTTGATGTCTAACTTTCTACAATCCCTTCTATTTTTATTGTTTTATTTTTATTATTTTAATATTATTATAAGAGAGGAGCTTCATCCATAATTTTTATTTGTGTATCTCACTATTGACCCATGGCCCTCATTTCAATCAACAGGTTATAATCCATTATTGTCATTTAAATTGAAGGTGAGGTTCCTTCAAACTAGCTACTGTTCCCTCTTACCAAATCCATAATTTAAAAAAAAAATCGCTTCCTTGCTTATAATAACCAAGATCTTCTGGCTTACCTTGTACTTTTCTGGCCATTTCCTGGAATCAAATTTGCTTTTCAAAGAATTTTGAGTGTGAGTGTATGCGCACGTTTGTGCGCGTGTGTGCATGCGTGCATGTGTTCGTGGGCGGCCAGAAGTCAATGTCAGGTGTTTTTGCTAATCTTCTGCCACTTCGTTTTCTGAGACACAATCTCTTACATCATGTTTGGCTAGACTGGTTGACTAGCAAGCCCAGTGACCCTCCAGTCTCCATCTTCACAGCATTGGGGTCACAGGTGCACACTGTTGCACGTGACTTTTATTTGCATTGGCTCTGGGGATCTGAATTCAGGTTCTCACGCTTGTGGAGCAAACACTTTATATATTTTGTCATGTCACAGGTCCCTGTTTCTCTATTGGAGAAAAATATTTGGTTTCCTAATAGATCTGGGCACTAGATACAATCTTTGCTACTATAGCTCTGTGGCTTTTAGGTTCTCTCAGAACAGAACTGGGAAATGTAGAAAAACATGTATGTAAGTACCTCTGTCCATCCACCCATATAGATACAGGAAGTCATGAGTCATGCCCATCTCTCTCTACCGTGTGTGTGTGTGTGTCTCTGTGTGTGTGCACACGCACACACGCTACAGTGTATGAGTTCATCCTAATTGACTAATTCCAATCTAACACCATTCTATTCACACTGAACTCCACCTTTTCAGTATTCAAAACTCTTTCACTGACAATTAAAAACTTGGTTCCTATAACACTCATTATACTTATTGCATATATACACAGGCACAAACATACCATGTGCACACATGCACACACGTACACACACACACACAGTAGCTGCGGAGGAGGAGGGAGAGGGAGAAGAAGAGAGGGAGAAGGAGAGGGGGAGGGAGAGGGAGAGGAAGTTACCAGAGCACTACAGAGTGGTCAGGTGAATGACAGAATGATGACAAATTTAATTCTTGTACGAACACTGTGTCAGGTCTGTGCATTGTTCTTTTGGAGACATACCAGGCTTTACAGACCCAAGACAGGATTTAAGACAGGACACTTTCTTTGTTGCTTTTTTTCGTTATAAATCTTTGGGTATTTTTAGAATGATGTAGAAAGAAAGTGTCAATTCTTTCATATCTTCTTACATTTTTTTTTCTGGAGTAGTAAGACAGAATAAGGCCAGGAACAAATATTTTATTATAATGGGATATACACTTTTAAAGAATAATTAGAGTGAACCACGGACTCCCTTAGTGTGAAATCCAGTCTTACCAGGAAGTTTGAGATTCATGAAATGTGTACTATTCTTTTTTGAGACAGGATCTCATGAGTACCTGGCTGGTCTCCAATTCTCTATATAGCCAAGGATGATGATGACCTTCTAATTTTCTTTCCTCTACTTCCTGGGTGCTGGGATTACAGGCTTGTACTATCACATCCTGACTTATGGAGGTATTAGCAATCAAACCCAGGGAGTCTACTAATTGAGTTACATCCCCAGCTCAAAAATTTAAGATTTAATGGAAAAGATGAACAAAAGAATTTGTTTGGAAATCTTGGCTGTTTATTCCCTATGTAAAATTTTGTCTTTAGTGAAACTTTAAGTAACTGAAGTTCAAATTTTTCCATTCAAAACTATTTTATACATAGTTTTCTTATTTGCTTAAAATATATTGAGCAGTAGCAAAAGCACAAGCCATAGGGTAGCATGAAAATAGAGAGATATCCAGCACATAGGTTCTGCTTTCATATGTGCTCACTACTCTGAAAACTACTAAGCCTTATTATCAGATCCCAAAATAGTTTGTGATTAAAATTTACATACTCTGGGGTCAAAATGCCTTGACTTAAATGAGCTTTGGAACCACTGACATCCAGTACTGAGTCTGTTTTCTTGTCAGCTAAGTTTTAGTTTAAAAAAATAGTACACACTGTAAACTTGAAGTAATATATGGATTGTTGTTGAAATGCTACTTACAGAGGTTGCAGGAGATGCTTCAGTGCTCTCACATTTTATGGCCCTTCGAGAGTTCCGTTCCCAGAGGCATCATTTTAAGCAGAATTTATTACTCCTATTTGGTGACAGTAAAACCAATATTTTATAAAGATTTAATACCCTTTAAAAGAATTCATAAGTAAAGCCAAAGACACAGCTGAACATCTACTCAGTTTTCAAACTGAAAACAGTTATAGAATTTTCTGGGGTTGTCGTTTTTCAGATGTTCTGTCACAATGACACTGTCCTAATTTTGAGTCTATAAAATATAATCTCCATAATCCCCACTGCCTCTTATGAATAACTGGGATTTTAAAGACTCACACTCCAGAAAGTGATTAGAGGAGGAAAATTCTGAGAAAAAGAGAAACTCCTACCTTTAAGGGACAGTGCTGAGTTTCCAAGGCCACATGACTGCCTTCTCTTCAGCCCACAGATCTGTCTTACACACTGATGTCACTCAGTATGCTTAAAGAGAACTTCCCTGCACCATACTTCTTCCCTGAGAGTCAGTAACTTCTGTAAACTGTAACTAGATCTCAGAAATTACTCTCCTAGTATGACTTCACTTAATGAGCTTTCCTAATGCAAAGTTGAGTTCCTTTGGAGTAAAGTGCTAGATGAGAATAAGGTCAAGAAATCAATGACATTATTGAATACCAGAAAAATTATAGACATGTGGCTGATTGGGGGAGAAAAGGAATAAGCGAGGGTAAAGAGAAATCAGTAGAGAAATACAAAGGCAGAGATTAAGGGAAAGTACATAAGCAGCTCTTTTGCATACCAGTGAATATATGAGTGAAGGCTCATATGTGGATATATGACTTGCCACTCAGTCAGTGTGACTGTGCAGGGTTAAGCCACAGGATATCACCTGGAACTTGTTATAAACACGGCATCTCGGACTCAACCCATAATTAAAATCTGCATTGTATCAGAACCTGAATGATTTGAATATGCATTAAGCTGAGAAGGAATTATCAGCTGTGGAATAGGGCAGTCTAGTAGAGGAGATGGGTATGTGTATACATACTCAAAAAGGCCAGGAGAGTAGCTAAGGGGTAGCCTGAGAATAACTGAGATGATTGTGAGTTATGTACATTGTGAGTTAGTTTTCATTTAGGCTCAGTGGTATTAGACAAAGCCTTTAAAAATGAAGTTATTCTGATATTATTGTATATTGGCTCTAATTTTAAGCTTCTGATACTAAATGTACATTTCCCCCCTTGCTGCTGTATAATTTAGCTAGGGAAAATGTGGGAAGGTATCCAGAAGTAGTTTAGAGTAAGAAATCAATCCCAGTAGATTGGCTTCTGAATATCCTTAGTTTTCTTCCACATTCTTCAGGTGTTTTTCTCATAGACTCTTTTTATAAGTTGTACTGTTTCAGGACATCCCTTGGATGTTTTTTGTTTCCAGACTGTCTTTGAGCACAACTATATCACTTAAGAATAAACTTACATAATTAAAATATAGAGATAGCAAAAACTTAATTGCTTTTAAGCCAACAGAGTGTTATATACAGGAAGGGAGAGCTACTACATTTGGGAGAGGTAATAGGGACCTTCTAGGCTGGCTTGATCTAGTGATTACACATATATTCATGCTATATTTTTAATTATATAGATGATATACTGTTTTATGAATGTATGGCATTAATTTTAATTAAAAATAAGAGAAATACTAAGTGCAGATAATATATGAGGAAGAAAAAGATGGGTCTTCTAACTTGACCTGTCATAATAAATACAGAAACCTAGCTTTGAGCACCAACACAACACTTCCTGTTTTGGCTGCTCTTTATTAACTCTTTACTAAGTCATCCGAAATGATTAGGAAAGGACTATACCCGTCCCTCACAGAGCACCAGGAGAGTGCTTGCTGCCATAGTCCTGGATTAACTCTAGACAAGGCTCTGTTTACTGACGTCTTAAATTTTGCAATTACTGTTCTAGTTGGCTAGCAGTTGCACCCTTACAGATCTAGGACCCCATTATTCTTCATCTTGCTTAGGTATCACTGTGGGTTTATAAGCAAGGATATTTATAAAATGAACATGCATAAAATCCAATGTATTTTAGCAAAGTACACCCCTCCCACAAGGCTCATAAATCTAGCTTTGTTGTTAATCCTTTCCAAAACAAATGAAGTATGGGTATTTAATCCAAATATATTAGTTACATGCTTACCCCAAGGAAAATAATAAAGATAAATATAGCAGTGTTGTTGCTGAGGCTATAAAATCCATTTGAAACCATTTGGTAAAAACTAATCTTCTTATTTTGCAATTTCAGTATATCAAAGTGTTCATAAAATATTTATTTAGTTTTTTTTTTTAAACAGGGTATTTCTATGTAGTTCTGGCTGTCCCAGAACTTTCTATGTAGATCCTGCTGGCCTCAAATCCAGAGGTCCACCTGCCTCCTTTTTAACCACTGTTATGATGTACTTTTAGAGTTCTATGTCAAAAATATTTCATTACACATAAAAGAGGAAACACAAGTTTATCAAATCCTACTTCACTTCTGCATTCTCTTTAGGCTCTTTTCTGGTTTTCAAATTTTCTCCTACAAAGCAAAAGCTTGTTCCCGCTGCCAGGGTAATGTGCTTTCACTTGTAGTCTTACATGTAAGCCGAATTGCAATATTGTTTTGTTGTTTCTGAGATGAGAAATACTAAAATGGAGAAAACATTAGTGTCTCAGCTGCATTTCTGCCTTTTGAAGAGTTCTCAGGTTGTATGAGGTGCTAATGTCCACTAAATGAGTGAAGAATGGCTAAACTAACCCTAAGCACATATACTGGCTTTCTGTCAAAAGACCTCTGCCCCTTCATTCACCATTCTTCCTTGGTGATTTGGGTGTTTTCTTAGAAATCAATGAACATCTGAGAAGTAGAATTGTATTCCTAGACTACCTAAACACCTAGAGTGATTACTATCCCAAGAATACTACCCACAGAGAGATGGTTACAACTACACCGTGTGTGTGTGCTAACTGCATGTGCATCAAGTGTTAGAGATAAAATCCAGTGCTCTATGCATGCTAGGTGATCAATTTACTAACTGAGCTACTTCCTCAGGCCCCAAACCACAC
This sequence comes from Cricetomys ansorgei, assembly GCA_026225945.1. NCBI lineage: Eukaryota > Metazoa > Chordata > Mammalia > Rodentia > Nesomyidae > Cricetomys > Cricetomys ansorgei. The sequence continues at coordinate 1,355,820 of JAMJFZ010000597.1, read as the reverse complement.
ACTATGTGTGGCCTCAATAATGAGATAAAACACAAAACAAGAATGTTATAATGACTGAATTTTCTGGCACAAATTCAAGATTGGAGACAAAAATTCTGTTTTCTATGTAATTGTTACGGGAAAAAATAAGATAGTAGATAGTATGAGAGCAGAGATAGTAGAGATAGAGATAGTATGAGGGGTCTTAATGCAATGGGGAAATTAGGGTATTTCTCATACAGATTGGAGTCAATGGGTTGATGCTTGTACAGTAGTTTGGAAATTCAATTATCAGAATGATAGAAACACTAAGAAATAGTGAGAAAAGTTTAAATTTACATCCAAACAACATTAGAAAGCAGTGTGCCCCACATTCTAACAAATCTGAACTTGATTCTAGATTTGATAATCAAAACCCACCATATTTCCTGTTTGTTTGAGACAGGTCTCAGGTACCCCAGAGGCTAGCCTCAGCTTCTTACACACAGTGGAGTGTAGGGATTACAGGCATGTGTCACCAAACTCAAATTATGCAGTACAGGCAACTGAACCCAGGGCTTTGTGCATGTGAGGCAAGCAGTCTCCAAATTGAGCTACAGTACTGGTCAAAAACCACTGTAGTTTTAAATATACATATCAGATCCAACTTAAGATTTCGTAGTCCAAATCGCTGCCTTGCTCACTAGAAGATAGCAACTACAGAGAAGTTCACGATAAACACAATCACTAAGAAGCTAGGGCCAGAGAGGTAGCTCAACAGCCAAAAGCACTTGTCATGCAAATCTGACAATTTGTTTGACTCTGGATCCTTGGAACCCATGTAAGAAGCCAGACACAGTGCTTGTTGACAAAAACAAAACAAAACAAAAAAAAAAAAACAACAAAACCCAGCATAACTGCAGTGGATAGGGAGTGGAGACAGAAGAATTCCATAGAAGCGCACAGGACAGCTAGCCTGGAGTATATATGTAGCTTCAAACAAGAGAGACCCTTCCTCAAGATAGAAGGTAAAGGCTCACAGCTGAGGTTGTCCTCACTTCTAAATGCATGGCATGGCATTAGCACAACCACACACATAAGAATTTATACATATACATGCATGCAAAAAATAATAAAAAACAATAGGCTAGACCCAGCTAAGTGTGTCACTACTGATACCTATTTCTTCTTACTCCACCTATTACTGTTTCCATGGAGTACAAATTACAAAGATATTAATGTTTTGTTTTTTTTGTCAACCAAGTATTGTGTGGGTCTGATACTTGTTAAACTAATCTACATATTAATATTAATTGTATTTATGTCCATTCAATATTTTTCTGTAATTCCAAATATCAATGATATTACTTTGGAAGAGGACACTTCCTACTCAGAGAACTGAGTTATATAAAATAGAGATCCAGGGGCTAATGATGTGACTGCTATAGCACAGAGGGCTTCAGGTAGAATAGCCGAGTAAAATCCCAGGCTCTAGAGACCAATTAATCAGATTAAAATCATTAGTTTACTACAGTAATTTACAGTATTCAGCCCTAGGGAAATCACTTACTTCTCTGGGCCTAAGTTTTATCTGTAATGTGTATATAAAAATGGAGCCTATTTCAGAGTCATTGTGAAGACTAAACTAGCTATTTCCTCATTGTCTGCTCAGAGAAATTACTCACAAATGTTAGTTATTACTAACATCGGGGCCAAAAATCTAGAAATCAGACAAGTCAAAATGATCTCAATCCTTCTGAACCTTTAATTTTTCAAATTGAAGACTAATTGTTTAAAGGAACAAAATTGTTGCCTACTTTTCATTAATACTTTTTCTTTATATTAAGGCCTTACAAAACTGAACAGCCCCCCACCAGCCTTTTTGGAACAAAGTCTCTTGTATCCCAGGCTGGTCTTGAATTTGCTATGTAGGACGATGATCTTGAACTCCTGATCCTCTTCTCTCCAATTCTCAAGTGCTGGAATTAGACTAAATGCTACCACCCCAAGTGAAAGTGTAGGAGTTTAAACAGAGAGTCATATGTATGCTAGGCAAGAACTCTACCAATAGAGTTATGTCCTAGGCCCCTGAACAGCTTCTTTATAGTAGTATTCCAGTGTGAATTTGCACATCACTGAATATAAAATAGATGCTGGGAGTGTAACTTAGCTGGTAGTAGAGTGCTTGTCTTCTATGCACAAAGCTGAGTCATACCTGTAATTTCAGCACTCTAGAAGCAGAAGCAAGATCATCAGAAGTTCAAGGTTATCCTCTGTTACACAGGGAGCTCAAGGCCAGTCTGGGATAAGTGATACCCCACCCCCCAAAACAAACAAAATAATCATTTATATATTACTTAACAAATCTTCATAAAATTCTGATCCTCACCAAAAACTTTAGTATCTTCTTACAACTCAAATTTTGTGTTTTTTCCATGTTATAAACATGAATGGGATGGGAATACCCTCAGTGAGCTTGCATTACATGGGGAAAATAACTATGCTGGTATGGTATGTAATGGTATAGCATGGACACAGAAGACTGCATTAGCAGACTAGAAAGAAGACTCCATCCTGCCAGCTCTTAAGAAATGCTCCAAAAGGGCTTGTTTCAGAGACATATTTAGTAAGTGTAGGAGATCCTGTGTATAAGGATGAAAGCAGCCCCTGGCTGAGCCAGCAAAGGCACAGGGACCACAGTTCTACAGATAGACAGAAATGAATATATAAGGAGGCTGGAGAAATAGCTCAGTGGTTAAGAGCACTGGCTGCTTTTCCAGAGGACCTGGGTTCAATTCCCAACACAAGCATGCTGGCTCACAGCTATCTGTAACTCTAGTCCCAGTGTATCTGAAGCCCTCTTCTGGCCTCCAAGGGCACTGCATACACATAGTGCACTAACTTTCATTTAGGCAAACACTCATGCATATAAATAAAAATAAATAAATGAATAAAAATGAGTAAAACACTAAAAAAATGATATTCACATAATGAGAAATTTAAAGAACTTAAGTTTTTAATGGAAAGTCTTAATTTTTATATAAACAAATATGTCACATATAACTTTCAGGCTTACTTTCCTGTTGAATTACAAAAATTGTCTCATACTTGATTATATAAAACTGTACCTATATCTTCTTAACTTTCTTTTTTTATACTTAATATTTTTCAAGGTGAAAATGAATTTTATGAATGAATAAATGGTGGTTAGCACAACAATGTCAATGTTTGAATGCCACTAAACTTGGTCTTGAAGGATTTAAAAAAGAAAATGACATAACATTGGGCAAGGAAGGTGGAGGCGAATCAGTGAAGAGTTGGGGTACTGGGATAAACTCAATCAAAACATGTTGTGTGAAACTCTCAAAGAATGATGTTTTAAAAAAATTTGAAAAAGATGATTATGATAGAAAATTTTGTCACATTAGAAATCTGTGGGCAGGTAAAGGTACTTGTTATCAAGCCTGAGGGTTAAATATAAGCCCCAGGACCCATTTGATGGAAGGAGAGTATTGATTTCCACAAGCTGTCTTCTCACTACCAAAGGCAAAGGCATGCATGGCATGCACATGTGTTCACACTGAATAAATATAAAAATAAAAAACCTATAAGAAATTCCTAAGGTAAAACTCCATCTACCTGGAACTCACTTTAGTAAACAATGATATGCTTACATGTGGTTTACTGTCACGTATCATTTTTCAAAGTAGTGAGCCAATTTGATTAGCACAAATTCTTCACCTTTCCCTATCAATTTTAGCAGTTATATGTACTTGGATATATTTCTGTATTCTCAAGTTATACAGTGCTCACCACCTGCTGAATTGAAAATTTCCAGTTGCCTCTTTTTCATCTCATCCTCTAGAAAGAAGACACCCCAGGCACAAGCCTCAGGCCCAATGTCTCTAGCACTAAGGTGCAGGTGCATGGAAGGAATTGTTAAGCTTTTGGTGACATCTAGTGGACTGTTTTGTAGGGTGGTTTTTGTTTAGTGTCTGCTTCTTCAGTAAGGCAATTTCAAACAGAAAATCTGTCTCTTACTGCATACAGGGTAGCTCTCACTTCCAGTCTTTCTCTGGTCCACAGTTCAGCAATAGAACAGTCAAGTAAGTGCAGCTGAGAGTGCCACACCTGCCTTCTGCCACTGAGTGCTGGGAATACAGGCATGTGCTACAGTGCCTGCCTGTTCCCTATTCCTTATTACTTGGCCTCCATATTTGTTGATTTATATTTTGGCATTTCTCATTTCTACTTTCCTGGTAATCAACCTCAAGGAATTTCCTTAATTACTTTTAGTGACTCATATGCATCCCTTTAGCTTCATCACTAAGCTCCCAGCAAAATTATTCTCATGTCCAGAGCTAAAGAAAAGAAGTAAGTAAGCTTCCTATGTGCTTCATTTAAAATATATTCTCATAGCAACCGTCATTCATCTTTACATCTTATTTCAGTTATTACCTCCTTAAGGTTGCATTTTCTGGTGTCTTGTGTCAAACTCTTACTGCTATTACCTTATAGCTAACCATAACACAATTAAATTTTTATGTATTTTTATAATTCAACCAGTCTATCATCCCTTTTGAACAATTCATTTGAGGATTAGGTTAAGGCTGGGGATGTTAACTCAGGTATTAAAGTGCCTGCTCAGCATGCACAAAGCCCTGCCTCCAATCATAGCACTGCCTAAAACAGGGGGTAGTACCCTGTGTGCGTGCACGCACACACACACACACACACACACACACACACACACACACACACACACACACACACACACACTTAGAAGGAAGAACCAAGAGGCTAGGGAGCTCGAGATCATTCTTACATACAAGGCAGGGTTTGAGGCATGCCTGGACTACATGAGACCCTAGCGCATGTTTTAAAACTGGTATTTTGTTTTAAAAGTTTCCATTGCTTTCTCCAGAATTATTCCCTAGTAGAATGGCCTCCCAGAAGACACCTGACATTTGTAAAGTTTAGTGGGACTTGTTAGGCCCATTTTTAACAGTTCACCATGATTCATCTATTGTTTTAACAATTGCTCATAGCTACATTGCTGTGTTCCTAATATTGAATATGGGGGGGGGGGCGGGAATCAAAACCTTTAAGAAACTTGCCCAAAGCTGCACAAATGAATCCCAGAATAAGAAAGAGCACCCGTGAGCAAGTGGCCTCCTAGCAAGGGGAGCTGTACTGCTGCTTCCTCCAGTTCCCCTGAAAACTTCCCAACAGATCTTCAGCTCAGTGGATTACCACTGCACTGCAGTTCCTCTAGGTTTGCACTGGATAACGACATTGTGTTATCTATACATATTTAGGGGTTTTCTGAAACTCATTCTTAGAAGACTATCCTGTGACAAAAATTATCTTTAGAGTCAACATTACTTCATATAGGACAGGCAGATTTTAAAAGGATTTTTTTTAACCTGTGCAGGGAATGTATGTATGCAATACAGCCTGATTCTGCTTTGTGAGTTCTACATTCTGCCCCAAGGAGGAAAACATTAATGAGAGCAGAGTCATTGTCCTTGAAAAGAAGTATCTTAAGAAAATGAAAATCACATTGTCTTTTAAAACAGAAGGTAAAAGGGAGGTGGGTGTGGAAACCACATAATTTAAAAAAATGTTACAGGAGTACCTGCTAGTTATAAATGGCTTCAACTGCAAGATTACTAATCATTAAGTAAAGTTAATTACAGAAAAGCTTTCATTGATCCACTGATAAGACTGGACCTATTGTAGTGAGGCATACCTGTATTAAAGTGTATTAAATAAGTGTGTTTAATAAGCAAGTGGGAGGTAGAGATGGGAGGGACAAGAAATTCAAGGTCTTCCTGGCTACTAGTGAATTTGAGGCAACTCTAGGGATTTAAGACACTGTCTCAAAAATAAAAAAGAAGATCTAATGGGGAAAATCTTCAACTTCCTAAGACTTTGAATTCAGATATGCAAATTATAACTGAGGTCACGATAAACTATCTGTAAGTCAGATAGGAAGATTCTAGAAACTGAGTCAAGTGTATCACCTGTACTGATGAGAACAAAAGAAAATCGATATAAATTTGAGTGTTTCACTTTACTGTTTGGTTGTATGTATTGGGAAAACCTCTGTCATATTAAAATTTCTACTATGAAATGTTTTAAACTTATGCGATGTCAATATGCAAAACATAGAAATATTTTTTAATTGAAAAAGAAGTTTTTTTTCCCCTACAATATATTCTTGGATATCCCCTCCCTCAACTACTCCCAGATCCTCTCCACCTCCCCATATATTGTAATTCTTAAAAAAAATAAGTTTTGAGATGGGGTCTTATTATGTAACACTACGTGGCCTCAACTCATTATCCTGCTGCCTCCACCTCATGGGACACCACACCCAGCAAAACAGCAAAATCTGTCATTCAAAAAAAGAAAAAGAAAAAAAAAACATAAGAGCATTTCATTCAGCTAGAACCTCCTCCTCACCCCATCTCCTTTCCTCCCCACACTAAATGTCCCTATCTGTGCTATCACTCCAATAATGCTTTTTGGTTTTAGTATATATATGCAGTTCCCCCTTCTACCACATACTTTATACTTACCCACGTTGATCATGCGGATCTGGTCAGTTCACCTTGGCTTCTGGATGGAGCTTCATCCTCTGTTGAAGTATTTCTGGTAAGCTGTTTGCACCTTTTAAACACTCAGAAGGCTGTAAAGACCAGTTTTGTGCATAATTCCTTGTGTAAGTGTGCATTTTCTAAGGCCTTTTCTTGAAAGGAAATTTCTGGATTGGGAGGTTCACACCCTTCAGCTTTACTAGGCACTGTCAACTTACTTCCAAAGTGGCTTTATCAGCTTCTACACCCACCAGGAAAGTATGAGTCCTTTTGCTCATTTTTCCTTGTCATTTTTTTAGAAATGATTTGCATAGCATTCTTTTGGAAGTTATTTCAATACAAAAACAAGCTTCCAACTTATTTGACATTTCACTTTGTTAATAGTAGCTTTTATCACAAAGTATCTTAATACTGTGGAAATTACATCAACATTTTCCTTGTAGGTTTGTGCTTTTGTCTTTACAAAGAATTTTCTACCCAACTATGGTAAATGCTTTTAATTTTCAGTTTTCCTCTTCAGAATTGTTTTCAAACCATCTAGAACATATTTCTGTGTATGGTGTGAGTTAAAGAATCTGATTTTATCATTTGCAAATCACGTCATTTTAAAAAAGTCCATTCTTTTGCCATTGACTTTTAAAGCTACTTCTACTATATGACAATGCTTGTTATCTGTAAGTGGGCCTGCTCCTAGGCTCAAGAGTTTGGTCTACTGGTCTACTTTTGTTTGTTGATAATATATACAGCTTACATTGCTAGAGCTCTGTAATAAATCTTGATATCTGCTAATACTTGATATCTGTTAATACTTTCTCATTACTTTTTTTGGCTCTTCTGGCTCTTCCATCATGTAAATTTTAGGATTAACTATATCTTCCAGTACTGTTTGTTCTTTGTTTTGTTTTTTTTTTTAAACTTCCTTCATAATTTGTTGGTGAAATAAAGCTACTGTTTTGTTTCGGGTTTGGCTTACCAAATATTAATACTGCATCACTGATCAACAATAAATGGTATTACTAGGAAGGATGGGAAGGGAGCTATGAGAAAAAAAAATGTGACTTTACTTGAAGTTGTCCTGCTTTTTCACATTAATTTGGCGAGACTGAGAAGTTATGGTAAGTCTTCTCAATCCTGAGCAAACATGAATTTCCATTTATTTAGTTCTTCTTTTGTCCTTTAACAAATAGCTTTTTCCCATAAAGGTCTTAGGCAGTTTTGCCAAAATAATTCCTGGATTTAAAAATGCTATTTGCTGTATTTTATCTTCTGGGCCACTATATGGCATATCCTTTAATTCATCTACTACATTGTCAAAAAAAAAAAAAAACAACAAAAACCATGTTTCTAGGATTGTGTGTGTTGCATTCAGAACAAGTATTTTTGTTGTTGTTCAGGTGTCCATCTGTTTCCTCGAGCAATTATTACACTGAAAATAAGTTCTATACCTTTTTCTCATATAAGCAGGAAAATTCCACAGGTATTTCTTGACCTAAGTTTGGGGTGAAAAGAGGAGACTTATATCTCTCCTGAAGTATCTTGAAGGAAGCCTCTCTGATCTTTCTCTGCCCAAACCCCCCTTTTCAGTGGGCAACACTCAACAAACCCTTTGCTTTTTTTCCAACGGTTGACCCTGCCCCTTCATAGTAGTTTGAGAGTCTCAGATGTTGAAAAACAATCTTTCAGGGTTCTCTGACCTTTGCTTCTGAGAAGCTTGACCCCAGGGGAAGAAGACCAATTTTCTCCACCTGAACCAGTATCTATCTCGGAGTTAGGAATGGACGTCATTATGATTCCCAAATCCACCATTGGCACATTCCTGTTTCTTAATAATTTGTTAATTAGTGGTAAAAAATAAACGCTATCAATAGGTAATTTTGGGTTGTTTTGTTTTTCAGCTTTGTGGCTGGTTGGCTAAATTTTAAATTTAGTATTCCATCGCTGTTCCAATCATATAAATGCTAAATTTTGGGGAGTGAGGAGAAAGGAGATTCTGCAGATCGCCAAAGAAAAGGCAAAATCAGCAAAGCAGAAAAAAAAAAAAAAGTTAAAATAAAGGCCAGCATGCATTTGCTTTACACTCATTGAGCGAATAGCACCTTCTTTACACAGCGTCTGGTCTAAGTGGGTTTGGTTGCTGTTTGGTTGCCTTTTAGTACTGGAAACACAGATTCAATTTGAAAGACACTTTGAAATCGAGTAGCAAACACCAATTCCCCCCAACTCTTTCTCCCCAAACCCCAGTTTGGTCTGAAGGGAGCAGCAGGATCCTTTTTCCACTTTAGGTGGGCAAGATTTCTGTGAAAAGACCTTAGAACCGTTTGCCTCATTTATCAGGCAAATTTGGAAGGGAAGAAGCCTTAGGAGAACTACTTTGAACGACAAGGAAGACTACTACGCAGGTTCAAGTCATACTTTTAACACGAGCTTGTTGAAACGTTTAACAATTCCAAAATGAAATTAAACGAGTTTTAACTTTTTTTTTTCCTCTCATAAGCATAAAAATGCAGAGGTAGTTAACAGGGGAGAAAAATCTTAAAACGGTAGAAATAAGAAAAACAACTCTTCTTAGTACCAGTCCTTGGCTGAGTTACTACCAGGAAACTAATTCTTGACTTCGGACGCCAGTCCCGAGTCCGGCGGGCTCAGTACCTGCTGCGGCCTCCCCCTCGCTCCAGGCGGCTTCCCACGCGGCCTCCGCCCCTGGGGGGCGCCCGGCGGCCCGAGCGGCTGTAGGAGTCGCGCGGGGTGGGGCAGCTTCGTTCCACGGACGGCGGCAGCCCGCGCTCCGGCCTGCCCACGCGCTCGCGGCCACTCGAGTAGCGCTCGCTGCGGTAGCTGTCGCGGCCGCCATAGCCGTCGGGCGAGCAGCCGCGGTACTCTTCGTAGCGGCCTCCGCCGTAAGATGGCGGCGGACCTCGGGCAGGGCCGGCGCCGCGCGGGTCCCCGTAGCTGTCGAAGGGGTCTCGGTAGGAGCCTCCGCTAGGGTGCTCGGAGTAGTCGCGGTCGCGGCCCCCGTAGCCGTCGCGCTCGCAGTAGCCCCTGGACGGGCATTCGTCGCGCGCGCTCGAGTGGCCGTAGTCGCGGTAAGTGTAGTCGCGAGGCGAGGGCGCGAAGTCGCGCGGGTCCCGGGCGCTCGGGTAGTCGCGGCTGGAGTAGCTCTCCCGGGGCGAATAGCCCTCGTCGCGCGGACCCAGGTACGGGTCGCGGCGCGGCGGCGGCAGCTCCCGGCGTGGAGGGCCCCCGTAGCCGTCTCGACCCCGCGAGCCCGCGGCCCGCCCGCGCATCCCCGCGCCGCTGCGCGCCGGGCCCGACGGCGCTGCTCTCTTGGGCGGAGGCCCGGCCCGGCGCGGCGGTGGCCCGCGCTTCAGCGGCATCGGGGCCCGCGAAGGCCGCAGGTCGAAATCCCCCGTGTAGCCGCCTTCGTCGGCCGACCCGCCCCGGGAGGGAGGGCGCCGCGGGCCGCCACCGCGGGTCCCGCGCAGGCCCCTCGGGCGGCCGCGGCTGCGGGGAGGCGGAGGCCCGCGCCGGCCGCTCTCGAACACCGGCTTGGTGGCCTGGGCCACCTTGATGGCCTTACCATCCAGGGACTTGCCGTTCATGTCTCGGGCGGCGGCCTTGGCGTCCGCGGGGTTCTCAAAGGTGACGAACGCGAAGCCTCTGGACTTGGAGGTCTCCCGGTCCTTCATCAGGAGCACCTCGATGATGCGGCCATACTTGCCAAACGCGCCCTCTAGGGCTTTCTCGTCGGTTTCGAGGTTGAGACCTCCTATGAAGAGCTTCCCTGGACGGTCGGCTTCCACCATGTCGGCGGCGGCGGGGACTGTGGAGGCGGAGAGTGGAGAGGCTGCGCGGCACTGAACTCCCCTGCTGGTCGAGGCCGCCTCCTACCGGTCGGGTGGCGCTGTGCGCAGGCGGGAGGGCGGAAGGCAGGGCCGGGAGGCCCCTGAGCCGCGGGCGGCTCCTGGCTGTGATTGGTCGGCAGCCCCGCACCTCAGGCGGGTGTCGCGGGGATGCGGAAACTGGTGTGTAGCCTCGGTGCCCTCTTTGCTCTCACAGCTGGCCCTGGCCTCATGGATGGGGGCCCCTCCCAGAAGCGCGGCTGCACAGAAAGCCGTTAGGAGAAGGAAAAATAAAGTTCCACTGCTCTAATGAGGAGAATTCTGAGGCATTCCAAGCCTAGATACCTAAACGATTTTAAAACAAACAACCAAACGAGGAAAATGAAATTAGTAGTCGTTTAAACGATTTAGAACGAAGTTTGTATGTAGAGCTTAGTAATAAGAAAGTTCAGCAGCTGCTGCTTCTCCTTCTCTTTCTCCCTCCTCCTGCACCTCATTTTTTTTTTGAATCACGGTTTCACTAAGTTGTTCAGGTCTGCCTTCAAACAGGCTGCCACATCTCTGGCAACAGACACACAACACAGAGTCTTTGTCTAGACTTCTTGGCATGCGGCTCTTAAAAACCCTTAACATTTCTGGGAGATAATGCCTTTTGTTATTTCTAAAGGGATAACTGCTGCCCATAGTTGATGTGGTGGTTTGAATGAGAATGGCCCTAATAGGCTCATATATTTGAATGCTTACTCACCAAGGAGTGGAACTGTTTGGGAAGAATTAAGAGGGTTTGGCCTTGTTAGAGGAGGTATGACCTTGAGGAGGAAGTGTGGCCTTGTTGGTGTGACAGTTGTGTCACTAGGCATGGGCTTTGAGGTTTCAGAAGCCTATACCAGGCCCAGTGTCTGTCTCTCTGTTTCTCTCTGCTGTCTGCCGGCAGATCAGGATGTGTAACTTTCACCTACTTCTCCAGTGTCATACCTGCCTGCCTGCCTGCATGCCTGCCACCACACTCCCCACCATGATGATAATATAAATTGTAAACACCCCCCCCCCCCCATTAAATGCTTTCTCCTATAAGTTGCTTTGGTTGTGGTGTCTCTTCACAGCAATAGAATACTAAGATGGCAGAGTTTATGCTAGTCTTGTAAATGCTGGTGGGGCCCTGGATAAAGTTAGTGTGGGATCTGATCATTTAAACAATCAACCCAGTGATAAGAACATGAAAACTTTCATGCTCCTGAGGAGCAGGAAGGGACCAGGGTTTGAGCTACTTCTAGACTAATGTCAGGAAGAGGAAGAGAACCCTATATTTCTGAAACTTTTGCTCTTTGTTCTATGGTTCCTTTTATGGTAGACTAGTTTGGGTGTCTCAGTAGCCCCAAAGAGGTCATTGCAATTCAATGGTCTTTACTAGAAGTTTATGCTAGTGAAAAAGAAAGCCAATGGATTGTTTTAGGGCCAAAGTGGCCAAGGTTATAGCTTAGACTCTGTGAAAGGAGGAGGTAGCTCCCATTCACTATTGGCACCTTGCTACATGATCATCTAATGGCACAGAACAAATTTTATTCCAACCTCAAGAGTGTACTCAGAATTTTAAAACCAAAACCTGTCTGCTCTGCTTTGAGAACACTGGTGCAGGAGTTGGACTCAAATGGCCAGCAGCCTAGAAACAGAAGACTTACTGACCAGGTCTGAGTTCTAGCACCTTAGAACTTTCAAGAAACATCAAAGTCTAATGCTTGTTAAAGGGGGAAGGCACAGATTTAAGTTTGAACTATATAAATTGAGCTCAACTCCAAAGAAAACAGAGGTGGTTAGTTTTAAAAGAATAGAATTGTTAGGAACATAAGTGAAACTTAAAACCCATTTTTGTAGGATTTAGGATAAAACAATGCCTATAAGACAGGAGCTTGCCACCAGGCAGCTCAGATAAGAAACTACCACCCTCACCCCAACCCTGCCCCAGGCAAGCTCTGATATGTTAATGGGCCTGCCACCGGCAGCTGGGATACAAGCCAGACTCCAAAACAGGCCTTGATATGCTAATGAACTAACCCCAGGGTGTGATGTTAGTACAGCTACAGCCAATTGAAAGGACTGAAAAATTGGAACTTTGGAATTAGCTCCCTAGGATCACATTGTCTTGTTCTGGAGACAGCTTTATACCCATTGGCCCTGGCTTTGGTGACCCTTGAACTTCCAGCACACATAAGCTCACCTATGCCAGCCTGTCAGCTGTTAACCCCTGGCAGACGCTCTCAATGACCATCTGGATCCCCAACCAGTGCATTCCTCCCAGTTTGCCACAACTGAAGGACTTCACAGTGGACATGGGTTGAGCCTGCCAAGGTTATGAAGCATCCTCATGGGAGAAGATTCCCCAAGTGGAACCCTGTAGTAGTGTTTTCTATCCAACTAACTGTCTCCTGATTGGTGAGATGTCTGTTTCAATGTATATTGGCATGGTATTATAAGGAATACCTGTGTGAATAAACCAAGCATATATGAAAGACGAATCTTGTGTGGACATCATAACTGCTGAGCACCTCACACTCCAAGGCCCATGATCTCTGCAACAGTGAACAGAGGGCCTATGGAAAAGGGAAGATACAGAGGAAGATAAGTGGAGAACAACTGAAAATAGTTTGGCAGTGAGTTGAAATATATTTTGCAGTCTCAGTAATACTGCATGTTTTTGAGCTGGAGTAGAGGGCCTTGAATCACTATAAGGACAGGCCCAGTGCAAATGCAAACCAAAGTTTCGTCAAGTCTCTTGGCACAATATTCTGTACTAAGGTCAAGTCCTTTATAAGAGTCTATAATGAATATAGACTGAGGCATATAGCAAACAATAGCCAGGAGCTATGGCTACTGGGATGGATGGATGATAAGATATATCTCATTACTGTGTTGCAATAGGAATGTGGAGCTGAGGGAATACAGACTTGCTTAGTTGGCTTACTGAGAAGTAGATGCTTTTCCCTTAGAACTGATTTTGGAATAATGTGCAATGCGGCTAGATTGTATTGTATGGGCAGTGCCTTGTGCACAGAACTCAGCTGACCAGTAAAGAACTGTATAGTTATGTTTAGGAGTTTTAAGGCTAGTGGCATCCTGCTTGGAAATGGAAAGCCACCATTGTGTTTAAAGAAAAAAAAAAAGATAGCTCTAGGCACCTAAATAAAATGCTGTTTTCCTGTTAGCCTTGGAAAAATTTAACAATGGTAAAGCACTCTTATGTGTTTCTGTATTTGTATTACCTTGTTTAGGATAATTTTTTCTAGTTCCATTTGCCTGCAAAATTCATGACATTTTTTAAAATAGCTGAGTAATACTCCATTGTGTATATGTACCACATTTTCATTATCCATTCTTCAGTTGAGGGGCATCTAGGTTGTTTCTGGATATTATGAATAAAGCTGCTATGAAAATAGTTGAGCAAGTGTCCTTGTGGTAGGATGGAGCATCCATCATTTGGGTATATGCCCAGGAGTGGTATAGTTTCTTGAGGAATCACCATATTGATTTCCATAGTGGTAATACAAGTTTGCTCTCCTACCAGCAGTGAATTCATAAGTGGATATTAGCTGTTAAGCAAAGGACAATGGTAAAACATTCCACAGACCCAGAGAGACTGTGCAACAAGGAGGGCCCCAGTGGGGGGGGGGGAGATACATAGTTCTCCCTGGGAAGGGGAAATAGAACAGAAGTTGCAGATGGACTGTGGGAGGTTGTGAATAGGAACAGGAGGGACCAAGTATGGGGAGAGGGGGCGAGGGAGAGAATATAGGGAGAGATGACTGGAATTGGAGGACATATAGGGGCAATTTGGAGAATTAGTGCAGTGGAAACTTCCAGGGATCTACGAGGGTAACCCTAGCAAGGACCCCGAGTAAAGAGGAATAAGGAGCCTAAACAGGCCATCTCCTGTGACCAGGCAAGGCTTCCAGTGGTGGAACTGGGACACCATCCCAGCCTCAAAATCTTTGACCTATATAACCTATTTTGCCTGAAGAATCTGAGGGGACAATGGAAGAGCAGAACCTCATTCAAAGGGAGCGAGCTATGCCTGACACTGCAGGTCTGGCCAGGAACCACAGACTGTGAAGCCTGGAGACAGTTCCTAATGATATCCTGCTGTGATCAGAGATTGGTGCCTTTATCAACCTTCATAAGAGAAGCTTCTCCTGGCAGCTAATTAGAACACATTCAGAGGCCCAGAGGGAAACATCACATAGAGCTCAGGGAATCCCTCAGAAGAGGGGAAGGAAGAGGGGAAAGAGGGATTGTGGGGACCAGAGGGGTCAAGGACACTAGGAGAACGAGCCTCATGGAGTCAACTGACCAGCATTCTTAGCGGTTCACAGAGACTGAAATTGCAGACACAGAGCCCTCATGGTCCCCTACAAATATTTCATGGTCATCTGGCTTGTTTCTGTAGAACTCCTACAAGTTGGAGTCTATAAGGGGGGGTCCCTGACCCTTGTACCTACCTGTGGGACTCCTCTCCTTCTGCCCTGTTGCTTATCCAACTTTGATGTGGAAGTTTATGTCCTGGTTGAATGGTAACTCTGAGAGGCCTACTCTTTTCTGATGTGAAGCAGGGGAGGGGTAGGAGGTGGATCTGGGGGAAGAGGGGATATGCAGGGGTGCTGGCGCTGGGAGAAGTAGAGGAAGGGGAAGATGGGAGTTGGGATTTATTATACAAGAGTAAAAAATAAAGGAAAAAATGTTCATACAAGAAAAAGATCTCATGTGTGGATTTTTACTGATACCATAATGCTAATCAATAGCTTGGCAGAGGGTCAATGAAAACCTGTCTTTTAAGGGGTCTATATGGACATCACCGTGGGAATTTTGGAGGCACATTAAAATAGAACATGTTGATGTCCATAAGAGGACAGGTATAGTGGTACAGATCTAGTAGTCTGTACTAGGGAGGCAGAGGCTGGAGAATCACTTGAGTCTAAGAGTCTGAAGCCAGCCTGGGCAACCTTATATCAAAGCGGGGAAAATGGCAAAACTCTTTGTAGCTTCAGAAAGTAGCTGGAATTTATCAATGCATCTAACTATACACTTGTTTGAAGTGACTACCTGATCTGTGAATTGACCCAAATGACTGGGAGGGGGATTATGTTACAAAGGGCCCACTAGAGATAACCACTCAAATTTAGAGCTAATTGAAGGTTTTTGGGACCTAAGTGTAGTCCCGAGCATTTAGAGCAAGGAGTTTTTAAAGGCAAAACCACATCCTGGCATCTTGCACTGCAGCTGACAGGGGAGATTTTGCACAAGGAAGCAATATAATAGGAGCTAAGATAAGCAGTTAGATGGAGGGGGAGGTTTGTACAAGCATATACTTTAACAGAAGTTAAAATAAGTTAGCTGAGTCATCTTAAACTCTGGTTCCTTGAATAGAGCTAGATAATTTCCCATGAGATTCCCCATTGAGGAGATCAAATTCTAGTTAAACCTGAAACCTCCTCAGCAAGAATACAAAACGTAGGAACTGTTGTACTGTCATGCCCTATCACAATTACAGGAATGCAGAAATTGGAAACAGCTAGATATTTTCTTGTATTGCTGAGGTACAAGCTTCTGCTAAAGACTGTTCTGCCAGTAGAAAAGGATTGCCCATAGCTATATCCCATGTTGCCTTCAAGGAGTCACACAACATAGCTGATAAGACTGATTTGGGCCATAAGTGTTTTCCCCCTTTTTTTATTCATTTTCCTGGCATTTGAGATTGAACCCAGAGTCTCACACATGCTCAGTAAGCCCTCTATCAACTTGTCTTGACAGAAAGAGACAATGAGTGAATGGGGCTTTACTCATGTCATAGTAGATGCAAATGCCGAGCGTGCTGTTGAAAAACTGCAACAGAGGACATTACAACAACGAGGACCTGCAAATTGCTTTCCTTCAACCAAGGAACATGCTTACATCCCATAATTTCAACACTGGACAGAGAGATACTCTTTTAAGAGTGATAGTTTATTAGAGATAAGAAACAGGCACTTCATTGTCTAAAGCATTTGTCTAAAACTCTTTTAATGTTTCCCTTAGTCCACATACATTTGGGCATTTGGGTTATGTTAACACGACTGCTTTTGAGGAATCCAGTCTGTCGACCTCTAGGGAAGAGGCTGCAGATTCTGGGGCTTCAACTGTTTAAGTGGCAAATTGCCTGTTAGAAACTACTAAGGAAGGAACCTGCAAGCGCTGTCCAGGGTACTGCTCTCCCTGGCAATGGAAACCTGGCTGGTGCCACCTGCTTCTCAGGGGCATCCCCCATCCTTTCTAAACACAGCACTCTAGAGACTCAAGACTGCGGCAAACCCACAAGCAACTGGCTCCCATCCCTCCAGAAGCAGGCTGTGGCCATGCCCCTCCCTCCACAGACTAGCTCTAGGCTCTGCAGCCATTCCCTCAGGCTAGTACTCTCCTTACAATTTTTCAGGGTCACCTCCTCCACAGGCCCCGCCTCGCCCCTCAGATAGTGGCCCCCACCCACTCCCACAAGCCCTTCCACCTAGTAACTGGCCACTCCATCCAGGCTTGGTGTTGGCATTGCTCCCAGGATGGAGCTTAAACTGCTCCAGTTCTCAAACACTGACACCTGGCAGGACTCAGATCTGGTTTCCAGCCATCTTTGACAAATTGCCTCCAGAGCTTTCCCATTCAACACCAAGGAGCCACATGTGATACCACGTAGTGAAAAATGATGGCTGAGTCCTTCCGCTGAGAATCGGAGGAGGTGCAAATTAAGACCTTGGACTCATTGCTTCTGGTGGAAAAGGAGATTGTTTTATTCAGGGCAGGCAAGGGAATTTATCCGGTGTGTGGGGGCAGGGTGGGTAGACAGTCCACCTGCCAACCTTGGTGCACGGATCCCATGTCCATGGGGCAGGGGCAGGCATTGGGCAGCGTGATGCAGGCAAGAGGAGGGGCCTGAACTCTGGTGACCTGGGGGTGAGGATTCCATGCACCCTCGACTACCGCTGGATCGCCCAGTCGAGTGTGGCACATATCCAATAAAAACATTCGACACTTATAGCATTTTGTGGATTTTGCTTTATTTTCTCAACCTTTGTGTGAAATATAACATTTTATTGAGAAGTGCATAACTTATTCCTAGTGGAGATTCAGTTCAGTACTCTGGAAATAAACTGGCATTTCTTACAAGTTAAAAGACCTTGCCACTCTGAAGTATTGCTTTTAATTTTTAAAGGCACATCAGATTCTTCAGAAACACTGCCACCAGGATCCACTTTCTGAGACAGGACAGTTTTTACAAATGACCAAGTTTGGATTGTTAATTGTTACATCATTCAGAAACATTTTGATTCTCCTCTTGTTAATTGCTTGTTCATCCAACCTGAGGAAATAAATGAACAACTTTTCCACCTTCTAGAACTTTAGGAGAGGAAAGAAAAAAACAAAAACAAAAAATGTTTCTTTGCTCCAGAAGAGAATTTAACATAGATGGGGAGTGGAAACAAGAAAAATGGTGAAGGAGATGCAGCAAAGGTAGGTGGCATATAGAAGGTTATAATTAACAAGGGGCCTTGGGAGCCTTTTTCTAGGAAGGAAAACAGCCAGCACATTCCTTTATGTTATGCTGGACACTGTCAGCCCTGAGTGTACTCAGATTCTTCTAATAACCCTGTGTACAGGTTTTATCAATTTATCCACTTACAGATGAGATAAAGACACAGAGATATTAGGGAATACCCCAAGTTAAACAGAGATGGGGCCAGAATTTAAATTGAGGCAGTCTGGCTCCAGATCAATCTACCAAAATGCAGAAGGTTGATTCTGATGAATAAATGGGCACCTAAATCCCTCAACACCAGACATATTCTAGAAGCAATTGAAGACTTACGCTAGAAATTGGAGTTTGCATGCCGGAGATTTCAAGACTTTACATAAATTCCTAATTGCTTCATAATTGAAGTCATTCTTCACTAAGTTCATTTGTACCAAACTTTGGTTGTTAGAAATAAGAGTGGCAAGATCCTGAGAGCATACAGAGCTTAAACCACAGTTTTCCAACCTATGGGGAAGAGAGACAAAAAGCCAAATGACTTTATCCCATGACACTGGACAAGCACTTAGGAGATCTGTGAACTTTGGAGATAATTTTAGGAATTAAAAAGACACATGAGTAAATTCTAGGACTATAGGAACTTATAAGATTAGAAATTAACGATTTAAACGTATCTCTTTCTGACACAAATTACAATTCATAATTGGAAGTCCATGGAATTATGCAAGCATAGTACTATAAATTGTTGAATTTTGTGTGTGTGTGTGTGTGTGTGTGTGTGTCTGCACATGTGTCATGCTACATATAAGGTGGTCAGAGAACAACTTTGTGAAATCCATTTTCTAACTCTGAAGCCTTTTTTTTTAGGGGGGTGTTATAGGGATCAATATTTGGTTGCACAATATGGAAAGCACCCTTACTTCCTGAGCCATCTCACTAGCCCCAAGCAGTTGAAATCTTGACCTGAGAATAAACTAAAATATATCAACAGAAGTAGATTTTAGAGACTTGGTACCGAGTGCTTGAAAAGCAATAAACAATGAGATTTCAAGTACAGTGTTATTTACTGTGTAAATAACAATAAATAAATTACTGGGTAAATACATACCCAGGGGCTGTAGCAGGAAATTAGTAAGCCTGTGTACTTGGCTTAATCATTAGCTATGAAGAAATTGATTTTAAGACCTATACTTAATCATTAGATGTGAAGAAATTGTTTTTAGACATGCTCAGGCTTTGAAGAAATCTATGATTAATCAATACTTGTTTTCTGTGATTGATCAAGCTGTTTTGAAGGGATTGCAGCCTCCATGTGACCCTGGTCACGAGACATTCCTGGCACACCTGGAGGTCTTGCTCTGTTGATCATTGTGAATAGTGAATGATAGAGACTGTGGTTTTGTGTGGGTTGTACTGTTCCTTCAAACAGCACCTCCATCAAAAGTTTGGTATATGGAACTTTGCCTTGCCCTAAAATGGTAACTATCAATAAATATGCTTTGGAGCAGCAGTGCTTGGTCAGTCTCTTGAAGGCTGTACTTCCTTGCCCTTCAATTTGAAGCTGTGCATCCTTAGGCTTCTCTCTTGATTTGATTGTCACTATACCACTTAACACAGACAATGGGCTAGGGGAGATGGTTTGGGAGGTGTCTTAATCAGGGTTCCTATTGCTGTGATAAAACACCATGACTGAATTTGAGGAGGAATGAGATTGTTCATCTTAAATATCAACAACACATTGAAGGAAGTAAGGGCAGGAACTCAAGACAGGAACCTGGGGGCAGGATCTGAAAGAAGCAGAAGCCATGAAGGAATACTGCTTACTGGCTTGCTTTTCTATACAAGTCAGGGTTATTTGCCCAGGGGTGTCACCTCCCACAATAGGCTGGGCCTCCCACAGCAGCCATTAATCAAGAAAATAAGATTCAGTGGTTAAGAGCACTAGCTGCTCTCCCAGAGGACCTGGGTTCAATTCCCAGCACACACATGGTCCAGTTCCAGGGGAACCTTCACAAAGACATACATGCAGACAAAACACAAAAGCACATAAAAAATAAATAAAAGATTTATAAAAAGAAAATGCTCAACAAACTTGCCTATTTGATGGAGACCACTTTCTTAATTGATGTTTCTTCAGAATAACTCTCGCTTGTACCAAGTTAGCAAAATAAACAAAATGAAAATACTACCAACTAGGACAGTGGGTAATAATTCTTGCTATGCAAGCACAAGGATCCCATTTCCAATCTCTAGAACTCACATAAAAAACCGGGCATGAATGTGCATATCTGTAACTCCAGGACTGTAGAGGGCAGAGATAGGAGGATTTCTGGGACTGTTTGCTAGCTGCTAGCCTAGCTCCAGCTTAAATGAGAGACTATCTCTGAGAGACTATCTCTAGGAAATAAGGTAGGGACTGATAGAGTGGGACACCTGATCCTTCTCTGGCCTTCAAGCACATGCACCACACACATAGACACACACACACCTTTTGTAAGCATACATTTCAAACTCACTTAATGGCCTCCAGGTCAGAATAGAGGCATAATTAATCAACCAACCATCTGATCAAGAGCTCTTGCTCAAGCCAATAAAAGTGTAGGCACTGACAAAATAAGTTAAATTCAACCTTCTGCACATGATGTTCTCCCAACCAACCAATTTGAATTTAAATTTCACCTCCTGTTTTCTCAGTCATAGAAGGAATTCCCTGCTCATATAGATGCTGAATATATTAACTGTTTCAAAGTTGCTGCCTACATGGAAATTGCACTAATATGATTTTTCTAAAGTAAAATATAATGTGGAAAAGAGATGGTCATACTGATTATGACCCAAGGTACAGGAATCATAGCAAGTACACTTTAAGACAGAAAGCATTATGAGATAAAGGGCTATCAAGAATTTACCAAGTAACAGTCACTTTAAAATGTATAGTCATATCAGGTTGCACACTCCAATAGTCACAACACTAAAGAGGTAGTAGCAGTTGGGTCATAATGAGTTCCAGGACTGCCAAGACTATAGTGAGATCCTGTCTCAAAACAAAAACCCCACTAATACAAAATAATTGTTCAGAACAAATCTAATGCAGTAATTTGAGGGAAAACTGTAGCCTTATATATTATGATAGGAAAGAAAAGCAAAAAGTTTGATTAGCATCCCATTAAAAATTTTTGAAAACATAATGGTAAAATAAGCCTATAAAAAGTGTGATAGATTTAAAGATGAATGAAATAGTAAGCATCATCAATGTTACATTCTTTGAAAATAAAATTAACACAAAAGATCAAATGGCCAATATTAAGCTTAAGAGATCGGTATAGATTTAGAATTTAAGCAGATAAAAATATTAAAATATTGCCAAGAAGTTATATGATTTAGGTGAAATGGATAAAATATAACAAAAAGAACTCTACAGAAACCCAAAAATAAGATTTTTAAGTGTATATCTAAAGCCAAAATAATCTAAACATAATTAATTTCATCAGAAGTTTTAATAAAATTCAAGGATAAATGTAGTCTTATAAAATTTTTCTTAACAAAAGGAATAAATATTTCTGAACTCATTTTTATGAAATTAGTATAATTTAAACATAACATTTAATGAAGACTGCATAAGAAATTAAAACCTAATCTTTTATAATCAGATGCTGAAATATGTATTTTAGCAAAATAAATTATATAAGATCTGCAAGTGACATCTCGGCCAAGTTAGTTTTGGTCCACAAAACAAATGGCTTTGGTTTTAATATCAAAATTTGGAAAGTACAAAGAGAGAATAAGAGCCAAAATTGTCTTGAGGAGAAAAATGGGAAGACTTGCTCTAGTAAGTACCAGAGCTCACTGCAAAGTGCTATTTATCACAGTACCCTATTAAATCAGGTTACATACAGGCTAATGGAGAATAGAAAACCGAGCCAGGGATTCATCCACCAGCGAAAGCATGAGAGCATGACTGATAAGCAAGACATCCAGACAAGCAGCAATGGGAGAAAAGAAAATCATTAAATCCTGCTTTAAAAAAGAAGCTCTGGCCTGGGCGGTGGTGGCTCGCACCTTTAATCCCAGCAGAGGCAGGTGTATCTCTGAGTTTGAGGCCAGCCTGGTCTATAGAGTGAGTTCTAGGACAGCCAGAGTTACAATAGAGTAACCCTGTCTTAAAAAACAAACAAAAAAAGAGGATCTGTATACAAAAATATTGTTAGATTCTACTGCCAAACACATTTTAAACATTTATTTATTGTGTATGGGCATATATGTGTAGATGTATGCATGCCACAATGCTCAGACATGTGTGGAAGTCAGAGGAAAATTCTCAAGAATTGTTCTTCTTTTTCTACCATTTGGGCCCTGTGAGCTCTGAGGATTGAAATCAGGTCCTTGGCAGCAGGAGCTTTTGCCCACTGAGCCAGCTCACTAGCCCTCCAATCATTTTTTTAAAGGTCAGTTAAAGACACCAAAGCTTCATAATTTGTGTTTGGGATTAGGTATTTGTGTTTCCTTGCACATAAACCATAAGCTTTGACTTAGAGATAAAAGGGGTGAAGATGAACTAGCAAATCTCAGTTTAAACTCAAATAAGATACTGAACAATCTTAGGAATGAATGAACACAAGCTCACAGAAAGAGGACGGGAATTACAAGCTCCTTGAGAACTTAGCATTCTACAAAAACAAGGTGATTGATAAAGTCTTCAATTTAATATGAAAAATTATTTCAAGGACAATTGGAATAGCTGAACAATGACAAAGCACGGGGGACTCAAATCAGATAATATTTGACATTTACCTATCCGAGGGACTAAGAAAAACAAAAAAAGGTGAAATGAAGATTCTATAGCAAAAGGAATATAAAATATGGGCCCATATATTTTGAATCCAGACCCTCACTTCTTAGGAAACTTACCTTCTAGCAGCATTTACTTTCAGTTCCCACATATAAAATTACCTTTACCTTCACCAACCACTAACAAGATCTTATTTTTGTAGTGGAAAATTGAACTCACCCCAGCCTCTGAATGTGGCAGTTTGGGTTTTTTAAAGCATCACACAGAATACTCAGGCCATAATCCTTCAAGATGTTGTCCCCAAGGTCTAGGATCCACAGGTTTGAGTTGTTCAGAATGACAGAAGCCAGATCCCGACAACTCTCATTCGTGAGAGCACAGCCCCTCAACCTACAGGAAATATATTAGAGGAGGAATGAACTCTTCAGTAGCAAGACTCAGTTCTTTCAGCAGAGTTGCATAGGCAGTTAAACCTCTTCTATGTGTTAGTACAACCCCAGGACACATCTGAGATGGCCTAATTACCAATAAAAACAGACAAAATTTCCTTTTTTTCTTTTTGGTTTTTCAAGACAGGGTATCTCTGTTGCAACTCTGGCTGTCCTGGAACTGGCTATGTAGTCCAGGCTGGCCTCAAACTCAGCTCCACCACTGCCCGGCCCAGAATTTCTTAATGAGCAGAAGAAACCAGTGTGAACAATTGTCTCCCATACACAATCTTTTCAAAGTCAAGTGTTTATTATTTCTTAGCATTTAAATGTTTTTTCCTGTTTTTTAAAGGATTTTTATTTTATGCATATGGATATTTTATCTGTATGTATGTGCAATATATGCACTCCAGCAGTTTTCTGGCTTCCCTGAATGCTGGATCTTCCCCCCTTCCCTGTACTGGAGTACAAACAGTTGTGAACCACCATATGGTTGCTGGGTTGTTGGGTTCAAACTATGGTCTTCTGTCAGAGTGACCTTAACCTCTTAATCTCTGAGCCATCTCTCCAGGCATTATTATTTAAAAATGGATAGAAACTTTTCCAAGGAACCCTTAGGTCTGTAAGACATTATAGTTTTTTTTAAAATATCTTTTTGAAATAAGTTTGGAGGTCTTGGAGTATAGATCAGTTGTAAAGGTCCTAGGTTCAATCTGACACACACAGAGTTTTGTAAGATTCTATTTTAAAATGTTATTAAAATTCTGTCTTTTGGTAGTGACATGGCTGTTGTAGACATGAACTCACAGCAGTTGTGGTTACCTGTCCAACACCAACATGGATGAAGAGGAGCTCTCAAGGCCCCACTGCTATGTTGATGAGTGCTAGGAGAGGGAGAATCTTTTCTTTGGGGGTGTGGCTACTGATAGTTGTCTACGTTTCAATAGATGACTTCATATCATTTGCATAGGAGCAGCACCTATTAGACTCAGTGGGTTCTAAAATAATAGTAATCAAAAAGAGGACATAAAGTTTGGAGGAATGGAAGTATTATAGCTTACCACAAGAGATTTATTGGGAGGGAGAAACCTAGGAGTCTGCCTGGGAGAAAAGCAGCAAAGTACTGTGCTGGAAGCAGGCTTTATATAGGGTTTCTTGGCCTGTATGGTGGTATTCTGTGACCTGATCTTGGGCTATTTTTTCCCTGTAGGATGGGGCTTGACCACTCTCCTGGCTCAAGGGGCTAGAATGGCTCTTAAGGCAGTTTAGTCTGTGGGCAGGGCCTAGCTGCTCAGGCCTTGAGGGGCTTAAAGGGAGGCAAGTTGTAGGATAGGTCAGGATTGGTAATGGATATAATGGAAATATATTGCATAGATATTTAATATTTTCAAACAAAAAAAATTTACATTAAAGAGGGGCTGAAAAGATGGCTCAGCAGTTAAGAGTGCTGGCTGCACTTTCAGAGGTCCTGGGTTCAATTCCCAGGACCCACATAGCAGTTTAAAACTGTAACTCTAGTTCCAGGGGATCTGACACCCTTACACCAATACACATAAACAAACAAACAAAAACATTAAAGAAGAAAGACATTTATTCCAGGTCCTTTGCACATTCAGAAGCCTTGCCTCATAGGACACAGGTGGTGTGTCATTTCTGGTACTTGGGAGAAGGATCATGAGTTCAAGGCTAACCTGGGCTACAGAATAAGTGCAAGACCAACCTGAACAAGTTAGTGAGACCCTATCTCAAAAGATATACATGTACCCCCAATATGTCACATCTGTTGTTATTCCTTTTACTTGCTTTCCCTTTTCTTCTGCCTGTAAGACAGGTGCTTGTTAGACAGATGCCAAACAGACTCATTTGAGAGTTGTTACCAAAGACATGAAATAAGGCACTTTAAATTTCCAAGGAGGCAGAGCACTGGTGGAAGGGTGTGTCAGGTGATATGCCCACTTCGTATCAGGCTAAGAAGTGGGAAAGATAAAGAAGGTACAGGAGGCAAGTTACAGCCCTCACGGTAACCTGCTTCCTCCAACCAGGCTCCACGTGAGTGAGGCTTCTTTCCATCACTTCCCAGAGTACCTCTGACTAATGACCAAGACTTCAAAATGTAAATTTTTGGGGGAACATTCCAAATTCAAACTGTTATAGTCTTCATGACTCATTTCCTGTTAGGATAACATTTCTGGGCATGCCAAGAAGCTCAATTTAATAGTTTAAGAAATGCTGGGTTTATGGTCTGGAGAGATGGCTCAGTGATTAAGAGGACTGTCTGTTCTTCCAGAGGATCTAGGTTTGATTCCCAGCATCCACAATGCTACTCACAGATATCTGTTAACTCCAGTTCCAGCGGCTCAAACACCCTCTTCTATCTTTCATATATACCAGGCATACAATAGAGGCACAGACATACATGCAGACAAAACATCCATACACATAAAATAAGAGTAAAAAGAAATGCTGGGGTTAGATGTCTAAGAACTCAATCATGTAAAGATCTACTGGGGAAGTAAGCTGAGATTGCTGACACCCCAGTTTTATTTCACTTTGGAGTTAATACTTACATGGTGAAGTACTAAATATCTTGTCATTAAAGCAATCCATAGGATGATATCAAGTACTTAAAGATTTCTGGAATAGTACCGAATGAAAGGAAACCTCAGTCTTGTCTGTACAATTATCCACATAACACCCAAAGGCCATGCATATGCTTGTTATCATTATTCACAAAGAACTTAGGAATGAAATGGGTGCTTGTAAAACTGGACTTTTGGGCAAGGCAGTGGTATCTGCCTGTATCTAGGGCTCAAGAAACAGACAGGAAAGGTGGTGCCTTCTAAGCTAGCCTGGCTACACAATGAGACCATGTCTCAAAATTAAAATAAATGAGCTGAAAAATTAACTGGAAAGGGTGATAGAGATCCCAAGAGAGCTGGGAATAGGAAACAGATGGCAGGGACTAACCAGGGGAAGCAAGGAGACTAACCGGAGGAGGGGGAGGGCATTGGGGAGAGGAACAAAGGAAAACAGTGTAATGACACATATGTATGGAGATGAACCCCATTAGTTTGTATGCTAACATAAAAAACTAATTTAAGAGTTAATTGTAGGATTAAAAAGAAAAATATACATAAAGTATAATCCCCCCAAATTAAAAAATAATCCCTCTTCAGTTTCTTTGAATACTGACCCTACAGGAAACTTAGATTAAATATATTAAATATAAACTCAAGGGCTGGAGAGATGGCTCAGTGGTTAAGAGCACAGGCTGCTCTTCTAGAGGACCAAGTTCAATTACCAGCACCCACACGGGGGCTCACAACTCTCTATGTCTCCAATCCCAGGGGATCTAGGACCCTCTTCTGGTCTCCATGAGCATCAGGCATGCACATGGTACACAGATATCCATGCAGGCACTCATAACAATAAAGTTATAATTAAAAAATTAAATACCTTTTAAAAATAAATAAACCTTAAAGGAAAACTGACATAGAAACTTCAGCTTTGTGGCTACAGCTAATAGATCACAGATATATTAGGGCTCAGTCAACAACTATACTGGCTCTTGTTCAGTCTGATGCCTCTGGAGCTGAGGGAAGCTGATTATGATAGCTATAGTGCTTGTGGGTGTTTGGCTTTGTTTTAAATCAGACAGGCTTCTTGAGCTCATTTCCAACAAAAAGAGAAAAATCAAGTCTATGTTCTGTCTCTCATACTCATTTCTCAGTTCTTTTCATCTCTCCTCTACCCTCCAACACAGCCCACAGTTCCAAGAACACAACAACAGAGTCACAGAAAGCCTACCCCAACTCCTGAAGCTTGCAGGTTCGCTGCTTAAGGACGTGACACATAACCTTTATTCCATCGTCCTTAAGTCTATTTAATCCCACATCCAGATGTATCAAACTCTCATTCACCAGAAGAGCAGCGGAGAGAAACTCATTACCAATTGAAGTGAAACAGCAACTCTTCAACCTACAGGGGAATCACAGTATGAGGAAAAATGGAGTCAGCCTCTCCTGCCAGGTGAAGGTCCCTTATCTGCTTAACACTCCCATCTCAAATCAGACTTCTTACTGCCAGCCTGTCTCATTTGAGTCACTTAGGGCCATACCAGACTGTTACAAACTGGACTCATGTTCTTCAGGCCAATCCTGATGCCTTTTTCTGTCTCCAGTTTTCTGAAACAGGCTCACAGTGTAGCACAGGTGGGCCTACTGACTGTGTAGCCCAGGGTATGCCTGAACTCAGTGGTCCTCCTCCCTCAGCCTCCCTCATTCTAGGATTGCAGCTGTGAACCACCACACCTGGCTCCACTTTTTATACTGCAAATCAAATGATAATTTATTTCCCCAAATTGCATCCAGTCCTCTTGCAGAGGTGGCTACATGGAAAGAGAAGCTAGCATGAGGAGTGCAATAGGAATGAGTAAAGTAAAATGTATAGAATAGTGGCATTTTTAATCAGGAAGGAAAAGACATGTACCATTAATAATTTTGGTACAGTATGCCTCATATATGAGGGGAAATAAGTTAAAATTCTTACAACAAAATCCAGAAAACCTTACTACACAAATATTCAGAATAAATTTGGAATAACATGTAAATGTTAAAAAGCCATAAAAGTTGTGAGATGATGAAATTACATTTCAAAAAAGGTATTTATAGTTACAATAAAAAGTTTTAGGAGTCATGAAGCAGAATGACTTACAAAAATTTAAACATCTAGGCTGGGTATGTAGTACATGCCCGTTATCCCAGCACTTGGAAGGCTGAAGCAGGAGACTTGCCAATTCAAGACTAGCCTAGACTATATAGTCAAGTTCAAAGCTAGTCCAAGCAACACAAGACCGTATCTTAAAAACTATTCAAAATTTAATAATTTGGAAAGTAAGTTAGAAATAAAGTGACACGGTAGGAAATTATCTGTAGTATATTATCTGTAGTATATAAAAGTAAGTATGCATGACGATAATCATCAGGTATGACATTCATCACAGAAAACATCCAAAAGAAACTGGCACCTTTGAAAAACCAATACATAGAACATTAAAAGTCTTAAATATCTGAGAACATGTTCAATATCAAAGTCAATTAAAGGCCACATTTTTAAAGATTTTATTTTTCATGGTGCATATATACATATGCATGCATTCTAAACTATCTAAACTCTGTTATATTGGGAAGGGGAGAGCAGACACTCACACAAGGCTCTGTAGAGTACACTGTGGGTGCTTCAAGGCATTGCTGAGAAGCTTTATCCCTCTATTTTCCAAGGAATTGTCTGCCAAGCATAAATGTGTCAGCTTCTTGCTTCTGATGAGAGTTGAGGAAAGACTCTCACAAACATCCTTTGTGAGGCCACAGCTTGCTAAGCTGAAAGAGAAAAATTCATCAGTTTCCATACTTCCTGTCTCACTTCATAAGGAAATTATCTGATACTTATACCAGTCACTTTTCTTGTAGAAGCAACCTTAACAGACATTTAAATTGTGAACTCCCTTGCCATCTAGGGACAGGAGAGAATGAAAGAAAATGGGAGAAATCTAGAAGAATATGAAAATAAAATCAGAAAGAAGAATTTTTTTTTTTTAAAAAAACAAGTTAAAGATGAACAGGTAGGCCTGTGGAAGTAGCCCAGTTGGTAAGTCTTCACCACACAAACATAAGGATCCCATCTGGATCACCAGCACCAGATACAAAGCAGAGTATGGTAGTATGTGGTTGTAAGCCCAGTTCTAGGGGGCGGGTATTGAAGATAGATCCCTGGGGATCATGCTGGCCAACACCCTGGCGTTCAAGGCCAACAAAAGACAGTTTCAAAATATAAGGTGGATGACTCCTGAAGAACAACACCGAAGGTTGACCTCTTGGGTATTGTTGTGGTTGGCCTCCAATGTACATACGAGAATTTATACATAATATCCAAGCCAACAGATTATTTAATATACATCCCATATAACACACACATGCACATACACACACAGAGAGACAGATAGTTACAGAGGTGCACACACAGAGGGGTACACACACATGTGCGTGCACACACACACACACACACACACACACACACACACACACACGAGAAGGGTGTAGGTGGGGAGGTACACACAGAGAGATACCCACAGATACTCAGACACACACACCCAGAGAGACAGAGGCACAAACAGAAATGTGAAGGAAGGGGACACCTGGACATATAACTTAATGGCATTGCATGTTTACCATATTCAAGGATCAGGGTTTAATCTCAAGACCAAAGAAAGAAAACAGAAATGATTACAGGAAGAACTCTGAATATTCATAGAGAACTCATCCAGGATTGGTAAATACACCAGCAAATATTAACCCACTTTATTAATATTAACCCAGATCATAAGTTATAAGCAAACTGACTCACGCTAGTCTCTCTAGGTGACAGAATGGACTTGTTAACACCTTGAACAATGACGCCACTCCATCATTGAAAATACTGTTGGTGGACAGGTTCAGAAATACCAGGCTCCTGTTTGTGTAGAGAGCCTCAGCTAGAGTTAGACAATGGTGTACATTCAAGCTGCAGGATTCCAGCCTGAAAAGCAACACAGACAAAAATGACACATTTCATAGAATTTCAGCCACTGTTCACTCAGCTAGGGGGTGGCAGTCTCCCACTTTTGGAGATCTTGGCTGAAAATTCATCTTCCCTACATAAAACAAAATATTTAATAGCTAATACACATGGCCCTGACAGCATGTTAAGTGGGACAGGAGAGGAAATATCTTTCCCATCCCCTAATGGCTTATAAAAATATGCATGAAAACAGCTTTAAATCCATCGAATAATATTTTTTCCATCAGGAGGAGAGGCATTTCCCCCACCTACAACTTAGATGGACAGAAGGATGTTGTGTACTGATTTGTAGAGCAAAGGTGAATCACAAGTTGGGAGCCAAACCTGTGTCTCCAAAGGGCTTTTATTCATGAGTCAACCCACCTTTTCTAAAGGACCGAATTTTGCTTTAATACTGAAAACTTTGTTGGAAAGAATTTATAAATAAAAAAAAATATAAAAAAACCCAAACAACACCCAGGGAGGTTAGTCAGACTCAAAGTCTATACATCTCAGTGGACCTCTATGCAGTTAGGTCTTAATTTTTAAGAATGAAAACAAGGGAATATTGCTCAGTTGGCAGAGTGCTTGCCTAGCAGGCGCAAAGCCCTGGGTTCAGTCCTCACTACCACATTAAAAAAAGAATGAGAACAACAAGCAAATCAGAATTAAAATTCCCTCTAAAATAAGAGTGAAAGAGAAACTGCAAGTAGGGCCCTTCTAAATACCTATAGGCATAGGCCTATGCAGAGGAGACAGGGCTGTGTGCACAGTTATGTGTAAGAATCAGGTGATTAAAGGGCATGCCTGGAATGCCATTTATTTTATTGTTACTTTTTTTTTTGAGGCAGGGCTTACAGCCCTAGCCTTTAAATAGTCTCCCCCTCCCCTTTTTCTTTGATTTTTCAAGACAGGGTTTCTCTGTTGTGACTCTGTAGACCAGGCTGGCCTCAAACTCACAGAGATCCGCCTGCCTCTGCTTCCTGAGTGCTGGAATTCAAGGCATGTGCCACCACTGCCTGGCTTAAGCAGTCTCTTTAACTGAGTCCCTGGGAAACTGGTTCTCTCCATCAAAAGCCAGGGTATGTATTAGGAACAGGAGCAGCTCTGTGCTGTCCTACCTTTTGTCACCATGACAAAATAACTGACAAACAACTAAGTGGGGTAAGATTTACCTTGTTCATGGTTTCAAAAGATTCAGTCCATCCTGGAAGGGAGGGGGAGGGCAGAGGCATAATGTCGTTCATGGCCAGGAGGCAGGGGAGGAACAAAGAGGAGAGAGAGAGACAGAGAAAGAGGGAGAGAGATGGAGAGAGCAAGAGAAGGATAGAGAAGAGAACAGAGAAGAGAGAAGAGGGATAGAAGAGAGGGAGGAAGGGAGAAGGATAGGAGGAGAGAGGAGGGGAAAGGAGAGGAGGAAAGGAAGGGACAAAGGGGGAAAAGGGGAGAGGAGAGAGAGGAGGGGAGAAGAAGGAAATAGGGAGATAAGGGAGAAGGAGAGGGGAGGAAGGTGAGGGGTGGGGGGAGACTATGTAGCCTTGTAGCCTTGGTTGTCCGGAGACTCTATGTTGGCCAGGACAGCCTTCCCACTCATCGAGATCCACCTGCTTCTGCTGGGATTAAAGGTATCCACTATCCCAGGCTTTCCCTGCATATTTTAGGAGTTAACCTATTATGTGGTATATAATGTTGAAAACACCTACGAAGACAAGGAAAGAAGATCTTTCCCCTCTTGAGATAAATTTAAGAATTTATAGTGAAACATTCCCACAAAAATTATTGGTAATGTATGCCTTTTCAATATGTCCAGATACAAGATCTGAAATGTCTCTCTACAATTTAAATTTTTCTAGACTATTTTAAATTTGCAAAATTCTTACGATAAGAGACCCTAGTTAGCAAAAATGCCTGGAAAGTACTGGTTTTCAACACTCTCATGACTCACATAGCATAAAATCAAAGAGTAAAATATCAAAATGCAATTCTAAAAATTTCATCTCAGCATGATCTACACATAAACCAGAGTAACAGGGACATCCATACTGCCCATATCTAGTGGGATCTAAAGCAAACAGGAAGTTGGATGTTGTCTTACATGAAATGTTTATAGAGGCCTACAAGACTAATGATTATAACATCCATGTGGCCATTTACATTTGGAGAACAACCAGACTTCCATGATGTACTGTTATATTACTGTAAACTTTGATAACTTCCAACAGAACAGTTACTGCTGGCCCTACTGAGTCGAGTCAAACACAGAGTCTCCACTTGAAAGCTTGCTATTGATGAACCAGCCTGTCTCCACCTTAGCCTTAATAAACCACCATATAGTAAAGACAAACCTGGTTCATTCCCATTTATGATTAGACCTGTTTATCAACAACTGAGCTATGCTCCACCTGTTCTGCACTGCTTGTTCCAGGAAATGGCAATTAATAACCATCCTGCAACAATATCTTTGTTTCAAAAGGGTTGTTATGACTATTTTGTTAATACTGCCTCACAATCATGTCTTTGTTTCAGGAGCTCATTATGACTAACTTGTCATGTTTATGTTCTGCTCCTGTAAGTCCACCTATTTCCCCTCATTTGGAAATCTATACCTCCGAGCTATAAAAACCTTGTCTTCTTTACATCTAATGCTGACCTCTTGAACCCCACCTTAGGGGGAGGAAGCCTTTGTACACAAATAAAAAAGCTTGCTTTAATTAATTGTTTTGCTTTATTTGGGTTGGTGGTCTTTCTACTCAAACCTTTGGGATTCGTACTATCTAGGTCTACATAGAACATCATCAGTAGAAGACATAATTCAAACCTCAACAGGAAAGGGGTCTCATCAAGTCCTGCTACTTCCAGTGTCAAAGTTTCTGTTTAAAATCCACAACCAACTCTGTAAGGGACCATCATTCCTCCCAAATGAATAGTGTTTTGCTGTTATTTCATTTTTAAACACAAGAACCAGTGGCATACTTCTTACTTGGCTTCCAGACAATACAGGTTTAATTCTAAAACTAGTTTACTGCTTATTAAGTTTCTCTCTCAATCTGACCAACTCACAACTGTATTCAACCAATGTTCAAGAATCCTCCATCAACTCTCAAGATATGCTACATTAAGTGAATTTTATCTTTTAAAACCTGGTTAGGATTAAACAACAACAAAAAAAAACCCATCCCAGTGGTCACAGAATTCACCTTCCCATTTTCAAAAGAAGGTCTTATTTCTGGATTTGTTTACTTCAGTACCTGGATTATAAGTTGCTCCCCACAAATAAGACTTACCTTGGCCCTTCTTGCATCAAGGTTCAGTCTCAACTCAGGGAACTGTCCAGAGATAGTCAAAACTCCTAAGATAAAGTCTATTTTTCCAATTTTGTTTGTGAGAAACCGATTTAACTTTCACTAGAAAATAAGTTTTCTTAAAAGTGGCCACCCAATGTGCAGACCAAGTATGACGGCTAAGGCGCTCACATTCTTAAGGAGCATTAACTGGATGGCCATCAATAAGCGAACAGTACATGACAGTGAGGGAACACCTTGCTAGTTGCCAGTTGCCACACTGCTCTTTCTTCGCCTTCTAGTCTTAGCGCTGAGCCACAGTTGAAGATGGTAGGGATTTATTGGCGATAATCAAGAAGTACGACAGAGCTTTCTCTTGTTAATCAAAGACACAATATATCCCAGAACTGAATTAAGAAAAATGTTAAATGTTCATCAGTTCTTGGTCTGTTCCCTCCCTTCATTTGGGAGATGAAGACACAGAATTATACAATGAAAAGTGTTTTGTGGGGAATGAGAGGAGTGAGCAGTCCTACTGGTAGAAAATAATGAACTAGGAAAGTAGGCTTCCACTAGCTAGCCAGCCCCAACACCAAATCTAGACTGCAAGTATCCATCGGGCAGACAAAAGTCTGTTATAAAAACTCACACTTACCTAAGTTCCCGTAGTTTACATTGTTGGCTTTTCAAGGCTTTGCATAAGGTTTCGAACCCATTGCCTTCAAAGTCAGTATTTTTCAGATCAAGATGTGTCAGGCTATAGTTGGAAGTCAAAAAACTAAAATCCTGATAGGCGTCTATGAAAAAGACAGCTCCCAACCTTCAGAAGAAATATATGCAGAGTGATTACACAGCTATCACCACCCATGGTTTCATCATCCCTTCCAATTCTGACTCTCATCTCTTATGTGACTCTGTTTCTCAAATTGCAGGTAAGGCTCAAACCTAAAGTTTCAGAGAACTGCCAAGGAAAACAAACGGGTTACAACATAGGTTTGAATTTACAGCCAGACAGCTGACACTCTCAACTATTTTGACCTCATAGGAAATGAAGAGTAGGGAGAGGCCTCTGAACTTTTGAGAAATGTCTACCATAATTATCAGGGTCACTCCAAATATTGCAGTGATGGCATGAATTTACAATGCTTAAATCATTTACATAATCAAAGTGAATGCATAATTAAACTCAACTATCAGATGTGTGTCATTAGCAACATACACTGCTGCAGATATGCTGTCACCCTGTGGGCTTTAGTGAGTATACAGAGGCAGTATAGATAGCAAATACAAAGATTATCTTTCAATTTCCTTCACTTCCTTCTAATTCCATTTGTGTTCGACGTACTTGATTCTCCTGTAGTGCCTCTTCTGACCCTGAATTGTATCTGTTCCTAACCATTAATCCCCTCGACACCACTTCCCTCATTTTCAGTTCATTACCCAGCATTATTCCTCCCTCAGTCCCCTCTGTCTCCAACTAAGCACCCACAAGAAAAGACTTTTACCCATTTACAAAGCTAACTAACCTCCTCAGTTACTATATAAATATAAATCGGAAGCAATCTTTTCAGGGGAAAGAGACTTACCCCTAAGGAGCCTAAAACTGAGAACCATGGTGTCACCCCTTGGAGGGAACCTTCTGTTTTAAAAGAAATTAATATTTGGACTGGTAACATTTTGGAAAGACAATGTGAGGGAGATATTTAAAGATGAATGAGATTCTAAATAAATATATTTGACAGGAAGCTTCTCCAAAAGAACATGTATTTCGGTGATCCTAGGTTCAAGAATGTATCATTTGTTTGCTACTAAGTACGTATGATTAACCAGCAAATAGATACTGAGCACATGACAGACACTAAACACAGAGCAATGTATAAACAGTTCCAGCTTTCAGGAGAGCCAACAGCCAGTGATATGCATGCATGCATATTTTAAATGGAGTGTATCTGGAATCAAATTTAAGATTTTAGGCCTGACAACAGTAAATATGGGCACAGGTGAAAAGCAGGTGGAACACTCATGTATGGCCAGCATAACCGTTGCATAACTGTTTTGGCATTTTCTTAACACATTCATCTCCATATATGGCTCAGCTAACTCACCAAAAATCTGAAAATCCCACCAAGAGCTAAACAATGTCCATAGCAGCCTTATTCTTAATAACTAAAGTAAAAAAAAAAAAAAGCCATCAGGGGTTTCAACTAACAAGACAATGAACGAAGAATTGTAATACAGTCACACAATGCAATGACAAGGGATTCAATACAAAACAAAGGTAAAGTTTCACAGCATTTTGTTGAAAAAAGACCCAAAATGCATACTGTGTTGGTTCAATGTTTCCACAGTGACACAGAGCTAGCTAGATTAGAAGATGATTGCCTCTGGGATTAGGTGGCATGAGAGAACTGAGCAGGAAGGCATAGATGATGATTTCATCTCAGTGCTCTTCTACCTTAAGTGACAGCTACATAGATGTCTACAATTGACATTAAACCTGTCACATTTAGCATGATTGATTTCACCAAATATAAACCATTCAAAAGAAAATATAAGTTCTGTGACATGTCTTTGAAAGTACTTTCGTGACCCGAATTTAAGGCCTTAGTTCCATGGCATGCTTCATCTAGGAAATTCCTAATGGAGCCTCAAAACCACATGCCAACAGTGACTACAACCATGGCATCTACCATATCTCCAGGCAGCTCCACTGTTTGTGTTCTTAGAATATTTTGCACAGTGATTGTAAGTAGAGTAACACATTATTTAATGAAGAAAATATTTTATTTTATAATATTATTTTGCAATTTTGGCCTCATGCAACCATGAAAGACTGTCTTTACACATCCTAGCATGACTATGGGTCACTTGGCAACAGAATGTTATTAGACCACTATCATTCCTTCCTTATTGACCAAAAAGTTCTATGTGACATATAACTGTTTCTATTTACTACTGATTTCCCCTAACAAGTAAGAGTAGAAAGTAGGACAAGAAAAACAATGGAAAAACTATTAAAATTTTTGATGCCAGACTTACAGTAGCCTTTTTAGTTTACACTTTGGGTGACATAATTCTTCATTTAAAACCTTCACCAGTGGTTCATTAAGTGTACTACCATTCAGATCCATTTCTCTCAGGGAATCATTTGTATGAAGTATGGAAAATAGATCATGCCAG
Organism: Cricetomys ansorgei; assembly: GCA_026225945.1. Classification (NCBI taxonomy): domain Eukaryota; kingdom Metazoa; phylum Chordata; class Mammalia; order Rodentia; family Nesomyidae; genus Cricetomys; species Cricetomys ansorgei. Next base: position 1,319,603 of record JAMJFZ010000597.1, on the reverse strand, counting down.
CAGCGAATGATTCGAACACCAGCTTCCTTGAGGCTGTATAATTGGAAAAAGCAAAGACCAGCCACTTTTGCCTTAGAAGATGCTAAGGATAAAAACATGCTATAAAAGAGCATTAGGTGCATCTTTGCTATGAGAAGTCCACCAGAATATCTTCTCTAGCCATCCCAATGCTTTATTTACCCAAGCTCCCCCAATTCTCATCCATTCCCTCAACATATATAAAACAAAAACTACAGAGACTGTGGAGGGGAAATCAGAGAAGTCTGATCCACACATCTGTGTGCATATTCTGTTTTTGTTTTGATATTTGAGACAGTCTCCCTGTACCTGCCTGGCTAGTCTAGAACTTGTTACATAGACCAACCTGCCCTCAAACTGATAGAGATCTGTTTGCCTCTGCCTCTGGACTGCTGAGGTTAAAGGTTGTGATCAACAACACCCAAACTAATGTGTCTGTTTTCCTCCAGGTGTTATGTGCATGTGTGTACACTCCTGTATGGAGGCTGCAAGACAACCTCAGGTGTTATTCCTCAGGTATACGTTTTGTTTTTTACTGGCCTGGAAATTGCCCAAATAGGCTAGGCTGGCTGGCTAGTGAGTGCCAGGGATTTGCTTGACTCTGCGTGCCCCAGCACTGTGATTACACATGTCTAGCATGCTGAGAAGTTTTTTATTTTTAACATGGGTTTATGTAATGAAATGTCTTGATGTTTTCAAGGCAGGTGCTTTACCATTTCCCCAGCCCTCTGCATTGTAATTAAATTGAAATGAACGACACTGGGATGTTGCTTAATTGTAAGATCTAACATGTTTTAAGGTGGTGGGATTTTTGGTCTCAACCCTGTGGAAGGAACATGGAATGAATGATGCTGCAGAGTGGTAGGCTATGACTTGAGGCCTGAATTGTTAAAACAAGATAGCAAATCATTCAACCATTCAAGAGCTTCCTATTTATAAACATCTTAGACAAAGGGTGAGCCATACAAAGGTGAAGGAATGAAATATATTATGTCCTCTTAACAGGGGAATGCTTTTGCAATTATGATGGTGGAACAGTTTGGGAAAAGTTGGAAGTGAAGGACTTATAATCAGGTGGTTACCTCAGACATGTAACTCAGCTTTCTTCTAAGTCAAATTGAAAAAGATATCTTCTACCCCATAGGACCAGTGGAAAATTAAATGCATCATTCATTAAATAACTGGCAGCTATGTGACCAGCAGTCAGTGCAAAATAGCTATTGTTGAATATGTTTGTATCAATAATTACCTACTTATTTTCTAGGCAAACTCCTTTCTAGGTAAACATATCTCAGTTTTGGAATTTTTTGGAATTGTAACCTTACATGTAGTTTACTTATATAAGTGTTTACAATTCTGTTGGCATCAGAGTCAAATTGGGTAATATATTGAGTGCATTGTTCTGTATGCCACAGAATAAGCCCTTAATTTTAGTTAAATATACAAAAAGAATTCCACAGCCAACTTGATGAAAGGGATAGGGTAAAAGAGTATAGAGGAACAGGACAGGTAGATTGCTTGTATGTATCAGCCTTAGCAAAGAGATTTGTGGATGGATTATCCAAAAATAATTACCTTAGCTAAGGAATGTTTCCTTCTGTAAAATCTACTTTCTTCACTACCAGTAAATGGAACACTTACCTATTTTCATCTGTGGGGTCTAAGTCAAACGTATTTCTCAGAGTTGGTATAGTCAGACTAATAATTTGTAGAGAGTGGCAGTACTTGAGACAGAATGAACATATAAGCAACTCGGTTTCATCTCTAATCACCACGGAAATCTTTGGGAAATGGTGCAGTGCCATAGTTATAAATTCTTCATCTTGAGTCTCATACAGATAGTGAAGTAAGCTCAGAAATTTCAGCTGTGTTGGTAAAAGGCCATCCATTTCGAAATCTTCAAAACACGAAAGTAACTCTGCTTTTATCTCCAGGGATATTGTAAAGTTGAAGGTTTCCTCCAGTTGTTGTATTCTATCTTTATTCAGTAGACCAAACAAAAAGCATTTAGTCTGTTCCAAGTGAATGTCTTGCTTAGGGCTGCTTTCAAACAACAGAAACAGGTCTTCAAAAGGTTGGGGGTTATAGTCGTCTACTTCTGGATTTTCTCTTAACAAGTAGTACAAAGCCGCAAAAAATTCCTGGATATGAAGATGAGTGAACAAGTAGCAGTTTTCATGCTCTGTGTCCTTCTGGAGAACCTTTGCATCCAGGAAAACTGTGATGTCATCCCTGGTTAACTCATGCTTTCTGAGATTTTTCCTGTAGAGCACAGGTTCCATATTCCAAATGCCTTCAACAGCCGCCTTGCACAGGCTCCTCAGTAGTGTTTCATTGGGCAGATTACTAGAGCCCCCATCTATCGGTGCAAATAAGCTGCAGACATAGCATGTGAACAGAGCCGTGGTAGTTTGGCAGGTCGTTGCAATATCGCCCCCCTTCTCTACTTGCTCCTTCAGACAAGTACAGACGACCTGGCACATCTGGGGGACATTACACATGTTGAAAAGCCTCCAATTTTTTTTTATTGAGAAGATTGCATTGGCAGCCCATGTCTTATCTTGTAACAAATGGTGGATATAGTCCACCTTCATATTCTTAGACAGTCCTGGGAGCTTTACAGAACGACGGTGATCCTGCAACAAAGGCTCTAGTCTCTTCAAAGCTGTGGTTCTTGTTGCTATTATTAAGAATGACTCAGGAAGCATCACTTTCCTCAGCAAACTACTAATGAGGAAGGACACTGGGTGCTTCTGAGTCCAATCTTTACACAGTGCACACCTTGGCTCTTCAAAGGAGAAGTCCAGTTCATCAAAACTGTCAATCATAAAAAGGAGCCTGTTTGGTTCAGACAGGATCTCTTCAATGGGGACTTCAGTGCTAGGCCAGTTCTTTGATATTAACTGAGCAAAGCTTCTCTGCTTCATTTGGCTAATTTCTTTCCCGTTGAGATAAAAAACACAGGCAAATTGCTGGTAGAGATTGCCATGTGCCCATTCTAACATCGCCTTTCTCAATAACATTGTCTTCCCAACTCCAGCGTCTCCATGAAGGATTACCGTTTGTGGCACCTTGCGAGTTTGGATATCTACATCAAACATATGCACCAACAACTTTATGTCTTTCTGAAAAGTTCCATAATTTAAAGTTGCAGATTCTCCAAGCAAAGATGTCTTTCCCCATGTAATATAAAAATTTTCCCTTATTACAGTTCTGTAGTCTATTCCGTCACCTGAGTCAGTTAGAAAAAAACCAAATCAAACATGATAAAAAACAAATTCTTTTTTAATTTCAACGTTAAGAGTCTTTTCGGCCCACACTTTCCCCTTTCTCTGTCCGCTCTTCCCTCTTTCTCTCAGCCATATAACTTTTGGGAATTGAACCCAGGTCTTCTGGAAGAGCAGCAAGTGCTCGTAACCACTTAGCTATCTCTTCAGCCCCCTAGGCTAACTTTTGGCTAGGCATTTTTGAATATTGTTTTCTTAGATCCTGAGTCAATATGGTTTTGATTCTGACTTTGGCCATATATCTAGTTTTATTGACTTTGAATGACAGAATAGTGGTACATGGACAACTGTTCAACCGAATAATGGTTCTTAGGAACTAACCCTGCCATCATAAAGCTATAAAAACATACAAAAACTGACCAAAGTATTTGTTTTCAACTATCATTTCCTCTTCAGAAGCTTGGTCCACTTCTATCGCCTCAGCACCCGATGACCTCATGGTCTTTGTTGTTCCTGCAAGAGGTTCCAACGGAATAATGAGATTTAGCAGAAAGAGAGCTTTAGGAATGATCAGAATGGGGCCAGGATTTTTATGTGTTGTGATTCTATGACTATCTAGGTTCAGTAAAACTAGAGCCACGAGTTTCAGTCTGCAACAAGGAAAGAATGTAGTACAGACACTGGAGTGGACCTCTCGCCCTGTTCTAAAGCCAGGCATAAATTTCCCCAGCCTGTTTTGATTTCAGAGGGATATAAGTAAAATTTGAAGGAGATTATGGATACACACACACTTGCAGCTATAAAACCTTACATACGGAACCTGGGTGCTGCTCATGAAATTTAAATGTCTAACATTTTAAGAACATAAAGTTACGTAAGGGCCATCAAAAGTAATTATTTGAGTTTGCCTTTTTACTCATTGCTCATTTCAGCAACTGTTGACAATATCTAAGATTTTCCTAAAAGTTTTGACTTGATTTTTGGGTTAGGCACAGGTACATTCAATAGGAATTACTTTATCATTCAGTTCCTTAAATAAGTTTAATAGGTACATGTGGATGATTCTTTCCCAAGTAAAGACCCAGCCAGAGTAACAATACATACCCTGTGCTGCTTCTCCAGTGTTCCTCAAATGATCCAGTGTCTCCAAGGAAAACAACTGGCCCCTACTCCCAGATAGGTCCTTAGCACCACTCAAGTTGGACCCTGCTTTGCTCTTTTTACAGACTCCTCAGGTTCATCTTGCCAAAGATTTTGAGGGCCACATTTCTAGGCCTCCTCTGCTGGATAATATTTCCTTCATCAAGTAAGCCAGTTCCTCCTATTTGGCCTTCAGTGTGGCCCATGGTATTGAACAGCACCTAGCATTTATGTTACCCTTTAGGAATTATTTGAATTTATTAAATTCCTCATAGTTCAACTTCTCCAAGTAAAACAGTACCCTGAATTCAGAAAAGGAAAAAAATGGCTTTGAGATATCTGCCATCTTGTTTTTCTGTCGTTCAGCTTTGTGGGGAAAAATAATTCAAGAAAGAATTAATGGGACCTAGAAAAGAATGAGCAGAAAACGAACACTCCATAATACAGATTAATTCAATATATATTTATCATGGTACACTGTATAGGCTCAGTGTTGACCTCTATCATCTATAATGCCATTTTCTATCATAAAACAGTCCTTGCTTCCCAGACAGAGAGGTAGGCTAACTACAGATCTTTACCTCCTCCCTTATCTCCTCCAAATCCAATCCCCCCAGTCTTATTCCAGCTCTGCAGCACACCACCTGTTGTGCCCTGCCCTTCTATTCTGCCTCCATCTCCAGTGGATCACAAAGATCTTCTCTTCCAACTTCCCTGCCCATTCACCTTGTTACCCCAGCCTCCGATTCCAGCAGCTATTCCCTGGGAACCTTCCAGCTAAGCCTACCAAAGAAGCAAGTAGGCCAATGAAACAGTCAAAAATCATATTTTCACTTTCCCTCCTCTCCTCCATATCCAATCCCAGTCTCATCCCTAGTTCCTTAGCAGATTACCTGTTGTGGCCTCTCCTTACTCTCTGCCTCCATTCCCAGAGGACTAAGTGGATCCTGGTGGAACATCCTTCTTTCCTCCCCCCTGTGGATGCCTCAAGATCCCCCACCCCCAGCCCATCCTAATTCCTATGTGTCAGCTCCCAATACCTAGCAACAAATTTTACACAGAACCCACAGTGGCCTAGCAGGATCTCTGAAGAATTCCCTACAAGGCAACAGACAGTCACCACACCCTCTGAAGCAAGAGAGCTCAACAGAAACTAAGGAAAAAAACACTCACTCAACCAAGACAAAACTAGACATCAGCACCTAGAATCACAATCACCCTAAATTCAAATGCCTAGATATCAGTATAACACAATCAATAATAGCTAGGACAATATATCTCCATTAGGACCCAGCAACCTATTATAGCATACCCTGAGAGTTGCAACATGGCCAACACAGAAGATGAAGACATTAAAATACCCTTTATAGATATGATAGAGGTTCTTAAAGTAGAAATGAATATATCCCTTAAAGAAATATATGAAAACCAAAAGAACAGTGGAAGGAAAGGAATAAAACTGTTCAAGACCTGAAAGTGGAAATAGAATTAATAAAGAAAACACAAACTGAGGGAAATCTGGAAATGAAAAATTTAGTAAATCAAACAGAAACATTAGAGGCAAGCCTCACCAATAAATACAAGAGATGGAAGAGAGAATCATCCATTACTGAAGACATGGTAGAAGAAATGGATACATTGGTCAAAAAATGTTAAATATAAAAAAATCCTGGGACACTATTGAGGAAGCTGGGACACTATGAAAAGACCAAATCAAAGGATAATAGAAATAGAAGGAGAAGAAACACAGGTCAAAGACACAGAAAATATTATCAACAAAATTATAGAAGAATTTCCATAACCTAAAGGAGATGTCTATCAAAGTACAAGAAGCATACAGAACAGTAAGTAGAATGGACCAGAAAAAAAATTACCCTTGACATATAATAAAATGTTAAATGTACAGGGAAAAAAGACCAAGTAACAGAGATAGACCTATTGGAATTACACCTGACTTCTCAATGGAGACCCCCTAAAGCCAGAAAGGCCTAGACACATGTTCTACAGACTCCAAAGATGTGAGTGAACTCTACTATACCTAGAAAAAGTTTCAATCATAGTAGATGGGGAAAATAAAACATTCCATGACAAAAATGAAATTTAAGCAATATCTATCTACAAATCCAACTCTACAGAAGGCACTAGGAGGAAAACTCCAACTTAAAGAGGTTAACCACACCCAAGAAAACACAGGAATAAATCATCCCAGACCAGCAAATCACAAAAAGAGAACACAGACACACAGAATCCCCTCCCCACCAGCAACAGACACACAAACAGACACAGATGGACAGATCCCCCACAGACACAGACAGTCACACAGACAGACCCATACAGACAGACTATATGCTTCCTCCTGCAGCAATGGGAACAAATATAGAGACCTGCAGCCAGACTCTATGCAGAGAATGAGAGACCTTGGGAAACTCAGTCCTAAACAGGATGTCTCCCTCAAATTCCTGCCCTCAGGGATCAGGGATCTCCCCTCTCCCGTGGAAAGGGAGGCATACAAAATTTAAGAGTCAGAAGGTTGGAGAACACTAAGGTAAAGGCCTCTAAATCAACAGGACTGTTGCACATAGAAACTTACAGAGACTGAGGCAGCATGCACAGGGCCTGCACCCTGCACGGGGTCCTATATGGGGTCCTAGAGCTGAAAGAAATGTACATATGTCTCCATCTCAAACTCAGACACTATCTCCAATTGATAACTAAAATTGTATTTGCAAGTGGTTTTCTCTGAGAGAGTCTTAGTGGGGAAACTACTCTTAAGAGTAGGCTGCATGCCCAGCATCAGATGGCCAAACTCAATGAAAACAAACTCGATGACATCTTTGGAGGTTCCTGGTCTCATTGTCATATCAGGTTATCTTATTTTAATTTTAAGTTGTATTTTGTTTATATATTTTTCTCCCTTTTAATCCTACAGGTTCTTTACTTATATATATTATGGCTTCCAGATTAGTGATTTTATGGGATTATTGAGTGTGAACAAATGGGTCTCTTCATCTATATCTGCTCCTTATGTCTTTTCTTGGGCTCTTTTCTTTCTGTTTTCCTTGTCCTATTCAAATGTGTTAGTTTTTGCTTTATCTTATATTTTATTACTATTCCTTAGAAGGCCATTTGTTTTCAAATGAGAAAAAGAAAGGGGGTGGATCCAGATGCAGGAGAGATGGGAGGAACTATGAGGAGTAGAGGAAGGGAAACCATGATCAGTATATATAATGTAAGAAAAATTATTTTCAGTAAAAAAATTATATAAAATTTACTTTAAAAGAAAAAAATAAATAAATAAAACAGCACTTGTCTATACCACACCTGAATATACTTCTCCCATCCTTTCATGGTTTATTCCATTATTTATTCCACTTCCTAATAAGAAAAATTTAGAAAGGCAATTCATCTTTCTGACTCCCAGTCTACCCTTCTCCAAATAAGCTCCAAGTTCAGATGGCTATAGTGTGGATCGAACATGGTAGGTTTCATGTTATCACCCAGCGTATAACAGGCTTCATATACAGTGTTTCTCCATTCCTTTCTCCCCTACTCCCAACATCTGACATATAGCTCTGTCTTGTGTAAACATTATTATTGCAAGCCTACTAGAAGGCTATTACTCTTGAAGTGCACTCAATTGGAATATGCCACCATCTTCTCCGCTGTCATTCATGGTTACATAAGATCCACCCATAATCACTGTGGGTCTATTGCTACCTCACAAACACTTTGGAAGCCATTTCTCAACATCACAATTTTCTGGGTGAGTTAAGCCTTAAAGCTCATCAGAATAAGCCTTCTTCTACATCCTTGACATCAATTGCTATAACTTTTGTGGATTCAGGAGTTCCTGGTGCTTTAACTTTGTGCTTGATTAGCAACACCACTCAAACTTCCATAACCCATTTCCTACTACTGTCTTAAATTAACTGAATGGTCCAATGCCTTCAAACTGTAATAGTTCTTCCAAGTCTGCTAAATCCTAGTTCTCTGAGCCCTGCCTCTCCCGCTTATTTAGTAACCATCTTAACAACCTTCTATTTCTTATTCAGCTTGAGCACTCCAGTTAAATACTTAACCCACACTTCTCCAGCATCTTGATTTCAGCTCCTCTTTTATGATTGGCCTAAAGAAACAGATCTCATAAGAAGCATCAAATTCAACTTACATCTTTCTCTAAAATCTTCTGTCCTTTCTAATCTTTCATAATTCTCCCTCCACTCTTAGTAATGGTATTGGAAAAGACAGAAGAACTTACATGAAGGGTAAACGATCTCAAAGACACATAGAAAATTTGTACTTCATTGTACAGAACAATTGTCAGTTTTAGGATTATATTTTAATGACAATATAGAAATATTTCAAATTAAAGATGAATCTGACAAAAACAAGTCTTATTAAGTGGAAAGGAATAAAGAGACTGTAAAGGGACACTAAATTTCCCCAGGGCTTCAAGAATATGGCCAAGGAAAATGAGACAACACAATGCTTTCCACTCCCTGCATTCACTGCCTCTGGACTTTTTCAATTTTTCTTCTTGTGACCAATTTTATAGCTCATGCCTTCACCTGTGAGCCGAATCAATAGCAACTGTCTCCAATGTGATTCATTAATGACTCCATCTGCATCTTCTCCTGGTCTTCTAGGTCCTTCCATTAGTATTTAAACACATGAAAATCCAGCTTGTCTTTAACAAACATCTCATTTCCTCCACAAAGCCTCCATCTTCCTAGTCAGAGCCTTTTCAGAGTAATTTTCTACATTTTGCCACCCCACCCCAATCTACTGTCAACAAAGGTTACTTTTTGTCTACAAGATTCGATAGCATTCTGACTTTTTGATGAAATTACAGGAAATTTTGAATCCAACCATCTTATCTGTAAGCAGGAACAAAAGGAGAAGCCACCATTTAGCTACCTTTGTAATGATTACGGAAGTCAAATGTATGTAACCAATTTATAGTGTGCCATAAGAATAATGCATTTTACCAAACTACATATCAGTACTTTCTCTTTGATTCTCAATTCTCATTCTCATTCTCTCTCTCTTTATATATATATTTTTTGAAATATATTTGAAATATACTTCATGTATATATATCTCCTGCCTTCCTGGATATCACTTTGAGCCAAAATCTATAGTAGTTTGAATCTTAAGAGTTTCTACTCTTAGTATCAATATATGCAATTGTGATGAAATACAACACACTCTAGCCTCCTTCCCAAAGGTTAGACGATATTGCCTTTGAAGGAATTTTTTGTTTTGTTTTGTGGTATTTTAGTTATATTTTTACAAAGAGATATTTGGTATTGATTCCATTTTGTGAGGGCATTCCTTTATTCCAAAATAGTCTCAAAAATGGGCACACATTTTTATCTAAAAAGGATTTCAGTTTGCAAATCATAACTAAATATGTTATTAACCTATAAACCAGAGGAGAAAAAGAGCAGAGAATGTTCACTACACCTGAAGAGAGACCGATCAAGAGAGAATCAAGAAAGAATAGGGCATATGTTCAAAATCAGGTTATTAGGAGGTAACACTTAACTATGTTGAAGTGAAAATCTCTTGGATATAGAATTCCAACATAAAAAAGGAACCAAGGACATTAAAAAAATGCTTGCTGCTAACACTAAGAGAGCTGGAATGTAAACTGATAAAAATCACTTTAAAACCATTGGCATCAACTGAAAACAACTTCTACATACCCAGTGTTTCTAACACAATTATTCTGGTTCTATGACTAAACAAACGGTATAAAAGACAACTTGATGTTGCGTTGTAATGTCAGAAAGGATGAGCTTGCTATACCAAACAAAGCTCCCAGTGGCCCAAGCAAAGAAAAAGTAAAGAATATTGGATTAAACCTAAAATAAAAGTTAATATATACAAGCCTATATTGGTATAAATGATTGAATACACAGTGCAAAAGAAACAAATCTCCCCCCAGAAGAAAAAAATTCTATATCTTTATGTAACTACCTCCTTCTCTGAGGAAGGAGATATTAACCCCACATGAACTATAGCACCTCTAGACTGTGTTTAGCTATTTTTTTTTTCCAAAAGACTATATGGGTGAGCTGAGTAACTTCTGCACAAGTGAGAAATTCCACATTCTGCACAGCTGTTTGATTAAGGTGAGAGTCAGTCACAAATCATTGATGATACTATAGTCTGATGATACTGATAAGACAGAAAAGAATCACTGTGGTAATCCTCTTCCAGCCCAGAATCCCAACCTAACCACCTGGAAAACATCATGAAAATTAAAATTGAAGGACATTCTACAAAATAAATATTTCTCAAAAGTGTCAAGGTCATCAGAAACAAGGAGATGTTGAGATACCACTGCAGATCAGAAGAGATTAAGAACAAAGGTTTATTTCCTGGTGTCTTTGGCAGAATCTGGGGAGAGAAAAAACTTCCATTAGGTAAAAGCTAGGGAAACCCAAATTAAGTGCATCTCAGTTGTTAAGTCAAACTCTCTTCCTTAGAACGGATATGCCACAGGAATGAAAGATGCTAAAAACAGAAAATTGAATAAAAGGAATACCAGAACTCGGTAATTCTAAGAAAAATATTCAAGTAAAACCTTTAAGTTAGAGACATGCTTTCTCGGAAAAAAGTGAGAAGTGTGTGCACAAGAACAAGGGACACACATGAACAAGAATGACACTGTAATTGCCAAGCTTTGGATAAATAGCCCAGAAGATCATCTACTACAGAATTAATCAGCTGTAAAAATTACTCAAAACAAAACCCCTAGTACTAGAGGTTGAAACAGGGGCCTTTCAAATACTAGGCAAGTGCCTTGCCACTGGGCTGCATCCACAACTCTGGTGAAAATCATCCAGTGAAATCCTACATAGTAATGAAAATATGGAACCTGCAACATGCCACCAGGATGGTGAACGCAAGGAGGGAAAGCAGTCAAGTCCAACAAGATTACATATGACATAAGCTCCCTTTAAAAGATCAATACAAAGAAAATTAAATCAGGGTTTAAATGTTATGTTATAACTGTTTAAATATTATATTTTAAATAGGCTAGTGGGGAGGGAGATAGTTACTACAAAAGTCAGTTCATGTGACCTCCGTGGGAAGTGGGGTAGGGTGGCATCGCCCTGGCTTGGTAAGGTTCTCAGGTGCTGACATTTATCCCTTCACCCGGCCAGGCTTGCAGGCCTCATCACTTGCTAATCACTCACTAAACTTCACATTTGTGTTCCAGAAGCGCTTCTATAACTTCCATTACAGAAAAATATCATTTTAAAAAGCTCCATGGCACCAGAGAGGCCTGAAACAAACAAATCAGGAGATCAGGAAAACAAATGTATTATGAGCAGGTGGGAAAGAGCTATCACACACAAGCAAGTAACGGATAAGCCTAACAAGCGTTCTAGAGAACCCTAAAAGTTTAGCAGATGCCAAGACTAATGCAAACCAGTGGATATCACTTCTCAATAATCAAAATGGTGAAAACATCGCTTAAAAAAATAGCATGTGATAAGAAACGGCGAAGGAGATACTATCGCATACATGTTATTAATTGCCACAACCACGTAAAGCTGAGTCCCCAGAACTACTGAAAACCTTAAAAATGTGACTTTTAAACCAACACCTTCTTTAGGAATTTATCCAATAAATTTATCCAATTTATAAATTTATCCAATTTAACCCTACATACAGAAGGAGTTTTATAAAATAAAATGCATAAAATGCATCTGGGCTTACTCTTGGTTTTTATATCATTGAAATAGCACAGTCAAGCATCAATATGGCAATGCCTGTTTGTCAAGTCCTAAAGAAGTAATGAACGTGTGCCATAATACGTTTGTCAGGGGCACAATTATCGGTAACTGCTGAAGCCAGAGTAATTCGATCACTTTGGGATTGGTGGGAGCGTGAGTGACAAAGCCTCGCATCTGTTTTCTATGATTTTGCTAGAGAAAGGGATATCCTGGTAGTGTGTAGCATGTATTTTGCTAGCATTAAGGAAGTCAGGTGAGCAAACTCGGGGTAGAGAAATACCAGGACACCTCTCACTTAAGGACAGACACCTGCTGAGCGGGAGCAAATGACATTTTAATTCAGAGCCTCAGACTGGGAGTTACTAGCAATGCCAGTTAGGCCTCAATGCAGAGGCTACTAAGTAGGAGCGAACCCCAGTTCTAGTTTCCCATTCCACCTTTACCCCAACTGCCAGCAGATCCTCATGTAGTGGCTGCATATTCCTACAGATTGTCACCAACACTGAGGCTTTAAGAGTCAGGCACTCCAGGGGTCCTAACAGCCCTTATTCTGCATCGACAGTTGCAAGCCACATCCCTTTCCTAGTTTGCATGCACAATACCAACATCAGAAGGATTCTCACTGAGTCTTTACTAGTCTAAGAGCTGGCAAATGCACATCCAAGAAAGTTATTCCATACCTCTGGTCTGGGTCTGTGTTGGTGATGAAAAGTTAAGTCCTCACGTTGAAAAACTCGAGTTAGAGAAAGGAACACCTGCCTGAGAAGGTTCATCAGGTACCAGAGATCAGTGAGAACACAGAGCTCACCTTTAAGGCCTTTCTGGTTCCGCCTTTGGGCGGGGAAGGCTCTCTAGGAGGGCTGGGTGGGCTGGCTCAGCGGCCTCAACACCTGTCCCCAGGTCTCTCTTCTGATTGGCTGGTTGGGTAAGCCCTCTGCTCCTGAATGTCTAAGCCTCCCATTCTTCCAGATGCAGATCTTACCCAGGAGATGATTTCTGTGCTCAGCACACGTGTAGCCCCACAAACGTGTACTGAGTTACAAAATTTGAATTATTTTATTCTGAAAAAAAACCCCTTTTTTTGCTTTATCATCGAATAAACAAATTTACCAGTTGACTATTGATGTTCTTTTCCAGTCTTCCCAAGTAGATACCATGTGTATCTTTCCTCAGTAGGTAAGAACCATCACTTTCTGAGGCTTTTAAGTTAATATCCAGTTAGATGAAATTTCTGATTTGTTTGCTTTTGGTCATTTTGTTAAAGCAGCTTCACAAATGTTTCTATAAACTGCGCAAAGATGGACTTTGTTGCTTCACTTGCTCTGTTCCTATAATTTCATGGTCAACCCAATTTGTCATATTCTTTTCATGTTACAGTAGAGTTTCTGTTTTACCGTGTGGCTTTCAGTTTCCTTTCCGGTTCTTTCTTGGGAGTGAGATGGAGTGTATGTTTTGGGTTTGTGATTTAATTAGTCTTTTTTTTTTGGTTTGTTTTCTTCAATTAGGAGACTTAACTGATTTTCTACAGATCTGCCAATAGTTCTAGCACCCTGGCAGGTGCTCTCGTTTCGGCTGATAAACTGCCCAGGTTTATCTTGATAGTCTGAACAGCGTTTTAACTTTCCTCGTTACAAACAGGAAATCAAATGTCTTTTTCTCCTTTTTAGTTAACTTTTTTTTTTCTGGAAGTTTATGTTTTCTGTTTATCCTTATAATGTAGAATTATACCTTCATATATCCAGTCTGCCTTTACTCATTAGTTTGGACAGGAATCCAGTACATTCTTTAGGTCTTTAGAATCAATCCTTAAAAAAAAAAAAATCAACCGAGTTTCTTCCATCATCCCCATCAATGAGGTTTTCTCCTTGGAATTTCTGTGGCTGTACATCAGATCTCAGACCTACCCCTTTAGCATTTTCTCATTCTGTTTCCGTTCCTATCTTTCCTATTTCTATGCTTTGGTATGTGACTTGAAATTGTATTTTCTCATTTATTTATGCATCAGGTATATATATTTATGCATGAGGAGGTCAGAAGAGAGTTGGCTGTGTATTTCTATTACGTGGGCTCTGGGGCTCAAACTTATGTCTTCAGGTTCTGCAGCAAATGCCTTTTCCTGATAACCCATCTTGCCAGCCCTGAGAGGTGACTTTACCTAAACCATACAGCTTATCGTTGAGTTCAAAACTAAGCATCTCCAATCCAACTACTAAAGTGGTCAGGAAGCTACATAGAATTTATTTAACTCCCCAAAGCCTTGTTTATCTGGTGCTTCAATATTTTCATTTTCCCCTCTGCCTGTTAGCAGTTTCATTCCCTCATATGCACATTCTACTTGTTTCTCTGACTAACGGCTCTTCTTAAGTATTTATTTTTTTCTAGTTAAGTGAGGCTCAGGTCTGGTTAAGTGAATATTTTAAGTGCCAGCAGTTCTAAACTCAGGGAACCACACAGTGAGATCTCGACATCTTTAGCCATTGAATGGGAGTGTGGAACCCACCATTGTTCTATAAGGACACCTGGAGAAAGCCTCCTTGCTCTTTTCCTTTAATTGATCAGATTGAGCACAGGACAAGTCTACAGTGTGAGCCCTAAATGTTCATCTGCTTCTTCATCTTTTTGGTTTCAAGGAAACCAGTACATCTGTTTACAGGTCTCCTTGGCATTCCACAGACTCTGAGGTGCAGGCTTTCTCCTCCCTCCTCCTCCTCCTCCCTCCTCCTCCTCCTCCTCCTCCTCCTCCTCCTCCTCCTCTTTTTCCTTCTTTAAAAAAAAAGAAACACTGCAATTCAATTTTCATCCCTGGACTCCCTCCTGCTATTTTCCACATTTATATCCAGTCATAGGGAAGGGGATAGAAAGAATTCCCATATTAGGTCTCTAATTTCATGCTCAGAGCCCAAGGATGAGCTCCATAAATCCCAGATTCCTGATTTAGAAGCTAATCACTATGCTCAGGGAGTACAGGAGCTTATTTAAATAGACTTTTCCTAGGTTGTCCTTCATATTGTACGTATATCTTTACCATAGAGCTTCTGGCCTTTTTAGTGATTGACCTTGGGACATAGGAGACCTATTACTTTTTTTAAAGATGAAAATCTCCTTTTTCCCTAGTTTTCACCAACTTTGTTATGGGGAGGACATTATTAGTCTTACAGATAGGTGTTCTTAATTAGCAATCACTTCTTTGAAGCAAAACCCTGGGTACCTCTTTCTCTCAGAATAAGTTTAAAATGTTCAAAAGCCCCTGATACAAAGCATGTACTCTTAACAAGTGAGAATGCAGTCACATAATGGCACCAACAAAATGTGATGTTCATATTTGCTGAGAATGCTGAAAATTAGTTACCCCTGTGTTCCTTTATTCTTTAAAAAAATCATGATTAGAAGCAGAGTGGCAGAACAGCCCAACTTGGTGTTTTTTATGAACTTATGTCAACATATTCAGGGCTGGAAGGATTTATACACAAATCACCATCTTTGAGATGAGAAGAATAAGGTGAGGTTGAATCACATCACCAAGACTGTGATGTCAGTTCTGCCTCAGAACAGTGAAATGCTATGTTTATATTGTTCCTGAATGTTTAGACCAGGGAGAGTTTCCACATAGTGATTTCCAAATATGGTCTTCGATGTCTAAGAGATTCAGGCATCTGCAGTGCCCTGGGATAGAGGCAGTTAGACTCTGGATCACTAAGCATGTTATACACTTGTGTAGATGACATAAGAGTGCTTTATGTGCAAGAGACAAGTTTAAGCATTTTAATTTATACAAACATTATTATTATTATTATTATTATTATTATTATTATTATTATTATTATGTGTGTGTGTTTGTGTAGTGTATCAGAGATAAATTTGGTGGGAGTCAGTTCTCTCTGTCTACCATGTGGGTGCCAGGAATACTCTCAGGTCATCAGGTGCCTTTACCTGAGCAGCTATCTTGCCAGGCCCTAGTCTTTTAATTCTAACAAGCCTGTGAACTTGGGACTGCTACCATGTCTTTTAATGTTGTCGCTGTTCATCTGACACAAAAAGGTTAAATGAGTCAGCCAAGGTCACATCAATAATAGGATTCAGCACCCAAGAGGTCCAGGTTTTTACTGACTGCCCTAACCAAAGTTCCTTTGCCTACTAAAATGCTTGGCTACTGCTGATTGAGTCCAAATTTGAGCTCTGAAAGAATAAAAAAGATTTAATGACCACATTTTCAACTACATCAGAGAAGCCCAGGCCCCTTAGTCTTTTTGAGATCCAGGACACGCTGAAGGTTCTTTCCATCAAGCCCAAGGTCTCAGGAACCTAGCTACTATCAAGGGTCCAGGTGAGGGTCTGAAAGAGCAATCACACTACGTAAAAACGACCCAGTAGGTCTCTCCTCTGGATGTGAGCGTATGGGAATTCACTCCTTTTCTCAGAACCCTTCACACTTAAGGCTAATTTTAGAACTGCCCATTTCCACCCTCAGTTCTCCACTGACACAGAGCTCTGCCTTCTGGAGGGAGGGGATGAAAGAAGCCAAGGCAGGGACTGAGTCATTTTCTTCCAGGCCATTCAGGAGCAGCATCCCCTCTGTCTGTCTGTCTGTCTCTCTCTTTTTCTTCTCCTCTCCTTCCCTCCTCTCTTTCAGTCATTCTCTTTCCCTCCTCATCTATGTATGTATATATGCATGTATGTATGTATGTATCTATCATCTATCTATCTATCTATCTATCTATCTATCTATCTATCTATCTATCTATCTATCTATTTCTATCGCTCTTTGTTATTGCTCTGTTCCACCCCCCTCCAACCCCCGTATCACATTGGGAGTCTAAGCCAAGTCCAGGACTTCCGTTTTGGTTGGTTACCAGCTAAGGCCATTGTTTAGAAAAGTGTTTGGACCAATCTAGTGTTTTCCATAGGTGCCTAAGTGATGTAGGCTTCAGATAGAGGAGGTAGAAGCAAAGAGCTAGGATGAGTCACTGAAGCAAGAGTGGCAGGGAAGCCAGAATTGCTGCCTAGAGGCATGTGATAAGTGTGGCAAGGGCTTCAATCAGAGCTCAAAACTTCAGATTCATCAGTCAGCCCACACAGGAAAGAAATCCTGTAAGTGTGATGACCAGGGCAAAGGCTTTATGCAGGACTGGAACCCTCAGATTCATCAGAGTGAACACAGAAAAGAAGCATTATAAATGAAGACCATGCAAGGACTTCCACCACGACCCAAATCTTTGAATTCACCAGAGGGACCACACACTGGAGAAGCCCTACACTTGTCATGAATGTGGGAAAGGCTTCAGCAAGAGTTCAAAGCTTCTCACTCATCAGAGGGCACACTCTTCAGCACCCTATAAATATGGGGAGTGTGGTAAGGGACTTAGTGTTTACTGAATTCATCCTTAAAAAGTCCAGATGAGAGAAACCTTACAAAGAGGCAATTGTGGGATGGTCGTTAGCCACAGTTCTAATCTCCACCTGCATCAGAGGGTCCACACAGGAGAAAAACATTCTCGTTGTGCATGCCAAATGCAGTAAGGGTCTCAGCCACAGCTTAGCTCTTCAAATTCACCCTGAAGTCTCAGAAATCTCTAGCATTGGTAACTAGCTCTTTCAGTTTTTCGGTTATGATACTGAGGGTCTCATTTTTTTCCAAACTGGATTGGAATCTGAAAGGTCCTCTGAAGTCAAAATAGAAGCAGAACAGGAAAGATTCAGGAGAATTTTAATGCTTCATTAGATTAAGACAATGTGAAGCAGAATGAACACTGTAGAGCATCAAATAATGAGTTATCTTAAAGGGAGCTGGGATGGAAACAGTGAGGGAAGACAGATATGAGGAGCAAGAAATGCAGATGGGATATACGCATTAAAGACATTTTTAAGAAGACACTTGAAAGGTACATGCAGCGATGAGCCTGCCAGCCCAGCTCCATAGAAAGGTAAGGTAGGAAGAACATGGGTTTGAGGCCCACCTGGTTAATACTGAGAGACTGTGTCTCAATTAAAAAAAAAAGGAAAGAAAGAAAGAAAAGTTAAAAATCATACAATCACTAGATAATAATAAAAAAGAAGCACTGTAGTAGCTGCCAGTTTTTAATTAAACATGAACATCAATTACACTGTGTGACTCCTCCATAACCAACAGATTAGTTATGCTATAGATTGTGCATATGCAGTAGAGAAAGGTGAAGATAAGTAACATCAGAATAGTAGTGAAGAACTGTATGGTGATAAGTTTAATGTCAATCCCTCATGGCTGCCTTCATCTGGCAATCTGTAAAAGCTCCCTTAAAATAGATTACTTTCCAACATTTATTCTTGTCACAATATTTAAGTAATTATTTCTTACAAATGTCTTTTATATTCATTATATTAATAGGATTCCTTTCAACATACATTTATGGATGTTGAATGAGTCCTCTACTCTGACCAGAGGTAATCCCATATTTCTTTTTCAAGATTTACATTGATTATGAAGCTTCTGATGCCTAGTGAGGGTTGAACATCTGTTGAAGACTTTCTTACAGACTTCACACTTTAATGATTTCTCTCTGGTATGAATTGCCTTATGTTGAAGGAGCGAAGAACAGCAAGCAAATAATTTTCCATAAGAAAAACATACATAGCTTTCTTTTTAAAAAAAATTCAGAAGCATGGTCATTTGATACACTTGTGGAAAGCTTTTCCATATTTTTGTCTTCATGAGCCCTAGCTTCAGTATGAAGGTTTTGGTGAGTCTTAAGGTTTTCACATCTCTTGAAGGATTTCCCACATTTATTGCAGTTGTATGGTTTCTCTTCAATGTGAGTAGTCTAAGAGATGAGTAAGAGATGAAGTTTGGCTGAAGGTTTCCTCACGATGATGACATTCATAGGAACCCTTTGGAATATGCCTTTTTTTTTTTTTGGTTAAATCATGTCTATCACTAGATTATAAACAATCCTGAATAGAACACATATTGAGATTGAATCAAATAGAAAGCATTCAACTCCCTCTACCTACCCTCAAGAAGAAGAAGAAAAAGCCCAGGACAGATGGATTCTCTGCTGAATTTCAGCATGATATGCTTGCATTTGAGTTTTATGAGGGAGAACGGTTCTAAGTTTAGAAGATTCAAGCCGTAGTCATGACTATAGAGTAAAAGTTATAAATAATGAATGCTGGAAAAGTATAAAGCAAGTTTTAAATTCAAGTACAGTATTGAGAGAAGGCCTTTGGCTTGGGGCTGAAGTTCAGTTTCTGGAGTGCTTGCCTGACATGCCCAGTTCAATCCCTTAGCACTGCATAAATAGAGTGTGGTGGTGTAACCCTAAATCAAAGTCCTGGAAAGGTGGAGGCAGAGGTCAGAAGTTCAAGGTTTAGGGCTGGAGAGATGGCTCAGTGGTTGAGAGTCATGGCTATTTTCCCAGAGGATCCAGGTTCAATTTCCACTAGCCATATGATGGGTCACAACCATTTGTAACTCCAGATCTAGGGGGTCTGAAACCCTCTTCTGACCTCTGTGGGAACCAGGTATGCATATGATGCACATATGTACACACAGGCTAAATACTCCTCCTAAATATAAAATAAAAGCGAATAAATATTTAAGAAAAAGAAGCTCAAGTTTTACATTAAAATGCTGTTTCAACAAACAAAATAAAAAATACATTGAATAAATGGCCTTGGAGGTAAGACTTGGGATAGCGCCAAGGTAAGCCAGTGCCTCTGCCTGAGAAGGACTAGGACAGTCCAGGTGACAGGAATTTGATTAAATAAATACAAACAGCTGATGGAAATTGGATGAATTTTTACATACTAGAGAATCTTGAACAGTTAACTGTAATGGGTAATATCTTTGAAAAGAGATGGTGGTGTGATCATATTGGTCAGAGGTTGGTCAATTTTGAAATTTGTCTTCTGAAAAACAGAAAATTTACAAGTCAGAAAAAAAAAAGATACCTGGAAATTTTGACGTTTTCTGGGAATGGCTAGGGCTGTCTGGGGAAGCAAAGCATGACTGAAAATATTTCCCGGGGAAGAACACACCAGCTACTTATCAAATACCAAAGACTCAGCACTGAATCATACATACAAGTAACACACAGATAGAAAAGTTTGTTGCTAGGTATTTAGGAAAAAAAATATATGTAATGACAATTGAAGGAAAAGAAGCCATGAGTCTGAAAGTTAGCATAGCAGCAGTCATCAAAGTGTTTGCAGGGAGAAAAAAGAATAGGAAAATAATGTAATTATATTATAATCTCAAAAACTAAAGGAAATGATGATGATAATAATAATAATAATAATAATAATAATAATAATAATAATTTCAATTTCTTTTCCAGGTAATCAATGCAGTCACAGTTGGTATTATGATAAAGCATCAACACCAAGCATTCCCAAACCAAAAGCTCAGAACTATTTCTAGAGGGCTCGAACCTGTAGACTGTACCACTGCAGAGCCTCAGAGGGGACAGCAGTGACATTCAACTCCCTGCACTGCAGAAGCTGAGCTAGAAGCAGCTGCTCTCCTGCTATCTCTCTTCACTTCCTGCTCTCACAGGTGTCTATCTGCCTTTCTGGGCTCATGCTTCTAGTCCCTGTCTCAGCTCAGCACCCAGGGCAGAGCTAGAAGCCTGGACTTTCACTTGGGATTGTATGCCATACCTGGACCCATGTAGTATGATTGCAAACTTAGAGCACCTGAGTCTCCACCGCAGTGACTTGGAGAAACTTGTAGACCCACTTGGGTCCAGGGCTCACTTCACTCATTCAGAGCCCCAGAGACAAGTCAAGGAAACCTCCAGCCTGGCTCCACAGGGAGCTGGCCTTGCTAAACTAAACAGATATTAGGAATCTCTGTCCTCATTTCGATCTTAAAGCACAGGCTCACTACTCATTGCTGTGCACTCTTGTGAACATGCACATATCTGTAAGAAGTAACCAGACTCCCCCCACCCCACACACACACCGAACACATTCCAGAGTCTTGTCTTTGAATCCTCTGCCTTCTTCAAGGCGCTGCTCACTTAGCACAGCTGCCTGTCATTCATCTGGGTCTTCTGGTGGGTAGTGGAGCTGTATCAAATCCTGGCATTCCCTTCCCCAACTAGAAAAACTGATGCAGACCCAAACTTTTCCTTATTTCTGCTGCCCCTTATTTATGGAGAACCAAAAAACGGATGTATGGCCCACTGACAAACTTTCACAATATTGCATAGCCTTTATTGATGTGTTAATTTACTAATTCATTCAGTTTGGCATGGGGGGAAAGATCTTTGAGGCATTAGTTCAGTGTGACTTGCTGCACATGAGGTGATTGGTGACATGCGCAAAGCCTTATCCCTAGCCACCTCGAGTGTAGGTAGGTCTAGGGCTGGATGTGAAATGTGTGTCAATTCTGCACAGATGGGGAGAAGGGAGAAGAGGGGGAGGGGAGAAGGGAGAGGGGAAGTGGGAGAAGGAAGATTGGCTCTAGGACAAAATACTTAATAGTTACAAATAAGTTACAAAATAACTTAATAGGGGAAGGTTGGCCTGAGACGTTAATAATAAGAGGACTTTTGGTAGGTGTGAAGACACAAGGGAGGAACGTTTGCTCAGGGAGAGAATGCTCTGTAGTATTGTCAGTATTGTCTGCTGATGTGGGCGGGTGCTTGGGTGGATGGATGTACACATTGCTGCAAGAGCAGAGAGAAGTCAAATTAGTAAATTGGATAACATTTTCCACAGTGGGCTTTAGATTTAAACCAGGAGTCAAAGCAGACGGGACTTAAGAGTACATGAGTGTGTGTTTGTGTGTGTGTGTGTGTGTGTGTGTACCAACATACACTGAATGCATTACTTTCTTAAACAATTGTAGATGTCACCATCTCATCTAATTATCAGCACACACTTAAGGTAGAGATTATCATTCCCAAATTTATTAAGAGAAAAAATATGGTAAAGCTAGAGTTCACATTCATCTTGGCTCATGCTTGCCTGCTATCTGCTCAGTGTTTCAAGAGTTAGATCCTCATTAGCAAGATATACAAAGAGTTGTGGAATATGAAAAAACAAAACAAAACTAGGGGTATGATATGTGACTTCAATTGTTCATGGGGGAATGATTTCGACAAAGGTTGTATTTGACAAGCTGGCCGAAATTTAAAATTTCAACTTGTATGTGTTGTCAATAAACAGTCTTGGTTATAGTTGTCAGTTAAAAGGCACAGGAGAGGAAAAGGCACAGAGAATGGGGAAATGACCAGCTGTCCTCTCAAGCCTCTTCTGGGTGTGAAATTTCTCACAGGTATCCTCAGAATTTCCCTGACATCCTGATAGTGCTCTCTGTGGCTTATTTTCAAATTGCAATCAGCTCATAGTCCAGCTATTATTTTAGTAGCACAACTTGATAAGGTTTTTCTCAACAGACAACTGTCAATATAAGGATACAGGCACCTGAACCCATGGGACTTTAGGACACTTAAAATTGTTTGCTATAAACTCTATTCCTATTATCATGAAATCCATCTGTCCTGGATTAGAACACGCCTATATTATTTAGAAAAAGACAGAGAAAACTTGATTCAAGTCATCAGTTTTTCTCAGAGCTCCTACTTGTATTTTTATTGAGACCCTAATATGTGGCAGGTACTATGCTAGACATTGGAAATTTATTAGTGAATCCAACTAGTAAAGGTCTGCCTTACTATGTATTTGTAGAACTCTATCTTTCCAGCATAATAGCTATTATCAACTTCAGCTGAGCAGCTGTGACTACTTGCAAACAACTCTCATGATCAGGCCTGTTGACTGTCCCTGATAGAAGTGGGTAGAGAGGGTCATTAGGTTAGATTAGAGATTCCAGGCACTCTTGCCCACACTGCCTCCTCAGCTGTATGTAATTTTGCAAAGTTGTATACGGATTTGCGGTCTTGTGAGTGTGGAAGGTAAATTCAAGTGTGGTTGGGGGACATCCATCTATGCAGCTATGAGGAAGTTAAAATCCATGCTGGGGTAAGACATTTCAGCGATTGTGACTGGGGGCCACCCACATAGTAACATACTTCACTTGTGCCTGTAAATAAGCATAGAAGAACTCAAGTTAGACTTTCATGGAATTGTTATTTTTATTTTGGTCTGTTGTTGTGTGTCACCCGAGACATGTACATCCTGTACTAAACTATTCATTTCTTCACTTGGTGTTGTGTTCATGTGTTTTCAGAATGCTGCATTGAGTAGGTTGTGGGTTGTATTGGTCAGTCTGGAATTCGTAGGTAATTAAGGCCTTAATGAGGATAATTTGGCTTTCTAGATCATGTGTCACAGAGACTTGTCGATTTTAGCTTCTGATCGTCTGAATATCTCTTCTGCTTTTAAAGTCCTTTGTGAACCTCCTCCTGTATACAGAGGCTAAACGTACCCCAGATTCACTTTCTTTAGCTTTGCTGTAGAAAGACACAGTAAATGACAAAGACTCAGTCAACTAGATACACCTGTGTGACAGTAACATGAAAAACAAAAGAGGCAGTTTCAATCAATCTTTTTACAAAAAGACAATATGGGGGATATGCTCAAGGTAAAATGTATATGAATGAAAATGTCCTTATGTAACATAGTACTATGTAAAATGAACATATTCTATGAAAAATTTAAAAATAGGCTATTTTAAAGAGAACTTACAGATTTCCAAAAATTTGAGAAAATGGCACATAGAGTTCCCATATACTCTACCCTGTAACCTGTGCTCTCTGTTATGTCACCTTACATTATTAAGTATATTTGCTATAATTAAAAACCTTGGTCACATTATTATCTGAAGTTCAGACATACTTGATCAGGTTTCTTTAGTTAGTATACTTGCTTGCCTTGCATCTGCCTTTTAACATCTTCCTAATCTGTGGCTCCCCCCAGGTCACTGTTCCATTTAATTCTTGTATCTGTAGGTTTTCCACGACTGTGATACTTTCTGAATTTTCTGTTTTTGATAACCTTGACAGTGTCCAGGAAGTTTGGCCATGTGTTTCGTAGGTTCTCCCCTTATTGGAATTTTCCTGATATTTTTTTCTCATGATTAGAATTAGGTTATAAATTCAGTGATAAAGGTCACAGGGATAAGGATTGATTGTCATTTTTATCACATTGTATTGAAGGTTCCATCAACATGGCTAATTATTACTGCTTTAACATATATATCATTGAAACATGTTATATTCTAGCCATTAGTCAGAGTTGGGCAAGATAAAATTATAGTTAAATAAGTGGCTTTAAAAATGGATGAATGGATTAAGGAAAGAAATCAAAGTTGGTCCAATGTAGCAGTTCACTGAGGAGAATCAATTCTACTGCAGAGCCAGGCTGAAGTCTATGGCTCCTTGACGCCATGCTCATGGAGACTTACAGAATGACTACTAAGGGGAAATTCTCTAAATGTGACTAAGAATCCTCCCAAACACACAAGTAACTAGAAATTTGGGTGAATAGAGAAGTAGCTCTGAGCTGGTTCATTTGGACCAAGAGTTGATGAGAACCTCGTGGGCTCCAAAAGTGGCCATTCTAGAGAAGTGTACCCATTGTGGGATGTGGTGTACCCACATCTGAGCTTGAGGAGGGGTCAGTTTAGGATAGGACTTTCAATTTCTTAAATTCTGATTCCTCTTTAGTTTTGAAAAAAAATACTTTTATTGGGTTTACTCAGTGGAAAATGACTGCAGTGCATACAGGGCAAAAAGCATGACAGCTGAAGGAATGTTAAAAAAAATAACAACAGGTGGGTAGTTGGCCATGAGAACTCAATTCATACATGCATTAAAACTAACAGTACAAGTGAACACAGCTTGGGGATAACCTTGAGTGAGTGGGTCGAAGATAAAAGAAATTCATTTTGGCTTTCTATAAGAGTAATCTTTCTAATATAGTGGAATCTCTCTAGATATGAATTGCACATAAGTTAGATTGTTTAAGAGAGTAGAGATACTCATTATTGCTAGTGAGACAAGTACTGGACAATAGAGGCATCATGGGCCATTCTAACCTCATGGTATGGTTGGATTTGATGACTGTTGAATTCTATTTTTTCTCTGATATTCTAGGCTTACATGAAATTTAAAATGCCCGTGCGCACGCGCGTGCACACACACACACACACACACACACACACACATACACACACGAGTTTTAGGACAGGACATCACGAACTAGGAAGTATTACCAACTTTGGTCCTTTCCATGTTTTGAAGTGCTCTTGGCATAAATGACCCCAGTCTTGAAGACTCGTTTGGATACTTATTTTAATAATTGTATATTCCAAGGCTTTTATAACCAAGATATTAAGATTTTCCAGTATTTTTGCTGTTATAATCATCCATAAAATTCATAGTAAGATCTCATTTTAGAATAATCTGATTTAAACACCCTAGGTTCTATTACAATCTTCTGTGTTCCTCCCTCCCTCTCTTTCCCTCCCTCCCTCCCTCCCTCCCTCCCTCCCTCACTCACTCACTCCTATGCATGCTAGGTTAGTACTCTACCACTGAGTCATATTCCAAGCACTCTTTAAAAAAACCTTTTTATAAGGCAAGTTCTCAATGAATGTCCCAGGCAGACTTTGAACTTGAAATCCCCCTGCCTCAGTCCTTAGGTAGCAGGATATATTCATTAGGGTTTCTATTGCTGTGATGAAACACTATGACCAAAAGCAATTTAGGGAGGAAAGGATTTATTTGGCTAAAATACCCTGAATCACAGTTCATTGAGGGAAGCCAAGGCAGGAACTCAAATTGGGCAAGAACATGGAGACAGAAGCTGATCCAGATGCCATGGAGGAGTGCTGCTTACTGACTTGCTCTTCATGGCTTGCTCAGTATGCATTCTTATAGAACCCAGGACCACCAGTCCAGAGTTATCCAAACTCACAATGGACTGGCCCTCCCATATTACTGATTAGGAGAATTCCCTACAGGTTTGCCTATGGCAAGGCCTTAGGGAGGCAATTTCTCAGTTGAGATTCTCTCCCCTCAGATGACAAGAGCTTGTGTCAAGGTGACATAAAACTAGCCAGCACAATGAGACTTGAGGCTTGTCAGCAGATTTGGTTTTGCTTATGCTGCATTCTTTTTATTTTTTCAAATCCATTCTGGTAGTCTGTGTCTTTTTATTGGGAAATTGAGACCATTCATGTTGAGAGATATCATGACCAATGATTGTGCAGTCCGGTTATTTTGTAGTTGTTGGTTGTTGTTGTGTGTGTGTCCCTTCTATTGTTTATGATGGTGTGCAGTTATTTATTTCTTGTGTTTTCCTGATTGTAGTTAATCTCCTTGGGTTGGGGTACCTTCTGTACTGCAGGGTTTGTAGATAGGTATTGTTTGAATTTATCATGAAATATATTTTTTTTCTCTGACTATGATAATTGAGAGTTTTGCTGGGTATAGTAGTCTGGGCTGGCATCCGTGTTTCCTTAGAGTCTGTGGTACTTCTGTCCAGACCCTTTTGGCTTTTAGAGTCTCCATTGAGAAGGCAGGTATAATTCTAACAGGTCTGCCTTTGTATGTTACTTGTTTTTCTCTTGTAGATTTTAGTATTCTCTTTGTTCTGTATGTTTAGTGTTTTGATTATTATGTGGTAAGGGGACTTTCTTCTCTGGTCCCATCTATTCAGTGTCCTATAAGCTTCTTGTACATTTATAGGTATCTCTCTTTTTAGGTTTGGAAAATTTTCTTCAATGATTTTTTTTGTTGAAAATTATTTTCTGGGCCTTTGAGCTGGGAATTTTCTTCTTCCTCTATTCCTATAATTCTTAGGTTTGGTTTTTTCATGGTGTCCCAGATTTCCTTGATGTTTTGTGTCAGTAATTTTTTGGTTTTGATATTTTCCTTTATCGATGTATTTATTTCATCTATAGTATCTTCAACTGCTGAGATTCTCTCTTCAATCTCTTGTATTCTGTTGCTGTAGCTTGCCTTTGTAGTTCCTGATCGCTTTTCTAGATTTTTTCATTTCCAAGATGCCCTCTGTTTGTGTTTTCTTTATGGCTTTTATTTCCATTTTCAGGGCGTGGACAATTTTGTTCATTTCCTTCCATTGTTCATTTGCTTTTATTTGGCTTACTTTCAGGGAATTATTAATTCCTTCTAATTGTTTGTTTATGTTTTCGTGTGTTTCTTTGATGAATTTACTCAATTCATCCTGTTGTTTGCTTTTGTTTTCATCAATTTCTTTGAGGGATTTATTCATTTCCTCTTTAAAGACCTCTATTATCTTCACAAAATTGGTTGTAAGATCTTTTTAATCTACTTCACCTGTTTGGGGGTTTTTGTAGAAGGACAGTTGGGCTCTGTTAGTGCTATATTGCCCTGGCTGTTGATTGTGTTCTTGCACTGGCATTTTGGCATTTGGGATTTGGGTGATTCTAGGTTTAGGTTCTAAATTACTGAATTTTTCTTTTATTGGATGAGTATCTTGTTCCTCAGTTTCTTTTTCTCTCTGATCTTCTGTTCTTTGTGAGTATTAACAATAATACCTAATAAAGTAGAACAGTTAAAATATAAAATATATAGTATAAAATAAAAATAAAATATCGTATAAAATATAGTATAATGAATGTCAAGTGAATGTAATCTTTCTTTTTTGTAAGACTATAGGCAAACATTAATATTTGTGCATAGTAGTCAACAATGGGTAACTGAAGTCAGGATTAGCAAAATCATGGATAAGGTATAATTGTTGCATGAAGAATATGGGTTACCAAATAATAAAGAATGCAGAATTTGTTTATATACATAATTGTGCACACAAAACATGTACACAAACATATTGGAAAATATAGTTTAATATCAAAACAGGAAAGTGGGAAGCAGAGTAGTAAATGAATGAAACGGGGTTAAGTCATAAAACTCAATGCCATTTATATTTCACAGAAGGCCAGGGGTATTTTCCTTTCACACTCCAAAGATTTTATGACTATCAACTTGCCTGAGTGAGTCAACAGTGGCATCTCTGTGTCTTTTGGAGAGAACATGAAGAAGAATTAATAAGAGCAAGGAAATAGAATAGGGAACATAGACGTTATAAGAAATGGAGAGGAACTCTAGACTGCAAGAATCCAAATATGTAGAGAAAAGGCAGGAGGAAGAGAACCAGGAAGAGGTCTGTAAGTCTGTAAGTCTGTAAGAAGGGACACACATTAAATCTTTGTATATCTTGTGCCTTAACAACACTATAATAATAAAGTGTTTCAGAATGTTCTTTTTTTTTTGTCTCATATAATTCAATAGATAAGATTGGCTTCCAACTCATGACTCTTTGGATAGTATTATACTCATATGTCACTATACTTAATTCTAGACATCTTCACTTTTACTGATTGATTTATTTGTTCTTTGACAATGTCATAGATGTATATCTTAATGGCCCTCACATAGACACACAGCTGCACACATGAAATTTCTCCATATACACACTCTACAAACTGAATCTATTCTAAGCTCTACAATAATCTAATACAACACATCAGGCTTCAAGATAAACTCACATAGGAAGCACATATTCTTTTATATAGCATCTGGATAACCATACTCTTATCATAACTGACCAAGAGAAGACATTCAGTAACTCATCATGCCTGTTGTGTATGAGAAGACTGTTTAATCATTGAGTGGCATCAGTAGTAGGGTTGTTACCTCTTCTGTCCTAGGAGGATGATGTTGGTTGTATTTGGACTCTCTCCTCCATGGTATCACAGAGGAACTGGAGCCAGCAATGTTGGGTCATTCATATCTTCTACATCCAGAGCAATACTTAAGAAAAAAAATCTTGATGAACTCCTCAAAGCAACATTCTTAATTTATTTTCAGCTTTTAGTCTATTTACTGTGCCACCCACAGGTGAAGATGGTGGAACATGTACAAACCAAAGGAAACAATAAAAAGCTGCTGAAGGCTGGTTGCTGAGGAAGGGAAGGACCAGACAGGGCTGCTTTCCACATCAAAAGAAAAGCAACACTGGAAGTTGGACTTTATGCCTCTGTCATTTCTATGGAATCAGCCTCACTCCTGGAGAGAACGTTTGGAATCTAGCTTTCAGACTGGGATTTTGGAGAAGAATAGGAATAGAATTTTTGCCTGGGGACCTATCACGGAAAATCACAAATGAGTAGGAGGACTAATAACAGCCTATCTTTTTCAGTACAATCTCTGGCCAACCTTGCAGAATACTAGACTAGACCTGTTAGCAGCCTTCCCTCACTCACCTCAGGGCAGACATGGAGAAGAAACAGTTGGAGGTGTCATCCATGAAGGAGCCTAGGACCCAGCTTGACTGAATATTCTTGACTGAATATAAGCTCCATGTCTCCTAGGTCTTTCTGAATATTTTCCTTTGAGGAACTATTTAAAGGTGAGGTCCTGAGGTTTGTGTAAGCAAGGTACTCCCTGGAGGATAGAGAGTCCTTTACAGCAACACCCTGGGACACTTTGTGTTATAATTAAAATAACAGGGTAAAGGTGCCAAATTGCACATAGCTCTCTGTCCATATATCCTAAAAGCATTAGCAGATATTTGCTTAGGAATTAACCAAGTCATCTAACTTTAGTTTTTGTTCATATGGTAATTGAATGGAAATCAAATGAACATGCATTGGCTTACCTGAGTGTTGGCTTTGTGGAGGTTTTGGCACCTAAAGTACACAAAAGACCACCTAACATAGCAAGAATTTAATTTTCTTAACACTGCTCTAATAATAACATGCCAATGAGTATTTTGTTGCTTATTAAAGTTCTATACTTTTATTAGATATAAAGACAAAATTTTTCATTCATAGGGATAATTTATAATCAGATAATATCAAAATTACATCTAGCTGGGTGGTGGTGGTGCACACCTTTAATCCCAGCACTTGGAAGGCAGAGATAGGCGGATCTCTGTGAGTTTGAAGCTAGCCTGGTCTACAGAGAGAGTTTCAACATAGCCAGAGTTACAACAGAAAAATCCTGTCTCGAAAACAAAACAAAACAACAAGAAATTACATCTATTTGTGTGTGTGTGTGTGTGTGTGTGTGTGTATGCGCACATGTGCGTGCACTTGCACATGTGCCACAGCATGTGGAAGCCAAAGGACAGCTTATGTGAGTCAGTTTTCTCCTTCTACTATGTTGGCCTCAGTAATTGAACTCCGTTTGTTAGGTTTGGTGGTAGGTACCTTTAGCTGCTGATCCATCTCACTAGCCCCAAGTCAGACAATTTTTAGAGTGAGACTCTAGGTTCTTTTTTAAAAAAAGCATTTTCTTTCTCATTTTTAATAGTTTATTGAAAATTGTATACATGTATTTTGACTATATTTATCCCCCATTCTCTAACTCCTCACAGATCCATCCCCTCTTCCCTACTTATCCATCTTTATATTCCTTAAAAAAATAAACCTATTGAGTCCCTTTTGTGCTAACCATATACTCTTGAGTGTGTGGCCATCCATTGGAACCTGTTAGATTTAGCAGGAGTCATACTCATAAAACAAACAAACAAACTGACTGCCCTCACAGCCACTATAAATTGCCAATAGCTCATCAGCCAGAGATATGAATTCATCCCCATCTCCTTCTGTAGTTTGTATTTTTTTTCTGGCTTATGCTTATGCAGGTCTGCTGCATGATGTTCCAACTGTGAGTTTGTGTGTGCAACTGCCCTGTTGGGCCAGAAAACACTGATTTATTGTAGTCACCCACCTCCTTTGGCTTTTATAATCTTTCTGTTCCTCTGCTTCAGTGATCCCTGAGCTTTCCGAGATGGGCATGTGATACAGATGTCTCCTATTGGGTGAATGTTCTGCAATCTCTTATTCTCTGCACCTTGTTCAGTTGAGGACCTCTGTGTTAATCACTATCTACTGCAAAAAGATGCTTCTCTGACAAGGTCTGAGAGGTGTACTAGTCTATGGATACAAAAATATGTCATGAGGAGTCTTTTTAATAGCATGAAACTTTAGCAGAATAGTAGTAGTAGATTCTTATCTTGGACCAGTGGCTTATATAGATTGAGGTCCTTGGCCGCACAAACTGTGGAAGTTATGGCTTTCATCTTAAGGAACCAGTTATGCCCCCTCCTCCAAAGTCTCAGGGATCACTTGTCTTTCAACTCTGTCTATAATTTCCCTCACTAAAGACAAATACTGGATTTTAAACACATCAAAATCATCATTTTCATTTTATTGTGATTTGTAAGTTCCTCACTGCAGGTCAGGAAGAAATTCTCCCTATTTGTACATGGAATTTTCACATCTACAAGTTTTCAATTCCTACTCTATATGTTTATTAATCTCTTTCTTTTTTTCTCTCTCCATTTTGTTTTAATTTGTGGCTTGGCTCTTAGCATGTATTAGAGAGTATCAACCCAACTACTTTTGGTAGTTTGTCTAATTGTAGATTCCTATTTTTCAACATAAGTTTGAGAGTAAGTCTACTGAGTTACTAAAATGATCAAACTGAACTGATACTTATACTTTACTAAGTTTATATACCAGTCATGTTTTCTTCCCACCAGAATGATGCTTTATGGTTTTTTGATGTTGCTTCTTTTTATGTTTGAGGATTATGCAGTGGGTGTGTCACACTGTGAAGTTGATGAACATTTGTGTTATCTAGTTGTTACAGCCTGGGAAGGAATGCTGAGAAAGTAGAGACTGGACCCACCAAGATGTACATTAATTCCTGGGGACTGCTGAGGACCGAGCATGGGGCCAATACTGGTTTAGTAGAGGAACTGAAGCCTCAGCACTATTGCAACCTAGTTAGTTCCTCTTGAACATTGCAGACACTCACTCTGAGAAAACAAAGGTGATTAGAAAATCTAACCAAAGACTCAACTCCACATGAGCAAGTCTCAACACAAAAACACAAGAAAGATAGAAATCAAGGCAACATGACTCTTTCAAAAAGTACTAATTACAAAACAACTTCTTTCAATGAGAGTGAATTAGGTAACTATCTTGGAAAAAAGAATGGAAGGAGTGATTATGTAAATTGTGTTAGTTACTTTTTATAGGTGTGATAAAACACTATAGCCCAAAGTGCCTTATGGAATAAAGAGATTATTTTGGCTTATAGTTTCAGAGTCAGAGTTTATAAGCCAAGGAAGATTTATGAAAACGTGAGCAGAGCGGGACGTTGAAAGATCACAGCTTCAACCACTTGCAGAAGGTAGACTGGAAGGAAAACAAGGCTCTAAACTCTCAAAACTCTCCCTGTTTCCTTCAGGAAATCTCCACCTCCAAAAGGTTCCATAACTTCCCCAACAGAACTATTATCTGGGGGCAAGTGCTCAAATATATGTACCATGGAGGACATTTCTCAATCAAATGACCACATGAATGTTCAAAGAACAGCGGACACAAAATTTCCCGAGTGAATTCTAAGAAAACAAACAAAACAAAAATAGCAAATGTAATAAAGTCAATACAAGAAATGAAAGTGGAATTTGACAATTTGACAATTTTGACAAGGTAGGAATACTGATTTTATATATATTTAGAGAGAGAGAGAGAGAGAGAGAGAGAGAGAGAGAGAGAGAGAGAGAGAGAGAGAGAGAGAAAGTAGAGGACAGATTTAAATGAGATGGTGAAAGTAAAATTAAAACGTGCAAAATGTCTATCATGACCACCCAGTGGTCCCAATTTAATACAACCAGGGACCCCAGAGGATATGACTCAAGAGCCTACAACTGGGCTTCTTTGAAGTTTTTATTCCAGGATATCTCAGTGTTCAAAGCGGAAACAGAGAAGCAATGAGAAACTTACAGAGTAGTTCTGATCACTTTCACCAGATGTGCTCAGGGGGCAGAAGTCTCACAGACAAAGGAGGGCCACTTGCATAACATCTTAGAGTGTTCTAAACCAGAGAGAATATGCATCTTGTCTGTGGCATTCTGTGGGCAGATAGAAACAGTCCTTCCACTGGAATAAACACAGATTGAAGGGAACAGTGTTCACACAGCAGAATAATATAAGGAAGTCTATATTAGTTGTAGACTATACAGTCAAATAAAAAGATCTGAGGAAGTCATCATCAACAGAAGAGATCATGGGGAAGATAGATTATGAGAGTTTGAGGACAAGGTAGAGGAATTAGAAAATTTAGACAGTGAAAAAACTAAATATGTATGAACAGCAATTTGAGATCAATGGGTTGGTATGAAAATAACAAATCTATGAATCATGGGTATAGAAGGAGATTTTCATGCTAAATCCATAGAAAATATTTTCAATAAAATCATAGCAGAAAACTTTCCAAATGTAGGAAAAGATATGACCATCCAGATACAGGAGGTGTTTATATCCCAAAGCAAACCAGACCAGAAGAGAAAATCCCTAATCATACCATAGTTAAGAGACTAAATATACAGAATTAAACTATATTGAAAGCCACAATTGAGAAATACCAAGTCACTTATAAAAGAAATCCCACCAGAATAAGATTTTTGAAAATAAAATTTAAAAGCCAGGAGTGTTTGGAATGATGAATTTCAAACTCTGAAAAGCAACTGTTCATTTGGAGTACCGTACCCA
Source organism: Cricetomys ansorgei (assembly GCA_026225945.1). Classification (NCBI taxonomy): domain Eukaryota; kingdom Metazoa; phylum Chordata; class Mammalia; order Rodentia; family Nesomyidae; genus Cricetomys; species Cricetomys ansorgei. The sequence goes on along the minus strand of JAMJFZ010000597.1, from coordinate 1,285,968 downwards.
GGAAAACTATCTGCAATCAATGAAGGGGAGTGAAAAATGTTCCACAGTGAAAACAGGATGAGGGAATTCATCACCACTGAACAGCTGCATAGAATACACTTGAAGAAATCTTTCAGAGTAAAGAGAAAGATGAACACACCCACAAATCTACAGTAGAAACAGCAGTTAAGCAAATGAGGAAGGAATAAGAAAACACTAAATGCTACACAACAACAAAATAATAGGGACTGATAAAAACTTTAATAATCACTCTAAATACTAATGATCTCAATTCCTAAATCATCAGATATAAAGTAGACTAGTAATTCCTGTACTCCAGAGGGAGAGGCAAAATGATCTCTGTGAGCCTGTTTAATATACATTGTAAGTTCCAGGTCAGACAGGGCTACATAATGAGATCCTGCCTCAAAAATAAATAAATAAATAAATAAATAAATAAATAAATAAATAAATAGACACAAACCAGCAGATTAGATTAAAAAAAAATGGAACCTAGATTAAAAAAAAATGGAACCTAAAATGACAGACACAACTTTAGGGTAAAAGATGGTAAAAGGTCATCCAAGCAAATTAAACTAGAGCCAAGCAATTTTTTTTTCGTTATACCTAACAAAATAAACCACCAATTAAAATTAGAAAACACAATGGAGATCATTTCATAGCAATTAAAGGAAACGTTCATCAATGGGACATTAGAATATTAAATATATATATTCACATAACATGAGAGACACCAATTTCATATAACAAATGCTATTCGATGTAAAGACAGATTAATCCCCAATACAATAATAGGGAGTAATTGCAATACTCCATTGAACTTTCTCAAACACCTGCAGGGAATATAAATGGAAGAGCTAACCTTCAGTCTAGTGTTTCTTTTCTTCTAGAAACCAAATACTTAACTGAAACTATGTATGACTTCTTCATAGAAACCATATAAGATTCAGTGACAGGGCCTATAAGCAAGATGGAAGTCATAACTGTGTTATTTTTCTGTCATCTCTACAGCCATTTGGGAGACTTTTGAGAGGAAGCACAGATCAGGATCCATTCCCGCTGATGATTCTGAATTCTCCTGAGTACCCTAACTGCTCCAGAGACAGCTTCTAACACCTCCACTTCCTACTTCATTCACCTCATTTAAGGAGCCACTGTATTACAGTATATTCTGAAGACAATAAAACAACCTTACCTACAGCAGGAGACTGCGGGAGACAGCCCTTCCTGTCTGTCTTTGTCTTAACTTCCAAGCTTTGACTGAGATCTTTGCCTTTACGGCAAGATGCCTGCTTTCTCTATTCAGGGCCTGACCAGTGCTTCAGCCAATGCCACTCTAGGGCTTTCTCTTTCAAGAGTGAAATGCACTCACGCATTCTGATATGTTAATTTAATTTTTATATTTTTCCTTTGGAAAAGAAAATTTGGCAAGATTCATAAAACCAGAAGAGAAGGCCTGAGGTGAACTAAGAGAGGGAAATGGGGTCAGATTGGGAGTGAATTGCTTTTACTTAGATTTGATTCTTAGGATTTACTTATCTTCTTGCATAGATCTAGCCAAGGTTTTTTTCCTGTGGTAGCTCTACTTTATCAAATCATAATTACAGTGTTGAATTCCCAGTGAAAAAGAATCATGGTTCTTATGGAAACATAAGCAGGACTTCCAAGGAGTCAGGTGTGTGTGTGTGTGTGTGTGTGTGTGTGTGTGTGTGTGTGTGTGTGTGTGTTCGTGTTCACTGGAGGGGTGTTTATCTGTAAAGAAATGGACATTTTCCCAAAAACTCTATAGAGAAAGCTAAATGAAATGTTAGAAAGTGTAAGAGTGAAAATGATGTTTTAGCAGAAAGTTCCTGACTTTGGGGGCAAGCTTGCAGTCACTTGGGGGAATATTTTCAGCTTCACATTTAGATGGGAGAATTTCCTTTTAAGATACTAAGGGATGTTGGGAGTATCACCTTGTTATACCATCTCAGAGTTAGTGAGAGCCCTACCATGTGCCATGTCACAGTCACATAAGACGTGGACTATAAGTCATCTCTGTCTAGAATATTTTGACTTAGATCAAATCAGTTCAAGAACACTGTAGATTCTTATTATGAACCACAATTGATCATGTACCTACGAAGAAAAGTGCTTTCAATGTGGTCCATGTCCTTGATCAGCTATGGGCATACAGAAAGACATATGTTTTAAAATATAATTTGGTAAGACCTACTGTGGAGGTAATTAGATAATGCTGCAGGCATATTTGTGTATCTAAGAGTAGGTATTTGTGAGTGGGCATAATGTATGTATATGTCTAGTGTGATTGGTTTTAGAATGGAGAATGGGGAAAGATATTGTGGGGGAAAATTCTAAGAGTAAATAGCTGTAGGTAATGTAATATTGTTAAAGTTGTGCTTTTGTCATATAGATATTTAACAGTGGTTACTCTTCATTGTCAACTTGACAGGTTTTAGAAATCACCTTTATGTATATCTGTGAGGCTGTTTCCAGAAAGGTTTAACTGAGGGGAGAAGGCCCACATTGAATGTGGGAAGTGCCATCATATGCTTGGACCCAGGACACAATAAATACAGAGAACAAGCTAGGCAGGACTTATCTCATTCTGCTTCACTTCCTTACTATGGATGTAGTGATCCATAACCTCATATTTCTGCTCCCACAGCCTCCTCACCATGATGGACTGAAACTCAAACTGTGATCCAAAATAGATCCTTCCTTCCATAAGCTGATTTTGTCATTTTGTCATTTTGTCACAGTGACAATAAAAGTAACTAATAGAGTGGTGCATGGATTGTACCAGCCTGTTTGCTTCAGAGCAACTACACACATGTGAAAGAGCCACTAAAGCATCAGTTAAATCCAGGTGCAGTACAACTCCCTCCTCATCCCACTTGCCAACTTTATTCTAAAGCCTGCTATGAGTTGAACATTGTGTCACTTAGACTCACAGCTCCATCCAGATCCTGGTAGCCTGTTATTAGATTATGTGGGACATGCTCTTGTCTTTTTCAGATTTTAAAGGGAAATGCATACCAGGACTAAATGTGTTCTTCAATCTGGATGTGAAATGCTTTATTTCTATTTATTCCCCTCAAATAGAATTTGACATCTTATTCTAAATGTGGGATACAACTCGACATGACATTAAATTATCTGGCTGTTCTAACTGTAAAAGTCAAAAGTATTTTTTTATATCACATCACAATTGTTGAAGCTATCTCTAAGTATTTGAAGTCATAATTATTTTGAAATGAAGTTGTTCTGGGTTCATTATATAGAACAATTAATGTGCTGATAATGATGCATCATATTTATTATCATGCTGATGAAACCCATATGTTGTTGTTTGCATATCTGTTTTCTAAAACTATTTTGATATCTGTACTTTAATATAACCAGTTACCTTAGTAACTATTTGTACGTTTATTATTGTGGATTTTAAAACACTATTTTGAGACACCTTTACCAGATGGATAAAGGATAGATAACTCAACCCTTTCATGGAACCTTAAAGTTTATGCTTTAAATTTCCTTTCTTTGTGGAAAAGCACTATTTTTCAAAAAAGCACAATTATTATCCAAAATGTACTCAATATCTCTAAGGATATTGGCAAACCTTCTAATAACTCTGCTTAAGTATATGATCAAAGTATTTTGATTTATATAACTCATGACCATGGACTGAACAATGTGCTACTCCATGTCTTCTAAAAGACACAGTAAAAATGACATCATTTTCAGAGGAGGATTTATAGTCTTTGGGAGGGGTAGATGACAGATAATGGGAGAAAGTGAGAGCTGTTGATTGGCTCAGGCAGGGAGTTAGTACCGTTTGAACAGGAACCTAGCTGAGTTGATGGCTTAAATGGAAGTTTTGTTGTGGTGATGATGTGTCCACTGTTTTAGAAGTTCATTCACAGCTGACGCTGGGAATACAGAGCTACAGCTGATGCTGTGGTCAGGAATGCAAAGGCTGTCAATCAGACATATCCTTTGACATATTGTCCTCCTTCAAGATAGGTTATTTTCTCTATTTAAGAAACAAATGGATTCGATAAGGTATTCTGGTTCTTTTTGAATCCTTACACCTCTGTGGCTTTCCTTTCAGGGAGAAGACAACATGTCCAAAATATTTTTTTAGAAATTCAACACAATCATAATTTGAGTGAAGCACGAGAGTAGCATAAGCCACAAGGAGTCCATTAATAATGCACTGGCATCTCACATAATAGCTTTACAGATTATTGCAATCCGACTCATTACTGTGTTATAGAAGGCTGGTGCCCAGAATAAATGAGATGATTCTTTTTATCTACTCCCTACTCGCCAGATGATACCAACAGCAAGTGTTCCATCTCACAGAGCACTCTTGTACAAGCGTTCCAAATGTTCCAAATCCTACAGTGTGATAATCTTCTGAAGAACCAGCAAAGAGTAGTTTTTGAAATGTTTCCCCATGATTGGGACTATCTCTAAACCCTCCAAAGTCTGGATAAAATAATTCTATATTACACATACCTGTGTTCTAGAGTCTTCTTGCTGAAAAAGGAGATGAACTATGAGACAGACAAATCAGACACAGGTGACCGAATTTCTCCTTCTGGGACTCTCTGATGATTCGTACACCCAGCAGCTGCTTTTCATCTTATTCCTGGGCATCTATCTGGTCACTGTGCTTGGAAACCTACTTCTCATGTTCCTCGTTTCGGTTGACTCTCGGCTTCACACGCCCATGTATTTCTTTCTGTGTAACCTATCTCTGGCTGACCTCTGCTTTTCTACCAACATTGTTCCTCAGGCTCTCATCCATCTCCTTTCAAAGAAAAAGGTCATTTCCTTCAGGCGCTGTGCAGCTCAGCTTCTGCTCTTTCTCATTTTTGGGTGTACACAATGTACCCTTCTGGCAGTGATGTCCTATGATCGGTACGTGGCTATCTGCAACCCTCTGCATTACCCTAGCATCATGACGTGGAGGGTGTGTATCCAGCTGGCTATAGCATCCTGGACTAGTGGCATTTTGGTGTCCATGGTGGATACTACTTTCACATTAAGTCTTCCCTATCGAGGCAGCAACAGTATCGCTCATTTCTTTTGTGAGGCACCTGCACTGCTGATCCTGGCATCTACAGACACACACACTTCAGAGATGGCCATTTTCCTTATGGGAGTTGTAATTCTCCTCATACCTGTGTCCCTAATTCTGGTGTCCTATGCCCGCATCATAGTGACTGTGGTCAAGATGAAGTCAGCTTCAGGGAGGCTCAAGGCATTTTCTACCTGTGGTTCCCACCTCATGGTTGTCATCCTTTTTTATGGGTCAGCAATTATCACCTACATGACACCAAAGTCTTCCAAAGAGCAGGAGAAACTGGTGTCTGTTTTCTATGCAATGGTGACACCTATGCTCAATCCCCTTATCTACAGCCTGAGGAACAAAGATGTAAAGGGAGCTCTGTGGAAAGTAGCCATGAAGAACTTCCCAAACAGGCATAGAATCACCTGCTGACCCAGACCCTCTTGATGTCCTACGAATAACACACAATAGACAGTCTTCCTTATGAGTGTAAGCTATGGTAAGATGCTCACCATTGGGCCTTGTTGGTGGACACACACTTTAGCCTTTATCCCACACTTCCTTTGGGGAAGGAGAAGATTAATAATATATGGAGCAGTTGGAAGGAAGATATACTTTCTTCTGATTTGTCCTTTGACAGTGAAGAGCTTTTGAAGCCTTTTCTTTTTTTGTGAACATACAATGTACCCTTATCCTAGTGATGCCTTATGATTGGAATGTGGCCCTCTGCATTACCTAATATCATGACCCAGAGATCTTTTCCAAAAATTAGAAAAAAAATCTCCCAAGACAAAAATATATCTTTAAAATTATGGCATTTGTTGTTGTCTATCCCAGATTGTAATCCAAGTTTTCGTTTCATTATTTCTGAATTTCTTTACATCATAAAATAAAAATTTGAAAATACCTTACTGTGATCAAAGTGTTACTTGTGTGTGCAAGCATGCATAGCTGTATATGTCTGAGGTGGGTAATGAAGAGGACCAGAAGAGTGAAGTAGAATAAATGAGGCTCTCTTGACAGTTCACACTCTTTTTTTTTAGAGACATGAAGATCATATTTATTAGAATAATTTCCCCACAAATGTTAATACAGAGTTTTTAAACCAACAAGAAATAATGACACATCTTAGGGCTGTAATCAACTCCATGCCTGAAGAACTAAGAGGAAGGAACTAGAAACGAATGATGGTAGCTATATGCAAAGACCACCAGGCAAGACCAGGGAAATAGGTTATGTGTGTGAGCAAGCCATGAGAAAAAAATATTTAAAGGAAATTCTCCATCCACTTTCTTCTCCTCCAATATTTTATTTCAGATAGGATCCAGAGGACAAGAGAGCCTATGTATATAACTCATAAACCCATCAGATACTCTGAATCAAATAGCAAGGTAAACAGGTAGGAGGATGCATCTGAAAGGGTCATGAGAAGGTGAAGGTGGCCCTTTTTGCCCTCATCATGCATTTTTTCTCTTGTCTAGTGATTAATTAATGTTTGCAATAGTGAAAACACCAAGTTCCATTAATGACTCCATCATAGTGTGACATCACGTACAGAAAGTGTCTGCTTTGATATAAAAAAAAACAAAACATTGGCCAGGATTATTTACTCAAAGAAATGAGGAGGAGTAAGGGTAAGGAAACCCAATTAATTAGGAAATGAAGAATGAAGCTATATTTCTGATTCTGGTCTTCAGATTCAAACTGGTAATTGCAATGTTTATTTTCTACTCTCTCATGGATTTGTTTAAACCTTAGCCTCTATTTGTGGAAATTTGTTAGCAGTGGTGACCTAAAATTTCTTTCCTGAGCATATGTTCATACATTCCTGTTTGTTGAATTTCTTTTAGATTTCCCTTTGATTATCACTGTTGTTCAAGGAAGTGATAATGACTGTAAAGCTTCTTGATTTCAAATCAGTCTTCCCTTCCTCGAATATATTTCAGCAACCCTATTTGTTCCTGGAAATAGAAGCAATCAACAAGGCAGCATTGTAATTTTACGAGCATGTGTATATTTTGTCTGTGAGTAGCACTGGCTTTGATATGTTGTTAAATTCTATACACTACACAAAGCATGTTCTTTTGTATAAAATGTTATTGTACAAAGTTAATATGGATTCTGTAATAAATAATGTGTTTTCCTGCTGTTTGTTATTAGGGGCCCTTGTTACTGTGGTGCTGAAGGATCCTTTGTTCAGGAAATAACTGGTTCTAGTTCCTCATGGTATAAAGAGATAGGGAAGACCATAGAGTCATCAGAGAGGAAATGCCTCTGCAGTAAATACCCTGTGGTGATCACTGAAATTTCAGGAATATGTTTATACACATGTATCCTGCCAGTATAGCAAGGCTGCAGTTTGTTGAAAGTCTGAAGTTGTACTGTGCTCACAGGGAAGAATCCTGAAGAGAGGCTGCTCTGTTGATCAAATGTGTAGTCTTGAAAGGACAACTGATTTTATCCAATCAAAACAAAAGCACAGAAAAGTTGAGAAAACAAAATAACCTTTGAGTTATCTGTATCAGGTTCCTATAATTCTCTACTTATCCTTAGCCAGAGAGCCTAAGCACCTTCCTACCACAGACTGTCCATTCTGTTTGTGGATAATTTGTGGTTATCTGTGCAGATCATAGGATATTTAGAAGCTTTAAATGTGGAATATTCTTTTTGTAGACGAGACACATTGTCATTTTGGCTGCAGAGGCAGAGCTCTTTAATTGCCAACCATTATAAACCTAGGAGATTTAACGTATCTTTTTATTGACCCTTTCACTAATACATAAATTACATTAGGCAAAAACTTTGTGCTCAAGGGTTAGATCGGGTCTGATATGGAATTCAGAGTGAAATTCTGGATGTGAATGAAAAATCAGTTGAAAATAATGAGTGAAAGAGTGAAAAATATTTTTGTTATTATTAGTATAATTATTTTAATTAAGAGATAAAGACACCCTTGAAACATGTAGATAGTGTGTTTGGACAAATTGAGGAAAGTAAAACAGATTCTAGAAGGAACTGGATAAAGACTATCAGGGTTAGAATAAAAATAATATTACAAGTTATATGAAATTGTCAACTTTCAGAGGATCCTAATTGAAGTACTGAGGAGTACCCCAGAGAACTTAGTACCACAGTCTCAGAGCCGGCCGCAGTAGTTCCTTCAGCATCCGTGTTCTTTCGTTCTCAAATGGATCCTAGTGGAAAGTCCAAACTCTCAGTAGGTCCAGTGTCCCCTAAAAAAGGAGACACTTGGAGAAATCAATTTTCCTTGTTTTGTCCTTAAGCTGTGCCCTTTCCCGTTTCTAAATCATAGTTTCCGAGGGCCCAGAGCTCTGCGAACGACCCGCTTCAGAGCAGCCTTCACCTCATTGTTCCTTAAACTGTAGATGATTGGGTTCAACATAGGAGTGACGACTGTGTAGGAGAGTGACAGGATCTTTTTATTCTCTGGGGAGGTGTTTGAGCGAGGCCTGAAGTATGTGAGGATGGCAGTGCTGTAGAAGAGGGAGACAACCAGGAGGTGGGAGGAGCAAGTGGAAAAGGCCTTGCGTTTCCCCTCAGCTGAAGGCATCCTGAAGATGGTGGAGAGGATGCGAACATAGGAACCCAGAATCAGCAAGAAAGGGAAAAGGATGAACAGGACAGTGGCTGTCAGAGCCTCCAGTTCAAACAATGAGGTGTCAGCACAAACCAGTGCTATGACAGGAGGGCTGTCGCAGAAGAAGTGGTTCACCCTGTTGGGGCCACAAAAAGGGAAGCTGAAAATCCATGTGGTTTGCACAGTGGCCACTGGAAACCCGGAGAACCAAGAGGCAGCTGCCAGCTGGGCACAGGACATGCGGCTCATGATTATTGGGTAGCGCAAGGGATCACAGATTGCAACATAGCGGTCGTATGCCATTGTTGCCAGGAGGCAGCACTCAGCAGCCCCAAAGAAGAAGAAGAAATACATCTGAGTGGCACAGCCAAGGAAAGAGATGGTTTTGTCTTGAAGTATCAAGGTACTCAGCATCTTGGGCACAATGACCAAGTTGAAGCCTATCTCCAGGAAGGATAAGTTTCTCAGGAAGAAGTACATAGGACTTTGCAGGGCAGAGTCAGCTGTAGTCACCAGGATGATGAGGACATTGCCCATGAGTGTGACTAAGTAAATGATCAAGAACAGGAGAAATAGTAGAGCCTGTATCTCATAGGACAAGGTTGAGAAACTCACAAGAATAAATTCCCTGACAGTTGTCCAGTTTCCCCAGGTCATTCTTCTGCACGATTTCATTGCACATTCAAGATTCAGGAAGGTGGGAAAAGCTTCCACACATTATGTTATAAGCCTATTGTACTCTGAATAAGGAACCTCATTTGGTTTCATATTCTACAGTTGTTATGATTGTTGAGTGTCAAGCATCTGTCCTCTCCCAAGTGCATAAAATACTTTTGACTATTGAGTTTACAGTTCTTTTGAAAGAATCCTGCTTTTTTCTCTCAATTAAACTGAAACAACATTATACGTTTTTGTACATGTCCAAGCTTTTCTGTCTTCTATAGAGAATGCCTGCTCACACAACTCCATTTGCCCTCCTACCCTGGCACTCCTCAGTAGTCAGTGGTGCTAAGAAAGACAGGTTAAAGTGTTTTTGAAGAGAGGGATCTTAATTCACAATGAATGGAAGATGATGAGATCTGACTGGGTATTATTTGTGTAACAAAAGAGCAGGAAAGAAAAAAGAATCCATGAAACAGAAATAACAATTAAATGCAAATGATTCCTGAATAAAAGACCTAAAAAGTTTCCATTATCAAGATACTTAACACTGAGAGAGATTTAATATTATTACAGGAAGCCCCATTTCTACACTCAGCAGGACTTACAACACAGAAGTGGATGTACACACATCGCAGGGAGGAAGAACTCTCAAGGTTACTGCTCATGATCAAACAACAGAGTAGAGATAATCTCAGAATCATGGGAGAATCCTGATGTGTTAAGTGTAAGCTTTCATCACCTCCTCTTGGTTAACTTGTGCTCGACTCTCAATGTCCACACATTACATGTTAAATTCCACTTCAGACATCCAGGTGTCACTAGTAAGAAAGACTTTCCACAAGAAATAGAATATTGTCAATAAGCAAGTTTCAAAATTGAGAACCTGAATTTTTTTGATGATGATAAATTTTGACAAAGGAATAAAGTTAAAATGGGTAGAATATTGTCCAATGCATTGAATATGCTCAGTAAAAACTAGGCATAGTGATTATGACAATATGGTGGTAACTCTGGTTTCTAGGATAAGAAATAAATCTATCCAACACAAACTATCCAAACTATCCAAACTAACCAAATCTATCTCATTGCCCAAACTCTGTTTAGCCCCACTATTCAATTTCTAAGTTAAAGAAATAATTATTTGATAATTCATATGTTCTGTGTGGTAGTCATTTAAGATCATAATAGATGACTAGAGCAAAAATCTCTGCTCTCATAAAGATTGCCTTCTCCATAATTAGATATATTATTAGCAAATTTTATTAATAGAATATGTATTATGTGAGTGCTGAGTAAGAGCAATGCTGCAGAATAAAGTCATGGTGAGCAAGGCATTTGGGTGTGGCGGGTATCAGAAATGCCTCCCTACAAAGAAAATACTCAAGTCTGGTGGTGGTGGTGCACACCTCTAATCTCAGCACTTGAGAGGCAGAAGCAGGAGGATCTCTGTGAGTTCAAGGCCAGCCTGGTCTACAGAGTGAGTTTCAGGACAGCCAGAGTTACAACAGAGAAGCCCTGTATCTGAAAAAAAGAGAAAACACTGGAGTCCTTTACAGACTGGGCAGTGAAAGGACAGAGGCACAGAGAAATACAAGGAAGGGAATATTTAACGTTTTTTCTTGTTTAAAAGCCCTCAACCCGAGTTTCTCTCTGTGGGTCTCTGTATCCTTATCTATTCCTTAAACATTTTATTGATCTCTTTTTCTTCTGTTTATTTGTTTTGTCCTATTCCAATGTGCCAGTTTTTGTTTTATCTTTTATATTATATTTTATTATTATCCCTTAGAAGCCTATTTGTTTTCTAATGAGAGCCAGAAAGGTAGTGAATTCAGATGGGAGAGCCAGTGGGGAGAAACTTGGTGGGGTAGAGGGAGAGGAAGTCATAATCAGGATATACTATGTGAGAAAATATCTATTTTCAATAAAAGAAAAACAGTAAAAACAGCAACAACAAAGAGAGAACTTTTCTGATATTTTTTTTTTACATAGTAACAGAACATTTACAAAGTGCTCACTGTAGTTTTTACAGCTTTATTAAAGATTCATTGAGTCTTCTGGTAAAACAGTATTGAAAATTTTAAAATAATCCAATGAAGTGTAGCTATGACCAGCGACAATTTGAAACACTATAAGTAAGCACAGTTTTTTTTGAAAATTTTCTAAGGACACATAGCAATATAACATCAGTCAGATACTGGAAAACAATTGACAAGGGGGTAGAAAGGAAACAGTTATTAAAAACGAATACTAAAAAAGTTGAGAGAACTTACACACACACACATACACACGTACACACACACACCACTAGCTGTGGCTCTCTGACTTTCAAGCAGGGGTAGACCCCTGTTTAAATATTGACAAGAAATGGCAGGGCTGAAGTTGAATGAGGATTTAGGTGTAATGAGAGATAAGGTCTTAGAGCTATCTTTACACAGCTTTGCTTTTTCTCCTGTTCTCTGGAATGCCTCTGGGAGCATCTTCCTAAAACCTCGGGATTGCAAGGGACACACAGAGAAAACCTGATCTAGGGCTTTTCACCTGCCTCCCTCTCCACAGTTGTCTGATGTAGTTTCCTTCAACTGACCTACTCCTTTGCCAACCTTCCCCCTTATATTTCCTTCTTTTGAGCTATTCTTCGGTCTTTTTCTTTCATACCTGTCATCTTTTGCTTCTGTTTTAGATCCTGTAGGCCTTCCTGTAGTTCTCCCAGATAGTTTTCTTTCAGGTGTTGAACAATGAGTGCAGAGCTTTTGTTAATTGTGGTTGTGCATTCACCAGAGAGAGGGAGAGATAGAGGTAGATAGATAGATGGATAGATAGATAGATAGATAGATAGATAGATAGATAGATAGATAGATGATAGATAGACTGAAACAGGCAGAGATGGACAGACAGAGACAGAGGGCAGAGAAAGACAGACAGAGACCTAGTGCTGTAACAGGAAGTGAAAGTAACTTAGTTGAGGTTGGTGGCTTGGACAGTGATATCTATCTGTTTACAGTGTCCCCTTTTAGGACTAGATTTTGTGTTTTGTTAAATATGGAAGAACTAGATAAATACTTAAAAATGTTTAGCAAAATTACCACATAAATGCCGATTTCATTTCACATAGTTTTATCAGGAAGGACTCTGTTGTTGTAGGTTCAGATCGAAGTTCTGAAGGTTAGATAACTTTCTGAACTGCCATAAAACTAGACACTGACATGACTTCTGAGCTTTGGTTTTATGCTCTGTGAGACTGACATTCTACCGAATGTCTCCCTTACCTGACTGGGTGCTGGCGAACGGCCAAGTGAGATAATTTGTATGAAAACACACACTGAACATTTTAAAGCACATCATATATGTCCCTATTGTTTCGCACTAATTTTCAGGAGCCATCCTTTGTCAAGTTCTATAAAATCCACGTGCTTTGCATGCAACGCTGATCTCTCTTCCTGCCTCTTAGAAATTTGTCAAAGACGACACATTTTTGGTGGTGACCCACCCTCTTTACAACAGGTTGCAAGTCTATGCCACAACCCCTCACCCTTTACTTACCTCCTTTGTATGACATGTCTATGTACATTTTTGGAAAGCTGTCCTCTGTGACAATTACTATGGAGTAGTTCAGGCTTCTTGGGAATGAGTGACACCAGTAGAGCCCTAAATTATGATGCTGACTGTCCCAGTCATTTTTGATAAACAGTAGTTTGTTTTGAGTCAGTCAGTCCAGAGAAACTCTGGGCTAGGTTCGTCTCCATCTGATTTGCTGGTGGACTCTGGGTTGTGTCATTGTCAAGTTCTCCAAGTTGCTTTGTTTCAGGGCTGTACCAGCCACCCCAGGTAAAGCTTGTATAGTGGCTGGGTCAGTCTTTGTAAACAGCTTCTGAGCTGTGCAGTGCTCATCACTCCAGAGATACTCTGCACTGGGCCTCTGCCTGCTACTCTAGAGGATTCCAGCCTCGGTCTCAAGACTATTTCATTCCCTGCTGTTTACCAAGGGCACATGATTTCCCTCAATGCTTTCTTTTCCTCAGGTGATGCCAACAGGTATGAGTTTTGGGCAATTCTCTCAATTGCAAAACTTCACAAAGAACCTATGATCCTATATTGAACATAGGTTTTTATTTCAGCAGCAACTTTCCCTGCAGTTGGAAAGCTACAAGGAAAGAGTCAAAGCTCAGTAGTCTATCTACCTTCAAAGTTTATAGGGTAGAGAGATTAGAAGTGCATGCCAGTATCATTTATATTGCCTCACTTTTGAGACTTGTATGGGTGGTTTGGCCTTGACTGAGGAAGAGTCTTCAAGCATGAGGACTAGAATCCATTATTCACTGTGTAACCCAGGTGCAGAATATGAACGACAGGTATAACCAGTCGGAGACGTTAGTAACCTTAAGAAAGATGAAGAAGGGAAAGCATGACTAAGAATCTCAAATTCTAACTCTTCTAGAACAATAATTGAAGTTGATAAAGTAAGGTGAAATCCATTTTTTACCCATAACCAAGAAATTACTAGCAATTCATACCTGCTGGGAAAAGGAAAATCAGTTTCCCACAAAGGATTCAGTCCTACTGGAGTATGGATATTCCAACCACACTCCAGGGCAAGCCCCTTGCCCAGCAGTAGTTGGCCAACACAAAACATACTCCATTTTTGTGCACTTTTTGTTTTATTTAGCCACCTTTTGTCTTACTGATTTTCTTTTTCTTTGTTTATCTATTCTGATTATCTTTTTTTAGAGAGAGGCATGTGTGTGGACTCTCTGGGAGGAGTTGAAGTGATTATAATATGATCAGAATAAAGTGTATGAAAAAATTTTCTAATAAAAATTTTTGAAGAAGTAAAGCAAAACCAGTGCTTTGGGATAGAATCCTATGAGTAATAAGAACTTTTCTGAAAATGCTTCTGAAAGATGTTCGATTATAAGTTTCTCACTGGAAGCGTTAACCATAACTGACTTCTTCATTATTGTTTGCTTGATATCAAGCATGGTGCCTACAACCAATGATAATGGGAACATAGTTGTGGCTACCCTACTTCTCTCTGTCATTCTATCTCTCATTCTCTTTCTCAACACCAACCTCACTCTAGAATCTGCAAGAGGACCAATCATAACACAGGTCCTCATAACCAAAGAAGGAATGTGTAAGATCCACTTTGAATGTATTTCATCATAAAGTATTTATTAGATGCTTATCACATAACGGCCCTAGGTATTTAATAGTAAATGGCCTCCACTTAATGAGATACAAAGTTTAGAAGGGAAAGTAAACAGAAGGGGATCATATAAAAAATGAAATTGAACTGTCATGAACAGGTAGGTAGGAGAAAATGACATAGCAACAAAAATAGCCCTGGCATTTTTCTTCTCTAGAAATAAACTACGAGCATGAGGGAATGATGGGAAAATTTAATAGATCCTTGTGAATAAGCTGAAGACATACTTGTGAATGGGCAAGAAAAACCCCTTTAAGAAGTCGAGAGTCTGTGTATTGTCTCAGTCACACCCATCACATAGAGCACTGTGTCTGAGTGGGAGATGAGGAAACATCACTATCACTGCCCTGTGTAAGTGTTTGTATGTTTCTGAGTCCATTATGGAAATAAACACATCGTAAGAATAATTGACCAAGTAAGGTAAATGCTTATTTCTTCTTATGTGTTAGGCTTTATTATTGCTGTTGAAAAATGCTGTTGTTGAAAGATGAGTTTGAATATTAATGGTTAGTTGAAATTCATTGTGGAAGGATTCCTAGAAAACTCACATTGGAGCAATTGCCTCATCCAGTGTTCTGGATTTAAAATCTCAGTGATCATTATGCTTTTTAAAAGGATTTTTGTTTTGATTAAAGGCTTTGTGGGTTTTTTCTCATCTCAAAGCCACAGATGATGGAGATTCCTGAATGGATGATGGTAGAAAGCACAACTAGTACACTTCCCCTTCAATCCTCTTGGACCAATATTCCTGTGTTCTGGAGAATTCCATATATGAATACAATGAAATATGATCACACACACACACACCCATTTTTCTCCCCCAACACTCCCATGAGCCCTACGACATGTTCCTTTTCCAGCTTCATATTTTTGATAACCAATCAAAAAATCCAGTCAGTGCTGCCTAAATGTGTGTGGGCCATCCCCTGGAGCATAGTGGAAGCACTTTCAAAAAAGAATGTCCCTTCTCCCAGCAGCTACAAGCAGCCAATACAGCTTCATTAAGGGGTAGGGCCTGGAGTGGGAGTTCCCTGCCCATGCTGGAATTTTGGCTGGCTTGTCCTTGTGCAGGTCCTCTGCAGGTAATCATAGCTGCTGTGAGTTCAATAGTGCAATAACCTTGCCACATCCAAAAGACAGATTTTACAGCATTTCACTCCATTGTCTAGCTCTTATATCCTTTATCTGTGCCAGTTTTACAGACTACATGAACCCTTCCCCAGATTCTAGAAGCTTTATTTAAAAAAATCAAGTATATTAATAATATGGCAATGTACCACACCCATAAACTTGGTACAAACTCCACTTTAGATTTTCTGGAACACTTAGAAGAATATCTTTGGGTCCTAAGAAACGTCTCTGAGACTGAGGTGACTGGAGCCTACTATCCCTCTCTTCTTTAGTTCATAGATGGGAAGTGAGTACAACACCCACTTCCTATGACACGATCTAGGGCAAACTGAAAGATTTGCTTATGCTTTGTAGTTCCCTGCAGGATCATGCTGGTGCCAGGATTTCACATGAAATCGAAGCTTTGCTGCACTTTCTCTACTCTCCACTGTCCTGGTCCTACTCTACTATTGCTTTAATAATCAAATTGTCTTGACTTTCTGACTCTAGAACCAATTCTGAGAGAACAGGATGTGTAATGGTCATCACTGTGCCCCAAGCCCCAGAATTCCTGTTGGTTTTAAGGTAGATGTTCTTAACAGGCAAGGAAACACTTAAAAGCCCCATCCTTTTACATAGTTCGTGTGTCTTTTCTAGCCTTTCAGGATACCTAAGTATTGGTTCTTAGGTAAAGACCAGAACTGGTCTTTCTCCAGAATCATCCTTCCTCTTTGGGCAGCACACCTGCCCATCCCCACCTGCCATCTATCATCATTTCCCATCAATTCTTCTTCAAAAAATATTTCCAACTAATTCATTCTTATATCACTTCAAGCCAGCGTCATTTTTAAAGCTGGGCTATCCCATTAATTTATTAATCTTTTTATACTACAGGAATCAGGGACAGGGGAGGTGGTTCACTCTCTGCCTGTATCTGAGGATCTGAGTTCAAATCCCCAGCACTCGTATAAAAAGCCAGACATGGCTGAATGTGCCTGTACTCCCAGCACTGTGAGTTAAAGTCAGGCAGATACTTGGAGCTTAATAGCCAGCCAGCCTGCCCCAAATCCTGCTTCTGGTTCAATGAGACATACTGTGTCAGAGAACAAGGGAGAGAGTTATAGAGGAAGATACTCAGTGATGGCTTCTCTCATCTACATGCATATACCTGCATGTATAGGTGAATGTACCATCTCCAAACACAAAATGAAACACACTTTTTATAAACTAATGTTTTTCTTGGGCAAGGGGAACACAAATGAAGAAATGATATGTTTAACATTGAGTTAATGATCATGTAACACTTGCATTATGAGTCTTCATGGCAATTCTTTGTATAGACCTTTAAAATTGTGCCTATACCTAAGATTTCATCCATAGCTAGGGAGAGCCCTAGATTGATTGATGATGTGTTTTTTTTTTTTTTTTTTTTTGGTTTCTGGCATATGGTATTGTCTCCCATGATCATCTGTAGGATGCTTCATTAGTAAACTATCACGTCCACTTGCCTCAGCACCGAGTGTTGTTTTAGTAATATCATTGAAATTTTCACTTTACTTGTTGTGCATGTTAAATACCTACTGTGGAAACTTCCAGCCTCACTCCCTTGCCTGTCTTGGCAGGCTATATTGTGTATACAGGTACCAACTGTTATTTATGGCAATACTCTGGATTTGAAGTTGTATGTATTTTATCTGACTCTAACTCTATCCAAAATCTCCTAATGTTTTTAGTGTAGTTCTTTGGAATATAAGGCTTTTGGCGAACCTAATCAGAAACACTTGTGAAGTTTTAGTTTTCAAAGACTTACAGGTACTTTCAGAGAAGAAAAATTTGTAATGAAAATTACACAAAAATATTGATAAAATTGAAATTAGTGATAAAGTTGGAATGGAAGCACAGAGAAGTAAGGCATGCTGCATGAGAAATTACAGCAGGTCCTTGAAAGACTGGATGGATTTGGCCAAACTAATGGTGACAACCTTTCCAGGGAAAAATGGAATACCAAGACATTACCCATGTCAATTTTTGGAAGTATGTATTCAGAGGTTAGATGAAATGCATACCTTTTCTCTCACATACTTATCCATTTTCCTCATTCTTCAAGATTTATCTCATTTAAATTAAAAATTCTTGAGTTTATTTTATAAATAAAATAATAAACATTTAATGTTTCATAACAAATATTGATAAAGTCTCAAGAAGACAAGCATACTCAAAAGTTGGTGGTGGAAGATTAAATGGTTTGATTTTCTGTTATGTAATGTTATGCTTGTATTTATCTTTTGCCCTAGAAATTCAATTTCTAGGTTTGCATCTGTAATACATACCATTAGAAATGTTAAAAGACATATGCAAAAGGATAATATTGACATCATGATTTCTAACAGTAAATGATTAAATAAAGAAATTACACACCTATAAAATGCAATGTCATGAGGTCATGAAAGAATTCTTGGGTTTAAAGAAGATCTGTTAGTATCACTGAGGCTGAAATTCATGCTTTCATGAAAGTAGCATGATGCTTATGATCCACTTCAACAAAGCATAAGAACTTACATGTGAGGTGGAGTGCTCACAGAATCTCAGGACATTCTCCTGGGAGGATTTAGTGGGAAGGAAATGATGACTGAGGTTATGCAGGCGGGACTGTGAGGGTTACAGAGCTACTGCATCCTGGCTAGCTTAAAAGAACTGACATTGCCTCAAGGGCATGAATAGCAATGAGGAGACTGATGCTGGGGGAGAGATCAAGACTTTTAAATTTGACAAACAGAGAGTCCAAATTACACAGAAGAAGAGGAAATGGCAAGATGATTCAGGATGGGGTTTCCCCCTCTTTTTCTACATAGGATCCCATGTCAAAATTACTAGTGGTTTTATAATGTTCAAACTGTGTGTTACACAGGAATAAAAGAATCTTGTAAACCTTGGTGCAGAACTGTTGAAATGCCCACAGAGCCAGTAAGTAAAGAAATACAAAGGCTTTAAAGATGCTGCTGTCCTCTGTAGCCATTGCTATCAGCTTTGATGAACCCCAGTGTTCTTTATATTGTGGTTGATGTTGAGCCCCTGGATTGCATCTCCTTTGAGATGTTTGTAGGCAAAGTTCTAGCAGAAAGCTCCCATACTCTGAGCACTGTAGTGGAAGGACTTGGTTATAAAGGTTCCTCTTTTCACAAAATTGTTGCAAGATTCATGTGTCAGGTTGATGACTTCACAAGCCATAATGGTACTGGCAGCAAGTCCATCCACAGGGAGAAATTAGAGGATGAGAAAGAACTTCACCTGGAAGCATATAGGCCTTGTTATTTTGTCCATGGCAAATGCTAGACCAAACACGAATGGTTCTAAGTTTCATCCTTTCTGTCAAGATGGAGTGGGTGGATAGCAAGCATGTGCTCTTGGGAAGGTGAAAAATCTGGACATTTTGGGAATATGGAGTGCTTGGAGTATAGCAATGGCAAGACAGGACATTCTTTCTAAACTCAAGAGAGCCCCCCCCCCAATCTGTTTACAATACTCACAGATCACCATGCTACAGTTCTCTCTAGGAGGATTTCAGAGTCAAGTTTATGATTACTAATAGAAACTAAAGAAGAAAAATAAGGATACACTTTTGTAACTATGTAATTGGCAGGCAGAGAAAAAAATTTGTATAGAAGGCAATAATAGGTCTAAACTACATTTGTAATTTTTCTCCTTTTATTGAGAGTTCCAAAAGCCATATTAGCAACTGGAATTCATCATAATAGAGATCAATAAGTAGAAGATATGAATCACAAGTATATGCTCTCCATTCAACAAATATTAATCTTACCTTTTAACATCTATAGAATAAAATTTCTGAGGACCAGAGCCTTGTGGAAGGTCCGGGTAAGAGCATTCTTTACCTCATTATTTCTCAGGCTATAGATGATGGGGTTCAACAGAGGGGTCACAACAGTGTAGGACAATGATAACAATTTCTTGCTTTCAGGGGAATTATTTGATTTAGGCCTAAAGTAAGTGAGGCTTAAAGACACATAGAAAAGAGAGACAACAAGGAGATGTGAGGAGCAGGTGGAGAAGGCTTTGTTCTTCCCTTTGGCTGATGGAATCTTGAGGATAGAAGCAGCAATGCGAGTGTAGGAACACAGGATCAGCAGGCAGGGTATCATGACAACCAGAATGGTGCCCACAATGGCGAAGACCTCAAACCGCGCTGTGTCTGCACAGACCAGCCTCAGCACAGGGGGGCTGTCACAGAAAAAGTGGTTCACCTTGTTGGTGGCGCAGAATGGAAAACTGAAGAGCCACATGGTCTGCACAGTGGCTACAGGGAATCCTGGAAACCAGGAGGCAGCAGCCAGTTTGGCACGGGTCTCTTGGTTCATGATGACCGGGTAATGCAAGGGACTGCAGATGGCTACATAGCGGTCATATGCCATGGTGGCCAGGAGGAAGCATTCAGACACTCCAAAGAAGAAGAAGAAATACATCTGAGTGGCACAGCCAAGGAAGGAGATGCTTGTGTCCTGGGCAATCAGGGTCCCCAACATTTTGGGCACAATGACCAGGTTGAAGCCAATCTCTAAGAAAGACAAGTTCCTGAGAAAGAAGTACATGGGGCTTTGCAGCATGGGATCAACCAAGGTCACCAGAATGATGAGGCTGTTTCCCAGCAGAGTGACCAAGTAGATGGCTAGAAATGCCAGGAAGAGCAAGACCTGTATTTCAGTTGCCAGGGAAGTAAAGCTCACGAGGACAAACTCAGTTACTCTTGTCCAGTTTCCTGTAGCCATGGACATGGGCATACACCTCCTGTGTGCTCATGGAAATAGATTCCTGCTTGCACAAAATAGATTCTGGATTTTTTTTAGATTCATGATTAGCTTCAGGGACTGAGTCAAAGTCAGAATCTTTGGAAGAGGAAAAATTTCTAGTGCTTAAGCTGAGACATACCTGAGTGAACTTCTGAAGTTGATTTTTCCCAGTTTGTACATCAATATCTAGAAAGGCCAAGCATAGGCAGATCTGTGAGTCTATATAAGCACATTGAAGGATACATTTTTGGAGTATTGATGGTTATGAATACACCAAACCTTTTGAGGAATATATCCAATGTTCATAATTTCAGTAAAGAACACAGGGTAGGAGTTTAATAACACTCTAGAAATACAGTTGTAATAGTAGATAGGCCAACCAATGATTTTTCTAATTTTCATGAACCTTCACTTTGAGAGGTGATCAGCAACATTTATTAAGAACAGTTTATTCACCTTCTCCCTCTGAAATTTCTATTTCTGTGTGATCACAGTGACTTCGGTGTAATGGTGGAAAAACAGGAAAGGATAGATTTTTTTTCCAAGAGTGTTTCACTATATAGTTCTGGTTAGCCTTGAAATCATAATCTTCCTGCCTCTGCTTCCACCTCCTTTGTACTGTAAATAAATGTATGCCTTACTATTTCTGTAATGTAGCAGGATTTTAATCTAAAACATATCTGTTGAATGGCAAATACATTCTGATTTTAGTAAATCATATTTTACAGAACTGTTCTACTTTTATCTGCGAAGTTGTTCCTTGATTGTTCAGAGAACTAATGGAATGTCTGAAAAAAAATAGCAATAAACATAGGGAAAAATAATGAAGGGAACCCATATTAACACCAGCATGGTCAAGAGGCTCCTTAAACCTAACTGGATCCTAGATGTATTATGTGGCTCTATCTTTGTTGATCACCAACAAGCTCTTCTTTTAGCATCATTGTTGTAACCTAGAATATTGAACTCTACAGGAAAAATGATGAAATAAAGTTGGAAAATGAAATTTACTGAATGAGACATGGCTAAGGAATCACCATAAGAAAAAAAAATCAAAATGAAAAACATTAAAAGCAATGAAAAACAGAAATTTAGATTCTGGGTGTAGTTGGTCATGTCTGTAATCCCAGTATTTGAGAGGTCAAGCAGGTGAGGCCATGAATTTGGAACTCACGAGAGTTCCAGGCTAGCCTGGGCTGGAGAGTAAGGCTTGTCTCAAAAATAAAGCAAAACAAATAAACTAATAAAAAACCCAACAACCCAAAATTTATACAGTAAAAAGAAAAAATGATGCGGTTCGTGTTGGATATTTAACATTTTTAGATTTTTATTCCATGCCAAGAAATTTGGATTTTATTTTGTAGATGAAAAAAAAACTTACCTGAATATTAAGGCAATGAAATAATATACTCATCTAAATCATGTAGAAAGATCACTCTGACAATTGTGAGACCAGGTGGGATAGTGTGAATGAAGTATAGCGAGGAAAGCTATGTGCCAGAAGCAAGGAGACCAGGTTATACGCTCACTTTTTTTCATGAGTGTTCACTATCAGCTCATTGCGAAGCAAGAGGAAAACTTAATGAAGAAAGCTTAATATTATTGGTGAATAATGTGAATATCAAGGCTACCTTTAAAATTCCAAAACGTCTACAAAGGAACAGAGAATGGTTATCACAGAGCGATTATGGTTAAACTGATCAAAGATTTTCCCAAAGCGTGTAATGTCTTGAGCTTTCCAATAAAGTTTTACACAACAGTAAACGGAACAGTGATACAGCAGAGACTCTCAAGTAGAAACGTTCTTACTGTCACTGAAAGGAAAATCCATCCGGGTTGTATAAATTACGAATGAAGAAATTCACACAGTGACTCTTCTATAATGAACTGATTTGTATTTTATTTTACTTAAATTTTCAGGGCAATAAGGAAAATTCTATTAATTTTCCTGATTAGAAAACTAATTAAACAATGCCAAATAAATAAAAATAAACATAAATCACAACTTAGGGGGGAAAATCAAGAAATTGTTTATCATCATCCGTTTTTAAGCAAATGTTACCATCCTGAATGTGGTATTGTATTGCAGCTTTTAAAGCCATTATCTTTGGGAGAAGGGTTAAACCAAAATTCTCTGCCCTACTTTCTGTAACTGCATGCAAAGCTAAACTCATTTTGAGAAGTAAAGTCAGAAATATAAAATAAAAGTTCTGTCTTTAAAGTAAAGACCGTATTTTAACAAACGGAAGCAAGCACCTCTGTAAATAAATACTTTGTGATACTGGGTCTATTCGATGTTTGGGAATATCTTAATCTTATCAGTTTGTTGTCACAAATGGTTATATCATCCACAAAACTACAGTGTTTATTCACATAAAACCATGAACAGAGTTTTATAACAAATTAAAATGTCTGTTAAATCCAGAATGTTAATAAGCTTTGGATGCATTTCAAAAGAGGTACTGCTTAATGGAACCCATTATTTTGCAGGCTAACTAAAAATTAATAACAAGGCAATGGTAATAATGAAGGCACAGTAATTGGCAATATGTTACAATCAGTTAATAAGAGAAGTTTTGTTTAAGAAGATTGGAAGTACCTACAAAATCTCTGCATATTTGTTGGTCAGAATCACAGAATCAGTGACAGTATTTAAGAATCATAGCCAATAATAAAACTCATCCCATTTGTCTTCTTTCCTATATACTTACTAAATCTCATTTCCTTAATACTTAAACAATATTAAGTGAGACACATTGGCCTTGCTGGGGCATGCTGAGAAAACTGCTAGGAGATGCTTCTTCTCCTACACTGGACTGACAGGACGAGAAGAAGCTGAAACAGAAGACAGAACCCTCTGGCTTTGTTGTTGTCCTCAGTTGTCCTCAGCTGCGACTCTTTTGTCTTTGGGGTTTTGATGAAGGGCTAGAATCTTGGGTTTCCCCCAGGTATTACTAGGCTTTCTTTTGTCCCCCATGAGACCTGACCTTTCTTGAATTTATTATCCTTTGAGGTTGTGATGAAGTTCTGATACCAATAGGATAAACACAAAGAAAGTAAAACAAATTCTAGTAAATGGAAGCATCATAACCATGTAAGGGAAAACACCAAGAGGCTGAAACTTAGTGGCTTAAATTTAACCCTAGTTCTGGGATTCTCTGCTTGTGATGTTTGGTGGTTTTGTTAAACTCTCTGAGCTTCAGTTTTCATTTTGCTTAAAGATAATTTTCTCATTGGATAGAAGTGATGCTACAATGAAATAAAATGGTTTATGTCAATTAAAAAGCAGGTAGTGGTGTATAAATTTAACAAATATTCATATATCACATATACTCCAGATAAGACCCTCTTCTGTCTATTAATTATACAAATAAAACAAACAGGTATGATTCCTGTGCTTATATGTCTTATATTTTACTTATTTATTTTTTTAGAGATGGATTCTCAGTAGTACAGAATGGCCTTGAATTCACTATGTAGCTACAATGACTTTGAAATTCTGATCCTTTTGTCTTGACTAACCAAGTACTGAGATCATGGGTGTGGATCACCACGTCCAAAGTGTATAGTGTTGGTGGGGGGTTGAACCAGGGTTTCATATGGTCTATGTAAACATGCTACCAACTGATCTATATCCCCAGTCCCAAGCTTAGTCCATATTTAGTAGGTTTTCCAAGTAGACTAGCAGTAAATAAAACTAAATGGATTTTTTAAGCTCAGGGGCATGAAATAGAAAGCTATAGCGGAATAAGTGTCAAACACGTAGATCTTAGTATTTAGTTTGTCATTTTTAGTTATCTTGTCCTATGCTGATCATTTTCAAGAAAATATATAAGAAGGAGACACAATCTTTGATCCCTAATTGTTCAGGTCACTTGAGGCTATTGAATTTTGAAGTAGCTAGTCAAAAGTTCAAAACAGAAATAGAATGGAATTAAATTATTAATTTTTTAGCAAGATTAATTCACTTTATCTTCTCTTGTATAAAAATCCTATGTTGTAGCTAACTGGAGCCTCCATAAAGTCCAACATTCTCTGCCCTGGCCCGGCCAGGCAAAGGCAGTGGCCATGGCCCAGAAGGCCTCTTGTTCCACCTGTGTCATCTGCCATTTGGTGTTTATCAGGGAAGCATAAATAAATTATTTAATTTGAAGCTTTTAAAGTCATTTTACTAATGAAAACAAAATTCCTTATTTATTTATCTTTTCTCGTATAATGCATCTTGACACACCCCTCCCCTCTCCACTCCTCCCAGCTCCCCATCTTCCCTTTCATCCTTATCTACCCTCTTTACCTCCACCTACTTATCCCCACCCCTGCATCTCCCCAGAAAAAAGAACAGTCCTCCTAGAGTTACTGCTCAAATAAGGTACAAGAAGATGGAACAAGGCTGGGCCCTAATCCTTACATCAAAGATGGACTATATAACCCAGCAGGAGGAAGTAGGTTCCAAGGGCAGGCAAAAGCATTGAATAACCCTTCCCAACTCTAGCCTGTAGGATCTCTGTGAGAACACCAAGCCAGACAACCATAAGACATATCTAGTGGGCCCTGCAGGTTCTATGTTTGCCACTTCAGGCTCCATGGGACTCTAAGAGTGCTGGTCAGTTGACTCCATGGGGCTTGTTCTCCTGATGACTTGGACCCCTCTGGTCCTGCAGTCCTTCCTTCCCATCTTCTGCGGGGTTCCCATAGCTCTGCACAATATTTGGCCCTGAGTCTTTGTATCTGCTCCCATCCACTGTCAGAGAAAGACCCTGTGCTGAAGATTGGGCTAGACGTTAATCTCTGAGTAGAGTGGGATGTCATTAGAAATCATCTGGCTATCCAGCCCCTAGTTCCTGGCCTAGTCTGCAGGATCAGGCATGGGTTCTCTCTTTTGGCATGGGAGGTTCTGTCCTTCCATTGTCCCAGTGGGTATTGTAGGGAAAATAGGTTATAGGTTGGAGGTTTTGTGGTTGGGGTGGTGCTTCAGTCCCACCACTCAGAGTCTTTCCTGGTTACAGGAGATGGCCTGTTCAGGTTCCCCATCCCCATTGCTAGAGGTCCTTGACAGGGACAGGGTCTCCATCGTGTACTCCAGTGAGTTTCTACTGCCCTGGTCTCTAGATACCCCTCTAAATGTCCTCCAATTCTAACCATCTCTCCATATATTCTCTCCTTCCATCCCTCTCCTCACACCTGGACCCTTCTCCTCCCATTCCTATCCTTCTCCAGCCCACCTGGGCCATCATTTCTATTTCCCCTTTACCAGGGAGATCTCTGTGTCCCCACTGGGGCCCTCCTGTTGCATAGTCTCTCTGGGTCTGTGGATGGCATCACCTTTGTCCTTTGCTTAATAGTTAATACCCAGATATATGTGAGAACATAGCATGTTTGTCTTTCTGGGACTGGGAAGGCAACTCTTATTAAAGAAAACATTGAATTTGGGGCCTTAATTACAGTTTCAGAGGGTTAGTCCATTATCATCATTGGGGGAACATGGTGGCACTCATGGAGCTAGAGCAGTAGCTGAGAGCTATATCCCGATCCATAGGTAGGAGAGAGTAACATGCAAGGAGAGAGAAAGAGAGAGAGAGAGAGAGAGAGAGAGAGAGAGAGAGAGAGAGAGAGAGAGAGAGAGAATGGGCCTAGTGTGGGCTTTAGAAACCTCAAAGTTCACCCCTAGTGACATACTTCCTCTAACAAGGTCATACCTCCTAATCTTTCTAATCCTTTCAAACAGTAATATGGTGTCATCTGCATAATATTTGTACATGATTGACTCTATCAACATTCCAGAATAGGTGCTAGGGTGCTTATCAGGCCATACTCAAATTTAGGAGCTATTGGATATTAATCATTGCCGGGTAGGGAGAAATAATTTTCATCAGCAAAGTCGCCACTGGTGAGTTGCCCATGTTCCTATAAATGACCTTGAACTCATGTTTGTATAAACTACTCTAGTCAAACTAAGTGGGTCATTAAAAAAAGAAGAAATAACTCATAGGGTAGAAGAAGGAGCATCTAGAAGGAGTGGGAGAAAGTTAAGAGGAGGGGATAAGAAAGTGTTGAATATGATCAAAATATATTGTACATGTGCTTGGAATTGTCAGGGTATAAATAACTTTTAAAATATTAAAAATAAATAAAAAGGAAAGAAAAGAGAGAGTATGTTGGATCATACAGACACCAAATGTCCCAGAGCTTTAAACAAACATTTTAAAGATTTTTCTTTATTATTTGTAAGTCCCTCTCTCTCTCTCTCTCTCTCTCTCTCTCTCTCTGTGTGTGTGTGTGTGTGTGTAAGTACAGGTTCTGATGGAGGCCAGAGGCCTGGAACTGGAGTTAAAGACAGTTGTAAGCTATTTAATGTGAATAATAGGAACTGAACTTGGGTCTTCTGGAAGATCAGCAAGTACTCTTAACCACTGAGCCACCCTTCATCTCCTAAAGAGCTTTCTATAGCCAAAGCTGTAATAATTTGAGGAAAAAGCAAAGTAGAAATAGATAATAATAATAATTATTATTATTAAAAAGTCATGGGTATACAGTGGTGTAAGCACAAGATTAAATAAGGAAATAAAGAGAACCAACACATTTCTTCTGCAAGAAGATTCCAAAGAATTTATGTTGACACAGTGTTAGAACATAACGCCTCACAATTTGGGTTTATCTTTTGTGTGTGTATAGTATGCATGTGTACAGTGTGTGCAGATGTGCGGTGCGATGACGCATGTGTGCAGATCAGTGGATAACTTCAGGTGCCGGAATTTGACCCTCACATTGTTTGAGGCAGGGTCTCTTTGCTGTTCTCTGCTATGTATGAAGGGCAAGCTGGCCTTTCAACTTCCAGGGTTCTCCTGACTCCACTTCCCATCTCTCAGTAGGAGCAGTAGGATTATAGCCATGTCCCACTGACTAGAACTCAAGTCTTTAAGCTTGTGTGGCAAGAGCTTTACTTAGCCATCTTCCTAGCCAAATTCTCGACGTTTTGGTTAGAAGACGTTCGGAACAGTGACTTTCCTCCTAAATAGTATAGTATGAAATGTATGTGTGTTACTTCATAACAGAGACATCTGATAAACACTGCACCTGCTGGGTGAGCAAACCCTAAGATGTGGATGTTGTGTTCTTGATGGATGTGATGAGAATGGTACTTTAATCTTGCTATCTTTCCTTCCAAAGTCATAAACCCAATCTTGTCATATGAAACCCTGCAAACAAATCCTGACATGGGGCATTTTACAAAGCACTTTTCCACAAGTTGAAGTCTGAGAAACTGGCATAGCCACGAGACGCTTCATAGAGACATGGTGGATTCATGTGAAGGGATAACCTGAATGTGATCCTGGAACAGAAAAAAAATTGGATGAAAACTAAGGTTTTTGGAATAAAGCAGGGACTTTAGTTAACACGGGTGTTAATAGTAGGGGCATCTGTGTTCATATACTATGTGATTACTGTGCCCTGTCTATAAGTTAAAACATAAAAAAATTAAAATCTTCATTTTTAAAAGTCAAGACAAAGGGCCGGTGAGATGACTCCGGGGGACGAGTGCTTGCTGGGGAAGCCTGATGACCCTAGGCCAATCTCCAGAAACCATGTAAAAACAGATGGAAAGATTCTCCTCCATAAAACTGCATTTGACCTCTGCATGTATGTCATGGCATTCGTGTGTTCTCAGCACACACCATACAGTCAGAACAACAGCAACAAATGAAAAATTACCTTCAGAGGTTAAGATGAAGCACAGTATAGGCACACCTTGCAGCACACCTGCAGTTTATAAAATGAAAACCATCAATTTATAATCAGACTTTATTATTAGGAAATCTCAGACTCTATTAGAAGTTAGTAGTACACATTGCCTTTGGGAAAGGATTTGAGGTGAGCACAGTGGTCAGTATCGATAGGGAATCTACTTAGAAAGATTTTTATTTTTATTTTTAATTATGTGTTATGTGTGTATGTGAGTGTAGTGTTCACTGAGGCCAGAAGAGGACATCAGACCTCTGGAGTTGGAGTTACACTAGAAGTAGATGTCAGAAACAAAAACGCAAGTGATAAGCTGCCTTCACTGTATCCTCTGTATTAAAACACAGTGCAATGTAATTAATGCTTATAATGCATAAAAGAGGATGAGCTTAGCTTTGCCTAGTGAAATTGCAGTAATAAAACGGAAATATTAGAGTTGAATATTAAATAATGTTAGAGTCAACTTGGGATAGGGTACATAGGGTAAAAGGAAGGACATATGGAAAGAAAAATTTAGAAAGGACACAAAAATGTACTTTCTGTCTTCGTCCAGCCTTGATGTAGGGGTTTGTGCCCAGCCTTGTTCCATCTTCTTTCCCCTGTTTGATTAGTAACTCTGGGAGGCCTGCTCTGTTCTGAGAGAGTAGGGAGTGTAGATTTGAGGGAGAGGGAAGATAGAGGGAGCTGGGAGGAATGGAAGGAGGTGTACTGTAAGAGAGAATAAAAAATAGATTAAAAATACTTTTGTTGGAGAGCCATTCTGTTCTAAGAAGCTTTATTTATAAAATAAATATATTTTTTATCACACCAGAGGTATAGTTATTTGTATATGCTAACAGTTCATTTATTTGTATTAATAGCTTCAGTGCATTTTCCCCTGACACACCTGAAAGCCTCTGGCGTCCCTCCTCAGGCACTATTACTTTCTTTCCTCATCCCTCTTGGCTTCTGTCTTTGAACATTAGAGAAGAATAAGTGATATACTGGAAAGAACACAGTCTTTGGGACAGGTGTTCACGGATTTCAACCTCGGCTCTGACACTTATACTTGGTCCTCTTCTGCACTTTCTGTCCACCCCTGTGAGGGACAGTGTGAGGGACACTTTGCTTACACAGACATAACACATATTTTGTATCAATTACAGGCTAGTGCCTTTATTCAATACTACTCTGTTGGCAAAGGAAGAAACCTGATAAATCACCTATGCTGCAAAAAGTGGCAAACACCTGTGGACATTTCTGTGGACCAGAGCATCCTGTGAGTTAGAAGGAATATGGAGGTCCTCTGAATCAAAGGGGTTGGCAAACACCACTTGGTTCAATCCCTGGTACTCCTGCTGTTGCTGAACAATGTGTTATTTAAAATTTTCATGGTTGAGTTGTTAATACTATTTCACCATTATATTACATACATGAGGTATTATCACATCATTCACACTTGAGGAAATCAGAGATTAAAATTTGAACCAGTTTTCATGAACTTGCATAGCTGGTAAACAGCACAGATAGGATTTGAAATGAGGATTTGTAAGTTACAAATTTTTGGTGAGAGTAACAAAGGTACTGAAAAATGCATGGGGTGTAGGTAATGACTTGGCAATGATTGACTGCTTGCTCATTCAATTAAAGGCTGGATGTAATAGGAAATGTAATTCGAAAAAAGCCAGAGCTGAACTGTGAGCAGGTTTTTATGGCAGGCATAGGACATTAGTTTTATTCTGAAGATGATGTAATAATGATTTTATACACATAATAATAGATTGATGTATGTGAATTTAGAAGGCATTCAGGGCAGCTAAGGAGAGTGTGTGAAAAGATGTGTGAACCTGCAGCGTTACTACAGGTAGACAGGGCTCCACCACTGATCCTTGTAGGAGGTACCAGCCAATGCCGGAGTTTTATCTCCATATAGGGATGATTCATTGAAACCCTGGGAATGAGTGGGTTGTCTGATGGATGTACATAGAGAGGAAAGAAGAAGGCGTAATGGATCCCTACAAGAATATAGTCTAGGAACAAAAATTCTGCACTTGGATATGAAGGGGGAAACAACATGGTATTCATGGATACAAAAGACAAGATGGTAAGCTGTTCCAAAAGCAGCATCTCATTCCCACAGCATCCCAAGAAGCCTGAAAAGCATCCAGTTTCCTTAAGAGTCTCTCTAGACCAAGAGCTGCTGCAAGCCTTGATCACTTTGCTCTGTTGTCCCTTCATCCCACTAAGGTTCTGGTCCCTCTAGGTCTCTATTTTCAGAACTACAGTCTCCGGAAGCTGCAAGGACCCTAGAGACCCTACAATAAAAACCTGGGAATCTCTGCCTAGAGGAGTGTCTTGTCTTCACTAAGATGTAGCCACACCTTGGCTGGGTGTTGTTGTCGTTGACCTCTATTCTCAGTTTCCTCAGTCTCTGGGGCTGCACACTAATCAATATATTAATGAGCAGTCACTGTCTGTAACCTCATTAAAAAGTTGTTAATGAGCTACTCTGTTAGACAGGGAGTGCAGATGAGGGAGGCTCCCAGCAGCCTACAATGGGGTCTGGGGGGAACCTTAGGTGCATAGACAGGATCAGATCTGGGAGAGGGTAATGACCCAGATAGCAGAACCATACCTCCTGATGAGTTTGGCTTGGCAAGGGGCCACATCTGAATCCAAGTCCCTGCTGGTCTGCAGCTCTTTGGGAATGGCTGCTGCCCAGAGCAGCAGGTTTCCTCTGGCCTGTCAGCTCTGCTTAGTACCAACTCTGATATCAGAGTTATATTGATAGGTGACTTCAACTTCTAAGATTAAGAAGTGACTCTTCTTGCAGTTAATCCTGCTCCATTACAAACGTCTTGATTGGTCTGTCTTACAGATTATTTCCTCTTGTAAACCTTTCTTTCTGTGACTGCCAAGATGATATTTCAAAATATAGAGCTAATTATTTCTTTGTCCTAAAACCTTAACATTGATTTTAGTTCACAGAACTGTATCAAAACAAGTTAGAATCCCTTTCAATGTTCATTTCCTCACTACCTCTACATCCTAATCATCATCACGTTCAATTTAAGTACCATGTCATCACATTTCCACAATGACTTACATTTCTACTGAAATGTGCCTAGCATCATTCTTTACTGATTTATACCTATCGGCTCAAGAATGTTCCCAGTCAAGTGGTTAAGCAGTGCTGACTGCCATTCTTTTTGAGAGAAGGGACTAAACCACAAGAAGCTCTAAACAAA
This sequence comes from Cricetomys ansorgei, assembly GCA_026225945.1. Classification (NCBI taxonomy): domain Eukaryota; kingdom Metazoa; phylum Chordata; class Mammalia; order Rodentia; family Nesomyidae; genus Cricetomys; species Cricetomys ansorgei. The sequence goes on along the minus strand of JAMJFZ010000597.1, from coordinate 1,254,545 downwards.
GCATTATGGAGTTGACAAGTGACAAGATCAGCATCAAAGCCTAGGCAATTTAGTTTCAGGATTCATCTTCTTAGCAGGAAGTACGAAAACTGTAGCTCACAAGTCAAGTCCCACCCTCTACCAGTCTTCACGTTGTCTGTGAGAAAAAGCTTCTCATTCACAGATCAGAAGAATTAGTATTGTTCTGATGATCATGTTACTAAAGTCAAACTACAAATTAAATCAAATCCCCATCAGATTACCAATTGGCATTCTTTGTAGAAATAGCAAAAGCAATTCATGCAGAACCCATGACCCAAATGACCCCAAATATCTCAAGCGGTCCAGAGCAACAAGCAGTGAGATCAAAATATTTGATCTCAAAATACATTGCAGAGACATAGTAAGAAAACCAGCCTGGTATTGGCATACGAAAAGATGCATACACAAGTAGATTAGAGGATTCAGAAATAAATCCACACAACCAAATTCATCTGTTTTTCAATAAAGGTGTAAAAGGTATAAACATATCTATGTTGGAGAAAAGACAGTGTCTTGTCCCCATATAGAAAAATTAAACTTGATTTATCTTTTAAATTAAGTTAAAAGCCAACACTCTAAAAATCTGAAAAATTTAAAGTACTAGAGGATAAAACAGAGGGAACACTTCAAGATACAGGCATAGCTTAGGGAGTAATAGCAAAAAGCTGCAAACAATATCACACCAAGTCGCAATGCTTCTGAAGGGCAAGGAAACAGCAGAAGAGATTCCAGAAGACGGAAGACAGTCTTTGGTAGCTATTTTCCAGGAGAGGGATAATATCCAGATTATATAAGAATTGAAAATGTTGACAGAAAAAGAACCAATCAATCAATATGTGGGTGAAGGAATACAGACAAGCAAAAGATATGAAAAGTATTTATTCATCATGCTTGCCATTAAGGAAATGCAAATCAAACCTTCTGAGAGAGCCCTCTTCACTTCTGACAGTTCAGCAGAAACAAAGTGTATATGAAAATGAGAGAATGAAGCTTGTTACTTTGTATGCTAACTAAAAGAAAAAAAAGGGGTGGGGGGAGAAACCGTAATAAACATGTCAGCCACAGGATGGCGCTAAAGCTCCACCTTAGAGCCTTGAAGCCCTGACACTGAAGCCGTTTTAAAGTTGCTGTCAAGTTTAGATAAAGATACATGGAACTGTTTGATAATTATTACTTAAAGCAAATACTAAATTATGAATAAAAGAAAATAATATTCAATAATCTTTTAGAATAAAAAAAATCAACAAATGTTGGTAATGATGTCTCAAAATTACCAATACACTATTCATAAATAGACAAGTTAGTAAGTCCGCCTAGGTGTATGCCAGTGGATAAACAGGCAGAAAATGTGATGTATATGAAGAATAGAATACTATTCAGCAATAGAGAATGATGGAATCCTGCTATTTACAAGAAAATGAAATAAAATACCAGATGCAGAAAGGCAAATACCAACATTGCTCACATGTACGACAGGAAACGATGACAGGAGCAGGAAGAGGAAAGGCATGAAGGAGAGAGCATCGAGGGTGAAAGAGAATAATGGGTGTGTATGGCAAAAGCATGTTGCATACAGGTAAGGAAATGGGTCATGAGACCCATTACTTTATATAACATGTGCTAATAACAATATATTTTTCATTTTAATTCATTGTAGTGGAGATCACAGCACATTGAGATCAGTGGTCAATTCAGGGATTTTTAACATCATAACTGTAACCAATGCACACCTATTTCACATCTTATCAGAACAATAAATCTCTCACCCGTGTACATGGCATTTTTAACATGAGTATACCTCAGTTAGGAGTAATATTTAACAAATTCAGGAGATACCAGCTAGTGCAACTCGGTGGGAACTGCATTAAAGGGCCATAACCTATGGAGGTCAGAATGTGGACATAGCATGAGAATATTCAATTGGAAAACTTTGCATTGGTGGAAATGTAAATATTTAAGGCAACTGACTATGAGGACTCAGCCATGCCTCCCTCCTGCTCTCCTGTTCTAACCGTGCCTCTGAATCTTCTTTGGTAAGTTACACACAGTGCTGCTCATGTGCAGCTACAAGACTGGACCCTTGTAATTTGGTAACCCAATTCTCTGATGTGTCCCTCTCTCAGTGCCTCACCTTTCCCTCAGAAATGGATTCTTCTTCCTTCTTTGATAAAAGGGACATCTGTGACATTGGTTGCTTATGTCAGCATTGTGGTTAGACTCTGTACTCTCTTCTCCCCTCAATTGTCATAATCTAGCTCAACTAACCTTGTGAATTTTATATTAAGACATATTTAGAATCTGAACTCTGATTTCTAGGGTCACAGTTGTTAATGAATTCATTCTTCTACCAGTCTCCCTATTTCAACTGTTCCTGTTTTCAATTCGTGCTATCCAGCTACCACTGTGAGCTAGTTTATTGTCTTCATAAGAATGTTTCAAAGTTTACCTATGTGTACAGATTAAACCTAAAAGTGTTAATATGATCAATTAAATTTCCTGTTTGTCCTGAGCTCTGCCAATGTATCACTGTTTTAATCTCTTCCGCAGTTCACAAAATTTCAGCAAAAGTTGGTTATTTAGGACTGAAGAGAGGTCTCAATGGTTAGGAGCATTGGCTGCTCTTGTAGAGGATATGAGTTCCAGTTCCAGCACTCACAAAGTTGCTCAAAACCACCTGTTAACTCCTATCTTAAAGGGTCTTATGTCCTCCTGCGGCCTCCATAGGTACTGCATGCACGTGTCATAACATGCAGGCAAAACACCAACACATAAAAATTTCAGTTTTTTTTTTTTTTTTTTTTTTTTGCATTCCCACAGTGTGCACTTTTCTTTACCTGGTACTTTTTGTGGTTTTGCTCATTGTAGAGTGTTATTTCCCTACCTCTTAACTCAGTTACAAGAATTAGCTTAAACATCATCACATAATGGGCTCTTAAAATATTCCTTTGCTTTTATGTGTTTGGCAATTATTCCTCCCCCATCATGGCAATTTATGAAACTTTTAATTTCAGTTGTTTTCAGGGTGAAGTTTTATGTAATCCAGGCCATCCTTGAACTTGGTATTTAGCTGAGTATGAGCCTGAACGTCTGATCTTTCCCCCTCCACCTTCAGAGTGCTGGCATTACAGACATCCATCACCATGTGCTGCACATCTTCTAATTTAAATGTGTGGTGCCATTCATTTAAATGCAAAAGAGTCAACCATAGCTCTAGAATTTTCTAAAAGACCATTTTCATAATAACTACCTTAATATCTTTCTTTGTTGTTTATAAAGTTTAGAGCAATCTGACAGTGTGCATTTTAAGTGCTTTAACAGCTTTAGAAGATTTCTGTGAGTTTATAGAAGAGCATTTTTTATTTTATCTTTATAGTAATAAGTAAATATTGTTAAGTTTCTTAGAAATATTTTCAAAAAGTTTGAAGTGTCTTAGTTTTGACTGCTGTGAAGGCCATTGGTCAGCCCCACTGTAGATAGAGTTGGGAGCAGGCTATTGCAGTGTTGGGAATGGAATTCTGGTCCTCTGCAAGAAGAGCACACACCGTTAACAGCTGAGCCATCTCTCCATCTCCTAGTGTCTTTTCTTAGTGCTATTTTGAGTGAGTTTATGCTATCTTGCTCAAGGCTGTTGTTAAGACTGCTATTTTTCTCTCTGCTTACTGATTTTTAAAAAGTAAGTTAAGAAATCATTCTACCATAGTCCAAATAATTTGTCTATTTTCCCATTTCTGGTCTATCCATTTCCTCCAGGTCATGAAGCTCTCATATTAAGTGAACATAAATTTATGTCTATTTTATGGAATTAACTTCTTTATCAATCAGATATTGTACATGCTTATCCTGAGAAATACTATCCTGGCAACTTGGCTCATAGCAAAGGTATGCACAAGAAAAATACTTAAAATCTGTTCTTTCATATATTATGGTTGGCTCATTAATTCTATTTATACTTTTATCTCATATGGTTAAAAAATGACAAACTACAAAAACGCTAGTTTCATTTATACTTTACTGCTAAATAATTCAATTGAATTACAGATAGTAAGAAATTGTATAAACTAAATATTGACAGTTAAACATGTTCATATGCTTTATATCTTACGAACAACAGATGCTTCTAGTTGTTTCACATAATTGCAGGAGGATGAAAATACTTTATGAATAGAGTTTAGATCTTCATTTTGATTATTCAATTTAAATGTTCCAATTCTGGGTGAAAATTATCATGATTATCTCGTTTTTAGATAAGAAAACTTTTCTTGTCACAGATAGCTTGCTGTGTATCTAAATCTGGGAACTCTACCTATGATATTAAGTAATAAAATGTTTCATAAAATTTACATATGATAAGACTGCAACCGCCAGAGATCATTAAGTACAGTGCACTAGAATGTTGTCATTGCTTGTCCTTGCATAATCAAAATTTAGTGTTTTTTTCCTTCTTTTTACATTTCATTTCTTAAGTTACAGTGTTTTTGTGACTATGTAATATAAGTAATCTTATTAGTGACTTCTTGCTTCAGCATTCAAAAGTTAAATATTAAAGAAATTGTGGCAACATTAATTTAAATAAGGCATGAGGTAGTGAACATTAGAGGGAGAGAATCATGTGTATGTCGCATGTATTTATCGTGGAGAAAAGATAACATGAAGGCAAGATGGTTTTGGATCTTGGGACACCAGTGTTTATGTCAAGGAGGTGACACTCTGAGTGAGAATGGTTTTATATGTCAGCATATATGTCAATACAATGTTCGATTGAGGACAATAGGTGAAACAACTTCCTGGTTAGAACATAGTATTCTATTTTGGTTTCTTTTTTAAAGATTTATTTATTTTTATTTTATTTTAGGAGTGTCTGTGTGTATGTATGTATATCATGTACGTGCAATGCCCTTAGAGGCTAGAAGAGGGTGTCAGAGCCTCTGGAACTAGAGTTACAGGCAGCTATGAGGCAACCCGTGGGAGCTGAAAACCAAACATGGGTCCTCTGGAAGAGCAACACGTGCTCTTAACCATCAAATTGTCTGTCCTGTTATTCTATTTTGATTTCTAATCCCTGACCTCAGAGAGCTTTATTTTTTTTTTTATGTATTTCCATCATGAGTGTGTAACTTGCCTATATTCATGGCCCAGTTTCTACAGGAGTAAGAGCTTTGATAATGAGTCTTCTTCTCCATAGTGCTGGACATAGAAGAGTACCTACAAATAATGACTTATTTATAAGCCTTTTTATTAGTTATATCCATTAATTATAACTTGACTTTGAAAAAACAGCACCATGAAATGTGCATTCTATGTTATTCAGTCACATATTTAGAGACAATAATAATTCCTCCCTGTTTCTTTTGTCATACAGACATCTACTATTCCATAAGATTATAAACACCAAGTAAAAACAAGTGTAAGGTACAAAATCTTGCCACATTTGCAAAAGACAAGATATTAGCCAAATATGTGGTTTCATTTTCTGCTTTAAGGCTATGAGTTACAAAGGCACTACAAAGCAGATTTTCTTGAACATTTATTTAGAATTAACAAAATACTTATTACAATTTCACAGCAGTTAATAATTTCAGAGAACAGTTGATTGCTACTAACAGGAAGGTAACTAGAAACAAGAGGGTTAACGGAGTTAACTTCTATTAAGAGGATGAAGGAAAACACCAACCCATGCAAGTCCTTCTGCATCTGGCCCTCACTGCCAGCTCTACCTTCTGTAGCCTTATCCTATAGAACCCTCATGTCTAGTGATGTTTTGTGATCTCTTTACTGGACATATACTTCCCCAATATTTTCTAAATAGCAATTTCACCTCACTGTACATTGACTTATGGCACACAGTGACAGCTTCTAGGCTGTGTTCACCTACACTCTAAGGGTATGACTTCTGGCTTTTAATAGCATGAATTAACTTTACTGGTTTATGTGAGTGCTCTGTGCAAATTCTCTTTTACAAACATTGATCTTCTTTCTTCACTTGAACTCTATAGTCTTAAGGTGTGTAAAGAATGTGAGTCACTTTGCAGAAATGTTCTAGTTTATGTGTGTGTCTTAACTGAAGGATGCTCTAAATGTAGTATGATGAATATGGCATAGCGAGAAGCTTTTTGTTCTTGAATTCTTATAAATATAGCTGAATTTTTGCTAATGTGGTATTAAATGTATGCCCTTTGTGTCTTTATCAAACATACTCTTGCCCAGTCATTTCTCTTCCAATCCACTCTTACAAAATATTATTTTACCGTGACTCTGAACTAATTAATTTCTATATATTATATGGCACTGAAAAAGTAAAAAAAATACCTAATATTCAAACATTGGATTTTAGAATTGCTTTCCAAAATTTATTCAGCTATCTTTGGGTTTTACTTTCCTCAGCAATGAAATCAATTTGCTCTTAGCAGTGACTTCATTTGAACTCCTCAGTATAGACTAACGTATTCATTTGTGATGGTCTTCTGTCTTTTCATGCTGACAGTGCACGTAACTTTGAAATTCAAAGTCACTAAGCTCAATACAATAGTGTTCTTAGAAGGACCTGTACTGGAGTCTGCAAAGATTCATGGAAAGCCTTGCAGATGATAGGATCATGATAGATTGTATGTGAAAATCTGCAGCTGTTTTTAACAAAGGCATAGAACTTGAAAATGGATTTGGTTGAATCATAGATTAGGCTCATTCCACTTGGTCAAAATAGCCTGAGGAAAGAGTCAATGAGACTCTTGAGCTTATATAAATATGCAAATATTAGTAGTTCACCTTCCTCTGTTTGAGGTCACAAACTGCCTACCCATGGGGAATGTGAAATAAAATGAAAGAACAAAAGAACCACACAATAAAAGAATAGGATGTTTTTTAGCACCTGGAACCAGACTCATCTAAAGCCATATAAAGGGCCAGGATGACTTTTGAATTTTTTTTTAACTGTATTTTCTGGCATATGTCCCCAAGCCCACATTAGAAGAAGTTCCATATGGTTTATAATGTATGTTGCATTCATGCCTATTAGAAAAATGAATACCCTGAACAAACTGGCCACTGAAGCACCAAAAATACAAATTACGCTGCTGAGAAAACAGTGTTCATGCAATGGAAAGCCAGGGAAGTATAGATGATCCTCCAATACCTTCCTGCTCCTTTGTCTCTGCTGAAGTTCCTAACAGCTGTATAACAACTGGGTTTCATTCCAGAATACATTTTAAAGAGGAAAAAGGATGTTTATTTGATATGGTTTCTGAGGGCCAGTGCCTTGTGGAAGGTCCGGCTGAGGGCATTCTTCACCTCATTATTTCTCAGGCTATAGATGATGGGGTTCAACATGGGAGTCACAACAGTGTAGGACAATGATAACAATTTCTTGCTTTCAGGGGAATTATTTGATTTAGGCCTAAAGTAAGTGAGGCTTGAAGACACATAGAAAAGAGAGACAACAAGGAGATGTGAGGAGCAGGTGGAGAAGGCTTTGTTCTTCCCTTTGGCTGATGGAATCTTGAGGATAGAAGCAGCAATGCGAGTGTAGGAACACAGGATCAGCAGGCAGGGTATCATGACGACCAGAATGGTGCCCACAATGGCATAGACCTCAAACTGCGCTGTGTCTGCACAGACCAGCCTCAGCACAGGGGGGCTGTCACAGAAAAAGTGGTTCACCTTGTTGGTGGCACAGAATGGAAAACTGAAGAGCCACGTGGTCTGCACAGTGGCTACAGGGAATCCTGGAAACCAGGAGGCAGCAGTCAGTTTGGCACGGGTCCCTTGGTTCATGATGACCGGGTAATGCAAGGGACTGCAGATGGCTACATAGCGGTCATATGCCATGGTGGCCAGGAGGAAGCATTCAGCCACTCCAAAGAAGAAGAAGAAATACATCTGAGTGGCACAGCCAAGGAAGGAGATGCTTGTGTCCTGGGCAATCAGGGTCCCCAACATTTTGGGCACAATGACCAGGTTGAAGCCAATCTCTAAGAAAGACAAGTTCCTGAGAAAGAAGTACATGGGGCTTTGCAGCATGGGATCAACCAAGGTCACCAGAATGATGAGGCTGTTTCCCAGCAGAGTGACCAGGTAGATGGCTAGAAATGCCAGGAAGAGCAAGTCCTGTATTTCAGTTGGCAGGGAAGAGAAGCTCACGAGGACAAACTCAGTTACTTTTGTCCAGTTTCCTGTAGCCATGGACATGGGCATAAATCTCCTGTGTGCTCTTGAAGATAGGCTCTTGAGCACACAGAATGGATTCTGGATTTGTTTTCCAAACTCTTGATATTATCAGAGTAAAACCAGCAGAAAGAAAAATGACCTTGTGCTGCTTCACAACAAAGACAAAGCTATAGCCCAAAACCTAAACTCTGACACAGATGATCATTTCTTTTATTATTTTAAAAAGTTATTCATTTTATAAAATAAAGTGAGCATTTCTATGCATTCCCATACTTCCTTTACACTGAAAATACTTTAGTAACTAGGCTGGATGAATTGGATCCTGAGGTAAGGTAGAACCAAGTGAAAAAACAGTATAAAGATTTTATTTATAGTATACATATATACTATATACATATATATACATACATATATATATGTGTGTGTATGTGTGTGTGTGTGTGTGTGTGTGTGTGTGTGTGTATTTCCCTTAAACAATGTGTCACTGTTTCAAGCTTCATCTACTGACAAAATTAATATTACATTTATGACTGACTTAAGACCAAAGCTTCCAGAACACTTTGAGAAAGTTTGCAGTTTAAAATGGCATTGTTTTATTAGATTTTGCTTTGAGGTAATTCACAGGAGGAAAAGGAGTATCTAATGCCTAGAAGAGTAATTTAGGGGTTCAGATTAATGCAACCCCTTCAATGTAGGAACTGCAGGCTACCTTAACTCACAAACTTGTAATTCTTTCTTACCTAATCAGTTCATGTGTGCCAATCCTAGGACCTTCATCTTCAGTCTGTCACAGCCAAAACTGACAATTGGTTGCCAGTAGTTGCATAATCCATTGTGTCTCAAAATTAAGATCCTGAGAATAATTTCATATGATGAAGCGGAAAATTAATGTAGTGTAATGGATTTCAAATAATTTAAACTGGGCAATCCTCAAGTACTCCCAACAAACAATCAATGCACCCCAATAACAGATTCCTTAAATTTGCTGTTAAATTTCTGAGGAACATTAGCATGAAGCTTCAGAAGCAAACATTCGTCAATCATTCATCAACTACGTGAAGTAAGAGGAAGATTCTAAGTGATAGGAAAGTTTCAATATTTATTCAGTTCTTGTGGAATAACTGGTGTGGTGATGCGTGAGTGCTCATTGAAGTCTAGAGTTGAATCAAAGAGGTATTTAAGTAATTTTAAATAGTCAGGTATAAAATAACTGATAGAGACAAATTATATAAATATAGCTTTCATGTGTGAATCAAAAGAAGAATTTTAATTAAATATGAAGCACACAGTATCTTGGAAGACACATATGAAGAATGAGGACACCTAACACTAGGTGTTACTCTTTTTAGGCAATATGAAAATAAAGTGGGCGAAAGCATAACCGTGGAAATCCTTTATGGAATTATGAAATTATTATAGTAAAAACAAATTCCAAAAGTAGAAACACATGAGGTACAGGCATGTGTCAGATACAAGAATTTATGAGCAAGAATGGCAAGTGTAGGGAGAAAGCAATATAGCCCAGCTAAACTCTTAACTTTCTGCATACAATTATACTTGATACGGAAAATGATTTAAATGCTGACACTGAACTGTAGACAACTGAGCAGAAAATGCCTTCAGATTTATGTCTAGAATGCTGATGTCTAGGCAATATACTACAGCAAGGAGAAAAGTTCAGTTCTTGCCTTTTATGTCACAAGGATAAAGGTGACTCAGCCCATATTAAGCATTTTGAGCACTTAAAAGTAAAAAGTGAATGAAAATTAAAAATTGGCCAATTTATAGAGTAGAAAAACATGCAAAAATACATACAAATAGAAATGAAGACCAAGAGACTAGATTAGAAAACCCAGATCAACTTATGCCCACCCAGTGAACTGATATTCGATAGTGTATCATGGATGTACAATGGATAGTATTCAATAATGGAATGTACTATATCCAGTTATGGTAAAGCATTGTAGGTCAAATGACAAGTTCTAAATTGTATATTAAAGTCATTTTTAGCTAGGGATGAAGTACAATTTTAGATTAAGTTTAGATTAAGAATCCAATTTTAGATTCTTCTCTGGAATTTGCCTATAATTTCTGTTATGATATTGTAACATCAACTAATGAATGAAAGAACAGTCATAGCAACATTTGACATAAATTGCTTCACTATGGGCTTTTGTGCAGCTGTTTAGAACGATGCAGTAAATGAAGGCTTAACAGCATTAGAAGATATCTCATGCATTTAGTTCAGTGGATGCTACAAATATTCTCATTTAAGGCAAATATATTCATCTTAAAATACAAAATAATATCTCTGACTGTCAAACTACCAATATATCCATTTCACTATTTCTCTTAATAATGTGATTGATTTTTTTCTTTATTCCATAATTTCTACATTTTAACCTTTATGCATTTTTATATTTAGTTTGACACATTAATAGGAATAAAATATCCATGTAATAATTAAAAGACAAACTTGAAACCACATTTGTGACAATTCAACAAATAATTAAACATACCTGCATAACCAATTTATCAAGAGACTACAAAAATTAGTGGTTGGCTTCTATATTGCTCTTATTTTATTATTACAATCAGACTAATGTATATATGTGTTTATTATTATATTACATTTACAAAGTTAATAATGGCAGGAAGGAAATTTAGAGTCATTGTATGACCTTGCATGACTCGGAAGGCTCACTGAACCCAGGCATTTTAGACTTTGTGTTATTAAGGGGACTAAAAATGCATTTTGTAAAGGGAAAAATGCTCAGTATGAGTATAATTGAGTGGATACGTGAAAGGCAAGAACTGAGCTTTGAGCAGTAAGCTAGTTTCCTGGACTTACATGTCATCCTCAGAACGTGTTCTATTCTGACGATGATGTGAAGCATAAGGATTTTGAGCATAATAATGACAGCTTACCTCAAAGGAATTTAAAATGAACTCTGGATCCACCAAGTAAGGTTGATAAAAGTGAGATATGTTACTGCAGGAAGAGAAGCTGATTAGGAGGCTCTGCCACTGATCCATGGCTGAGTTTCACTCCATGGGGGTGATTTCATAAACCCCTGAGAACAGATGGAATATCTATCGGAAGTAGACATACAAGGAAGTGGAAAGGGGGAGTCCAATATCTCCCTGGGCAAGTAGAGTTACAAAGATACTGCGTTTGAGCATCTGACTTCCTCAAGCATCTCCTCTGTGAGCTGCAGTAAGTGTGAGATCACTCAGCTCTGATGTCCCTTCCTCTGCCAAGGGAAGTCCACTGTTTTTACTTCTCTTGGGCTGAAATCTGTTGTCACTGATTTCTGTCCTCAGTTTTCTCTGGAGGATCAGTGTAATTATGTACTAATGGACAGTTACTGGCTGTGTCTTCATTAAAAAAATTGTTAATGAGCTACTCTGATTCCAGAGAGCACAGACAACCAGTGATCCCAGTGGCCTACACAGGGGACCTGGAGGGAAACTTAGATGAATATACAGCAATGGATCTGGGAGAGAGCAATGACCCAGGCAGCCAAGCCAGACTTCTTGAATTTACCTTAGCTCAGCTCAAGAACATGTCCTCCTTGGCCTACAAGTTTCTGAGAACAACTACTGTCCAGAGCAGCAGTGACTTTTCTCTGGGCTGTCAGCCCTGCTTAAGGCCTACTCTTCTGACCAGCTCTGTGTTGGAGCACTTTAGATTGTGAAATGAAGAGTTATCTTCATGCTGCTTTGAATATTCAGCTCATGGACAATGGACTTTGCCTTCGGGCTAGTCTCTATCCTATTGTGTGAATCCCTTTGTTGCAAGTTCTTCCTATTTCTGCAACATTGAATCTTGTGGTGTGTGATTGTTACTTCATGCTTAATGTTATAAATGGACATATTATATATAAACTATTGTTTGAAGTGTGTAGCATACACATCTTTTTTTTTCTGGACTTCTCTTCCATCTTCTAATTTTAGTAACAATTATTATACTGTCATCACCATCATAAAGAAGAAAGGTCAATATCTAATAGATATTTGAAATAATGTTTAACATCCTCAGCCATCCAAGAAATGCAAATTAAAACTTCTCTGAGATCTCATCTCAGCCCAGTTAGAATGATTATAAACAAGAGAACAACCAATAATAAATGCTGGTGAGAATGTGGGAAAGAGGAACCCCATGCACTGCTGCATGTATATAAAATGGTGTGATAACCATGGAAATCAGTGTGGAGTTTTGGCAACAAAAACCCTAAAAGTACAATTACTCCTGGGTATAAACACGTGAACTGCAATTCAACATATCACAGAGTTACTCTCATTCACAACATCTAGGAAATAGAGCAACCTAGATGCTTGTACATAATGGAATTTTTACACAGGCTAGTAAAGAAACACAAGCCGTGACATTAACAGGAAAATCAGTAGAGCTGAAAATCATTGTTATGCAAAATAAGTCTGATTAAGAAAGACAGATATCTCATGTTTTATTAGATGTGAAATTTATATTTGAATGTGTGTGTGTGTGTGTGTGTGTGTGTGTGTGTAAGCTAGAATGGGAACCATGTGAAGGGAGGAAGAGAGCTTAAGGGGAGAGGGAAAGAAAATGCAGTCTACATGACATGGAGCAGGTGGGTGAGACTTCATCTGAAGCAAGGGATTCAGCAAGGGGAGAACAGAGGTGAGGGAGGTCATTGAGGAGGGAAATGAATTAAAACAAAATATAATGAGACATATGCATGAAGATCCCATAATGGGGGTGGAGAGGTGGTTTAGTGGTTAAGGGCACTACTGTTTTTACCAAGGACCCACCCAGGTTCAGTTTCACATGGTGGCTTACAATCTTCTATAACTCTAGTTTCAAGGGATCTGGCACCTTCTTCTCACCACCTGTACATATTTACACGCAGGAAAACACTCATACACATAAAATAAAAATAAATAATTAAAAAAAAGTTTTAAAAAGAAAATGTCATAATTAAACCCACTATTTTCTATGCTAACTTAAAAGTTAATTGAAATGTGTGTGGGGCTGTCCGAGAGCTAAAAGTGAGTCAAAGCTGGCCGGGAAGCCCGGATTTTCTCATCCCGAGAGTGGTAGGAGTTTGGTTGTTCCTCACTTTAGCCCTGGCCAGAACCCAGCTAAATATTAAATACTGCCTGCTTCACAGAAGGTCAATAGCAAAGAAATGTGACCTGGTTGGTGCTTATCTACGTTGTAGCTGGAAGCATAGGGACGTGAGTCCATTTACTGATAAGGTGCCCTTGCAGGACTTTGAGGCTTAGACTTGAGCTTCATGAAGATGAGTCTATGGCAGTATCCTTGTCTTAACCAATAGATACTATCCTTGGGTGCTGGGGGACCCACCCTCTTCTGAACCCTGATACATATACCCTAACCCCTGCAATAAAGAGAGAACACCCCACTGACAGCCCCATTTCTCGAGTTCCTGGGTTCTTCATCGGCTCACCGGGGTTCTGACCAAAGATAGGATGGATATGCCGTGAAGGACCACACTACCCACACCGTGTTCCCACAAAGCTTTTTGCCTGGGGGCGGCCAGCTGTGGGTCGGCTAGCTGGGGGTCAGCTACGGCTGCTTGCGGAGCAAAGAAAGCCACAGATTGGGATGTGTGTGGGTGAGATTCCATACAACAAATGTATATAAAAGGAATGATCATTATAATTAACTATTATAATGCACATTTCTGTCCAGCTACTTAAGTATCCTTTAAGGCATTTAAAGCTCATAACAATTCAGTGCAGTAGGTCTTTATGATGTCTTTATTTATAGATAACACTAAAGCTGTGTAATCTATCCAGAGTAATACAAGATCCTCAGAGGAGCAGACCCAGATATCTGGCTACAGAATTCATACTCATACTATAGTGTACAACATGATGTTTCAGACTTGTGTACATAGTTCTAACTCCTGTTTGTGTCCTGGAATGCCCATTTTAGGCATCATTTACAACCTTAGCTTTAATTTTTCCATATGCTTTTTGAATCAGTATTACTTCTATTCATTTTACATTAGGGCCCAGGGTCTTAATGTTCTATGTCTATCTCTCCACTAGAGCAAGTCTTCTTTCTCATCAAGTATTTATTTATTTATATTCAGGAACTAGTTTTTACGGAATCTTTTAGTATATATTTGTTTAAATAGACATCTTCTTCCAGAGACTAGAAAATAAATCACTGACCTTTCTCTTGCTGCCATGCCTCTTTTATTATATGTGCCCGTTATCTCCATGCCCACTGAGGGAACCACTCTCAGCCAAATTGCTTGTGTCAGCAATGTGTCTGTATTCTGACCACCCAACAGTAACTGGTTACTGCCACATACAACAAATGATCTCCTATGTTGATATGTGACTAATGCTGGGGTCTGTGCTGATTGTAGAAGAAACAATCAAGCTACCAGGGCATTATATTTAAAACATAAATAGGATTTCCAGTTCATGATGCCTGTTTGACATGCACATCCATTATTTATTTATTTACTTTGTTTATTTATTTATTACTTTACAAATCCAAAATATAGTAAAAGGACTTAGAGACTAAAAAATGGTAAGTTGCGTTACTCTGAAAAATAAAAACGTGAAGAAATACATGGCAATATATCACAGCTGTGTAGGGACAGTAAAAATGTACCTGTATACAACTCAGATGCTGCTAAAAATAAGTTATACAAGTATGTGTGCTCAGAGAAGAATCCCTATCGAAATAAAAACACCAAATCAACTCTATACTGCTTGTGAAACAACCACACTGCACCAAACCAGCTGCAGTTGAAAATATAGGGAAGCTCAGAGATACGACATGGGAATTTGAGTCACAATATGAAGGGATTCTATTAGCAGTGGTCAAAACTTGATAAGGCAAAATCAAAATGCCAGTGCATAAAAATATTGTATGAAATTATCTGTAGGATATATATATGATATCTATTTGAAACACGAACCTATTCTGTATTCAGACATGGGTCTCATCTCCAAGTTAGTCTCATTGTGTTTATGCAGATATTATCTAATCTGAAAAATTCCACATATGAAACACTTCATGCTCCAATCAATTGTAGAAACAATAGCTGAAATGTATACAGTTGACTTTCCCATCAAAAGCCATGAATAAGGTTACAAACTGTGATGGGTTTAATGAGAATGCTTCCCATAGGCTCATATGTTTGACACTTGGTCCTTAATTGGTGGAACTTCTTGGGAAGGACTAGCGAGTGTAGCCTTATTGGACAAAGTGTGTCACGAAGGGAAGGCTTTGAAGTTTTAAAAGAACCACACCATTTTCAGTATCTCTTTCTGCCTCCTACTTGTGGATCAGTATGTGAACTATCAGCCATCCATGCTGCCATGCCTTTGCATGGCCATTGTGAACTATAGTACCTCTCTGAACCCATTTTGTCACAGCAATAGAACAGTAAATAATATACAAGCATTCCAAAGATAGATATGAATCAACTCATAGAAAAGAATTTCTTTTTCTAGATGAGGAAGTGGAAACCATTTTCTTGAATTTCTCTATTAAGTAAAAGACAGCATTGTATGGTAAATCTGATTGAGGTGGTCTTGGGTAAAAATGTGAGCTCAGACTTATTTCTTTCACCTACTTTGTGATCTTGGGCTAGCCACTTCTCATTATGATAATGGATTTTCATCTATATTGTAATATTAGTTTTCACTCATGTAATCATGATATTAAATTAGATAATACAGCCAAGACATGATTGACTTACTCTGTATATTGTCACTGTTTTATGAACTCATTAATTCTCATATTGACTGAACACAACTTTATGATGTGTTCTAGTTTTAGTACTATTGCTATGATAAAATACCTTCACAAAGTCAACTTAGAGGAGAAAGTGTCTATTGTAGTTCACAATTCCAAGTTACAATTCATTAAAAGGTCAAGGCAGGAAAGCAGCTGGTCATGGTCACATCATATGTACAGTTAAGACCAGAGAGAAGCAAGTATGCTTAGGGTTCATCTTTCTTTCTCTATCCTAACAGTCCAGGACCCCAAACCAGAAAATTAAACTACCAGAGTGGGCAGGATCTTCCCATTTCAATTAGCCCAACGAAGAACAAATATCTCTCAGAAGCCTGCCCATGAACCAACCTGATCTAAGAAACCTCTCACTGAGATTTTCACTCCAGATGATTGTAGATTGTGTCAAGGTGACAGTTAAAACTATCATAAAAAGTTAGTGTGATATGAAACCATATAACTGATAAGCGTATCTTCCCCATCATCTCTTCCATCTAATTGTCCACTGATACCTATCTACTGTTTTCTCAGAGCTATAACTCCTCCATTATTTCCCAATATATAAGATGTTTTTTGTCATTTTTCATTTAGGCTACTGTTGTAGTCTCCTATATTATATCTAAGTTTTCCTCTCTGACTCGTTTTTCAGGTTTGTTCAGTACATAAGGAATAAAACATTAACCTGTTAGCATAATATCATCCTCTTTAAAAAGCTGTTTCCATTTACCTTTATAGCTCCATTTACAATTTTTCCCATCTTTACAGTTATTGAACTGTAGCCAAACCATTAACTGAAGTTTTAATTAATATGACTTTTACCCTGAGTTACAAGCTATGGATATGCTGTCTGGTAAGGAAACTTAAACGCTTATTAGGGGAGATACACTAGAGTCAACAGTGTGATCAGTACTCTGATGTGGGTACCTAGACGAAGCAGGTGCACAACCAAACCGGGCTCTAAACATTCCCTGTTATTACTTAGTATCAATTAGAAAATATAGTCTAATAAGCATTTTTGAACACATAGAACACATACAGGTATTTACCTACAGTAAATAATAGACATAAAATTACTTGAACCCAATTCTAAAAAGTTAGCTAAACAAAATCTGAATCCATAACTCTAACAGGAAATCAAAGTCACTAGGAGATAATGGTCATAAAACAGTAGCATATCTTATTTTTATGTAGATGAGGTTGTTTATGCCGCTTTCAGTGTTTGTTTCTATATCTCACTTTTGTTGGGATAAATTTGGTAGCCTGTTAATTATGTGTTAATCAATTTAATTATTCATTTGCTTGTTCTAAAGAATATAGTATGATATGTATTGATATGTAACAATCTACATTGAAATAACAGTATAATTTTCATATGTAATTAATATTCTTACAAAAGTAAACCTCCGTTTTAATGCTAATTCAAAATTTTTACTAATGGATATTCTGTAAGATTCATAGTGTATTATTATTTTTGCAACAAAATTATTGTGCATTTTTACTAAAATCTTCCATAGTTAGAAGCCTTGAGTATTATACAGAAAACAAATGCAGGACTCTGAAAGATGTAATAAAGAAAATTGCCCTATGAGGGACTTTGTGAACCAAGGACTAAAACAAAATATTCCCTGGGTTTGCTGTGACTTTATGTATCTCTTATCTGCTACTAGAAAAGCCAGAAATCTGAAAACGCTGACATGTATGGTCAGAAAGCTTAACAAAGTACACTTTTTCAAGCCAATCACCAACAAAGGGGCAATCTAGTAGGCCACAAGTTAGATAATAATCTAACATTCTACACAAGCAAAGAACAATAGAAAGGTGATAATCTCATTCCCACTCATATCACTAAAGGCTTGGTGGGGAGTCCAGGCTTCTCCCTTCACTATATTAGTAAAGAATCAGAACTGTCAACATCACTGGAAAGTAATGAGCTTCCTCTAGGTGTCTCTGGAGATGAGCTCTGACTTCAACCTATTTATCATTAAGGAGGTATCAACTCTTCTCCTTCATTCTAAAATATGTGAGTAGAGGCATACTGGGGACTAGAAACTTTCAATATCATCTAGTAATGACAGGGCCACCAGTAGAGACCACACTGGGAGTCATAACTGAGCAGGACACTATCAGTGGATAATTAAGGATCTGGAATTCATGTCCTTTATTAGATATAATGGAAACTTCCACTTTTTAATGTTAATGAAAGGAAAATGATGAACCTGGCCTTTTAGCTCTATCTAGTCATGTACTTCTTTCCCTTTTGGAGAAAATTTAAGGGTTTAAGTAAGATATGAAGTTCTTAAGGGAATATTCAGTACATCCTGGCTTGATAGAAAATTCCTCAGCACAGTAAGAACGAGGAGGAACTCAAACTGAGTGAGAGAAGACAACCAATACATGCCAACACTGACATTACACAATGTTATAAATATTTAGTAAAGAGTTTAAAGTGATCATCACAAAAATCACTTCAAAGAAGAATTATAAATACACTGAACAAAATGAAAATATAGGAAACCTCAGAAAAGAAATGGATTATGTAAAAAAGATACGAGTGTAAATCATAGAAGTACAAAATCAATAAGATAAGTAAGCTGCCTATTTGATCTCAGTGGCAGAATATGTAGAGAATGTAGAGAATAAGGAAATGTGTCAGTGAAGTGCAAAACAGACCAACATAGGTAATGCAACCAGAACAAAGGGAAAATCATCTCAAAAGTGGACAGACATCGAAGACAAATGGAAAAGTGTATTTTCAGGTTATTAGAAATGAAGGGGAAATAAAAAAGTAGGGCTCCAGCAGGATATGGGCAATAGAGGTCAATTGTTCTAACATCAGAAAATTTATTAACTTTTATGTGTGTATGTGTGTGTATGTATATGTATGTGTGTGTATGTCTGTGTGTATGTATGTGTATGTATGTGTGTTTGTGTGTGTATATATGTGTGTGTATATGTGTGTGTGTATGTGTACGTATGTGTATGTGTATGTATGTGTGTGTATATGTGTATATGTGTGTGTATATGTGTGTGTGTATGTGTGTGTGTATGTATGTGTGTGTATATGTGTATATGTGTGTGTATATGTGTATGTGTGTGTGTATATGTGTATGTGTATGTATATGTGTGTGTGTGTGCTCATGTGCGGCCTTGTGCACATGTAGGTTAAAGATTGATGTTGAGTATGTTTGCAATTGCTCTCCACCTTTTTTCTGAGAAAAGATGTCTCACTTAACCTGGAACTCACTGATTTGACTAGACTGGCCAGCCAGCATGCCCCTGTTTCCCAGGTGCAGGGATTACCAGTGTACACCTTTAGGCCTGGTTTGTTTTACAACCATTCTGGAGATAAAATTCAAGTCTCTATACATTGCAGCAAGTAGTTTACTGATTGAGCAATCTCCCTAGCCCCAGAAAATACATTTTAACTGCTTATAAAATATAACAAAATAGAATATATCCTTGCCCCAAGACAATTACCAACATATTTAAGAGAACCCAAGTCTTATAAATTATGTTCTAAACATAATGGAATGAAACTAGATATGAATTTCAAAAAGTTATCAGAAAAGTGTTCAAACTTTAGGACCAAAATAACTCCCTTTTAAGTGATCAGCTAATCAAGCATTCTCAAATGAGATTAAAAACATATGGAGGGACTTCTGGATTAAGATTTCAGGATCGATGCTGTCTCCAGGTAACCCAGTTGAAAATAATCAATATGAGATTCTATTCCAAATAGAGACAGAGAAAGAGCTTCAGAAATTAAAAGAAGATCATGATGGAACAGCAGGAAAGGGCTGAAAAAGATGGGTAATACATTGTAGAGAACTAACATAGCCAAACACAGAGAAATAAAATGATAATAAATGAATATATGATAAATATCACTACAAATATCACTTAACAGCGAATTCAACCTCTTTTTAATTGAGCTGTTTATTTTCTTGGTGTTGAGTTTTTAACATCCTTTTTATATATTGTCAAATGTATAGCATGTGTATTGCTATACTCACAGATTGGCACATATCTCCACCATCATCAGAGAAGCCTCTTCTTTCACTAGATAGACATTAGTGCAGAGACCCATAACTGGTCAAGGTGAAGAAAATAAGAGACTGCAGAGGACATGTATACCACATCCCCTCCATGAAGACTCAGGGGTCTTTGTAGAAGAGAAGGTGGAAAGATTATTAAGATCCAGAAGTGGTGGATGACTTCAAGGAAGTAGTGTTTTCTTTAAACATCAGAGACGTTGCACATAAGAACTCCAAGTAATTGTAGCAGTATGTCCGAAACCATTGCAAGCTCAAGCCATGCAAAATACCATCCTGGATGGAAGGAAGTGAGCAGAAAATCCTAACCCTAGCTGAGGACCTCTTGGTATTTGACTTTGGAAAAGGGAGAGTCTGTTTCCTTTAATGATATGGCCCTTGGGGTTGTTCACATTCCAAGGCAGGCCTATACTGAAGAGTAGTTGGGTTTGAGAACTGGACTTGAATTTAAACAATAGAGAACATGAGATTAAGTGGGTAGAGATGTGGAGGTGGACATGGGAGGAGTTAGGTAAGGTAAGGATGATGAATGTGATCAAATATACTGCATGGTATTTTCAAAGAAATAATGAAAATAATTAAATTTCTTTTTGTCTAATAAAAAGCTCAGAAAAGCCTCACCAACAAAATAGATCACGTGGAAGACAGAATATCAGTACTTGAAAATAAAGTAGAAGAATTGAAACTCAAGTAATATGAGAAATTTAAAATAATATATGAAACAGAATCTCTGGGACGGTTAAAAAAACAAATCTACTAATTATGGGCATAGAAGAAAAAGAAAAAATTCCACAGAAAATAAGAAAATGGGACAGGTTATAGGGAGGGTGTATGTGGGTGAAATATATTATATACATGAAAGAAAATATCTTTATGGGACTCATCACTACATTCAATAACTATATGTCAAAAAGGAAAATTGATATCTGTCTCAAATGTAAACATTTTGCAAAAATCTTCATTTAAACAGTGAACCTATCACAGTCAAATAATTGCTAATTCAACCAGTTGTTTGTGCTGATTGTTTTTAAACTGAGAGTATAGTATTTAAATATAGTAGCAATGAAGGGTTTTTTACTCAAAGTAATGTTTTCATTTTATTTTTTCCAGTGATCCTTTATGTTTTTACTTCTCCTTGTTGCCACACCAATTTCCCTCTGATCTGGCCAGTTTCCTTCTTTCCTTTAAAATATTTTGACAATTTTATATATGTGCACAATGAATTTTGTCCCCTTTCACCACCATTACCCTCTCTCACTGCATTCCCTCTCCAACTGAAGCTCTTATTCTTTCTAACAAATCTCCCTCCTACTTTGATTTTTTTTGCAATTCACTGTGTTTAAATATGGTGTTTGCAAGAACATGGGCAGGGGGTCATATACTGAAGCACAAACAACATATCAGCGGCTACACCACTAGGTGATACTCACCCCTCCAGCACCCCTTATTTGCCCATGGTCCCCAGTAATGAATGAAGGCTTATGAGCTCCTTCCCTATTCACAGTGCAGTGTTGATGGCCCAATTTTGTGCAGGCCTTATTTGGATAACCACAGTCGCAGTGAGTTCAGGAATACAAAAGCCTTGTCATGTCCAGAAGGCACAATCTCCCATCACTATCCCCTGTCCTTTGGCTCTTGTATTCTTTTACCCACCACAATATTCCCTAAGCCTTGGAGGGATTGGCATAGATGTTCTGTTTAGGGCTGAGCACTCAGCACCCACTTATTCTCAGCAGTTTGGTTAGTTATGAATCTCTGCTTTAAACAGCCCATTGCATAAAGAATCTTATCTGAGCGATGTTGAGAATAGCACTGATCTATGGATATAAACACAAATATTCTGAAAATAGTTTTACAACATGTCTACTTGACAAAACAAAAGTAGTAGGTACTCTCCTAGGGACCATGATCTCCTTGTCACAGAATTTTGACTAGATTTTCATCCCAGGCATGAGTTTCCTCATGTGTCACACCAAAAACTGAACTTGAAAGCAATTGGTTACCTACGTAAGAGTCATGCTATTATTACAAAGTGGGCATATCTTTCATGACAGGTCTGATGGTAGCTCACTGGGTCACATGTGAATAAGACTGTTAATGATTCTTCTCTTCCAGCAGCCTTCAAAGAATTTCCCAACACTGTGAGAGCTAGCCAGAAGGGAAGAAATCTCCAGCTCACTGCCAGCTTGATTTTTCTATAGCGTGCCACCAAAGTGAGGGATGTCTTCAGCAGTGTCAGTTTTGGTGGGATGGCTTCATCCAGTCAGTTCTAGTGAGCAACAAAGAGCAGTTGTGATAGCCTGCACTGTTCTGGCGGTCTCTGGTGCCTTCCTGGCCAATGGTTTATAGGAAAGTATCTCATATCTTGCACTCATATATTTATTTATTTATATTTATTTAAAACTGATACTTTCTTATGATTCAGGGCATCCCTTGTAACAAAGACACTAGGTTTGCTTTGTGTCATGGAGTCCTTCAGACTCATTAGCATATTACTGATAATTACTCAATCATACTTTCTTCTGATCATTTACATTTTGAAAAAAATTCCTCCAAATTCTTATGAGAATTTCACTTAAACTTGGAATCTCAAAGATTTTTCTCTTCCTCTTCTATTTTCCGACTAATATTTTGTTTCTCCCAAATCAACCTATTCGGATTCAGGAATGTTTCTTTAATAGTAGCACTGTTCCAGACGCTGTGATTGTAAAAATGACTTCCATCCATATGCTAATTCATTTAGTGTGTACAACTGTATTAGAAAAGTATTTGGATTATTCATATATTACAAATGACACTACAGAGTCATGGAGTTTGAATAATTTTGCAAAGATCACATATTTTAGTGCCATCAGTTTGGTTGTGGGCTGCACATTGACAACCTCTGCATTACATAAGCTAATAGTAACGGTGTTAAGCTTTTTCATAGTTTCATTTATTTCCCAGCATCTGAAGTATATTATCATCTTTTCATAGAATATGAATGTGTATCACAAAACTCCAAGATAAATAAAATATAAACTATGAACAAGTTACTGAAACATAGAAATCTCAATCTCAATTCAAAGTGTCTTTTCTGACTGAATTAAAGACTCACCCAAATTGAGTATAGAGACAGTCCAATATTGTTGAATCCCTTTCGTGTTCTCCCTAGTTTTAGTTTAAACATATTATTAGTGTCTGTTTGCTGCACAAAACAATGTACATGCATACATGATACTTTCCTACATTTGTTCCCACTTTATTTTCTCTTGCCCTTCCCCCATTCCCTTCCTCCTTCCCTCTTCCCAAATAGTCACCTTTCTACTTCTCCCTCTCTCTTTCTCTCTCTCTCTCTCTTTCTCTTTCTCTCTCTCACACACACGTTTAAATCTAGAGTCCACACATAAAAGAAAATATGCCATTTTTGTCTTTCTGAGTCTAACTTAATTTTCTTAACATTATTATATCTTGCCCATCTATTTTCATTCACAAGAAATACTTTCATTCTTCTTTATGGCTGACTAAAACTCCATTGTACATATTTGCCGCATTTTTGGTATATATTAATCTGTGATAGGCATCTATGCTGGTTCCATATTTTGACTATTGTGAATAGTGTTTCAGTAAGCATGGATGTGTAAGTGTCTCTGTGGAATGCTTTCAATAATTTGCATATATATCTGAGTATAGCTGAGTCATATCATAGTTCTATAATATAAATCTGTGAGGTAGACATTTAATATTATTATATATGTTAAAGTCATAAAGCTCAAAAAAAATGTGAGTTTCTCAAGATATCCAGATTGGCCTGGTCCAAAGCCTGTACTATCCTTTGGAACAGGAATATATCAAGCAAGAAAGAAATGAAGAGTGTCCATCAGTGAGAGGCCCAAGGCAGAAGTTACCAATCTCTTTCATATTACTTTACTGACAAAATATTTCCCAAGTTTGCTGGACATTTTCCTTCCCTGTCATTTATCTTAGTTTTTTTTTCCATCTTGTAATACCTCTAGTCTCTTGGGCTCCTGCCTTAGTATACCATCCCAAAGCATCAGAAGGGGGAGGGAGGTAGCGTATACAGGAATCATTCCTGATTTAGCAGAGTTCCTTGATCATGGAAGGAAGAGAAGGTGGAGTCTTCATAATGTCTTCATTTGTCGTATTACCTTGAATCTTCTTTTGGTTTATTCCCTAAGTCCTCTTCTAGCTAACATGGCCATCTTAGGAGAAGTCTGATAAGTTAAAGACATATGAAAAAGTAAGTAGATTCTATTGTGTGCTAAGTCCTCTGCAGGTTGTCAACTTTTCCACCATGACTTTATTTCTATAAAGAAAATTCATTTAACTATTCTTCTCTATACCTAATAAAACTCCAGAGTCCAGTTAATATTATCCACCTCCGCTACTTCTGTTGATGGTAGTTTATCTTCTTTTCTACTCAAAATTTCTGTCATTTATTCATATTATGCTTGCCTCCTTACAGCCCTTGTGATCTTTTACTTCTACTTCATATTTTCCATGTTTTAGAAATCATCACATAATCTTCTATCATTGATACTGTTTCTACAAATAAGTTCACTCTACCTACATTTCACACTTTTAATCTATAGACTGTTTAGTCTCCATGCACTTAATCTAACTTTGTGATTTTTTTAAACTGTAGTTTTTTTATTCTTGAGATTTTAATACAAGTATACAATGAACTATGATGTCATCCACCCTTATTTTCTCCTTAAGTTTCCCTATGTGTCCCATGTATCCCCCTCTAAACTTCATGTCTGCATTTTCCTTCCTGATATCCCACTAAATCTAATTGGTGCTGTCCATAGGTGTAGAGGAATGGGACTACCCACTGGAAACCCACCAGTGGGAATATTTTCTCTGAGTGTCTCAGATCTACAATCAACATGGATTTCCAAACGTGTCATATTCTTTTGAAGATATGCTTACATTCTCTATATACGGTCACTTCCACACAATTTCTTCATATGTTTGACCTGCATTGTATTCCATTCTTTCAATCTCAGTTTATCTGTTCTGTCTATGTTATATTTTCCTCTATTTTTTATCCAGTAATTATATTCTCTTTGTTAATCATTAACTAAACCACATCACATAAGAGGTACTTTCAGATTGTGAAACAGATACATTGAGGTACAATTTCTATATGCAGAATATAGACAGCTTTGGAGGAATGATAATTAAGGGACTGAAATGTGAATGACAAAGATTCCTTGGGAGAGCTTGAGGGTTTGTGATAGAGAAAAGTATATGTGTCAAGTCACAAAGTGAAAGAACACCATGACAAGCTTAGAAAAAAGGAATCAGTGACAAATGACCAGACCATGGTGGAAAAGTGAAAAGAAAATTCATTTTGAAGCTTTGCTGGAAGGTTTTGAATGTATTTTCCTAAATAGGATGCTCTTGTGGTTAGTGATTTCTGCACAAACCTCACTCTAGAAACAATCAGATGTTAAAATGCCTAGTACTTAGGTGGGAAGAACAGAGAACAAGGTTATGAAATAAAGAAGTAATAAGGACCTGATATGAAGATATGAAGTTAACTTTCCATTTAAGAAGCCAGCATGTCATGTTTTCCTCCTAAGATGGTCATGTTAGCTAGAAGAGGACTTAGAGGATAAACTAAAAGAAGGTTCAAAGTAATAAAACAAGTGAAGATTTTATGAAGACTCCACCTTCTCTTTCTTCCATGACCAAGAAAGTAGTAGCAGAAACAGGACTTGAGAATGTGTTTTACTACAAGAGATGACCGAGGAGGCACTTAGATAGCTCTTAGATTAACTGTCATTGGAGGCAGGGTAGTAGGAAGATGAGAATGAAAACAATATAGGAAATGCCCAGACCCCCCACTTAGGTAGCATGCCATTCATTATCATAAAAAGGTTAGGAAAAGTCTAAATTTTCTTCTATGCATAAATTCATTACATTCAATTACATCCAGAGAATTGTGTCTATTCTTTGCTGTATCAGTGAGGACATATGAGCCACTCCAGGTACATAGCTCCTTCTTAACATCTACCTGAGCAGTAGTAGTGATGGAATATCCAGGTTTTAATGGAAGCAGTAAAGAGAAGCACACTGCAACTCTTATTAAAGGGATAGGAAAGAAAGAAGGATAGATAGTGTTCAAATGAAGACATGCTTCCTGAACAAAGATTGAGGGCTGAATGAGTCAGCTGTGCTGATGGGAACTGCAGCAGGATCAGAGCTGTGCAGTGACACATAGAATTGTGCTTCAAAAATACAGTACACAGCATTGCAAGATACAATGCTTTGTGAAAGCAGTGGAAGGTGATGAAATAGCTATCTGCTTTGTTAAAGACTTTGGAGGTCACTGTGGAGCCAACAGGACACTATGGGTGGATCTTAAACGGAGGAGTCAAATCTGACAATTTAAGCTTCAGGGGACAGACCATAGGTATAGAAATTTTGTAGTTCTTATCTAAAAGGCTGTTTTTCTTTTCCAACTTTTCCAATATGAAGGCAGAAAATACTCAAAGTTGAATATGAAGATGTGAGACCAGGGTGGTCAAAAACAGAATGAGTGTTGTATGAGGAAGATGGGGGGCAAGATGGTTGTGACTAAAGTTATGAAGACAGCTGTAGCTGTTAACTTTCCGTTTAAGAAGATAGCATGCCAGTAACACTCTTACTGAGAGAAATGTCAGCAGTTTACAGATCGATAACCTAGCATACAAAGAGAAATGCAGGCCTAAAATCATTAGCTGGTTATTAGCGTTTGTTTTGTGAGCAAATTCTACCTCTGCCATTTCATAGGCCCCGGCAAGAGAAGAAATAGGAAAGAAACTTCTGGGAGGACAAAACATCCAGATAGTCAGCAGACTCTCCATTGTGATCTGTGTCTCCTCTCCCAATGCTATGGCCATAGAAGACATCAGCCGAGAACAATCCTTTATTCACATGGACCGTCATGTGGAAATGCCAACTTCTCTTGCACACCAGCCTCAGAGAAGACTTGAGGATATGGAAGGGAAAATTCTGACTTTGTTAACAAGATAAAAAAAGAGAGTTCTCCACTGAGTGTTTGCTTACTTGGGCTTGAAGTTAAAGGAAGGGCACGACTCTGATTGGAAAAGAATTTGCTAAGTTTCCAGAACCAATAGGCTTTTCAGTCCTCAGGTCGTCCAGAACCTACTTCATAACCTGATGTCTAGGTGCGTTCTAGACTTTCTTTTTAAGTTTTAAGCTCTGTGGGACTTGAGCCCCACAGTTGCAGTAATCCTTGGTTTTCTGCCTTAGTCTCCCTTCTTTGCAGGAAAAGGTGGCTTTCCTAGCTGAACTCACAAAGATTCCCTCTCTTTAATGTAAATCCAGAATGTGTGGCACCTGGATATTTCACAGGTTCTAAAATCTCAAATTCCTGGTTCCACTTCTTAAAATCAAGTAACTTAATTTTTCTTTAAGTTAGTTTTTCTTATTATTTAATTTTATGTGTATGGGTGTTTTGATTGCATCTAGGTCTGTATACCATGCGTGTGCCTGGTACCCGTGAAGATGAGAAGATGGTATTAGATTCTGTGGAACTGGAGTTACAGTTTTGACTACCATGTGAGTGGTAGGAATTGTACCGGGGTCCTCTGGAAGAGCAGCCAGTGTTCTTAACTGCTAGGCCATTTTTAGCCCCAAATTTAACATTTTTGTATCTTAGTTTCCTTGGGTGTAAGTGGGATATCATCTCAGTGGTATCACCTCAAGGTTGTTTTGTAGAGCCAGCAGTACTACAAACACTAATATTAATACACAGTAAATACTCAATTGTGTTATAGATGATTGCTTTACTTCATTGTGTAACTCACTTCCTCAAAAAGGAGGCACCATCCAGCTTATGATGAATTCTTACTTTAGGGAAATCCAGGTTCCTACCATATTTTATTTAAGGTATTTGTTTAATTATGTCTATGGAAATGCATGTTTTTCTACGTTTTCACCATTAACCTCCATGGCTTTGATGTTTTCTTCTTGCCTTTGTATAGGACTAAAAGACAGAAACTGGGATTGTCTTTTCACCTGGTGTTTCTCAGAGTATGCATCTCCAAGGGCCAGAACCATCTTCTACTGTGTCTGCAATAAACAGTTATGTATTTCTGTCAGTGTTTTCTTGGTTCATCTCTCAGTCCAGTGAGTAGCTGTTATTAATTGTGTGCACCACAAACATTGCAACCTATTAGAATAAACTCTTCAAACTCTAGATTCTTACTGCTGCTTTCAAAGACACTCGTTTCTTGGTCTCGTTTCTTGAAGAGCAGTGAGCAAGACAGAAGCATGGAGCGAAGGAACCACAGCGGGCGAGTGAGTGAGTTTGTGTTGTTGGGTTTCCCAGCGCCTGCACCACTGAGGGCACTCCTGTTTTCCCTTTCTCTGCTGGCCTATGTGTTGGTGCTGACTGAAAACGCACTCATCATTACAGCAATTAGAAATCACCCCACCCTCCACAAACCCATGTATTTTTTCTTGGCTAATATGTCATTCCTGGAGATTTGGTACGTCACTGTTACAATTCCTAAGATGCTTGCTGGCTTCCTTGGTTCCAAACAGAACCATGGACAGCTGATCTCCTTCGAGGGCTGCATGACACAGCTCTACTTTTTCCTGGGCTTGGGCTGCACTGAGTGTGTCCTTCTTGCTGTTATGGCCTATGACCGTTACGTGGCTATCTGTCATCCCCTCCACTACCCTGTCATTGTCAGTAGCCGGCTGTGTGTGCAGATGGCAGCTGGATCCTGGGCTGGAGGCTTTGGCATCTCCATGGTGAAAGTTTTCCTAATTTCTCGTCTGTCCTACTGTGGCCCCAACACCATCAACCACTTTTTCTGTGATGTTTCTCCATTGCTCAACCTCTCATGCACTGACATGTCCACAGCAGAGCTTACAGACTTTATCCTGGCTATCTTTATTTTGCTGGGGCCGCTCTTTGTCACTGGAGCCTCCTACATGGCCATCACCGGTGCTGTGATGCACATCCCCTCAGCCGCTGGCCGCCATAAAGCCTTTTCAACATGTGCCTCCCACCTCACTGTTGTCATCATCTTCTATGCGGCCAGCATCTTCATCTATGCCAGGCCTAAGGCGCTCTCAGCTTTTGACACTAACAAGCTGGTCTCTGTACTCTACGCCGTCATTGTACCATTGCTCAATCCCATCATTTACTGCTTGCGCAACCAAGAGGTCAAAAGAGCCCTACGCCGGACTCTGCACCTATACCAGGGTCAGGAGGCCAAGAAATCTGGCAGTGATAGTTAGGGAGGAGTTCAAAAGTCAGATAAAACTTGAGTTTGGCTTCTTTTCTTTTCTTTTCTTTTCTTTTCTTTTCTTTTCTTTTCTTTTCTTTTCTTTTCTTTTTTTTTTTCTTTCTTTTCTTTATGTCTAAATTAGGGGGATTAACTTAGGAGTCAGAGTTTCTAGTTCCTGAAACTAGTCCAGAAAAAGGAAGAGACATTGATTCCAAGGAAGTGTCTGGATTTCTGCAGGCTAGGGCTTGGGTTTATAGGGTAAGGCCTGGGCCCGTATTGTGTACACTGTTGCAGTTCGTGCAAATCAAGTCCCCGTTAATGGAAACATGGGGTATAAGAAGGAAAAGACTCAGGCTAATAACCAGTCTGTGAAATGACAGAGGCCCAGAAGGTAGATATTCTGGTGTGAGTTTCAAAGGAAGGACATAAGAAACTAAGACTTTTAAACAGATTTTAACAGATTTTCATGTGTTCCAGGTGGCCATTGATTTCGCTAAGTAGCAAAAGGATCCTCTGAACTTGGAGCCTCCTGTCTCCTCTGAAGTGCTAGGATTTGCAGGTGTATGCACTGGGGAGTGAGCCAAGGGTGTTTGCTATGTAGGCACTCTACTAACTGATCTACACCACAGCCCAAACTATGAATTTTTGTGTTGGTGGTTTACTATCTCTTGGACCACAGTGGGTCTTGACTTCCTTTCCATATTTATGGATGTCATTGAATTAGTGGTTGAGTATAGTTGATTTCTTGATCTTCTTCAGCCTTGATTATATGATAAGGTTTATGGAGACAAGTTCACATTTTGTTGTCATAGTGCAGAACACCATCTAGTACATAATTGCTATGGATACACATAATAAATCAATATAGCATTGGGCCATGTAAGCAAGGCATTTATATGAAACACATAACTGTGTTCAGCAGGGTCAGAGATCCCTCAAACTTTACTAGGACACAGGGAGGTGCAAATTATTTCAGTCTTGCTTGAAATAAATTGGGAAATATGTAACACAAGCCTTGTAATATTAAAAAGATTTGAATATATATATTGAATATATATATATATTCTTACTTATAATGAAATGATTAAAATATATTTAACATTTACAAATAAGGGCATTATTTAAGCAAGTTAAAACACTGAGTGGGATTTTTGAGACAATGAAGCAACATAATCTAAATAGCATTAATGACTCAACAATTTTTAATTTAGTAGATGAAACTATTAGGTTATAAACAGTATCAAACATCTGCTTAACTTCTATTTTGTCTTAAATATGACTAGAAGGAATTTGATTACAATGTCAGTGGACCTCCTTTTCTTATAAATACTTGCTCAGCAACGTTTTATGGCCAACATATTTATGTAAGTACCTTTTCTTAGCTGTTAATAAATGTCACATTATCCATCTGGGCAGAGATAGCGAGAGGGTAGTCAGTAGCCTCATTCTACTTTTCCCAAGAGCCAGAAACCTGAAGACAATAAAGCTTTTGTTTTATCATGTCCTTCAGTGTCACTGCCTTTTTAGAGTTGTTTCTTATCTAATAAGACTTGTCAAAACATTATCAGAATGTATAGTTTCAGGTGGAGTCTTACTAGTTTTGTCATGCTGATCTTGAACTGCTGGCCTCAAGCAATCCTCCTGCCTGAGTTCCCTAAGTAGCTAGAAATACAGGCATTTGCACTGCACCTGACAGTATTGCATGCTATTTGCTAGTCTACATTGATGAAGCATTTTAACATTCTCCCTCCCCCCCATATATAGTTTAACTATATATGTGTGTATATATATATATATATATATATATATATATATATATATATATATATATATATATATATATAAAATGTTTATATATATGATCTGCAAGGCAAGTGTCCTCCTGTGGACATCATAATTTTAGTTGTTACATATATTTATTTTTATAGGTTAGTTCCAGTAATAGGAAGAGAAAATAAAATGTTGATTTCCTCATCATATTTTCTTATTTTCAATATTTTTATACTAAATGCATTTTTAAATGTAAAGAAACATATGTAATGTTCACTTCAAAATCTGAAGCGAAAGACTTCAGGGTTGGAAGTGTTTAGTGTGGTGCCCTTCATATGACCATCTGTCACTAAGTAATGAGTGTGAGGATATGAACTATGCGAACTATAAGGTTGAGAACTTTGTTGCTTTGGGCTGAATTTTTCTAGGCACATAACCCTCGTGGCTCACGTTGAATTTGAGGTCAATAAAACCTCTTAATATGTTTTCAAACTAAGTATTAGTTATCTGACTTTTTCCATGCTCCATTGAGGTAACAGGTTTTTCTCTTTAAACATAAGCATATCTATTAATTTTATCTCTTTTCCATTTGATTCTGCCTGTTTAAGCCCATCTTTATATTCTATCAGTCTTTCAAACCTTTTCACAGATAATATGGCCCAATAATTCCCTTTGTTGTGAGGGGTCACTGGTTTCTTGCAATAGCTTAGGATCTACTTGAGCCATTCATATACAGGGATTATCCATGGTGATGGAGGCAGTGGATCAATACAGGCAAGCAAAGACTATCATTAAACATTGAACAGGGTCAGGAAATATCCTCTGAACCTTCCTGGATATAAAAGGAATATTTAATGTGACAGTTACTATGCAAGTCTAAAAATCCCATTTGTCTTCATTAAAAATGCCTAGAATTATGAAATACAGCTAAAGACTGAAAATAGCAGATCAGGGAAGGGGGAGACAAGACTACTATATGGAATATGATATTTTGAAACAAAAGTGTACATAGGAATTTAGATGGTAGGATCTGAGTAGTCAATGGTAACATTACAGTGTTTATTTCTGAGTTTTTGATGTATTACACAAAATGGAAGATGATTACATTAGGGGAAAGCAGACATTGTTATGTGGGAAACATTATAGCTTCTTTGTGACCTTTCTGCAATTCTAACATTTTTCAAAATGTAAGAAAATTTAAAAGTTATTAGTTTTCTAAAACGAAATCTGATTGGCTTCAGTGGCTTCCAGAAGACAAAGTGACCTGCTCTTTCCTTTATAGCAGAGATATGTACACTCAGCACTATAGTTTCATGAAGATCTTTACTTTGAGTTTTATTGGAAATTTCCACTCTCCTGACATTCATCCATGGCTATTGATTTAATCTAACTAATTCATAAGGAAATAGTTAAAGAATGATCCACACCGAGTTACTGCTTTATATATTTACCACTTTAACAAATCGCATTGGCTTTTTTAGACACCACAGGCAGTTCTGGCAAGCCTGAGCAGACAGCTCTGTGAGTGTAGGGAACAAGGTCTGTAGGCCAGAGGCCTTCATTTTTTTTCCTTAGACTCATTGCTCATGACAAAATTGCCTTCTCTCATTTTCATTTCCACAGCTGCATTTTATGAAGACCAGTAGGGCTAGGATTGCAGCTTAGAGTGGGTTACTTCTGGCTACCTGCGAGATGGGGTTCCAATCCCAGGATTACAGGAAAACAGGAGTGAAGGCTATTGAACTTGCTTTATGTACTTTCCAGTAAATATGAGTAGAAGAAGAGGAAGAAGGGGGAGGAGGAAAAACAGAAGGGGAAGAGGATGAGGAGAAAGGAAGGTGTAAGAAAAAGACAAGAAGGGAAGTAGCAGGCCTAGACTCCTTCACCAAATTCCAGTTAGTTGCACACAGAAAGAATGACCCAGATTCTCAGGGACTGACAGAGGTTTTCTAGGATTCCTCTGTTTTCCAGATCTCTGCCTCATAATACATTATTTTACTTAGGATTGCATAAGTTTTCAAAGAACTTGATCATAGCTTTAACGTTTTTATTTTGAAGAACTGAATTCAGTCTTTAGAATGAACAAATTCATACTGTGATACACGTTTTCATTCTAAGTGTAACTCGGTTCTCATTGGCCAACTTTTCCTCATTCATCCTTTCTCCATGCTCTCCTCAGTCTCTGGTAGCCACTGTTTTATTCTCAATTTTGATTAGATGAAACTTTTCAGATTTCACATGCAAGTAATATTCTAGTATGTATATTTGAATAACACTAGGGAAAAGAACATATCCATGAAGGTCTGCACACACACACACACACACACACACACACACACACTCAGACATTACAGAATGTACACATGTATCATTATTCCACATAGTGCCATATACATGTAAAATTTGCATGTGTCAATTAGAGAATTAATAGAAAAATAAAACACAGATATAACATTATTGTAAGAAATACATAAACAAAAACATAAGCAAACAAATGAACGTACTGTTTCATGAACCTAGTTAAGATTCTTTTAGAGGCTTTTGTAATGTAGTATCACATCAACTTGCATATAAGAAAATATGGCCATGCCTACAGGTAGAGATACAGTTCAGGTGTAAACAGAAATCTATAAATGGGTAGAGCCTCAGTTTTTCTGACCATGTCTCTGAGTTTAATGTTCTATAGTCTCAGTTAGTGAAGTCCAGTGGTACCAACCTTTTCAGAACTAATACCAACCACCATGTATCCCTAGATAAAGGATGTGAATGGAGGAGGAAGAAGGAGAGACTAGGCCCACATTCCACCAAATTCTTACTAATCTAGCATTCTCAGGGATTTGATTAATCTTCTATAGGTTTCTCACTTCTCCACTCACTGTCCACGGCTCCTATCAGGTGCCTTTGACTCCTAGACTGCAACTTCCGGGCCTTCATTCTTACAAGAGTTCTAGCACTGGGGTTTAGAATTGGGATTACTTGAGACACAACTCATAGCAGAGATTGTCAGCTCATCAGGCTGCAGCACCTGACAGAAGTTAACACTTTCTCCTCAGCACACAGAACCCACATTACAGAAATCCATTCAGTGACTGAAATTGTTCAAGGCAAAGGGCATGGACTCTAGTCCCTGTAGAGACTAAATTACTGTCATCTCTTGTATATTGTGATAATTCCATAGTCTTTGCTGTGCTAGTGTCTAAACTAAAACCTTTCTCAACTTTCTGCTGATCAAATCCTGGCCAAGCTTTGCATCCTGGTACAGACAAGAGTTAACATTTGTGTGATTAACACAAAGACGTTTTAGAGCTGTTTTTCTGTTATTGTTTGAAATTTTTTCCCTACGTGTTCTTAGTTGACTCTGCTTCTTCCAGCTTTGCTGAAGTATGGTTGTCAAGTAAAAACTGTTTAAGATGTATTCCATGATTTAGTATATGCATATATTCTGAAATGATGACCCAAATCAAGCTAATTAGTATAGTTGTCACCTTGCATATTTGCACTGTGAGTGTGTCTCACAAAAAGCAAATTTCAATTATACATTAAATTATTATAAACTGAAGTCATCATGCTATGCATTCAATCCTAAGAAATTATTCATCTCAGAATTGAAAAAAAAATCCACCCTTGGACTAATATTTTCTTTTTCTTTCTGATGCTCCCAGGAATAACAAACACTATTCTACTTTCTATTCGTGAGCTCCAATTTTACAGAAAGTTTTTTACATGTAGTTAAGATCAGACAGTATTTATATTAGCTATTCTGGTTTATCTCAGTAGGCATAGTAGGCCTCTGGCTAATTGATGTATTGTGAATAACAGAATATCCTTTTAAAGACTAAATAATGCTAAAGAAGCAGATATGGCTCCATGGACAAGAGCACTTATTTCACTTACAGAGGACCATGGGTCAGTTCTGACATCTTATAATCTTTGTAATTCCAATTCCAGGGAATCCAGTGCCCTCCTCTGACCTCCAGGGGCACTAGGTATGCATGTGCTCCACATACATACACACATACGTACATTCATACATGGAGACAAAATACTTCTACACATAAACAGTAAAATGAATAAATCTAAAAAATAAATAATGTTCTATTGCACAGATAAAACCACAATTCCTTTATAAATTTGTTCATATTTGCTTACCTTCACTGATATTTTCTTAAATATTTTTTTAGTTTTTACTTCATTTATGTCTGATTTAGTCTTTATTTATTTATTTATTTATATTTATTTATTTCTACTGATTTAAATTTAGGTTATTCTATTCTTTCTAGGTTCTTGATTCAGAGTTGTAAGTTCTATGATTTTTATCCACACAATATTCATAAATAGAAATAAATGATCCAAATTTAAACAGAACTTGATAAGTAGATTGAGGTTCAGCTCCTCATGTTCTTTGCAAAGCACACCAAGTTTACCCAGAGCCAGGGCAGGGTGATCTGAGTTTGTCCTTGGGGAGAAGGCAGGAGAGAAAGTAATATAAGCAAGTGCTGAATGTATTATCTGGTCTCTTCTTCTTGTCTTGAAGTTGCTGTAATTACCATGCAGACAAAGAACCCGACTGATTCTCTCAGGAGTGTAAGATTCCACAGACCAGCTCACTTTCTCATATTCAGTTTAGATGTCTTAAGAAGTTTCCATTCTCAGAGTGAAGAAAGTAGATGATGGCTAGTGGCTGGTGATAGCAAAAGAGATTGATGGGTCCAGAATAAGGTTCCCAGGAAGATTAGGAGAGACTCATCAGTTACAGTTGCATTCTCCAAGAGAAAGGGTATTTGGGGCACACAAAATGGGTAAAGAAGAGGCAATACATCTACTTAAAGTTGGGTAATTATGACAAATCTGCACCTTGTAGCTGTTAGAACACACACAAATACATACACACACATGAGAGAGAGAGGGGGGGTTTGCTCCAGAGGAGGTCAGTGAGTGCTGGTGTCCCTTAGAACAGAAATATTAAGAGCCATAAAAAGATCAGAATAAAAGGGCAATTCTCCCTTAGGGTGTGATAAGAGACCAGAGCTAAGTGTCTTTGCTTCTAAGCAAGGATCGCAGATGAGATGATTTTGCATTCCTTTAGGCTTCACACTAGAACAAATTGTATTGCTGGAATAAAAAAAAAAATCACCAAAAAGTAAGTCAGGAAAAAGCCACGAATGATTCAAAGGTTTTTCACAGATATTGTAATTCAATTTTCTAACAAGTCATGACTATGTTATTCCTTGGATTTTAATAGAGAAAGAGAAGGAATGACTGTAGGATGTATGAGTACACAGGACTGAAAACATGCTCACGATTATGATTGAGTAAGCATAACTCGATGACATTCAATACTAACAGGGATGACTATAAATAGAGTTTATGTTAAATGCCTCCTATGCACTGTTTCATTCGATTCTCACATCTCGGGTCAGTTAGATATGTGCTTTTATGAATTTTTACTTTATAGGAGAGGAATTGTGAGAGCATACTTGATGAATGATGCAGAACACAGCTACTAGATATTGTAAAGAAGAAACCTTGCCCTGAGTACAAAGCCTGTGCTCTTAAATGCATGTAGAGGTGAGTATGAGGTAGAGTGTGTGGCCTGTGACAGAAGTGTAGATTGTTATTCATGGGCTGGGAACATTTATGTTGATGTTTCTTCTTACTGGGGCTAGGTCATGGAAAAGGCTTTTCTCTGATGCCAGACGTGAAAAGCACTTTGCTAATATTGATGGGTTAAAGTCTCCCTACTAGTCAGTCATAGAGATGAAATTATAGATAGGAATCTGTATATTCCTACTCAAGCAAATACTACTATGTGATGCCAGTTTGGAACAAGAGGATAATCCTAGTGATAAATTCGAGCATTTCATCCTTCAAGACTGTAAAGAGCTGTTTCCATGAGATCTCTGGTCTGTGGACATAGTATGATTGGTAATCCTATTACTTTTTCCATGTCAACAGAACATGGAAGCTAGGAGTTTGACAGAAAGCATAGCAATAATCTAGAATCCTAAATTTTCAGGATAGTTGAGATATTTATCAAAATTAATAAGAATCTAGTTCAGCTCATACAGAGACACAAAGAAGTGGCCTTCCAGATTCATAAGATTCACTGTCCTTTTATTTAGTTTATGTGTCCTCATCTTTCTAAAATATGGCTAAAGACAATGCTTAATATTTTGAAACAGTGGTGTAATGGACAAAGCAACCATGGCTCAGTTATAATGCTCTATCATCACAGTTATGCTTGAAATAAGCTTATCCTCATGAGTACAGTCTCTGGATGTGAAGATGTTATTGAAAGTGCAAGTCAAGGATGTGCAGTCTGATAAGATATTTATCTCATTTCCAAAGGATCATAAAATTGTTAGTGATTCATTAATATACCCACTAATCCATATTCAATTACTATTCATGGATTTGACAGCTTCTCTTCTAGACATTCAGTTCAAAGTCACAAAGAACAGGTCTTGAAGTTTGGAAGATTGCAGTGTGGAGGAGAAAGACCCATGCATTGGGAGGGTGGTGTGTTGATGAATCCCTTGGTGTCTGTCTCTGTCTCTGTCTCTGTCTCTTTCTTTGTCTCTTTATCTTTCTCTG
Organism: Cricetomys ansorgei; assembly: GCA_026225945.1. Lineage (NCBI taxonomy): Eukaryota > Metazoa > Chordata > Mammalia > Rodentia > Nesomyidae > Cricetomys > Cricetomys ansorgei. The sequence continues at coordinate 1,216,926 of JAMJFZ010000597.1, read as the reverse complement.
TCTCTGTCTCTGTCTGTCTCTCTGACTCTCTCTCTCTGATGCTTCCTGGGATTTAGGTTGGGACTAGAGGTTGCATTGGAGATGTATGAACCAGGATTAGACCCTCCATGGTCACTTACTTTCTGCATGTTGAATTGTGGTTATCTGTAACAGTTTCTGTCTTCCAAGTAAGAAGAAGATTCTTTGATGAGGTGTGAGAGCTGTACTTAACTGGCTTGGCTGTATATATAAGCTTCATGATCAGCAGCCCTGAGAGTGTGGGAAACACGGAAGCAGGCAAGATTCTGGTTAACTCACCAGGATGAGCTAGTGTGTGGGTAGTGGCAGAGGTGAAATTTTGGTTCTGGAAACTTTTCTAAAAAAAAATACTGATGAAAATTGTCTCAGCATTTGAAGATGAGAATCTTTATTATTATAAATTATATTGTGAATTTTATTCAAAGGAAGAGTGAGTTACCAACTCATTTTTCTGTCTAATGTCCTAGACATTGCCAAGACATTGTTACTACAGAAGACTTCAGCATCTCCCCAGTACATTTGACCATGCTGGACATGAACATCACTCTGGTCAGTGAGTTTATCCTGGTGGGCTTCCCTACAGCTCCTTGGTTACAGGTCCTCTTATTTTTCCTTTTCCTTGTGGTCTATATGTTGATTATAGCAGAGAATCTTGTAATTATATTCACTGTCTGGGCCACTGGCTCACTCCACAAGCCCATGTACTATTTCCTAAGTAGTATGTCCTTTCTCGAGATCTGGTATGTCTCTGTCACAGTCCCCAAGATGTTAGATGGATTCCTCCTGCAGAGAAGGCACATCTCTTTCACAGGATGCATGACCCAGCTCTACTTCTTTGTCTCACTTGCCTGCACAGAGTGTGTGCTCCTGGCAGCCATGGCCTATGACCGCTATGTGGCCATCTGCCATCCTCTTCGATATCCAGTCATCATGACCACAGTTTACTGTATGCAGCTGATGGCTCTTTCATACTTTAGTGGTTTCATGGTCTCTGTCGTCAAAGTCTATTTCATCTCACACGTTGCTTTCTGTGGTTCCAATGTCATGAACCACTTTTTCTGTGATATCTCACCAATCCTCAAATTGGCATGCAGAGATATGTCCACAGCTGAGTTAGTGGACTTCGCTTTGGCTATTGTCATCCTCGTCTTCCCTCTTATCACCACTGTCCTCTCCTATGTCTACATAGTGTCCACCATTCTGCGCATACCCTCTACCCAGGGAAGGAAGAAGGCCTTCTCTACCTGTGCCTCCCACCTCACTGTGGTCATAATTTATTACACAGCCATGATTTTCATGTATGTCCGGCCAAGAGCTATAGCATCTTTCAATTCCAACAAGCTCATCTCAGCTGTGTATGCGGTTCTCACACCTATGCTGAACCCTTTCATCTACTGCCTAAGGAACCAGGAAGTCAAGGATGCTATCAAGAAGACCTTGGGAGGTGGCCAGTGCTTCTTGCTCAGCTGATCTCCTTGCCTTGATAAAGAGACATTGCCCATGTAATTTGTGAAAAATTATCACAGTCCTTTTATTAATAGCTTCATTTCACAAACTTTGATTTGTAAAGAAATCATATCCCAGAACAAGAAAAATAATAAAATAAATAAATGAATTACCTAATCATTGTCACTTCAACCATGAGCTCGTATTAACAACTCTGGATATTTATAGCATCTTGAAATGAGGTAATGCTAATAGACATATAACATATAGAAACTGTTCTTAGCATTTTACTCAAATTAATTTTTTTATTCTCACAGTACTTTATGGTCAGATGGCTCATATTGCAAATTGAAAAATGAAATATAATGAAACTAAATTAATATCAGAGCCTTTGCCTGAGTCCAGAAAATCTGGCTCCAAAGTGCATTCTATCAGGGTTTTTCTTCATCTCTAATGCTGTGATAATAGCTCTGGAGGACATTAGCTACCAAACTTTGATTTTTAGAAGGAAAAATACAATCTAATAAGTAATATGGATATGTACTATACATCTTATAATATATCCGTCTCTATATAGATATGATCATAGCTGATAACAGTGCTGTATTGACTTTAGTGTTTGTAACTGAACTGGGTTAATGACAACGGAATCCTGTTGGTTTAAATAATTATGTTTATCATTTTATAATAGTCTTCTATGCTTAGCTTTCTTTTTCAAATGTTACAACTCATTTTTATTTATAGAGGTGAGCTAAATTACTTCATATTTAAAAAGTTGACATTCCTGAAGCTTCTATCAAGTTGGCCATAGTTGCTGATATGATGCAGGAGAAAGGTGAATTGGCTATTCAAATTTGGCTATAGTACATTTTCACCATATGTGACAGGTTCTCAGTTGTCAGTTTATGCTTGGCATCTCCACCATAGTACAAGTGCCTCTAAAGATGAAAGTAACTCCTTCGTCTGTGTCTCTACAATACCTGCCACGGGACTTCCTTCTTACAATTCATTCATACTGTTCTCAGACAATATATCCCAACCGCAGTTTCCCTTTCCTCCCTTCTCGAAGGCCGTCCTGGGACATCAGCTGAATAGAAGGTACAATAAGACTAGGCACAAACCCTCATGTTGAGGCTGGGAGAGGCAATCCCATGGGAGGAAAAGGGTCCCAAGAAGAGTCGGGAGACACCCCTCACACACTCCCACTGTTAGGAGTCCTGTAAGAACTCTAAGCTAAATAATATTAGCATATATCTTGCCATGTGATAAGCCCATGTGTTGTTTCTTACTATTTCTCCCTTCGGACTTCCATTTTTGGCTTTTGAGCTTCTTTTTAGAAGACTTTATTGCCAGGGTGGAAAGTGGAATTGATCAGGTGGACTGGATCACTTCATTTTCTTGGCTTCTGGTTTCATTTGACTTTGCTAGAGAGAAGTGCCGGCAGTAAAAGGATAATGAAGGAGAGAGGGAGGGAGAGAGAGGGAGAGAGAGAGAGAGAGAGAGGTGGGGAAGAATGAATTTAGGAGCTTCTTCACTGTTTTACACGACCCTATGAATTGTAACAATCCCATTTGGGTTGTTTTCTTTAGAGTAAACAGACTGTATTGTAAGGTTTGTGGAAGAATTTTCCAATTTTTCTAAATATGTTGTTTAAATTGCTTCTAATCCAATCACCAAGTGTCACTATCTCCTAGTATGAAACACATTTTTAAATTACCCCATTGGGAATTGAAGAAATGGAAAAATATTAGGAGAATGGATGAATATTCTAGGCCAATATTTAGCTAAATGCTAAAGACTCTGGGACTGGGGACGTCACAGTTGGTAGAGTGCTGGCTATACAAGTATGAGGGCCTGAGTTCGAGCCCTAGTACCCATGTAAAAAGTTTGGTCATGGTGGTGTTGTGGAAGTTTATTTTTACATGCGTTTAAAATAATTATTTTTGTGCACTGTTGGAAAAAGGCCTTGTCGTGTATTGTCTGCAGGTATTGGATTTATGTGGGGGAAGTTGATTGCTTATGATCTGCACCTGAGAAGTTCTGAATCAATAAAAACACCTGAGCTCAGAAGCGTGAGGTCCCACTGTCTAGTATAGACCTGGTCATGATGGTAGTTCTCTCTGCTGAGGTCTGGCAGGGTTTGCTATGATTATGCCTCTTTGTCTCCCTTGCTGAGCCACCACAGCGCAAACTACTACATGGTGGTACATGTTTGTAATTTCAGTGGTGGTGTTGGGGTGAAGATAGATTGATTCCTGGGGCTTGTTGGTCAGACAACCTAGCCAAACTGATAAGCTGTAGGTTGTTTTTCCTCAAAAAAAGATTTTTTTTCTCAAAATACAAAGTGAATGAATGACTTCTTGAATGACACTCAAGATTATCCTTCAGCATCCACATGCATGAGTGCACATGTGTATTCATGCATGCATGTGCATACATACACACACACAACACACACACATACACACACATACACTATTCATTCATACACAAAGACTTTGAAGTTACCCATTGCTAGCTCTGTGACCTTCATAGGTCATTAGAATTTTAGTTTCCTTACCTGTAAAATGTATATCATAATATCTACATTCAAAATTGGCATAATGATTAAAATAAAATGTATATATGTAGAAATCATCATGGTGCTTGGCATACATTCTTCTAAGTTATTCAATGAAGACCAAGGTAAATCTGAATGTTTCAAAAATATTTTTAGGAATCAGATCTTGGGTGTTCTGTGAGGCCTTCTCTTTTCTCCCAGTACCCAGATTGTGATAATTGATACTGTTCCTGTCAATAAGAAATTCTTGCTACCTGTGCTTAACTTACATTTAATCTAAGAATACACACACACACACACACACACACACACACACACACACACACACACACACACATATATATATATATATATATATATATATATATATATATATATATATGTATAATCACTCTACCTTATGGCTAGCAATTTTGATGTGCTCATGAGTTCTCATTCTTGATTATAAATTTTTTATACACATGTTTGTGGCTCAGTTCCCCAAATTAATCCTGATTAATATGACTTCAATTGTGGTGAATCATTCCCTGTCTTAATATATATTTTTAGTCTTAGCCACTGAGTCTGTACCTTCCAAAATGTCTAGCATATCTCCAATTTTAAAATGATTTAAATTCCACAAATGTTTAAATTTTTAGTTTTATGACTAAAGTAAATCTCTTGGATTTTTCATATCCATTTCAACAGTTTTCATAGATTGAAGTTAGAAAGTCTAAATTAGTTCTAATTCTTTCACTTATCTTAAAACACTTTCTGAGAGCTTTTACTATTATGTTTTAATTTTAACTTAAAACTATAATTATAAGAATTTATAGGGTACAATAGACTTGATAGGATTACAATGTGGAATAATGAAGGCATATCTAATACCTTACTTGTATTTTTGTCATGAATGAAAACACAGTCTAACATTTCAACAATTTTGAAGTACACGGTGAATTTCTACCCTTTGATGTTATCACTGATCTGAACAATAAATCCCTAAAACTTATCCTTCCACCAAGTCAGTATTTAGAAGGAGAAGATCTTGTCATATGTGATATCATGGAAGGATATTGGAGATATTATGCTAAATAAAATAAGCCAAACCCAGGAAGACAAATGCTTCATGATATTGAGTGTATGTGGAATCTATCTGAGATATTGACTCACACACAGATTGCATGCAGCGGGAGGCAGGGTGTGGGGCATTCCTTACCTGATATGGATTAGGGCAGCTTCTACTTCATTGACCATTCATAGAAAACTGCAATTTTCTCTGCTATGGCTGAGACAAGAAAATTCTGGTTTAGAAAGTTGTCTCTGACATTTAACCCCGAGAATTCTACTGCAGTTTTCATGGAAATCTTACAAGTATTAAATTCTCATTTTGCTTAAGTGAATTAGGCTAAATGCCACTATTATAATATTGATGGTAGAGACACCGTAAGATAATTATCATTTGTTTTGAACCTCCATTTTCTTATTATAAAACAGAAAATACAATACTCTTTTACAGAGCATTAAATTAGATAATACAGATCTGAGGACTTTACCATGGGTTAGGCCTGTGGAATCCAATGTTAGTCTCAGTTTCTTATAAATGACTTCTATGATGGAATCACTGATGTTCTTATGGCGTTGTCATTGGGAAGATCATACATTTTAAGCAGAGACTATATTAATCATCTCATTGGCTAAAGACTGTTATGGCAAATAAATCCCAACTCTAGTACTTCAAGGGTCTCTGAAATATATGGAATAACCTATTTTGGCAATGTTTCAGTTATTAATAACTGTAGTAAGCCTAAGAAAGGTAAGATGGGAAATCAGCTATTTGTAAGCATACATAGAACAATATCATGTACACTCAACATTAAAAGAATAAAACAACCAGTTATAGTAGTCCATTTTTTTGTTGAAATTTTAAATTTTTTACTTGGTATAAAATAAAGGCTTTTGATTGAAAGAATAAACTGACATGCTATTTATATTTTTATGAAAATAAATTCACATCTTTCTTCTTAGTTATGAAGTTAGCACAGAAAATGTTTACATGACTGTTGTATTGATCACACCAAATTTTATCAGCCAAATTTTCCCTAGTCTTATTTCTAATAAAAGAGCATATAACAGACAGAAAAAATAATCAAATCATATGTAATAACATTCAGCTTTTGTCATTTAACTTGTTGTTCTCAAAGAGATTAAGGTTAAAGGCTAAGATACATTTTGTCATACATTTTTGAGGATCTGTGTCCTCAACCTATTAATTGATGGCCAGGTCTGGATCATCTCTGACCAGGTCTAGGCCATATCTAACACATAAAACCATTTCCAGTTCAAGTGCCCTAATATCCAGACTCTGAAAACCTGAACATTTTCCTTGTTCTTTTTCTTTGATTCAAACTCTAATCATAGCTGTCTGTCTAGGTCCTGCATGCTGGAAATAACAGGAGAGATAGAGTGAAGTTTGCAAACTAATCAGATCATAAATACTCTAAGGTATCAGTTCCATATGTGCTTTGTCCTGTTTCCTACTATCCTTTGCTCTGGATTCCTCTTGGATCTCCAAGAATGGATATTCCTGTTTCCAAGCTTCCAAAAGGAATATTCAAGATTTTTTAAAGATAAGAGGCCCAACATCAGACTACACAGAAGACAGAACTGTGAAACCTGTGAAATTTGCTTTAGTCCCAATGCCCACTTTTCTAGCTCTGTATGCAATTACTTATTTTTAATGCTGAGATGAAGGGAGTAGACATAAAGTTTTGTTTCTCTCTAGACATTATTAATATGGATCAAAACTACTATGGAATTGTTTTGTCTGTGCTTTGATCCCATCATATGCATCCTCTTTCAAGTAATATTATCACATTAAAGAGATATAATTATTTTATCACCAAGAGCAAGGAAAATGAAGGCTTGGGACTTAGGTTCTGCCTGGGTGAGACAGTGGGAGGAGTCAACAAAGTGACAAGGGATTTCTGGCAAAGAAACATGTCAAGAGTGGGAGAGCAAGAGTGAGAGAGGGCTGGGGAATGCAGTGAACAGAGAAGGAGAAAATTCATGAACAACAGAACATCTCTCGCATCCTGGACTCTAGGGGTATCAAAAAAGACAAGCAGTAAGAACAAATACTGGATTTAAGTTTTTCTCATATATGAAAATTAAAGTGGGGTTTCATTTGACTTGGATCAACAATAGAATGAGCTATCATTTCCTTGGACTCCAGACGCTATACTCTTTCTTAGGAGAATAAAAGCTGTGGAACTCTCGGGCTCCAGCGAGCAGCAAGTTTCCAGGATCTAGAACAGACTATTCCAAAGCTCTTGCTTTATTTCTCTTCCTTTTTGATCACCTTTTATTTTTGAACCCCATTCAGATGTAAAGACCAAGATTCATATATGATAAAGTTTTTGTTCTCGAGGACATCCATCCATCAGTCTGGTAAGTAGACAACAAAACCAGACTCAAACTAGATGTCCTGATTCACTAGGGAAGCAACGGGAAAAATCAATGAAATGCAATTTAGTGAGATATATGATGGTCTTAATTATATTTCACAACTAGTTTGCTTATCAAAGATCAAATCCAAACCAAGGACTGTGATAACAGAGATGACAAAATCAGGGATAAAGCTTGTATTTTCAAGGTGTTCATAAATCTAACAATGTCAGGTAAGGAAAACAAATTGTTACTGTATTTTGCTGGAAAGTGTAGAATGTTATAAAATCAGAGGCTGCAATGAAAAATCACTGGAAGATGGAAAGGGTGTGAGAAGGAAAGTGGGTGGCAAGGATAACATTTAACACTTAAACAAGCACTTGCCTAGATGCATGAGCCAGGAAGGATTTCACGTACCAAGAAGAGAGGTGTGTGTGACTCTACTGTTCTGACGGTGATGTACTGAAGAACTCCACACTCTTCAGAGTAACTCAAGCCTGTGCTCGGTATCTAACAAAGAAAAAAAATATTAGAACTTAGAAAAATATAGGACTTACATCATATGGGACATGCTCAGTAATGTTGGAGATACAGGAAGAAACTGAATTAATTAAACCAGGGAACCACATGTTCACTTTAATACTTAAGTAATATCACTCAGACAAGAAATAGGAATGGTATTTAGTATTGTTGTAAATAATCAGTGGACATTCTGCTAGAATGAGTACAGGACCCAGAGCCTTTCCATGAACACTAATTTTTGTTCAAATTTGAACATTTGATTTTCTTTTTAATCCTGCCTTCCACCCCAGGTAAATAAACTTCATCCCTTTGTAGTAGTACTCTAGCTCTCATGCACTTTCTCATCCTTCTTCAGAAACCCTATTTCTCACCTAGAGCATCTTCTGCATCTCCTACATTAGTTCTTTTCATTAGACTCAAAAGGTAAGCCACAGTCTTTCTATAAGACAATATTTTAATCCTAATAAACACTTTCAGAGTTAGATAGTAGATGGGACATGCTGATTGATGGCTGGATCAGAAGTCTGAACACTGTAGACTTCGTCATGCAGATTCTGATGATGTTTAATGATAAACATTACAAATGTTATGAGTTCTTAAATGTTTTATAAACTAGGAAGTTTATCATGAGAAACAAATTAGACAAATTGGGAACTGATCATAAAACTCAACTTCCGTATAGAGGCTAAATTTGTAGATGTAGAATTTGGGAAAAGGGGCTTGGAAAAGAAATCTTTCATTTTAAGGATTTAGATAAAGGGTTAGCCAGGTAGCCAGGTAAGCAGGATAGAAACAGATGGGCCATTGATACAGAAGATTAGGAGTAGATTGGGAATGTGGAAGAAGGAATACAGAAGCGGGGGGGGGGGAGAGAGAGATAGAGAGAGAGAGAGAGATTTGAAGAAATACTATTGTACAGAAAAACAAAGGAGAGAGGTTATAGATTCTGGAAAATGATAGATTTACATTATAATTCCATCTCTGCCACCTGTAGCTTGTGTGAATTTAGTCACAGCATTTACTCCATTACCTATAATGTTGAAGCAATAATAGCTACCTTATTTTTGTGCTGTGAGAGTTAAGTGATATGACATCCAGAAAAAGAATGGTATATATTTTGCCTGTGAGAGACCCGGTACACTATCGTTGTTGTTGTCACTGTAGATTACACAGTGGAGTGACCAATCACATACTGGAGTGACCAAAAGCTGCAATGAAGAATAAAAGTGGTAAAAAGCAAGGTAGGAAAACTTGGTGAATACTCAGCGAGGTGAAAGTGTAGGGCAGTAGCTTCATCTGGTCCTTGGTCACCCACTGAGAGTGATGGAGTGTGGACAGAGATCTAGGTGATGATTGAACTATATAGTCCTAAAAATAGTTTTAAGATAAACATGTAAACTCAATAATAATGGAAGTGCTAGCCAATACTAGAGGCATAAAACTGAGGCTAAAATCTTTTTCCACATGTGGCCAGTGTGACAAGAGGTATCTGTCAGTCCATTTTTATAAGTGAGAGAATTAGGAGGTTCTGTAAGAAAGTGTACAGAGAGCTAACCCTAACAATGCTCCAGCCTTCTTATTGTTTACCTTCCTCCTTTCTGCCCCACCCCAATAATTTCAAATCAGACTCCAACTCACTCATTCATTTCCACCTCTTCACTGTATCCTTTTACATCTTCAGGTTATTTTCTCTGTAGTTATCTACCTCCCTTTCAAAACTCTGCCATGCTTCATGCAATCTAACCTGTGGCTTTCAAGTGAAGGCTTTTTGAGCTCCCGAGACAAAAGCCACCAGTCTCTATGTTGGATTCTCACTATCTTCTAATGTGATGCTTATTGCAGATGATTCTGTTTCTTTCTCTAGGTCCTTTGCTGAATGACTCCAATGTCTTTGTGGTTCTCAACTGCTTCCAACTGCAGGGCTAATCTCATAGCAGGAAAGTGTAAAATTGTATTCACTCAGTGGAAGTTTTCTTGTTTGATTTTTTTTTTTCATTCTGACTTTGCATTCATGATGCCTCTGTCTCAGCTACTGAATGCTAGGGTTATAAGTATGTGCATCTACATTTCATACAAACTGACAATTTGAGATGGAAAAGATTTGGATATTTCTAGAGAGGTACCATTCATAGAAAGGGGGGACAATAGAAGGAAAGGAAATCAAGCAGGGTTAGCAGATGTCCAATATCTTAAAGCAGACAGAGAAGTATGATCAGTTAAGAACAGGATGATTAGTTTTAGGAAGACATGATTGATTGGTTGATCAATTGATCAACTTTCAAATTTGTAGGAAATAATTCAGTTCTAGCGATTAAACACAGGTTCGCACACATGCTAGGCAGGTGCTCAATGAGTTACATGCCTAAGCCTGTGAATTCTTAACTATCTCAACTGCTCAAAATCTTCTTAAACCAACCCAGTAAAAATGAAATGTGAACCATCTGTTAGAAGGAGCACATTGATCTGCTCATGATCAGGTCTCTTGCCTTTTACTGTTATGACCTCTTCCTCCCTCTACTCTCTCTGCTCCCACTACACTAGATTCCTTGCTGTCCTTCATTCTACGGATTACCCTAAGGTCTTCAAAGTACTGTCTTTTGTCTAAAAACAACATCCATCGGGATGCCAGATGGCTAATGTGTTCCTGTTCTTCTTGAGTGTTTAATGAGACCTAGCCTTACCATATCAACTTATTGCCACTGGCAGCACTGCTTTTTATCATTAGGCTGTTTATTGTTAAATCTCTCCATAGAACTTTTCCATTTCTGCATTTTTATACATGGTACATTTACTGCTTACTACGTGTTTTCTTCCTCTAAGATGTAATTACCGAACAGTACCTTGATTTGCCTATCTTGTTAACTGAGCCATTTAAATGTCCAAAAAGATGCTTGTCCCATAGTAGGTTCTCAGTAAACATTTATAAAAGGGATGAATCTACTATACAAAAGAGAAGGGGTAGTGGGTTAATTTCCTGAGAGGTACCGTATTTTAGCTATAAATTTCTGATGGTGTCAGTTTTTGTTTGCTTGTTTGCTTTTGAGAAAGTTCTTATTGTACAGCCTTGGCTGTCTTGGAACTCACCGTGTAGACTGGACTGGATTCAAACTTGCAGTGACTCTGAATCCATCTCCCTGTTGTTTGTGCCTCAAAACCTGACTAAGCTATCATGGTATCATCTATTCACTCGGATCAATTTTCCCTGTCAGGGATCAGCTATCCAAGTCCAAATAAGGAAGTCCTATTTGTTACAGGGAATATTAGGTCTGTCTTCCAGTGAGCTACTTGGTCATGCATATTTTGTGATTATAAATTATTGAAGTATAATTACTTGCTTATTTGTTTATTTCCTTTCATACAGAGGAATCTGACCCATTTTCTTTCTATTTCTTTTATTTTTTATTAGACTAAGTCCCACTGTGTAGTCCTGGCATGCCTGGAGCCTACTATGTAGACCACTGGATTAGAAAACTATTTTTACTTTATGTGCATTGGTATTTTTTTTTGCCTGCATGTATATCTGTGTGAGGCCATTGGATCCTCTTGAACTGGAGTTACATACAGTTGTAAGTTGCAATGTGAGTGCTGGGAGTTGAATCCAGGTCCTCCAGAAGAGCAGGCAGTACTCTTACGTTCCATCTTTCCAGCCTGACCACTGAATTTAAGCTGACAGAGATCTGCCTGACTCTGCCTCCTGAGCAATGAGATTAAGGGCATGTTCCACCACATCAAACTTCAACTTTATATTTTTCATATCCAGGGAAGTCCAGGCCTTAAACAAGGAGTCAATAGCTCCCCATTAGCACTAATTATGCTGTATAGCCCCTGTCCACTAGTGAGTGATTTGGCTTAGGCAGATGAGATCTGCTTCAGAGTATAAGGTCAAAAAGCAGTAAGTCATGGAATAGAATTCAGACTTTCCATCTATAGGTTCCACTGGTCAGTATGTTCCTCACTGCTTTGGTGCACTCTAGTCATTGTACCTTGTCTTACATGTAGACTCTCCTGATGTGTTATTATAATGTATTCTATATAACATATTAAAATTGGACATGTTAAGTTAACCTATCCATTCACATTCCTTTACTACATTACTTTGTAATGGTTCAGAGCTAAGCTATGTGATTCCTTTTTAAACCTCGTGGGTAAAAATTATCTCCTGAGAGATGCTATTACTATTAATCAAAGAATAATTTCTTTTGGTGGAGAAAGACATCAAATTTGATTTCTACTCTACTATAGCCATTTAACAATATATAATAACCAACTAATTTATAGTCAGTTTGAGGATTCTTTAAAAAAATGGTGAAAATCAGAAATGATCAATGGACATTTGAAGCATTTCACATCTTATTTCCCATTCTCTGAGTTCTGCCTTTATTTTGTGAGGACATTTCTGTTTCCTTAAAAGTATTTTTCTGTTTAGTTCATTTTATTTATAATTTTATGCCACCTTCTATCTGTATTCAAACTGCAATTGTGTCCTCTGAGCAGATTGTACCCTGGAGAGCTAGGACCATTCTGATTAAGTTCATCTCTTGAATACTCCCTTCCAAAATCAACTCCTCAAATGCAACTTACGTTCAACTTGTATCTAAAGTAAAACTGTTTTGAGGTCAGGATTAGAAAGAGGAAATCAAGAGATCCTTGCTTCAATATTGAAATTTAACCTTGTGTTTGAGGAAGCATAGATTAGGTTGATAAATTAAATTGGAATCAATTAATGCAAGGTATGGTATGAATGCACATACGTTTGTGAATGTATTCATATACTATGCTCCTCATTTATCTACCGGTTTGATTCCCGCGATTCCACTTACTTATGGCAAACTACAGTCGGAAACGTCAAATGAAAAATTACAGACATGAATAATTCACAGGCTTGATTGTATGTCCTTCTGAGCAGCGTGATGAAGTCCCCTGTCAGCCTCCTCTCACACGAGTCATCCCTGTGTTCAACATAGGCACCGCCTTCTGCACCACCTCCTCCTAGTCTTTTCATTGCCCCTCTTGAGGCAGTGCTGTGTTCAAGTGACCTCTGTTTGATGCCTAATGACTCAAAGGTATAAGACTAATGATGCTGGCAAATGAAAAGGAAAATTTTCCTGACATAACAAGGAAAGGAAAAAAATATTATATGCCAAGGTTGCTAAACACCTATGGTACAGTAAAAGATTTTTGGGAAAAGACTAAAAAAAGAAAGATATCAGCTGCATATAACTTTTTAAAAGTATACGTTTATTATTGTTACATCTTACTATGAACTATGATCATACTGTTTCTGCATTGCAAATTTAAATTTTTAGTGTACGTGTGTGTATGAGTATGTGTGTGTGTGTATGTGTGTGTATGTGTACATGTGTGTATATGTGTATGTATGTATATGTATGTGTATCTGCATGTGTATGCATGTGTGTATGTGTGCATATATGTGTGTGAGTATATGTGTGTGTGTGTGTGTGTGTATACATGTGTGTGTGTGTGTGTGTGCATTGGTGTGTGTGTATTGGTGGGTGTATGTGTGTGAATATGTGTGTGTGTATGTGTGTCTATATATGTGTGTATGTGTGTGTGTGTACATTGTGTGTGTGTGTGTGTGTGTTTGTGTGTATTGGTGTGTGTATGGGTGTATGGAGGCTGGTACTAGCCAGAGTTTTGGATATCTACTACATATCACATCCACATTCACATATACATAATTCTCTATATAAGTGGATTTGATAAATATTATTTGTAGAATGTGGATTATTATCTGAAGGATGAGGAGTTTTCTTTATTAATTTTTTAAAGCTGCTGCTCTAAATACAGACAAAGAAGCATTACCAGACTCTTCAAAAGATGTACAACCTTTCAGAATCAATAGTTGTCCTGCCCAGGAGGTTTTTAATCTAGTAGTTGTGCTCTTTATTTTATCCAGATTTTGAACTTACCTCATTCCTGGAAATGCTTGCTGGACCTCTTAGGAACTTTTTGCAGTTACATAGTTTCCTGCCTCATAATTTCTTCTGAAACCCAGGAAGATACCGAGAAAGAAAGTATCCATCTCTAATTTCATCTGTAGACCCATTCCTGACTCAGATTCAAAAACCTAAATCCTAAATCTTGCCTCATGATTCTGCTTCAATGTTATTGGTTGTGCCTAATGACCCCTTGCTGCTCTTGTGGCTCCCACTCTTGAGTTAGCATTAAATCCTTTGTCTTTTGATGATTCAACTATGTGGAAGGGCAACATCACCAACATCAGTGAGTTCATCCTCGTGGGCTTCCCTACTGCTCCCTGGCTGCAAATTCTCCTTTTCTTCATCTTCTTCATAACTTACCTGTTTGTGCTTTTGGAGAATTTGATCATCATCCTTACTGTATGGGCCACAGGGTCCCTGCACAAACCCATGTATTATTTTCTTGGTACCTTGTCCTTTCTGGAGGCCTGGTATATATCTGTTACTGTCCCCAAGATGCTGGCTGGATTCTTATTTCACCCCAATACCATTTCCTTCTTGGGATGCATGACTCAGCTCTATTTCTTCATATCCCTTGCCTGTACTGAATGTGTGCTTTTAGCTGCCATGGCTTATGATCGTTATGTAGCCATTTGTTGGCCCCTTCGATATCCAATCATGATGACCACAGGGTTTTGCATTCAACTGACCATCAGTTCCTGGGTCAGTGGCTTCACCATCTCCATGGCAAAGGTGTATTTTATCTCCCAAGTTGCCTTTTGTGGCAATAATATCTTGAACCACTTTTTCTGTGATGTGTCACCTATCCTTAAACTGGCCTGTATGGACTTATCTATGGCCGAGACAGTAGACTTTGCCCTAGCCATTGTCATCCTTGTGTTTCCTCTCTCAGCCACTGTCCTTTCTTATGCCTTCATTGTCTCTACCATCCTGCACATACCCTCAGCCACTGGGCAGCGGAAGGCCTTCTCTACCTGTGCTTCTCATCTTACAGTGGTGGTCATCTTCTACACAGCTGTGATTTTCATGTATGTCCGACCTCGGGCCATTGCTTCGTTTAATTCTAACAAACTGATTTCAGCCATCTATGCAGTTTTCACCCCCATGCTCAACCCTATCATCTACTGCCTGAGGAACAAGGAGGTCAAAGATGCCATCAGAAAAACCATAGCAGGTGGCTGAGGCCTGTCCTTGGAAGATTCTGTTTCCTGAATTCACTTTGATGTCCATCATTTGACTTAGCCTCAAAAAGCACATTTATTGGAGGAAATTCTGTTATTGTAAACATACTAACTTAGTAGAATAATTTAAAGACATAGAACCAGAGATCACAGGGAATCTTTTTCTCTGTCAGGCCTTAATTAAATACTTTTTCCAGAACACCCACCTGTTAATTTGTTGTACTTCCAATTTTGAAAAGGTAGATGTTGGATCCTACCATGTAGTATACGATTTCTTGTAGTAATAAAATAATAGTAGAGACACATGTTCTGTTTGGCTCAGTAGGGCCACTGATTGAGCAAATTCATGGAATGATCTGATAAGAGTTTTAAATGACAGGTATGCTGTTTTCATCCAACATATATTTTAATTAGACTGTTTATTTACTCATCCTTGGTTTGTTTTTCCTTTGTTTACCCGATGTTACAGGTCCTCCCTTTTTGTATTTAAGTGCTAGATTGCTGAATGTGCTTGTTTTTACATTTATATAGGTGAAGGAACTTTATCAAATGTGGTAACTTCTCTCCTATCTATATTTATTTACATTCTTTGGGCCTTTATTACTTTTCCTCTACCCTTATGTATGTTAATATTTTCTTTTTATATTTATTTGTCTCTAAGATGGGTACATGTAAATTCATAATTCTTACAAATATAGGAGACCTCTTCACTACATAAAAATGTTGTGTCATTTTATATTTCTAACTTTAAGTCTATTTTATCAAAATATAAGTTATTATTCCTGACTTTTTCAGTGTATATTTTTATGGATATGTTTATTATTCCTTCATTTTCAGTGAATTATATCCTTAAATTTGAAGTGATTTGTGTAAGTGATTTTTTTTACATTTATCATTTCTATTCTTTAAAAAATTTTGTTCATCTTGGGTAATTTCATACACAAATACACTATTTTTTAGGTCATATTTCCTCTCAGACTCTCCTTTATCCACTTTGCCCAGCTTCATGCCTTCTTTATAAAATTTAAATTTTACTTATTCTTTGAAAATTCATATATATACAGAATATATCTTGATCATATCTACCTATCCCATACCCCAAGACCTCTCCTCACACCTGTCTCCCAACTTCATGTTCTCATTTTAAAAATATTTATAATTTATTTTAAGCCACTGAGACCATATGAACATGGTCATGGTTCTTCTGCTAGGGCATAGGGAACCTACTGACATCATACTCCTGAAGAGAAGTGACTCTTTCTTCCTCAACAGCTATCAACTGTGAAAAGCTTCTTATTTAGGTCCCGGGCTCTGTTAGCTCCACTCCCCCACCCACTGCATGCCAGAATTTTTAACTAGCTTGATCGTGTGTAAACACAGCTGCTGTGAGTTCTTGTGTGCAGTGTCTCTCCTATGTATAGAGACAGAATTTCACAGCTCTCTCCTCCGTCTTCTGGCTCATATATCCTTTTTTTTGCCAGTTCTTATGTTTCTTGAGAAGTGGGGGTCTGGGTTCATATAGATGTCTCATCTAGGCTGTGCACTCACAATCACTTATTTTTAGTGTTTTTAACAGGTGACTCTTTGCACTGACCACTCCCCATGTCAATAAGAAGCTTCTCTGCACAATGTTATTCATAAAAGCATGAATGCTTAGAAGGGAGTTTGACAATGAAAATCACCTTAAAACATCTTGATAATATGTTAAAAGCATGAATATGAAGTCTAATCAACAGCTAGATTACAGCTGTCTAATTAAAGAAATTCTCCTTTGTTACAGATAAAAAGGGTATCATTATAGTTAATGAAGTTTGGTAGCATGAGAAACAGGTGAAGTAACTGAGATGCAATCTTGAAAATGGCATTAGTGTGCGGGAACATGGGGAGAAGAAATTTCAGCTTGCAAAGAAGAAATTGCTGATCACATTTGAAGTAGAAATTACTGATCATGTATTCAGTTGTGACTGACTTCTGTGTATGACATAATCCAGGAAATTGTCTATGGAAAATAAAGTGCTGGCGCCTGTTGAAAAGAAGCATTACAATAATAATAAAGGTCTGAGAAATGTACAAAGAATAAGATTGGTGTTTGATTTTCTGATCCTTCTAGTAACAAAAATATTTTGTATTAGTAGACTACACACACATAGCAAAGGTTCTCAACAGGTTAATGTTTACCCCTACTTAAACATTATAGGATAAAAACCATAATGTCAAGTTCTAAGAAATTAAGAGCTCTTAATAAAAGCACACATGTATACAAAGGAATAAAGTTAATTTCCTCTTCAGCAATGAAAGCATGTACAGCACTGGGTAGAAGTGGTTATGGCATTTTGAATGAGTATTTGAAGGGGCCAAAATTGTCTATCTGGAATGAGGTATAACAGAAATATCAAAAGTTCTAATTTATACAATTTTCCCATTGAATTCTATCTATTCAACAAAGATTAGAAAAGTAGAGGAAAGAACTGAAGGGAAAAAATGCCACCTTTCCTCTTATTTGTTGGTCTTAGTACCCAATCTTTAGATTTGCATATACAACCTGCAGTGACTTCAGAAGCTAGGAAATAGAGAGGGTCCATGGGATGCTCTAGAGAAGGGGACAGTAGAAAACATGTGCTATGAAGGAGAAAGCGGGGAATAGATGGGAACTTTAACTAGGGAAGATAAAGGTTTGGTTATACAAGGGAGAGGGAGAAAGAAGAAATAAATAGCACAACAGTGTCTGGAAAAGCCATAGGGAGCATATTATAAATTTACTTAAAAATTCACACATATGTAATATATACAGAGGTCACCAGTTAAATTGAGATCATTCCTGGGTACAAATCCAAGGACTGAATTACTTAAAACAAGAGGAAATTTATAGAATTTATACACAGGCATAGCCTGTACTACTGACTGTCACTAGAAAAGATACACTTTAAAAATGAAGTAGCCTTTAAATGAAACAAATACAATGATTCTATGTCACTGAACCTATGTTAATTCACTCCTTTACTCTTCAGGCCTATTCAGTCTACATCAACCAAGTGGTCAGAACAAAGGAGCCCCTTTATAGGCTGCTCTCCTGAAGCCCTGACAACCTAACGTCTGTCAGAAGGTACTTAGTGCCAGTGGAACACTTGGCAAAATTGTTCAGGGTGAAGTACAAGAGATTGCCCTATACTCTTTCATTCCATTTGCCTTGATGATACTTAACCTATTAATAGGAAAAGCCTTTTGGTTTCCCTTTCTCTAATAAGAGCGCAGTAAAGATAGCAACTCACTCTACTACTTGCCTGTGTCTGTCACTGTGCAAACGTCACAGCACTCATGTAGCCTTTCATTCTTGATCAATTTTCTTTCTCATTCATCTCGCTAAAAACTCAGCAACACCTAAAAGTTTCCTATAAATAAAGATTTATAGATAATGAATTTTATTACTTTAATGTTAAATTGTGAAATTAATATAAATAATTTTTATTAGCCAAATTAAAAATAGGAAGGTATGCAAAATTTAGTAATAAATATGAGAAATGAATGTTTTTTCATATAAAAGAAATAAAATTGATACCAAGAGCACATAATTGGACAGTTTTGATAAATCATACCAGAAAAAAAACAGAGGTTTTCTTAGTCTAATTTTTATATACCAACTATAATAATTTAATAGTATGCATGACATTTTCAGATAAACAGTACTTTTGCACATTTCACTAGAGAACCAATAAAAAAATAATGCAAATTTACATTCTAATCAATATCTATCTGTAAATGGTCCTAATGGTGAGATGTCCGCTTGTTTGTACTTTACAATTCACTTTGCTGCCATACATAGAGGAGGAACAACAGGTAGAGTCAGCCTGTTGGGTCATTCTGAGACTTAGAGCATATAAAACCTTTGATATTTAGGGAAGAATTGGAAAATAAATTTAGAGAATTCAAGCTACAATTACAAAATCAACAAAACAAAATGTCCCAAGGCATCTCATTGTGTGAAAAGGTAATAAAGTGAGGTATCATTATTGCCAAGAGGAGCCCCAGGGAATATTGTTTGCATTCTCTCTCAAGACTAAATCTTTAAAGAACTTCTCTTAGAAAAAGGGTTGAGATCAGTGCTGGCACATGGCAGCTATGCCAGCCAGTCAGCAGCAGCACCAAGAGCTGGGAATGGGGTCTACTGCATTGTCCACTTCGGGTCCAGCTGCTAGGAGAGAAGGCTGAGAGTCACCAGGGCGCTAAGCCCAGATCTGCAGCTCAGAGTTCCAGACCTTTAATCTACTCAGTGTGAGATCCCTTCATATGTCCTTCATCTTCTCTAAAACGAAGTCATTCCAGGCCTCTGGTTAATGAGAAAGATGCTGTGGTGACCAAGGAGGACACTCCTGAAGGAAATGAGACACCCTTCAACCCCAGATACCTTGGGTTTATCCTGAGAGAAGGCCAAATCTTCACTTTAACCATAGTCTACTTGAGAAGGGATGTTTTTCTTTACCCTAATCTTCTCTAGAATCCTTAATCTTAAAAATCTTGACTTTTTACAATAGCACCAGTGTGGGTTCTAAAATCCCCCAAGAAAACAAATGGATATATATTTCTAACTAGTCATCATTTTCCACCCACCAGTATCTCACTGCTCTTTGAGTATTTGGTCTTACTCATAGTTGTTTTCTTCCTCTTTTACTTTTCTCATGATTTGTTCTCAGTGAAGCCCACCGGAATTATGGGGCATTGCTTATAACACAAGGTAGAGCTTTAGCTGTGTACAGTTGGCTATTCTGGCAAGTGGGAAGAGGCCCCAGCTGGTGAGTACTAATGTTGATTTGTGTGGGCTCTACAGGCACCATTGGAACAGTGTACAGAGAATGATATATTCTTCCTGGGGCTAGATCAAGAAATTGATGGTGGATTCTATATCACCAGAACTGCCAGTGGTCCTTTCCATATGCACAAAGGTCATGGGGTATTATTAACTTGTGGTTCTCCTAGTCAGAGGATTTCCCAATTCAAAAGAGATGACTTATTTTGAGAAACATTAGCCATGACTTCAAAATTGTATATTATGCTTTAAATAGTGCAGGTAGTGCTTGGAACATTTGAATGCATATGTATAATAAATGATAGTATTGAGGAGGAACACATTAATCCTGTATCAATTCATTTATTCGTTCAGCTAGTCAAAATTTTTGAAAATTTACTTCATGCCAAAGAGATGCAGATATTTAGAATGCTAGGATTAAAATAAAGTTATTAACTTGAAAAATCTCAGAGTCATGTTTAGGGCCAGATATTTATAGGTGTATATATGAGTACTTAATGGATGCACATGTTAACAGTTACCAAATTATACATGGGAACAGGCACAGTTCATTGCATAAAAATTCATGGCAAATCCATTTTCTAAAACTATTGGAAAATGGAATATGCAAGGAAGCTTTTTTGATGCCTTTAAGCATTTTGAACTTTTAACACTATTCTACTTAAAGTTTTCAATATTATCTTCAATAAAAATATTTACATTATAGCCAAATGTACAGTAAAAAATGTGTGTACGTTTTGAAGTATGATATTTTCTTGAAACCATGGTTGTTATTACAAGAGATAATATTTTCTTTTATATTTCAATTAAGAAATACTAATGGCAACTCACTAATTGTATTTAATTACCATTGACTATATTGTAAATGACAGTTTCAAAAGCATATAACAAGAGATTCTTTTGATTATTGATGGCACTGACTTTGTCACTGATCCTCTTGTCATTTCAAACCAAAGTGAGAGCCAAGATCTTTCTTACTTGACTTGGTGTCTGTAATGTGCTTTCTGACATGCTCTTGCTTGTCCCTAAGCCATTGCACCCTCCCATAGATTAAACTACATCCGGTTCATATTCAGTTTCAATGGCAGTTCTCTAACTGTCATTTGCCTCTGTGGCCTCAAATCAAGATACACTTAGCAGTTCATGAACCAGTGGTTCAGATCAATGATTCTGTTCACATTTCTCCCACTGTATGCCTGAACAGAAGGTCATATGTATAAACACAAATATGTTTGCAGTCTCTGACTTTCCTATCTTCTTATGGTCTGGCCAGTAGGATTCGCCTTCTCCTATTACTCCACTTCCATTTTAAAGAGCATTCTGAAATCAGTGCTTCAGGCTTCCCTAGAAGCATCCACTCCAGCTTCATGTTCCACCATTGACTTTCCCTATCCCTTTCTGGTTGCTTTATCTTTTTATTTTTGTAATTTATCTTTCTTTTCTCTTACAATACGTCCTGTCCCCAGCCTTGCCTCCCTTCACTTCCCCAGATCCACCCCTATCCCCTCCTGCTTCCTCTCAGAAAAAAGCAGGCCTCCCAGGTATACCAATCAAACAGGACTGAACAAAATGGAACAAGGCTGGCACATGCCCCTACATCAAGGCTGGAAGAGGCTACATAGTAGGAGGAAAAGGGTCCCAAGAGTAGATAAAAGGTTCAGAGACTACCCTCCAACTTTAAGGAGTTCTACAAGAACACCAAGCCAGACAACTTTAAGACTATATATATATATATATATATATATATATATATATATATATATATATATATATGTATATGACCTAGCTCAGACCCATGCAGTCTCTGTGTCTACAGCTTCAGTCTCTGTGAGTCCCTAAGAATCCTGGTCCATTTACTTTATAGGGGTGTGTTCTCCTGGTGTCCTCAACACCAGTGGTCTCGACAATTCCTCCTCCCCTTCTTCCTTGGGATTCCCTGAATTCCACCCAATGCTGGGCTGTGGGGCTCTGCATCTGTTCCAATCATCTGCTTGAGGAAGCCTCTCTGATAACACTTGGAATAGGCACCTATCTATGAGCATAGCAGAATATTGTAAGGAATAGTCTCCAGTCTATCCAGTCTTGCATTCCTTGCTAACTCTGCATAGGTCAGGCATAGATTCCCTTCCTTGGTGTGGTGTTCTGCTCCTCCATTACCATGACTTGTCTGGTTACAGAATATGGCTAGTTCTGGTTCTTTATGCCCCATTACCAGCAGTCCTTGATAGGGTCACCATCATAGATTCCAAGGAGTTTTCACTGCACTAGGTCTTTGGATCATCCCCCAAATGTTCCCAATTCTGGTTGTCTCTCCCTATATTCTCTTCCTCCATCCATCTCCCCATATTTGATCCTTCCTGTTTCCATTCCCATCCTGACTTAGTCTGCCTGCAACATCTGTTCTATTCCCCCTTCTTAGGGAGATCTATATATTCCTACTGGGGGCCTCCTTGTTGCATAGTCTCTTTGAGTTTGTGGGTTGTAGTATAATTGTCCTTTAGTTAACAGCTAATATGCACTTATAAGTGAGTACATACCATGTTTGGATTTCTGGGACTGGGCTACTTTACTCAGGATGACTTTTTCTAGTTCCATCCATTTGCCTGAAAAATTCATGATGTCATTTTTTTTAAGAGCCGAGTAATACTTTATTGTGTAAATGTATCACATCTCCACATTGTTTGTTTGTTGCAGATATACACAAAACTGTAATTAGTAACTGCACATGCTGTCTGGATTCTGAACATTGCACCAATGCCTGATTTCCTGACAGTGCACACATCCAATTGATTGCACAGTTGGTCAAACTGCAGCATGAATGAAGCCAAGCACTGTTAGGTCACGTGAGACATTTTCCTTTTCAGGCAGCTCCTGTGACTGCCTCTGGTCTTTATGAAAGGTCCCATATAGTATGTGATACTGCCTAAGTCTGGTCATATCTCTTCAATTTGTTTCCACACTATAACAAAGTTATTACTTTGTGATTTCCCTTTCTTGATGGGGAAGATGATAGAGAATCCCATGAGAAGAAAATGGAGAAGATGATTATTTGCATCTGATATTTGATTTACAAAGCTGAAATATTCCCTGTGATCAGTGAACTGGTAAGTAGCACCAAGAGTTTTCACCAAAGGGAGAATTCTTTATTGTTTTTCAGAGCTATCTAATATATTTGTATCTTCTATCTGTGGTCTTGATATTTGTCACAACATGCAATTTTGCATGCTAGATTAATAACATGTAATTTCTCTGAAGATGTTTTCTGATATTATCCACACAACTGATGGCACTATGTCATTAAAGATTGCCCAGGAGACATGCATGGTCCTGGTTTCAATGTATCTATCAATAAATTGGCTTTAGGAACACTATAGGAATGAAATACATAGAAAACCTGTTTACTAAATGCTTATAATAATTTTTAAATAAAATTTTTTCTCTTCCTATGACACTTTTACTTTCTGGATTTGATCATCATAGTCAACATTTGATTACTCTGTTTATGCTAATTTGTAGAAGGAGTAAGCATCCATGGGCAAAGAAAACCACACTTATCTGACTGAGTTCATCTTGCTGGGCCTTTCTTCAGATCATCAGACTCAGATCTTGCTGTTTGTGGTATTTCTCATCATCTACCTTCTCACCGTGTTTGGGAACCTGCTCATCATACTTCTCATTCATGTTGACTCTCGACTTCATATACCAATGTACTTCTTTCTCAAAAATCTGTCATTGAATGATCTCTGTTTCTCTACAACTATTGTTCCCAAGATGCTAGTCCACTTTCTAGTTGTAAGAAAGACCATTTCATTTGCTGGGTGCTCGATACAGATGTTTTTCTTCCTTATAATGGGGGGTACAGAAAGCTCTCTTTTAGCAGTCATGTCTTATGACAGATACATAGCTGTCTGCAAGCCCCTGCACTACTCCACAATCATGACACATAGTGTTTGTGTCCTGCTAGTTGTAGGATCCTGGGCTAGTGGAATATTTGTGTCTGTAGTAGACACCACATTTACTTTATGCTTGCCCTACCAGGGACCAAATCTAATCAATCATTACTTTTGTGAGCCTCCTGCAGTCTTGAAGCTGGCTTCAGAAGAAACCTACACAGCTGAGA
This sequence comes from Cricetomys ansorgei, assembly GCA_026225945.1. Taxonomy (NCBI): domain Eukaryota; kingdom Metazoa; phylum Chordata; class Mammalia; order Rodentia; family Nesomyidae; genus Cricetomys; species Cricetomys ansorgei. The sequence goes on along the minus strand of JAMJFZ010000597.1, from coordinate 1,192,892 downwards.
TGGTCATCTTTGCAATGGGTGTAATAATTCTCCTAGGTCCTGTCTCTCTCATCCTTTTCTCCTACTGGAATATTATCTCCACTGTGATCCAAATACAATCAGGTGAGGGGAGGCTCAAGGTCTTCTCTACCTGCAGTTCCCATTTCATTGTCGTTATCTTCTTCTATGGCTCAACAATATTTACCTACATGCAACCAAGCTCAAAGAAGATGAATGAAGGGGATAAGGTAATCTCAGTGTTCTACTCAGTTGTAACATCCATGATGAATCCATTCATTTATAGTCTCAGGAACAAGGATGTGAAGAAGGCATTAAGGAAAGTACTTATAAGAGAAATAAGATAGAAGCATATAAAAGATAATCGGGTAGAAGCCATTCAGAAGTTCATCAACACCTTAAACATCTTCATTGTGAACTATCTCTAACCTGAAAGTAAAGTTCGTTCATGCGTACCAATGAATGGTTGTTTCTGCAGCCTTGTCCAAGATTATTATTTGTGGGTATAGCTCACTTAATTTGTGAGAGTTTGCCTGATAATAGTAAAAAATAAAATAAATTTAAAATAGTGAGAAAATTCTTTAAACTGTAGGTTTCATGCACTAACCATTTCTACTGTAGGATATTTCCTAGGCTCTAAATCTCACAGCTACTTGCCAAACATATTTTCCTACCATTATCCATAGCCACCTTTAGAGAACATGGTATTAATCCATAGAGATACAAACTACTTCTATAACTGGATATGGTGGTATAAATCCATAATCTAAATACCCAGGAACCCAATGCAGAATTATATTCATAAATTAGGCAAGCCTAATCTACATAAGGATTCTAGGCCAGCATGAGCTAAGGATTGAAACACTGTCTTAAAAACAGACAAACAGGCAAAGTATTCATATAACCAATCTAACTCTCAGTAGTGAATCTACTGCTATAGAAGCAAGGTTTGGCTTTTCACATCCAGAATACATCTTTAATATTTCCCATACTGCCCCCCTCCCAAGATAAGTTACTGGCCCTGGCTCTAGAGAACTAAAATTGAGAAGCAGCTTTCTCCACTGGGACTGTTGTGAGAAACCCCATGACTCTAAATATTATAGCAGCCCATCCCTAGACAAACTCTCCTTTGTATGCAGGTTGGATTGTGTTATTATTTATTATGATCTCCTGTATGGGAAGTAGAATACAATGGGTGACAAGAGAGGGGATTTTGGAGCCTTTTCTGTAAGCTGAACTGGCCCCCTTTAGTACTATAACTCAGGTCAGGAATACTATTGATAACATAGTCTCTAGGCTCTTCCTAGAGTTCAAAATATAACATTCACCTGCCTTAGAAGAAAATATATTGATATCTCACTGATTATACTTCATTAAAAGTCCAGTTCCAGGCTGAAGTGAAATGAAGCCTACACTTTGTTGGTGACCAAGGACAGTACCAGTCCTCACTGTTGGTCTCATTCAAAGCCATGGAAATGCAGTCTAGGGCCATCTCTGTGTTGCCTATCTCCCTCTGTGGTCTTCCATTTGTCCTGGAAGGACTGTGATGGCGCAGAAGCATTTCTGTGCTTCTTTTCTCAGGCTTGCATGTATCTCCCTGTCTTGTCTCGGCTTTCTACCATGGGGAGGCCTTTGTAAGAATTCTTCTCATGAAAACATTGCTGATCATTTAGAAATCCCCCCTTTTCACAAAGTGGGAAGAGTATAAAAGCACTTTGTTTTCCTAGAAACAGTTTACAATTGGAATTTGACTCTCAGGTTGTGATGTTCTCTTAAATGTATAAAAGAGTGATTATGGGCAAAGAATGAGGTAGGAGAGGGAAAAATGAAAGGGAGCTGATGAAATTCAAATTTGTCGTATTGACTTCTGGTTGTTCCAGATTCAGTGTTTACAGAATATCCTTTATGTCCAAAGCAGTTTATTCCATGTACTGGCTGAACTGCATGCATTGTGTTTAGAGGGATTCTGCATGGACAATAAATGTGTGTGATGATTGTTTTGCTATGTGCATGTGACATGTAACATATTTAGACAACATAGGCTGATGTGAATCTGGAAGAACAAATAGGACTTTGGGAAAGTTAGAGTTGTTTCACCAGATGCTGTAAAATTCCCAACTGATGTATACTTCAAGGAAGTTGAGCCAGCAGGGATAAGGGAGTTGAGTGGTAGGATCAGGGATGAAAAATAAAGAAGACAAGAAACAAAGAAGACAAAATCAGTAGCTGGGATTCCAGGAGGTCTTGCATAAGCTGATGACTTATGCCAATCAAGTTTGTTAGGAACTACAGCATTATCCTGCCTAAAAAATAATGCTAGGTTAATGGTGGCACAAAGCTTTGAGAGTAACAAACTATATCTGATTTGATTTAAGTTACTCTACATGAGATGGAATCCATACCTGTTGCTGCTTGGGTAACCAAGAACCAGAGGTTAGATATCCTAGAGACCTAGGATAAAACCAAATATTACTGGTCTTTTAATTTTTTTATTTTTTAAAATATATTTTATTTTTCTTCTCTGTACAACATACCACAACCTTCCTCCTCTCCTCCTTCCACTCTTCCCAGTTCCCCTATCTACCCTCTCCCTCAGATCTACTGCAGCCCCTCCAACCAACTCCCCCTTGTTTCTTCCCAGAACAGAACAGACCTCCCAGGGTTACTACTAAAACAGGGCATAACAAGATGGAACTTGGCCTGGCACTATATCAATGTGTGGACTAAGCAACCCAACAAGGACAAAAGGGTTCCAAGAGTAGGTAAAAGAACCAAGGATTTCCTTCCTCCTGCATGTAGAACTTTTGCAAGAACACCTTGCAGATTTGGTGCCTGCTGCTTCAGTCTCTGTGAGCCCTAAGACTACTGGTCAGTTGACACTGTGAGTCTTGTTTTCCTTGTGTCCTTGACCCCTCTGGACCTTGTAATCCCTCCTCCCCCTCTTCAGCAGAGTTTCTGGAGCTCTGCATGATGTCTGCCCCTGGGCCTCTGTATCTGTTCCCATTAGCTGCTGAGGAGGGGAGCTCACTGATGAGGACTGGGCTAGGCACTTCCTGATCTCAAGCTGTACTACAGAGCTATAACAATAAAAATCCACATGCTACTGGCATAAAAACAGACATATTGATCAATGGAACCAAATCAAAAGTCCAGACATAAATCCACACATTTATGGACACCTGATCTTTGATAAAGAAGCCAGAAATAATCAATGTAGCAAATAAAGCATCTTTAACAAATGGTTCTGGTCTAGTTGGATGTCTACATGTAGAATAATACAAATAGATCCATATTTATTACCCTGCACAAAACTCAAGTCCAAGTGGATCAAGGTTGTCAACATAAAACCAGATACACTGAACCTGATAGAAGAGAAAGCAGGGAATAGCCTTGAACGCATTGGCACAGAGGACAACTTTCTGAACAGAACACTAAATCTCAGGCACTAAGATCAACTGCTCAATTACTGGTCTTTATAAAAAGTAGTGATAAAATCACTCCTGATGATATTCTTCTATCCTCATAGATCAGTGCCTTGTTCACCTATCATCAGAGAAGATTCCTCCTGACCTATAGCCAGATATTATATAGAAAAAGAAATCTTGGAACACACAGCTCTCAATGGCACATCTCCATCAAATTCCCTTGGTCAGAACTCCAGAATTCCCTGAAGAAATGAAGGTGGAAAGAGTGTAAGAAACAGAGTGGGTGGAGGATACCAAGAGAACAAGGCTCTCAGAATCAACTGAGTAAGTCTCATAGGAACTCACAGAGACTGAAGCAGCAAGCACAGGGTCTACATTGGTCTGCACCAGGTCCTCTGTGTATATACTATAGCTTTCAGTCTAGCATTTTTATAGGATTCCTGAATATGTGAATGAGTGAGTCTCTGAATCTTGTGACATCTCTTGGGCTCTTTTCCTTGTGTTGGTTTGCATTGTCCAACTTTGATAAGACAGTTTATGTTTTATCTCATATTTTAATTTGTTATGTTTTGTTGTTATCTCTCAGAAGCCTATACTTTTCTAATGAGAAACAAAAAGGTTGTGGGTCCAGATAGTAGGGTAAGTGGGGAGGAACTGGGAGGAGCAGAGGGAAGGGAAACTGTAAGCAGGATATACTGTATGAAACAGAATCCATTTTTAATAAAATAGGAAGAACAACAACAGCAATAAAGAAGTGCAGAATGTTATAAACAGCCAAGGTCAGCAGAAGGCTAAGTCAAGTAATGTTGGCAAAGGGAACACAGGATACCTCAGACACAGCTGCCTTAAGAGTGATAACCACATCCCAAAGGGAAGCTTCGGCTCCCCAAAAACCACAACCTCAACTTCTCCAAGGCACTGGCTCCAGCTTCAGAAAGGCCTTGCCAAGTCCACTCATGGACAAGAACAGAGAACTGAAGTTCCCTTTGTCCTTTCATCAGGATCTCTGAGAAGGTCTTGGGTCAGTCTGGCTCCCCACAGTTAAGATCTTGAAAAATATAAATCTATTAACCTGAAACCTGTCAATATATCTAAAGCATAAGGATTAAAATTTATTATATACTGGTATTTTTAAAGTTTTATGAATGACTTTAGGAAGAATGGGTCTTGTAACAATTTATAACTGAAATTATCAAAAGCAATATATGTGAAAATGTTTAAAATTACCTCATATGACTGGGGAACATTTCAATATAAATGGGACATTTAGTCATATGCCCTCCCCACAATCCTCAGGGACTATTGTGGAAGAATGGGCAGAAAGACTGTAAGAGCCAGGGTGGTGGATGTCTGCAGGGAAACAGTGTTTGCTAGATATAACAATTGCATGTGTGAATCTACAGTGGCTGGGACTATATGTACAAGATCAAGGCAGCCAAAATCCTGTCATGAATGGAGACGGGGTCTTGAGTTCCTACCCCTAGCTTAGAAACAACTGGCAATTGATGCTCCTGGGGACAAGAGAATAATTTTTTTTAGGGATGTGGTCTGTGAAAGGCTGCACAGGCTCTAGTAGATGTTCCCACACCCATGCAGAAAAGGCAACACTAAGTAGATTCATTATTGTTGTTTTAAATTTTATTTTAAAGAAAAGAGAGCACATGAAGTTGGAAGGAAAAAGTCGTGTGGGAGAGTATGGAAAGAATCAGAGGAGAGGGAATGGTGGAGTCTATAAGAACATGTTACAAAACAGCTTTGAAATAAGAATGATTCTATAAAAGTGTCTAATATGGAACACAAGGAAGAGAACTATGCAATATGAACTTATAAATTTCCTTGCAGAAAACCAAACTTGCATCAAATTTAATGTGTATCATTTCTACCCCAATTTCTACCCCAACTACTCCTCTGGTGAGGAGCAGTGCACCAATCCTGACCTTCCCAACCTTCCCAAATTTTTTATATGCTACATCTAGAAATTAAAAAAAATAGTAATGATTGTACCACAGTGGTCAGATTATCTGAAATATGTAATGTGCAAAACAATGAAGGATGATGTGTAGTCCTTTGCAAGCCCTGTTTCAAAGTACAGTCACACGCAACCACTTGGGGATACAGGAGAAAAGCATGTGCTCAGCTTTCCAAAGACTGAGAATGACATGCTATTTGTTTTCTTTTTGATGACTTAGAAATTGTTTGGGTTCTCAGCTCAAGGCAGTAGTAGAGGAAAATCTGGGTAACTGTAACAGAGGTACAACATATTTTCAAGTTTATTTTACATGTCTGCTTGAGTGTTAAAAATTAAAGTTATGACACAGTGCTATGTGATGTGATCACAAGGCTGGCACCTTTCACTACACATCTGCACTCACTACACATCCACACTCCCTACACATCTGTAACTAGAAATATTTCAAAGTTACAGTAATGATATCACAAAGCTAGAATGAACACATGACTGTGAATCACAGTGTTTGTATAAACTGTATAACTTACCAGAAATAGAAAATTAGAGCAGTCTGCAAGCTAAGACAATCAGAAACATATGACCATGTTTAAAAGATATTGTCAAGTTCCATTTAGATAGCAAACTGTCAATTACTGAGTAGCAACAGCCAGGTGAACACACAGTACCTAGGAAGCCACAGTCACAGGAGGCAATTGATTCTGAGAACGCCTGTGCTAGCAGAGCAAACCATTTCAGATCTTAAGAGGAAACAGCTTTGCTCTCATTCTGTAGCTGTCTACTCATGCTGATGTCTCTACATTTGTACAGAGATTTTTTTTAGCCTGAGTCTGTTTGTCAATTCTTGCTAATATTTCCTAGAGTAGCTGACCTGGTACACGGTAAGCTAGTCTGCACACGCATACACACATATACATGTGTTTCCATTTTCCTAAGATATATTTTTAATTAGAAAAATTAGAGTGGTTTTTTAAAAAGTTTTTTTAAAAGTTGATTTTTTTTTAAAATTTTATGTGTATGGGTACTTTGTCTGCATGTATGTCTGTGCACCCTGAGTATGCCTGGTGCCCTCAGAGATGAAAAGAGGGAACCAGATTAGACAGTGGTAAGCCACCATGTGGGTGCTGACACAGTCCTCTGGAAGAGCAGCCAGTGTTTTTAACCACCTCTCCAGATCCTGAAAATAAAGTGTTTTGAGTATGAATACAGGAAGGAATTTTGAATCCTCTGGTAGCCATTAGTTTATGAAATATATTCCAGACTACGAACCACAAGTCAATTCTTTGTATCTACCTACAGATTCTACATCCAAGAATGTATCTATTTGTGAATAAAAAAAATGTATGTATATTTTGATAAAAGTATTTTTCTGGCACTTGGGAGGCTAAAGTAGAACTTCAAATTCTAGACCATACTAGGTAAAGAATGAGACTTTGTAACAAACCCACAAAGGGTCTATATTGAGCTTATAGAGACACTTTAGGCATCATATCTGGTCTTTAGATGATTGAAAATTCATGGAAGGCTGTGCATAGGTTATGTGTAAATGCCATTTAATTGATATGAGGATCTTTACTGCCCAATGTTTTTGGTATTTACAGTCTTAGAACAAATACCCTACAGATTTTAAGGGACAGCTGTACTTCTACCAGCCACACTTCACACAATCCTCAGAACTGAAACCTCTAATTTGAACATTGACACAAAGTTTTGGAAACCTTAAGTATCCATATGGTAGCCTGAGACCCATCGTTTAATTACCTGATTTCAGATGAGTTTCAGGCAATTCTGTTTCAGATCATTACTTTTCTCGTTTTTGGTGCTGGGGATTGAACTGAGGACCTCACACATGCTAGGCAGGCACTCTAATCTGAGATGTATTCCCAGCCACAGATCATTTTCTTAATTCCTGTGGGATCGCTTATTGTCAAAAGGTTGAAAAAGTTAACAGCACTGATTACTTCAGGGAGTGTTTTTATTAGGATGCCCACAGAACCTCGTGTTTAAACATTTCCTGGAGGGAACTCTCCTGGACCCAGGCTGGTGATTTCTTAGTAGATTTCTAACTGTGTCCTTTCATAAAGCAGTGCTCACTGGGTTAGGCTACAATAAGACCCACCTCCCATCGGACACAGCAGCCTCCACTTATTTTGTAAACAAAAATGAAGGTTGCCTGGTAAGTTAAGGACATCAAGGCTGTAGACACCACATATTTCACTCTTCTTCCACCACTGGGCCCACTGTACTGTGCTGACACCTGCAAGGACTCCAGGTGAGAGTGGATAAAACACTGAGAGGGAATGACTCCTTCCAAGGAGTCTGATCTTGACTTGATTCAGGGAGGAGGGATTTGTCTTGGCTTTCTACCCCTCTTTCTCATCTGGAATCTAAAGAGAATTAGAGTTCTTCATGAACTCTGTCCCACAGCCACCCTGGTGATGGTTAGGCTGCTGACTGAAGCTGTTGTAATGACTATAAAAACCACAGATATACAGTGCCTCTTCATAGCTCCAAAAGCTACTCCCAGATTTTCTCCTGTCTCTTGCTGTCTCAGACCATATCTTTTAGGGACTCCTTTCTTGCTATCCTTAGCCACTTGGGCTTGGGTATTCAAAGCAAGCAGGACTTGACATAATCTGAGTCTCTGACCTGTAGACACAGGTGGTGACTAGGTGAGTCAGACTTCCTGAGATCACCACAGAAGCTGTGTGAGTTTGTAGGTGTATTTGCACAGGTATGCAGTACTGTCCCTGTTCTTAGGCAAACTGAATCACCCCTTTAGTTGACAATGAATTCATAAGTTCTCTTTAACATGGTGATTGATTCTGGGTGTTACTCAGTCAAGATCTTTCCAACCCCAGACCAACGCTCCAGGTCCAGCACCCAGAGCCTCTTTTCTCAGTCACAGTGGGTTTGTGAAAGTATTGTATGTTGTCATGAGTCTGTTTGCTTATTTATTCAACTAACTTTGATTGCACTCATTTGTTATGTTGGGTGTTACTGGAAAATGGGTGATAGAAATAAACAACTTGACAATCGTGAAGTAGCAGCCCCGAAAGCATTGCAAGTGTAGATGGGAGTTCTAAGCTCAAACCCACAGTGGATTGGATAACATCTGGCCTAGAGTCTAGGGGGTTCCAGGCCAGGAAAACCTAGCAGAAAGAAGAGTGTATTTACAGAAGTGACTTCCGTCTGAAAGGCCACAAAGACTGAATCTGACTGACCCACTGTGTGAAGCGTCTCTCCCCTCTACCTCTGGAAACCAAATAAACTGTAATCTTAGAGAAGGAGAAATCACATCATCCCAGTAAGGACAAAAAATTCTGACCAGTACCTACTGTTTCAGGATATGCTTGTTAGCTTATCTATTAATTCACCATCAGTCATATTTCTAGTTCATCAAATTTCAAGATTAGAGCAATTTAACTTTTATTTAAGCTGTCTACTTGATTTAATATGAGTGTCTTTGTTCTCTGCTGAATCTTATCTAATTCTTGTCAGTGGGAACTTAGATCACTTGCATAATTTCCTAATGAACCATATGCTTTCATTACTGATTTTAAGAAATTATTATAGCTTGGGAATTATAAAACATCTGTTCTATTTTAAATGTGTTTTCCAAGATATATTATTTTATTTTTTCACAGTAGCATCTATTCGATGGAAATATAAATTTTAACAAAGTCATTAGCTTTTAAAAAATTTCTCTTTATTCTTCAGATAGATAAATAGATAAACTGATGGCAGACAAAAATGTAGACTATGTAATTTGTAGAACATAAATGTTTTAAAATTAAATCAGTGCATATATATAAATTTAAGCATGTATACATGTTATATTAAATTTTTCATTTGTATTAAGGTCTGTTTCAATTCTGTATATATTGGTCAAATATTTTAAGTCTGCTTACTGTATAATTACATCAAATAAGGACAATTTATAAATGTAAAATGATGACATTTTTATATCTTGTTACACGTGGTTCTTCTAAACACTTAGCCTAGATTTTTTTTTATTTCAGTTGATGCATACATATTTATCAGATGTTGTGAAAAGTTCTTATATACATATAAAATAATCAAATGATTAATACATTATCACTTCAAATCTTTATCATTTATTTTTATGAGGATAATTCAAAATCCTACTTTCTAGGTGTTTTGAAATATGTGACTAATTATTAACTATAGTTACTTAACTACGCTACAGAATCCCGGAAGCCACTCTGGCTATATAACTGCATTTTTGTACATGTTAACCAATCCTTCTATGTGTCTCTTTCCCAGACTCTGCTATGCACTACTGTACTCTCGACTTCTATGTGATCAACTATATATGTACACACGAGAGAAGCTGCTGAGAGGCTCCCACTTACGGACTGTGTTGCCACAGGCCCAAAGCAGCAGGGACAAGAACCATGGACTGAAACCCTGAGCCAGAATAAACGTTCCTCCTTTCAAGTTGATTATCTCAGGTAGTTTTATCACAGCAATGGGAACTTCATACAGTATAGTTTTTCTGACTGGCAGCCTTTTTTTTTTATGTCTCTGAATATGTAATCTTTTTTTTTTTTTCTGCAGTTTATCTTGGCGCTGACGGTTGGCATTTGGGTTGACTGTTTTCAGGTTCATGCACGCTTTTTCAAGGAATTAAAATAATTGCACACAGATTAGCAAAGTAACCAGGACACTTTCATTAAAAAGGAAAACAATAGTACAGATTAAAAAAATGTGAGGTCAAGAGTGGCAACAGGCCCCATGAGTGAGAGTTCTCAAGAGGCAAGTAGACATTTTTAAGGCTTCTAAAAGAAGGTAGAGTTTGTTTAAGTGGGATGGATCTGTATTTTTATTGACAGGTTTGGATTATGTAACTGTTGTTCATGTCCCTCCCCATGTTACATCTGATGTAAATTACATGCATGCCAAATTATGCATAGGCATAAGATTAAATATAGAAGACTTTCCATAAATGTTTACTTGCAAAATATAGTTTGCCTCATTGTTCATATACCCCAAATCAGCTCAGACTGGATTAGCCCCCTTTCCAGGTATGGGTACATCAATGCTATACAGCTGGTTAGAGTCTGTGTTTGATGGTCATCAAAAAGAGGAGAAATATCCTGTTGTTCAGATAGTGGTGTACATGCAACTTGAAACAGATGAGGGTCTTAGGTTGTGAACAGGATTCAAGGAACGTTGTTTGGAATGGTGTGTGTCTGCGTGTGTGTGTGTGTGTGTGTGTGTGTGTGTGTGTGTGTGTGTGTGTTTGAATAGTGCATGCACTCAATGGTCTCAGGCTACAGAAAGCATTATTAAAGGAGGGATATGTGCATAGCCCAAATCAAGTAGAGTCCCAAGTTGCTAAGATAGTCCCACTGCTTGTGCTGTAGTCTCATGAGGATTACACATTTTGTGATTATGTCTGTCTCTTACGTTTGTCTCTGCTTGTTGGGTTGAATCTCCCCCTGCTTTGACTTGTGATATCTTGATTATAACTTGATTCAAAAATGATCTCATTACATTTGAGTCAGTTGGGACTTTGTGAGCTTTATGGATCTAGACGTCCATATCTCCCTCAAGACATGGAAAATTTTCAAATATTATTTCATTATTCGTGACTCCTATGCTTTTTCTGTTCTCTTTTTCATGTACTACATTCATATACAAATGTTTGTTTAATAGTGGTTTATAGGCTTTTAAAATTCTATTTATTTATATTTTTCTTTTCTTAATTTTTTACTTAATTCTGATCACCTTTCCTAAAATATGGAAATTCCTCTGCATGACTTGGTTGCCTTAACTCTCCACTGTATTTTGTTTTTGTCATAATTGAAGGACGCAGAACAATTGGCATTAGAGGAGTCAGTTTAATGATTCCTCTAATTTCTTGATTTATCTTTCTACTGGGAAAAATGCTAGACTTACATGGCCCCAAAGAGAATTGAATATCATTCTGATGCAGTGGACCTCCACACTTAGACTTGTTGTATTTCTACTTTCACTACTGAATGTGTTTTATGTCTGATCAGAAGTGAAAAATCCTCAACAAAGCTACAAATGTAAAAACAAATAGCTTTATACCCTCTTTCATAACTCACGGTCTTTCTAGTAGTATAGAAGTTCATTTGATGTACAGAATTTGGTTCTGCTTAATTTCAGTGTGTGATGCTTTTCCTTTGCAAGTTTTTAATACTAATAAAGTTTATAAAATATTTTAAAGAGAAACTTTGATTTTAAAAAGTGGCAAACAAATAAACTGTCAATGATTGGCAGTTAGTGGCACCCGTTACATGAACTTAGTGTTATTTTTGCTAAAATGTTTTGTGCAAAAAGATGAATGAGTATCCATTTCAGATTGGGTGCTGTTCAAAATATATTGCTTAATACCATCATAGAAGAGGCAGCTATTTTTAATGTTCTCCAGCACTCTCTTCAAAGTAATAGTAAATGATAGAAGTGTTGGGCAAAGTGTTGGAAAAGGGTCATAGACATCTCTATAGTTTTTATTTCTTGCCTAGAATATTTCAGTAGGATTTACTGTAACTAAGAGAAAATCCAGCCTTCATAAATGTCATCACTTTACAATATAGACATGTAACCTGGTTTACAGAATACGCCTAGAACACTAAATAAAAGGACAGATGAACTTCATGCAACATTGTTTTTCTGAGAAATGTGAATCATCAGGTAGTCAGGCAAATGTTTGCACACACTGAGTATATTTCTTTCTTGAAGGTGCTATTACAACATCTAAAAAGGGCAGGTTTCAAAAGCACTTCCAACTGTGAAGCTACAAAGCAAAATAAAATTCATACTTAAATATATGGCTAAATATTGGAAAGTGTGAATGAATTGCTTACGTAACTCAGATATTCTGAAACAACTGATGTGTGTATTTCTTCCCTTAATACTCTTCTACAGAGACAAATAACCATTCATGGGTGGGGACAACAGGACCTCTGTGACAGAATTCATCTTCCTGGGCCTCTCACAGGACCCACAGACCCAAGCCCTGCTCTTCTTCCTCTTTCTCCTCATCTACCTGCTCACGGTGCTGGGAAACCTGCTGATCATCGTGCTCATCCACACAGACCCCAGACTCCACACTCCCATGTACTTTTTCCTTAGAAACCTGTCCTTTGCAGATCTCTGCTTCTCTACTACCACAGTCCCCCAGGTGCTCGTCCACTTCCTGGTGAAGAGGAAGACCATTTCTTTTGCTGGATGCGCCACACAGTTAGTCGTGTTACTTCTGGTGGGATGTACAGATTGTGCACTCCTGGCAGTGATGTCCTATGATCGGTACGTGGCTGTGTGCAAGCCTCTGCACTACTCCACCATCATGACACACTGGGTGTGTGTCCAGCTGGCTGCAGGGTCCTGGGCCAGCGGTGCATTCGTGTCCCTGGTGGATGCTACATTCACATTGCACCTTCCTTACCGAGGACACAATGTCATCAACCACTTTTTCTGTGAGGCTCCTGCCCTCCTGAAGCTGGCTTCAGCTGACACTTACAGCACAGAAATGGCCATCTTTGCCATGGGTGTGGTAATCCTCCTAGCACCCGTGTCCCTCATCCTCACCTCCTACTGGAACATTGTCTCCACGGTGATCCAGATGCAGTCTGGAGAGGGGAGGCTCAAGGTCTTCTCCACCTGTGGTTCCCACCTGATCGTTGTTGGTCTCTTCTATGGCTCAGCAATATTTGCCTACATGAGGCCAAACTCCAAGACAATGAGTGAAAAGGATAAAATGATTTCAGTGTTCTACTCAGCAGTGACTCCCATGCTGAACCCCATCATTTACAGCCTGAGGAACAAGGACGTCAAAGGGGCTCTCTGGAGACTAACTTCAAGATAGCATTTTCTGAAATGACAGTGTGACTGTGCAGAGCATGACAGACATGTGGAGAGAAGGGATTTCCTACAAGATTTTCTTTCTCTTATGCCATTCTCATTTTTTGTTTCTTTTTTAAAAAATCTGTACTGTTCAATTGAATTTTTTAGCTGGAATGGATCTGAATAGCCTAAGGAAAGCAAATTGAACTGGAGGAAACAGAAGAAAAGAGAAGGGTAAAGTTTTGATTCACAAATGGACTGAGGGAAAATCAGGAAGAAAGGGAACAAGGGAGGATGTTATCGAAGGAGGGAGGAAGGATGAAAGAACATGGAAGCCATTCTTCCTTTATAATTCATACAGTTAATATGGAAATTAAACAAAATTATTTAGTATCTCGCTAAAAGATCCCAAAGGAAAATAACAATCTTTCACAAATAGGAAAACCTGACTCTGGCAATGCGGTTAACTCATGGCATCTGAACATATATTTTCTATTCTAAGTATATTTACAGAGCTTGGGAAATTGACATGAAAACTGATGTTGTATTTCTTGCATTGATTTTTCATCCTAATCCTAATAATTTCTGAACTTTAATTAACAGAGTATTGCCTATTAAGAGAGTAACAGGTGATAGAATTATAGAAGTGTTTGTAAATTTAAGAGAATAGATGTAAAGCTAAGAGTAAGACATTGGGATGAGAAGACCCTTGCGTTGACAAGTTTCTAATTATGAAGCATCTGAAGATTGGGTGATTCATGGGAATGAAGATAGAGAATGATGATAATGTCAAAGGATGATGTCTGGCACACGGTTTTTGACCTTAGTAGGACATTTGAACTTTCAGATCAGAGTTCACATAGCATATTGTACAATGGGTGCCCAGTAGCTCGTTAGAAGCACCAGAAGAATGAGTGTTTCTCATGATAGAATGAAGTGAAATAGCCTCATTAATTTCCATTTAAAATCTGATCCCCACGTAATTCTTCATTAATGTTTGAATGGTGTTTCCTTGACCTTGTCTTGCTATATATGCCTAATATTCTTTCTTTGACTTAGCTGAATCCATTGGCTACACTTTCGCTGTGTTTTCTAATTAATTCATTGTGCTCGTTGTTTCTTATATTCCTATTTGTTTTCAAAATCTGTTTCCTCGTAAATTATTCTTCCAAATTACTGATATTTTCACCCATATTGTTGATTTTCACATCTGTTTTTTTCTGACTCTTTTCTCTTTCTTACTCCATTTCTCTTCTAGATGCTGGGTTGATTTATTTATCTTAACTATTCACTTGCTTGCATTTTCTTTCAGGTCACATAAAATTTTTACAAATAAAGATTTGAGATCTCTATCCATTATTTCTATCTATTTTAGTATGCTTGAATCAATCAGTTGGATAATTTTGATGTTTTAGAGGAGTTAGTTTTCATTTTCATGATTTATGTACATGTTTTTATTTATTGACTTGTTTTTTACACAATATATTTTGATCATATTCTTTCACATCCTCTAACTTATATTAGATCCTCTCTGCATTCCTATCCACCCAACTTCATGTTTTCTTTTTGTCTCTCAGAAAATAACAACTCCCACAAATGTCAAAACAAATAAGAACAAAAAAAGACAAAATATGCCAAAAAACCAAACAAAAAGCTCACACAAGAAAAGCATGGAGTCCGTCTTTGTGTTGGGCAGCTACTCCCAGACAATGATTCCTCTCCTAGAGTGTGTTTGATGTACTCAGTGACACTCTACTGAAGAAAACTGACTTTCTCACCCCCAGCAGGTATCAATTTCAACTTTTTGGGTTGGAGTGGGGCTTTGTGCTCCTTTCCCCTTCTCTGAGATTTTGTCTGGCTTGAACTTGTGCAGGTCTTGTGCTTCCCATCACAGTCTCTGTAAGTTCATATGCGCATCAGCTCTGTTATATCTAGAAGATGCTGTTTCCTTGGAGTAGTTCATCACCTCTGGCTCCTACACCCTTTCTGGATCCTCTTGCTTAGATTCCTGAGCCTTGAGAGGAGAGTTTTGAGAAAGTCATCCCCTTTAGATCTGAGTTCTCCAAAGTCTTTCATTCTGTGCACTTTGTCCAGTTGTGGGTCTTTGTGTTAACTACTATCTACTGTAAGAGAAAGTTCTTTGATGAGGTACCCAATGATCTATGGGTATAGCAATGTTTTAAAAATATTCAATACCCTTAACAATCAGGGGAATGTAAATTATAATTACTTTGAGATTTAGTTTCATCATTGTAAGAATGACCAAGATTAAAAAAAAATAAATTATGGTAGATGCTGGGGAGTAATGCGTGGGCACTTACTGATCAGCTACTATGGAAATTAATGTGGAGGTTCCTCAAAAAACTGAAAATTAATTTAACGCAATATCTAGATATACCAATCTCAGACATATACCCAGAAAGGTCTGCATCTTATTATAGAAATTTTGCTTATGAATGTTCATTATTGCTCTACTCATAGTGCCACAAATAGAAAATAGCGTATATGCTTATCAACTGATGAATATATAATGAAAATGTGCTACATTTAAATAATGGAATATTATTTAGCAAGGAAGAAAAAAATTATGAAAATTTCTGGTAAATACATGGCATTAGAACAACCATCATGGGTGAGGAAACCCAGACCCAGGAAGACAAACAGTGCGTGTTTTGTCTTCTATGTGGTTGTTACTTTTTAAGAGTTAGGGGTGTGTGTGTGTGTGTGTGTGTGTGTGTGTGTGTGTGTGTGTGTGTTTTATTTAGAATAACCACAGAAGTTAGGTAGCTAGTAAGGGACCAGGGGAAAAAAATTCTCCCAAGGAAGAGAAAATGGGTTATAGTTTTTTAAGAGGTAAAGGTAAAGCTGAATAGAAAGATTAAATAGGGAAGAGAGTGGGAGGGCAGGGTAAAAGAAGGAACATGGGAGTGACCACAACTACAAAAGGCCCTTTGAAAAGACATATGGAGACATACTACTGTAGAAGCTTCCTAGAATATGTACCTATATAAAAATGAAATTTAAATGGAATTACCTTATACTGTAAGCAATGCCCCAACTAGACATCTTAAGTTGCTATGTAAAACCCTCTAGTATCAAAATTTTTTAATCTTGTTTAAATCTTGACAAGTCATGGGAAAAAAGATCCATTGGATTCCCCAAACATTATAGGCAATTGCCAATACTTTTGGCTACTCTCCACAACCAAGTGGAGGGTAACCAATCTGTTATTGAAGACACTACTTACTTGACATTCAACATGGAGAAATCAAACTGGTGCTCAATTAGAAGCGTCTCTCCTACTGACTAGCATTAATGTTGTTGCAAGGTACAATACATGCTGCTAGAGGAGAAAAATAATAATCAATATCACAAGCCACAAACCCTGATAACTACTATAGTGGCCTGCCTACACAATATATGGGTGTAGTAGTGACATAAATATGATGTCAGTAACGAACACATTAAAAATTAGATTTGAGGCTCACTTAGTGAGAAGGAATCAATACCTGACACTGCTGAAATGCCAAGAACCTGAGTCTAGACATGCCATGGGCCCTAGGGAAAACCTATTACTACTATTCTGCTAAATGAACATATTAATGAAAGGAATCTTAATGATATATTGTGTGTGTTTTATATTATGATTTGTACATGTGATAATTTGGATATTACTCTCAGTTTTATGTAGCTATCTCATTAGTAAATAGTATTCTTTTGAGTACATATTT
Source organism: Cricetomys ansorgei (assembly GCA_026225945.1). Classification (NCBI taxonomy): domain Eukaryota; kingdom Metazoa; phylum Chordata; class Mammalia; order Rodentia; family Nesomyidae; genus Cricetomys; species Cricetomys ansorgei. Next base: position 1,175,934 of record JAMJFZ010000597.1, on the reverse strand, counting down.
CCAAGTACCATACCAAGAAAAGACAAAATATAATTTTCACAGCAATGTCACTCAGTCATAAAAATACAAATACTTAAACACAAATCAACCAAATTACAACTCCAGCCAACAGGCTCACTGCCTGCAGAACACTTGGTTCTGTTTTCATCGCCCACTCCTCCATAGCCTCTCCCCACTCTCCTCCAGCCCAGCCTCACTGGCCCATAAGATCTGTGGACAACTCCCAGTGCTATCACAATATGAACCATCTGAGGAAACAGCCCACAGCACCATCACAGCATGCTCCATTTGAAGAACTAGCTCAGATCAGGTCAATCAGCTAGAAGAATAGCACATGTCAGGACAGCCAGCCAAAATAACAGTAGCTAAGTCCAAGCCCCCAACCCAAGCAGAGAGTTACTGCTAAACAAGGGGCCAAGTAAGCCACCAGAGCTCCATCCCAACTCAGGCAGAGCCTCCCAGCTTGACAACAGGCCACAAAGAACAGAAGACCAAAGAAGAAACTAAGAAAGAAAGAAAGAAAGAAAGAAAAAAAGAAAGAAAGAAAGAAAGAAAGAAAGAAAGAAACAAAGAAACAAAGAAACAAAGAAACAAAGAAACAAAGAAACAAAGAAACAAAGAGAGAGAGAGAGGAAGGAAGGAAGGAAGAAAGAAGAAAGAAAGAAAAGAAAAGAAAGAAAGAAAGAAAGAAAGAAAGAAAGAAAGAAAGAAAGAAAGAAAGAAAGAAAAGAAGGATGAAAGAAAGAGAACAAAGAATACAATACTCATCCAATAAAGACAAACACAGGAATTTGGCACTTAAATCTATAGTCACCCCAAACCCAGATACCTAAACACCAACATAAGAGCAAAATCAACAACAACCAGGGCAATATGTCATCACCAAAGCCCAACTATTTTACTACAAAAACACCCCAACCTAGCTGAAACATAAGAAAAAGATCTCAAAAACCAACTTTATGAAGATAATAGAGGCCCTTAAAGAGGAAATGAATAAATCCCTCAAAGAAATGGATGAAAAGACAGATAATGGGAGGGCTTGAGTAAATTCATTAAAGAAACCCAGGAAAGCACAAACAAACAATTAGAAGGAAATAATAAATCTCATAAAGAATGCCAAGGAAAAAACAAGCAGAAAAAGAAAATGAACAAAACTGTTCAATACCTGAAAGTGGAAATAGAAGTCATAAAAGTCTCTCATTAACTTGTTAGACCAACCTGTTTTACAACATCAGATGGAAGTTTCGATTTCTAGTGATTGTTCCTCTATCCCCAAACAGCAAAAATCAGTCTTTTCCTGACCCTGCCCATTCACAAACATGCTTCTACACAACCTTATCTTTATCTGTTAAAATGCATGTTTCTAGTTTCCAAACATCCAGTTTTCATTCAAATGTTCTCTCAACATTATCTTTGTGAACCATGAACTCCATTGGATTTTTCTCAGAATTAAAATGGAAAAAACCTTAATAGCACTAAGTGTAAAACTGTTTAAGAGTTTCTTCCTTTGGTAGAATTAAAATACACTCTCAATTTAAATATTTCATCAAAGAAATGTAAAAACCCATGCTGGTATTTCAATATTGCATTACTAAATATTTTGTATATCTAGTGCAATGCAATTAAATTCATCTCCCATTCCCCCAGAATCCTTTAAAAAAATAAAGTCATTTCATGTACCAGAAAAAAAAAAAAAAACAAAAAAGGGAATTTTGGAAATGAAAAATCTAAAAAAAAAAACAGAAAACAAAAAAAAATCAGAAACTACTGAGACTAGTTACAGTATCAGAATACAAGAGATGAAAGAAAGAATCTCAGAAGTTGAAGACACTATAGAAGAAATAGAGGCATCAATAAAGAAAATGTTAAATCAAAAAATCCCTAAGACAAAACATCCAGGAAATTTGGGACACTATGAAAAGACCAAACCTAAGTAGAATAGTAATTCCTCTGAAGGAGAAGAATCCCACCTCAAAGTCCCAGAAAAATGTTTTCAACAAAATCATAGAAGAAGAAAGTTTCAAACCTAAATAAGGAGGTCCCTATTAAGATACAAGAAGCATACAGAACACCAAATAGACTGGACCAGAAAAGAAAGACTCCTCACCACATAATAATGAAAACACTAAACATACAGAATAAAGAATACTAAAATCTGCAAAAGAAAAAGAGCAAATCACATATAAATGCAAACCTATTAGAAATACATATGACTTCTCAATGGAGACTCCAAAAGCCAGAAGGTCCTGGACAGATGTGGTACAGATTCTGAGAGATCACAATGCTAGCCCAGACTACTATATCCAACAAAACCTTTAATTACCATAGATGGAGAAAACAAAATATTCAAGGAAAAATCCAAATTCAAACAGTATCTATCTACTACTCCAGGCCTACATAAGGTAGTAGAAGGAGAACTCCAACCCAAGGAGGTTAACTACACCACGAAAACACAGGGGACAAATAACTTCACTCCATCAAAATCAAAAGCAGGGAGACATAAACATTCACACAGGCACAACCTCACACATGTGAACATAACCAACAACCACAAAATAATAGGACCTAACAATCATTGACCATTGATATCTCTCAACACCAATGGACTCAATTCTCCAAAAAATGCATAAAAAACCCACAGACTAACAGAATGAATGTGAAAACAGGATCCATCCTTCTGCTGCATAAAAAAGAAACAAACACACCTTAGCATCAAAGATAAGCATTACCCCAGAGTAAAGGGTTGGGAAAAGAATTTCTAAGCAAATGGACCAAGGAAGCAACTGGTGTAGCCTTCTAATATCTACCAAGATAGACTTCAAACCAAAATTAATCAACAGATTTGGGGAAGGACACTTCACATCAAAGGAAAAATCCACCAAGATCACATTTCAATTCTAAGCATCTATTCCCCCAACACAAGAGCTCCCATGTTTGTAAAAGAAATATTGCTAAAGCTTAAAATACACATTGTTCAGCACACTATCACCAATGGACAGGTCATCCAGACAAAAACTAATACAGAAACACTGGAAGTAACAAATGTTATAAACCAAATGGAATATATATATATATTTATTTAAGACTATATATATATTTATATATATATATATATATATATATATATATATATTAGGATATATATGTAACATTTCACTTACACACAAAAGAATATATCTTTTTCTCACCACCTCAGGGAACCATCTCTAAAATTAACTACATAGCAAGTCTCAATAGATATAAGAAAGTTGAAAAAGCCCCTGGATCCTATCAGACCACCACAGATTAAGCTTCGATTTCAACAACAGCAGAAACAATAGAAGGCCTACAAATTCATGGAAGCTGAATAGCATTCTATAGAAATAAAGAAAGAAATTAACGACTTTCTGTACAATTCAATGAAAATGAATCCACAACATACCCAAATTTATGGGACACAATGAAAGCTATGCTAAGGGGAAATTCATAGCAAAAAGTACCCACCAAAAAAGAGTGGAGACATCACACACTAGCAAATTAACAGCACATCTGGAAGCTCTAGGACAAAAAGAAGTAAGCATACCCAAGAAGAGAGGACAGCAAGAATTAATCAAGCTGAGGGATGAAATCAATAAAATAGAAACAAAGAGAACAATAAAAACAATCAGTGAAACAAAGAGTTGGGTCTTAGAGAAAATAAAAAAGATAAACAAACTCCTATTCAAATGAATTAAAAGATGGAGAGTGAATATCCAATTCAGCAAAACCAGAAATGAAGAAGGGATGTAACTACAGACATGAGAAATCTAAACACTCATCAGGTCATACTTTAAAAACCTATAGTCTACAAAACTGGAAAATCTAAAATAAATGGACAATTTTCTTGATAAATCCCACCTACCAAAGTTAAATCAAGATCTGATAAACAATTTAATTTATAAAGAAATAGAAGCAGTCATTAAAAGTTTATACACACACACACACACACACACACACACACACACACACACACACACACAAAAGCCCAGAGACAGATAGTTTTAGTGCAGAATTCTATCAGACATTTAGTGAAGAGTTAACACTAATATTCCTCAAAGTAGTTAAAAAAAATAGAAACAAAACAAATATTGCAAAATTCATTCTGTAAGGCCACAGTCACCTTGATACCCAAGCCACACAAAGATTCAACAAAGAAAGAGAATTACAGAGAAATTTCCCTCATGAATATAGATGCAAAAATACTCAATAAAATACATGCAAACTTAATCCAAGACACCTCAAAAAGATCATCCACCATAATTAAGTAGGCTTCATCCCAGAGATGCAGGGATGGTTCAACATGTAAAAATTAGCCAATGTAATCCACCATATAGATAAACTAAAATTCACATGATTACATCATTAGAATTTGAAACAGCCTTTGACAAAATCCAACACTTTTTCATGATAAAAGTTTTGGAGAGAATAGGGATACAAAGGACATACCCAAATATAATAAAGGTAATTTACAGCAAGCCCACAGTTCACATCATATTAAATGGAAAAAAGCTCAAAGCAACTCCGCTAAAGTCAGGGATAAGACAATGTTGTTTTCTTTCTCCATACCTATTCAATATAGTATTTGAAAGTTTTAGTTAGCACAATAAGGCAACAAAAGGAAATCAAGGAGATACAAGTGAGACAGGAGGAAGTCAAAGTATTCTTATTTGCAGATAATATATGATCATATATATAACCTATTTCAAAAATTCTACCTGGGAACTCGTACAGCTGATAAACAACTTTGGAGAAGTGGCTAGCTACAATATCAACTCAAAAAATCAATAGCCCTCCTATATACAAATTACAAGTGGACTGAGATAGAAATTAGGAAAAGAACTTCCTTAACAATAGCCACAAATAACATAAAGTATCTTGGGGGTGACTCCACCCAAGCAAGTAAAAGATTTGTTTGACAAAAATTTTAAGTCTTTTGAAGAGAGAAATTGAAGAAGAGCTCATAAGATGGAATGATCTTCCATGCTCCTGGATTTATAGGATCAATATAGTAAAAAATAGCCATCTTACCAAAAGCAATCTACAGATTCAATGAATTCCCTATCAAAATACCAATACAATTCATTACAGACCTTGAAAGGAGAATACTTACTCTCATATGGATAAACAAAAAACAAACAAACAAACAAACACAGGATAACTAAAATAATCCTGAAAAATAAAACAACTTCTGGAGGTATCACTACTCCTGATGTCAACCTGGAGAGCTATAGTAATAAAAACTGCATAGTATTGGCATAAAAACAGATATGTTAATCAATGGAACTGAACTGATAATTAAGGCACAAACACACACACTTATGGACACCTGATCTTCAATAAAGAAGTCAGAAAAATACAATCGAACAAAGAAAGTATTTTTAACAAATGGTGGTGATCTAATTGGATGTTTACATGTAGAAGAATGAAAATTGATCCATATTTATCACCCTGCACAAAACTCAAATGATCAAGTACCTCAACATAAAACTACATAAACTGAACCTGACAGAAGAGAAAGTGGGGAATAGCCTTGAACACATTGGCACAGGAGGCAACTTTCTGAACAGAATCCCAATAGCTCAGGCACTAAGATCAGTGATAATAAATGGGTACTCATGAAACTGAAAAGCTTCTGCAATGCAAAGGACAATGCTAATAAGACAAAATGGCAGCCTACAGAATGGGAAAAGATCTTCACTAACTCCACTTCTGATAGAGAGCTAACATCCAAAATATATAAACAACACAAGAAACTAGACATCAACAAAACAAATAGCCCAATTAAAAAATGGGGTACAGATCTAAACAAAGAATTCACAAAAGAAGACTCTCAACTGACTAAGAACATCTAAAGAAATGTTCACTAGCCTCAGCCATTAGGGAAATGCAAATTAAAACCACTTTGAGATTCCATCCTACACCCATTAGAATGGCTACGATAAATAACACAAAGGACAACTCATGCTGGTGAGGATGTGGAGCAAGGGAAACACTCCTTCATTGCTGGTGGGAATGAAATCTTGTACAGCCACTATGGAAATCAATAAGGTGATTCCTTAAGAGACTGGAAATTGATCTACCTCAGGACCCAGCTATACCACTCCTGGGCATATACCCAAAGGATGCTCCATCCAACAAGAAGGACACTTGCTCAATTATAGTCATAGTAGCTTTATTCATGATATCTAAAACAATCTAGATATTCATAATATCTAAAACTAAAAACAACCTAGATGTTCCTCAACTGGAGAATGGATAAAGAAATTCTGGTACATTTACACAATGAAGCATTACTCAGTTACTTTTAAAAAATGGCATCATGAACTTTTCAGGCTAATGGATGAAACTAGAAAAAAATTATCTCGAGTGCAGTCCCAGAAAGACAAACATAGTATGTATGCACTTGTGAATATTAGCTGTTAAGCAAAGGAGAACAGTACTAGTATCCACAGACATAAACTATGCAACAAGAAGGGCCTCAGTTTGAACACAGGAATCTCCCTGGCGAAGTGGAATAGAACAGAGGTTGTGCGAAGCCTTATGAAGGATAGGTAGGGGAGCAGAGGGGACCAAGAGGAGGAGAGAGACGGAAGGAGAAAATATACGGATAGACAACCAGAATTGGGGGATAATTAGGGGACTATTGGGAGACATAGTGTAGTGGAAACTCACTGAAATCTATGAGGGAGACCCTAGCAAGGATCTTTATTAATCAGGGATAGCGAGCCTGAAGAGGCCATCACCTGTGGCCAGGGAAGTCTTCCATTTGTGAGACTATGACACCATCCCAGCCATAAAACTGTGGCATATCTTCCCTGAAAGATCCATTTGGACAATGGAGGGCCAGAACCCCATGCCAAAGGAAGAAACCTCTGTCTGAAACTGCAGGGCAGGCCAGGAACTTGAAACTGGATAACCCAGAGACAATTTCTAATGATGTCATGATCTGCTCATAAATAGGCACCTAGCCTAGTCCTCACCAGAGAGGCCCCCTTCATCAGCTAATAAGAACACATGGAGAGGTTCAGGGCCAAACATTGTGCAGAAATCAATAAACCCATGGAAGAGGAGAGTACGGATGGACAAGACCAGAGGGTTCAAGGACACCAGGAGAGCAAGCCCTACAGTGTCAACTGACTTAGGGGCCCACAGAGACTGAAAGGACAGATACGGAACCTGCAGTATCCCCTAAATAGATCTTATGGATTTCTGATGTTCTGGTGTTCTTGAAAAACTCATACAGGCTGAAGTAGGGGAGTCTCTATCCCTTTTACCTACCCTTGGGACACTTTTGCTCCTGCTAGGTTGCCTAGACCATCATTGATATAGGTATTGGTGCCTGGCCTTGTTCCATCTTGCTATGCCATATCCTGTTTGAGTTACGGTAACCCTGGGAGGACTGCTGTCTCCTGGGCAGAAGCTGTGAGGAGGGATGTTTGTGGGTGGTGGTGGGATAGATCTGGAGGAGAGGGGAAATGGGGAGTAGAGGCATGGGAAGAGGGTAGAAGGGGAGGACGGGAGGAGGGGGTTGGGATGTAGTGTGTAAGTTGTATAAGAGAATGAAAAAAAAATAAAAAAGAAAAATCAACTGAGTGATACATCACCAGTGATCATAAGACAGAAAATGTTAATTCTAATATGAAGTGGGCAAGAAGTTAAGAGTCATTTGAACATAAATGTGGAAATAGTAAATGAATGAGATGAATGAAAAGGCCTAGAAGAGGACAAGATAGAGGAAGATACACTACACACACATACACACACACACACACACACACACACACACACACACACACACAAAATACACACACACACCTCACATTCTACTGTTATTCTACAAGCCAGTTCTGTATGATACTTGAAAGATTGTGAGAAAAAGTACAAGAAAGAACCTGGGGTTTATCAGTAATCCAGGGGGATGAACAACAGTCAACCTCAGTGCAGCAAGAGTTAGACGAGAAATTAAACAAAAGTGTGTCATTAGTGCCAAGTGAAGAAATTTTTTCATGAAGGAATTCTTGGATATCCTAATGCATTGTAGAGTAAAAGTTTGATTAAATAGTTAGTCACAGCATTATTGATTTTGACAAAGACTATTACAACAAAATAATGCAGTCCCATAGGTATAGATTCTGAGTGACTTTTAAAGCAACTTCTGGGTATTTACTTGAATGACTACAATTCAACACAGCACATGATGCTTGCACATCAATGTTTCTTTCAGCATTGTTCTCAGTGGCTAAGTTATTAAACCATCTTGGGTGACACAAAGCAGGAGAATGAACAAAAATGGGGTATATATCACATTGTAAGTCATATCCTTTAGAGGAGAATGTTGGAATGGAGACAATCATTGTAAGCAAATTAAGCCATTCTCAGAAAAAATATTTTGCCTTTATTATTTTACATTACAGTCACATAAATTGTACATGAATATATGAAGTGAAAATGTCAATGAAAAAAATAGGAGAAGAGAGAGATGCCAAGGGGTAGGGAGGTTTGGGGAGGAATGTTATCAATGTAACGTATATCTGTATAAAAGTTTAATTTAAAAATTAACAAAACAAAAAATCAAAAGAAGTCTACTACTTGCTTTTCGTTCAATTTAATCTACTATTAATGTTAATAATTGTTACTTTAAAAATATAGGAAAAATTAGAATCTAACATAATTGTCATGTTTATGTCCTATAAACACTCTATAAATGTGACTGGGGGAAATATATATCTTCAAAATATAATTGTTGGATGCACGCAAGAACGAAAGAAATGGCTATGTTGCCATAAATACTTGTGATGTTTTAGTGGTTCTTTTCTTATTTTTTGACATATACTTAGATGCCTGATTAGGTCAACTTTGTTATTGACTTGTGTGACTTAAAAGAGGAGAAGCTTCCTTACTGTAACTCCTCTACTTACTTTCCTGTCTCCATTTCTTTCTTTCCTCTTTCCTCCCTTATCATGCACTCATTTCTTCACTAATTTCTTTTTACTTCCTGTTTTGAACTTTTTAATTTCCTTCACATAGCTACCAAATAGAGAAAAAATGTAGGAAAATGGAAGGAGATTGAAGAATAGTGTTAAAGAAGGAAAAGATGCATTGCTCATAGATTGGTACTCAACCCAGTTTTCACCTCTCAGCTGAGAGGAACATTTGGAAAGGCCCAGAGCCAGACATTGTGCAGAGATCAGGGAATCCCATGGAAGAGGGAGAGGAGGGATGGCAGAAACCAGAGGGCTGAGGACATCGGGAGAACAAGCCCCACATTGTCAACTGACTAGCATTCTTAAGGACCACAAAGATTGAAGCCACAGACATGGAACCTGAAGGATCCCCTACATGGTTGTCTAGATTGGTGTCCTTAAAAAACTCCTACATGCTGGAGTGGGGCTGTCTCTGACCATTTTACTGGCCCCTGAGACCCTTTTACTCCTGCCAGGCTGCCTGGCCCACCCTGATGTATGGATTGGTGTCTGGCCTTGTTCCATCCTGCTATGCAATGCTCTGATTATGCTGTGACCCTGGGGGGATAGTTCTTTTCTGGGCAGATGGGGGGGGATATTAGTGGATAATGATGGGAGTAGATGGGGGAGATGGGAGAAGATGAGGGTTGGAGGGATGAAAAGAGAGGGACTGGGATGTATTCTATAAGTTGTATGAGATAAGAAAAATTATAATAAAAAATGAAAACATTGTAAGAAAATTTGTTCTCTGTTTCCTATACTGGTCAGTTCAATATACTCCAAATATATTATATTGCAGTCATTCTCCTGAAAGCCCCTTTGACATCCTTGTTCCTCAGGCTGTAAATGATGGGGTTCAGCATGGGAGTCACTGCTGAGTAGAACACTGAAATCATTTTATCCTTTTCACTCATTGTCTTGGAGTTTGGCCTCATGTAGGCAAATATTGCTGAGCCATAGAAGAGAACAACAACAACCAGGTGGGAACCACAGGTGGAGAAGACCTTGAGCCGCCCCTCTCCAGACTGCATCTGGATCACGGTGGAGACAATGTTCCAGTAGGAGGTGAGGATGAGGGACACGGGTGCTAGGAGGATTACCACACCCATGGCAAAGATGGCCATTTCTGTGCTGTAAGTGTCTGCTGAAGCCAGCTTCAGGAGGGCAGGAGGCTCACAGAAAAAGTGGTTGATGACATTGTGTCCTCGGTAAGGAAGGCGCAATGTGAATGTAGCATCCACCAGGGACACGAATGCACCGCTGGCCCAGGACCCTGCAGCCAGCTGGACACACACCCAGTGTGTCATGATGGTGGAGTAGTGCAGAGGCTTGCACACAGCCACGTACCGGTCATAGGACATCACTGCCAGGAGTGCACACTCTGTACATCCCACCAGAAGTAACACGACTAACTGTGTGGCACATCCAGCAAAAGAAATGGTCTTCCTCTTCACCAGGAAGTGGACAAGCACCTGGGGGACTGTGGTGGTAGAGAAGCAGAGATCGGCAAAGGATAGGTTTCTAAGGAAAAAGTACATGGGAGTGTGGAGTCTGGGGTCTGTGTGGATGAGCACGATGATCAGCAGGTTTCCCAGCACCGTGAGCAGGTAGATGAGGAGAAAGAGGAAGAAGAGCAAGGCTTGGGTCTGTGAATCCTGTGAGAGGCCCAGGAAGATGAATTCTGTCACAGAGGTCCTGTTGTCCTCACCCATGAATGGTTATTTGTCTCTGTAGAAGAGTATTAAGGAAAGACAAACATCTGTTGTATTTATGTATTTTACTGATCATAGGGACAGGCTATTGATTTCTTTCTGTTCATAGCTTCTATATTCCAAAAAAACTAACGTTTTATTTTGTTCAGTAATTCTAATGATTGAAAGATGTTTGTTTTCCTTTAATTGCATATTTTAGATTTACCAGTAAAAAAAAGAATCGTATTGAATGTGCTAATGACCAAACCTCATCTGGGTCACCAAGTTTATTCTGAGAAGGTTGTTGTATTGCTCATGGTACATCCTTTCTTTATGTGTATTAGGGAATCAAGCTAGCTTATATGACTTTAACTTGTTATAGCTTATGCTATAAACTCTATAACATTTAATATGCCTGTTTATTAATTATATTTACAAGATAATTCTGAAGGACCACTTTGTATAGATTGAAAACCTAATGTAATAAGAATAGTATTTTCTGAGATTCTGATCATTACCCAGATTTTGTTTTTCAAAATAAAGAACTTATTGGTTAATATCTCTCCTCTTGGCTCCAGCATTCAGTAATAGTATAATACTAACCTTCAGCAATCTATCTTCTCTTCCTAGAGGGTTCTTAAATACTAATGCCAACAGTGAGCAACTGTTGATATCATATATTGTCCATAATCATTAACAGTTTCATTGTATTTACTTTTAGCCATTTTAAGTCCATATGAGATAGTTTTTACTCTTATTATATAGAAGACATGAAGGAGCTACAAGGCAGAAAAAAACATCAATGGTCCTATCCAGCTTGAACTGTTTGAACTACAATGTCAACCTGCCAGGTCAGATGTGCCCATTGGTGTAAGAGTGGCGTGTCTCTTATGGAGGTCTTCAACTGTTCTCTGGATTTAAGGTCAATTCACAGGAGGGATTACATGCCTGGTACTGTAAATCAGTCAAAAAATACATTCATAGTGAAGTCACTAGCCTTATAAGGAAATTTCCAGGTGTAGTTCAGTTAAATTTATATTGTGTCCAACTACTCATTGAATATTTATGTTTATACTCATAGAAAAATACTGTTCTCAGCCTTGTCTAGTCTTTTTGATCATCCATAGGGCATGAGTTCAGTCCCTAGAAGACACATTGTTGGCTCACAACTGCCTGTAACACCAGATCCAGGGGATCTGTAACTCTGTCTGGCTTCCATGAGCATTCTCATACATGTCACACACACACACACACACACACACACACACACACACACACAAATTTTTCAATTCTGATTTATGTAGTTGATTTGTGGTCAACAGTAAATTGATTAGTTTGCTTTGCTTAGTTTGGCTCAGTTGTAAAATGGTAATATAAATTATACTTGTCTAATAATATTGATATAAAGATTCATAAAATGTAGGCTATTTAAAGAATATGAGGATGATAATTAGTGTTTCATCATTTTATATAATGGTCACATGCTTACAAATGCCAGCACTTGGGAAACAGAAGCCTTTGAATTCATGGCCAGCCTGATCTATACAGTAAGTTCCAGGCCAGCCAAGGCAACATAATGAGACCCTGTGCCAAAACAATTGCATAATAACAATAAAACCAGGATTATAGTCTAGATACCATTGCTATTGCAACATGACAAAACAGTTGCTAGAGTGTAGTAAGGCTGGCTCAGTGTGTTTGACTTAGGAAAATGATTATTTTCTTCAGTTGTTTTTCCTCTTTTACATCTCATTGCTTTTATTCATCCCTTGAGAGTGGAAGTATGATATAAAAAAATTCTAAGTCATGATTAAAATCAATAAAGGAGAACTGAAGACCCTGATATGCGTGCAAAGAGCAGCACAGGGAAGCCTCAGATTTACCGAGTGTTTTTGCTTTGTTTTGAAACTCTGTTTTATTATGAGAAGTTTTAAGCCACAGAAATCAGAAGCCCCAAAAGAAAAGCAATGAACAAAAAGTAAAAAAAAAAAAAAACCCTAAAAATGTAAAAACCTATTAGTAAGATTTCAATGTATTTATAAGTTTGGAGCAATTGATCATAATTCACTGGTTTGACTGTGATTAAAAAAAAAGCAAAATTTAAAAAAAATCCTATGCTTTAAATACTCCTCTGTTGCAGTAGTTCAAAAGAGAAATTAATTTCTCTTTTGAGAAATTTCCCAAAGTTAAAACTAAGAGATAAAGTAACCATATTAATGACATTTAAAAACTTACTATCTTGCTACAACAAAATAGTTTGTATGCAAGGCTGCTCGATCCTCAGAGAACAGCCTGCTGACAGCGATGACCCTTGGGAAGTAGGATTCTAGGGAAATGGAAGTGGCAGAGGAGAGACTCTTTTTTTATGCTTATGTGTATTACTTTATTTAATTTACAATTTAGCTCATACTTTCTATCTAAAAAGATAAAATAAAAATACCCAAAGTTAGAGAATACATTAAATAAAACATGAAGAAATGAGAACCTAGACAACATAAACTCAGAATATAAACAGTGACAGGATCCTGCAAAAACGGAGCTGCCGAGGGTCTGATTAGCTATGAGATCAGAAGAGACTGCTTAAGAGTTAGGTCAGTCCTAAAAATAACAATTTTTTTTCATAATCCAGAAATCTCACATTTTTAACTAAATCACAGTAGAGTGATTGGTTAGGCAGCAAAGAATTGTGTCAATATAAATCTATGCAGAGCAAAAACTCCCAGAGGGACTCAGAGTGTGCGTCTACTCACTTCACATAGACACATGTGAACAAACAACCCTAAGCATTTAAAAGTAAGGCTTTGTTTTTCTTCATTTCTTGTCTTCAAACAATATCCACTGTTAAAAAAAAATTCTACCTTTCCTTTGCCTCTATAGGAGCCCCTGCTAAAAACACTCCCCAATTCTGTAATACTTTTGGTTTTGCAAGAACATTCTGGCCCCTTTGGCTTTTTCTTATACAGTCAGATCTTATGTAACAGTTTTCTACTCAATTAACAAGTTAAGTTTAACCATCATTTTTGTATTGTCTGTAAGAGGACAACACATATACTTCTCACATACAATTTTAAGATTATGTTTAAAATGTCTGCTTTCATGATCCTAGACTGCACTGCTGCTTTAGGATTCTGAAATGTATATAATTTATTTATGGAGTTTGCATTTCAAGATCCTCTGGCACATGCTCATGATTTAAGAGAAATGAGTATAGTGAATACATAAAACTCAAGCGAGTACTATGACATTAACTCACTGATTCCAGAGAGCAGTTCTTGAGAAGAGGAGTCATAGGGCATGCTGAGACCTAGAGATATGATTAGAGGGATGGAAAAGACTTGACCTTCAGACATAAGTGTTGATTGTCAGTTACAAAGAACCAAAAACAGTCAGCCATATCTCAGGGCAGAATGGGAGTTCAGTCTGCCCAAGGATAGGGATAGGCTGCAGCCTGTGCATGAACATCAGCAGACACACAGCCTTCTGTGATCATCAAGGGAACTGGATCTCATCCAGTTCCCAATGATGTCTCTAGGACCAGAGGCTCAGGTACTTATCCCCGTCTTCTTTCAATGACCAAACTCAAATAATGAAATATGGGGTGGATTGAGTCAAGGAAGCAAAAGATAACACAGGAGCTTAGCTTCCAGAGCCACGGAGAAGCGGTGGCTATCCACAGTCCTTGTCGTTACCCTATTATCTTTTATCAAGACTTAACCATACCCATAGCAGCATCAGAAAAGGGTTCATGAAGATCACCTATTCTCTCCAGAGACTGTAGGAAACAGGGGCGCAATGTAAAGGAAAAAATTGTCTTACTGTGTGAAGGGAATCACAGTTCAGACTGATTGTAAGCAGAAATCACAGTTTCTCTGATCTCACCTGGAACACTGATACATGTAATCAGCACAGGAGAGTGAGCCCAGTGGTAGAGAGAGTCAAAAATGAAGGCAAATATAGTTTCTGTAGCTTGGGACTCCTTATCCTAATAAGCAATATCCAATTGCATCTCCCAAATATGTTGAGGCTGGGGCATCATCTGGGCTGTGAGTCCTACTCTATCCTGATACAAGGCATGCATGATGGGATCCAAACAGAAATCTACTGAGAAACAACCAGCCTGGAAGCACTTCCTCTAGGAAGTCTTTAAACCTTCAGACCTAAGAGCTATTCTAATAAGGGTAATCCCTAGAGTAATCTAAGTGGTTACCTAAAACAAAACAAAAACTAAACAATCTACAATAAAAGTACCTGTGGGCATTAGGAATTTTAATTTCTAAGTGACATTCCTCAGTCTCATCTCTTGTTAAGTACTACACCAATGCATGTTAAGCCACTCTGTGAACACATGAGGTCTTCAAATCTTTGAATTGGTGGAGTGGGTTCTTTAATATTGATAGTATAAAATGTAGCCAATACAAGTGCATTCATCCCTCAGTATTCATCTCTCTATGGAGCAATTTTTCTGGGACCTCCATAGATATCAAAATCCATGAATATTTGGGTATCTCATATAATTAACTAGTATTTACATATAATCCATGGATACACTCTCTTTACTTTTAAAATATTCCAATGATTATTTATGATATCTAATATAATCTTTGTATGTTCAGGACAGACAGAATTAAAAACTGAGGTCAATTAGGTGGTGAAACTGTGGATTCAGACATGTGGACAGGAAGGGGGCTGTGGTTCAACTTCTAGACAAATCTCCAAAACTAATAACTGCCAGAGGATTTCAGCCTCTGTCTGCATCTGTGTTCAAGACACTCCAGTTACCTTCTGCTTATATGAGAAAAATCCTACTATAGGTACATGGTGCACAAGCAGATGTCCTGACCTTAACTATTATTGCTGAAACATATATTAGAATGAGAGGCAGGGCATCATCATACGACATACACCTAAATGAACAGATCCAAAAGAGTCTTGCTGATTGCTTACCCAAGTTACTCTACTGACCTGAATCAGGCATGGATTTTTCAGGCTGAGATTGTACAGACTATGTCAATTCTCTCTGCTTTTTACCTTACACAGCCTATCTACTTAACCATCTCACCACCTCACCACCTCCTCTGCCTCTGCATTACTACACTCCTTTCTGAGACCCCAAGCTATGAGCTATAGTTTGCACTCACTGATCGCTTTTTTTATTCCCATGTGTGTCCTTTGATCACGTCTCCATACACTCTGAAAATGATTTGTCAAATATGTCAGCATGGTTTGATGCTCGTGTATCATAAATTTATACATATGGATTAAAAATCAATAGTGGTTCCCATTCTGTGGGTTGTCTCTCCCTCCTGCAAACTGCTTTCATTGCTTTACAGTGACTAGTTTTGTGCCATATATCTGTTTATTCTTCCTCCTATTGACTGTGTCTTTAATCTGAACAATGATTTCTTAGATATAACCAGCAAAACACAGACAACACTAGGTAAATTTTGAATAATAATTAGACTACACTATATCAAAGACTAGCTGCAAATAGCACGTTTATGTCACTTCTATCCTAGTGTTGGACCAGTCTACTTTTAAAGTTTGATTTGGGTGGACTTATACTTTTATAACTTATACATTTATATCGCTCAAAAGTAAAATGAAAGTAAAAAAGAAGAAAATAAAAAAAGTAAATTAAAATATCCCATTTCAAAAACTATTCATTTAACAGATACAATAGTTATGTTTTCTGCTCTCTTTGTGTTCTAAGAAACCTCTTCCATGACTTCTTGTCTTGGAATTTATAGTCATTTATTATATTAACATTTCATTTAGAACTAATCAATTTATCCATTCATCTGTATTTCTTAACCTGATCAGGGATATTGCCATTCAATTTGTCATCTAAAGAACTATTTTTCAAATAATTTTTGGCATAAAGCCAGTTTTGCCAGTTTTAAATGTGTGTGGATCCAAACATTGTTCTGACTGTGGTTCACGACATAAACTTGTGTGCTGACCTGTCCCTGTTCTCTGTTTTCAGAGGCTCTGTTGAAGCCTCCATTCAAGCGATCAGGACATCTTGGTCAGCACCACGTACCTGTAATGGGATTTTTGTCTGTTTTACTAGAAGAAAATCAGGGTATTTTAGGCAGAAATGCAGAAAATGGAGGTTGTGATCCTCTGGAAGCTTTTAATTTGGGATACTCATTCAGAAGTTGAACGTTTCAAAATCTACCCCTATCTGCATGTTCTACATGCATTGATTCACCAACCATGAATCATATTAGTTTTTGTATGTGCCCCTATGGAGCATGTGAAGGTTATTTTAGGTGCTGTAAGTAATAATTTGAGGACATGCAGTAGAAGGGAGTGTGTGCCTAGGTTATGAGTAAATATTAGTTAATTATGTATTATTCCATATTTTGAAGATTCCAGGATTTTTTGAAGACATACTGGAACAAATTCCTTGCAGATACTGAGGCATGAATACTATTCTCTCAGCTGCATTTTATGTTACCATCCATATTGAATGCTTCATTTTAACAGTTCAAAGACTTGGAGATCCCAGATGAAGACATGGTGACTTGGTCTGACATCAGAAGAGATTCAAGTATCTCAGTTACAGATGATTATTTTTAGTCTTCTGGGATCCCTTCTTATAGAATGATTTTTAAAAAGTTAACAGCACCAAGTGCTCCAGGGAATTGTCTGGTAATAACAGCTCTTAGGACCTCAGGTTTGAAACTTTCCTGGAGGAAGCTCCTCTGGGTAGGTGGATCTTAATAGATTTTGATTTGAATCTCTTTGCAAACAGTATTCCTTGCATTAGGATAGAGTAAGACCTGCAGCCCAGATGATGTGCCAGCCTCACTGCATTTGGGAAGCAGCAATGGAGGTTACATGTTAGGATAAGAGAACACAGGCTACAGAAACCTTCATTTGCCACTCTCCTTCCATCACTGGTCTCACTGTCCTGTGCTCACAACTACCAGTGTTTCAGGTGAGGGTATGGGAAATGCTGAGGGGGAATTCCTCCTTCCAAGGAGTCTGATTCTTTATTCTCATCCATAAGAAGATCCTTTATCCTTTGATATTCTTGGTTTTGAAACCTGAGCACCCATATTCTCCTATGTCTCTTGCTGTCTCAATGCATCTACTTTGCTGTTTCCTTTCTCACTTTCTTTTGCTATTTGAATTCAGAATCAGACAAGTCCAGGATACAACCTGAGGCTTCTACACTGGAAAAACAGGTGGGAAGTGTGTGAGGTCTAGCCTGCTTGGATGACCACAGGAGGCTGCATAAATCTGTTGATGTTCATGTGTAGGCATGCAGCCCTCATCCCTGTCCTTAGGAAAACTAAATTTCCATTCTTCTCTGATATGTGGCTAATAGGGAGTTTATAGGTTCACTTAGAGTTGGTTATTAATCCTAAAGTATCAAAGTCAAGACCTTTCCACTCCCAAATTGGGGCTCAAGGTCTCATCATGCCATATATAGTCCTCTTCTTCTCAAACATACGTTTTTTTGATTGAAGTGTGCTAATGTGGAAGTATCATCATGAGACTTTTTAATTCTTTCATTAAACTAACTTTCATTTATAGAGCAGTATTCGTCAGACAAAGCTGAAATACAAGTGAAAGAAATAAACATATCTTTAAAGAATGTTGAGGCAGCAACCCAGTCTAAGATCATGGAAACATGTATCAGTTAGTCTTAAAAATTGTATGTGAGACCTATGTACAAATTTTTATGGATACTGTGAAAATAATAGCCAACTTGCCTATGTGTTGAGTAGAAAAGTTCAGAAAGCAATTATATTAAAGCTGACAGCCAAGAGGAAAGCCAAAGGGACCAGAATAATCCCAATAAAGTCTGTGAATCATAGTTTTGAAGTAACAAAGAGTATTTTTGTCTGGGATAGAGAGTGATGGAGAAGTAAATATTTATGTTATGTATATTGTCTAAAGTCAGAACACTCAGGAATTGAGGAACAATTAGGGAATGCCATGAAGAGAGATGTGGGTGAGGCTGATTAAAAGGTTTAGCTTCCTTTATATTATGAGTTTGCTATTGGCAGTGTTGGCCACAGGTAATGATAATTTTCTGTGTACTAGAAATATGGCTACTAAGTCTTCTTACTTGATAGGAAAAAATGGAATGATTACTATATGAATATTAAGTAACCAATCAACTTCAAGCTACACACTACCAGCCCAGTGTTTTCAATTATACCTTGATTATTCTATAATCCCAGATAAACATCCAAAACCTGTAACAGCATCACTAGCATTTTATTGTGATTTTCCTGCCAAATCAAGCTGGAGAAAAGATGACATACAAAGCTTAATCAAGTATTTCAAGAACTATTAGATGATAAAGCTGAAGATGTGGGAGATTATGAAAGCCCAGGCCCTAGTATAGAATGTCCTACAACCAAAGACATGAGAGGTTTTAAGAAAAACTTACACTGAAATATACCCAGTACCTTAGAAAATGAAGAGGCTATAGGAATCAATAAGAGA
The DNA here is from genome assembly GCA_026225945.1 of Cricetomys ansorgei. Lineage (NCBI taxonomy): Eukaryota > Metazoa > Chordata > Mammalia > Rodentia > Nesomyidae > Cricetomys > Cricetomys ansorgei. Next base: position 1,156,796 of record JAMJFZ010000597.1, on the reverse strand, counting down.
TTTGCTTTGCTTTTTCAAAAATCACAATTACAGTTTCCTTAAGGAGTTAGTGAGATTGAAAATGTTTTAGGAGTCAATGGTGTGCATCATAAAAAGCAGAAGCAGAGAGTGATGAATGTACACATGGTCAATTCAATAATTAAAACACAGATAAAAATGCAGAAATAGGAGGATCATGGAGCCTGTACAATTTACTCTTTCCTCTCAAGCAAAAATAATTTTCTTCTATTGTAGTTTAAAAACACAATATTTACCCTCCTCCCCACATCAATTATAGAATTTGGTAGTGCTTTATTTATACTTATATTATATGACTGATCTCTAGAACCTTTTCACTTTATAACTCTGAAATTCTACAAATTAGACAAAATAGCACATACGAGGGAGTCACGGTGTTTGTCTTTTGTGACTGGTCTGCTTCACTCAGTATAATAGATCCTTATAACTCATCTATAAAGTACTATGACAGGATTTCCATCTCTCAGCTAAACAAAACAAAAGAAAACATTATTCTGTCAATGTTCCTCGGTGTTGCTTCAACAATTGTATTTTCTGTTGTAACTTGGTGGAATTTTTTTTCCTTTCTAAGAATGTTTGAACAGAATTAATAAAAATCATATCAAGAAGAAAACAATATAAAGTCTTCAAGAAATGTCTTTAGTGTGTGTGGTAATGCCCGCAGGGTGCTAACCTTATGCCATTGCAACACCATCCTGTCACCTACAAGTTTATGATAGAGAGCTACACAAATGAATTACACAAAAATCTATCAACCAATTTCATAAGCATTTTAAGTAAGATTTAGGATTTTCTGTTGGACTTCATTCCTAGCTCTCCTCGACTTTGTGCAGCCTGCAGGCCACAGGATTGACAGGGCTGGGATCATAGTGAAAGTTGACTTGACTTCACTTTGTAGTGTTCCACCATTAACCCTCTGTATGACATTACCAGGTTCTCAGGAAGACGGAGTGAGTATTGTGATTAAGAGTACAAGGTTGGTGTCTAGGAAACAACTCCAATCTAGACATTGAAAATTCATGTCTTTAATTTCAAGCTAATTTTCATTAACTACATAAAATATAGAAAGAGTAACTGCTTCTGAAGATTAGATGAGGAAATACAGAGAGTTTAAAACAAGGCCTCTATCCAACAGCAGCTTTAGGGGAGAAGTTTGCACAGTTTCAGGATGTAGAGGGAAGACTGGAAAGAGGGAGCAGTGATGGAATAAGCAAGAGCTACGTTCTAAATGATCCAGTGAAAAATATATTTATTGTCTATGAATACAGAGAATCTGCTTTGTTACTGAGTGTTCAGATAATAACACCATGCAAAGTCAAAAGGGAATAGTCAGTTGCAATCCCATCACTCACAGAAACACATGATTGCTACTTGAATGCACAGATATTAAAAAGAAAACAACAATGTAAGGTATTCATTCTAATGTATTTTCTATGTGTGTAAAAAACACCTTGCTGATCACAATAGTTTGCATTTAAGTAATTAGACAAACATCATTGGCACATTATCTATTTCAAAATATCTTCCATCAGGTGAACAACCAAGGCATCTAATTTTAATTTGGTTGTGTTAAATTGTACCGAGATTCTAATCTGTTATGAATTGTCATTTCATGTTTCCATTTCTCCCCTAGTATTGATCACCTATTTCTTTATTAGTTTACCATTGCACATTTCATAAAATATTATTAATCTTTACAATGTCATATGTCCTAATCATTTCTTCATTTCTTTAGTCCCGTTGTGTTTTGTGGCTGTATATACTTAAACCACTTAGGCCAAGTCATCAGTGTTCCCTTTTGAACTTTGAATATTTGTAGTTAGGCTCAGGAATCTTATACCCCATAGAATCAATAAAGTACAACCTTATTTTTAAACATATATGCTTATTTCTATATGTTTCACTGTGTGGACTGCATGGGCAAACATGCTGAAAGTCAGTGATATGTTTTCACTGTGATAAATTAGGTGTGCACATTTTATTTGTAGCTACTTGTCAATCACTCAGCTATGACTTATTTAACGATGATGATTAATTTTGCTTTTTGGAAATGCTTATTGGAAATTTGCCTAGCCTTTGGGCAGTCTCTTCTGACTGACTCCTGCTCCAACTTAGAATGTCTTTTGTAAAGTCCTCTGACATTATTTTCATTGTGACTACAATGTCTACTTCTAATTATTGCATATTTTCATTTTAAGTATTTATTTACTTAAACATTTTATTATCTCCTTTTACTTAGAATATGTAATCTAAATTAGAAACTAAAGCAATTGTTATATGAAAGTATATTGAATAGTGAGTCTCTCCCCAGCTGTGTTTCCTGTTCCTGCTATATTCCTTCATCCCAATGGGCACCACTATTCATTAGCAGAGTGCTTGCTGTGGGTTCACTAACTAAGCATACACTAGTTTTCTAGGGCATAATAGTAGTTTCCAAGAACCTACAATATGGGTATTTTATCTTTTTATTTTAGTGTTTTTTCTATTTTCTCTTATTGAAAATAGATTTTTTTAATGTAATTTATTCTGATTATGGTTTTTCCCTCCCCCTACACCTCTGAGATTCCCCCATCTCCTGCCCCATCTGTAGCCTCAATATTTCTGTCTCTCCTTAAAAAAAACAAATATCTAAAGAATAGTAATAAAATAAGATAAAATGAAAACAAATAAACAGTATTAGGACAAAATAAAGAAATAGAAGGAAAAAAGTCAAAGAAAAACACAAGAAACATATAGATATAGAAGCACACAGGTTCACACATACAAAAATTTCATGAAAACACAAAACTGGAAGCCATAATATATACACAAATAGTAGAGTTTTCATTTAAATTTTTGTTTTTCTGAGAATTGTATACATAGGTACAGTCTTTTCATCCATTTTGCATCTCTCCGACCCTGATGCCTCCCAGGACCACCTATTCCCTCATATATATCTAGAATTGGCTTAGATGTACTTTAAAGATCCACAATCAAATTATCTGCAAATAATATTTGTCTCATTTCTCAATATCTACCCTCTTAATAATTCTCATTGCAATACTAAAACATTGAAAATAAAATGAAGGTATTCTTGATTGCTATTTATCTGTCTGCTGATAACTCTGCCAGACAGATTGGCTCTAAAACGCTGGAGATAGGAAAGTATCTTAGTTTGTTCAAGGAGTAGATATGAGCCACAGACAGAATGAGAGCACAAGACTTTAACCTTCTCTACAGGCAATGCTTGAAGAAGGAAGAAGAAAACTTTTAGGATACAGAAAGTCAGAAGTGTTCACAGTTATTAGCGGGAGGCTAGTTTTGAATTATTTTTATCTTCTGTAATCTAAGAAAAATAGCAGCTTATATTATGTACTAAAGTTAATTAAAGGAGAATGGAATTAATCTGTTAAAAATGATAGCCACCAGGTAATACCAATGGATGAAAACTGGTGTCTTTAGTGATAAAGGACCATGTGCAAAGAAATATAAAATGGTTCAAAAGACAGTCTTTGGATACTTAAAGGATGCTAAATGTAGCAGCCAAAGAAGCAGCTGTTTTTATTGATAACCCACAGAGCCCTCTTTATGTTGGAGATAAACAAATTTGAGTGACAGCCATATCACAGAATACAAATCCCTATATCTTAACTTTGTCTTTTGTCCTCACTCTAAAGAGTGACTCTTTAGAATTACTTTTACAAATAATAAAAACGACAGGCTTCATAAATGTTAGCACATACTCCACAATGTAAAATATAGCTAGTTAAGGCCATCTCACCGTGCTTGCTCCTCATACCTATGTAAAGGATGACTGCACTGTGAGAAGTACCACAGTCTCTCACCTCACTAGGAGGAACAGAAGTGGGCTGGCGATGCAGCACACTCAGAATGCCTTTTCTCTTACTGGTGTCACTAAAAGATGCAAGAGAAATAAATAGACTTTGGTTCTCTGTTGTGAGACAGCTCAAAAGAAAACTCAGACTTACAGAACAAGGAAATGGTTGCATAGAACACAATAGTCCAGTTTTGCATTAATAAAACACTTAAATAATGAAGATGTTCTGAAACAACTGATGTGTGTATTTCTTCCCTTAATACTCTTCTTTCTACAGAGACAAATAACCATTCATGGGTGAGGACAACAGGACCTCTGTTACAGAATTCATCTTCCTGGGCCTCTCACAGGACCCACAGACCCAAGCCCTGCTCTTCTTCCTCTTTCTCCTCATCTACCTGCTCACGGTGCTGGGAAACCTGCTGATCATCGTGCTCATCCACACAGACCCCAGACTCCACACTCCCATGTACTTTTTCCTTAGAAACCTATCCTTTGCCGATCTCTGCTTCTCTACCACCACAGTCCCCCAGGTGCTTGTCCACTTCCTGGTGAAGAGGAAGACCATTTCTTTTGCTGGATGTGCCACACAGTTAGTCGTGTTACTTCTGGTGGGATGTACAGAGTGTGCACTCCTGGCAGTGATGTCCTATGATCGGTACGTGGCTGTGTGCAAACCTCTGCACTACTCCACCATCATGACACACTGGGTGTGTGTCCAGCTGGCTGCAGGGTCCTGGGCCAGTGGTGCATTCGTGTCCCTGGTGGATGCTACATTCACATTGCGCCTTCCTTACCGAGGACACAATGTCATCAACCACTTTTTCTGTGAGCCTCCTGCCCTCCTGAAGCTGGCTTCAGCAGACACTTACAGCACAGAAATGGCCATCTTTGCCATGGGTGTGGTAATCCTCCTAGCACCCGTGTCCCTCATCCTCACCTCCTACTGGAACATTGTCTCCACCGTGATCCAGATGCAGTCTGGGGAGGGGCGGCTCAAGGTCTTCTCCACCTGTGGTTCCCACCTGGTTGTTGTTGTTCTCTTCTATGGCTCGGGAATATTTGCCTACATGAGGCCAAACTCCAAGACAATGAGTGAAAAGGATAAAATGATTTCAGTGTTCTACTCAGCAGTGACTCCCATGCTGAACCCCATCATTTACAGCCTGAGGAACAAGGATGTCAAAGGCGCTTTCAGGAGAATAGCTTCAAAATAGTTTAGGGGGCATGGGGATTTGATGTTGGTTACCACTTAAGAATATAGAATGAGGTTCTAACTTTTTACACACTCATCATTAAATTTAATTTTTGTCTACTGCTTCTCCAGATATGTCAATAAGTTGCTGTTCTAAAGCACAGTATATTGTTAGACTTAAGAAAAAAATCAGAGGGAATTAAAACAAAAGGGGAAAGGAAAACTGGGGATGGAATAAGTAGGTATGTAACTATATCAAACAATAAATAAAGAGTCAATGTCAACAACCAATTATCCCAAGTGTAATCATGTTTCTAGCAAAGCAGTAATGTCTTTTGTTCTTTCATTCAATTATCAATTTTTTTCTAAGACATATTGCATAGCCCAGGTATATTTTTAAATTTCACATATAAACATAAAATAGTGTTGTATTTCTAATACTGTCTAAAATCTTGAACATAGCCATTTCTCAAATCAAAAGCTGCTTTTCAGGAATCACAAATAGAATTTTTCTGAAAAGAAATGGGAGGGTTTGGAGGTATGAAAGAGGGGTAGAAATTTTTGATTATATTATAATTTCAAAAAGAAAAAATAAAGTTATGTTAATAACTATAAACATAAAAGGTAAGGGAACATATCTGGATTGAGAAGTGACTTGAAATCAGTACTAAACTTCCCAGTATACAATTACAAAACTACTGAATAAGACAGTCACTTGTACTTTGAACTTGCCTGCATTAAGTTTCCATGCATTTTATATTCATCTTCATTCAGTTCTCAAAAGTGTTTGTAATTCCTTTTGATTTCTGTCCTGACCTGATTTTTGTTCAGTTTTGAGTTGTTAATTTCCATGCATTTGTGTGTTTTTTGCCTTCATGATTGGTGCTGATATTCGGCTTTCACCTATGGTGAAATGGTCTGATAGAGCAGAGTGTGCTATTTCAATTTTCCTATAGCTGTTAGGCTTGCTTTGTGTCTTATATATGTGGTCAATTCTGGAGAAAGTTCCATGGGCCGCTGAGAAAAATGTGTATTTTTTAGTGTTTTGGTGGAGTGTCTTACAGATGTCTGTTAGGACCATTTGATTCATGATTTAATGTAACTACAGCATTTCTCTGTTTAGTTTTTGTCTGGAGGGTCTGTCTTTTGGTGAGGTTTGAAGTTACACACTATCTCTGTGAAGATGCAGTAATAGTCCTTTTACAAACTTGGATGTTCTTGTGTTTGGTTAATAAAATGTTTAGAATTATAGTATCCTTCTCATAGGTTTTTTCTTTAATGAATATGTAATATCCCTTATCTCTTCTGATTAGCTTTGGTTTGGAATCATCCTGTTGAAATTAAAATTGCTATGCCTTTTTTTCCTACTTTCTTTTCCTCCCAACCAGTGATTAGAAGAACTTGTGACCCCTACTCCTGTCACAATAGTCATCTAACATCTCCTACCAAAGATGCAAAGAAATTCTTCACTACAAACTAAAATAAACCTATAGTCTTACTCTTTGTAACATTGGAGATTGGATCTAGGTTATTGTACATGTTAGGTGAGCTACACGATCAGATACTGAATTATATCTCCATCCCAAATTCCACCCTTTTAAGTACTGTTTCTGGATATATCATTACTGTAAATGGGAGTTTAATCAATATGCCTCCTTTTGGATATGTTCTCTCTCAGTAATAAAATCAATAGTTCACTTGTTTCTTCTATTGCTTTTGTATAAAAATTACTAGCATTGCTTTCTTTATCACCACAAAAGAACAGATTTAAGATTTTCCTTAAAGTTGAAACAAAAAAAAATATGAGTTCCCTAGAGGTGGTTTTCTAAAAATAAACATGTAAAATAATTGATTAAATGGAACCAGAAAGGAAAAGAAAAGAGTATAAGAAAGAATATGCATTAGAGATCAAAAATGGAGAATAGAGTTGAAACATTATTGGCAGGTCAAATAAATGAGTGTCATTGAAGGAAGACCTGATATTAGCAAGAGTATGTGTCTTCTTCCGTGAGGCTGGTAACATCCCCCACACAAGGTACAGGACGGCAGTGGAGAGTGAAGCCCCCATGGAGGCCTCGGGAACTTGCCAAAGGCAAAAACTGCACAGTTTCCTTGTTATTTGGGACAGTTTCCAACACCAGCTCTGCCATAGGGAGCCCCTGATCAAGACCACGTGGGACAAAATAGGCTTTCACACCCAAGAGCCAAAGTTGGTAAAGTACACAAAGGGTCAGGCCGGGGGGGACATGCCTAGGAGGGTTCATTAAAACCTGTAGCATTTTCACAGAATCTGTCACCTGGGAGGATGACACTCTCAAGCCTCCCTCAGGACACAGATGTGACTTCACTACTGCCCCTGAGACAGTGGGGCTAAGCAGCAGTTGGTCTTCTTAGAACAGCCATGCCCATGCTTCTTCCCCCAATCCGTATTGTGCTTATCTTAGTTCCTAGTTCATAGCACCGTGGCAGGAGAAGAGACGTGAAAACCTGAGTTCATAGACTCAAAATTTTACCCAGAACTTCAGGGCTCTATAAGACTCCCTGACACAGAGATTGGATGGGAGACAGAATGGAAAATTCATATTCTTGCTTCCCGAGGATCTCATACTGAATTCTCAGATGATCGTCTGCAATAATCTCCCTCCAAGAAAGAACTATCAATGTCAGCAGCTAAAGGAGCCTTTACTCCATGATTTTAGTGATAAGAACAACTCTGCATCCCACCTTTCAGAAGAACCGCCTTTTCTTCAGCATTTAAACAGCTCCATCCTTCACAGAATTCTAAGTTACTTAGTGTGGTCTGGAGTTCATGTCTTTTGCTTTTGGAGGTAAGTAAGGGTTCTATCTCTGGTTTAGGCAAGCATGTGTGGAGGCTTTGAGTATCCAGATACAGATTCAAGACCTCAGTGGCCTGTCAGTTAGGAGATTCTCTAATTTATGACTCACTTCTGTCTATTCTCTAGACACCTTGAATGCACGCCAGCTTATACAAGTGGGGACAGTATCAGTCATTGTGAAATACTGGTCAGACTTGACTTAATAGAATTCTAAGTCCCAGGCATTGAGTGTCAGTATTTACCTTCAATACATCTGGATTTTCTTGGGCTCTCAGAATCTAATGAAAATGCTTAACTAATAGTACCTCAGAACAAAATTACTATCAGTTTCTCCTTCTATCTACATTACTCCTTGCCTTAGAATATTAACACAGAAAAGCCAATAGAAATAAACTTCCAAATTTAAATATACTGAGTGGTGACATGGATAATTATGGGAACATGCTTCCAAACTTTCAACCTTCTCTCCTCTGTTTCCTCTGATCATTTCCATAAAATTCAGTGATGCTCCTCCTTCCATCTCAGCCTCTGTTGGCTGCTTATCATGTGAAGTCCCCTATACAATCCTCATTTATTCTCGAAATGGCTTTTCTTCAGCTGCCCAGTGTGAACCATCTAGTCTATCTCTTTAGAGGGTGAGAGGGGAAAGGAACAGTAGCTAGCATTTCAGGGACTGCATTAGATTAGATTTAGAGGGAAGTGGCAGGTGGCAGGATCCAGGGTTCTGGTTATTGCTATCTTAATTAATCATGCTTTGTTTCTTTTTTGAAAGTGTACAAACTTTGGCACAGTGGATTTCAAGTAAATTTCCAGCATCTATTAAATTATGAATAGAGAGCTGTTCTTCCTTTCTTTACCTTTTTTCCTAAAAACACATGAGTACTGTATTTACGTTCCCTCCAATCCCCATGTCCTCCACAGCTTTTCAAGTTGAGAGATGGTTTAATCTGTTCTATTTCTTATGATGCCTTACATAAAGTCTCCATGACTATCAATTACTGACATGTCTTTTGCCCATTTAGCTGATGGTTTATCATAATTCAGAAATCAGAAAATATATAAAATGGTATTTATTCCTTTTGGCCATCCCACAGTGACCTTCAATAATTCAAATGTGGGTTGAACTACTTGAGAAAGGCTTCCTCTGAGAATCCATTTTTAGGAAACTACAGAGAACACACAAAATGGAGCTCTGGAACTCCACCTTGGGAAGTGGCTTCATCTTGGTTGGGATTCTGGATGGCAGTGACTCCTCTGAATTGCTTTGTGCCACAGTCACAGCCCTGTACATGTTGGCACTGACCAGCAATGGATTGCTGCTTCTGGTCATCACAGTGGATGCCCGGCTCCATGTGCCCATGTACCTACTACTTAGACAGCTGTCTCTCATCGACCTTCTCTTCACTTCAGTTGTCACTCCCAAGGCTGTCATGGACTTTCTTTTGAGAGACAACACCATATCCTTTGGGGGCTGTGCCGTTCAAATGGCTCTAGCATTGATGCTGGGCAGTGCAGAGGACCTCCTTCTGGCCTTCATGGCCTATGACAGGTATGTGGCCATTTGTCATCCCCTGAACTACATGATCTTCATGAGTCCTAGGATCTGCTGGATCATAGTGGCCACATCATGGATCCTCGCATCGCTGACTGCAATAGGTCATACTGTGTATACGATGCACTTCCCTTTCTGCACATCACAGGAAATCAGACACCTGCTCTGTGAGATTCTGCCTTTGCTGAAGCTGTCCTGTGTAGATACTTCCCAATATGAGCTCATGGTTTACGTGACAGGGGTGACATTCCTCTTACTCCCTGTTTCTGCTATTGTTACCTCTTACTCCCTAATTCTGTTCACTGTGCTGCATATGCCCTCAAATGAAGGGAAAAAGAAAGCCCTTGTCACCTGTTTTTCCCACTTGATTGTGGTTGGGATGTTCTATGGGGCTGCCACCTTCATGTATGTCCTACCCAGTTCATTGCATAACACTAAGCAAGACAATATCATCTCTGTGTTTTACACAATTGTCACCCCAACTCTGAACCCCCTCATCTACAGCCTGAGGAATAAGGAGGTCATTGGGGCTTTGAGAAGGGTCCTGGGCAGATATATCTTACCAGCACACCCTACCCTTTAAGGAAAACCCATGGCTTGCCTTTCACTATTTCTTTTCCAACATAATTGTAATATTCAGCCATTCTTTAACATTATGGGTGTCTGAGATGATGCATACACTTTTGAAGTTTTTCTTTGCTTTCTACTGTGTATATGATGTGTATAGGGGCTATAGTAAGTTCCCTTTGTGATTAGGAAGCATCTTTATAAATTACCAAGTAGACATAGTTGCGGATTCTATTTCAACCTCATGTAGCAGTGAGACAAAGCATTAGCTTTGGCCTAAGCATCCCCAGTATCCTGTGAACACATTGCTCACTTTGATTTGTATTCTTAATTATTAACATGTGAAAGATGCACAGAAAATATTTTGGATTTCTTTAGAAGAAACCAGTTTGTGGAGAAAATAATAAGTGTGTAATTACATTTGCTTTCCTTATCTGAGAGCCATTTTCTTTAATTCAACAAACATGAAATTTATACTAACATAGTTGCAGAAAGGGTTTAAATATGGAACCTATCCTTTCTAGTTGGAATATTTAACCAAATCTTTTCAAGGGAATCTCTTTCTCCCCCCACCCTCTCTCTTTCCCTCTCTCTCACCCCTCTCTCTGATTTTTCAAGACACAGTTTCTCTGTTATAACTCTCTGGCTGTCCTAGAACTCATCCTGGAGACCAGGCTGGCCTTGAGCTCACAGAGTCCACCCTCCTCTTAATCCCAAGTGCTGGGGTTAAAGGTATGTGCCACCAATGTTCTGCTCCAAATAATTTTGAAATTAGCCACAAAATTGTAAGTGAAAAAAATAGATGAATAAAACAGAAGTGTTCATGTTTTGAAAATCTAAAATTATAGTAACATTGAAAGTTATCTATTATGCATATGATTTGTAGTTTTAAAAAAAGTATAGCCTACAGATACATAAACATATTTGAACCATTAAAACAACCGCAAGGAACTCATATTCTTTAAAATGGTGTGTGTGTGTGTGTGTGTGTGTGTGTGTGTGTGTGTGTGTGTGTGTGTTTGGGTGGGTGCATATCCATGAGTGAGTGCAGGTGTCTGATGAAGCCAGAGGTGTCTAATCTTTAGGAACTAGAGTTGTGAACTGCCCGATGTGGGTGCTACGAGCTGAGTTCGGGTCCTTTGCAGAAGCAGTATATGCTCTTAACCACTGAGCATTCCTTCAGGCTTTGGATGCTCATATTCATGAGGTAAGTGTGTGTATGTGTCTGTGTCCTCAGGAATGGGAGTATAAACTATGTAATACACAATCCCCATCTAAATGTAACTAAGTCTCATTTTAGTATATCATTCATAGATATGAGGAGATGTAAGAAAATTCGAGAGTTTTAGTTTTTAAGTGCAGGATCCAAAATTCATTTTTGTAATGCTTATATGTATTCTACAGAATTTAAATGTAAATGTAATTACATGAGCTTTATCATTTAAAAATTCAGTGAATCTTGTCCATGATTGCTATGTAATATTTTAGAGTATTGATAGTGGGAAGAGATTCTGCCTCTTTGTCCTCTGGCATCTTTGGACTTTAGTTTTAAATTTGTGTACCTTAGGTTGCTGAGTTTTTAAATGTGAACACTCCAAGCCTGATTCCATGATGTTTTTGAGTATCTTGAATAAATGTTGCAGCTGGGTAAATTTTGCTTAACCCATATTGACTATTAAATGCACGAATAGTGGAATCTTAATAAAATTTCTTGTATTGTTACTTCTCAGAAAGAAAATATCATAATCTGCATGATAAATAGTTGAACTGGAAATAAGGTGCTTCTTGTAAAGTTACCAATTTTTATGTTATTCCGCTACCATTTTTATTACTTATATTTTCCTATATTTCTTCTCTGAAAGAAATTCCGATATTCGATGTAACAATTTCTACTTTTGGAGAGAGAACACACTTAAAGGATAAAAACAATGTGGAAGAATTGATCTTAACTTAACAGTTCTGGGAGTCAAACCCATAATGTTGTGCTGCTGCTCTGTCATTGAACTTCATAATCACTCAAAATGATTGATTTTCTGAATATGTAGTTAGAAAAATCTGGAACACACAGATGAAATGTGTCAACTGCAATGGGCCTCAAATTCAATTCTGGAGAATGTGCTCAGCTGGTGAAACAAAGCTGAAGACTGGCGCTTTCATAAAAGCAGACATAGAAATGAAGATAAGTTAAGAAAAGAAGATGTAGTAGATGCTTCGTTGACATTGTAGAGTATTTAAACTTTGTACACTAGAAGGACCACAGAGTATGTAACATGATTATAATGGCTCCTTAGCTGCTTATTAAAAATCACATCTCCTAAAACAGGGCAAGATGATGTAGTTGACCCCTGAAATTTGTGTTAAGTATCCTATGTAGTTATCAATGCACATAGATTGCTCTTACCTGAGTCCATGGCCACATACCCAAGCACATGTAGGCAGCACTAATTGGACTTGAGGGTTATTAAGAATATTAATAAAGAGTATATACGGTGGGAGGGATTTGGGATAGAAGTTGTTATGGGGACATTGTACAAAAGTGTGAAACATTTAAGATTAAATGTTATTTAATAATAGCATAGCTAGATAAGAGAAATACATGTTAATATTATGTTACCCAGATATTGAATATGGTTAGTAATATTGTATCATGCAATATAAAATACCAGGAAAGAAAATTTTGTATATTTTTATCATGAAGAAAGAGAATGAACATGAAGATGGTTGGGCATGGAGTAGGGGAAAGATCTAGGAGTTGGGTGTTAGAAAAGAATATGTTAAAATATGCTGTATGAAACTCTTAAAGGATAAATAAAATATTAGAAGATAAACAGTGTTTGACATGATGAAAACTATATTATTCTGTGTTTCAGAAGTGGGATGATTACATATTTTAAATATACTCCATTGCACTATCATCAATAAAGATGTACGATAACTAAAGGTTAACTAAAAACAATCTAATCATTAAAATATATCATTAGTTTAGGTTAAAAAAACTTGCTAGGTGGTGGGTGGTGCACGCCTTTAATCCCAGCACTCAGGAGGCAGAGGCAGGCAGATCTCTGTGAGTTCAAGGCCAGCCTGGTCTATAGAGTGAGTTTCCGAGCAGCTAGAGTTACAACAAAGAAACCCTGTCTCAAAAAACCTTTTGATATAATTTAGGTATACAATTTTCCTTATAAATAAATATTCCCTAGATTGGAAGTTAATATAATAAAAATATTCTATTTTTTTAGTTGTAGCTTTCTTTTATTTAAAGTAATAATACTTTCTGGGATATAAGTATAAGCAAAAATTTCTGTTAAAAGCCAGATAATAAACGTTTTAAGGTTTCTGGGCCATAATGTCTCAGTAACTGCTCACTTTTGTGCCACATACAGTAGAAAATCAAATGTGTTTCAATAAAACGAGAGATACTTCAGGAGTCGAGAGAACTTGCTGCTTTTTGCAGAGGATTCAGAGTTCATTACCAGCATCTACATGGTAGCTTGCAACCACCATAACTCCAGTTCCAGGGGATCTGATGCCTCCTTCTGACCTCTGTGGACATGCATGTGGTGCACATACATACATGTAGGCACACACACATACACACACACACACAGTAAATCTGAATATATCCAAAAACTTTATTTAGTAAAACAGGAGATTTGATATGGCCTTGCCACCATACTTGCTTATCCCATCTCCACAACTCAAACCAACAAATTAAACTTCAGTGACTTGATAGGTCAGCTATTCTTTGCAAGCGTAAGTCTCAGGTTAGGCATTCAGTGGGAAACATGAGGTTTCAAAATGACACATGATCAGCTCTTTGAAAATTTCAAGAATATCTTTACTCAGCATCCAAGCAGTGGCGATGCAGTGGTTCTTCAACACTTGGTTTGGTGTTTTAGAAGCAGGGTAAATCATGTGCTTTCTGAAACAAAATCTTGTGACACCACAAACATGCAAAGGGAGGCGGGAATCAGGAACCGAGGGGATTCGCACTGAATGATGACATGTAATCTGTTTTTAACCTTTGACACTAGCAATATCTAAAATTAATTTTAGGAAAATTTTTTCCTTTGCATTAGTATGGTAGCTTTTGTTTTAAGGATTTATCCTTTTCGTCTAATGCCATGATTACCCAGTTCTTCCTTGTTAACTTGAAATGCTGCCCTAACACGTGCTGGTCTCACCACTGTTGTCAATCACTAAATTTATTTCATCATATCTTAATTACTATAGCTTCAGCTGTGATGTATATTTTACAATTTTAAAAAATCATTTGGTCTTTTGAGTTTCTATCATGTCAACATGCATTCTTAAAGGCAGGCATATTGTTTCTATAGGTTATTTCTCAAAAATTAGCATCTTTAAATAAAATGTTAATTCTTTCCAACTAGGAACTTGGAGTCATTAGTCTATTTCTTTGCTCACTATATGTCCGCACACTCACATGTGTTTTGTTTTGTTAGAACAATCAAATTGTAGATAGTCTAGATTTTTCCTAAAGCAGGAAAGATTATAATCTGTGTAGGAGACAGCAAGAAGGACAATACAATGAGGGCATCATGAGTTCAAAGGACAGAGTTTCAGAAGTATGGTGCAAGTTAGGTAGGGAGAATATCACATACTAACAATGAAATGAAAAAAGCTTGTATCTAGAGAGGTCATTCTGTGTACTAGAGATAAAATGATCATAGCAGGGGTAGAGGAGTAATGAGGGACCTTTTAGAGAGGTGTTGCTGAGCAACAGATAAGGATTTGTGATGACTTGGACTGAAGAACAAGTGTGGAATCAGGGGACTAAGGGGAGACCATATGAGATTGCACATGTGGGGTCCATTATATAAACTAGTAAAATTACTTGTTAAGACAGTAAGGCAAAGGCAAAAACAGTATATGTATGTGTTCATTTCTTCACTTGTATAGATGTTGTTATTGATTTAGATGGAATAAAACAAAAGAAAAGAGAGGAATATCACAAGTTATGTGGACAGCTATCTAGTCTCAAATCAGGAACAGCTGTGTATTGTGTAGTAGGCAGCAAGGAGCTGGGTGCAGTTAGGTTAGAGTGAATATAAGTTGAAGGGTTTCAGGTGAAGTGAAAAGTATGCAAAAACCAAGATCATATTCATCGGTGAGGAAAAGGACCATGACCTGATCGATATTTATAGGGTGTCATGGATTATAGACAAAACTAGCAGAGAATTAATCAAAGTATGTTTTTGATTATTTTTTTAAATCCCCGTTAGTCATGAGAACTAGTGAGATATGCAAACTCGAAATGTGCACATGATCAGCATTTTCTATCATTAACCTACTAAGCTAGAAATCACTCAGGAAAGATTCTTGAGTGAGAAAAAGGGAAACCCTTATCAGTTTCCCTGGGGACCTTTCACACCCAGTAATAGGCAGGGAATCATAAAGTAGAGAGCGAAGGGAAAGAGGAGACAAGCCATGAGTTTGTGGTTTCTGAGAGAGAAAGTAGTCAACAATTTCAATGTTGCTGGAAGATCAAAAGTTGGAGAAGCAGAATGGGCTCTTAAAATTACCATTAGATTTTTATATTTAACTTAGAATTCCTGGAGAAGCCTGGCAAATAGAACAGAGTCATTGGGGTGGAAGATGCCTCAAGGAGAGGGAGTAGCAGAACATAGGTGATATGAAAACACTATTGGGAGCTATTAAGCAGTGATGAGGATAGGAGGATAGGGAAAATGATGGGGCATGGAGGATAGGTTAACAAGGTGAAGGGTACAATAAAAGCCATAAGGAAACTTATTCTGTAAGCCAACATAAAAGTTATTTTTTTTTATCTAAAAGTATAATGGCTTGCTTGGCTGAATAATGGTGAACTAATGCCAGACAAAAGAGGGTTGTGGGTGATTGAACCAAGAAGGAACTATATATGTATGTATGTATGTAATTGTTAAATTGTCAAAATGGGAGAGTAGAACTTCTTTGGGATCGAGTTCATGTGACTAGATAATCAATGGAGAAGAAAGTATATATAAACACACTTTGTGAAATTTTATTTACTACACAGAGAAGTTTAAAACCTATGCCAATAACTGAAAAGAATGAGGTTATAGGAGTTTTGATGCTGGGTCAATAAAAATACATTTATGTTTTCATAATTATAATCAAGAACAGAGGAGGCAACAGTTTCAGGGGGAAATAATTGTAAAGGAGCAAAATTTTGGGAAAGTCAGTGAAATTCAGATCCAAGATCCTTGAGGAGATTACCCACCGAGAGAATGTAGTGAAGGAAACCAACACATGCTGTTGAGATGGAGATGCAGGTGGGTGGGAGATTCAAAGAGGGAAAAAGAGAATGGTCTTCAGCTGAACACTGTTCTAAGTGAACTATAGGACAAGGTTGTTAGATGAAAATAAAGGCATAAAATATTTTTAAAGGGGGGACATGACTGGGTGTGAGAAGTATAATAATAATTTTTCTATGCAGAAGAGAAGAAAAAAATGTGAGAGCCAGAGGTGGCATGTGACTCCAAAGAAACAGTGTCTTCCAGACACAACAGGGATGGTGCACATACGAAATCACAGAGACTGTGATGGGAAGCACAAGATACGCACAGACTCAAACCAGACAAAATGGGTACAAAGTCCCACCCATAACCAAGAAGCTATTTGCAATTAATACCTGCTTGCAGAACAAAAAAGTATCAGTTTTCTCCAATGAAGTGACACTGAGTATATCAACATACTTCAGAGGAGGCCCCATGCTAGGAGTAGTTTGCAAATATGAAACAGACTCCATGTTTTGTATGTGCTTGTTTTATTTGTTTGCTACTTTGAGTTCTGAGTTGTTTTTTGGTGTGTGTGTGTCTGTGTGTCTCTGTCTGTGTGTGTGTGTGTGTGTGTGTGTGTGTGTGTGTGTGTGTGTGTGTGTGTAAGAGAGAGAAAGAAAAACACACACAGAGAGCAGAGACAAAGATAGAGAGAACATGAAGTTGGGTAAGTAGGGAGGTGGGGAGGATCTAGTGATCTAGCATGAGTTGGGGAAGGGATAAAAATATGATCAAAATATGTTGTGTGAATTTTTTTTTATAATTCTGATAACTATACAAAAGGAAATTTCACAAAGGAAAGAACTGCACTCACTGAACAACACTAAGCAAACTCCCTAAAACTGACAGAGATAAGTGACTGTTGTAAACTTGAGCATAGCAATGGGTATTGTGTGCTAGGGAGAAATACCAGGCATGGAGCTGATGTTGCACTGACAAAACTCTAATAACCACAGCAGAAAAAAACTCAAGAGGAAGAATAAGTCAGTTTTACAATGATAAAGCTACCAGATTTTGCATTTCTTCTACTGAACTTGTGCAGTTATGTTTGTAATCAATGAGTGAGTGCTTCCATTTAGTTTTCTTAAAGTTGAACATAAAAAGCATAGAGTCTCCAGGAACCGTTTTCCAGTATTTTCTAGAGAAACAAGTGACTAAGGACTGAGGAAAGAGGATGAGGATGAGGATGAGGAAAGAACTTAGTGAGAGGGGAGAATGGGCTGATCTAGAGCAGTGAGAACTGAGGTAGATGTCCTGTGTTAGTTTGAGCCACAAAGCTGTGGTCACAGACTGCACAGGCACATGCCAACATGAGTGCATGCATGAGAGGGGTAAATAAGGTGTAATAGAATGGACACCACAAGAGAAATTACAATAAACCAGTGTGGATGCTACTTAGAGATCAGTGAGGTATCAGCTGATGGCTTAGCTTCCTCCTTGCAGTTGACAATAGCCCACACATAAGGAGCACAGGAGGGAAGTAGAGAAGAGGGAGTAAGACACCTTTGTGATATAACAAAGCCTGGTAAGACACCTTTGTTATATGACAGAGCCTATACAGCAGGCTCCTGATGCTTATGACAGTTTTCAGTACAGCATCTTTAGTTTAGGGGGCTCCTGAGCAAAGTCAAGTGGAGCAGAACAGTTGTTCAGTGCCCAAAGCCAATTTGAAGGGTGAAGTGTGCAGAAGCGTCAGGCAAGAGAGATATGCCTGGGAGGATTCATTAAAATCTACTTTCCATAGGCAGCATTTCAGGAAAGGTCATGTCGCTTGGGATGAAGATAGAAAACTCTCCCCCAGGACAAGAATAGTGTTCAGTGTTGTCCCAGGGATAATAGGCTAGGCAGTGGTTGGTCTTTGAGTAACCCTGCTCACCTGTATTTCTCCAAATTCCTTCTGTGCTTATCTTATATTATGGACCTTTGCAGGAGAGGAGATATAAAAGTTAGTTTATGGACTAGAAAATATCAGGTTTGATGATTGTTTTCTTGTTGACAGCCAATAATATGATAAACAATGATTTGGTGGTAGCCAGATGGAATGTCAATGTAGTCTTGACTTGCGTTTCATTGATATCTATGGATATTGAATGTTAGTCTTCCTGAGTCAATATCTTATAGCAGGTCTCAGAAAGCTCTTCTAATTTGGAGGGTAGATGAGAACCTTGCCAAGTAACTCAGCCTATCTCTTCTCCAAGGTTCTCTATTAAATCGCTGCTTGCACCCACCTCCTTCACAGAGAGGAACAAGGAACAGTGGCAGGGTTGCTGGGACCATATGATTCACAATCCTAATGACAGCTGCCACAAGAAGCATGTTTCTTTTCTTTAGCATCTTGAACCTCTTCACCTCTACAAGGATACCTCGGCACTTGATATTGTCTGGAATCTGTGCCTTTTGCTGTTGGAGGTAAGGTCTCTGTCTGTGATTTAGGCAACATGTTAAAAGCCTTGGGAACAGCATCCAAAGCACACTCTTCTGTTTCTAGCTCCTCGGGTTTCAGAGCACAATCATTCCTCTATTTGTAGACACTTGAAATCATTCTTCCCCTCTGGCCACAATTGAGTTGTGGGAATTCCTCATGCTGGGGTCCCAAGAAAACTGTTAAGTGTTTACTTTTGCCTCACCTGGATTTCCTGAACTCCTAGAGTTTGATGTGGACTCTGAATGAAATAGGACCTCAAAACAAGGGCTAGATAATGTTATTTTTAGGTACCCATATGCTTGCCCAACATTGGAAGAAAACAAATGTTACTTGAAATCAATGAAAAAAAATTGACCAAACTGAGCACTGACACAGAGAAAGACACTTATGCAAAAAATTGTAATTTTATCTGCTGACAATTCTTCTGATGATTTCCATGAAGCATGCTGCTATTCCTATGTTTATCTCAGCCTCTGCTGGCGCTCTTGCTGTGAGGTTCCCAAAGTGATCTACAGAAATGGACTCTCCCTTTGCTGGCATAGTATGAATACCCTGCCCTTTCTCTTCAGAGAACAGAGGGAAGGGGCAATGACCTGAAAGAATGGAAAGGATGAGTTGTGTGTGTGTGTGTGTGTATTAATAAAAGAATTATATACATATATTATATATGTATACATATATTATAAACTATATACATATACATTATATATATATATATATGTATATATATATATATATATATATATACATATATGTATTCTTGTTGCCTTTATAGTCTACTTCCAGGATTTGAAACATAAAGAATTAATAGTGTTTCTAAGAGTTGATTATTACAGTGTTGCAAACATTCCCAAAGTTTCCTGTGATGACAGCTTGGTCCCCAGACAATGGCTCTGTGACTGGATTATGACTGAGTTCGCAGCTGGGTGGACTATTAGAAAGTGAGGACTTGAAGGAACTCAGTCACCAGGGTGTGACTTCAAGTGGACTTCGTCCTTCTCTGCTTCTCTAATGGAGCAGCTTTGTCCTTCTATGCCCATGATATACACCATGGCCCAGAAACAGTGGAACAAGCAAAACCAACAACTGAAACCATTCTTCCTTTAATATGCCCTTCTCAGATTGTTTGTCATCATGACACAAAACACGGGTGCATGTACACGCGTGCGCACGCACACACACACACACACACACACACACACACACACACACACATAGATATATTTCTCTGGAAGTTTTAGGCAAGCCTGGTCAACAAAGCCAGTTCCAGGCCAAGGCTCCATAGAGAGACCTTTTCTCAAAAATGGCAATTAGAATCACATTTCTAACAATCACTGTTCAGAATTGGCATTGAATGAGTTGTTTTGTTTATTTTTATGTTATAAAGATTTACTTTCTTTTCATTTGTATGTCTGTGTCTGTGTGCCAGCTGTATGTGTACAAGTCCCCGTGGGGGCCAGAAGAGGGTGTTAGATCTCCTGAAATTGATGTTACAGATGGTTTGGATCTTTCTTATGTGCATGCTGGGAACCAAACTCAGGTCCTCTGGAGGAGCAATCAGAAGTCTTAATGCCCCCTCCCCGTTTCTTCTTTTGATAGGCAAAGGAGCTCTTTCAGACAGTATTTCTGAGGTAAGACCTGTGGAGTACCCTAGATTAAAGTGAAATTCCTGATACATTGGAATTCATTTTGACAGAGCAAATGAAAGGAAGTGGATCACATGGCCTTGCAATGTCAAGTGTGTGGACTGTATCATTTAGAAGAAATGATCTGTGATAATCATGAAAAAAAAACTCAATCTACAAGACCAATGTTAAAGAAAAGGTAAAGAAGAAAACATATGTGGTGATGAATCTCCCTTTCATCTTCTGGACTGTTTCCTTCTATATAGCCATGAAACATGTGCATTCATAAAAAGTAGAAGCTGTCCCAGACACACACACACATGCACATGTACACACACACAGATACACACACATGTTCACACGCACATGCACAGGCACATGCATACAACCGTATTTCATGTAATTTCTTTCTCAATTTCTTCAAGTAGAAATATCACATGAATTCAGAGTTTGGCAGAATTTTCCTCCTACTGTTAAGATTTGTGAAGACAGGAAACCAATTTTCATGGTCAGATTGATGGCCTGAATCCCAGATAAATGTATGACTTGGAGCCTCCCAATATCTTTTTGGTCACTCACCCCAATTATCACATAGTAGAATCACATAATCTGTTATTCACTATGAATCCCATCTGTTTCTGTTTTTCTGGACCCTCCTTCCTAAATATGTTATTATTGACTTCAAATGAGCAAATATCTTTTGTCCTCATCTTATCAATTTATCTCTAAGATAAATGCCACCTTTGATTTTTATCATTTTAGAACTCTGCCTTACCCACATACAAGTAGCAGTATGCTCGGTTATTAGAAGAGGGTATTTGAAAAATACCCTGGGATCTAATGGTCTAGGAACTCAGGTCAATTGAATAAAATGTCAAAGTTTCTTTATGAATCAAATTTTAAAATCTGAATTGTAATCACAAGTAGAATTTGACCAGAAATGAAATTTAAATCAATGCCTATTTTATTTTTGAATGTGAAACATTCTTACATCTATTTACACAGATATTTGTCTATGAATATTACATTAATTTAATTACATTAAAAAGTAATTATCTGTGATTTTCAGTTCTCAAAATGCTTGTAACCCATGTTATTGATATTATATGTGGGTCAAAATTGAATAAAAACATTTTGATATTCAGAAACCAGGCAAGTAATTTAGCTAATGAAGGGAAAATGCATTATATGGTACTCCTATTGGCCACACAGAGTGACCTACAACAATTCTAAGGTGGTTTGAACTCCCTTAGAAAGGCTTCCACTGAGAATTTATCTGTTTCTAGGCAACTAAAAGGACCACACAGAATGGAGCCCTGCAATTCCACCTTGGGAACTGGCTTCATTTTGGTAGGGATTCTGGATGGCAGTGGCTTTCCTGAACTGCTCTGTGTCATGTTCACAGCCCTGTACATGTTGACACTGACCAGCAATGGACTTCTGCTCCTGGTCATCACAATGGATGCCCGGCTCCATGTGCCAATGTACTTCCTGCTCAGGCAGCTGTCTCTCATGGATCTCCTTTTCACTTCAGTTGTCACTCCCAAGGCTGTCTTAGATTTTCTCCTCAGGGATAACACCATCTCCTTTGAGGGCTGTGCCCTTCAGATGTTCCTGGCACTGACACTGGGTGGTGCAGAGGACCTCCTTCTGGCCTTCATGGCTTATGATAGGTATGTGGCCATTTGTCGTCCTCTAAACTACATGATCTTCATGAGGCCAAGCATCTGCTGGCTTATGGTAGCCACATCATGGATCCTGGCATCTCTGATGGCTCTAGGATATACCACCTACACCATGCAGTACTCCTTCTGCAAATCCCAGAAGATCAGACACCTGCTCTGCGAGATCCCTCCATTGTTAAAGCTGGCCTGTGCAGACACCTCCACATATGAACTCATGGTTTATGTGATGGGAGTGACCTTTCTTATTCCCCCTCTTGCTGCCATTCTGGTCTCCTATGTACTAATTCTTTTCACCGTGCTCCACATGCCCTCAAATGAGGGCAGGAAGAAAGCCCTTGTCATCTGCTCTTCCCACCTGATTGTGGTTGGAATGTTCTATGGGGCTGCCACATTCATGTATGTCCTGCCCAGTTCCTTTCACAGCCCCAGACAAGACAATATCATTTCTGTGTTTTATACAATAGTCACCCCGGCTCTGAACCCCCTCATCTACAGTCTGAGGAATAAGGAGGTCACTGGGGCTTTAAGAAGGGTTCTGGGTAGATATATTCTGCCAGTACATCCCACCCTCTAGGAAAAAGGATCATAAAATGACTTTCACTATTTCTTCTCCAAACAATTTGATTACATCCCATCTTTAATAATATAGTCTGACTGAAAGGATACCCACACAAAAGTTTCATTTTCTTTTATGCAACTATTGTGAGTAGAAACCTTGAGCTGAACTCACCTGGCACTCATCTCCTTGGTCCTAGAAGCCGCATATCAAAAGGAGCATAGAGATAAAATAGATTTGAATAGATATATCTTAGGCTTCTCTATAGTTTGGCATCATCTGAACACATTCCCAAGTAGATATAGTCAGGATTCACTTTCCATTTCAAACTTATGTAACGTGTGTGAGACATAGCATTTTTTTTTTTTTGGTGTGATCAATCTCTAGTAGCCTCTAGCATCATGATGTGCTTTCTTAATTACAAATAGAGAGGAGGAGGATGGATAGTTAGTACTTCTTCATTCTTTGGAAAATGAAGTTGGTGGGGGAAAAGATAGATGTGTGTGTGTGTATGATTACATTTGCATTTCTAGCCTGAGACAATATTCACATTGGTGGCACAAAAGGAAATACTTATGTTGACATCATAGATGGTATCAAGAAGTGGAGCTCTTTTTTTTCATAAAATTTTCATGAAATTATCATTCAGGAAAATGAATGAAGAAATTAGAATAGAAAATATCTAAGGTTAAACAAGGGTAGAAAAACAATAATAGTAAGAGAAATCTATTGTGTATATTGTTAGAATTTTTTTAAAAAATGTATACATAGAGATATACAGATGTGTATAGAGACATCAAAACAATCACAAGGAGATCATACTACCAAAGTGGGTGTATGTCTGTGTCTGTGACCACCAGTAGACAATTCAAAAACATATCATTTATTCCCTAGATTAATAGATTTCAGTTTATTACATCGTTTGTATGAGGAGATTTAAAGTAAAGATGAGAGCTTTAATGCATGTGTTTAAAAGCTCCTATGTACTTTGGGTTATGAAAATGTTGTCAACATTGATGACAGTGCTTAGAAATTCCTTTATCTCTACTGAGGTCACTTGAAATTTCTTAACCTCTCAAGCTAAATGTAACAGAACAACTAAGACTAATTAGATAAAGTTACTCATAAAAATGAGGGGCATCAGTAATTTATATTTTAAAAACTATGCATTTTCTTTTGTATGTGCATGCATTTTACTGAAATTAAATATAAATAATAATTAAACTGTGTTATCATATAAAATTTGGTGAATTTTATTCATTGTTATAATGATATATTTTAGAATATTGATAAAGAGGGGACCAGAGCCCTTGATTTTACAATATGATTCTCTTTTCTTATGTGTATCTTCAGACGTGGAGTTAAATATTTTTGTGCCTCAGTTTGTTACACACTTGAAATAATGATTAGAATAAGCCAGATAAGTAGGCCCTCATGATGTTTCCAGTAGATTTAATCAGATAATTAACCAGACATGTAGAC
Organism: Cricetomys ansorgei; assembly: GCA_026225945.1. NCBI lineage: Eukaryota > Metazoa > Chordata > Mammalia > Rodentia > Nesomyidae > Cricetomys > Cricetomys ansorgei. The sequence goes on along the minus strand of JAMJFZ010000597.1, from coordinate 1,132,741 downwards.
CTCAGCCTGGTTAACAGTGCTGAAACTATTACAGATTTTATACAGCTGAAAGTAGAATCATTACAAGGTTAAATCATTTTATTGCATTTTTTTAAATGTGAGTTACTATGACCACCGTGGTCATGTACCATGACCACCATGGTACAGTAGAATAGCAATGAAGAGAAGTGCTTTTCCTGTAAATCGTTTTAGATTATATGATTAATATTCATCTATTTAAATAGTTTTTCCTGTACCTTTCTTAAAAAGTTTAATTGTCTTCAATACATAATTTATTTTCAATTAAAAATATCAAAAAAAAAGCAAGGCATCTTGGGAGACTTGAGGAAAAAAACTAAATAGCAAAAAATGAAATAAAGGGGACAAGGAAGGTAAAAGGGGAATAACTAAATAAGAATAAAAAAAAGAAATGAGACAAATAAACCCCACAAAATACCACTGTGTTTGTTTTGTGTTGGCTGTCTACTGCTGGGTAAGGGGCCTGCCATTAAGGGTAGCTTGTATTCCCAAAAAGACTGTTGGAGAAAACTATATTTTTCCTTTGTGAATGGTTGCTATTGATTGTGGAAATAGCTTTTGGGTAGGGTTGGGGCTTGTGCCTGCATTCCCTCTCAGTGCTAGGACCCCATCTGGCTTAGACCTGTGTAGGCCCCGTGTATGCTGCCACAGCCTCTGTGAGTTCCTATATGTGTCAACCTGTTGGTCTAAAAGGCCTTGTTTCTTTGGTATCTTCTGTCCCCATTGATTCTTAAAATCTTTTCTTCTTTCCCCAGAATTCCTTAGCATTGAGGGGAGGGATTTGATGAGGACATTTGATTTAGGGCTGAGTGTTCCATGGTCTCTCATTCTCTTCATAATGAACAGCTATGAGTCTCTGTATTTGTTCCCACATACTGCAGGAGGAAGTTCCTTGGATGATGGCTGAGCAAGACACTATTCTGTTAGTATAGCAGAACATCGTTAGAGTTCACTTTATTGCTGTGATTTTTTTTAACAGAACAGTAGTATTTGTGTTCCACTAAGTCCATGACCTATCTAGTCTTAAGTTCTTGGCCAACTGAGCAGTGTTAGGTTTGGGTTCCAATGCTTTGTCTGGGCATTTAGAAAAATCTTATAAGTCTTTCAAAAAGCTGCACCTATGTCTATGTTTTCATGGAGTAACACATGAACTGAACAGGTTATATTTATCAATATACATGTATATGCTAGCAATATGTATGTTTATACATATATGCATGTAACAGCAATTAGTGAAAATGGAAGCCAAGAATTTGAAGGATAGTAGAGAGGGGTATATGGGAGGGTTTGGAGGGAGGAAATGAAAGAGAGAAATGTAATTAAGTTGTAAAATAATATCAAAAATAAAACAAATATTCTGAAAACTATGCTTAAAAACTTAAAAATAAAACTTTTAATACTTTAAAGATAACAACATAAAAAGGAATAAGATGGAAGGAAAGAAGACAGAGGAATATGAAGATAAATACAGATTTCAGCCTCATTGTTTTTCAAATCCACACAACCTGGAGAGGAAATTATCATAAGTAATTATCATAAGTAATCATATCACCGTGTTTCATAAAGCAAATCACAAAGCATATAAAAAATAAATATCACAAATGCATGATCACGTATTAGCAAGCATGTTTCCTTTATTCCCCCAGTCATTCACTGCATTTCTATTGAACATGCTTCTATATCCCAGGCACATTTCTAGATGCTGTTGACTGCGACACAACATTGAATGCTTCCTGGTTTGTGGAGTTGTGTTTCCAACACTGACTACAATTCCAAGTGTAATGGTTTCTGAAATGCAAAAGAGAACAACACATTTAAGAGGTGAAAATGTGAGATAATGGTTCTACTTGCAATGGCAAGGGTCCAAACCTGGAAATATATATATATATATATATATATATATATATATACACACACACACATACACACACATATATAGAGATATGTACCTATATACAGGTTATATTTATCAATATGCATATATATATACTACATATATTGCTAGTATATATATATATATGTATATGTATATGTATACTGATAAATATAACCTGTTTAGTTCATATGTTACTCCATGAAAACATATATATAGGTATAGCTTTTAAAAATACTTTAATACATATATTAGCAAAAAGCCCAGAAGATATTTTTTTATTAGGTAAGAGCCATAGCATTGAGGTGTATCAACCTAGCCCAAATGGTAGATTCCCTAGGAGTATGTAAATAGTAAGGATACTAGTGAAATACACATCAAAACTATACTGAAAAATACTTTAAACTCAGTATTGAAAAATACGCCCTCATGTAAAATGAATCTAGGGAATGGATTCTCTATATGGTTTGGGATTTAGTTTCAGATACATGGTGATTTGATTACTTATGATAATTTCCACTCCAGTTGTGCGGATTTGAAAAACAATGAGTGAAAAATCTGTATTTATCTTCCTTATTTCCCCTTCCTTCTTTCCTTCCTTCTTATTCTTTTTTATGTTGCTATCTTTAAAGTATTAAAAGTGTTATTGTTTAATGTTTTAAGCACAGTTTTCAGAGTATTTGTTTTATTTTTGATATTATAATTTAATTATATTTAAGAACATGAAAATAAGATAAGGTAAATTCTGGAAGTCTTTTGTACCTCTGTAGGCATATAAACTTTATCCGGTAGACTATGGTTTATATAACATGAAAGCAATGTTTCCTGAATAGTTTATAAAAAAAAAAGTTCTTAGTACTGTAAAAGCTACTGCAGTTAACCATTGAAATTACTCTTTTAAACAAATCCTACATGTTTCCTAACACAATAAGCGTGCGTTTTGCAGGTAACAGATTAGCTTTGACACGTGTACTTATCTGTTCATATCTGATTCTCCTTAGATTGCAAACTAAAGCAATAAAAATTTTTCACTGCATTATCCTCGAGTTACAGTTTGCTTTATCTCTATGCTACATACTTGCTGATATAGCAATGAGGAAACATTTTCTGTTAAGGGCCAGATAATAAGTATTTAAAGCTTTCGGGTTGAATTGTCCCAATCACGGATCAATTCTGCCATTGATATGACAGCAGAGGAGCAGTCAGGGCCATGTAAAACCAAAATTGTGGTAATAAAACAATATTACCTAACTTGGGAGGCTGTATCTGAACTCAGTGGTTTGACCCCACCTCCACCACTCAAAACCAATAAACCTTTCATTTTAGTAGTTTGAAAAGAAAGCTATTTTTGCATATGCAAATCATAGGTTAGAGATGGAGTTGGCAGGAGTGTGGGCCCAAATTGACACAAGGTCTGATCTCTGGGGATTTCAAGAAAAACTGCTTCAGCATTCAAGCAGTGGAGATCAGAAAGGTGTTCAATATTGGGTTTGCTGTCTTAGGAACAGCACAAATTACATGCTCACACACAATTGTTGGGATCCATAGACTGCAAAGGGAGTCTTGGGGATGAGAGGAATAGGTACAAAAGTGAAAATGATGGAGTATCTAATTTAATCTGATACTGAAACGAATCTGAAGTTGATTTTTAAGGGATTTCTACTTGTGAGTTGGTACAAAGTAGCTTGGTATTCAAAATACTCAGCTATTTCTCCTAATGCTGGAGTTACTTATTTCTTCTTCATTTATTTCATATCATTTTTCACTAGACAGATACTTACTGAGCTACTGGGTGGGTTGTGTGTATTAAGAAATGTGTGTGTATATGTGTGTGTGTGTCTGTGTGTGTGTGTTGTTGTGTGCATGTATTTGCATACATATGTGTATATATGTAACAATAATAAATAAAAAGGAGGCCATTAATTCTAAAAGGAACAAGGAGTAGAGTGGCACATGGGACAGTTTTGGGGGAGGAAAGAAAAGGGGTAAACTATAACTATATCACAATGTCAAAAATAAAAAAATATTTAACTATTATTATAGATAATAAAAACCCAAGTGACAAATTCATAAAGAAGTATATTGTCACAATTACAATAATCTCACTCTCTGTGTTCTCAGTCTTTAATTTGTAAAAAGTAGAAGTAAGAAAATATGAATTATGCAAAATAAAACAATGTCCTTAATTATGTCTAATAAATTAATAAAAGCATTTAATATAAAGTTTAATGCAAAATGTTTAATATTTTTAGAAAAACAATGTGTCTATTAATATCAACAGTATTTTGTGATGTTAGCCTTGATTTATCTAGTTCTGTTTATAAGAATTCAGTTAAGGGAATGATCAGTCAACTGTTCAAGAGATTTAAATTTCATTAATTATTATAAACACAGGAAAACACACACATCGTAAGTCATTAAGTATTTATTAGTGAAATAATAGTAATACAACAGAATGTTCATATGATGTAATTTGCTACCAAATAAAATTTCCAGGGAAATGTAATCATTCAAGCTGTTAAGATTTATGATGCAATCATTTATTCCAGAGGCCTCATTGTCTCCTACTTATGCTTGCTATCTCAATTAGTCAACAATACTCTAAAGTAGGTCTTTTTGTTATTGGAAATGTAGCTTATTATAATGAAAACCTTATATTATTTGGTTCAAAAAGCTTATATATCACATTCAAAGTTAAACAAAAAAGGATGCTGCATTGAAATCCAGACAACTAACCCAGGGTGGTCACCATTGCTCTCTATTACCACCCTACACGGTGGAGAAAAGCATCACTGCCATCAAGAGGGCAAGAAACATCTACTTGAACACATCAACTCAGGACAATGAGTGCCAATATAAAAAGTGGTAGGCTATCCATCTAAATGGGAGCTTACAGCTGTATAATAATTGCTTACTTCTAGTACAGGGACTTTTGTTAATTTTCAAAATAACTTTTTGCTTATATTAACTACTTAATAAAAAATATAAAATTTCTTGTGCCTCTAAGTTCAAGCATAGACCCTTCTTTCTCCTCTTTCAGAGGCTTTATGTTGAAGTCCTAGATCCATTTGGAGTTGAATTTTAGACAGACTGAAAAATTAGGATGGGTTTTATTCTTTTACATGCTGGTATCCAGTTTGATGAGAACCATTTGTTCAAAATACTGTCTTTTCTCCAGTGTATGTTATTGGCTGCTTTGTCAAAATCAAGTGAGTGTGGGAGCATGGTTTTATATGCGGGTCCTTAATTTGTTTCTATTGATTAATGTATCTATTTTATGTCAGTACCATGCAGCTTTTATTACTATAGTTCTACAGTACCACTTGAAATCTAGGAAAGATGGCTAACTTTAGCCATTTGGTTTTGCTTTGTCCAATCAGAATTGATTTGGGTACCCAAAATCTTTCATGTTTCCATATGAAATTTAGATTATTTTTTTCAATTTATGTGATTAATTGCATTGGTATTTTGATGGGGGAGTTGGGTTCAATCTGTAGATTGCTTTTGGTGGGATGGTCACTTTCATATTAATCCTACCAATCATTAGAATAGGTGACCTTTTCATCTTCTGAAATCTTTTAAAATTTATTTTTGAGGGTTTTGAAGTTTTCATTGTATAAGCTTTTTACTTCCTTGGTTAGATTTAGTCCATGACACTGCTATTATTCTGCTAAATTACATGGAGACATGGTATTAAAATGCCTCCTAATGACTTATCACTGTATCTATAGATTAGTATTATACCCATAAACTATCCCAACTTTAACACTTGTCAGAGAGGTTTCTTCCTTCATTAAATGGTGACTAACATGTAACTAGCCTGAGTTCAGAAAAGGACAGCCTGCCGACTGCTCAGCCCTGGATAGGATTTCTGGATTCTACCCTTTCGTCCCAAGACTCAGGAATCATCATGAAAGATGGGAAGGACTATAAGAGCCAGGGAGGTGGTGGATGACTACAGTGAAGAAAGTTTCCAGGCATGATTGAGAAGTTGCACATATAAACTCACAATGGTGTGACAGCATGCTCAAAACCTGTGCAAGCTCAGGCCAGCCAAAATACCAGCATGGAGGAGCTCAGTGGGCATGAATGTCCACCTTAGCTGTGGAACTATTGACAATTCACAGTTTTCGAGAAATGGGGAGTCAGTTTTCTTCATGTGACTGGCCCCTAGTATATTGACCACACTCCAATGTTTGTCCACAAACCCAAGAGTATATGGGCAGCACATATTGGGCACCATGGACTTAAGAAAAGATGTCACAAGTTGGGTGGTAAGGAGATGAGGATAGATCTGAGAGGAGTTGTGAATATCATCAAAATATAGGAAGTGTTCAAGGAATTTATAAAATATTTCAAAGCATAACATTATATATATATTTTAATGATGTGCCATGTTATGGTTTCAGACATGCACCAATTGTGTAACACTTAAATAAAATATTACTTCTGTGTTTTCCCAACTATTTATCATTTATTGTAATACTTTCAAAATTCATTCTTCTGGTTTTTAGACTGCACTAGACATTATAATTTCCAATAGTCACCCTGCTGTGGAGTGGCACTCCAGAACTTCCTGCTGCTCTCTAACCTTGATCAGCACCCACTGATCAATAGCTCCCTGATCCTTTCTCTACTGCCACTTCCTTTTGTACTCTGTTAAAAATACTATGTAATAAATTCTTATGGGGTCAGCTTATTAACTTGCTTTAGTGTTATAAATGAGGCAATTGCAATGATATTTTACTTGCAGACAAAGAAAATCAGGAATTTGTCAATTTCCACAAATACCAATACTCAGCTCTTTAGTACAACAAATCAAAATTAGCAAAAAAAGAGTTATATTGTCCTTTCATATTTTCTAAGCTTTATTGTTAATTGATACAAAACCCTTAAAATATGCATACACCTAAAATACCATATGATATTTTGACACATATAAACATCATATGACATTTCCGTCAGGTACACACACCAAACATAGGGACCCTCAGCAATGGCTGAAATGTGTTCATAGAAAAGTGGAAAAGCATGGTTTTATTCTGCTGTTACCTTTTATTATTTATGGGAAGGGAAGATAAATGTTCACTACACCTCCTATCACTACAAATAATAATAAGAAAAGGTATAAGCACACATGATCTAAGCATTGACATGTATCAGACCATTTAGACAGGTTGATGCTTGGAAAGAGAGAAGAGTGAGCATGATAGAAACATACAGCAGCTAAACATTGGACATAGATGTCACTGAACAAAGAACATTTCAGCAAGTTCAGTTGTCTAAAACTCATTCAGTACTATAATGCACATTAAAGATATATTTATGTTTAAATAATTTAATTAAATCAATATATTTTGAATAAAAACAATCACACAATTCTTAAGAATTCTTAAGAATTCTCACATCTGTGTGAAGATCCCGCTTGAAACCATTTTCTATGGTTGTTTGTCCAAATTAATTTAAAGCATATGTGTTATATCAGGTGATAATAATTAGACTTTTTTAACAAAGCAATTGAATTGAAAAATAGCAATGACTTTAAAAGATAAAGAAGAGTGATTTTAGACCTGAGTAGATCTTATCCTATGAAATAATTCACAAAGATGAAATTCAAACAGTACATTCAAAGATAGTTTTGGTTCCATACCTCACTATCAAAATATACATGCTTATTTTCATGGTTTTGTGATAAATATTTCAAATAGTAAGATTCTGACTTTGATAGATATCTAGACAGTAGGGAGTGTTGGCAACAACCGTTTTCCCAGGACTCTCTTCAAAGCCCCACTGACCTCCTTATTCCTTAGGCTGTAGATTAGAGGGTTCAGAGCTGGGGTGACTATTGTGTACAAAAAAGAGAGGATATTTTCTTGTTTAGAACTGTGGTAGGAACTAGGCAGGATGTACATGACTGTGAGAGGCCCATAGTACATCCCAACAACTGTCAAGTGGGAAGAGCAGGTGACAAGGGCTTTCTTTCTGCCCTCATTTGAGGGCATATTGAGAACAGTGAACAGAATCAATGAGTAGGAGGCCAGGATGGCAGCAAGAGGAGGAATAAGCAAGGTCACTCCCATTATATAAACCATAAGTTCATATGTGGAGGTGTCTGTACAGACCAGTTTCAGCAGAGGAGGGATCTCACAGAACAGATGTCTGATCTCCCGGGATTTACAGAAAGGATATTGCATGGTATAGATGGTATATCCTAGAGCACTCAAGGATGCTGGAATCCAGGATATGGCCACCATGAGCCAGCAGATGCTTGGCCTCATGAAGATCATGTAGTTCAGAGGATGACAAATGGCTACATACCTATCATAGGCCATGAAGGCCAGAAGGAGGTCCTCTGCACCACCCAATGTCAGTTCCAGGAACATCTGAAGAGCACAACCACCAAAGGTGATGGTATTGTCTCTAATCAGAAAATCCATGACAGCCTTAGGAGTGATGACTGATGTGAGGAGGAGGTCCATGAGAGACAGCTGCCCAAGCAAAAGGTACATGGGAACATGGAGGTAGACATCCAGGGTAATGACCAGGATCAGCAGTCCATTGCTGATCAGTGCCAACATGTACAGGGCAGCAATTGTAGCACAGAGCAATTCAGGAGAGCCACTGTCATCCAGAACCCCCACCAAGATGAAGCCACTTCCCGAGGTGGAGTTCCAGGGCTCCATTCTGTGTGGTCTCTTTCGTTGCCTAGAAAGAGTTGACTCAGTTTAGTTTTGCTACTATCGACACAGTTTAGGAAAACCAGAGGCCTCTGGGGGTATACATCATGACTATCTTAAGATGATATTTTCTAAATAGCTTTGATTCTTAATTGCCAAATAACTAGTTCTTCATTTTATGTTGATAAAAGTTTTGTCTATGCATAAAATGGGTACAAAGTAATAACTAAACATTGTGTTACTCCTTCATGAAATACTTCTCAGGACATTAAACTTGAAGAATGACTTTCCTTGAAAAGTTAAATTATCTTTCTTCTTAAGTTTAAAGAAATATTCTGACAAACATGCCCTTTAGTGTTACATTCACCTAATGGCTTAAATATTCCAACTAGTTTTTATAGATGTGGTTAAATACATTTTTCACAGCTAGTCCAGAGATATGATTTCAATAAGTTACTTCCACTGATTTTTTCACATTTCTTGGATTTGTTTGATGTTTTGAGATGTAATGCTTCTATGTATCTAAGAATTGCCTCATTTGATGGTGCTTTCCTGGACCTCCTGAATGATGGGATTTGAAGCATGCATTAAGCTGTCTAGCTCTTTTTCTACATTTCATAAGCTACTTGTAGCAAGTATCATTAAAAGAAAACAAATTCATTTATCTTAGTTACTTCTGTTGCTTAACCCACCGTTCTCCATGAGTCGTAAGAGTACTAGTGAGTGTCAGAAAGTAGGCTACAGTAATGAAAAATAAAGTTAAACCTTTAAGGTCAATACAAACATATTTGCTTATTTTACTAGTTTATCATCCTGTGAGTGCATAAAGATACAAAATTGCAACACATGAGTCCTTTCACAGAATCTCCTTTGTTTTGGAGAAATGATGAAAAGTAACTAAAGACCAGCTAGTTTTTATTGTAATCATGCACAATATTCCCAAGTCAATATTGTCATTGACCTTTATGTTTACTATCTCGCCTGTAAGTACAAAGCACATGAAGTACATAGAAGGGGGCAGGCATGGGGAAGAAAGCCAGCCTTTCTGGAAAGCTGTCATTGGTGCATGGTTCCCAAATACACGAAGAATCCAACAGGACAAGGGATCTAAGATTGTCAGTTGCCACTGCTACTTATTATATCAGGGCAGATGAAGCCAACTGCAAGTGCAGAGTGAAAGATGTGAAAGTAAAGCATAGCATCCTTTTATAAATCATGCAGCCACATCATGGAGATATATATATATATATATATATATGTATATATATATATATATATATATATGTGTATATATATATATGTATGTGTGTGTGTGTGTGTATATATATATATATATATACACACACACACACACATACACATACATACATACACACACATACATACATACATATATAATATGTGTGTATATATATACACATATGTATATTGATATATAATGTATATATTGATATATATAATGTATATATATTGATACATTGACATATACATACATGTAGGTGTGTGTATATATATATATATACACACACACACATTCGTTTCCCTTGGCTTTGCAAGGGGGCATTGGCACCTTAAGAGGTTTAAGGCATGAGAACATGGAATAAGTACCAGCTCATGTAGTCCTTTTATAGAATTCATCAACTTTATAATATTTATCATCAGAAGCCAAGGAATCTACATGCTCTGGAGACAGGTATTAAGATTAATCTTAGGAAGAAGGTGCCCAGATCTAGACTGTAACACAGGCTTTAATCCTTCATAATTGGCTACTTCTTAATATTAAAAAAAAATCTAAGTTATAGTAAAAAGGGAATGTAGCCTGAAGTACTTGGAAATCTGACATGGAAATTTTCATTAAAATGTAGATAAATTTCTTACCTCTAGTGATGAGTAGCTACCTCACCACTCCTAGCTTCACATGAGCTGTTTGAAGACTGACAATATTCCAACACAAATGGGAAGGGGATTCGTGGATTAACTTCAGCAGTACTTAATGGATTTGCCCCACCAATCTGGTAAAATATGTCAGGAGTCCTTCCATGTCAGCTATCAGGACTGCTCTAGTCCACCCTCTCATTTACAGATGTGTACTAGAGATGGCGGTGAGGGGGTCCAGGCAATAGTCTTTGGGTGGTGCCTTACACATCAAGAAGATGGCTTTCCTGATAGGAATTGGTGGAAACTGCTTCTGTTTACAGGCTTCATGCAGACAGTCCTTCCCATTTAATTTCAGGTTTCAGAGGTTCTTGGGTTGGGTAACTCAGGTTTCTTTGTTCCTGCTGCTATCGATGTGCTAAGAGCAACAGTGAATAGAGAAAGTAGACATTTGAAGAGATATTCAAAGAGTCCTGTTATGTACCACCTTCATGTCCCTGGAGCCAAGAGTTGGCCAGAGTTTTGTCAAGGGGCTTTGTCTTTAGATTCTGGGACCTCCTTTCTTTTTTCTCCTGTACATAGCTGCAGAGGGATGTATTTCCCAGAGGAAATGATCCCCTGGAATGTTGGTCTGGGAAATGGTAAATTAATGAATCCTCTTGAGTGTGTTCCTGAATTGCCTTCCCTGAGCTCTTCTGTCACTTAATGAACTTTACAGTCCCACAATTCTTTCTCCCATGAATGCAGAATCTACTCCCATTAGGCTCCCAAGTGCTAAGATTTTCAGTGCATAAGCACATAAATTTTCTTGAGGTCTATGTAATTCTAAAAGGAACACTGACAACCAATTTTAAAATATCTAAGTTTACCTACCTGCGGAGGTTCTTTGTGTGTCTTGCTCACTGACCTAGAGCATAAGGTTAGTTACCCCGCTTTTATGAACCTCTGCATCCCTTATTCAATTTTTCTCTGGCTATACTATTTCCAGTTCTACACAGTTTCTTTGTATGGAGTCTGCAGCTGTGAGATCTTTCACCCCTCTTCTCTGGTAACCCATTACTGCTTCTCTGTGGTTTCATGTCTTGGTGATATCAATGAATGTTGAAGAAAGGGAGCTCAACTTTCCAGGTATTGGACAGAAAACACAACAGTATTGGGATTGTAGAGAGTCAATATTAATGAAAGTCTTTTAATGTTCTAAGACATAAAAGATAGGCTGCTTCCATGTAAATACACTTAGGTGACAATGATCTGTCAATGGTGCAATAAGACAAGGGATGGGTATGTTTTAAAATGATGAGAGAATAAAACTGCACACCTAGACACTTTGTGCAAAGCTGAACTGTCACCAATGAATGAAGATAAATTAAAAGCATAAAGAATTTATGCTGTTGTCTTTTACCTTGTTTTCTTGTCCTGCTTTGTAGTCTTCACTCATCCCAGCTCACAGGTCACCTGGATCCCACTTCCCTGTGTCATCAGGTAGTTTCTGCTCCACCCCATCCTATTGTCCCCATGGTTTCTTCCCTGAGCAACCAATAGGCTCCAATCCTGGCCATACCAAAAGGTCATCAATAGAATGGTCAAAATGGTCAAAATACCAAAATGGTCATCAAGATAAAGAAAAAATTCAACTATAGTAACTGAAACACAAAATGGGACTAAAAATACTGCGAAAAAGAGACAGGAATCAACACACATCTTTCAATAAATAATTGTCGCTGCTGATGGCTTCAACCACTAATCAAGAGACACACATCTTTTAAGATACAAAATCCACTTTTTATTTCCTAAAAGAAACTCACATTACCTTCAATTATAGCACCTTAAAGTGAGAAATGGAAATTGTAATTCAAGTCAATGGGACCTATAATGATGCATTCTAAGGCTTTGAAAAATCTGGAAAAAAATGAGAACAATCCAAATTCTAAAATATCAGACAAGAAGAACCAAACACAAATCAGTGTAGAAATTAATTATACATAAACAAACAAAATAAATATAAAGAAGCAATGAAATAAAAATTGGTTATTTGAAAGGATAAACAAGATTGGCAGTACTTTAATGAAATTAACCAAAAGAAAAGAGAGAATATCCAAATTCACATAACTGAAAAAGAGTATGGAGACACTATGACATATACCAATAAAATTCAGAAAATCATAAGGACATACTTTTTCTCTCTCTTTGGCTTTTTAAGACAGGGTTTCTCTGTTGTAACTCTGGCTGTCCTGGAACTCACACTGTAGACCAGGCTGGCCTCGAACTCACAGAGGTCTACCTGCCTTTGCCTCCTGAATGCTGGCATTAAAGGCATGCACTACCAACACTGGGCAAGGACATACTTTTATAAAGCTTGCATAAAAACAACTAAAATGCAGTTACCTTATAAAAGGGTGACAATGTGCCTACTAGATACCAGAGGCACATTAATAAAAATCCCTGTCCCAGAAATATATTGTTTATTTTTGAGTTATTGGCTAATGATATCTCATAAACACACCCCAAATTAGAGGTTATATCCAATGCTCTTGCTTCTCCAGAACTTTACAATAAGACCCTATTGCTGAAAAAAAATGCTTGAGTCATAGATGATGGCAAAATAAGCTGGAATTGATTTGGAAACTTCCTCTAAATTGTATATATTGCATGTTGCTAGAAAGTGCTTTGCAAACTACTTGAGGAGAAAAATAACTGTCAGTCATACCCAACTATGAATCCTGCAGCCTACAATAATGAGTAGCCTGACAAGAAATGCCAACTGGTAGAATAATGGCACAGGCATCACAGGAATAACCAATGACTTTCTTATTGGATTTAAGTCCCACTGCACAAGATAAAACACATACCTGACAGGCTAATAAGCTATGGTGAGATAGGTCATAGAACATAGTGGAGAACATAGTATTATTTTGCTCCCAAATGGCATAGTGCTTAATTAATTCCTAATGACTTATCCCTATACCCATTCATCAATGCATCTCTCATCCCTCATCCAAGAAGCTTTTACTTGCAGTTGATGGTCATTAACAGAGAGAGCAAGAACTGGTCAAGGTACAGAGAATAAGAGACTACTGAATTCTCAGTTTTAAAGGGAAAATACATACCACATCCCACAATGATCAGGGATCAATGTGGAAGAGGGGGCTGAAAGAGTGTGAGAGCCAGAGGCAGTGGTGACTACAAGAAAACATTGTCTTCTGAACAAAGTAGGGAAACTGGAACTAGCAGTGTTTGAGAGAATATTCAGAAAACCTGTACAAACCAAGCTGGAACAAATCTCAGCATGGAGAGGAGCATGCAATCCCACCCTCTGTTACTATGCCAACTGTTAGCTACTGTGAGATGGAGCAATAGTTTTCGCTAAGACCATAGGCCTGGTAAGATAACCACTCTAATAGAAGACCACATACCTAAGAAAACGGGGCAGCACAAATTTATATTGAAGAATTAAAAAAAAGGCACAAAGTTGGGTGGGTAGAAAGAGATGGTGGATCTGGAAAGAGTTGGGGGAAGGGATGAAGATAATCAAAACACATATATAACTCTTAAGGAATACTTAAAATATATTATACTAAATTGAAGAATATAAGTGAAATGAATTAATTCATATATGTATATACATATATGTATGTGTGTGTATATATATATATATATATATATATATATATATATATATATAAAGAAGTAATAAAATGGTACTCTATCACAAAACCCAGAAACAAATGGATTCATTGTAGAATTCTACCCTAATTTCAAGAGAGAATTAACAACAGAATTATTCAAATTATTCCATAAAATACAATAGGAATAAGGCTTTCAAACTCCTTTTATGGAGCCAGTGTTATTCTGATATAAACCCAGATAAATACACTTCACCAATAAAAGAAAATTTCTGACAGCTCTCCCTGATGAACATAGATGAAAAATATTCTCACTATAATACTGAAAAAAATTCAAGACTATAGAAAAAAATCATCCATAAAGACCAAGTTGAATTCACTCCAGACATGAAGGAAGGAATAGTTCATCATACATAAATGAATGAAAGTTATCACCATAGAAATAGACTAAAAGACAGAGTTATATGGTCTTTTCAACAAATACAGAAAAGGCTCATGACAGAAAATCTAAAGTCACAAATAATACAAGTCACAGAGAAGTTAAAGAATAGAATCATACACAACATAATACATGCCATAAATGACAACCCTAAAGCCAAATTCATGCTGGATCAAGGAAAATTCAGAGCAACCCCGTCAAGAACAGGAACAAAACCATGATGTCTATTTTATCTACTCCTATTCAATATAGTGCTTGAAATTCTTGGTGTAGCAATAAAATAATAAATAAAAGGGAGATAAATATTAATAAGTCAAAGTATCCCTGTATGCAGACAATACCATCTTATACATAAGGGACACAAAGACACCTCCAAAATTCCCTAAGAACTCATGAATATTTTCAGCAATATGACAGGATATACAATTAACACTCAAAAAATCAATATCCTTTCTATATATCAATAATGAAAAATAAATCAAAGAAACCATCCCATTGAAAATAGCCACAAAATAAAAATATTGAGGAATACATTTAACAAAATAAATGACAGTTTGTCTATGATCAGGAATTGTGAGGAAGATGCCAGCCATCTTGGAAGTTCACCATCTTTGTTGCCTAGTCATGGGCCTTCTTCCTATCTGCCTGCCTCTCAGGGAGTCTGTCTAATTCCTAGTCCCTCATTCATTCCTCTCAGTGGTTACCCTAAGTGTTATAAATTTGGAGGCAGCTCTAACTCTTCCAAGCTGGCAAAGGGGATGATCTAGAAGGGAGAGCAGTCAGAGTGTCTCAGAGGAGGGTCAAAAGGCCACAGGAAAACCTAAGAGGTAGAAAAGATCTAGAATATAAGACAATCCTGTGATGATATCATGGATTGATCCTGAGATAAAAGCCAGCAGCTTAAAACAAGATCTTATGAGGTTTTCTTCTGCCAGTATGGTCCCTTCAGATGGACTGGCTGAACAAATTCAAGGCTGGTATTAGGACATGTTTAGAAAACAGTTGGGGACAATTCTTTCTTCAAACTGACAAACCCTAAATTAATGGAGGAAGATGCTTCAAAGACTTTAAAATAAAACCAGCCCTCAAAGAGTGTTTGGGCTTAATCTTCCCAAGTTCCCTCTGTTTTGCAGATGACCTGTTCAGTTTGCTTGCTGTATGTGTGAGTGTCTTTGCCTCTAATGAAAGCCTTTTAGACCTCACAAAAACGAAAAAATGACAGGTATGAAAAAAATAAAAATGGCAGACCTGCAGAGTGAAAAATTTGAGACAATGAAGAAAGAAGTTGAAGAAGACAACAGAAAATTGAAACACCTTCCATGGTCATGGATTGGAAGAATTCATCTTTGAAAATGCCGTCTTACAAAAAGCAATCTACATATTCAGTGGAATATAAACCAAAAGTCCAGAGCCGTTCATTGCAGACACTGACAAAATATGTCAAAATTTATATTCTTGTCACTTCTGAGAGAGGGCTAATATCCAAAATAGGTAAAGAACTCAAGAAACTAGACATCAACAAAACAAATAACCCAATTTAAAATGGGGTACAGATCTAAACAAAGAATTCTAAAAGGAGGAATTTCAAATGGCTGAGAAATACTTACAGAAATGTTCAACATTGTTAGCCATCTGGGAAATACAAACCAAAACTACTCTGAGATTTCATCTTATACCAGTCAGAATGGCTAAGATCAATAACAAAGGACAGTCCATGCTGGCGAGAATGTGGAGCAAGGGGAACATTCCTTCATTGCTGGTGGGAATACAAACTTGTGCAGCAATTATGGAAATCAATATGGTGATTCCTTTGGAAATTGGAAATTGACCTACCTCAAGACCCGGCAACACCACTTTAGCTATACCCAAACACATTCCATCCTACTACAAGGGCACTTGCTCAACTATGTTCATTACAGCTTTCCTCATAATAGCAGAAATTGCAAACAATCTAGATGTCCCTCAACTTAAGAATGGATAAAGAAATTGTGGTACATTTACACAGTAGATTATTATTCAGTCATTAAAAATGAATTCATGAATTTTGCAAATGATGGAACTAGAAAGAAAATCATTCTGAGTGAGGTAACTTAATCACCGAGGGACAATCATGGTCTGTACTTGCTTATATGTGGGTATTAAGTGTTCAGCAAAGGATAAAGGTGCTGCAGTCCACAGACACAAAGAGACTATGTAATAAGGTGGGTGGGCAGTGGGACACAGGGATCTCCCTGTTAAAGGGGAAATAGAGTAAATAGTGAAGGTGGGCTGGGGAGGATGGGAATGGGAAGAGAAGGGACCAGGGCAGGGCAGTGGGATGGAGAGAGAGAATATATAGGGAGAGGACCAGAACTGGAAGACATTTAGGCAGGAATCATGAGAACTAGGACAGTGGAAACTCACTGGAATCCACATTGGAGATCTTGATGAGGACATCTAGGAAAAGGTGGATAGGAAGCTGAATAGGGCATCTCCTGTAACTGGGCAAGTCTCCCAGTGGTGGGACTCAGATATCATCCCAGCCACAAATTCTTTGACCTATAATGTAACCTCCCTACAGGAGTGGCTGGGACAATGGAAGGACAGAACCCCATGTCAAAGGAGAAAACCCATGCCTGCTATTACAGGGTAGGCCAGGAACTAGAGTCTGGATAGCCAGTAGGTGATTCTAATGATATCCTGCTCTCTTCATACATAGGGTATCAAATCCGTGTCCCATTCCCTTCGCTCCCTACCCTCTCCTACCCTCTCCACTGCTTTCCCTCCCAACTTCACCCCCTGTTTTGAAATCCACTGAGAATATCTAGCTTTTCCCATATTGTGTATGGGTGTAGAACAGTCCTCAGAGACATTGGTCATCACTCAGGTGCTGCATCCCTGAAGAAAATTTCTTGTTTTAAAAACTTCTACCATGTATCTTAATGCCAAGTGGTAAATCAGATTTATCACCAAATTTAAGGTAACCATAATATCTATGTCCTCAGTCTCAAAGGTGTAAAAAATATTGACAAGAAAAATGTAAATTCTGCAAATTCAATGATATCATCTTCTCACCAATCCATTAAAACAACTTTAATATAGTATAAAATGAAAAATGTTTAAGAATTTCATAAAACTATTTTCCTTTACTTCTAAGACTATTCGGGTGATTTTAACCCTGGTTTACACATAGCTACTCACGAGAGTTTTGCTAAGGGAAAAGATTTGTCGCATGCATGAGAGATCACCACTGTTAATGAACATAAACACATACAAACACATTCATAACGCCACATTTATTTGACAGTGATGAAATAGCTAGTTACATTACAAAACACCCGTGTGTGGTCATAGACTATTGCAGTTTCCAGGGCACTCTTTTTCTCATAACAGTTTGATGTGGAACATAATCATATATTCCACATGCCCCACTCAATGTATTTATACTTCCTATCTTGTTTAATCATCACAAGGCTGTAAAATAGGTCTTCAGGTTACTGAAAATTTATAGTTCACAGATGTTTTTAAATTTTTAAGTACACATTCAACATTATACAAGAAGGTGAGCTGCACTGAATCCCAACCTCTGTGTTCTGACAGTTGGCCAGAGGCTCTTCACCAGTGCTCTATGACGTCCATAGAACACAGAGCACATCACTGTGTTCCAGCAGGTGAAGAACCATCTATGTAAACATATCAAATTATTAAAATAAGTGCCTGCATCAAAACTGGAGGGAAATTTGTCTAAAGGAACATGAGATTTTACACACATTGTTTACCTCCAGTATACTAACGTCTATTTATTTTCCAAAAAACTTATTTTAACTGTTACATAAAACGCTAATCACATTTATATCTTAACAATGGACCATGTTGTTTCTGTACATGTATCCATTGTGTAATATTTAAATTAAATTCAATATATTTTTATCCTTAAATATTCATTGATTCTTTAGGATGAGGACTTTGAAAATTCTTTCTTCTGGCCTTTGGAATGCACTAAATATTATTGTAGCCTATAGTCAGCCTGCTGCTCAGTAGTCTCTTGCTGCTATTCAGTTGTGACTCAGCACCCATTGATCAATTGTTCCCTGAACCTCTCCCTCACCTACTACTCTCCCTCCCCAATCTCTGGTGACCACTTTTCTATTTTTAGCTTTGATGAGCTCAACTTAATAAGCAGTTTGCTTAGTGCTATAATTGAAAGAGTTATAATAATATTTTCTTTTTGTTGAAACATATAGGAAAAATAGCAATTTCTACAAACAACAATACCAACCACTTAGTACTACATATTTAAATTAGCTAGAAAATCCTATTCTCCTTCTCCCTTATTTTTTCTAATTTTAATTTCTTTTTCCCTTCAATTTCTTCTTTGATCTATTTATAAGGTTTTTTGAGTAAACCTCAGACTGGTTTTCAAAGTACCTATGATAGTTTATACTCCCATCAACAGGGTGTCACCATGTTCCTTTCCCAACATTCATGGGAACATTGGTTGACAATTGCATTCTTCATGACGGTTCTGTTTAGTGTTTTGGCTCAATACAAAAGCCATAAAATCTGTGGATGCACATGCAGTATTATAGGATATTTCGACACATGTGAAGATTGTGTAATGTCTAGGTCTGAAACATAAGTAAATATACAGATTCTTTGTGATTGTATAGACACTTTAATACATATGACTGAAAATGGGTAAGTGCTGCTTCGTCCCACTGTGTGATTTTACTATTCACAGGCTAGAATAGTAAGTGTTGAATTCAGTTTTCATCACTGGAAAAGAAGGGAAATAAAAAAGAAAAGAAAGAAGAGAGGGATAATTGCCTAACACTCAGAGAGAGAGAAAAAGACAGAGAACCATGATGTCTCTTGGGACATCCATTAAATGCTGAAGCTTGTGAAGAGAGAAAGAATGAATGTGATGTAAATTTCTACCAACTCTTAAGCAAATTAGTCACTGTAAATATATTACATTTTTTGACTAAGATTAGGTGGTTTAATATTTATACAAATCTGAATAACCCTCTCCAATTAATATTTGAGCTATCTACTTGAAACTATATTTTTCTATAAGAAAATTATAAGAACTTAAAATTCTATTATAAGAACTTAAAATCTCATTGGTAATGTCAAGGTGGTAAGACCAATTTGAACCTCTAATCCAAGAAGTTACATTGGGAAATACTGTCTAACTTTTAAAGGCATTTAAAGTAACTTTAAACATCATGAACTGCATCTATAAAATAACTTACAATATTAAAGAGTGTTTTAAATGGTTGTTATGCCCCATACTTATCTATAAAAAATACAATTTCACTCTCTTGATTTTACTTATTTATTTCACTCAAAACCTTCTTATTTTGAGGAAGAATTAAATTTAGAAGGCAGTTTTTTGAACTATCTAGAAAGTGGACTGCACTGATAACAACCTTTTCCCAAGGACTCTCCTCAAAGCCCCAGTGACCTCCTTATTCCTCAGGCTGTAGATGAGAGGATTCAGAGCTGGAGTAAAAATTGTATAGAAAACTGAGCTGATATTGTCTTGTTTGGGGCTGTGGAAGGAACTCGGTAGGACATATATGAATGAAGCACCCCCATACCACATCCCAACCACAGTCAAGTGGGAGGAGCAGGTGACAAGGGCTTTCTTCCTGCCTTCATTTGAGGGCATGTGAAGTACAGTGAACAGAATCAGTGAGTAGGAGGCCAGGATGGCAGCAAGAGGGGGTATTAGAAAGGTTACACCCATTGCATAAAACATGACCTCAAATCTGGAGGTGTCTGCACAGGCCAGCTTCAGCAGGGTAGGGATCTCACAGAACAGGTGTCTGATTTCCCGAGATTTGCAGAAAGGATACTGCATGGTGTAGATGCTATATCCTAGAGCACTAAGGGATGCCAGGATCCATGATGTGGCCACCATGAGCCAGCAGACCTTGCGACTCATTAAAATCGTATAGTTCAGAGGATGACAAATGGCCACATACCTGTCATATGCCATGAAGGCCAGAAGAAGGTCCTCTGCACTACCCAGTGCCAATTCTAGGAACATCTGAAGAGCACAGCCCCCAAAGGAGATGGTATTGTCTTTGAGGAGAAAGTCCGCAACAGCCTTGGGAGTGATAACTGATGTTAAGAGGAGGTCCATTAGCGAGAGCTGTCCAAGTAGGAGGTACATTGGCACATGGAGCCGGGCATCCATGGTGATGACGAGGAGCAGCAGTCCATTGCTGGTCAGTGCCAAAAAGTACAGGGCTGTGATCGCAGCACAGAGCAGTTCAGGAGAGCCACTGCCATCCAGAATCCCCACCAAGATGAAGCCACTTCCCAAGGTAGAGTTCCAGTACTCCATTCTGTGTGGTCTTTTTATTTGCCTAGAAAGTAGATAATTCAATGAAGTTTTCCTAATATGACTTCACATCTTGTCACACAAACAGCCCCTTGTGCTGCCCAGCATGACTGCAATAACATGGACTCTTTCCAAATTCTTAATTCATTTTTTAAAACGTGAATCACTATAAAGATTCATCCATGTATAGGATAGGTAGTATAAATATTAGGAATTCACCTCCCAAAGTACTACTCAGGATATTAAACATGGAACAAATTTACAGAAAGCTGAAGTTTTGTTGTTAGGCTGCTGTGGTGGCTCAGCGAGGAAGACAAGAAGGCACTTTTCATAACTGCAAACTCTGACAGACCTCAGGAGAGGGATACACTATCATGGCCAGTGCCATACTCACAGTGGAACCTGAAGCTAAGGTGGTTTTATTAATTTAGAACACCTCAGGTGCAGATCATAAGCAATCAAATTTCCCCCACAGAAATCCAACACCTGCAAACAATACAAAACGTTCTAGACAGCCCCTTACCCAACAGTGCATAAAAACAATTATTTTAAACATAAATAAAAATAAACTTCCCCAGTACTTAAGGTCTCTCTTAAGATCAAACAAATATTCTAATATACAACACTACAGGATAATGTTTAGCAAATGACCTTAAACTCTCCAGTTAATTTTCTGAATATGAAACTCTAAACTGATTTCAATGAAGTACTGCTATTGATTTTTTTCACATGTCATGTTTAAATGTTTATTTTTAAGTTAAGTATGTGGGGATGTAGAGATGGATCAGCTGTTTAAAACTAGGCTCGCAACAAAAAATACAGTTATGTGTATGTGTGGTATGTGTGCATATTTGCAAATGCACAGGAGACACCTGATCCCTAGAACTGAGATTACAGCCAATTTGGAGCAACCCTACGTTGGTGCTGCAATGTGAACTCAGGCCCCTTTCAAGAGCAGTATGTGCTCTTAAGTTCTCAGCCATATCTCCAACTCTACATTCACTTTTTATTTGTATTTTTTGGGACAGTCTCTTTCTATGTGGTCCAGGGTTGTCTCGGCTGTTGAATCTCTCACCTCTACTTCCTGATTGTTCAGCTTTTAAGAGTGCACCAAACTTCCCACTCATTCCCTGCATTTCATCACCTACAGGTGTGTATAACAAATCTCATCTGAAGAGGGTGTTCGTTCACCTCAGTTACCTCTCTTGCCCAGCCCCATCCTCTCTATGAACCTAAAAAAGGATTAATCAGTGAATGAGGTAATTGTGTTGACAAAGTTTTTAACTGTTTAGGTTCCATGTAAACCTCAGGATCAGTGTGAAGATACTTGTTTGCTTGCCTCTTTTATCAGACTAATATATAATGTGTGTGGAAAGACACAGAAATGCAACTCCTCAGTACCTTTTACCCAAAAACAAGTCTAATTTTGTTTGGAGATGTTTGTAAAACAATGAGAGAGCAGCTGCTTTGTATTGTAATCAGGCCCAATAGTCCTGCTCAATACTGTCTTTGACCTTGATGTTCACTTGCCTTTCTGCAAGATAAAAGGTCTGAGAACATTAACCAAGTATCTGTTTGGGCTTTTAGGGTTTTCATCATTATCCAAAGCCAAAAAGATCTGCAAAGCCTAAAGATCTGTATTGAGATTCCTACATAGAAGAAATACCCAGGTGTAGATATAACATAGAATCTTTATTGGTCTCAGTTGATTTTATCTTTCAATTTATTTTTGGTATTAAATAATAGCTTCTAAGTGAATTTTGTTCTTTCAACGATATCATATACATCATGATATATTCTATATATCTTTCCATACCCAAGCTCACAGAACCGTCTATTCTTTTCCATTATTCAAAAAATAAAAAAAGAAATAAAAAAGGAAAGGAGACCAAGGACATAGGAAATCTGATTCTGTAGCTTCAGAGCTCAAGAATTTGTTTCAAAATCTACTTTTGACTCAACGTGCCCAGAGGCTGGCTATATGCTTCAGTGAAGAGATGCATACTTACCTGAGGTCATGAGAAATCTAGCTGCCTGATCTCACCGGCTTTCCTTGGATTCTAGAAGATTGAAGACTTGACTACAGTTGAGGAGAGCAGACATGGTTTAATACAACAGCAATTAATTGGTCTGTTTTGTTAAGTTGCTGCCATAGGACTGTTCTATTCCTTCCTCTTATCGGCCACTATGCTCTGGAGACAACAGTGGAGACAGCTAGCAGGTGATGGGTTTTCAGTAGTTTCCTATGAAATAAGATGACAGTTTTCCTATTGTCAGATCTGAAAGGAAGTAGTAGACACTGCTTCCCTTTTGTCTCTGTCACGAAGGGAGCCCCACTAGTTCCTTTCAGTTTCTAGGCATCTCTTGGGTTTGGATTATCAGTTCTGTTGTGTTTTGTTTTCCATTCTGCCATCTGTGGACAGATACCAAAGCTACAAGAAATAAATAGAAATTGGAAGTGATATTCAAGGCCCTATGCTGTCTCACCTGAATGTCCTGTAGGCCAGTAGTAAGCCAGGACCTTGTCCAGGATCAAGCTGCTTTGTCTTGTGATCCCATGTCCTCCTCTCTACTTTTCTCTATACATAGCTTCAGAGGGACTCATTTCCCAGCTGAAATCTTCTTCCTGGTTGGTCTAAGAAATGGTAAATTAATGAATCCTCTTGAGTGTGTTCCCTGGCTTTCTTTTCCTGAGTTCTTTTGTCACTTAATGAGATTTAAGGCCCTAGGTTTCTTCATCTCTGGAATTCAAGATCTAACTCCCCTGGGCTTCAGAGTGCTGATATTATACAGAAAACCTGACCTTCCCAGAATTTTGTTTAATCCCAGAAGAAATATTGGAAATCTATTTTACTTTTTAAAAAAATTATTGAATATTTTTCATATGGTGTTTTGACCATATTTTTCTCCCACTCCAACACCTTACAAATCCTTTCCACTCTACTACTTATGCAACTTCATGCTTCATAATCTCTCTTTCTCCTTCTGTCTCCCCCAGCCACCCTCAAAAACAAAAAAAAAAGCAAAAAAAAAAAAAACCAATAAGGCAAATATACAAAAACTAGAAATTTCACCCGTACTGACTACCTCTCACAGTGCTAGAAAGTTCTTTGCATGGTATTAGAGATGCGAATTAATCACTAATATCACCAGCTATAAACTCTGTGACCTACATATATGGTTCAGTATTGGCACAAATGTTATGGGAGTAACCAAGCATCTTTTGATCAGATTTAAGGCACATTCCATGAGATGAAGCCATACCTGAGATGCTAAAGTGGCCAAGAACCTTAAACTAGATAAGCCATGGTCCCATGAAAAATCCTACTACTGCTCTTTCGCAATTCATTTAAAAATTTCTAACTAAAAAAAACCTGCACTGTCCTTGTGTGTCCAGATGTTGACAGAAGGAAGAGGGAGAGTTCTCAGCTTTTGTGAAAAATTGCTTCCTTTATTTCTGATCCTCTTCAGTTAGACTACATCTAGTTGTAAGTGACTTTTTTGTGTGGAGTCTGTGGATGTGAGATCACCCTTTGAGTGACTCTGCTGACCAGGGACAACTTGTCTATGTGCTCATGTCTTGGTGCTACTGCTGTCTGTCTGCCATCAGTGATGGTTGAAGAAAGGAAGTTAAATTTTCCAAACATTAAACAGAAAATTTCAAAAAAAATCCACACAGATTTCGAGTTGTTCCTGCTTACATACACCATACATTGTTTAAATACACTTGGATAACAATAACCTGTCAGTGGCAGTAATAGGACAACTGTTTTAAATGCTGAAAAATAAATCTCAACGTTTTGACCATCTGTGCATAGCTGAACTGTCATCCATGAATGAAACGGAACTGAAACTTTGAAGGATTGACCTCTAAAGACTCTCAATAAACTACTTTCAGGAAGAAGAAAAGTGATGCCTAAATTGTATAATGTACACGGGATAATGGTGAGCTCAGAGTCTTATTCAGTCTGTAAATGGGATGGGCAGATTTAGTTCCCAGAGTTCAGAAATATTTATATTTTTAAGTAAATAAAACTGACAAAAAATGATAATGCCAGAGTTGGGTTTCATTAGTATTCCTGATGAATCTCAGAAGCAGAGTTTCAAGGCTCCATTTTTGTTCATTTAATATTCTTTTCCTTTTTCCTTTTTGAAATAAGACATGATTTAACATGATGAAATCAGTATCTCATAGTATACAATATTGGCAACTCAATAAAATAATATTATGAATAGAAAACTTAAATTACCTACAAAGCTTTGCCACATCCAGAATGCTCTAGTGCCCATTTATAGCCATCTTGTCTCTTCACACAATCCCACACCAATTGACGAATTTATCTCATCACTATTATATCTCTGAAGAATTCAGAAGGAAATTATTTTTAAAATCCTAGAATTAAAATAAGAGGAATACTCAAAATACCTAAATAGTTAGGATACAATAAAAACAACTCTAAGAGGAAAGAGGTTATTCAGAGTGAGGGGAGGACACAGAACTCTGATTTTTACTATGTTAATCATACCAATCCAGGAGAATTGGAGATCTTTCCATCTTCTGAGATCTTCTTCAATTTTTTTCTTCAAAGGCTTAAAGTTTGTGTGATACAAGCCTTTCCCTTGCTTGGTTAGAGTCACCCAAGGTATTTTATGTTATTGGCAACTATTATGGAGGGTGTTGTGTCCCTGATTTCTTTTTCAGTCCATTTATCATTAGTGTACAGAAGGGCTACTGATTCTTTTTGGTTGACCTTGTAGCCAGTCACTTCACGGAAGTTGTTTACCAGCTGTAGGAGTTCCCTGGTCAAGTTTGTGGGATTGCTTATATATACTATCATATCATCTGCAAATAAGGATACTTCAACTTCTTCCCTTCTAATTTGTATCCCCTGATCTCCTTCTGAAGTCTTATTGCTTTAGCTATAACTTGAATAGTTAAGGAGAGAGGGAACAACTTTGACTGGTTCCTAATTTTAATGGAATAGTTCGCGTTTCTCTTCATTTAATATGATGTGGGCTATGGGCTTGCTGTAAATTATCTTTATTATATTTAGTATGTCCCTTGTATCCTTAATTTCTCCAAGACTTTTATCATGAAGAGGTTTTGCATTTTTTCAAAGTCTTTCTTAACATCTAGTAAGATGATCATATTCTGTTTTTTCCTTTGAGTTTGTTCAAATGATAGATTACATTGATGGATTTTTTTTATGTGGAAACATCCCCACATCTCTGAGATGAAGCCTACTTGATGTGTTCTTGGATTTGACTTGTGAGAAATTTTTTTGGATTTTTTTTGAGACAGGGATTTTCTCTGTTATAACTCTGGCTGGCATCTAACTCACTAAAAATCTACCTGCCTCTGCCACCCAAGTGCTGGGATTAAAGGTGTGTGCCATCATTGTTCAACAATTTTTGAGTGTTTTGTTGAGTATCTTTGCATCTATATTCATGAGCGAAATTCACCTGTAATTCTTTTCTTTGTTGAATATTTGCATGCTTTGAATATCAGGGTGAGTTTCACAATGAGTTTGACAATGTTCCTTCTGCTTCTAAAGTAGCCATCTTACCAAAGCAATCTACAGATTCAATGCAATCCCTATGAAAATCCAATACAATTCTTTACAGACCTTTAAAAGACAATACTCAACTTCATATGGAAAACAAAAAAGCACAGGATAATTAAAATAATCCTGAAAAATAAATAACTTCCAGAGGTATAACCATCCCTGACCTCAAGCTGTACTATAGAGCTCTAGTCATAAAAATTGCATGGTATTGGCATAAAAACAGTCATGTGGATCAATGGAACCAAATCAAAGTCCCAGACATAAATCCACACATTTATGTACACCTGATGCATACTCATCACCCTGCACAAAACTCAAGTCCAAGTAGATCCGAGACCTCAAAAACCAGATACACTGAACCTGATAGAAGAGAAATTGGGGAATAACCTGGAATGCATTGGCACAGGTGCTAACTTCCTGTACAGAGCACCAATAGCTCAGGTACTAAGATCAATGATCAATAAGTGGGACCTAAGTAAACTGGAAATCCTCTGTAAGGCAAAAGATAATGTCAATAAGACAAAATGGCAGCCTACAGAATGGGAAAAGATTTTATCATCTACACTTCTTATAGAGGGCTAATATGTAACACATATAAAGAACTCGAGAAACTAGGCATCAACAAAACAAATAATTTATTTCAAAATAGGGTAGAGTTATAAATAAAGAATTCTCAAATAGTTTGAAACTACTAAAGAAATGTACAACATCCTTAGTCATCTTGGAAATGTACATCAAAACTATTCTGAGCTTCCATTTTACACAAATGGATCAGTAACACAAACGACAGATCATGCTGTTAATGATGTAGAGCAAGGGGAACACACCTTCATTGCTGGTGGGAGTGCAAACTTATGTAGCCACTATGGAAATCAATATGGAGATTACTCAGGAACCCGGGAATTGACCTACCTCAAGACCCACCTATAGAACTCCTGGGCATATACCTAAAGGGCATTCCATCCTACAACAAAGATCGTTGCTCAGCCATGTTTGAAGCAGCTTTATTCATAATAGTCAAAAATTAAAAGACAACCGAGATGCCCATCAACTGAAGAATGGATAGAGAAATTGTGGTACATTTACACACTGGCATATTACTCTGGTATTTTTTAAAAATGACTTCATGAATTTTTCAGGCAAATGAACGAGACCAAAAAAAATCATCCTGAGTGAGGTAACCTGGTCCCAGAAAGACAAACATGGTATGTACTCACTTATATGAGGATATTCACTGTTATGCAAAGGACAAATGGGCTAAAATCCACTGTCTCAGAGAGACTGTTCAGGATGGCACCAGTGGGGACACAGGGATCTCCCTGGCAAAGTGAAATTGAAACAGAAGGTGCAGGCTGGCTATGGGAAGATGGGAATGGGAAGAGAAGGGACCAGGTGGAGGGAGAAGTATGGAGGAAAAGAATATATGGAAAGACACAATAGGAGAACATTTGAGGGGATCAGGGGACCTAAGGCAGTGGAAACTCACTGGAATGTACAAAGGAGACCCTGGTGAGGACTCTACCATGGGGGATGGGGTGCCTGAACAGGCTATCTACTTTAATCTGACAGGGGAGAATGGGACAGCATCATAGCCACAAAATCTTTGACCTGAAACATAACTTTCCTACAGGAGCTTCTGGGACCATGGAAGGACAAAACTCCATGCCAAGGGAGGGAACACATGCCTACTTCTTCAGGGCAGGCCAGGAATCAGAAACTGGATAGCCATGAGATGATTTCTAATGTTTCCAGCTCTATCCGTTTATTGGTGCCTAGCTCATCCTTCACTAAGGAGGATTTCTCTAGCAGCTGATGGAACAGATACAGAGACCCAGGGACAAAAATCTTGCTGAGCCCAGGGAACCTGCAGAAGAGAGAAGGAGGGTTTTCAGGGACTAGAGATATCAGGAACAACAAGAGAAAGACCCTCAAGGAGTCAAGTGACCAGTTCTCCTGGGAACTCACAGAGACTTGAACTTGTAAGGTCCCCTAAATATGTCTTGTGGTTGTCTAGCTTGCCATTCTTGCAGAGATCCTGGGGACTTTACCTGGGAACTCTCTGACCCTTTTTTCCTGCCTTCGATGCCCTTTTCCTCCTGCTGGGTTGGCTACTCCACCCTTGATGCAGGGACTAGTGCCTGAACTTGTTCCATCTTGTTATGTCCTGCTTGAGAGGTAACCCAGAGAGGACTGTTGTTATCCGGAGAGAAGGTGAAGACTGTAGATCTGCAGTAAAGGGAGACAGGGAGAGCTGAGCAGACTGGAGAGAGGTGTGGAGGGGTAGACATATGACATGAGAGAAGAAAAATAAATGAAATTTTTAAAGAACTCTGATTTTTAATAATTTGGTATTGAAAATATTTGAAATTTATATTTGCAAGTTAGTAGCTAACAGTTTTTAATTCAAAGTGTTTGTCCCTTTCAGATAATTCTGTCACTATCCACTTACTCCTCATTTAATTTCAAATGCAGCAATAATGGCTTCAATTTCACAGTGTATATTGCATTTGCTTCATTGAAATTTAATTGTTATTTTTCTTGTCCACAATTCCTCTTTTAAAAATTTTTTGGTCATTCGTAGTTTTTGTACTTTCCAGAACTTCAAAATTTATTTTCTTATAAAATTTGAAGACAGTTACATTATTTTGATAAGTTATTTTGTGAGTAGGAATCAGACATATTGTTCTGTTTCCTAGTGGGTATGTATATGTGTACATATGGATTATATGCATGTGTGTGTGTGCATCTATTCACAAAACCTAGTTGATTTGTTTTGGTTTGGACGGTGAGATTAGAGAAGAAAGACGTACCCTAGAGCGTCCCTATACAAAGGGAGTGTTTTGTATACTGTTACACATGATGAGTCATAGAAAAAATGTTTGGTGGAGTCTTGGTTTTGGCACCATGTTACTGAAATTGTAAACTCCTTTGCCAAGGTAGTTTTTAAGGGTATATGAAATGATGAGAATAGTAATAGAGGTGAATCTGACAGGGGATTCCACAGGCTAAAAGAACTGCTCCTAAAGCAGAGAAGATTATAGACAATGTGGTGGGCAGCAAGAATAACAACGCAGGGGGTTTAGAGTCAATAAATGTGGACAGAGTTTTGAGTATGGGGCCAAGGTAGGCAGACAAAGTCATGTGAATCTCTGTGTTATGGTGACCTACCTAGCTGATGTTCATGGAGCTCACTATGTCCGAGATAAATATAGTCATGGAGTGTGTCTTAGACAGTGTTCTATTGCAGTGAAGAGACACTGTGACTTCTGCAACCCTTATAAAGGAAAACATTTAATTGGGGCTTAGAGTTCAGAGGTTTACTCCACTTTCATCATAGTGTGGCAGGCCTGATCATGCTTCTTGCTGGTGGAATGTGGACTTTGAGACTTTGGGCTAGTAATGCAGTTGAACAGTGTAAGTGGGGCTTAATGGGACACACTAGTAGGATCAGGGAAGACAGTGGTGCTCAGGGCAATGTAGATAATGATCAACTGGCTGAAGTGGCTTCAAAGTAGAAGAATATTAGCAGTGGTAATCCTAAGATAGCAAGGTGAAGGGAGAAAGAGAGGTCTCATAGGAAGACTTCTTAGATGCTCAGTAGAGCATCTAATAAGGATTGTCATGGCTTGGGCTGATATACAAGAAATATGAGAATGGGATCAAAAGGAGGTGATGTACACAGAATGTGCTGTGCAGATAAAGCAGGTAGGACTGACTTATTGAGGCAGTAAGACAAAGGGGAAACCAATGTTGACACTTAACCTGTAATGTCTATATCAACATATTTTGATGGAATGATGTGGAAGAAGAAAAAACAAAAGAATATCATAACTTGCTGACCTTAGTGAAGTAACAGTTGTGGACTATGTGATAGATACCTAGGAGGTGAAATCATTGAGGTTAGAATTAATAGAGTAGATAAGGGTTTGCCAGGAACACTCAAGTGAAAAGGATAACATGGTCTGGTTTGTGTTTACAGAATATTGGATAAGATTAACTTTGAGAAGAGTCAAAGTATGTCATTGGTTATCATTGTAATTTCTACTAGACATTAGACAACATGAGCTGATTTTGGCATGTGTGCAGGCTTTTGTGTCAAGAACATGTAAATGACATCTAATCTTTGAAGGCAACATAATTTGGGAGAGGTCAGTGGAACTTAGACCTGGGGTGGTAGTAGAGGTTAGCCATTGACAGGCAGTTGTAAAGATGGAAATCAGTGTGAGGTATTCCTATATAGATACAGACAGGTTAGAGACTTGAAGCAGGTGGGAGAGTAGGGTCTGTATCTGACTGTTTTTGTTCAAAATAAAATATGGGGAAAATGTCAACAGGTGAGACTCCAAATGTTGAATATTTATTTTTAAATGATATTTTGAAGAGATTTGGGAAATATAATGGTATACTTTGTTTTAATACAGAAGGTAAATTATCATAAAAATACTCATTTATATATGTATTGACTATAGTCATTATCACATTGCTGAAGGGATTTTAAGATGTGAATAGTAAGGTTAAATATCTTCGTAAATAATGAAGAGAATGAAGATTTCAGGAATGAGGTAGCAGCCTTGTATGACTTAGTTTTGCCTCTTGTTCAGTAGGCAATCCAACAGAATGCAAAGTGGAAAAGGGAGACTAAGAAATAAAGATAAAATGCAAGGGTTACTAGCAGTAAAATTAAAGGGGTAGTAGACAAACAAAAGCACAAAGACATCATTGTTACACATCAGAAAATGTAGATATTTATTTTGAAACATAAATGTAATTTATAAAATGAATAAAAAAGCTTTAACAGGAAAAAATTTCACCTATAGAGATCATGGAAAATTATGTACTGACACTAAAATACTTAGAAGGAAATGTTATTAGCTTTTACTATACAGATACTTGTAAATATACAAATTTAAATGATTTCTGATATAGATATAAAATGGTAAAAGAACTTTTTTTAAAAAAAATTACGTAATTCAGAGGTAAACAGATGGAACATGGTAAAATCATTCTGAGTCAGGTAGTCTAGATCCAGGAAGAAAATATCTGATGCATTCCCTTATGTGTGTATGTTACCTTTGAGTCTTTAGATATGTGTATTTCAAATGAAATATTGTATTTCATTTGAAATACTTACAGAGCTCAGGGAGCTATCAGGGGACCACGGGGGAGGGGGAGGCAATCTTCAGAAGGTGGAGATAAAACACTGATATACAGGGAGAAAGGGAATAATGAAACCCAACAGTTAAATGTGATGCTGAATGGGAGAGTGGTGCAAATGTGAGAAGGGAGAACTAACACTGAAGACCTGAAAAATAACATGAAAATCTACAACTGCAGAAAATTTCTAAAACATAAGCATATAGACGTATAAAAGAAATTTCAACATAGTTATTCTATACTGGGGCAACTCAGAGTTCTCTCAGAGAGTCTATGACTGTCTAATCGTCATTCTTAGTCTCAACAGCTGTGCTGGGTATTAGAAACACTCTATTAGACACTAAATACTAAGAAATAAAAATCCCAAGAATGGATTATCTCTGTTGTTTCATTGACCAGTAAGATTCCTTATACACCCCAATATTAATTATTATTGCAATTATTCTTGATTACACTCAAGAATTTGATAGTAACAATCAGTTGTTAAAACACCACATACTTGTGTTGTACAATAGAGATCATGAAACTTGTATTGCCCTGGAAGTGTCACTATTGCCTAGCTTTATTACTGATAGAATGGTGAAATAGGAGGAAAGGAATTATCATTCTAACACTATCTTAGACCTTTGTGGACTATGATAATGATCTGCTAGGTCAGGTGTATCTACTTGTGCAGTAGTGGCATGGAAGTCATGGGACTAACTAAATACTTTCGATTGGATTTAAGTCTCACTGTACAAAATTCAATATATACCAGGCACAGTTATTGGGACCTAGAATCTATGACTAGACAGGTCACAGGACCTATAAAAGAATTTACTACTATTACCCTGCTGAAGAGAGAGTTTTAAACCATTAAATTGATTTATCTTTATATCCATAGACTAACGCATCTCTCTAGCCACATAAGAGAATTGTCCTTTTGCTGTAAATGGCAATTAATACAGAGACTCACAATTGGCCAAGGGACAGAGGATAGGAGACTGTGGAATGGTCTCCTTAAATGGGACATGTATAGCATACCCTTTCCACCAAAGCCTAAGGCATCATTGTGAAAGACTGGTTAGAAAGATTGTAGAAGCCAGAGGTGGTAAATTATTATCAGGGAATGGTGCTTTCCAGCAACGATAGAACAGCTGTCCATAAGAACTCACAATGAGCTGGGTGGTGGTGGCACATACCTTTAATTCCAGCACTCAGGAGGTGGAGGCAGGTGGATCTCTGTGAGTTTGAGGCCAGCCAGGTCTACAGAGTGAGTTCTAGAACAGCCAGAGTTACAACAGAGAAACTCTGTCTTGAAAAACAACAAAAAAAGAAGAAGGAGATGGAGGAGAAGGAGAAGGAAAAAGAGGAACTCTCAGTGAATGTGAGAGCAGGGACATACCTGTGCAAGTGCAAACTAGATAAAAATACCATCAAGGTGAGTGACCATTTTCAATAGCAATGAAATAGCTATATCACAAAACATCCAACATGAAGTCAATACTACTACTTACAATGTGCTAGCAATTTTATCTTGTAACTATTAAAATTGATGATATAATCACCACATTCCAGAGACCTCGCTGAAACTATTTATGTGTATTATCTTACTCAGCCCTCAGAACAATGCTAAGAAATAGCTGTTTTATTACTGGGGATTCTTAAATTAAAGGCCTTGGTTCTGAAAGGCTATATATGTTCAAAGTTATACAAGAAAGTGAGATGCACTGAATTCCAACCTCTGTACTCACATTAGAACTGAGTCTCTTCATCATTGCTTTGTAAGGTGACTACAATATGGAGGAAAGCATCCCAGTGTCCCGACAGGTGAAGAAGCACTTAATGTACGCATATCTCACTAAGATGGTAGCCTGAATCTTAAATGGATTTATCCACATAAATTCATGTAGATGTTATCTCTACATATTCTATAAAATATCTCATGAAGAAAAGATTCAAACAGTATTTAACAAGGGTAGTTTCATTCCCATATTTATAAACAGATGCATTTCTTACTAGCTTGCTTTAGCAAGGAGTGTTACATTCATAGCTGAAATCTTGCAGTGAGGAGGAAGTAAGGTTAGAAGGTAGCTATTAGAAAGAACTGCCTACTAAGTGTGTTGTATTGGCAGCAACCATTTTCCAAGAATTCTCCTTAAAGCCCCAGTGACTTCCTTATTTCTCAGGCTGTAGATGAGGGGATTCAGAGCTGGGGTAACAATAGTATAGAAAACAGAGAAGATATTGTCTTGCTTGGGGCTGTGAAATTGGCTGGGCAGGACATACATGAATGAAGCACCACCATACCACATCCCAACTACAATCAGGTGGGAAGAACAGGTAACAAGGGCTTTCTTCCTGCCCTCATTTGAGGACATGTGGAGTACAGTAAACAGAATTCGTGCATAGGAGGCCAGGATAACAACAAGAGGGAGAAGCAACACAGAGACACCTCCCAAATAAACCATGAGCTCATATGTATAGGTTTCTGCACAGGCCAGCTTCAGCAGTGGAGGGATCTCACAGAACAGGTGTCTGATCTCCCGGGATTTACAAAAGGGATACTGCATAATGTAGATAGTAAATATTAGGGCTATTAGAGATGCCAGGATCCATGTTGTGGCCACCATGAACCAGCAGACTCTTGGCCTCATGAAAATCATGTAATTCAGAGGATGACAAATGGCCACATACCTGTCATAGGCCATAAATGCCAGAAGGAGGTCCTCTGCACCACCCAGTGCCAGTTCTAGGAACATCTGAAGGGCACAGCCTTCAAAGGAGATAGTGTTGTCCTTGAGCAAAAAATCCATAACAGCCTTGGGAGTAATGACTGATGTCAGGAGAAGGTCCATGAGAGAGAGCTGCCCAAGAAGGTGGTACATAGGCACATGGAGCCGGGCATCCTTTGTGATGACCAGGAGCAGCAGTCCATTGCTGGTCAATGCCAGCATGTACAGGGCTGTGATTGTGGCACAGAGCAGGTCAGGAGAACCACTGTCATCCAGAATCCCCACCAAGATGAAGCCACTTCCCAAAGTGGAATTCCATAACTCCATTCTGAGTGGTATTGTTAGATGCCTAGAAATAGATGAACCAATGAAATTTTATTAACATAGACCTGGTTTTTATGTTAACCCTTTGAGATTTCAACAGGGTGGTATCTTTCTGACGAATAAATAACCTTTCTTGTTGATATCCAAATTTCTGGCTTTTTATCATATCTTGATAAACATTCTGAAGATGGGTATGGAAATTACTGCTGGAAATGGGGTACTCACCTCTAGGTGACAATGTTCTCAGATGTCTGAATTCAGCCATACACAGATGTACTGTTAGAGAAACACACACGAGAGAATCTAATACAGGACTCACGGATGTACCACATCGGCACTCATGAAAGTACTAGTAAAGATCACACAAGGATGTACTAGTACATCACTGCACATAAGTGTCCTAGTAGGGCACCCTGCACGGTTCTGTTATTTAAGTACTACACAATGTCAGTTTTGCAAATACTGATGTACTATTGCTGCTGTGTAAACCAGTATGCATTTACAACAAAGCTGATGCATTAGTTGTGCAGTGTGGACATGCCTTTATTAGTTCTAATATGGAGAAATTGGAAGGACAATGAAACTCAAAGTAATATTGAATCTGATACTGTGGTTTAAGTCTTTAGAGTCTGTTTTGGACTCGATTTCCTGCCAAATATGCTCAGAGGCTGCACATTTCATTAAATGAGATGCAAATTACTTACCTCAGGTGGTAAGCCCTAGTTGCCTGACCAACACTGCTGCACTATAAAAGGAGGGCAGAAGTGGCTCTTTAGTGGTCTTGGTTGTTTTTCCATTCCTATTAAATTGGTTACATATGGAATGAATTAGGTATCAGGGCTGTTCTATTACTTTCTTTTATCTACATATTTACTCTGGAGACAGACACGGGGGCAGTTGGGCAGCTAACAGTCTTTACGTAGTGTCGTGTGGATCAAAATGTTTTCCAGTTCTCACTCCTGAGAAAAAGTAGAAACTGATTCTCTTCTACAGGTAACATGGAAGGAAATCCTCTAGCTCCATGTCAGTTATCTAACTTGTCCTGGGTCTCGATGCTTAGATTTCTTTATTTCTGTTGCCATCTAGGAGCAAAGATTAAAGTTGTATGAAAGAAGTAGTCATTGGAAAAGATGCTGAAAGTGCCCACTGATCTCCTTATTCTTAGGCTGTAGATTAGAGAGTTCTGAGCAGGGGAGACTACTGTGGACTAAAAAGAGAGGATGTTTTCTTGTTTAGAACTGTGGTAGGAACTAGGCAGATGTACATGACTATGAGAAGCCCATAGTACCTCCCAACAACTGTCAGGTGGGAAGAGCAGGTGACAAGGGCTTTCTTTCTGCCCTCATTTGAGGGATATTGAGAAAGGTGGAAGGAATCAATGAGTAGGAGGCCAGGATGGCAGTAAGAGGAGGAATGAGCAAGGTCACTCCCATTAAATAAACCATGAGTTCGTATGTGGAGGTGTCTGTACAGACCAGTTTCAGCAGAGCAGGGATCTCACAGAACAGATGTCTGATCTCCCGGGATTTACAGAAAGGATACTGCATGGTATAGATGGTATATCCTAGAGAACTCAAGGATGCTGGAATCCAGGATATGGCCACCATGAGCCAGCAGATGCTTGGCCTCATGAAAATCATGTAGTTCAGAGGATGACAAATGGCTACATACCTATCATAGGCCATGAAGGCCAGAAGGAGGTCCTCTGCACCACCCAATGTCAGTTCCAGGAACATCTGAAGAGCACAACCACCAAAGGTAATAGCATTGTCTCTAATCAGAAAATCCATGACAGCCTTAGGAGTGATGACTGATGTGAGGAGGAGGTCCATGAGAGACAGCTGCCCAAGCAAAAGGTACATGGGAACATGGAGGTAGACATCCAGGGTAATGACCAGAATCAGCAGTCCATTGCTGATCAGTGCCAACATGTACAGGGCAGCAATTGTAGCACAGAGCAATTCAGGAGAGCCACTGTCATCCAGAACCCCCACCAAGATGAAGCCACTTCCCGAGGTGGAGTTCCAGGGCTCCATTCTGTGTGGTCTCTTTAGTTGCCTAGAAAGAGTTGACTCAGTTTAGTTTTGCTACTATCGACACAGTTTAGGAAAACCAGAGGCCTCTGGGGGTATACATCATGACTATCTTAAGATGATATTTTCTAAATAGCTTTGATTCTTAATTGCCAAATAACTAGTTTTCATTTTATGTTGATAAAAGTTTTGTCTATGCATAAAATGGGTACAAAGTAATAACTAAACATTGTGTTATTCCTTCATGAAATACTTCTCAGGACATTAAACTTGAAGAATGACTTTCCTTGAAAAGTTAAATTATCTTTCTTCTTAAGTTTAAAGAAATATTCTGACAAACATGCCCTTTAGTGTTACATTCGCCTAATGGCTTAAATATTCCAACTAGTTTTTATAGATGTGGTTAAATACATTTTTCACAGCTAGTCCAGAGATATGATTTCAATAAGTTACTTCCACTGATTTTTTCACATTTCTTGGATTTGTTTGATGTTTTGAGATGTAATGCTTCTATGTATCTAAGAATTGCCTCATTTGATGGTGCT
The DNA here is from genome assembly GCA_026225945.1 of Cricetomys ansorgei. NCBI lineage: Eukaryota > Metazoa > Chordata > Mammalia > Rodentia > Nesomyidae > Cricetomys > Cricetomys ansorgei. The sequence continues at coordinate 1,095,568 of JAMJFZ010000597.1, read as the reverse complement.
TTCCTGGACCTCCTGAATGATGGGATTTGAAGCATGCATTAAGCTGTCTAGCTCTTTTTCTACATTTCATAAGCTACTTGTAGCAAGTATCATTAAAAGAAAACAAATTCATTTATCTTAGTTACTTCTGTTGCTTAACCCACCGTTCTCCATGAGTCGTAAGAAGAGTAGTGAGTGTCAGAAAGTAGGCTACAGTAATGAAAAATAAAGTTAAACCTTTAAGGTAAAAAAAAAAATCCACATTTGTTTATTTTACTAGTTTATCCCGTGAGTGCATAAAGATACAGAATTGCAACACCTGGTCCTTTCGCAGAAAAAAGAATCTCCTTTGTTTTGGAGAAATGATGAAAAGTAACTAAAGACAACTAGTTTTTGTTGTAATCAGGCCCAATATTCCCAAGCCAATGTTGCCATTGACCTTTATGTTTACTATCTCACTTGCAAGTACAAAGCATATAAAGTTGATAGAAGAGGGCAGGTAGGGGAAGAAAGGCAGACTTTCTGGAAAGCTGTCATTGGTACATGGTTCCCAAATACATGAAGAATCCAACAAAAGAAGGGGTCTAAGATGGACAGTTGCCACTGCTACTCATCATGTCAGGGCAGATGAAGCCAACTGCAAGTGAAAAGTGAGAGATGTGGAATGAAGCATAGCATCCTTGTATAAATCATGGAATATATATATATATATATATATATATATATATATATATATACACACACACACACACACACACACATATATGTACATACATATATATACATACACATATTTATATGTGTGTATTATACATATATTTACATATATATTGATATATATATGTATATATAGATACATTTATATATATGTGTGTGTATATATATATATATACAAACACATATAAATATATACATATACACACATTCATTTCTATTGGCTTTGCAAGGAGGCATTGGTACCTTAAGAGGTAAAAGGCATGAGAACATGGAATAAGTATCAGTTCTTGTGGTCCTTTTAGAGAATTCATCAAGTTTATAATATTTATCATCAGAAACCAAGGCGTATACCTTCTCTGAGACAGATATTATGATTAATTGTAGGAAGGTGTCCAGATCTAGACTGTAACACAGACTTTAATCCTTAATAATTGGTTACTTTCTAATGTTAAAAAATCTAAAATACAATAAAAAGGCAATGGAGCCCAAATTACTAGGAAATATGACATGGAAATTTTCATTAAAATGTAGATAAATTTCTTACCTCAAGTGATGAGTAGCCTTGCTACCTCACCACTCCTAGCTTCATTGAGCTACTTGAGGATTGAGAATATTCCAACACAAATGGGAAGGGGATTCTTGGATTAACTTCAGCAGTACTTAATGGATTTGCCCCACCAATCTGGTAAAATATGTCAGGAGTCCTTCCATGTCAGCTATCAGGACTGCTCTAGTCCACCCTCTCATTTACAGATGTGTACTAGAGATGGCGGTGAGGGGGTCCAGGCAATAGTCTTTGGGTGGTGCCTTACACATCAAGAAGATGGCTTTCCTGATAGGAATTGGTGGAAACTGCTTCTGTTTACAGGCTTCATGCAGACAGACCTTCCCATTTAATTTCAGGTTTCAGAGGTTCTTGGGTTGGGTAACTCAGGTTTCTTTGTTCCTGCTGCTATCGATGTGCTAAGAGCAACAGTGAATAGAGAAAGTAGACATTTGAAGAGATATTCAAAGAGTCCTGTTATGTACCACCTTCATGTCCCTGGAGCCAAGAGTTGGCCAGAGTTTTGTCAAGGGGCTTTTTCTTTAGATTCCAGGACCTCCTTTTTTTTTCTCCTGTGCATAGCTTCAGAGGGATGTATTTCCCAGAGGAAATGATCCCCTGGAAATGTTGGTCTGGGAAATGGCAAATTAAAGAATCCTCTTGAGTGTGTTCCTGAATTGCCTTCCCTGAGCTCTTCTGTCACTTAATGAACTTTACAGCCCCGCAATTCTTTCTCCCATGAATGCAGAATCTACTCCCATTAGGCTCCCAAGTGCTGAGATTTTCAGTGCATAAGCACATAAATTTTCTTGAGGTCTATGTAATTCTAAAAGGAACACTGACAACCTATTTTAAAATATCTAAGTTTACCTACCTGCAGAGGTTCGTTGTGTGTCTTGCTCACTGACCTAGAGCATAAGGTTAGTTACCCCGCTTTTATGAACCTCTGCATCCCTTATTCAATTTTTCTCTTGCTATACTATTTCCAGTTCTACACAGTTTCTTTGTATGGAGTCTGCAGCTGTGAGATCTTTCACCCCTCTTCTCTGGTAACCCATTACTGCTTCTCTGTGGTTTCATGTCTTGGTGATATCAATGAATGTTGAAGAAAGGGAGCTCAACTTTCCAGGTATTGGACAGAAAACACAACAATATTGGGATTGTAGAGAGTCAATATTAATGAAAGTCTTTCAGTGTTCTTAGAACTAAAAGATAGGCTACTGTCATGTAAATACACTTAGATGACAATGATCTGTCAATGGTGCAATAAGACAAGGAATGATTGCCTTTTAAAATAATGAGAGAATAAAACTGCACACCTAGACACTTTGTACAAAGCTGAACTGTCACCAATGAATGAAGATAAATTAAAAGCATAAAGAATTTATGCTGTTCTGTGGTACCTTGTTTCTTTGTCCTGCTTTGTAGTCTTCACTCATCCCAGCTCACAGGTCACCTGGATCCCACTTCCCTATATCATCAGGTAGCTTCTGCTCCACCCCATCCTATTGTCCCCCTGGTTTCTTCCCTGAGCAAGCAATAGGCCCCAATACTGGCCATACCAAAAAGTCACCAATAGAGTGGTCAAAATGGTCAAAATACCAAAATGGTCATCAAGATAAAGAAAAAAATTCAGTTATAGTAACTGAAACACAAAATAGGACTAAAAATACAGTGAAATGGAGACGGGAATCAACACACATCTTTCAATAAATAATTATAACCATTAATAGCTTCCATCACTAATCAAGAGACACACATCTTTTAAGAAACAAAATCCACTTTTTATTTCCTAAATTAAACTCACCTTACCTTCAATTATACCACCTTGAAGTGAAAAATGGAAAATGTAATTCAAGTCAATGGGACTTAAAATGATGAATTCTAATGCCTTGGAAAAATCTCGAAAAAATGAGAACAAATCAAACTCCAAAATGTTAGACAAGAAGGACCAACCATAAATCAGTATAGAAATTAATTATACATAAACAAACAAAATAAATATAAAGAAGAAATGAAACAGAAATTGGTTCTTTGAAAAGATAAACAAGATTGGCAGTACTTTAATGAAGCTAATCAAAAGAAAAAGAGAGAATATCCAAATTAACAAAATTAAAAAGAGTATGGAGACATTATGACATATACCAGTAAAATTCAGAAAATCATAAGGGCATACTTCTCTCTTTTGGCTGTTTGAGACAGGGTTTCTATGTTGTAACTCTGGTTGTCCTGGAACTCACTCTGTAGAGCAGGCTGACCTTGATCTCACAGAGGTCTGCCTGCCTCTGCCTTCTGAATGCTGGCATTAAAGTCATGCATTACCACCATCGGGCAAGAACTCTTAAAAGTCTTGCATAAAAATAATTAAAATGTAGTTACCTTATAAAAGGGTGACAATGTGCCTACTAGACACCAGAGGCTAATAAAAAGTCCAGTCCCAGAATTGGATTGCTTATTTTAGACTTGTTGGCCAATGATAGCTCATAAACACATCCCAAATTAGAGGATATATCCCATGCTTTTGCTTCTCCAGAATTTTACAATAAGACCCTATTGCTGAAAAAAACAAAACAAATGTTTTCGTCATAGATCCTAAAAATTAAACTGCTATCAATTTGGAAGCTTCCTCCAAATTGTATACCTTGCTTGTTGTTAGAAGGTGCTTTGCAAACTACTTGAGGAGAAAAATAACTGTCAGTCATACCCAACTATGAATCCTGCAGCCTACAATAATGAGTAGCCTGACAAGAAATGCCAACTGGTAGAATAGTGGCACAGGCATCACAGGAATAACCAATGACTTTCTTATTGGATTTAAGTCCCACTGCACAAGATAAAACACACACCTGACAGGCTAATAAGCTATGGTGAGATAGGTCATAGATCATAGTGGAGAACATAGTATTATTTTGCTCCCAAATGGCATAGTGCTTAATTAATTCCTAATGACTTATCCCTATACCCATTCATCAATGCATCTCTCATCCCTCATCAAGAAGCTTTTACTTGCAGTTGTTGGTCATTAACAGAGAGAGCAAGAACTGGTCAAGGTACAGAGAATAAGAGACTACTGAATTCTCAGTTTTAAAGGGAAAATACATACCACATCCCACAATGATCAGGGATCATTGTGGAAGAGGGGGCTGAAAGAGTGTGAGAGCCAGAGGCAGTGGTGACTACAAGAAAACATTGTCTTCTGAACAAAGCAGGAAAACTGGAAATAGCAGTGTTTGAGGGAACATCCACAAAACCTGTGCAAGCCCAAGCTGGAACAAATCATAGCATGCAGAGGAGCATGCAATCCCACCCTTTTACTATGCCAACTGTTAACTGCTGTGAGAAGGGGATATAGTTTTCTCTAAGAGTATTGCCCTGGTAAGGTGACCACTCTACTAGAAGACCACATACCCAAAAATATGGGGCTGCACAAATTGTTATTGAAGGATTAGAAAAAAGGACACAAAGTTGTGTGGGTAGAAAGAAATGGTGGATCTGGAAAGAGTTGGGGAAAGGGATGAAGATAATCAAAACACATGTTAAACTCTCAAAGAAATAGTTAAAAAGTATATTATACTAAATTGAAAAATATAAACATAATGTATTTATATATATAGATATGTAGATATTTGGATATATAGATATATACACATATATCTACCAAAATTATACCACAAAGAAGTAAATGATTAAAACATTCATAATCTGCAACAAGACTGAAGAAGTAATAAAATGGTTCCCTAACACAAAACCCAGAACCAAATGGATTCATTGCAGAATTTTACCCTAATTTCAAAAAAGAATTAAAAACAATATTATTCAAATCATTACATAAAATACAATAGGAATAAGGCTGTCAGACTCCTTTTATGGAGCCAGTGTTATTCTGATACAAATCCAGATAAATATACTTCACTAACAAAAGAGAATTTCTGACAGCTCTCCCTGATGAACATAGATGAAACATATTCTCACTATAATACTGGAAAAAAATTCAAGACTATGGAAAAAAATCATCCATAAAAACCAAGTTGAATTCACTCCAGACATGAAGGAAGGGATAGTTCAACATATATAAACGAATGAAAGTTATCACCACTGAAATAGACTCAAAGATAGAATTATATGGTCTTTTCAACAAATACAAAAAAGGCCCATGACAAAAAAAATCTAACATCACAAATAATACAAGTCACAGAGAAGTTAAGGAATAGAATCATACACAACACAATAAATGCCACATATGACAACCCTAAAGTCAAACTCATGCTGGATCAAGGAAAATTCTGAGCAACTCCGTCAAGATCAGGAACAAGACAAAGATATCTACTGTATCTACTCCTATTCAATGTAGTGCTGGAAATTCTTGGTTTAGCAATAAAATAACGACATAAAAGGGATAAAATTACTAATGACAATGTCAAAGTGTCCCCATATGCAGACAATATCATCTTATACATAAGGGACACAAAGACACCTCCAAAATTCTTTAAGAACTGGTGAATACTTTCAGCAATGTGACAGGATATATAATTAACGCACAAAAATCAGTATCCTTCCTATGTATCAATAATGGAAAAAAAGTAAGGTCCCTTTGAATGCACTGGCTCAACAAATTCAAGGCTGTATTAGGACATGTTTTGCAAACAGTTGGGGACAATTCTTTCATCAAACTGACAAACCCTAAATTAGTGGAGGAAGATGCTTCAAAGACTTTAAAATAAAACCAGCCCTCAAAGAGTGTTTGGGCTTAATCTTCCCAAGTTCCCACTCTGTTTTACAGATGATCTTTTCCGTTTGCTTGCTGTATGTGAGAGTTTCTTTGCCTCTAATGAAAGCCTTTTAGACCTCACAAAAACGAAAAAATGACAAGTATGAAAAAAATAAAAATGACAGACCTTCAGAGTGAAAAATTTGAGACAATGAAGAAAGAAATTGAAGAAGACAACAGAATGTTGAAACACCTTCCACGCTCAACTTTGAAAATGCCGTCTTACAAAAAGCAATGTACATATTCATTGCAATCTAAACCAAAAGTCCAGGGCCGTTCATTGCAGACACTGGCAAAATATGTCAAAATTTATATCCTTGTCACTTCTGAGAGAGGGCTAATATACAAATTTTACCAAAAGGTAAAGAACTCAAGAAACTAGACATCAACAAAACAAATAACCCAATTTAAAATGGGGTACAGATCTAAACAAAGAATTCTAAAAAGAAGAATTTCAAATAGCTGAGAAACATTTAAAAAAATGTTTAACATCCTTAGCCATCCAAGAAGTGCAAATCAAAACTACTCTAAGATTCCATCTTACACCTGTCAGAAGTCTCAGATCAATGACAACAAGGACAGTCCATGCTGGCGAGAATGTGGAGCAAGGGGAACATCCTTCATTGCTGGTGGGAGTACAAACTTGTGCAGCCACTATGGAAATCAATATGGTGATTCCTCAGGAAATTGGAAATTGAGCTACCTCAAGAACCAGCTATACCATGCCTGGCCATATACTCAAAGGACGTTCCATGCTACTACAAGGACACTTGCTCAACTATGTTCATAACAGCTTCATTCATAATAGCCAGAAATTGGAAACAACCTAGATTTCCCTCAACTTAAGAATGGATAAAGAAATTGTGGTACATTTACACAGTAGATTATTATTCAGTCATTAAAAATGAATTCATGAATTTTGCAAATGATGGAACTAGAAAGAAAATCATTCTGAGTGAGGTAACTTAATCCCCGAGAACAATCATGGTCTGTACTCGCTTATATGTGGGTATTAAGTGTTCAGCAAAGGATAAAGGTGCTGCAGTCCACAGACACAAAGAGACTATGTAATAAGGTGGGCGGGCAGTGGGACACAGGGATCTCCCTGTTAAAGGGGAAATAGAGTAAATAGTGAAGGTAGGCTGGGGAGGATGGGAATGGGAAGAGAAGGGACCAGGGCAGGGCAGTGGGATGGAGAGAGAGAATATATAGGGAGAGGACCAGAACTGGAAGACATTTAGGCAGGAATCATGAGAACTAGGACAGTGGAAACTCACTGGAATCCACATTGGAGATCTTGATGAGGACGTCTAGGAAAAGGTGGATAGGAAGCTGAATAGGGCATCTCCTGTAACTGGGCAAGTCTCCCAGTGGTGGGACTGGGATACCATCCCAGCCACAAATTCTTTGACCTATAATGTAACCTCCCTACAGGAGTGGTTGGGACAATGGAAGGACAGAACCCCATGTCAAAGGAGAAAACCCATGCCTGCTATTACAGGGTAGGCCAGGAACTAGAGTCTGGATAGCCAGTAGGTGATTCTAATGATATCCTGCTCTCTACATACATAGAGTATCAAATCCGTGTCCCATTCCCTTTGCTCCCTACCCTCTCCTACCCTCTCCACTGCTTTCCCTTCCAACTTCACTCCCTCTTTGAAATCCACTGAGAATATCTAGTTTTGCCCATATTGTGTGTGATTGTAGAACAGTCCTCAGAGACATTGGTCATCACTCAGGGGCTGCATCCCTGAAGACAATTTCCCATATTAAAAAAATCCTACCATGTATCTTCATGCCAAGTAATAAATCAGATTTATCACCAAATTTAAGGTAACCATATTATCTATGTCCTCAGTCTCAAAGTTATAAAAAATATTGACAAGAAAAATATAAATTCTGCAAATTAAATGATATACTCTTGTCACCAATCCATTAAAACAACTTTAATATAGTATACAATGTAAAATATTTAAGACTTTCATAAAAGTATTTTCCTTTACTTCTAAGACTATTCGGGTGATTTTAACCCTGGTTTATATAACTATTCATGAGACTTTTGCTAAGGGAAAAGATTTGTCGCATGCATGAGAGATCACCACTGTTAATTAACATAAACACATACAAACACATTCATAAAGCCGCATTTATTTGACAGTGCTGAAATAGCTAGTTACATTACAAAACACCCGTGTGTGGTCATAAACTATTGCAGTTGCCAGGGCACTGTTTTTAAATAAGAGTTTGATGTGGAACGTAATCATATATTCCACATGCCCCACTCAATGTATTTATATTTCCTATCTTGTTTAATCATCACAAGGCTGTAAAATAGGTCTTCAGGTTACTGAAAATTTATAGTTCACAGATGTTTTTAAATTTTTAAGTACACATTCAACATTATACAAGAAGGTGAGCTGCACTGAATCCCAACCTCTGTGTTCTGACAGCTGGCCAGAGGCTCTTCACCAGTGCTCTATGACGTCCATAGAACACAGAGCACATCACTGTGTTCCAGCAGGTGATGTAAACATATCAAATTATTAAAATAAGTGCCTGCATCTAAACTGGAGGGAAAGTTGTCTAAAGGAACGTGAGATTTTACACACATTGTTTACCTCCAGTATACTAACGTCTATTTATTTTCCAAAAAACTTATTTTAACTGTTACATAAAACGCTAATCACATTTCTATCTTAACAATGGACCATGTTGTTTCTGTACATGTATCCATTATGTAATATTTAAATTAAATTAAATATATTTTTATCCTTAAATATTCATTGATTCTTTAGGATGAGGACTTTGAAAATTCTTTCTTCTGGCCTTTGGAATGCACTAAATATTATTGTAGCCTATAGTCAGCCTGCTGCTCAGTCACAATGCATAATCTCTTGCTGCTATTCAGCTGTGACTCAGCACCCATTGATCAATTGTTCCCTGAACCTCTCCCTCACCTACTACTCTCCCTCCCCAATCTCTGGTGACCACTTTTCTATTTTTAGCTTTGATGAGCTCAACTTAATAAGCAGTTTGCTTAGTGCTATAATTGAAAGAGTTATAATAATATTTTCTTTTTGTTGAAATATATAGGAAAAATAGCAATTTCTACAAACAACAATACCAACCACTTAGTACTACATATTTAAATTAGCTAGAAAATCATATTCTCCTTCTCCCTTACTTTTTCTAATTTTAATTTCTTTTTCCCTTCAATTTCTTCTTTGATCTATTTATAAGGTTTTTTGAGTAAACCTCAGACTGGTTTTCAAAGTACCTATGACAGTTTATACTCCCATCAACAGGGTGTCACCATGTTCATTTCCCAACATTCATGGGAACATTGGTTGACAATTGCATTCTTCATGACGGTTCTGTTTAGTGTTTTGGCTCAATACAAAAACCATCAAAACAGTGGCTGCACATGAAGCATTATAGGATATTTCGACATGTGTGAAGATTTTGTAATGTCTATGTCTCAAACAACAGTAAACATACAGATTCTTTGTGATTGTATAGACATTATAATACATGTGACAGAAAATGGGTAAGTGCTGCTTCGTCCCACTGTGTGATTTTATTATTCATGGACTATAATGGTAAGTGTTGAATTCAATTTTCATCACTGGAAAAAAAGAGAAATAAAAAAGAAAAGAAAGAAGAGAAGGAAAATTGCCTAATACTCAGAGAGAGAGAAAGAGAGAAAGAGAGAGAACCATGATGTCTCGGGACATCCATTAAATGCTAAAGCCTGGGAAGAGAGAAAGAATGAATGTGATGTAAGTTTCTACCAACTCTTAAGCAAATTAGTCACTGTCAATATTACATTTTTTGACTAAGATTAGGTGGTTTAATATATATGCAAATCTCAATAACCCTCTCCAATTAATACTTGAGCTATCTAGTTGAAACTATATTTTTGGTTCTTGCTCCAATAAGAACTTAAAATCTCATTGGTAATGCCAAGGTGGTAAGACCAATTTGAATCTCTAATCTAAGAAGTTACATTGGGAAATACTGTCTAACTTTTAAGGCATATAAAGAAACTTAAACAGTTTGAACTTCATCTATAAAATAACTTACAATATTAAAGAGTGTTCAAAAAGGTTGTTGTGCCCCATACTTATCTATAAAAAATATAGTTTCACTCTCTTGATTTTACTTATTTATTTCACTCAAAACCTTCTTATTTTGAGGAAGAATAAAATTTAGAAGGCAGTTTTTCGAACTATCTAGAAAGTGGACTGCACTGATAACAACCTTTTCCCAAGGACTCTCCTCAAAGCCCCAGTGACCTCCTTATTCCTCAGGCTATAGATGAGAGGATTCAGAGCTGGAGTAAAAATTGTATAGAAAACTGAGCTGATATTGTCTTGTTTGGGGCTGTGGAAGGAACTAGGCAGGACATACATGACTATTGCACCCCCATACCACATCCCAACCACAGTCAAGTGGGAGGAGCAGGTGACAAGGGCTTTCTTCCTGCCTTCATTTGAGGGCATGTGAAGTACAGTGAACAGAATCAGTGAGTAGGAGGCCAGGATGGCAGCAAGAGGGGGAATTAGCAAGGTCACACCCATCACATAAACCATGAGCTCATATATGGAGGTGTCAGCACAGGCTAGCTTCAGCAGGGGAGGGATCTCACAGAACAGGTGTCTGATTTCCCGGGAATTACAGAAAGGGTATTGCATGGTATAGATGGTATATCCTAGAGCACTAAGGGATGCCAGGATCCATGATGTGGCCACCATGAGCCAGCAGACATTGTGACTCATTAAAATCGTATAGTTCAGAGGATGACAAATGGCCACATACCTATCATATGCCATGAAGGCCAGAAGAAGGTCTTCTGCACTCCCCAGTGTCAGTTCTAGGAACATCTGAAGGGCACATCCTGCAAAAGAGATGGTGTTGTCTTTGAGGAGAAAATCTATGACAGCCTTAGGAGTAATGACTGATGTGAGGAGAAGGTCCATGAGAGACAGCTGCCAGAGCAGAATGTACATGGGTACATGGAGCCGTGCATCCATTGTGATGACCAGGAGCAGCAGTCCATTGCTGGTCAGGGCTAAAAAGTATAGGGCTGTGATTGTGGAACAGAGCAGTACAGGAGAGCCACTGCCATCCAGAATCCCCACCAAGATGAAGCCACTTCCCAAGGTAGAGTTCCAGTACTCCATTCTGTGTGGTCTCTTTATCTGCAGAGAAAACAGATAATTCAATAAAGATTTCCTAATATAACTTCACATCTTGTCACATAAATAGCCCCTTGTGCTACCCAGCATGACTGCAATAACATGGACTCTTTCCAAATTCTTAATTCATTTTTTAAAACGTGAATCACTGTAAAGATTCATCCATGTATAGAATAGGTAGTATAAATATTCGGACTTCACCACACAAAGTACTACTCAGGATATTAAACATGGAAGAACTTTACAGGAAGCTTAAGTTTTGTTGTTAGGCTGCTGTGGTGGCTTAGCGAGGAAGACAAGAAGGCATTTTTCATAACTGCAAACTCTGACAGACCTCAGGAGAGGGATAAACTATCATGGCCAGTGCCATACTCACAGTGGAACCTGGAGCGTCTCAGCTAAGGTGGTTTTATTGATTTAGAATACCTCAGGTGCAGATCATAAGCAATCAAATCCACGCCCCCCAGAAATCAAGCACCTGCAAACAATACAAAACGTTCTAGACAACCCCTTACCCAACAGTGCATAAGAACAATTATTTTAAACATAAATAAAAATAAACTTCCCCAATACTTAAGGTCTCTCTTAAGATCAAAGAAATATTCTAATATACAACACTACAGGATAATGTTTAGCAAATGACCTTAAACATTTCAGTTGGTTTTCTGAATATGAAACTCTAAACTGATTTCAATGAAGTATTGCTATTGTTTTGGTATTTTTTCACATGTAATGTTTAAATTTATTTTTAAGTTAAGTATGTGGGGATGTAGAGAAGGCTCAGCAGTTAAAAGCTAGGCGTGCAACAAAAAATACTGTTATGTGTATGTGTGGTATGTGTGCATATTTGCAAGTGCACAGGAGACACCTGATCCCTAGAACTGAGATTACAGGCAAATTGGAGCAACCCTACGTTGGTGCTGCAATGTGAACTCCCTTTCAAGAGCAGTATGTGCTCTTAAGTTCTCTGCCATATCTGCAACTCTACATTCACTTTTTATTTGTATTTTTTGGGACAGTCTCTTTCTATGTGGTCCAGGGTTGTCTCGGCTGTTGAATCTCTTACCTCTACTTCCTGATTGTTCAGCTTTTAAGAGTGCACCAAACCTCCTACTCATTCCCTGCATTTCATCACCTACAGGTGTGTATAACAAATCTCATCTGAAGAGGGTGTTCGTTCACCTCAGTTACCTCTCTTGCCCAGCCCCATCCTCTCTATGAACCTAAAAAAGGATTAATCAGTGAATGAGGTAATTGTGTTGACAAAGTTTTTAACTGTTTAGGTTCCATGTAAACCTTCAGGATCAATGTGAAGATACTTGTTTGCCTGCCTCTTTTATCAGACTAATATATAATGTGTGTGGAAAGACACAGAAATGCAACTCCTCAGTACCTTTTTCCCAAAAACAAGTCTAATTTTGTTTGGGAGATGTTTGTAAAAAAATGAGAGAGCAGCTGCTTTGTATTGTAATCAGGCCCAATAGTCCTGCTCAATACTGTCTTTGACCTTGATGTTCACTTGCCTTTCTGCAAGATAAAAGGTCTGAGAACATTAACCAAGTATCTGTTTGGGCTTTTACGGTTTTCATCATTATCCAAAGCCAACAAGATCTGCAACGCCTAAAGATCTGTATTGAGATTCCTACATAGAGGAAATACCCAGGTGTAGATATAACATAGAATCTTTATTGGTCTCAGTTGATTTTATCTTTCAATTTATTTTTGGTATTAAATAATAGCTTCTAAGTGAATTTTGTTCTTTCAACGATATTATATACATCATGATATATTCTATATATCTTTCCATCCCTAAGCTCACAGAACCGTCTATTCTTTTCCATTATTCAAAAAATAAAAAAAGAAATGAAAAAGGAAAGGAGACCAAGGACATAGGAAATCTGATTCTGTAGCTTCAGAGCTCAAGATTTGTTTCGAACTCTATTTTTGACTCAACGTGCCCAGAGGCTGGCCATATGCTTCAGTGAAGAGATGCATACTTACCTGAGGTCATGAGAAATCTAGCTGCCTGATCTCACCGGCTTTCCTTGGATTCTAGAAGATTGAAGACTTGACTACAGTTGAGGAGAGCAGACATGGTTTAATACAACAGCAATTAATTGGTCTGTTTTGTTAAGTTGCTGCCATAGGACTGTTCTATTCCTTCCTCTTATCGGCCACTATGCTCTGGAGACAACAGTGGAGACAGCTAGCAGGTGATGGGTTTTCAGTAGTTTCCTATGAAATAAGATGACAGTTTTCCTATTGTCAGATCTGAAAGGAAGTAGTAGACACTGCTTCCCTTTTGTCTCTGTCACGAAGGGAGCCCCACTAGCTTCCTTTCAGTTTCTGGGCATCTCTTGGGTTTGGATTATCAGTTCTGTTGTGTTTTGTTTTCCATTCTGCCATCTGTGGACAGATACCAAAGCTACAAGAAATAAATAGAAATTGGAAGTGATGTGCAAGGCCCTATGCTGTCTCACCTGAATGTCGCGTGGGCCAGTAGTAAGCCAGGACCTTGTCCAGGATCAAGCTGCTTTGTCTTGTGATCCCTTGTCCTCCTCTCTACTTTTCTCTATACATAGCTTCAGAGGGACTCATTTCCCAGCTGAAATCTTCTTCCTGGTTGGTCTAAGAGATGGTAAATTAATGAATCCTCTTGAGTGTGTTCCCTGGCTTTCTTTTCCTGAGTTCTTTTGTCACTTAATGAGATTTAAGGCCTTAGGTTTCTTCATCTCTGGAATTCAAGATCTAACTCCCCTGGGCTTCAGAGTGCTGATATTATACAGAAAACCTGACCTTCCCAGAATTTTGTTTAATCCCAGAAGAAATATTGGAAATCTATTTTACTTTTTAAAAAAATTATTGAATATTTTTCATATGGTGTTTTGACCATATTTTTCTCCCCACTCCAACACCTTACAAATCCTTTCCACTCTACTACTTATTCAACTTCATGCTTCATAATCTCTCTTTCTCCTTCTGTCTCCCCCAGCCACCCTCAAAAACAAAAACAAAAGCAAAAAAAAAAAAAACAATAAGGCAAATATACAAAAACATTGAACGTGGAGAAATCAAGCTGTGTCCCAACTAGAAATTTCAACCCTACTGACTACCTCTCACGGTGCTAGAAAGTTCTTTGCATGCTATTAGAGATGTGAATTAATCACTAATATCACCAGCTATAAACTCGGTGACCTACATATATGGTTCATTATTGGCACAAATCTTATGGGAGTAACCAAGCATCTTTTGATCAGATTTAAGGTACATTCCATGAGATGAAGCCATACCTAGGACGGCTAAAGTGGCCAAGAACCTTAAACTAGATAAGCCATGGTCCCATGAAAAATCCTACTACTGCTCTTTCGCAATTCATTTAAAAATTTCTAACTAAAAAACACCTGCAGACTGTCCTTGTGTGTCCAGATGTTGACAGAAGGAAGAGGGAGAGTTCTCAGCTTTTGTGAAAAATTGCTTCCTTTATTTCTGATCCTCTTCAGTTAGACTACTTCTAGTTGTAAGTGACTTTTCTGTGTAGAGTCTGTGGATGTGAGATCACCCTTTGAGTGACTCTGTTAAACAGGTGCAACTTGTCTGTGTGCTCATGTCTTGGTGCTACTGCTGTCTGTCTGCCATCAGTGATGGTTGAAGAAAGGAAGTTAAATTTTCCAAACATTAAACAGGAAATTAAAATAAATCCACACAGATTTAGAGTTGTTCCTGTTTACATAAGCCATCCATTGTTTAAATACACTTGGATAACAATAACCTGTCAGTGGCAGTAATAGGGCAAGTGTTTTAAATGCTGAGAAATAAATCTCAACGTTTTGACCATCTGTGCATAGCTGAACTGTCATCCATGAATGAAACCGAACTGAAACTTTGAAGGATTGACCTCTAAAGACTCCCAATAAACTACTTTCAGGAAGAAGAAAAGTGATGCCTAAATTATGTAATGTACACGGGATAATGGTGAGCTCAGAGTCTTATTCAGTCTGTAAATGGGATGGGCAGATTTAGTTCCAAGAGTTCAGAAATATTTATATTTTTAAGTAAATAAAACTGACAAAAAATGATACTGTCAGAGTTGGGTTTCATTAGGATTCCTGATGAATCTCAGAGGCAGAGTTTCAAGGATCCATTTTTGTTCACTAAATATTCTTTTCCTTTTTCCTTTTTGAAATAAGACATGATTTAACATAATGAAATCAGTATCTCATAGTACACAATATTGGCAACTCAATAAAGTAATATTATGAATAGGAAACATAAATTACCTACAAAGATTTGCCACATCCGGAATGCGCTAGTGCCCATTTATAACCATCTTGTCTCCTCACAAGTCCCACACCGACTGACACATTTATGTCATCACTATTATATCTCTGAAGAATGCAGAAGGAAATTATTTTTAAAATCCTAGAATTAAAATAAGATGAATACACAAAATACCTAAATAGTTAGAATACAATAAAAACAACTCTAAGAGGAAAGAGGTTATTCAGAGTGAGGGGAGGACACAGAACTCTGATTTTTACTATGTTAATCCTACCAATCCAGGAGAATGGGAGATCTTTCCATCTTCTGAGATCTTCTTCAATTATTTTCTTCAAAGACTTAAAGTTTGTGTGATACAAGCCTTTCATTTGCTTGGTGGAGTCACTCAAGGTACCTTATGTTATTGGTAACTATTATGGAGGGTGTTGTTTCCCTGATTTCTTTTTCAGTCCATTTATCCTTAGTGTATAGAAGGGCTACTGATTCTTTTTGGTTGACCTTGTAGCCAGCCACTTCACTGATGTTGTTTACCAGCTGTAGGAGTTCCCTGGTCAAGTTTTTGGGGTTGCTTATATATAGTATCAAATCATCTGCAAATAAGGATTCTTCAACTTCTTCTCTTTGTATCCTCCTGATCTGCTTTTGAAGTCTTATTGCTTTAGCTAGAACTTGAATAATTATGGAGAGAGGAGACATCTTTGACTTGTTCCTAATTTTAATGGAATTGTTTGAGTTTCTCTTCATTTAATATGATGTGGGCTATGGGCTTGCTGTAGTTTATCTTTATTATATTAGTATGACCCTTGTATCTTTAATTTCTCCAAGACTTTTATTATTAAGAGGTTTTGCATTTTGTCAAAGGCTTTCTTAACATCTATTGAGATGATCATATTCTGTTTTTTCCTTTGAGTTTGTTCAAATGATAGATTACATTGATGGAGTTTTGTATGTGGAAGCATCCCCACATCTCGGAGATGAAGCCTACTTGATGTGTTCTTGGATTTGACTTGTGAGAAATTTTTTTGGATTTTTTTTGAGACAGGGATTTTCTCTGTTATAACTCTGGCTGGCATCTAACTCACTAAAAATCTACCTGCCTCTGCCACCCAAGTGCTGGGATTAAAGGTGTGTGCCATCACTGCTCAACAATTTTTGAGTGTTTTGTTGAGTATCTTTGCATCTATCTTCATGAGCGAAATTCACCTGTAATTCTTTTTCTTTGTTGAATCTTTGCATGGTTTGAATATCAGGGTGAGTTTCACAATGAGTTTGACAATGTTCCTTCTGCTTCTAAAGTAGCCATCTTACCAAAGCAATCTACAGATTCAATGCAATCCCTATGAAAATCCAATACAATTCTTTACAGACCTTTAAAAGACAATACTCAATTTCATATGGAAAAACAAAAAAGCACAGGATAATTAAAGTAATCCTGAAAAATAAATAACTTCCAGAGGTAAAACTATCCCTGATCTCAAGCTGTACTATAGAGCTCTAGTCATAAAAATTGCATGGTATTGGCATAAAAACAGTCATGTGGATCAATGGAACCAAATCAAAGGCCCAGACATAAATCCACACACTTATGTACACCTGATGCATACTCATCACCCTGCACAAAACTCAAGTCCAAGTAGATCCGAGACCTCAAAAACCAGATACACTGAACCTGATAGAAGAGAAATTGGGGAATAACCTGGAATGCATTGGCACAGGTGCTAACTTCCTGTACAGAGCACCAATAGCTCAGGTACTAAAATCAACGATCAATAAGTGGGACCTAAGTAAACTGGAAATCCTCTGTAAGGCAAAAGATAATGTCAATAAGACAAAATGGCAGCCTACAGAATGGGAAAAGATTTTATCATCTACACTTCTGATAGAGGGCTAATATGTAACACATATAAAGAACTCGAGAAACTAGGCATCAACAAAACAAATAATCTATTTCAAAATAGGGTAGAGTTATAAATAAAGAATTCTCAAATGGTTGAGAAACTACTAAAGAAATGTACAACATCCTTAGTCATCTTGGAAATGTACATCAAAACTATTCTGAGCTTCCATTTTACACAAATGGATCAGTAACACAAACGACAGCTCATGCTGTTAATGATGTAGAGCAAGGGGAACACACCTTCATTGCTGGTGGGAGTGCAAACTTATGTAGCCACTATGGAAATCAATATGGAGATTACTCAGGAACCCGGGAATTGACCTACCTCAAGACCCACCTATAGAACTCCTGGGCATATACCTAAAGGGCATTCCATCCTACAACAAAGATCGTTGCTCAGCCATGTTTGAAGCAGCTTTATTCATAATAGTCAAAAATTAAAAAACAACCGAGATGCCCATCAATTGAAGAATGGATAGAGAAATTGTGGTACATTTACACACTGGCATATTACTCTGGTATTTTTTAAAAATGACTTCATGAATTTTTCAGGCAAATGAACGAGACCAAAAAAAATCATCCTGAGTGAGGTAACCTGGTCCCAGAAAGACAAACATGGTATGTACTCACTTATATGAGGATATTCACTGTTATGCAAAGGACAAATGGGCTAAAATCCACTGTCTCAGAGAGACTGTTCAAGATGGCACCAGTGGGGACACAGGGATCTCCCTGGCAAAGTGAAATTGAAACAGAAGGTGCAGGCTGGCTAGGGGAAGATGGGAATGGGAAGAGAAGGGACCAGGTGGAGGGAGAAGAATGGAGGAAAAGAATATATGGAAAGACACAATAGGAGAACATTTGAGGGGATCAGGGGACCTAAGGCAGTGGAAACTCACTGGAATGTACAAAGGAGACCCTGGTGAGGACTCTCCCATGGGGGATGGGGTGCCTGAACAGGCTATCTACTGTAATCTGACTGGGGAGAATGGGACAGCATCATAGCCACAAAATCTTTGACCTGTAACATAACTTTCTTACAGGAGCTTCTGGGACCATGGAAGGACAAAACTCCATGCCAAGGGAGGGAACACATGCCTACTTCTTCAGGGCAGGCCAGGAATGAGAAACTGGATAGCCGTGAGATGATTTCTAATGTTTCCAGCTCTATCCATTTATTGGTGCCTAGCCCATCCTTCACTAAGGAGGATTTCTCTAGCAGCTGATGGAACAGATACAGAGACCCAGGGACAAAACTCTTGCTGAGCCTAGGGAACCCAGAGAAGAGAGATAGAGGGATTTCAGGGACTAGAGATATCAGGAACAACAAGAGAAAGACCCTCAAGGAGTCAAGTGACCAGTTCTCCTGGGAACTCACAGAGACTTGAACTTGTAAGGTCCCCTAAATATGTCTTGTGGTTGTCTAGCTTGCCATTCTTGCAGAGATCCTGTGGACTTTATCTGGGAACTCTCTGACCCTTTTTCCTGCCTTCGATGCCCTTTTCCTCCTGCTGGGTTGGCTACTCCACCCTTGATGCAGGGACTAGTGCCTGAACTTGTTCCATCTTGTTATGTCCTGCTTGAGAGGTAACCCAGAGAGGACTGTTGTTATCTGGAGAGAAGGTGAAGACTGTAGATCTGCAGGAAAGGGAGACAGGGAGAGCTGGGCAGACTGGAGAGAGGTATGGAGGGGTAGACATATTACATGAGAGAAGAAAAATAAATGAAATTTTTAAAGAACTCTGATTTTTAATAATTTGGTACTGAAAATATTTGAAATTTATATTTGCAAGTTAGTAGCTAACAGT
This sequence comes from Cricetomys ansorgei, assembly GCA_026225945.1. Classification (NCBI taxonomy): domain Eukaryota; kingdom Metazoa; phylum Chordata; class Mammalia; order Rodentia; family Nesomyidae; genus Cricetomys; species Cricetomys ansorgei. The sequence continues at coordinate 1,076,379 of JAMJFZ010000597.1, read as the reverse complement.
TTTTAATTCAAAGTGTTTGTCCCTTTCAGATAATTCTGTCACTATCCACTTACTCCTCATTTAATTTCAAATGCAGCAATAATGGCTTCAATTTCACAGTGTATATTGCATTTGCTTCATTGAAATTTAATTGCTACTTTCTTGTCCACAATTCCTATTTTAAAAATTTCTTGGTCATTCGTAGTTTTTGTACTTTCCAGAACTTCAAAATTTGTTTTCTTATAAAATTTGAAGACAGTTACATTATTTTGATAAGTTATTTTGCGAGTAGGAATCAGACATATTGTTCTGTTTCCTAGTGGGTATGTATATGGGTACATATGGATTATATGCATGTGTGTGTGCATCTATTCACAAAATCTAGTTGATTTGTTTTGTTTTGGAGGGTGAGATTAGACGTACCCTAGAGCACAAAGGGAGTGTTTTGTATACTGTTACACATGATGAGTCATAGAAAAAATGTTTGGTGCAGTCTTGGTTTTGGCACCATGTTACTGAAACTGTAAACTCCTTTGCCAAGTTAGTTTTTAAGGGTATATGAAATGATGAAAATAGTAATAGAGGTGGATCTGACAGGGGATCCCACAGGCTAAAAGAACAGCTCCTAAAGCAGAGAAGATTATAGACAATGTGGTGGGCAGCAAGAATAACAATGCAGGGGGTTTAGAGTCAATAAATGTGGACAGAGTTTTGAGTATGGGGCCAAGGTAGGCAGACAAAGTCATGTGAATCTCTGTTATGGTGACCTACCTAGCTGATGTTCATGGAGCTCACTATGTCCGAGATAAATATAGTCATGGAGTGTGTCTTAGACAGTGTTCTATTGCAGTGAAGAGACACTGTGACTTCTGCAACCCTTATAAAGGAAAACATTTAATTGGGGCTTAGAGTTCAGTGGTTTAGTGCACTTTCATCATAGTGTGACAGGCCTGAACATGCTTCTTGCTGGTGGAATGTGGACTTTGAGACTTTGGGCTAGTAATGCAGTTGAACAGTGTAAGTGGGGCTTAATGGGCCACACTAGTAGGATCAGGGAAGACAGTGGTGCTCAGGGCAACGTAGATAATGATCTCCTGGTTGAAGTGGCTTCAAAGTAGAAGAATATTAGCAGTGGTAATCCTAAGATAGCAAGGTGAAGGGAGAAAGAGAGGTCTCATAGGAAGACTTCTTAGATGCTCAGTAGAGCATCTAATAAGGATTGTCATGGCTTGGGCTGATATACAAGAAATATGAGAATGGGATCAAAAGGAGGTGATGTACACAGAATGTGCTGTGCAGATAAAGCAGGTAGGACTGACTTATTGAGGCAGTAAGACAAAGGGGAAACCAATGTTGACACTTAACCTGTAATGTCTATATCAACATATTTTGATGGAATGATGTTGAAGAAGAGAAAACAAAAGAATATCATAACTTGCTGACCTTAGTGAAGTAACAGTTGTGGACTATGTGATAGATACCTAGGAGGTGAAATCATTGAGGTTAGAATTAATAGAGTAGATAAGGGTTTGCCAGGAACACTCAGGTGAAAAAAATAACATGGTCTGGTTTGTGTTTACAGAATATTGGATAAGATTAACTTTGAGAAGAGTCAAAGTATGTCATTGGTTATCATTGTAATTTCTACTAGACATTAGACAACATGAGCTGATTTTGGCATGTGTGCAGGCTTTTGTGTCAAGAACATGTAAATGACATCTAATCTTTGAAGGCAACATAATTTGGGAGAGGTCAGTGGAACTTAGACCTGGGGTGGTAGTAGAGGTTAGCCATTGACAGGCAGTTGTAAAGATGGAAATCAGTGTGAGGTATTCCTATATAGATACAGACAGGTTAGAGACTTGAAGCAGGTGGGAGAGTAGGGTCTGTATCTGACTGTTTTTGTTCAAAATAAAATATGGGGAAAATGTCAACAGGTGAGACTCCAAATGTTGAATATTTATTTTTAAATGATATTTTGAAGAGATTTGGGAAATATAATGGTATACTTTGTTTTAATACAGAAGGTAAATTATCATAAAAATACTCATTTATATATGTATTGACTATAGTCATTATCACATTGCTGAAGGGATTTTAAGATGTGAATAGTAAGGTTAAATATCTTCGTAAATAATGAAGAGAATGAAGATTTCAGGACTGAGGTAGCAGCCTTGTATGACTTAGTTTTGCCTCTTGTTCAGTAGGCAATCCAACAGAATGCAAAGTGGAAAAGGGAGACTAAGAAATAAAGATAAAATGCAAGGGTTACTAGCAGTAAAATTAAAGGGGTAGTAGACAAACAAAAGCACAAAGACATCATTGTTACACATCAGAAAATGTAGATATTTATTTTGAAACATAAATGTAATTTATAAAATGAATAAAAAAGCTTTAACAGGAAAAAATTTCACCTATAGAGATCATGGAAAATTATGTACTGACACTAAAATACTTAGAAGGAAATGTTATTAGCTTTTACTATACAGATACTTGTAAATATACAAATTTAAATGATTTCTGATATAGATATAAAATGGTAAAAGAACTTTTTTTAAAAAAAATTACGTAATTCAGAGGTAAACAGATGGAACATGGTAAAATCATTCTGAGTCAGGTAGTCTAGATCCAGGAAGAAAATATCTGATGCATTCCCTTATGTGTGTATGTTACCTTTGAGTCTTTAGATATGTGTATTTCAAATGAAATATTGTATTTCATTTGAAATACTTACAGAGCTCAGGGAGCTATCAGGGGACCACGGGGGAGGGGGAGGCAATCTTCAGAAGGTGGAGATAAAACACTGATATACAGGGAGAAAGGGAATAATGAAACCCAACAGTTAAATGTGATGCTGAATGGGAGAGTGGTGCAAATGTGAGAAGGGAGAACTAACACTGAAGACCTGAAAAATAACATGAAAATCTACAACTGCAGAAAATTTCTAAAACATAAGCATATAGACGTATAAAAGAAATTTCAACATAGTTATTCTATACTGGGGCAACTCAGAGTTCTCTCAGAGAGTCTATGACTGTCTAATCGTCATTCTTAGTCTCAACAGCTGTGCTGGTATTAGAAACACTCTATTAGACACTAAATACTAAGAAATAAAAATCCCAAGAATGGATTATCTCTGTTGGTTTCATTGACCAGTAAGATTCCTTATACACCCCAATATTAATTATTATTGCAATTATTCTTGATTACACTCAAGAATTTGATAGTAACAATCAGTTGTTAAAACACCACATACTTGTGTTGTACAATAGAGATCATGAAACTTGTATTGCCCTGGAAGTGTCACTATTGCCTAGCTTTATTACTGATAGAATGGTGAAATAGGAGGAAAGGAATTATCATTCTAACACTATCTTAGACCTTTGTGGACTATGATAATGATCTGCTAGGTCAGGTGTATCTACTTGTGCAGTAGTGGCATGGAAGTCATGGGACTAACTAAATACTTTCGATTGGATTTAAGTCTCACTGTACAAAATTCAATATATACCAGGCACAGTTATTGGGACCTAGAATCTATGACTAGACAGGTCACAGGACCTATAAAAGAATTTACTACTATTACCCTGCTGAAGAGAGAGTTTTAAACCATTAAATTGATTTATCTTTATATCCATAGACTAACGCATCTCTCTAGCCACATAAGAGAATTGTCCTTTTGCTGTAAATGGCAATTAATACAGAGACTCACAATTGGCCAAGGGACAGAGGATAGGAGACTGTGGAATGGTCTCCTTAAATGGGACATGTATAGCATACCCTTTCCACCAAAGCCTAAGGCATCATTGTGAAAGACTGGTTAGAAAGATTGTAGAAGCCAGAGGTGGTAAATTATTATCAGGGAATGGTGCTTTCCAGCAACGATAGAACAGCTGTCCATAAGAACTCACAATGAGCTGGGTGGTGGTGGCACATACCTTTAATTCCAGCACTCAGGAGGTGGAGGCAGGTGGATCTCTGTGAGTTTGAGGCCAGCCAGGTCTACAGAGTGAGTTCTAGAACAGCCAGAGTTACAACAGAGAAACTCTGTCTTGAAAAACAAAACAAAAAGAAGAAGGAGAAGGAATAGGAAAAAAAGAGGAACTCTCAGTGAATGTGAGAGCAGGGACATACCTGTGCAAGTTCAAACTAGACAAAAATACCATCAAGGTGAGTGACCATTTTCAATAGCAATGAAATAGCTATATCACAAAACATCCAACATGAAGTCATATACTACTACTTACAATGTGCTAGCAATTTTATCTTGTAACTATTAAAATTGATGATATAATCACCACATTCCAGAGACCTCGCTGAAACTATTTATGTGTATTATCTTACTCAGCCCTCAGAACAATGCTAAGAAATAGCTGTTTTATTACTGGGGATTCTTAAATTAAAGGCCTTGGTTCTGAAAGTCTATATATGTTCAAAGTTATACAAGAAAGTAAGATGCACTGAATTCCAACCTCTGTACTCACATTAGAACTGAGTCTCTTCATCATTGCTTTGTAAGGTGACTACAATATGGAGGAAAGCATCCCAGTGTCCCGACAGGTGAAGAAGCATTTAATGTACGCATATCTCACTAAGATGTTAGCCTGAATCTTAAATGGATTTATCCACATAAATTCATGTAGATGTTATCTCTACATATTCTATAAAATATCTCATGGAGAAAAGATTCAAACAGGATTTAACAAGGGTAGTTTCATTCCCATATTTATAAACAGATGCATTTCTTACTAGCTTGCTTTAGCAAGGAGTGTTACATTCATAGCTGAAATCTTGCAGTGAGGAGGAAGTAAGGTTAGAAGGTAGCTATTAGAAAGAACTACCTACTAAGTGTGTTGTGTTGGCAGCAACCATTTTCCAAGAATTCTCCTTAAAGCCCCAGTGACTTCCTTATTTCTCAGGCTGTAGATGAGGGGATTCAGAGCTGGGGTAACAATAGTATAGAAAACAGAGAAGATATTGTCTTGCTTGGGGCTGTGAAATTGGCTGGGCAGGACATACATGAATGAAGCACCACCATACCACATCCCAACTACAATCAGGTGGGAAGAACAGGTAACAAGGGCTTTCTTCCTGCCCTCATTTGAGGACATGTGGAGTACAGTAAACAGAATTCGTGCATAGGAGGCCAGGATAACAACAAGAGGGAGAAGCAACACAGAGACACCTCCCAAATAAACCATGAGCTCATATGTATAGGTGTCTGCACAGGCCAGCTTCAGCAGTGGAGGGATCTCACAGAACAGGTGTCTGATCTCCCGGGATTTACAAAAGGGATACTGCATAGTGTAGATAGTAAATATTAGGGCTATTAGAGATGCCAGGATCCATGTTGTGGCCACCATGAACCAGCAGACTCTTGGCCTCATGAAAATCATGTAATTCAGAGGATGACAAATGGCCACATACCTGTCATAGGCCATAAATGCCAGAAGGAGGTCCTCTGCACTACCCAGTGCCAGTTCTAGGAACATCTGAAGGGCACAGCCTTCAAAGGAGATAGTGTTGTCCTTGAGCAAAAAATCCATAACAGCCTTGGGAGTAATGACTGATGTCAGGAGAAGGTCCATGAGAGAGAGCTGCCCAAGAAGGTGGTACATAGGCACATGGAGCCGGGCATCCTTTGTGATGACCAGGAGCAGCAGTCCATTGCTGGTCAATGCCAGCATGTACAGGGCTGTGATTGTGGCACAGAGCAGGTCAGGAGAACCACTGTCATCCAGAATCCCCACCAAGATGAAGCCACTTCCCAAAGTGGAATTCCATAACTCCATTCTGAGTGGTATTGTTAGATGCCTAGAAATAGATGAACCAATGAAATTTTATTAACATAGACCTGGTTTTTATGTTAACCCTTTGAGATTTCAACAGGTTCGTATCTTTCTCATGAATAAATAACCTTCTTGTTGATATCCAAATTTCTGGCTTTTTATCATATCTTGATAAACATTCTGAAGATGGGTATGGAAATTACTGCTGGAAATGGGGTACTCAACTCTAGGTGACAATGTTCTCAGATGTCTGAATTCAGCCATACACAGATGTACTGTTAGAGAAACACACACGAGAGAACCTAATACAGGACTCACGGATGTACCACATCGGCACTCATGAAAGTACTAGTAAAGATCACGCAAGGATGTACTAGTACATCACTGCACATAAGTGTCCTAGTAGGGCACCCTGCACGGTTCTGTTATTTAAGTACTACACAATGTCAGTTTTGCAAATACTGATGTACTATTGCTGCTGTGTAAACCAGTATGCATTTACAACAAAGCTGATACATTAGTTGTGCAGTGTGGACATGCCTTTATTAGTTCTAATATGGAGAAATTGGAAGGACAATGAAACTCAAAGTAATATTGAATCTGATACTGTGGTTTAAGTCTTTAGAGTCTGTTTTGGACTCGATTTCCTGCCAAATATGCTCTGAGGCTGCACATTTCATTAAACGAGATTCAAATTACTTACCTCAGGTGGTAAGCCCTAGTTGCCTGACCAACACTGCTGCACTTCAACTGTATAGAGATTGAGGGTATTCAATACAAAGGAGGGCAGAAGTGGCTCTTTAGTGGTCTTGGTTGTTTTTCTTTTCCTTTTAAGTTGGTTAAGTATGGAACGAATTCTTACAGTGTCAGGTATAAGGGCTGTTCTATTACTTTCTTTTATCTACAGATTTTCTCTGGAGACAGACATGGGGGCAGTCAGACAGCTAACAGTCTTTGGGTAGTGTTCTACCAATCAAAATGTCTTCCAGTTCTCACACCTGAGAAAGACTGGAAACTGTTTCTTTTCTATAGTTGACATGGAATGAAATCCTCTAGCACCATGTCAGTTATCCAACTGGTCTTGGGTCCAAATGCTTAGATTTCTTTATATCTGCTGTCATCTGGGAGCAAAGATTAAAGTTGTATGGAAGAAGTAGTCATTGGACAAGATGCAGAAGGTGCCTCACATAAATGTACCTGAGGACAGAGGAAAGCAGAAGCTTTGTTGGAGAGCATACTACTTTGTCTTCTGAGCTCATGGCCTCTCTCTTCTTTATTCTATTGTTGTCTTCAGAGACTTATATCCCAGCTGAAATGGCCTCCGTGGTAAATGTTAGTCTAGGAAACTGTACATTAATGAATCCTCTTGAGCATGTTTTCTAGCTTGTTTTTCTGAGCTCTCTGTCTCTGAATCAGCTCTGAGGCCACAGGTTTCTCTCACCATTGAGTGCAGTATCCATCAAGAGAATTAACAAGAAATGGAACAGATAATTGAGAACAATAATATGAGGATGTTATAAAAATGATTAAAATAACTTTTATACTTGTATGAAATATCATAATAAAGGCTATCTGTTTATACAATGACTATTTGCTAATAACAGCTTAAGAGTTTAAAATGATCAGTATAACAAATAACTACAATTACACAATTTACAGAAATGAACAAAATTACAGATGTTTGTTTAAATGTGTTCTCAGGCTTCCCTGAGAGAGTCCCAGAAAGCAAGATTTTATTGCAAAAGAAACCAAGACTTGCACTCACTGAAGGAACTCCTAAAGCTAACAGAGAAACGTGACTGACTTAAACATCATAATGAAGGAGAGATGAAGGTCCATGCTCTGAGGAACATCAGCCATGGAGCTGATACAATATCCACAAATTCTAATAATCACAGCAGTGGAAATTCAAAATCAGGAAACTGCCAGTTTCATAATAATAAATTCACTATTTACCTTGGGACATTTCTTCTATTGAACTTGTGAAGTAATTTTCTTATTTGCACTATTTTGTAATAAGCAAATATAAACCTTTATTTAATTTTATTAAAGTTTAAAATAAAAAGCAATGGTCCCTCAAGCAGAATTTCTTAGCATTCACTTGTGTTCTGAGTGACGACAAGGAGACTGAGAAAGGAGGAGGATAAGAAAGGAGCTGGGTAAGAGGTGGGGATAGCCTATTCTAGAGCATTGATAGATGAGGCAGGTGCTGCCTGAGCAGCTTAGCCCTGTGGTCACAGACTACATAGACACATGCTCATGTGAATGTGTGCATGGCAAGGTAGGAAGGAGAAAAAGAAGTGAATAAGCTTCGAAAGTTACAAAATGATGTAAAGATATCAATGAAGGAAGATGTCCTTGGTTACCTCCTGCAGCTGATAATAGCACACACAAGAATCACGGGGTGTAATGGAGAATGAAAACCTCACGGAAGCTGTAAGACATCTTTGTTTTCTTGACAGAGGCTCCAGAGATGTTTATTGTTTTTTGGATAGTTCTCAATACCTATTCTCATCATCTCTTCAATCTGTGAGCTCCTAGGCAAGACAGTGTGGCCTAGAACAAGACCTCAAACCTAATCTCATGTTTAATGCATAAGGTGTGCAGATATGACAGGCCAGGATATTTGCATTGAAAGATTCAATAAGATCCAGTTCCCAGCCCAGCTCACCTCCATTCACATGGGACTCAGCCTCTTGGTGTGGATCTATGGTTCCCTAGTTCTTCACCAACTTTTTAGCTATTTCTTCAAGCCCATTGCCATTCCTTTGTGACTGTGTGCCAATCCCGCAGAATCATTTTTCTATCAAGAATACCACAGTCACTATACTTTCCTGGGACGCAGGTAGGCTACCCATGTTCTCCTTCTACTCCTCCATCTTGGTCTCTCCAGAGAACTCTTAGACTTTTCATTATATACCCACCTAGCCTTTCTTCCTAGCCCGCCTCCATCCACTTCAGACTCACTGCCATCCATAGCAAAAAGAAGATAATACTGACACCCTTCCTGGAGCAGGAAACCAAGTTCTTCTAAAGAGAATTGCAGACCCAGTATATTTCATGTACATACTAGTCTATCACCCACTGAAACCAATCTAAACCAAACCAAACTAAACCACTGAACAAGTCTTAGACTATTTGGTGCCTCAAACCAGAGCTTTAACTAGAACTCCAGATCTAAAACCAGCTGGGGGTCTGACTCCTAAAACCCAGTGAAACCCAAGGACTGAGAACCAAGCATCATTCTTCTACAACCTGTCAGAACAGAGCAAAGCAACCAAAGAATGAAACTCCCACCCAACAAAACTGATACCACATACCTACACCATGAAAACAACAAACACCATGGCTCCAGATGCTCAAATAAGAGCACAAAACACAAATATGGCCAACCAAGACAGTATGTCTTCTCCAGAAGCCAACAATCTTACTGCAATAATCTCCGAAATAAGCAATTTAGCTAAAGCATGAGGCAAGACTTCAAATTAGCATTTAGAAATATATTCAAGGACCTTTAAGAGGATATGAATGAATGCCTTAATGAAAACTGTAAAAACACAAATAGTTGAATGAAATATTGAGAAAGTTCACAACATGAAAGTAGAAATAGAATCACTAAAAAACCCAAACTGAAGTAAGACTTAAAATGAAAAACTCAAGAATTCAACAAAAGTCTCAGAGGTAAGCCTTACTAACAGATTATACAGAAGAAAGAATTTCCTATCTTGAAGACAACGGAGAAGACACAGATAGCTCAGCCTCAGCAAAAAAAAAAAAAAAAAATGTTAAACCTAAAAATATGCAAGCACAAAATATCCAGGAAACTTGGAATACGTGAAAGGACTATGAATAATAGGTATAGAGGAAGGAGAGGAAATCCAGGTCAAAGGCAGAGAAATTATTGTTAACAAAATAATAGAATAAAATAGCTTCTTGGTCAGGAGTGGGGTGGCATGTCCACTTCCCCTTCCCTATTCTGGGACTCTGTCTGGCTTTAACTTGTACACATATTGTGCATGCTGCCACAATTTCTGTTAGTTCATATGTCTTGTAGAGTTTGGAAGACACTATTTCCCTGGAGTCATTTACCACTTCTAACTCTTAGAGTCTTTCTACCTCCTCTTCCACATAGATACCTCAATCTTGAGAGGCAATTGCAATGGAGACATCCCATTTAGAGCTGTGTGTTCCAATGTCTTTTGCTCTCTTCACATAGTCCAGTTGTTGGATTCTATATTAACTCCTATCTATTTCAAGAAGAAGCTTCTCTGATTTATGTTGAAAGGGGCAGTATGGCATCAGGAGTCATTTTATCTTTATCTTTATCTTTAACTTTAGCATTATAATAGTATAAGGTTTTCACCTGGGCCCATGAGCTATCTTGTCTCAGGTTCTTGCCCACTTTAGCAGTGTCAGGTATGTTAAGTTCCATATCATGGGGTGGGTCTTACATCCAATCAAAAATTGGTTGGTTACTCTCATAACATTTTATATAATAATTTAATGGCAATAAATATAAACAAAAAATGAAAGATTCATATTTCAGGGGCAACACTTCCAGAGGTCATGCTACCTGGGAGGATGACACTGTTAAACCACATCCAGAACAAGATCTCAATTCATTCCTACCCAGGAGCAATAATGCTAGGTGTTGGGATCCAGGTTACCCAGACTATGGACGCTTCAGCTTGACAAGGTTCCTGGGCATCCGCTGTCGGGAACTGGAATTCCTTAACTGCTTTGCCCCTTTCTTATCTTTACTGTATGGTGACATATGTTTTCTCATCAATAATAAGATCTGCATAAGCCTAATAGTAATATCAAAATTAATCCCTGAGCTGGCCACTGTGGGCTGGAATGAAACACAGCCATGCTATTCAGAAGTAAATTGTAATCACATCCGGACTTCCAAGTCCTGGAATGTGAGAGTAATCCAGGTTTGGTGCAAGTGCATCATAAAGCTATTCCTGGAGTAAATGCTGATCTTCCCAGAAAGAGATAAGCCTTAATAGATGGAAGCCAGAGAGCTTAGTTAGAAAGCTAGTGCACCTGGAAAAACAAGCAGACAATTAGCCCTTCACTAACGAAGAATATAGCAAGCCTGCACTAACTTAAAAGTAAACATTCCCAGGACTTAAAGAGAAAAATAGCCTTCAACTTAGCCAGGCCACCAGACAAGATTAGAAATTTAGAGCTTTGATTCAGAAGAATAGATACATACCAAGGAACAAAAAACCATAAAATCTTCCCTTGGCAGTGACATCCCTACCATCCACTAATTGATCTTGTATTGTTTACTCTTTGATGAGAACTAAGAAACCTTGAAGCCTGCAGCCGTAAGGAGGAAAGACACCTTCGCACTGGTTCCTGTTTTGAGATATGCCTGAGATCTGCATCCTTAGATAAACATTCCTGCAGTGTGCTACTTAAGCTACAGAAAAGTCTTGGTCAGAAGAAGAATGAAGAACAAGAAGAGGAACGAGAGAACGAGACAAGAAGAATGGATGAGGGTGAGGATGATGACAAGGACAACGGACATAGAGACAGAGACAGACAGACAGGAGAGACGAGAGGAATGAACTAACTGAGGAGAATAGATTGCAAGGCCTAGAGAGTTGGATTGCTAGCTTAGAGAAACTTTGTTTTATTCCCTTACTGTGCACATTGCTATTTTCTTTGATTTTATTCTTTGCTTTTCTTTATCTTTCTTTAATTTACTATTAAAAAGCACTCTTGCATGTCATAATCACCATAAGACATATTCTATGTGTCTTATTAAAGAGCATTAAGCTTGCCAACTAAGGGTCCCATAGAAGAGTGAGGTACTGTGCTCACTTGTCATAGTTTTGGTTGTTTATCCTCCTTCGTGGAAGCTGAGGAACCCATCGCAGGAACTAGAGCTGGACTCAGACCCCCGCAGCTAGGCACTGGTTAGATGTCCTTGAGAAGCCTACCTCCACCCCCTCAATAATCCTACTGTGCTATGCTACATCATAATATCCACAGGAGAGGAGATATGAGAATCTAAATGACATGGATTTACATTTACCCAGGATCAATAATGCTAGGCAGTGGTTGGCTTTCCTTGAGCATCCCTGGTCATACATCTCACCCCCATAGTCCCACTGTGCTATCTTTTATCATGTATCTCCACAGGAAGAATGTGAGAATCTGAGAACATTTTTAATAGACTTTATGTTTGCATAGTTTTCTATTTTTATTTTTATTATTTTTTCTTTTCTTAAAATCTATTCTTTTGAATTTTAGATATGTGTACAATGAAGTATGGTCAAACCTCCTACTTCTCCCCTTCAACTGCTCTACAAATCCTCTCTCAGAAGAACCTCTCCTGATTTCACATCCTCTTCTTTATGCTTAATAGCCCACTAGGTCCAATTTGTGCCACAAGTGTGTGCATGGGTACGATGATATCCACAGTAGCATGGGTAAACCACCAGAGGCCAAACTCCCAAGAATAATTATTTTCTTCCCAAAGAACGAATTAACATTTTTAAATTAGCAAGAAAAAAGATACATGGTCATTTTTCCTATTTTCCAGATTTCAGAATTCAACAAATTGGGATGGAGGTTCATGAATTCTTTCTCCATCCTTATTAGAATTTTGGCAGTCTTGATCTTGTCAAGTCTTATATAGAACATCACAGTTGCTGTGAGTTCATGGATATAATGTTTCTGTCACAGGCACAGAATTCTCAGTAAAGGCTCAGGGGCACTCAAAATAGCACTCTGTGTGCTGCGCTTGATTATACTAAGGACATGGAAAGACCCTGCTGCCAAAGACAACATACACTTTGCATGCAGTGTATTTAGAAGTTGATCTAAAACTGACTGGGAATCTCCATCTCTGGTGGCTAGCTTTCAGTGTCAGATGTGCTATGAAGGCTGCTCATGGAGAAAATATATCAGTATTCTTACCAAGAGGGGAAAATTGCATACTACAATACTGACTTATCAGAAAAAAAATGTGCCTAGTAAAAAAGTGGCATGACTATTATGGGGTAACCAACTGGTTTCTAGTTGAATCTGAGATATGTTCTACAGGACAATATTCATGCCTAGTACTGTAATATTAGTCAAAATCCCATGGCTCTAGAGTCTGGGAAGGACTTTCTGATAAGGATAGTAGTTAAAGGAAATATGGTGATGGATTTAGCCCTTCACTTTTTTAAGATCTTGCCCTAGATATCAGCTAATCATCTTCACCCATATTTTTCTGTATAAGAAGCCACCTTGCAAATTTGGGAACATTTTCTGTTCTACTTTCCCTCTGGTTAGACCCCAGTTGTTATAGTTCTTAATGTTGGGTTCCTGGAAAAAAATGTCAGTGCTTAAATTTTGTCCACTGAATTTTTCTGTAATCTAAAAATCTAACATTGACCTCCAAATTAATAAGACTTCAAAACAGGGCTATCAGCTACCATGTCTGTCCTAATATAGCTTCAGCTAATACAAAACTATGAAAGTGATGCATATATAAGAGGTATCATATGATATTATGAGATGTGTACACACTGTGTAATGTTTACGCCAGATAAACACACAAAGCATAATGGACCCATAGAAATTACAAAGATTTTTCAAGACATGCTTATGAAAAAATTTTAAAAGTGTGGCTTTATTCAGATGTTTGTTTTTATTATATACAAAAGAAGCATATACTTCAATTTCCATCAATGCAGACAGACAGGAACAGAGATACACAGAGAGAGAGAGACAGAGAGAGAGAGAGCAAAGATCTCCCTTGTCTCAAAGTAATAGCATCTGTCAGAGCATCCAAAACAGGTGTCACTTACAAAAAGAGGAAGAGAGAACATAGTCTTTTATCTAGTAGCCACTAGACAAACCTACGACTGTCAATATTGCATTTGACTTATATTCTTTGATTTAAAATTTTTGTAAACCTCAATCGTCTTCTCTAATAATATATGAATCACTACTTGAAGCTATTTTCTATAGTTCTTAGTCTAGTGTGATGTAAAATATCAGGATTCATGTCCATTTAGATCTTTTTATCTAAACAAGTATATTGGAAAATAGAGACCAAGAAGAGAAACTCTAAACAGTGTGAATCTTATCCTAATAAATAAATCCCTTGGAAAAATAATGTTCAAGGAGTTATTTAAAAGATTGCTGCACTGTCATATTTTCCAATCAAAGATACACAATTTTATTGTCCATGTATTCAGGAATATTACATTAATAGCAGAATCCTTCTGATGAGAAGAGACACTAAGTTTGGAAGAGGGATAATGGAACTAACCTGAATGTACAGGGTGATGGCAGCATGTATTTCCCAGGACTCTCTTCAAAGCCCCAGTCACTTCTTTATTCCTCAGACTGTAGATGAGGGGGTTCAGAGCTGGGGTAACAATTGTGTAGAAAACCGAGAGGACATTGTCTCGCTTGGGGTTGTGGTAAGAATGTGGTAGGACATACATGACCGCAAGGGCCCCATAGTACAGTCCAACCACAGTCAGGTGGGAAGAGCAGGTGACAAGGGCTTTCTTCCTGCCCTCATTTAAAGGCATATGGAGCACAGTGTGCAAAATTCGAACATAAGAGAAAAAGATGGCAGTCAGAGGGAGAATCAACATGAGCACACCCACCGAATAAATAACAAGTTCATAAGTAGATGTGTCTGCACAGGCCAGCTCCAGCAAGGGAGGGATCTCACAGAACAGGTGCCTGATATGCCGGGATTTGCAGAAAGAGTATTGCATGGTGTTGATGGTAAATCCTAGGGCCATCTGGATTGCCAGGATCCATGATGTGGCTACCATGAGCCAGCAGACTTTGTGACTCATTAAGATTGTGTAGTTCAGAGGATGACAAATGGCCACATACCTATCATAGGCCATGAAGACTAGAAGGAGGTCCTCTGCCCCACCCAGTACAAATTCCAGGAACATCTGAAGGGCACAGCCCCCAAAGGATATGGTATTGTCTCTCAGAATAAAATTCATCACAGCCTTTGGAGTGATAACTGATGTTAGGAGGAGGTCCATGAGAGACAGCTGCCAGAGAAGGAAATACATGGGCACATGGAGCCGGGCATCCACTGTGATGACCAGGAGCAGCAGTCCATTGCTGGTCAGAGCCAATGTGTATAGGGCTGTGATTGTGGCACAGAGCAGTACAGGAGAGCCACTGTCATCCAGAATCCCCACCAAGATGAAGCCACTTCTGAAGGTGGAGTTCAAAAACTCCATTCTGCCTGATTTCTTTGGTTGCCTAGAAAAAGATAGCTTGGTTAAATTTTATTAATATAGACTCTAATTTATAGTGTCAGAAACTCCCTATGATACCAACATAACCCCAACAAGATAACAGCTTTCTTTCATTATTTCCAACTTTCAGGCTTTAGAGTGTATTGGATAAAAGTTCTGAAGACAGATATTGATATTACTGCCTGGAAAGTAGTAGTCAGTGTTAGACTACACACAGAAATTTTATCAGTCCTAATTGATTATTCACTGATATTAAGAGAATAAAATAGTGAGGTTGAAAGAGCAATAATCCCAACACTACAGTGAATTTGATGCTGTAGTTCCAGTCTTTAGGGTCTGCTTCACACTCTACGTATTTCCACAACACACTCAGGGCTTCATATTTCACTAAAAGAGACACAAATTTCTTATCTCCAGTGGTGAGAAGCTCAGGTTCCATTGAGATACTTGAAGAGTAAGGATATTTCAAAACAAACTGGAAGGGAAGATATGGTTTTCTTCAGCAATGGTTACTTGGTTTGTTTGTCCTGTTGACAAAATACAACAGGAGTTCATCAAATGTTCTGTTTCAGAGATATTCTACTCCTTCATCCCATCTTCAGATAATGGCAGTAATGGCAGTGGAAACAGCCAGTAGCTAACAGCATTTGGATAGTTTAGTATGAAGCTTTTTTATTGACCTTCTGTAGTGAAGTAGTAGAAACAGCTTCTATTTGACAGGTTGCCTGGGTGGATTCCCCTCAAGTTTCCTATCATTTTAATGCCACTCCTATGTCCTGATGTTCAGTTTTCTTAGTCCCTGCTTCCATTTGTAAGCAGAAATCAAAGATACGTGAAGGAAGTAGGAACAGAAATTGCTGACTAAAAGGCCTCTTTGTTCTCTAACTAACCCTCTCCAAGTAAACCAGGAATTGCCCAGGAGTACTCTGCATTGTCTTCTTATCCCATGACCTACTCTTGATTTCTATTGTGTGTATATTCAGAGGGATTTATCTCCCAGCTGAAAAGGCCTCTCCTGGAAATGTTTTCCAAGAAAGTAGTAAGTTAATGAATCCTCTTGTGTATGTTTCCTGGTTTGCTGTCCTGAGGTCTTCTGTTGCTTAGCCAGTTCTGAAGACCTATGTTTCTCTCACATTTAATATGGGATTTACTTTGCCCAGTTTCCTAAGTATTGAGATGATAATTGTATACTATCAAACTTTCATAGATTCTAAGTGACAAGAAGAACAATACTCACTAGTCATTTGCATGTTCTAGCTGTGTAGGTTTGGACAGGTTATTTGAGGTGCCAGATTAGAAAGTTGGCAAGGGCCAAAAAGAAATGAAACAGAAGGTCAGGAACAATATTGTGGGGAGACTGTGAATCTGGGCAAAATACTTGATATACTCACATGAAAATTTCTCAAAGAAGACTTTCATTTTAAATAACCAATAAATGCAAATAACAGTTTAAATATAAAGAAGTTTGATATAACAAATAACTATATTGACACATTTATTAATATGTACAGTAGTATAGATATTTACTGCGAATTGTTCTCAGAGAAGAAATGAAAAAATCCCAAATAGATGAGAAGAGATTCCATATAGAAAGGAGCTCACAGAGCCAGCTGACTGACCAAACCTTAGCATGGTAATGAAGAAACAATGTGTATTGTGTGCTGGGGACAAGCATTAGGCATGGCGTGCACATGGCATTCACAAAATCTAATAAGCATCCCAGGAGAAAATTTGTCAGAAGAAATATGTCCGTTGGGCATCAGTCCCAAGACATTATGTTTATGCTATTGAACTCTTGTAGCATTTTTGCATGCTTTTGCTGTAATTAACAAATAAATCTTGTATTTAATTTTCCTAAAGTTAAAAATTAACAGATAGGACAAGTTGGGCAGCATTTTTCAGCCTGTAGTAGTGAAATGAGTGGATAACGGGAGACTGAGGAAGGAAGGAGGATAAGAAAGAAGCCAAGTAAGAGGTGAGAATGTCCCAGAATAGAGGAGTGATGAGCTGAGACGGATTCTTCACATTCCCAGAACTCTGAGCAGCTCAGTCTCGTGGCCACAAGAATATAGGCACATTCCAACTGAAGAACACACATGAGAGGGTAAAATGAGAAATGTATATATGAAACAAAATGGGAAATTCAAATAAATATGTGTCAAATGATATTTAAGGGTAAGGAAAGAAGACCTTACATCATCCTATGTAATTGTCCATCTCCATTAAATCAGTAATAGTGCCCTAGAAGGCACAGGAATGATGTGTGCATGTAGCCATCACAGAAGACATGGCATCTTTAATTACTTGACAGAGGCACCATGGACGTCTCTTGCTTCTTGGCTAGATCCTGGCACTACCTCTTTTGTGTGGAAGCTTCTAGGCAAGAGCCTGTGGTACAAACAAGAACTTACACCACACAGACATTTTAATGGAGGAAGAGTTCAGAAATGCCAGGTTGTGGACATGCTTGTGAGGATTCACTACGATATAGTTTCCAGGAGTAGAATTTTCAGGGGAGGCTATGTCACCTAGACGGATGACACTTTCAAACCTCCCCCAGGACTAGACAGACTCTCAATGTTGCCCATGGATTGTAAGGCTAGGTAGAGGTATATATATTCCTTGAGTTTCCCTGCACAAAATCTTATTTCCCCAAAGTCCTACTGTACTTATCGTGAACCCATGCAAGGAAGGAGATATAAAAATTTGAATACATGAGCTCAAAAATTTAGTCTTCAGGTTGTTTACCTTTCCTTTTTGAATTTTTAGGTTTTTATTTTTTCTTTTAAAAAGTTACTGAGAATTTCATACATGTATACAAAGAAATGTGGTCTCACCTGCTCCTATCCTCCCTACAACTCTCCACAAATTTACCCCAAGTCACCACCCCAACTTCATCTTCTTTCTCTTTTGATTGTTTAAATGCCTACTAAGTTTAATTAGTGCTACCAATATGTATATTGATCTGAGGCCATCCACTAGAATATGGGCAACCTATCAGTGGCCATATTCTCACAGAAGAATTATTCTCTCTCCCCAAGCAGCTATGAACTCCCAATAGCTACTCATTTAGGTGTGGGGAATTGTGAACTCCTTCTCCATGCAGGTTGGAATTTTGGCAGGCTTCTTCTTGTTAAGTATTGTGTATTTACAACAGACACTGCGGTATTTAGGTGCAACAGTCATAACATATACAGAGTCATCTGTGAAGGAGGCCCTGGTGGAATCCTAAATAACAAAAGCTATTGTCATTGCCCTTGGTTGCCATAATGACATAGAAAGATCCTACTCCTGAAGACACCAAACACTTTGGGTCCAGTGCATTTAGAAATCAATCTTAAATCAAGTAGGAAACTTCCTCCCTATCAGATAGTTTTCATAGTGACAGAGGTGTTATACAGGCTGAGAGGCAAAAACACTGATGGTATTCTCCAGTGTTGGACTTGTCAACATATACAAAGGACGACAGTCAGTTATGATTAGGACGAGAAACAGTGGTCATGGACTATACAGTTGTCAGTGAAACTGTATCCTCTTGCCTGCTGGATGTCTGGGAGGATATCTTCAGGACGTCTGGATGCCTTCAGGATATCTGGGAGCCTCTTAGATGTCCAGGTGCCTGTGAGTTGGCCTTATATCTGCATGGTGACTAGAGTCTGTTGTATTCTCTGGAGCCTGGGGGAAATCATGGTACCTATAAGGATATCCATACTCCTGAAGAATGCTATGGTGCCCATGGGGAGATCCTGTGCCTGCAGGATATCTGGGTACCTTGGGGTACCCCAGATGCCTGTGGGAAGTTTTGGTGACTGCTGGATGCCTGAGTCCCTGTGTTGGACCCCGAGACAGGTAACAATATGTGTTGTGGTATTTAGGTGCAATAGTCATATTATATACAGATTTATTTGTGAAGGAGGCTCTGGTGGAACCCTAAATAACAAAGGCTATTGTCATTGCCCTTGGTTACCATTAAACATAGAAAGATCCTACTCCTGAAGACACCAAACACTTTGGGTCCATTGCATTTAGAAATCAATCTCAAACCAAGTAGGAAACTTCCTCCCTATCAGATAGTTTTCATAGTGACAGAGATGTTATACAGGCTTCTGAGAGGCAAAGACATTGATGGTCTTTTCCAGTGTTAGACTTGTCAATAGATACAAAGGACGGTGGTCAGTTGTGATTAGAATGAGAAACAGTGGACATGGACTATGCATTGGTCAGTGAAGCTATGTATGTGTTCCTGCAGGATATCTAGGTTCCTCTGAGATGTCTGAGTGCCTGTGGATTGGCCTGCATGGTGCCTAAGTATCTGCTGGATTCTCTGGAGCCTGATGGGAATCATAGTGCCTATAAGAAGTCCAGGCTCCTAAGGAATATTCTGGTGCCCAAGGGAGATCCTGATGCCTGAAGGATGTCTGGGTGCTTGCAGGTACCCCACATGCCTGTGAGAGTCCCAGGTACCTATAGGAGGTGTAGTGACTGCTGGATGACCAAGTTCCTGTGTGATGTCCTGGTGCCTGAGGGATGGCTGCATGCCTGTGTGAAATCTGGGTTCTTTTGTTATGTCTGTATGCCTGCAGAATATACAGATACCTGGAGGATAACTAGGTATCCCTAAGGTGCCTGAGTGTCTGTGGGTTGGCCCAGTGCATGCATGGTACCCAGACATCTGAGGGATTCCCTGGAGCCTCAGGGAAGTTCTGGTGCCTATGGGATGTCTAGATGTCTGTATGATGTCCTGGTACCCATGGGGATTCCTGGACCCCATGGGAGGTCCTTGTACCTGCAGGATGTGGATGCTTGTGGGAACTAAAGCTACCAGTGGGAGGCCTTGGTGACTACAGGAGGCCAGGGTGCCTGCTGCATGACTGGGTGCCTGTGTGATATCCTGGTACCTAAGGGATGTCCAGGTGCCTGCTGGATTTCTGGGCACCTGTGGGAAACCCTTGTGCCCAAGGGTGGTCTTAATGCCTATGGGCTGTCCAGGTGCTGGTGGGATGACCAGATTCTCACAGTTGCCTGTGGGGAGACAGGGTGCCTGCATGATATCCAGATGTCTGTGTGGTTGCTGGGTGTCTGGGGGATCCCCTGGTACCTAGGGTAGATCCTGGTACCTGCAGAGGGTCCTAGTGTCTGTGGATGTCCGTGTGCCTATAAGATATCCGGGTCCCTGAGGAAGGTCTGGATGCCTGTTTGAAGCGCTGGAGCATGTGGGAAGTTCTGGTGACTGCTGGATGACAGGTGCCCATGTGAGGTTCTGGTCCTTGGACTAGTTGCCTGTAGAGGGTCCTGCTTCCTGTGGGATGGTGGGAGTAGGGGGTCTGTGGGATACCCTGGTACTTGCAAGATACCAGGGAGCCTGCTTGGTGTCCAGGTTTGGGTGGTGAGGTCCAACTTCAGGTCAAACTCTGTTAGGCTTCATCCCCAGCTAATATGAGCCAGGTCACAGTATACAGAGCAGCATTCTGCTGCCAAAGACCATGGTGAAGCCTTCCATCTGTGTTCCTGCCACAGAAGCTTGGCTTAATTTTCTTTGTTGCTGTTGGTTTTTTTATCTTTCTTTTTTGAGGGTACAAGGGTGGGAGGGAGGAAAAGGGAGGAATGGGAAAAGGATGTTATCATTGTACATTGTATGAAAATATATAACTTTTATTAATAATTTTATTATTATTACTTTATTAATTATTAAATTTTTATTAACTCATATATATGTATACATACACATACATATATACATATACATATATAAATATATGCATATATATATATATGAAAATGTAAAATAAAGAAGCAAGAGAAAAGAGAATTAAAAGCCCAATCTAAATAGAGAAATGAAAAAGAATGCTAACTTGGAAGATAAGTGTGATTGCACAATGCATGAAGAAGATGAATCCTATTTGGATCAGGTATCACATGAAGAATTATCTACTTTCACAAAGAAACCAAACATACACATTGTTAAACAAGATAGAATAAAGCAGGAAGCATTTGTGGAACCGCAGTTTAAAGATAGAGAGTCTAGCATACACTTTTTTTTTCTGATATGGAGGTGGCTCTGAAACAAGAAGAGAAGGAAATTTCTTGGGCACACATCCAAAGGATGTGGAATTTACTATGCAGAAATGTCAACAGGAGAAAGAGGGAAGGAATTGGCTTTCTGTTCAAGACACTGATCTTGCTACATTCTGCCTAACACAGCAGAGAATTTCTGGGATGTTGGCTTTCCTTCTCTTCAGACATGTCTATATGGGGTTACATTAAGGAGGATCTCAATTTTTGCTCTCATCCCAAAGCTTGCACCCTTATGACATGTTTTCTCCAAAAGTCAAGGAACAGAAGACACAGATGTTTGAGCAAATGCAAGACAGAAAATTCTTTCTTTTTTACCCCTAACCCTAGAAGGTTTTTTTTGTTATTTTGTTTTCTTTGAAAATGCAAAATGACATTGAGATTAGGGTTATGTTCCCATCCCAGGTGTAGTAGATGATTTGAATTGTATTTGGAAAGCTCAATGCTGGTGGCTATAATTTGGTTAGGTGCAGCTGTTTTGCCACCTGTAGCTTTTTCTTGTAGTTGCATGCTAGTTAGGATTATGGGAACTTTTGCTTAGACTATAACAGGTTTGAAGCCCCAAGAGCTGGAGTGGTGGTTGGATGGTGGCTTCTTCTTTGGCTTGTTTATCTTTAGTGTGTTGATTCTTGCATAGAAGAATAGCAGCTGGAGAGACTGGGTTTGCAGATAGTAAAATGAGACACTAGTCTGACTCACTGTCAGCTAGTCCTCTCCAAACTTAGGATAGCCTAAAAAGAGCTGTGAAAATTTCTACTTTTCTCTCTTTCTCTATGAAGGCTGCCTGCAAAAGTGGTGAAATTTTCTTTCCATCCTTCTTTTCTCTTTCCTTAAATAAAGGATAAAAGATTTTAGTTTACTACTATGCCACAAGAAGTAGTTCTTACGTGATAAAGAGTTTTTTAACTCACAGTTTGGGAGTGGGTATAGTTTATCATGGTGGTGGGAGTGGCTCATGGCTGTGGTGACTGGAACATGAGATTGTTGGCTCATGTGTGGGTAGATCAGGAAGCAGAGGCCAGATAGGAAGCAGGGTCAGGAAATAGACCTCAAGGACCACCTCCAGTGACTCATTTCCTTCAATGAGGCTCCATCTTCTGAAGGCTCAGTAGCCTTCCAAAGCAGCAGCATACAGCTACATGTGGTGCCCAATGTGGAACACCATCTGTAGTTATGCTGTTGTTATGGCTCACCAAGGATGACAAGGAGGCATTACCATAGCTATAAATCCTGCCAGACCTCAGCAGAGGGAACCACTATTATGACAAGCACCATCCTGGACAGTGGGTCCCTGAGAGTCTCATTTCAGAGGTTTTTATTATTACCTAAGCTCCTCAGGTATTCTACTGATACCATGTGCAGATCATGAGCAATCAAACACACCCCACAGAAAGCCAACACTTTCGGATAATACAAAATATCAAGCCATAGGCAAACCCTTCACCCAAGATTGCTCAAAACAACCACTTTCAATATAATTAAAAATAAACTTCTACAACAAAATTCAAGTTTTTCTTACTAAATAAATCATGGAAAATTATAACTTAAGAATAAAAGACCATTAGAAGAAAATATACAGATTTAAAATTTTTTCCTTGTTTAAAAAATTCCTATTAAATTATAAAGAAATTATTACTCTAGTTTTGATGAACTGTTTGCTTTCTCAATCTTAAAGTTGTAAAAAACATATATAAAAAAAATAAAAATAATGCAAATTAAATTAAGAGATTTAAATGTTATAATGAATACATCAATAAAACCTATGTAAAATTAAATTAAAAATGTCTAACATTTTTAGAAAAACAACTTTTCCTTTAATATAAAGAATATGCAGTTGATTTTAACCTTAATTTGCATAACTCTATTCATGAACAACTTTTCAAAGAAAAGATTAGCTATATACCTAAAAGATTGACATATTTTATTACTTGAACACATACAAACACACATGAAGCATCATTAAGTATTTAATAGTGATAACATAGCTGGTTACATTACAAACCCTCTGAGTGATGTCATATACTATAGCTTACTCTTTCCAGGGCAATTTTGTCCTCAAACTATTAAAATTAATGACGCAATCATTACATTCCAGATGTCTCACTGAAAACATTTACGTGTGCTGGCTCAGTCCTCACAACAATGCTTTGATATGAGTGCTATATTGCTGAAAATTTATAGGCTTCAGAAAGGCTACATTCATGTTCAAAGTTAAACATGAAAGTGAGGTGCACTGAATTTCAACCCTTGTATTCTGTCATCTAACCTGAGTATATCCTGCTTTGCTCTGTAAGGCCACCATACGTCAAATAAGTAAGAAAACATCCCTGTGTAGCAACAGATGAAGCAGATGTCTAGATGAACACATGAACTCAATAAAATGAGTGCCTGTATTTTAAAAAAAGGAAGAATGTCCACCAAATGGGTGTGGAGGCTATCTCTGGGATTTTACAGGAACTTTGATTATTTCTAGTACACTGACTTCTATTGATTTTAGAAAGAAATTTGCACTTACTCTATCTACTACATAAAATCACAATATTGAATGAGTTAATGTTGTTCTGTGTTATGTTTCATATAGGTATCCATTTGAGTAACCTTAAAATTGGATTAAATACTTATCCTTTCAAATATTTAGTATTGATTCATGGTGAAAACTTCCATAGTCCTGTCTTTTTGGGGTTTTAAAAAGAATTGTATGCTATTTTCATGTACTGTCTCTCTACTGTACAACAGTGCATAGAAAGGTTGCTTCTTCCTAACTGTAACTGTGCCCATCAATGATCAAACCTCTCTGTTCTTGTCCCTCATCATAAATTTTCCTTAACATCTAGCAAGCACTGTTCTATTTTCAAATTTTATGATACAACCCAAAAATAACTTCATTTAGTGTCATAAAGTAGCTATAAGACTACTTTTGAGTTAAAAATGAATATGAAACAATTATCCATCTTTCATAAGTTGCAACATGACCTTCTATGATACAGACTATAAAATTAACAAGAAAATAAGTTACATTTTTGATTCCTGCTATTCTTCCAATTTCAACTTATTTTTCCATTCAAAGTCTTTTATAAATTCTATTTTTAATTGAATTACATGACATTAGGTTTCCACGTAGCTTTTTTGTACACCTTTTATCTTCCTTGTCCCCATCCACCTCTCACGTAAGTCTTCCTCCCTCCAATATTCTTTCTTCCTACTTTCGTATCACTATGTTCTGCCAGCCTCCATGCCTTATGGAATGTCTCCCAATATCCCTTCTCTAGTTTCCTAGATCTACAAATACTCTGGTTCAAACACATGAACTAAGGATTCAGCTAGGATCCACATATAAGAGATACATATATTGTTCATCTTTCTGTATCTGGGTTACCTCACTTGCTATAATTCCTTTTTACAGTTCCATCAACTGCAATTTTAATTATTTAATTTTTCTTTATACCTGAACAAACTTCTGTTGTGGATAGGTACCAATTTTTCATTATCTGTTTATCCATTAATGGACATCTACACTGATTCCATTTCCTAGTCACTGTGAATAAAGTAGCAATGAACACAAAATTTCAAGTGTCTTTATGGTAGGATGTGGAGCCCACCAGGTACATTACTAACACACACACACACACACACACACACACACACATACACACATACACACACAATGTCATCCATGGATGGCATCTGTCAAATTATCCTGAAGTCTGGTGTTAATTGAACATTCAACCAAAGTGTAACTGATTTTTTTTCCCAAAAATTTATTCAAAACTCAAATTTCCCGTTCATGTCTAAACCACACACTTGAAAACATACTCTGATTCTCATGTATTATAATTACTCCTCAGTGCCTTTAAATGTCTCTTCCAATTTACCAATGTATTATTAGTTTAGAGCATCTAAATGGCATTACCACCTGTAACAGCCCTGATCTTTTGCCCATATGTGACAAAGCACCAGATTCTCTAATACCCATGAAGAGAAGGTTCATGGAACATTTTCAAAGGATCCCATACTTCTTCCCATCTCACACTTCTCTACCAAAAGACACATTTTTCACTCTAGGATTTTCCAGGAACATTTCAGTCACACCAGAAATTGGATTTTGTGGAAGAATTAAGTTTAGAAGTTAAATATTATAACTACCTAGAGGTTGGGCTGTGTTGACAACTGTTTCCCCAGGACTCTCCTCAAAGCCCCAGTGACCTCCTTATTCCTCAGGCTGTAGATGAGAGGATTCAGAGCTGGAGTGACAATTGTGTAGAAAACTGAGCTGATATTGTCTTGTTTGGGGCTGTGGAAGGGACTGGGCAGGACATACATGAATGAAGCGCCACCATACCACATTCCAACCACTGTCAGATGGGAAGAACAGGTGACAAGGGCTTTCTTCCTGCCCTCATTTGATGGCATATTGAGCACAGTGAACAAAATCAGTGAGTAGGAGGCTAGGATGGCAGCAAGAGGGAGAATTAGCACAGTCACACCCATCAAATAAACCATGAGTTCATATCTGGAGGTGTCTGCACAGGCCAGCTTCAGCAGGGGAGGGATCTCACAGAACAGGTGGTTGATTTGACGAGATTTGCAGAAGGAATACTGCATGGTGTAGACGCTGTATCCTAGAGCACTAAGGGATGCCAGGATCCATGATGTGGCCACCATGAGCCAGCAGACCTTGTGACTCATTAAGATTGTGTAGTTCAGAGGTTGACAAATGGCCACATACCTGTCATAGGCCATGAAGGCCAGAAGAAGGTCCTCTGCACTACCCAGTGCCAATTCTAGGAACATCTGAAGAGCACAGCCCCCAAAGGAGATGGTATTGTCTTTGAGGAGAAAATCCACAACAGCCTTGGGAGTAATAACTGATGTTAAGAGGAGGTCCATTAGAGAGAGCTGTCCAAGTAGGAGGTACATTGGCACATGGAGCCGGGTATCCATGGTGATGACCAAGAGCAGCAGTCCATTGCTTGTCAGTGCCAAAAAGTATAGGGCTGTGATTGCAGCACAGAGTAGTTCAGGAGAGCCACTGCCATCCAGAATCCCCACCAAGATGAAGCCACTTCCCAAGGTAGAGTTCCAGAACTCCATTCTGTGTGGTCTTCTTAGCTGCTGAGAAACAGATAGCTCAGAGATCTTGTGCTAATATGGGTCCTAATCTTCTGACATTAGAAGCTCCATAAGATGACCAATATGACTCCAAGAGATACTTTCTTTTACACTAGTGAATAACATGGCTTCTTGATTCAAAGTTCTCATTTTTTTAAGTTTTCATTTTTATTTATAATTTTGAGAATTTTATATGAGTATTATATTTACTTCTACTCCTTTTCACCTTCTAACTCCTTGCTTGTGTTTTATTAACTCTCAAATTCATAAAATATTCTTCTTTAACTGTTATTGTTATATATGCATGTGTGCATGCAGATATCATACATACACATACACACACGCACACATTTTCAGTCTACTTAGTGTTGCTCATACTTTCATGTTTTAGGGCTCATTTTCTACCTTCCCTCATTCCACATTTGTGACTAATCACATTGAAAAACTACAGTGTTTTCCACATTAGTTCTCTCTCTTGCTCAGTCTCCACATTCTCCATGGTCCTCAGAAATGAGTACTAAATCTCTGAAATTATGCAGGCTTGTGTTTAAAAAAGCACTTTAATAGAGTTAAAACTTGGGAATTAATTTGAACGTATTTGTTTTTATCAAATTATTAAATAGCTGTAAGACACAGAAATATAACATATCAGATCCTTCAGGGATTGCTAGTTTGTTTTTCTTGTAAGAAATGAATAAAACCAACTAACAAATGGCTATTTTGTATTGTGCTTTTACCCAATAATCATACCCCAATACAGCCTTTGACCCTGATGTTCCAGTTTCGCTCCTGCAAGTCCAGAGTTCAGGATAGAGATAGGAATGAGGAAGATGATCTCTCTGTTTGAAAAGATGCTATTGGTGTATGGTACCCAAGCCTGTGGTGATGTCAACAGAGTCAGTAGTCTTAGATTCACAGGCGCCTGTGATCTGTGTGAAACAGCACCACTACAACCAACTCAGAGCACAAAGTTAAAGATGTGAAAGTGAAGCATCCTTATAATGATCATTCAGTCACGTCTTGTTATATGTATATTATCATTAAACCAGTCTCAATTGGCTTCGCTGGGGGCATTAATACCTTAACATTTAAAAGGTATGGAAGGGCAATAGAGCCCAAAGATCTAAGGAATCTGACAAAATAGTTAAAGCTCTTAGTTTTGGCTTTGGATTTTGTCTTTTTATTAGGCATGCCTAGAGGATACACATTTCAATAAAAGAGAAGCAAAATCCTTACCTCAGTTGGTGAGAAGCCTAGCTGCTTGACCACCCCAGCTACACTTAGGCAACTTGAAGAGAAAGAATGTGGTTCTTTTCAGTAGTACTTAATTTGTTTGATTTGCTGTTAGTGAGGTATGTCCAAAACCATTCAGTATTGGGTGACAGGACTGTTTTAGTCTTCCCTCTCATATGCATATGTGTTTTGGATGTAGCAGTGGGTACTGCCAGGCAAGCTAAGAGTCTTTGGATGATGTTATATGTAACAAGACAATGCCTTCCCTATTTTCAAACCTGGGAATTCATTGAAACTGCTTCCACATGGTAGCTTAAATTTAGGGAGCTTCTCTAACTCCATGTCATTTATTAGACTGTCTTTCGGTTCAGATGTTCCAGTTATTCATGATGTCATGTGGGAACACAGAACAAAGCTGCATGGAGAATGTGGATATTAGAAGATATGTCCAAAGGATGTGGTTGAGCCTCACCTAAATATATCTGGGGCCAGCATAAGCTATCAGCTTCTCAATGAGACTCTGCTTTGTCTTCTGAGTCCATAACCTTTTCTTTTCTTTCCCCTATAAATATTCCTAGAGGGGTTATTTCCCAGAAGAAATATCCTCCCCTAGAAAATGCTGGTCTAAGAAAAGAAAGTTAATGAATCCTCTTGGGGATGCTTCTTGATTTTCTTTTCAGAAGTTCTTCTGTCACTAAATGAGCTCTGAGGCCTTAGGTTTCTCTCAACTTTGAGTACATGATCCAACTTCCTTAATTTCCCAAATGCTGAGATTATAGGAACATAATGACTATCTTTTGTAAGTTTCTTTGTAGCTCTGAAGGAAACTCTGATAGCCAATGCTTCCATTTGTAATTGAGTAAACCTGTGTAGATTCTCTGTGGTCACTTCTCTAACTGAGAGAGAAGGCAAGTTTCTCAGCTTTTGTGGAATATTACTTCCCTTATTATGATCCTGTTTGGATGATTTCCAACTTTCTATGTCTATTCTGTGTGCAGTATGTAGATATAAGAGTCTCACTTCATTGACTTCTGGCAAGTCAGGACAGCTTCTAAAATCTGTTCATGTCTTGCTGGCATTGGTAGTGACTAAAAAAAGAGAGCTATATTTTCCAAGCATTAGAAGGAAATTAAAAAGAAATCCACATAGTAGTAGAGTTGTAAAGGTCAATATTCTTTAAAATCTTTTAAATGTTCCCAGAGATTAAAGATAGGTTGTTTATTATATAAATATATTTAGATAAATGGTCTATCGATGACAGAAATAGATGAGAAAGATGTGGTTTTAAATGCTGAGGAAGTAAAACTGCACACCTAGACTTTCAGACTGAACTGTAATTAGTGCATGAAAAGGAAGTAAATAAGTCTCTCCAAAGACTCCCAATAAAATAATTTTAGTAAGAACCCTAAGTGATGCCTAGGGAGTATATGCTATGCAAGGAACCTTGGTAAGCTCAAAAATGTATTCAGTAATTGTCAATCTAACTCTTGAAATCCAAAAATATTTATATTTTTAACTTTAAAAAATGTTTTGTGTGTGTGTGTGTATGAGTTTGTGTTTGTTAGGGGTTATGTTCATGTGAATGCAGCCTCCTTCAAAGGCCAGAAGTCTCTGAAGCTGAACTTACAAGCAGATCGTGAGCTGTCCTATAAGGGGACTGGGAACAGAACTTGGGTCCATTAGAAAACAAGTAAATGCTCTTAATCACTGAACAATCTCTTCAGTCCCACATTTATATTTTTAAAAGTGTAAAACCACAGAACTGATTTCACAGAATGAGAGTTCATTATTTACTCAAATTTACTGAGGTACAGAAGAAGAGCATAAAAACATCACAATCAGTCATTAAAATTACAATTTTCTTTTTATTTTTAAATAAGGCACAAGTTAAATACAGTAAAATCGATCTGTTTTAGTTTACAGCTTTGCAAGTTTTGACAAATACAGTCATGTAACAAACACCAATGTTAAAAGAACCCACAAGTTATATAACACCCCAAATGCCACAAATGTTTTAATGCCCTTTATTTTAAAATTTATTATTGAAATTTTCATACATATATACATGAAATATGATCAAATCCACTCCCTACTTCTGGAGGAAGCCACCACCATTTCAGAAAGCCCCCCTCCCCAATGCATCTGCCTCCCAACTCATTGTCATCTTCATTTAAAATAACCTATTGAGTTCAATTACTGCTGCCCACAAGTGCATGTGTAATTAACTACCAAATGGAGAATGAAAATATTACTAGTTGACAAATCCCCAAGAAAATTGATTCTCCCACCTCCCAGGAGTTATCAATTGCTAATAGTTCATCATTAGAAGTGGAGACCAATGAGTTTTTCCATCATCCTATGCTGAAATTTTTTCTGGCTTGGCTTCTACAGCTGCTGAGTTCATGGGTACAATAGCCATATCTTATCTGGATGATAACATTCCACAGCCCTAACCCCCACCCCAGCCTCTTACATGTCCATTATTTCTGTGTTATCTTCTGCTCCCTATTCTGAGATGTTCCCTGAGCTTGGGAAGAGGAGATGTGATATAGATGTATCATTTGGGACTGAGAACTCTACAATCTTTTCTCTGCACATTGGCCCATTATGAGTATCTATGTAAATTGCCATCTGCCACAAGAAGTTTCTCTCTTAAGTATCTGAGGTTACATTTATCTATGGGTTTAAAGTAAGTCTTAAGGAGTTTGTTTAATATTATATTCATTTAGTTAAATATTATCTGTAGGATTCCCCTTGTAGCTAATAATATACTTAGGATTGTATTTATAGCCTTATCAATAGTGCCAGGCATAATTTCTATCTTGTGGAATAGTCATTAAATCCACCAAAAATTGTTGGATACTGCCAAAAAATTTGTGCCACTATTGAACCAGTAGGCATGCCATACTGGGCAAGTTGCTATAATTCATGGGTTTAACATTTGGACAAGACTAATGATAACTCCTTTACCTCAGTAGAATTCACAATAACTTTCAGAACTATGAAGGCCAGCCATCAGATATGAAGCTTCCAGATGAGTATCAGCTTGATTTCTCCATGTTCTGTCATTCAAATGCTTGGTGTTTTTAGTAATAGGGTTTTACTATCAAGTTCTGGAGGGTCACCTATTGCATTAGCAATAGCCAGTAATGTTTGTGAATCCCACCAACACCTCCAAAATAGATAGTCCATTCCTGGAATTGGTGTTTTTATTTGATAGTCTACATTATCTGAATTGCTCCCATTATATGGTGACTTTAAACTTTTTCATGTGTGTGTGTGTGTGTGTGTATGATTTAGAAAACTATAATCTTTCCATTAGTCTTTCAAAAAATCTATAGGTTTAGTTATCCCTTTGCCTACTCTATCCTCTACCCTGCACTCCCGTGTCTGTCTATGCTTAACCTTCTTTACTCTATTATCCCTATTCATCCTCAATATTACCTGTTTTCTAATTCTCCTCTCTTAAAAGCCCCCTGCCATGCTCCATTGTTGGTTTCCTCACTTCTGTGGATACTCTACTTAAACACACAAATCCAAGTATTCATAGCTAGCATCCACCTATGAGAAAAAGTATGTAGCATTTGTTGTTCTGGGTCTGGATTAGCTGGCTCAAAGCAACAACGGACATGGATCAACAAGTATTTCTGTAATGGAAGGTAGCATCTTTGGTTGTATGCCCAACAGTGATTTAGTTGGATCATGAAACAGATGAAATAAAAGATGAAATATCAAAGTAGTTTTAATTTGCATTTCCCTGATGGCTAAGAATGTTGAACATTTTAGGAAATATTTCTTAGCCATTTGTATTTCGTTGAGAGCTATCTATTCACTTCCATGTCTCAATTATAATCAAATTATTTGCTTTCTTGGTTTTTTTTTTTCATTTGGTGCATGCACTGCATACTAACCCTCTGTCGGTGGTACAACTATGGAAAGATATTTTCTGATTTTTGCAAGTTTCCCCTTCACTCTAATGATGGTGTGTCCTTTGCCATACAGCTTTTTAGTTTCATGAGGTTCCATTATTGTTTGTGTTAATGCCTGCTTTATTGGGATCCTGTTCATAAAGTCCTTTCCTGTGTCTATATATTGATGGATATTCCTAAATTTCTTAAGATGCAGAGAATTGGAGGAAGTCCTTCATCAATTTGGAGATGACTTTTGTGTAGGGTGAGAAATACATCTAATTTCATTCTTCTGCATGATGCTATCCAGTTTGACAAGGGCCATTTGTTGAAAATACATTCCTCTAATGCATGTTGTTGGCCTCTTTGTCATAATCAGGTGGTTGCGGGTGTATGGGTTTATATGTGGGTCCTTAGATCTATTCCACTAATAAATGTGTCTTTTTCATGCCAGTATAATGCTTTTTTATTATTGTTACTATGGCTTCATCATGTAACCTGAAATCAGAAATAATGACACCATCTACAGTATGTTTATTCTTCAGGACTGTTTGGGTTATGACAGGACTTCTGTTTCCATATAAATTTTATGATTATTTTCTCAATCTCTGTGAATAATAGCATTGGAATTGCTGTGAGGATTATGCTGACTCTAAGTATTATTTTTTTCAGGATTATATCTTTTCCTTTCAGGTGGCATCTGTCCTTGAGGGTGAGGTGTGCTTCTTAGAGACAGCAGAATGATCAATCCCATTTTCTAATCTAATCTCTTACTATGTGTCTTTTTGTTGTGGAATTGAGACCATTAATAGGAAGTTATTATTGAACAGTGTTTATCAATTTCTTTTATTTTAGTGCTGTGATGTTTTTCAGACTTTTTTGGCTAACTGTTTTGGTATTGGTTATTCCTTGTGTCTTCTCGTGTGTGACTGACCTCTTCAGACTGAAGTATTCCCTCTAATCTCTGTACTACTGACTTTGTGAACATAAATTTTTTAATTTGGTGTTTTTATGAAATGTTTTTCTTTCTCCTTCCATTATAATTGATAGTTTTTTCTAGTTATAGTCCTCAATTTACCTTATGTGGCTTTTCAGAGCTTTTATTACATCATTCTAGGCCCTTATGGATTTCAGGATCTCCATTGAAAAGTCAAATTTTATTCCAATGGGCCTGCCTTAATGTGTGACTTGGCTTTGTTCCCCTGAAGTTATTAAGATCCTTTCTTTGTTCATTGTATTTAGTGTCTTGACTATGTGTTACTAGAGTTCCTTTAGTCTGCTGAAATACAGGCACAACTATAACAGTTATAACAATTATAAGTTCTATCTGGTTATATTCTCAGTTCTGGAATCTATGTCCTCTTTATTCTTTATGAAGCTATTAATCTTATTTTCCACATCACAAAACCCAATGTAAATATGATCAAGAGAATGTTCAAGTCACAAATTAATTTGTAATTTGGACTTTTTACCATGCTCAGTCTGTAGCACAAAGTATACTGTCATATTGTCCAACTACATCTTGTTTCTTTTCTTTTGGTCTCACCTGATAACCTCATCCCATACTTCATTTATGACAGAGCATTCGGCCAGTCTCCCATCTCTTTTCCTCTTCAAATCTCCCATCCACTTGCTCTGCATTTAAACAGCTTATGCTGGTTTTCCTCAATATAATTCCCTATCAGCTGCTATCCTTGTAAGCAGTTGTCCAATTTCACTTGCCTTCTCAAAATTTGTCCCTAAACAATAATTTCTTTTCTAAAACTGTTTTCCTCCATTGTCCTATAATATATCCATGAAGATACAAATGAATTCTGATCTCATCATAGAAATTGTTCCCCACAACTCCATCCCTTTCAGTTACTGCACATTTCTTCAGCCTGTCTACATAAAGGAAAAAACAGAAAAGGAATTTCCATATCCATTTTCTCTTCTGATGCTCACATTCTCACAGGAACTCGATCCCAACCAAGTTCTTTTCCCATTGCACATGCCTGTTACTGACAAGTCATTGTTCCATTGTACACAGAAGACCCCCTCCTTAACTTCCTCTCCCAAACTTTCAGCAACATAGACACAGTCGACCTTTCTCTTCTCCCTTGGAAGCTTTTCTCTCAGATTCCAGACACAGAGAGACACTGCTTTGCCTGTTCTTTTTCTCCACTCTCTTACCCTCTCATCCCCTGTCTCTTTGTAGTTATAGAAGTTTCTCAAGCTTTTTATCCACCTGGGAGAAATCAATGCATTGGCTTGTAGTTATTAGGTTGCTGTGGCATCTCAGCAAACTGGAGAAAGAAGCATTTTTCATTGTTACAAACCCTTCCATACCTCAGCAGAGGGAACAACCATCCTAGCCAGTGCTACACTGGATAGCAGAATCCCAAGCATCTCAGCTCAGGTGTTTTTCTTGATTCAGAACTCCTCAGGTGTTCTACTGATAGCACATACAGATCATTAGCAACCAAACATCCCCCACATAAACCCAACACCTGCAGACAATACAAAATGCAAAGACCTAGGCAGCCCCTCACCCAAAAGAGCACAAAACAATTATTTTATACATAACTAAAAATGGACTTTCACATTGACTCGTAAGTGGTTAGAGTACTGAGAATAAGTCACTCTGAGTTCTAAAATGGAACATGTTTTTAAGCCCACTCCCAATACCACCAAGGCTAAGAGAACATGGAAGGAGAGAAGGCAGAAAGAACATAAGAGCTGTAGAATGGAGAGTAGGGCTGTGAAATGCCATTAGAGGTGCATGCACTGAGGGGAGGATAGTAGAACACAGGTAAAAATGGGAGTAGAGAGATGTACTGTAGGATAGAAATGTTCAAGCTGACAGTAGAACAATGAGGGTGGGGAAATGATGCAGCTAGGTAAAGGCTAAATGGAGTAAAGTATGTCCGAAGGAGGGGCACTGGAATCTATGGTTTTGCAACTCAAATAAGAAATACAATAAAAAAAATATATATATATATATATATATATATATATATATATATATATATATATATATATATATATATATATTTAGTGCCAAAGGTTTAAGAAGGTCTGTGGGAAGGACTGGTAAGAGAGATAAGAGAGGCTTAACTAAAAACTAGGATGCAAGAAGAAGTTTTTATAAAACCCCTCTAGTGTCTGAGCTAATTAAAATATATTTCTTTAAAAAGGAGTTTGAACAGAGGGACTCCACATGGGTGTACAGTGCTGCTCACAGAAGACATGGGTATTAAATGAAAATCTAAGTTCCAGACATGAGTAAACTCTCTGTGTACTGTTGGTCAGGAAGGCCCCCAAGCCATGCAATACAACATAGACTATCGGTGCAGTTCTTGGTTGCAAACCATAACTAGATAACTTCCTGCTGATGAAGACACTGTACGCTTTGGTGTCATAGTTCTACTTACAGCTTCTATGACATCGATGTAAAGAGTGAAAACAAGAAACTTCAATTTGTTTTATAAATGAAGGAGTCATAAGACTATTTCTTCCAGATTAAAAAAAAACTAATAAAAAGTTAATAACTTTCATAAGCCAGTAATATCCCATTATAGCATTTAAAACATACTTAAAATATCTGGGAAGTCAATTTCATTGTTCCTTTCTCCTAATTTCCAAATTTCTGTTTCCTTTCAAACAAATTTTAAATTTTTTAATCGGGTTATAAAATAATACATTTCTAAGTGGCTTTTTCATATAGCCTTTATTTTTATCAGCTCTCCCCTATTCCTGTGTCTTCCCTGCTCCCTAAACACCTCCATTTTAAAACCATTGCACCCCCAATATTCCCACCTCCACTTTCATATCCACTATATTCTACTACCATCTCTCTTTTAAGCTACACCCACCCTGCTAATCTCCCGTATAAATCTCCCTCATTTCTACAAATGCATCAGATTAAACAAACAAAACTAAATAGTTAAAGTTGGGATTTACGTGTAAGAGAAGACATGTGGCTCTTGTCTTTCTGTGCTTGAGCTACCTCACTCAAAATTACTTTTCCAATTTGCATCAATTTACCTGCAAATTTCATAATTTCATTTTTCCTTTTAGCTGATAAAAATTCCACTGTGTATAGGGACAGAAATTTCACTATCCATTCATCCACCAGAGAGATTTCCTCAGTAATTCCATTCTTAGCTGTTTTGAACAGAGCAGAAATGACCATGGACAAGCAAGTATCTCTATAGCATAATGTAGATTCTTTTCTGTATATGCCTAGGAGAGGTATGGCTGGATCATATGGTAGTTTGATTTTAGCTTTTTGAGAAAACTCTAGATGGATTTCCAAAGTTAAATCACTAGTTTGAACTCCTGCTAACAGTGGGCATATAACCTCCCCACACCCATGCCAGCATCTACTGCCATTTACATTTTTGTAATAGTAATTCCAAATAGGGTTTTAACTGATACAAAAGCCATAAAAACTAAGCATATACTTGGAGTACCATTCACTACTTTGACACATGTCCATATTGTGTAATGTTTAAAGTATACATGCAAAACATATGGACCCTTTACAATTATTATGATATTTTAAAACAAAATTAGGAAAAATAAAAACCATTGTTTTATTCTTCACATTTTAATATATTATTCACAAGTTAGAAGTAAAAATTACCATTTCAGTTCCAATCACTTCAAGAAGAAGAGTAGGAGAATGAGGAGGAGGTTGAAGAAGGAGAAGAAAGAGGAAGAGGACGGAGAGAAGGGGAGAAGGAATATGAGGAGAGAGGGAGAAGGTATTATATGCCACACATGCATACACACACAGAGAGAGAAAAACACACACATGTGCCACACATGATGAATATGATGTTTGAAGGGAGAGGAAGAGTGAACATGATACAGACCTCCATCAACTGGATATTAGACAAAAACCATCTGTGTTGATTTACTTCTCACCAAGAGTATTTGGCTTAAAATTTGTACAAGCCTCAGAAAGTCCTCTCCCAGTGATCTCTGAGGCACTCACTTAAGATTACTTTCTCTGTATTTTAGGTTCAGTATGGACATAAGACATAAGTGGTCTTATCTAAGTAAATAATACCCTTTACACCCTTATAAGAAGCTACACTGGGAAACAGAGACTACATTTTAAAGACAAAGCATAAATTTAAACAGTGTGAATCTCTTTTTATACAATGTCACAGGAAGAGAAGATTCAAAGAGCTTTTATCAAGGACACTTATATTGCCTGCTCTCTAGCAAAAGAAGCATTTTTTACTGCCTTTGTGTCACTGGGAAAATTTCATTAATAACAGGAATCTTCTGACATTGAGGAAGAATTAAGCCTAGAAGATACCTGTCAGAACTCCCTAAAAAGTAGGCTGTGTGGGCAGCAGCCACTTTCCCAGAACTCTCCTCAAGGCTCCAGTGACCTCTTTATTCCTCAGGCTGTAAATAAGGGGGTTGAGAGCTGGGGTAACAACAGTGTAAAAAACAGAGAGTATGTTTTCTTGTTTAGGACTGAGGTAGGAACTGGGTAGGACATACATGACTATGAGACCCCCATAGTATAGCCCAACCACAGTCAGGTGGGAAGAGCAGGTGACAAGGGCTTTCTTCCTCCCTTCATTTGAGGGATTGTTGAGCACAGTGAAGAGAATTAATGTGTAGGAAGCCAGGATGGCAGCAAGTGGGGGGATTAAGAAAGCCACACCCATCACATAAACCATGAGCTCGTATCTGGAGGTGTCTGCACAGGCCAGCTTCAGCAAGGGAGGGATCTCACAAAATAGGTGTCTGATCTTCCGGGATTTGCAGAAGGGATATTGCATTGTGTGGATAGTATATCCTAGAGCACTCAGAAATCCCAGGATCCATGATGTGGCTACTCCAAGCCAGCAAATGCTCGGTCTCATGAAGATCATGTAGTTCAGAGGGTGACAAATAGCTACATACCTGTCATAGGCCATGAAAGCCAGAAGGAGGTCTTCTGCACCACCCAGTGTCAGTGACAGAAACATCTGAAGGGCACAACCCCCTAATGAGATGGAGTTGTCTTTGAGTAGAAAATCCATGATAGCCTTAGGAACAATACTTGATGTGAGAAAGAAGTCTATGAGAGAGAGCTGCCCAAGCAGAAGGTACATGGGTACATGAAGTTGTACATCCATGATGATGACCAGGAGTAGCAGTCCATTGCTGATCAGTGCCAGCATGTACAGGGCTGTGATTGAGGCACAGAGTAGTTCAGGAGAGTCACTGTCATCCAGAATCCCCACCAAGATGAAAACTCCTCCAAAGCTGGAGTTCCAGAGCTCCATTTTGTGTCTTTTCTTCAGTTACCAAAATAAGATGGTTCAGTTCAGTTTTTCTAATATGGACCTTGCTTTTGCAAGATCAGAGGCCACTCAGGACAAACAAGATGACTCTAGTAAGATGGTGCCTTTACCAATAGTAAATACCTTTGCTTCTTGGTTCTCAAATTTCTAATTGTTAATTGTATCTTGGAGGGAGATTTTCTAAGTGAAGATCACATACCAGAGTAATAATTTAAAAATATGTTGTTGCCTGTTGAAAATATACAAGACAGTAAACCTGAGGAAATATCTTTCTAGGAGGATCAAATTATTTCTTTGTTAAGATTAATTTTTTTTTAAAAAATCCCAGCATTCCTTTAGTGTATATGTGGTTGGTAGTTTTAATATTCCAGATTGTTTTCTTCATAAACATATTTTAAATATGAAATTCTCAGCTGATACAGAGATGAGACTTGAATAAATTATGTCCATTGCTTGTCCACATTTCCTTTTCTTACTGTATGTTCTGAAACAAGGCCTGTCTATGTGGTCCAAGGTGGCCACAAGCACCCTCTGCCTCAATCTCCTCAGTGCTGGCAGTCTAAGCATGCCCCAGCCTGTCACCCAGCCTGTCCAGATCATCTTCTACATTTTGTAAGTTCCCATTTGTTAGAAGTCAATCTTCCTGGAAGAACAGGGTTGTCCACCTCAACTACCTTTTACAAAGCCCCACATTCCCAATGATCCTGAAACAGAGTTACCATCTAAAGCTAGGGGAACTAAGTTTGAGAAAGTGCTGGGGGCTCACAGTAAAACTTTTAGGATCAATTAACAGATTATTGTACAGTTTATGTCTTCAAAGACACAGAAATGAAAGATTTCTGCCATTCATATAAAAGTGGTTCTGTTAATGCTTAGGAGATATGACAAAACTTCACAAGGGACCAGGTACTCTGTGCTGTAATCTATCCAAATAATCCTCTGCGGATATAACCATTAATCTTCGTCTTGTAAGTACAGAGCGTGTGCACTAGACAGAGGGGAACAGGGATGGGGGAGCTTCCTTTCTGGGAAGCTACTATTGGAGCATGGTGCCAAAAGCCGTGGAGAAGCTAACAGGGGTGAGAGGTTGACATGTGCCTTGCTATGCATCACCGGACTGGACAGCTGAAACCAGAGCATGAAGTTAACTAAAGATGTGAAAATGAAAAATCTTGTGTAAGTCATATAGCAGCATCTTGGCATATTTACGAGTTAAAAGGTATAAGAAAGTGGGTCAAGTATCTCGTTAGTTCAGGTGGCCCTATTGAGGGCATTCATTCATCTATTTATATGATAGATATTATCAGAATCTGGGGACAACTATGGGGTCTGAAGGCCCTTAAGATTCCTAACATGGAGGAGTTACTCAATTCTGGAAAGACATGGAATCTACCAGTCCTAATGATAGTTCTTTCATAGTCAAAAAATCAAAAGTGAATAAATTAAAAAGACCATGTATTCAAAACTCTAGAAAACCTGACAGCTTAAGCTCTTAGGTATTCCTCTGGACTCTAATTCAGAACTCAAAATGCCTAAACGTTACACATTTGTCATTAGAAGAGATAAAAATTCCTTACCTTAGGTGATGAGAATCCTAAAGATCTGCACCCTGGTTTCATATTCGACTGTTTAGCAATTGGGGATGCTTCATTACAAGCAGGGAAGGCAGATATGGTTTCCATCAGCAGTTTTCAATTTGTTTTAAGTTTTTCTAAGTTGATGCAGTCAGTGTATTAGAATCCATCTAACGTCAAATGTCAGGGATGTGGTTTTAAAACCTTTCATCTGCACACATCTCTGGAAATGACCATGGGGACAGCCAAGCAGCTAACAGTTTTAGGCTAGTGTCTAATGTAGCAAAAATGTCTTTCCTGCCATTACACATGAGCAGAATTACTAGAAACTGCCAGTTCAACAGCTTGCATGGAGTGAGCCAGCCACTCCAGCTTCCTTCCAGTCTGCAGGCTGTCCTTGGGTGTCATGCCAAGGTTACCATGTTTCTGCTGCAGTCTGGGAGGCAATATCAAAGTTGCAAGAAGTAGAAATTCATTCATATGCTCACAGGGTGAGCTCTCTTGTGCCATTAAAAGTCTCTAGGGACAGGAGTACACCAGAGCCTTATCCTCTATTCCCAAGACCTTCTCTCTACATTCTCTTATTCTTATCTTTTGATGGACTTATATCTTATCTCAAATGACCTCCTTGAAAATGTTTGTCTGAGAAACAAGGAAGTTAATGAGTCCTCTTTGGTGTGTTTTCTTCTTTGCCTTTCCTGAGGCTTTCTGCCACTAAGTGAGCTTGGAGGCTCTAGTTTTTCTTCCTGTTGAATATAGGTTCCAAGTTTCTTAGCCTCCCACATGCTGAGCTTATAGACAGACACACCAAAACCTCATCAGATTTCCCTGAGTTTCTATGCAATTCTAAATGAAAAACAATATGAAACTGAATAAAATTGCAAAGTTTCCCTTATGGTCAGCCTTCTAATCTAGAGCATAATGTCCTCTTCCCAGCATTTGCAGGATGCTATTTTCCTTATTTTTTTTCCCCTTTTAGACAATTGCAATACAATACGGCTTCTCTGGGTATTTGTAGATGTGAGATCTTTTTGTTTTCCTCTGGCAATTCAGCACAGTTTGTATGTATGCTCACTTCTTGGTATCATTGTGATGGTTGAAGAAAGAGAGTTCACTTTTTCTTTCATTAAGCAGGAGAGTATAAAGAAATCCACTCAGTACTTAGTCATAGAGAGTTAATAATAATTAAAGTCATTTAAATGCTTTCAGAGATAAAATACCCACTCTAATAAATACTCTTGGATAACCATGACATATCAGTGGCAGTAATAAGACAATGGATTATATATCTTCAAAAATACTTTAAAAACAAAACTGCATACCTGGAGAGTGGGGAGGGGTAGGAATTATGTAGATGCAATGCTTGCATATAAATTCCTTCAAAACTTGTTTAAATCATCAATATTACACAACTGTGATCCTTTACAGGCTACAACAATGACCACTCTGGAAAGATAATCCCACTGGTGAGATGGTTGCAGAAACCTCTTTGGATTAACCAACCATTTTCTGATTGAATTTAAGTCTCACTGCATAAGCTGAAATCAGTATCTAGCACTTATATCAGGGTCAAGAACTCATGCTAAACATTCATGGGTCCTAGGGGAGACCTACTACTATTACTCTACTGAATAAGAAGAGTATTAAACCAACTCCCAGTGACTTATAATTATGCATACAGATTCTCATCAGAGAAGTTTATACTTGCAGTAGATGACAAGTAACACAGAGGCTACAAATGGTCAAGGTGCAATGGACTACAGAGTGACCATCCCTAAAGCAAACATCTACATCACACACCTTCTCCCTTGGCTCTGGGATCATTGTGGAAGGGAATGCAGAATGACTGTGAGAGCCAGAAGCAATAGATCACTACAAGAAAATAGTGTTTTCTGGAAGCAGCAGAGCAGTTGTCCAAGTGGCTTTACAGCAGTTGAGACTATACAAGACCTGCTCAAGCTCAAGCCAGACAAAATATGAACATGGGGATGTGGGGTAGGCATGAAGACCCAATCCTAGCTAAGAATCTATTAACAATTGGTGGCTGCTGGGAAAGAGCCAGCTTTCTTTAGGTGTAACCCCTGGTAGGCTAGTGACTCCAGTGGATGGCGACACAAACAAGAATGTATGGGAAACACAAATGACATTTGCTGGATTTTGAGAGAGGAGGGGATAGAGAGAGAGAATGCAAAATTGGGTGAGTAGGGAAGGAGGGATGAATCTGGGAGGAATGGAGAGAGGGAGAATATGATTTGGATATATTGCTCAAAATTATTAAGAAACTAACAAAAATGAGAGAGAAAGAAAAATATTTTAATTGCTGAAAGTTGTTCTTTGAAAATTTCATAAATGTTTACAATGAAATACATATTCTCAATTTCCTTCCTCCATCCAGCTCTCTATGAATTTCCCCAACATACTACATCCACTTTTTCCATATCATATTTTATTTTTTGAAAAGATACAAGTAATATAGAGATTATTTTTATTTATTTTTTTTGTTCTCTAGTATAATACACCCCAACTCCCCTCTCTCCATTTCCCCAGGTCTCCCCTCTCTCCAAGATCTCCTCATCCCATGCCCTCTACCCCTGTCTCTCCCCAGAAAAGAGCAATCCTCTCATGGTCACTGCAGAAACAAGGCAGGACAAGATGGAACAAGCTGGGCATTAAACCCTACACTAAGGGTAGACTAGGCAACCCTGAAGGAGGACAAGGGCCTCAATGGCAGGCAAAATGGTCAGAGATTCCCACACTCCAGTCTGTAAGACACAAGTCAGACAACCACAAGACATATCTAGGGGACATTGCAGGTTCCAAGTCTGTTGCTTCAGATTCTGAGAGGTCCCAAGAGTCCCAAGGTCAGTTGACTCCACGGGACTTGTTCTCTTGGTGTCCTTGACCCCTCTGGTCCCCAGTCCCTCTTCTCCTCCCCATCTTACATTGGGTTCCCAAAGCTCTGCACAATGTTTGGCTCTGGGCCTCTGCATCTGCTCTCATCAGCTGCCAGAGTAAGCCTCTCTAATGAAGAATGGGCTAGGCACCAATCTATGAGTAGGCAAGATATCATTAGAAATCATCTTGTGTCCATGCAGTCTCTAGTTCCTAACCTGCTTTACAGTAGCAGGCATGGGTTCTCTTCCTTGGCTTGTGGTCCTGCCCTTCCACTGTCCCAGCAGATCCTGTAGAGAGGATACGTTATAGGTCTAAGATTTTGTTGCTGGGATGGTGTCCCAGTCCCATCACTGGGAGCCCTGTCCAGTAATAGGAGATGGCCTGTTCATGATCTCCATCTCCATCCATGTCCTCCTTGTTATAACCCTTTAGCACCAACTAGTGATGTCCATACATGCATGGGTATGTGCCCATCCAATGTACATGGGGATCCAACCAGTTGCCACATCCTCAATGAATGATTTTTCTACCCCCATCAGCTATCAAGTACCTAGTAAATTACTTAAAGGTAGGACCCTCCCTATTCACAATGTTCCCTGAGTCATGGTGTTGGGGTTGAAGAAGAGGTTCCATTTAGAGCTGAACACTCAGTTACCTATTCTCTGCACTTTAACCACTTCTCAGTCTCTGCAATGACTTTTCTCCACTACAAAAGGAAACTTCTCTGACAAAATCTGAGGATGATACAACTCTATAGTTATAAAACAAATATTTAGAAGTCAATTTCACAATATAATTATTTTTCAAAATGGTAATACTATGTTCTACCCTAGGTCCTCTGACCTCCGCAGACATGGCCTTTGGAGAACATTTAGAGTATAATGCCTACCTTAATTCCAGCCTGTGGATCAGGACTCAAGTACAACCATAGAATGGTTGCTCACCCAATAACAATTACACCACTAGAGGACCTAACATATCTTGCCTAACATTTGGTGTTATAGCATTCAGATTCCAGCACTAAATAAGAGCACTGATGTCTTCTCTCCACCCAGAAACCTTCTTAGAACTTTCCACTACTATCTATCCAGAATTGAAGAAGTTTCTTTGTCTATTTGAGATTTATTTCTCTATGTGCTTCACTCAGAGTGTACGCTATCTTCAGCAATATTGTTTTATCATGTAGTTGTAGTGAGTAACAAAGAGCAATAGAAATTTCCTGCTTTATTTTTGGAGATCTCTGGGTCCTCACTGAGCAATAATTTGTGTGTGGGTGTCCCATGTCTGGCACTGTGATTTTAACCACTGAGTCCAAATAGTGCTTCTTCTATGTGCATGGATATGGTGATACAGACCAGAACATTTTTTTACATCCAAATAAAATTCCATTATGTATATGTACCTGAGTTTCACTATCCATTTATTCACTGATGGATCCAGGTTGCTCCCATTTCC
Organism: Cricetomys ansorgei; assembly: GCA_026225945.1. NCBI lineage: Eukaryota > Metazoa > Chordata > Mammalia > Rodentia > Nesomyidae > Cricetomys > Cricetomys ansorgei. The sequence continues at coordinate 1,032,824 of JAMJFZ010000597.1, read as the reverse complement.
TAGCTGTTATGAAGATGGCAATGACAGACATGGAAGAGCAATGACCTCTGCAGCATAGAATAGTATCCTTTCAGTATAGACCCAGGAGTGGCATGACTGTGTCATATACTAGCTCAGTTTCTAGTTTTTGGAGAAACTTTCAGACAACTTTTCAAAGTGGCTGAAAAGGTTAGACTCTCACTAATAGTATGTAAGTGTTCTCTTTTCCCCATACCCATGCCAGTGCTTCTAGTCATTTGTGCTCTTGATGATGGCCATTCTTACTTGGGTTTTAAGTGATACAAATTCCATAAAATTATGCACAAGTATGGAAAGCTATAGGATATTTTGACATATGAATATATCGCATAATGTTCACATCAGGCACACACACACCAAGCATACAGAACCTTTGAAATTATTAATGTATCTTAATGTGCTTTAGAAAAAATAGAAAAGCACAGTTTGTTCCACCCACTTGTTATTATTCACATTATAGAATTACAGATGTTTGCTTAAATTCCCATCACTGCAAGAGAATAAGATAAAAAAGGAGAAGATGAGGAAGAGGGGAAAGAATGGAGGAGGAGAACAAAAAACAAACTATAAAAGGCTACCTACACAGACACGGGAGGGGTGCTCAAAGACATATGTCAGGACATCCACAGTAGTTATTTCTTAGAAAGAGAGTGAGAGTTAAACATAGTGAACATCTATCAAATGGATGTTAGATGAAACTGTCACTGTAAAAATTAATGTTACCAAGATTAGTTGCTTTAAATTTGTACAAAGGTCAAGAATCTTCTCCCACTGATATCTGAGAAACACACTTTGAAAGTACTTTCTCTGGTCTTTGTCTAATTTGTACTTAGATGTTCAAGGATCACCTACAGGTGGTGACACAGTGGGACACTCTTAACTAAGCAGCTGCTTTGAAGAATAGGTTAGCTTTTACAATCTATACGAAGTGATTTGAAGCACTGTGAATCATATCCTATAAGTACCTCATGAAGAACAGAGTCAAAGAACAGTTAAGATGTATAGTCAAGTTCCCAGTCTCTAATCCAAAGATACAATTTTAGTGTTTTGCTTTGCAGAGAAAATTTCATTTTCATCAGAAATTGTCTGATTTGGGGAAGAATGAAAGTTAGAAGGAAGCTACTAGAACTACTTAGAATGTAGAGTGCGCTGGCAACAGGCATCCTCTAAGAACTCTTCTCAAAGCCCCAGTCACTTCTTTATTCCTCAGACTATAGATGAGGGGGTTCAGAGCTGGGGTGACAATTGTATAGAAAACAGAGAAAATGTTGTCTTGTTTGGGGCTGTGGAAGGAACTGGGCAGGACATACATGAAGGAAGCACCCCCATACCACATCCCGACCACCGTTAGATGTGAAGAGCAGGTGACAAAGGCTTTCTTCCTGCCTTCATTTGAGGGCATATGGAGTACAGTGAAAAGAATTAATGTATAAGAGGCCAGAATAGCAGTAAAAGGAAGGAGTAGGAAGGTCACACCCATTGTATAGACCATGAGCTCATATCTGGAGGTGTCTGCACAGGCCAACTTCAGCAGGGGAGGGATCTCACAGAAGAGGTGTGTGATTTTCCGAGATTTGCAGAAAGGATATTGCATGGTGTATATAGTATATCCTACTGCACTCAGAGATGCCAAGGCCCATGATATGGCCATCCCGAGCCAGCAGATCCTAGGTCTCATGAAGATCATGTAGTTCAGAGGATGACAAATGGCTACATACCTGTCATAGGCCATGAAGGCCAGGAGGAGGTCCTCTGCACCACCCAGTGTTAGTTCCAGGAACATCTGAAGGGCACATCCCTCAAAGGAGATAGTGTTGTCTTTGAGCAGAAAATCTATGACAGCCTTGGGAGTGATAACTGATGTCAGGAGGAGGTCCATGAGAGAGAGCTGCCAGAGCAGAAGGTACATGGGACCATGGAGCCGGGCATCCATGGTGATGACCAGGAGTAGCAGTCCATTGCTGATCATAGCCAACATGTACAGGGCTGTGAATATGGCACAGAGAAGTTCAGGAGAGCCACTGTCATCTAGAATTCCCACCAAGATGAAGGCACTTCCCAAGGTGGAGTTCCAGGGCTCCATTCTGTGAAGCTTCTTTATCTTCCTAGAAACAGATGGCTCATTGAAATTTTGCTAATATGAACCCTGGTTTCATTACATCAGATACCCACCATGGCTTCAATAATACACTTTCCCACAGGTAAATAAGTTTGCTTCTCAATTTCCAAATTTTGGGTGTCAATTCTCTCTTGATAATAGACCCATCTAATGTGATCAAATTGACAATAGCTAATAGCTAAACATTAGTAGGTCACCCTATGGAAATATTACTCATGACATTCTACCTGGAGAAGAAATCTTTAAGATTAACTGCTTCTCTGTTAATAGTAAAGCAATATTCTGCTATATATTCACTTTAGTTTAACTCTTTGGCTAATGGCTTAGATTTACTAATAAGTTTCCTGCATAGACATTATTCAAATGTGAAATCACAATTTGTACAGAGGTGTGGTTTTAATAAATTATTTCTGGTGCTTTTGTTTTGTTGATATTTCTTTGATGCTATTGTTTTGTACATATTTGACAAAGTCTTTCTGTGTAGGACAGCCTCAGTGTGTGAAACTTGGTGCAACCTCTCAAATGCTGGGATTTTAGACATACACAAAACCATTCAGTTCATTTTCTACGTTTCATAAGTCTACACTCATTTGAAGCAAATCCCATTGGAAAGTCACAAGGCTTTTCATATCAGTGACCTCTGTTGCTCAGCCCTGTATTCTCCATGAGCCTCAATAGGATTGCAAACTGTCTGATACTTAGAAGTATTGTGTTTGAGAAAGAGTTGCTTTTAGAGTTAAAACTTTAGAATCAATGTGAACATATCTGTTTTTAACAGATTATTATATAGTGTGTGAGGAAGAAACAGAAACATAACAAAAGATAATGATTCTGTTTATGTCTGGGAGAAATGGTTAAAAAGAACTAAAGAACAGGCATTCTGGGTTGTAATTATCCCCAGTAGTCTTTCCCCATTACAATCACTGACCCTGATGTTTGCTCTCCCTGCTACAAGTGCAGAGCATTTCCACTAGATAGAAGGAACACGGTGATTCAAAGGAAGAGATTCCTTTATGATGAGCTACTAGTGGTGCATGGTACCAAAAGCCATGGAAAAGCCAATGAGGACAAGGGTCTTAGATTGACAGGAGTCAATTTAACAAATTGGACAGATGAGGCTAACACATAATAAGGCTAAGGATATGAAAGTGAGGTATCTGTGTACAAATCATTCAGCCAATTCATGTATATTAACATTTCATTAGTCTCTATTGGCTTCTCTAGGGGTCATTAGTACCCTAACAGTTAAATATAAGAACATGGAAGAAATATTGTAAGCTCAGGCTCTACTTTGAGGTCACTTGTTATCTATCTGAAAGGTATTATCAGACAGGGACATCTACAGAGTCTAAAAATGGGTATTAAGATCCCAACAATGAAGAAGGTACAAAGGCCCAGGCAATGCTCTTACTATTCAAAATAGCAAAATCAGAGAGACTTTCTGAAAGAGTCATGGATTCAAGGTACTAGGGAAACTGACTGACACAGCAATTTAAATTCTTGCAGTTTCATCTTCTAATTTTTGATTCAAAATACATAAAGGGAGGTTACACATTTCATTTAAACATATATAAATTCCTTACCTTGGGTGCTCAGAAGCCTAACTACCCAATCACTCCAGCTTCCCTTGGGGCCTCCTAATTATTAAGGATGTTGCATTACAAATGGAGAAGACAGGTGTAGGGTTTTTTAGTAGTTTTCAATTGGATTGAGCTTTGCTAAATTGGCAATGTTTGTGTCCTGCCAATGTCAGGTGTTACTGCTATTTTATCCCTTCCTCTCCTCTATAGATATGCTCTGAAGATGGCAGAAGAAGCAGCCAGGCAGCTAAAGAATCTTTAGGTAGTGCCCCATGGAGCAAGAAAATGGCTTTCCTGTTCTCACACTAGACAATTAGCAGAATAAACTTCCATTTGACAAGTTGCATGGATGGAGTCCCTTCTACTTCATGTCAGCTTTCAAACTGTTCTTGGGTCTTGGTGCTCAGGTTTCTCTAGTCCTGCTGCCATCTAGAAGCATAGGTCAAAGTTTAGGAAGTAAGTAGAAATTCAAAATGATGTTCAAAGTTTCCTGCTGGTCTCCATATAAACGTTCCTAAGAGTGGGAGTAAGTCAGGGCCTTGTCTAGGATCAAGCTTCTTTGTCTTCTGATCCATGACCTCCTCTCTGCATTATCCTATGAATGTCTTCAGAGAGATTCATATCCCGACTGAAATGGAAATATTGGTCTAGAAAATAGTGAGTTAATGAATTCTCTTGGGTGTGTTTCCTGGCTTGTTTCTCCTGAGGTCTTCTGTCGGTAATGAGCTCTGAGGTCCTAGGCACATAGCACCAGCACAACAGTGCAAGTAGCCTCCACTTCTGTTTATCCCTAAATGAAATGCTAACGACTGAGTGGGTCAGGTTCATAGCATGTCTGGCCCTGTGGCCTCAATTGTAAGGTGGGTTTCTCAGGTTTTGTGAAATGCTGTGCCCCATATTTATGGATATTCTAGGGCACACTTTTCCCTCTTCCCTAAGGCTGTTCCATATATCATTTATAAATGGGACCTCTTCTCTCCATTGACCTCTGAAAACCCAGGGCAGTTTCTATGTAGAAGACAGTTACTCATGTTTTGTTGCCATAGGTGATGGTTGAACAAAGATTTTCCAAGGATTAGGGAGTTGTAGAGTTACTAGAGTTGTAGAGAGTCTACATTAATTAAAATATTTTAAATACTCTGAGAGATCAAAGACAAGTTACCAATTATCTAAATGCATGTTGATTACATAAATGGGACAAGGAAGAAATGCCTTTTAAAATGCTGAAGGAACAAAAATATACAGCTATACTATCTGTGGACAGCTGAACTGTTGTTAATGAATGATGACACGTGGAAAGGAAAAAGGATTTACCTCCCAAAACTCCCAATAAAATAATTTCAGCAGGAAGAAAAAGGATGCCTAGCAGATATGTAATACATAAAGGATTATGGTGAGCTAAAGAAATGATTCAGTAAGTGAGTTAGCAAGTTTAACTCCAGAATCTAGAAGTGTTCATGTTTTTAAAAGGATAAAATTCAGTAAAATAAATTGGAGTGGGATTATGTTGTCATACAGAATGAAGGACAGAAATAGAGTGTTCATAGTCATTCATTAAATTGCCCTCTATTGTTTGTGTCTGGTGACCTGGTCTTCATGAAGGAAGCCGTGGCTGAAGAGCTCGAGACTAAGCAACTGCTGATGAGAAGGCATCACAAGAAGAAGGAGATGCAGGCCAAATTCAGAATGAAGAACTCTGTTCCCCAAAAATGCAGAATGAGGAGGAAGCAGTCACTGGAGAAGCATCTAAGTGGAGACAGAGACAGAGCCACACCATGCAGTGGAACTGAAGCAATGGAGGCTGATTTCTGCGGAGAACATGGGATTTGGTACTGTGAGCATTTCACACTTGGTACTTGAGGATCATTCACTTTGGATTTCAAAAGTACAAGAGACAGGAAAAATTAAGCTTGTGTTGGAAAATAAGTGTGAAGAAAAGATAGCTCAAGTTGAAACTGAAAACTTATCTGGAGCCTGAAGGGCAGAAAGTGAAAACTTTGTTCAAATATTGTCAGCCATAGAATTGCATAATGTACTAATTCCATCTGATGGTCACTGCATGTGACCTATGTGTAAGCCTGTCTTAATTTGGCTTCTAATGCTGTGATTAAAAAAATGACCAAGGCAATTTATGAAAGAAAGCATTGATTTGGGGCTTTTGGTTTTAGAGGGTTAGAGTCATGGTTATTATAATAGGGGATATGTTTGAAGACAGGATCTTTAGCTGAGTACTCACACCTAGAGACACAACCGTGAAAAGAGAAAGAAAGAAAGACAGAGACAGAGAAAGACAGACAAAGACAGATAAAGACACATAGATAGATAGATAGATAGATAGATAGATAGATAGATAGATAGATACATACATACATACATACATACATACATACATACATGATAGATAGATGATAGATAGATAGATAGATAGATAGATAGATAGATAGATAGATAGACAGACAGGGAATGGTAGAAGTCATTTGAAACTCCAAAGCCTAGCCCAGGGACTTACCTCCTCTAATAATGCCACACCTCTTAATCCTTCCCAAAACTGTTCTACTGACCATGAAACAAGCATTCAAACATATGAACCTATCAGGGCCATTCTCATCCAAACCATCACAGAGTCCTTCCTCCAAGATGACAGCAGCTTATGTCAAATAGACAAAAAAAACCCACCAATCAATGATGCAACATGATCCACCAAACATAGTATCATCCCATTTTCTCAAACCTTTTTGGCTGATGGTGTCCAGCTGGGTAGATATTTTCTTTAAGGGCATATCTTAATTTTTACATTCTTAGTCATTGTTGACCACCAGAATATAATCAATTTAAATCTTGAAGCTATTTGGTCTCCAGTTTTAAATATGTTTAGGACTCCCCTGGAGACTACTATAGAGTCAATGCTGACATCAAGGACCCAGATACTGACATTGTGACTCTGGGATTGGCTTTGCTAAGAGGAAGAAAACTGATGGTCAGGATAAAGGGTATGGCCTATTGAACCAGTATGTATGTCCTTCTTAGGAGATATCTTGAATAAACGTTTCTCTGTCCACAGTATCACCATATGTCAGTTTGGGAAACATTGCATTGAGTGTAGAGTAATTGCTATTCTCCCCTCTGTTGTTTGAGACACTCAAGCTGTGGGTACAAACTTCATGATTCAATATTATGAGAAGAAATCAACCCCATGGCATACAAGACATGAGGAGAGGTAAGGAGATTTGGTTGGACCTACCTATATAGCCAGAAACAGGATCTACAGCCTCAGGACAGTTTTCCTGTAATGAGGCTAGCGTGAAGCTTATTTCATTAGGCTCTGTGTTCTACCCAAGGGAAAAGCATACTACTTGAGCCAGGGGTGTCCTGCCATACAAACATAACAATCATTTTTACTGAGAACAGGCACAATAAATTTAATCCATTCTATCCAAGTATTCAAATCTCTACATCTATTTTCTATTAGTACAGGTATCAAAAGAAAAAGCAAAGCAAACCCTCTCAACATTATGTCCTTTAGGTAATAAGGTATTGTCAGGTTCTTTCTAGATTTAATTTTTAAAAGCTTCCTAGATGACATATAGTTATTCTTTTTCTTTTTCACAGTATAAGATTATGCATGCATTATACTGAACAGTTAACAGAAAGGATATGTTAGCTATATTAATCACCAAATTTCCTATTGTTTTTTTCCATAATAGACAAAAGACAGTTCTTTCTCAATCCTAATTTCAAAGGATGCCCTTGTGGCAAGATTGTCCATTTTCCCTGGGCATTTTCTCCACTAGCTTTCTTTGCTTAGGTGGAATGTGTCCCACTTCTTCAGCCTTCTGAACTGTAGTTTCAGTGGTAAGCACAGAAAGGAACCCTCCTGGGTCAGTTCCAATAGGTCACCTTCACAGCTTCTGCAAAGGATGGCCTGCAATTTTTGAGAAACTGGTTCTCAGTTTGAATGATGGGAATGATTGTGGACCATATATAGAAGGCCATATTCCTCATTAGAACTATTTCAATCCTAAGCAAAGCTACAGGGAGATGCTTAACTTTGACTTACTCTAAAATAGTCTGAATTACATAACCATCCATAGCGACTGAGAGGGGGAAGGTCTACTACCTGGAGAAGTCGTCCATTATCATAAGTAAGTGTTTCAGATTTCTTTTATTTTAGTCATTTTTGAAAAGTCCACTTGAATACTTTGAAGGATCTCAGTTCAGGAAACTGTTACACCGCATACAACTGTTTAGTAATGGTTTAAACCCCCCATACAATTATAACTTTTGAACTATAACACACTTAGCCTGTGTTCCCCAGTAACCTTCATTCTTGTAGGACATATACTGGTTAGTATCTAATCTCTGGAGACTCTGAGTCCTCTCTGGTGAAGAGGGAAAGCAATTTATCATTGCTCCTGAGGTCCTTCCTGACCTTGGAGGGCAGGGCTCAAAATATGGGGTTTTCTCTTTTTTTCGCTTACCCTCATACATAGATATAGTTAGTTGCTGTGCATTGTCATAGAATTCTGAGTAGCTGAACCCTGTAGCCACAGATTACAAGCACAAGACTAGATGAGCCCATGCATGAGTGATTAGAGATGAGAAACATAAGACTGAGCCAGAGTGGGAAGGTCCAATAATTCAGTGTTGATGCTACTTAAAGTTCAATGTAAGAAGACATGATACCAGCTAATGTACGTGGCTAACTCTTGTAGCTAAATAAGACTTATAACAGGCACTGGAAAGAGGTGGAGATTTGAGCACTCACAAGGCCATGAGATATCCTTTGTAACTGGAGAGAAGCTACACAGAGGACCTTTGCTATTTGAGTCAGTTTCTGGCATTTTCTCTTTAATTAGGAACTTCAAAGAAAGACAATGTTGGACAGAAAATCCGTCTACCAACTACCAATTTAAGAGAGGAAGTGTTCAAAAGTGTCAGATCAGATGGCATGCCTGGAGAATTCATTAAAATCCAGTTTCTAGGAGCAGCATTTACTGGAGAGGTCATGTCTTCTGGGATGATGACACTGTCAAGCCTCCCTCAGGACAGAGCTTAGGGTTCATTGTTGTCCCAGGGATAATGGCAGTAGGCAATTGTTGGTCTTATTTGAGTAGCCCTACCCATACCTCTTTCTTCAATTCCTACAGTGCCTAACTTATACCACAGGTTCCTACAGGAGAGAAGATATGAGAATATGAGGATATGGTCTAAAGTAATTCAGATCTGTTGTTGGCTGTCTTGATGATAACCATTTTGAACTGGGGAGAAATGGAATCTCTACTTATTTTTTTATTTGAATTTCATTTCTAGCTAAGCATGATGATCATTGCTCTTCCTGAATCAATGTCTCTTTGCAAATCTCAAAGGGAATTTCTAAGAAAGTAGGTGAAAAATCACACTGTGGGATTCAGCCTCTCTAGCCCTAGAACTTAGCTGATGACCTGTACCCATCTCCTTCACAGAGAGGACAGGAAACAGCAGTGACTACAAGGCCATTTATTCCTGAACTTAGTGCCAACCACAGGTGCTCTGAAGTACACTCTGACAGAAGAAACACCTCTCTTTCCTTTCTTCAGCATCTTACATCTCTGTTCCCTTCAGTGTTGGAGGTAAGGGCTCTGTCTCTGATTTAGGCAATATGTGGGTGCTATAAACTTTAAGAGGCAACATCAAAAGCTCCCCGCTCTGCTCAAGTTTTTGGATTCCTCAGTCTTCAGACCCCAGTCTTTTCATCTTTACTGCAGACACCCCATACAGGAACCAACTTTGAAAATTTAGGGACACTTGCAATCGTTATTCCCCTCTGGCTAAACCTGTGAGGCTAGAATTCATTCTTCTGGATGGCCAGTAAAAGTCAGTAATTTATTTCCATATGCTTGGATTTTCCTAAGCTCCTGACATCTGAATCAGACCCCAGACAGATATTACCTCAAAGGGAACTGTCTAATGTCAGTTTAAGTTTCTTCCACTTACATATCTGCTTGACATTGAAAACAATACAGAAAAGCCGCTTGGAAACAGTTTTAAAAATTAAACACACTGAGCAGTGTCACAGCAGGATAAACTTTTCAAAACACGTTTCTAAAATTTTTATCTCTAACCCCTTAATTTCCTCTGGCCATTTCCAGAAAGTATGGATATGTTCTCTAGTGATTTTTTTGCCTCTGCTGACAGCTCATGGTGTGAGGTCACCATACTGCAAAGCCATTTTACAGAAAAAATATTATTCCTCTGAAAGTCCCATGAGCAAGTGTTGTGCTTTCTCTTTAGAGGATAAAAAGAAGAGACAACCTTCAGCATAGGAGGGAAAATGTGAATCCGGACTCAGAGAGAGGTGATTAAGATCTGGGGCTCTGCTTATACAACCTTAATCTAATGCTATTCTTTCTCTTTCCTTTGAAATAAAGTCCAGACCTTGGCACAGAAATCTAAGTGTACCAGGGGAACATAATTATCTTCCTCCCCTTGTTTCTCTAGCCATACTTCTTCTACCAAATCTATACAAAGGCATTTTTAATATCTCACATGTGCCATAAATACTATCCTGACTTTTTATTTCATTTTTTTCTTTTTTCCTTACTTTTTTTCTTTTCTTTTCTGTTTAGATAGGCAAAGGGCTTCCATATATGGTTTCTGTGGTAAGACCTGTCATTTTTGACATCAGAGAGCAAGGGGGAGATTAGGTGATAGGGAACTGTGGCATATCATTTTTGAGAGAACATTTCTCTGGCTGGCACCTGTCCACAGTCCAAGGTGTGAAGAGCATGGAAGGACATGCTGTAGAAAAGAATTTCAAGGTGCTATCTTCCATCTCTTTTTCTCTGCCAGACTTTTTTGTCTCAGCCAATCCTATTCATGTGCAACTGGTACCTCATGAGCCACTTCCTCAGGGAATCCTTTCTTGAAATCTCTCTTTTATGTTCTCCATATATAATATTTTAATTCAACAAAACTAATCAAGATTGTATGATACAGGTTTCTGTATGATGTGCTTTCATATTTTTGCAGTTATTCTAGAATCAAATGCAGTTCATGAAACATTATAGGTTCTTAGAAATTTTGACTGAGTGAACAAATAGAATTGGATCATATGACCCTTCCAGTCATGATCCTCTCACTTAAAGATGACCTGAGATAACTAGAGTGGAGACGCATAACATAGAAAGAATGAGTACATTTGGTGGAAAATAGAAATACATTCAGTTGTGGATTTTCCTTTTCTCTGAAGCATGCCTCATTTTTCTTTTACTCAAGTGTGAAACACATTCATTCCTAAAAAATGGAGGCTGTGTACACACACACACACACACACACACACACACACACACACACACACCATTTCCTTTCCTTCTCAACTTCTTCAAGTGGAACTATCATCTGAATTCAGTATTTGGCAAGAGTCCATCCTTATGGTAAGATCTGTAAAGACAGGAAACTTATGCTTATGGTTAGAGAATTTCTCTAAATCATAAATAATGTTTTGACTTTGGGCCTAACCTGTTGCATCTTATTTTTGCAGCATGAAAAATTTATCATGTGCTATAAATATAGATATATACCATGCTTCTGTGCACAAGCAGATCAGTTAGAAACAGAATTTAAATCAATGCCCAGTGTGTTTGTTAGTATGAAGACAGGTATAATTATGTCTACATATAAAGATATTTGTCTATACATAATTTATTAATGCCTCAACAAAAAGATTCACAACATTTTGGAGTTCTCGATATGTTTTTAGTCACTTAGCTGGGATTAATTGATTGAAAACATTCAGAAATAAGAGACTATACTTAGCTAAGAAAAGGAAAAGATGCAGCATAATATTCTTGTTGGCCATCCCACAATGTCCTAGAGCAATTCCAGATTTGGTTGAACTCCCTTAGAAAGGCTTTCAATGAGAATGTATCTGTTTCTAGGCAACAGAAAAGAGCACACAGAATGGAGCTCCAGAACTCCACCTTGAGAAGTGGCTTCATCTTGGTTGGGATTCTGGATGGCAGTGACTCTCCTGAACTGCTCTGTGCCACAGTCACAGCCCTGTACATGTTGGCACTCACCAGCAATGGGCTGCTGTTCCTGCTCATCACAGTGGATGTCCGGCTCCATGTGCCCATGTACCTACTACTTAGACAGCTCTCTCTCATTGACTTCCTCTTCACTTCAGTTGTCACTCCCAAGGCTGTAGTGGATTTTCTGCTCAGAGACAACAGCATATCTTTTGAGGGCTGTGCCCTTCAATTGTTTTTGGCAATGACATTGGGTGGTTCAGAGGACCTTCTTCTGGCCTTCATGGCCTATGACAGGTATGTAGCCATTTGTCATCCCTTGAACTATATGATCTTCATGAGTCCTAGAGTCTGCTGGATCATGGTGACCACATCATGGATCCTGGCATGTCTGAGTGCACTAGGTCATGCTGTGTACACAATGCACTTCCCTTTCTGCACATCCCAGGAAATCAGACACCTGCTCTGTGAGGTTCCTCCATTGTTGAAGTTGGCTTGTGCAGACACCTCTCAATATGAGCTCATGGTTTATGTGACAGGGGTGATATTCTTATTGCTCCCCCTTTCTGCAATTGTTACCTCCTACTCACTGATTCTGTTTACTGTGCTGTGCATGCCCTCGAATGAGAGCAGGAAGAAAGCCCTCGTCACATGTTCCTCCCATTTGACTGTGGTTGGGATGTTTTATGGGGGTGCCACTTTCATGTATGTGCTGCCCAGTTCCTACCACAGCCCTAAGCAAGACAATATAATTTCTGTATTCTATACAATTGTCACACCAGCTCTGAACCCCCTCATCTACAGCCTGAGGAATAAGGAGGTCACTGGAGCTTTTAGAAGAGTTTTGGGGAGACATATTCAACCAGCACACCACGCTCTTTAGGGAGGATTCAAATCTTGTCTCTCACTATTCCTTCTCCAAACAAATTGTGATATTCAGCTATTCTTTAACATTATTCTCTGACTTAGATGATGATACACAATTATATTTTCACATTATTTTCTATCATGTTGTTGGTGTGAGTGGAGATCTTAAGCTGAATCATCTGACATACATCACCCTGGTCTTGGGAGAGAGACTCACATTTTTAAACATTTACAACAGTCTAGGAGAAGAAGTTATGAATGGATGTTTTAGGAACATTATATGGTTGGACATCATCCTGGCACAGCACCAGGTAGACACCAAGGATTTGTTTCCCATTTCAACATCATGTAGTAGTATGAACACTGTTGGTTTTAAAATCAGTCGTCTTCAGTTCTGAGTATCAGAATGTTGCTCCTTGTGATCCAGATTCTTAATTGTCAGTAAAGAAAAAGAAGATATTTTGGAATTCCTATTTATTAACAAGTTGGAAAATAGTGATAAATAATAATTGACATGTATTCCAGATCTGAGAGACACTGAGTCTGTAAGTAAAGACATAAATAACTATGTTGACAGTGAAAAGGGGCAATTAAAAATGGAACCTGGCATTTCTACTGGGGAACTTCCTCAGTCTATTTAATAGAGTATTTTACAATGCCTAAATTTAATTTTTAGAAGGGAGATCAATGAAACATAACTGAAAGAATTTGTACATAAATAGAATAGAAGATATCCAAAGCTAGAAAACAGTTGCATTGGGATGCCTTGAAATCATTTTAAGTACAAATACATAACCTTGTTTCAAAGCATCAAAAAATGTATAAGAAATATGAGTTCTCAAGGTGAATGTGTGCATATGTCTGTGTCCACAAGAAAGAAAGTATAAAGTATGTTTAAATGTATTCTGTCTTATTCTATCCCTTACTGACAGTGTAATTTCATAATAATAAATAAGAAGTTTAATTCATTGATAGGAGAAACATTAATAACTTGATTTATGAAGATCATTATTGTTTATTATACTGCTGTATGAGAACTCAGAATATTTTTAATTTACTAAAGCAATGTTAACAGTCGTACTAAAAATGCTAAAACTAAGAAAATGCAGAAATTTTGAAAGAAATCAAAATCACTTCTTTTTTTTTCTTGCTTTTGCTATACCAGTATGTATTGTGATGAGCTTACATATAAGTGATATTAAACTCCTTTTGTTGTTTAAAATTTGCTCAATCTTGTTTCTTATTTGAAGGGATAATTTAGGATATGGGTGGGGAGTAAGGGACCAAACTCTCTGAACTTAAATCCTTGCCCCATCTTAAATCTGTGGATCTTTGCACATAAAATTATACTTTTTTCTACTTCAATTTGCTCATCTTCCATCAATGCTAAAAGGGGCCTAATCTCATGAGATTTTGTGCAGATTAAATGAGGTAATAAAAGTCAGCATACTTCATTTGTGCTTCAAACAAGTTTACTACTATGTAGATAAATAGTAAAGATCTTTGAAAGCAAGCTTATGCTGCTTCATTCATGGAGCGCAGTTGTTTGGTATATACACAAAGTGATACTAATTATTGCTCATTTTATCTCTCACACTCATAGCAGTTTTTAAGTCTGTAGTATATCCTTAGTGTTGCTACAATCTTCATGATGCCTCATCTTTTGTGTTGTCCCCTGCCTAATCTAAATTTTGTGCTCTTTGACCAATATCTCTTCAGCCTTTTACCTCAGGCACTACCACCTTACCCTGTTCTATGAGCTCAACTTTATATTTTACACACAAATTACTTTAGACAGTAATTTGCTTTGGGTTCCTGATATTTCCTTTAATGTTCTCCCAGATTCATTTCTGTTGCAGGAACAAACAAAATTTTTCTTATTTAAAATTGAAAAGATTTTGTGAATTAAGATTCATCCATGTTGAAAAAAAATACATATTTAATGTAGAAGATTATATACCTATATACATAGACAGATATACACATTTATATACAGTTGCTATACACTCTTGATGAACTTACCATCATATCGTGTATTGATCGTCTTTCCCTCCATGTGTTGATTTTATCTTTCTTATGCACACAGAGCTCCCTTTGCTATTGCTTGGTTTCTCCGTGTAGAATGCGCTTCACAGTCCTTCCCTTTCAATTGCTATGTATTACTAAAGGTGAAATGTGTCTCTCCTAGATAACATAGATATTTCAAAAATAATTCCATTCGGCCATTCCATGTCTCACTGTCCAAACTACATTTAAGGTATACTAGCAAGTGAGATTGTACTACTGACATTTAGCTGTTTTATTTACTTTTTAACTTAATTTTTGATAATTTTGTATACACATACTGTATTTGCATCATTTCCATCCCCCCCTCTTAGTTTCTCATAGCCTTACTTTGTGATTGAGTGATTGTCTGCAGTAATGTGCCGACTTCCTTCCTTGCTATTTATGGGTCTACTGCACCATGATGCTTTGTAGTTGCCATGAGGTTTATAAAAATATTTTAATTATAACAAACAATTTTGAAATGGTAGCAACTTGTAGTGATTATAAAGATAAAGGGGAAAGCAAAAAATAAAAGGAAAAAACCTACCAGCAAACCCCTTAGTATTTGCATCGTATTGCTTTCTCCATTTTGAATTTTTTACGTCATCCAAATCTTCCTATATTTATTTCAAGATATTATTGGGAATAAAATTTTAATTGTTTTGTTTTGAATTTTAATAATAAAGATATAAGTGGGTTGTGCTCCGTGTTTAACGAGAACATTCAGAATTATTTTGCAGTGTTTCTTTTGCCAGTGAGTTTTCTCACCTCTGCTGTTCTTTTTACCTATTAAAGTCTCTTTTAGGCTGAAGAACTAATTTCTTATATACAGATCTGGTAATATGAATTCTCTTATATTTCTTTACCTGGTAATGTATTTCTATCTCATTGATTTATAAAGAGTTGCTGTTTTTTTGGCTATAGCAATTTTGAATAGAAGTTTTTCCTTCAACTCTGAATTTATCTCCCATTCCTCCCCACTTGTGACACCTCTGCTGAAAATTCTAACACCAGGCAAGCTGTAACACCCTTATGTGTTATTGTTGTTTTTCTCCTCCTGTTTGGAAAATATTTTCCACATCCTTAATTATTTGCAAATATTATTGTTGTGGGGTTGATTTGGGTTAGTTTATTATAACTAAATATAACTATTTGATCTTCCACTATGTAGAATTTTGTGTCCTTTAGTAGTGTGGGGAATTTTCTGTTACTATCTCTTTGAACAAGCTTTGTATAGACTTGACATTTCCCAGTCCCACCTGAAAGCTATAGCAAGAATATGTGCTCTTTTGATGTTCTCTCAAAGTTCCTGTAAGTTTTCCTCATTATCTCCACTCTTTTTCACTTTTTCTCTTTTATTTCCAAATAACGTCTCTTTTCTTCCACAGTTTCTTCTGTTTGACCATTTTGTTGTTTTAATGCCTCTTAGTTATAGATTTCATCTCCAGGTTTTCTGTTTGCCTTTTGAAATTTACTTCAGTCTCTCTGTTAAGTTCTCTGGATGGGGTACTAAATTGTCACTTTTTGTTGGCTGTCGTTTACTGAATTTTCTTTAAATTGATGCTTTGAATTCTCTGTCCAGGAGTTCACCTCATGTTGGTTGCTGTAAGCTCTGTTTCTAACATCTTATTTTATCTATTTTATGAAGATGAACACCCTGAAAGTTCATGATATATGTTAATGTACAACATTGTCTGTTCATTGAATATTTGATGTTTGTTACAGCCTTAATATCAGCTTTATTTATATCTAGTTCTAAACAGGCGTTCATTTTCTAGAGTATGGGTGATCCAGTGCTATTAGCAGTAGGTGGTACCTTACATACAGTTTTGCTGAGTCTGTAGTTGATGTTTCACACTAGAGAGTGCCATAAGCCCAAATTTGTACCAAATCCATAGTTCATACATATATTGTTCTTAATGAATTGGAAGGAGTGTCTAAATGGATAACCCTTTCCTGTAAGCCCCTGGAAGAACCAAGTCAGGGTCAGAGACATCATTCACAGTTCTGATCCATGTAAATGTTGTTGGATTCTGTCTGGCTCTGGGTCCCATTGGGGGAGAATAAATTCTAAGCTCCGATGCAATAACTTTGTATATACATCTTTTTCTTTCCATAAGTAGACATTTATTTTTCTGTGTTCTGTTTCCTGTGGCTAGGGAAAGAATGGAGTGGGCAGTCTCATGGTCACCAACACAAAAATGTTGGGTCACATTCCACTTGGAGAGCATAGACTTCCAAATCTACTTCTACCTGAGGGCAACATTAAGGCTCATACTGGGTGCATTGTCACCTTCTATGAAGTACTCATGGCTCTGGACTACTACACATCTCCCAGTCATACCAGCCAGAATAGATGTTATAACAGTCAAAAGATGAGATGTTGCTTTGAAGATTTTACAAGGTTGTGGAAGTGGTGGTAAGGAGTTTATCAGCTACCTGAGTAACATGTCCAGAAACCCTATAATGGAACAGGATATGCAAATCTACCAAGCACTGGTTTTACTGCCATACATCTAGTACTGGATTTCAATTGGAGACCCAGGTTTAGGACCTCTTTTTTCTCCTCTTTCTTCTCCCCCTTTTCACACTGTGTTACTTGGAATCCCATGCCTTATTCATCCTACCTATGTATTCTCCATTTTTCTGAGATGCAATTTTACCTTCTAGTTCTATGTAATCAGAGTTCTTTCCTCAACAAGATTCTCCATGATGATATTGTTACTAGACTCTCACGGGCAATATGCAGCAGAATTAATCAGACTTGTTCTGTCACTGCTCCTAACAATTATTTTAGCATTATTCTTTTTTTAAATTGTGATTATAATTTTCAGTACCTTATTTTTCCAGATTCTTACTCTGTGATCTCTATTTAAGTCTTTTCTAAAATGAGTTATAAGTACTCAAATTTAAAAAGTATACTCATTATAACACTAACAAAATTACAGACATTATAATAGAATGGTATCAGTAAGTATGTATTAACTGAAAAAATTAAAGAGACACAAGCAGTTAAGACCTAAATAGAATGATCAAGAAGAGTCCTTTCAAATTCAAAACTAATGGATAAGATGAAAATTTTGTTCAGATACTGAATATCACAGATTTTATATCTCTGACAGAGTGTCTGGGGTGTAAATTATTTGAAAAATTGTGGTGCTGTGATCATACAAATTGTCAAGGTTAATATTGAATTCAATTATTGTCTTTCAAAATGAAGCTTCCAAGGAAATGTAACAGCCAAGTCATTTCTATAGGTTAAGTCTGCCTACAGGAAGAAAGGCCGATACACTGGATCCTCTGCCAAATATTGCATAGCTAGTTAAGCTTGTGACCACATTGCTGATACTTTTCTAAGACTTGGTTCATGTCACATATTCCTTCCTCTCAATATGTTCTTGCTGAACATCTCCATGACTTTGCTCCTATCCAAGGCTTCTTTATGTTTGTTTTTTAGCCCATGGATGGTGGCTGAAATAGTGAATCCTCATAATCGAATCTCTTCTCAGGACAGTAAACTTCATAACATGTTCCTGGTCTTCAAATAAGCCATGACCTGTACTTTTGATCCTTAAGTATTTTTCTTTTATCATATCTTAACATTTTTCTATTGAATTCCTAAAATTGTTATCCCTGTATTTGTGATAACTTGGCAATAGATCCCCAAGTCATTCAAGGGAAGCAAAGTAAAGAAATGTGATTTACTCATCTCATGAAGTGTGAGAAAAGAAGGAACAAATCAAGGGAAATGAAGAATGAGGATGCTAGAGCTAATTGCCAGTTGCAAGTTTTTAGATACATTTTAAATGTCTGCATCACCACTTTTGACTGTGCGCAATCTTCCAACCAGCTTCCCAAGAGCCCCTTTCACGTCTTTGTTCCTGAGGCTGTAAATGATCGGATTCAACATGGAAGTCATAACTGAATAGAACACGAGATGACTTTATCCTTTTTGCTCATTGTCTTGGAGTTAGGTCTCATGTAGGCAAATATTCCAGATCCATAGTAGAGGATCACAACAGTGAGGTGGGAACCACAGGTGGAGAAGACCTTGAGCCTTCCCTCCCCGGACTGCATCCGGATCACAGTGGAGACAATGTTTCCATAGGAGACAAGGATGAGTGAGACAGGAGCTAATAGGATAATCACTCCCACTAAAAACAGAGTCATTTCAGCCCTGTAGGTGTCAGCTGATGCCAGCTTTAGGAGGGCAGGAGGTTCACAGAAGTAGTGATTAATTACATTCTGACCCCAATAAGGGATACACAGTGTAAATACACTGTCCACTGAACATGCAAATGCCCCAATTATCCAGGAAACTACAGCCAACTGGATACAAACCCTCTGGGTCATAATGGTGGAGTAGTGCAGGGGCTTGCAGACAGCTACATACCGGTCATAGGACATAACTGCCAGTAGAGCACACTCTGTACATCCTGCTAGAAGGAAGACTACTATCTGTATTGAACATCCAATAAAGGAAATGGTTTTCCTTTTTGAAAGGAAGTGGGCCAACATCTGAGGTACAATGCTTGTAGAGAAGCAGAGGTCAGCAAAGGATAAGTTTTTGAGGAAAAAGTACATGGGTGTATGAAGTCGAGAGTCAATCTGGATGAGAATTATGATGAGCAGGTTTCCAAATACAGAAAGGAGATAGATGATCAGGAAAATACAGAATAGCAATATTTGGATTTTAGGATCCTCTGAGAGTCCCAACAGGATAAATTCAACTACATAAGTTTGGTTTCCTCCTCCCATTGATATTTATTCCTGTTTACCTGCCATCAGGAGGAAAACAATGCTTTCAGTACTTTATAAACAAGTGTATAGTTATCAAGTTCACCCTCTTGATTCTTGGCTTCCATCAACTTCCCACCAGGTGCCAGTTTCTGTGAAAATTCACATTGCTGTAGTCATATTCAGCAAGGCACATTTTTTATTGTTGTTGTTCTTTGTTTTTGAAAAAACGAACTCACCTTGTAACTCAGGCTGATCATGAACTCAAGTCTCTCACTCTCTGGCCTCCTAAGTTTGGGAATTACAAATGTACTTTATCACATCCAGTTTGCATGTAGTTCTACTCAGTGTATAAATATCATGTGCTATATATGTTTCTGTGTCTAATCCTAATATATGAGTAAGTGTGGGTGATCAAATTACCATATAACCATAGTAAGAAAAATATCTTTGTTTCAGTTTCACATACATATTACACTTTGAATTTCAAAACTCTCTTTCTGTTCAATTTCATCTACCTGTATTAGCTGTCTGAAAATAAACTTGTTTCATTGGTAAAAGATGTATTTTGGGCTTTTAGATTTCAAAACACCTGGAAGCTCATCAAAAAACATGTCAGCAAAATATTTGTCTGTGTTACAACAGGAAGTTCACATAAAGATTTGGCTTCCAGAGAAAATATACTTATTATTTCTTTCTTTTCAACAGTATCTATTTTCAAGTGTGAAACACTACTGACATGGTAATCTAAGGTGAAAGAAGAGAAAACTTTATGCCCATTCACTGTATAACCCTGTTCTGTGAACAAATATTTTATGTGAAAAGAAGAAAAACAACATGAAAAATTATGTTACATCCAGAGATGCAACCTACATAAAGCCCGCATCATTATACTCAAGCGACCTGGACCTAATTTCGTGAGTGAACAAAGTCATGACTGAGCAGGGAACCTGATTCTCCGGTAGAATCTCACAGCTTCATGATAGAAAATCTCAAATACCTTTGATTTTAACTGTGATGACCAGGTGTTAGGTTTTTGAGTTCCTGATGAGACTAGGTTCCATGAAGAGTTTGGGGCTAGTTTTGACTATATATAGTGAGACTTTGTCTGGAGAAACAAAGAAAAATACAAAGCATTACCTCTCTAAAGCAGTGGCTCTCAACCTTCCAAATGCTGCAATCCTTCAATACAGTTACTCATGTTGTAGTGATCCCCAATCATAAAATTGTTTTTGATGCTACTTCATAACTAATTTTGATACTATTATGAATCATAATATAAATATCTGATATGCAGATGGTCTTAGGCAATCCCTATGAAAGTGTCATTAGACACTCAAAGTGGTCTTGACCCACAGGTTGAGAACTGCTGCTCTAAAGGGTCTAGTGATATGGGAAAGATAATGAAGATAATTTTCTATTTCTTAAAATGGTGTCTAAGTATATGACTGTATTCATGATTTAAAATTTCATTCTACTTTGCACTTAAAACTTCCGTACTTTTCTGAAATTATTATTTAATGGAGAAGTTTATTTTATAAAGGTTTATTTAATCTTTAAAAATGCATGCATGTGTGACTGTGTGTGAGAGAGAGCTTGTGTGTGCGTGCATATTTGTGTGTGTCTGTGTGTGTGTATTTGGTTTCATGTGTGCGCATGCATGCATGCATGTATGCAGTTTCCAATGGAGACAAGAATAGGTCATTAGAGACCCATGGAGCTGGATTTACAGGTGGTTGAAAGTCACCTGACTTGAGTACTAGGAACCAACTTACAAGACCAAAAAAGTGCTTTTAACTACTGAGCCATCTCTCCAGCCCTAAAAAGGATATTTTAAGAACTAAAACTGTTTCAGAATAGACTACAACTATAATAGATTATCTAAACAAGCTAACTGGTTTACTTGACAAGTTAATTATATTATTATATTGTTTCTAAAACACCAAGGGAGTGGGATAAACAGTGATGTAATACATGTGACATGAAAGCATAATGTACATATTTGAGGGAGAAGAGGAGGACCAGTAGAGAGGATCCTAGATGATAACAGAGGATGTTGAAGAGGGGATGAATAAGAACAAAATATAATCATGTAAGCACAAGGATAATTAAGCCCATTATGTTCATGTGTGCATGTGCTTTTGAAACTGAAAACAAAGACATTTTTCTTACTGTGGCTACATGGTAATTTGATCACCCACACTTACTTATGTATTAGGATTAGACACAGAAACATATATAGCACATGATGTCATGCACTATATGTTTATACACTATATGTTCACTTAGAAATTAATAGTAAAATATAAAATAAAAATGGGAATTTAGAGATGTACATTACTTATAAAGGCCATGGTAGGAATAACTTCAACAAGTTTCTATCCAAATACTCAGCATGCTTCTGTACATCCTGCCATATGGTCTTCAACTGTTAGCTTCAGTCTCGGAGCCAAGAACTACATGTTTCCTTGCTTAGGACAAACAGCAAACATAAAGTATCTCTCAATAGCATTTAATAGCCCTAAGATAAAGTCTAATGTAGGAGGTCAGATTCCCTGAGGAGCATGTGTGTATTTACAAATGACACCAAATAATTGTGAGCAAATGAAAGTGGCTATTAAAATGATAATTGGCAAATACCTTTTTGTTTGTTTGTTTGTTTTGTTTTTGAGACAGGGTTTTTCTGCTTGTGACTCTGGCTGTCCTGGAACTCATTCTGTAGTTCGGGCTGGCCTTGAACTCACAGAGATCTGCCTACTTTTGCCTCCCAAGTAAAGGTGTGCACCACACCGCCCAGCAAAATATCTAATTTTTTATTATTTTATTATGTGAATTTTTAAATTTTATTTACTTTAATTGTTTACTTGTTTATTATTATTATTCAGTATATAGTTTACAATATCTGCCAAATTTGAGTGTAAAATGCAGGCTGTGACAAATTTCACTTTTGATTAAAGATACAAGTAAGCAATATGACAGCGAGTAATAATAGACACACATTAAATGAAGAATTTATGCCACTAAGTATGGTTTTATTAAGTAATATAGCTATGGCTACACATTAAAGGATAAATCATATGATGACACTGATACAAAAATGCACATACACAGAACACAGTCCATATCTGGCAATTGTGCAGTGAACTGTGGCCAAGCAACCTCTCCAGTGAAAACAATTCTGAGACCAGAAAGGCATTAGGGACAAGATCTTGGAAAGAAAAGCATCACAGTGTAGTGAACCCAGTGATACTATTTTTCCCCATAAGGCATTTGCAGATTGTAAGGAAGCAACTGAGACCCCTATGAATTCAGCAGGAAGTGGGCATCCAGGAATTAAAGGCTAAGGAAGCCTTCAGCAGTCTTGCAATAGTAGAATGGTCAAGATAGAAACTGGAGCATAAGACTTACCAAAGTTAAGTAACTCTAAACCAATATTTAAGGTCTTTTTGAGATCTCTGATAACTTTGCAATGAGAAATAAGTTGGAAATACATAAACTGTCCAGTCTAAATAAATGTAATCTGCTCTACATAAGACAACATACTGTTTATCTGTCTCTGTGATAGAATCAAAATAAATTCTTTGCCTAGGAGGGTAAAATTAGGAACCCTAAACTAGCTTTAAAATATTACATGGACAATGCCTTATATTCAACAAAATGTAATTACAAAAATAAAATAAAATATGAACAACAACTAAGAGACAGAACAAAAAATATCAAAAATTCTTCCTGCCTGAGTCCTACACACCAGCTGGGGCAAACATCTTCTGATCAAGAATGCACTACTCAGCCACCATAAGAGAAGGTACGCAGACTCCTCATCTAACCTTCCCCCAGAAATCTCATTCCCCCAAACCCAAATCTACCATGATCTCCCCATATCTTATTCCTCCCAACCCTCTCCACCACTGCCTTCCTGAATCTCACATACCAACTTCTGAAGACATTGCCCACACTAAAGCACTACAGGGCAACCAGTAGAACAGGTAGGAAACAAGCTTGCTCGACCTTCCCACTAGAACAAGCTGCGCCAACCAAAACTCAATCCACTATCATTTTTCCACTACCAAATCAATCATGTCCACTGTTGCCACCCATCCAAGTCCCAGATAATTTCCACACCAGAAGGAGACAAGTCAGACAGCCAGAAGAAGAACAAGTTGGAAGCCTGCGAGCTCTCTATCTTAGCCCCCAACCTTGGCAGAGACTTCCTGCTTGACAAGAGTCCACAAAGAACAGAAGATGAGAGAGAAAAAAGAAACTGGGGAACAATACACTCATCCAATACAAGAAAAACTAGGGCCTTTGGCACCTAAACCTAGAATAACCCAAAGCCCAAAGCTGAAAGTCCAGCATAAGAACACAATTAACAACCAGGGCAATATGGCACCACCAGAGCCCAACTGTCCTTCTACAAAAACCCCTGAACATTCTGACAGAGGCAAAGTAGAAGAAAAAGACATTGCAACCAACTTTATGAATAGAGACCCTTAAAGAGGAAATGAATAAATCCCTCAAAGAAATCGGTGAAAAGCAAAACGACAATTGGAGAAATTGAGTAAATTCATCAAAGAAACACAGGAAAACACAAACAATTAGAAGAAAGGAATAAATCCCTGAAAGAAAGCCAAGAAAAAGCAGACAAACAGTGGAAGGAAAGGAACAAAACTATCCAGGACCTCAAAATGGAAATGAAAGCCATAAAGAAAACACAAACAGAGAGCATCTTGGAAATGAAAAACCTAGAAAAGTGATTAGGAACTACAGGGGCAAGCTACAGCAGCAGAATACAAGAGACAGAAGAAAGAATCTCAGGAGTTGAAGATACTATAGATGAAATAGACATGTTGGTAAAGGAAAATATCAAATCCAAAAAATTACCAACATGAAACTTCCATGAAATATGGGATGCCATGTAAAGACCATACTTAGAATAATAGGAATAGAGGAAAAGCATTCCCAGCTCAAAGGCCCAGAAATGTTTTCAAAAAAATCATTGAAGAAAAATTTCCAAACCTAAAGAAAGAGATGCCTATAAAAGTACAAGAAGCTTACAGAACACCAAATAGACTGGACCAAAAAGAAAGTCCCCTCACCACATAATAATCAAAACACTAAACATACAAAACAAAGAATACTAAAAGCTGTAACATACAAAGGCAAACCAATTAGAATAACATCGACTTTCCAATGGAGACCCTAAAAGCCAGAAGGGCCTGTATAGAAGTACTACAGACTCTTAAGTAAACACGATGCCAACCCAGACTATTATATCCAGCAAAACCTTCAATTATCATAGATGGAGAAAATAAAATATTTCACAATAAATTCAGATTCAAACAACACCTATCTACAAATCCTGCTCTACAGAAGGTACTAGAAGGAAAACTCCAACCCAAGGAAGTTAACTACAATCAGGAAAACACAGAAAATAATCTCACACCGTCATACTCAATAGAAAGGACAGATAAGCATGTACACACACACACACACGTCACAACCAATAACAACTACAAAATAATAGGACTGAACAATCATTGGTCATTAATATCCATTGATATTGCTCAACTCCCCAGTAAAAAAATAGACTAACATAATTGATGTGAAAACAGAGTCCAGCTGCCTGCTGCATACAAGAAACACTTCTCTATCTCAAAGATAAACATTACCTCAGAGTAAAGGGTTGGGGAAAGGTTTGCTAAACAAATGGACCTAAAAATCAAGCTGGTATAGCCATCCCAATATCCAGCAAAATATATTTCAAACCTAAATTAATCAAAAGAGATGGGGAAGGACAGTTCATACTCATTAAAGGAAAAATTCTCAAAGATTATGCTTGAATTCTTAACATCTATGCCCATAACACAAGGATTCCCACATTTGTAAAAGAAATATTACTAAAGCTAAAAACACGCATTGACCTTCATTGTGGGAGATTTCAATGCTCCACTCTCCCCAGCTGACAGGTCATCCGGACAAAAACAGAACTCATACAGACTGGAATAGGGATGTGCATCCCTGAACCTATTGCCTGCCCTTGAGTACCTTGACCCCTTACTGGTTTACCTAGTCCAACATTGAAGTCGGGAATTGTGCCTGACTCTGTTTAATCTTGCTGTGCCATGTTTGAGCAGTAAGACTGCTTTTTATGGGGGAGAGGTGGGGTGGGAGCAGGAGGATGGGGATACACTGGGAAATAGGGACGATGGGGCACTGGGAGGAATGAAGGGAGGGGCAGAAGGGTTTGGAATGTGATATATGAGAAAAGAAAAATTCTAATAGATAAATAAATTTTTAAAATAACAGAAAATAATACAGGAAACATGGTATTGCAGTTATTAGACATCATGCTTAAATATTATGAGCTATTGTTTGATGATATTGGGCAACAGGACAGAGCACTTAGTCAGATAATTAAAAATTACTTAAAAAAAATTCCAGGACTGTTCTTATGCATGGGATATGAATCATCTTTGTCCTACAAAACCTGAAAGTAGAGAAAGGGAGAAGCTAGAATATGGCTTCAGGTCACTCACCCCACTTCATTTGAGTGAAATCACAAAAAGGGTCCCATAGTATCAGAGCTGTGTGGGCAGGAAAGGAATTAAATTGATGACTCATGGTGACAGTCTTGGCAGAACATGAATTCTTACACAGGGGATATTTAAAAGGCAATAGAATAAGAAGCAGGGTGGGTAAAGTTAGGACTCCCTGCAAGGCAAAAAGGAACTAAAACTCAAAGGATACTTAAGGGTTCTCCTTAAGAAATAAAGCCACATGCCAGCTTTATATCCTCATCTATGCTTGTCATTTCTTCTAATAAAGAAATAACTGAAGAGAAGAAAAAGCAAACAAGCATCACACTGAGCTATCTAAGGAATATGTTGTCCATGTCGCCAACAAGCTCCAAGTAATATTTCAATGGCTGAATATAATGGTTTTTGTGTTTGTTTTCTTGTTTTGTCTCAGTCATATTTAAGGCTGTGCCACTGTATTCAGCTTTGCTTAGACATGTTTTTCTACTAAAGACATCTCCTTTTCTTTATCTCCTTTATCCCTTTCCTTCTGATCATTTTCCTCTTTTTGTCACTTTCTGAGACTACACATCACTCTGTATAACCTCGTCTACCCTCTCTGACCTCAGATGTCATGTCATGATTAGTGATTCTTAAATCTCTACAATCAAGTGGAGCAATTTTTGACATCAGAATTCCGATTCACAAATGAAACTGTGAGTTTTATTGAAAATTAGTTTAAATGTGGTTGAGAATTTTCCATATGTGGTAGAAAAATATACGTATACCTAGTAGGAAAAGAAGATGATGTGAATACTGATGTAAATTTTTTAAAGCTACAACTTGGTTTGAATCTGAGCTTTCTACATTAATACATTCTCTTGAATAAGGTATTTCTGCCTAGTTCTAATAGTTATTTAAATGATATTGATATTCTTTCTCTACCTGCTAAAGAATTCACGTTAATTTATATAAACACCAAGTGGGAACATGCCTCATGATAACTTTCAGTTTTATAGAATACTAGTAAATAGAAATTCCTCATTACACATGAACAAATGGAGAACTTTACATGCATTTTATCAATCAGCTTCAGATGAAGACAACCAAAGAGAAGCTATTATATTTATTTTCAACTACTAAGATACTCTCCTAATCTAAAAAAATCAGTGTTTGGCTTTCTTCCCTCGTTGGCTTGATACTTCCTGGGCAACTTTAACAGCTGTAACATGTTACTTGTATCTATCTATATATCCCTACTGTACCCTTAGCTGATTTTCCAGTGTTGTCAATTTTGGCTATCTTACTTTTATCATATTTCTACCTCATATTTTGCCCAGTCCAACTCATTTACATAAAATAGGAATATCTTTTTAAATTCCAGTCTTATCAATTGGAATTTCCCCATTTAAATCAATTCAATAACTCCATTCTGTGTAGGATTTAATCAAAACATACTCTAGCCTCAGAGAATCTCTGACTGGCTGCAGAAGTCTGCAATTTTACTTCTCCCATCTCCTGCACCCTATTCAACATCTTTGTCAGACTCATGCATGGACCTGTGCTTTGTCTCTATGATTTCTGCTAAGGGAGTTCGTCTCTTGCATTATCAACTAGATAAATCCCTAGTCATCTATCAATACTTAAGTCTACTGTACCTCTTTTAGCCAAGTTTTCACTGAATCCATTAAGCTAAGTTATTTTTTTCTATTTCTCAGCTTCTTATAGTTTTCTACTCACACTAATACACTCCTATTATATACATTTAATTTCAAGTCTCGTTTTTTTCCATTCTATACAACAAAATATGAGTGAAGTATAAAAATCGCTATATCTATTGGCCAAATGGTGCACTCAAAAATGACCAGCAGTAAAAAAGACATACTTGTTTGGGTATGCTCACCTATTTTGAATGAAAAACAAAGAATCATCTCCCAATAAGAACAGTATAAAATGTGCACATTGTGGCAAAGATGGCAGAGCATGATCCTGGCTCTGATAGTAACAAAACCTCTTAAATGGCTGTTGTCTCTGTGACCTTTATGACAAGCCATTTTCTAGACATATGGCTTTTCAAAACCAAAAATTCATATTTAGCTGTTGCCTCCCGTTTACAGGAATACAGTAGCAAGCATCTGGGGAATATCTGATAGGGTACAGTGGTAACAATATAAAGTCAGTAGAAGAGGCTATTAACCTAAAAACATATGGCAACTTTTTTGTAGAATATGATACCTGCAGATGCCTAGAGGAAGACTTCTATATCGTTATGTGCAAGAAGAAAGAGATGAGAGAGGAGAAGATAGAGAAGAGGAGAAGAAAAGAGAGGAAAGGAGAGGAGAGGAGGAGAGGAGAGGAGAGGAGAGGAGAGGAGAGGAGAGGAGAGGAGAGGAGAGGAGAGGAGAGGAGAGGAGAGGAGAACAGGAAGGAAAATGATGGTGGAGGGGAATGGCCAATTCCTCAAAAACTCAGAATCTTTTGATGAGGTGAGCACACCTTGACAACACCTTTCTCTCACCTGGTGGACTAACCTTAAGAGTGTTCAGAGTATCTGGGTCACTGGCAGGGAAACTGTGGGCTCAGGGTGAAGGCCAGAATCCCATCAGGCATTTTTCACAATATTTTTATTCCTAGGTACTCAGAGTGTTTCTCCACCCTGAATCTTGTCCAACCACATGTTTCAAAGACACACACTTAAATTCTCTCAGGAACTGAACAGAGGAATTTCCTAAGAGGAATTTATTTAAAATGAGGTCCTGAGGGTTGATGTAAACAACACATTCCCTTGAGCTCTTGCTTTACAGTGGAAGCCTTTTGTGTTAAACACACACCAAAATCTCCAAATTTTTCCTGATCTCAAAATCTATTAAAAAGATAAAAGCTTA
Organism: Cricetomys ansorgei; assembly: GCA_026225945.1. Lineage (NCBI taxonomy): Eukaryota > Metazoa > Chordata > Mammalia > Rodentia > Nesomyidae > Cricetomys > Cricetomys ansorgei. The sequence continues at coordinate 1,004,051 of JAMJFZ010000597.1, read as the reverse complement.
AATGGATGCATAGAACCTAAACAAACTATAGTTTACCATGAATGTGTCTATTTTTCATATAATTAGACTGCTCTATTACTGCCAGTGATTATCCAATAATCAAAGAAAGATAAATCTTTTCTGTTTGCTAAGGAATCAGTATATTATCTCTTATGCTGATCAATATGCAAAATTTTACAGAAAAGAATGAAAACTTGTTTTTATTTTTAATGTATTTTGATAAGTGTTGTCATTAACAATTTATTGACATTTTGACTTAATTGTGTTTAACATTTTCACGTGTATCATATGTTTGAGAACACACTGATATATACATACGCATACACACACACACACACACACACACACACACACACACACACTCACACATTGCTGAGCCCATTTAGTTTTGCCTATATGTATAAGTGTTCAGAACCAATCACATGGATTTGGATAACCTATCAAGGGGCTCATATCTAGAGAAAAAATTCCAGTTCTCTCAGTAACCAATGATTGTCTATAACTCTTCATCTAGGGATTGATCCTTGTGAAATTTTCCCCAAAATGTTGGCATGTCAATTGGTGTTGCCCCTATACAGATCTTGTCTAGGTAACCATAGTTTTGATTTTTTTTTTAGTTTTATTGAAAATACATTTTTTCTTACACAATATATTCTGATTCCCTTTACTCCTCCAATTCTTCCCCAACTCCCCTCTCATTTGGATCTATTTCCTTTATGTCTCTAATTAGAAAGAAAATAGATTTCTCTTAAGAGATAACAACCAAACATGATAAAATAAAATACAATAAGATGAAGCAGAAATTATCATATCAAAGTTGGACATGACAACCCAACAGGAAGAAAAGAGTCCCAAGAGCAGGTACAAGAGTCAGAGACCCAATTCTTCTCACAGTCAGAAGTCTCATAAAAACGCTAGGCTAATAACTATACTATATATGCAGAGGACCTTTTGCAGACCCATGTAGGCCCTGCGCTTGCTGTTTCAGTTTCTATGAGCTCATATGAGTTTTGCTCAGTTGATTAGAGGACCTTGTTCTCCTGGTGTCACCCATCCCTTCTGGCTTCCACATTCCTTCCACCTCCTCTCCCACAGGGTTCCCTGAGCTCTGAAAGGATGATTTAATGGAGACATCCCATAGAACTATAGGCCTCTGTATATGTTGCCATCTGCTGCAGAAGGAAGCTTCTCTGGTGATGACTGAATTAGGCACTGTTCTATGAGTATAGCACAATGTAATTAGAAGTCATTTCACTGGTACTTTTTTAGACCAGTAGTGTTTTTGGGCTATCTTTTTGGGCTATCTAGTTTCTGGCTCTTAGTCACCCAAATAGTGTCATGTATGGGTCCCATCTTGTGGAGTCAGCCTAAAGTCAAATCAGACACTGGGTGATTACTCTCACAAGCACTGTGCTACCATTGCCCTAGCATACTTTGCAGGCAGGACAGATTATAGATACAGATTTTGTGGTTGAGTTGGTGTTTACATTTCTCACTTGGTTGTTTGCAGAGTACCTTCCCATACCAAATACACTAAAACTTAAAGGTGAAGGCTCTATGTAGGAAACAGCTCAACATCTCCATGTTCAATGAGTTGTGTGGGTGTTGCCTTCCAGCTATGGGGCCTTTTTCTCAGTTTGTGGAAAGCAATTGTCAGTTGTGTTTTGCCAATTGCCCAGGTTGCTTGGGGATTTCTGTGAAACCCCTTTGACCAACAACTCTATTGGAAGTCACCAGTCCCAGAACTAGAAACTTCATTTGGTGACAAAAGATCACCAGTTGTAACTTCATCTCCTTGATTATTTGGAGACTTCATTAGGATCACCTTCATATAGTTAAGGATGTTTCTGCTACACTAGGTTTTCATATCACTCCTCAAATGCCCCTCAATTATAAATTCTATTTCCGCCTCCTAGGGAGATTCATCTGTCCCTCCTAGTCCCTTCCCCTATACCTACTTTCTATGAGTCTCTGGACTGTAGCTTGGTTATCATTTATTTAATGTCCAATAGCCACATATAAGCAAAGATATGCCATATCTTTGTTATGGCATTATGTTACCTCACTCAGGATGGTTTTTCTAGTTTCATATATTTGCCTGAAATTATGACTCATCCTTGTTCAGTCTACTACAACATACAGAAAGCCCCATTTAAGAAAGAAACAAGTGAGTATGTGCAAAGTCATAAAGGATGAGCTTCACTAAGCCTCTTTATAATAATGGCAGCTATCACAACATTCTGTTCTTTTCTAGGTAACTAAAATATCACCACCAAAGAAAATATTCAGTGGATCCAATCCTCATACCACAGATCTTCAAACATGACAAAGTCATGACAAAAAAGTAACAAATCAAATCTAACACTTTCATGACTTAATCCGGCAGATTCGTCTGGGGAGTAATTATCTCAAAAGTATGACCGAAGTCAATTCTCTTTTGAAAAATGGAATTTCTTTCCTGGAATTCAACTAAGAACTAAAAAGGTATCGTACTACTTTCTAGAGAAGATTTTAATATTATTAATCTTGTTCACAAGGGTCATATAAAACTTCATCATTTTTCTCCTTTAATTCCCATAGTTCAGATGTTAAGTCTTTTCTTGATGCCCCAACACTTTCCCACACAAAGTACTAACACAGTTTTGTAATTCAGGCTTTAGCAGCCTGATTTTTTTATTTGGCAGCCTGTGCCAGATACTTTAGCATCAAGACCTCAGATAGTTCAGTGGGTCAATTTGTGTATCTCCATCATTAATGCATTTCCAGTTGTTGTTAGTTGACGGGCATGAGGCATATAACCAGAAGGACACTGAGAAATTCATGAATCATCTGTAAGCCTGGATAGTTCTCAAGACTTATTCAAAGTCATTGTTAAGGAGGAAAAGGCCTGTACTCTTCATCATCAGGAGTTGGCATGGCACATGGATATTTTTTATGGTCTATGGACACACATTTTACTATCTTTGTATCTCAGTCCCTGCAGCAAAGTTTCACTGAATAGACACAAAACTAAAAATACATCTAAGGCAGAAACAAAAAGATATGAATCTATATAGGAAACAAACTGCCTAATGATTAAGTGTATGTCTTGTGGAGGGAACCAGCCTTTTCCACAAATGGGTTCACGAAAACTCTATGCAGGAGGGAGTACGAGCAAAGGAAAAATGAGGAATTGCAAATGAACAGAGTAGTTCATTCTTTTATGGGACCCAAGGAAATGACACAGAGGATCAAGCTTTAAAATGACGTGTAGAACACTTCAGAAGTAAAACCCAGGAGCGTTTTTAATAGGGGAATTAACAGTATACTTTTTAAGAAAAGAGAGAGGAAAGCGAGAGAGACTGACAATGCGCCTTGTCAGTGGAAAAACCACACCAAGAAGAGAAGGAGGGAGAGACTGACAATATACTTTACCAGGGGAAAGGGCCCACACCAGAAAGAGAGAATTGATCTGGCAAAAGTTTAAAAAGCCAAATACAGTTTTTTTGGTATGTAGATGTTGCTCAGGCCTTCAGAGGAACCAGTTTCATACGTAGATGTAGTCACATGGGGGTGGGAGGGTCCTTCCTCCTGGGACTTATCTTGTTTGCTATGAAAGAACATTTGACTTAATACTGTTAGCTGAATAATATCTCCATCTGCCCCAAACAGAACAGAGTGCCATGTAGGCAAAGAATGTTTTTATTTTATGGTTTTTAGCTGTTTGGTGTGTATTTATTTTTTCTCTATCTAGGCTCCTTTTGCTTCTATCTGTTAAAGGCTTGTTTCTTCCTGGGAGGACCAACACACATTCCAGGAACATCCTTTACAATGTACTATCAATATGAATAGGTAGCTTTACACATGCCAAGACTTAGAAGCCCAAGATATTTTACAATGACAATTACTTTTGAGTAAAAAATGACTACTTCTCCTTCTCAGCTAACACCAGCCAGCTAAGGTATTACTAGGCCATGTAGACACAATGAAAGGCTTTTGTTGCCATTACAGCAAAGGGGAGAAAGGGGCAAAATGACTGGTAAGCCAAAATTCCCAGCCGGGGAGTCTAGAATCTTGTCTACAGACTTCAACCACGTTGCCAGGGTACTGGGGCTTCCAGAAGTGTCTAAAAACAATTTCTACATATCTAATGTTTAAACCTAGTATGAAAACTTAATAATTTTCTGTTAGAGAGAGGAAATAGTGTAGCACAGCAAGACAGTATACCTGTGGGACAAACACCAAATGCTGTAGCTCTGTGTCTATGGTATGCGGCATTGTTCTCAAGATTTCAACGGCTCCAAACTTAGTTTTGTTGTCTGCAACATGCAGTTCTTGTTTATCCTTGTTCAGCTCTCTGTATGAAGTTCTTCTTGGCAGATGTCTCATGGCTCGGACATTTCCAACATCTTGAGAGTATTGTTAATCCCACTAGGTGAGAATAAGACCACTAGCACAATTTTTGAGCCAAATTTGAAACAAGCTTTATTAAATACTGACCAGGATCACTGATGGACATTGGTCAGGTCATTCCCAGGATTCCCAGAGAATGGCCACAATACTGCCTAGATGTCCTGAGTCACCTCTAAGGAAAAAGGCCAGACCTCACAGATACACCTACGACAAACCCAGACTTAGAAATATACACTGATGGAAGCAGTTACATCCAGGACAGAATTAGGTTTGCGGATGCAGAGGTGGTGATGAGGGATTAGATACTCTGATCATCAGCCTGTCCCACAGGAAGCTGTGCCCAGAAGGCTAAACTAGTTGCCCTCACTTCAGCTGAGCAAAGACAAAGTCAAAGCCAGTATGGCTTTGCCATAGTCTATGTTGATGTAGCCGTATGTCAAGAAAGAGGCCTGCTGATCTCGGAAGGAAAGCCCATCAAACATCAGCAAGAAATATTCGACTTGCTACCAGGCTTCTGGCTGCCAACCAAAGTGGCCATCATCCACTGCACCGGGCATCAAAGGGGCAACTCACCCAAGGCAGTGGGCAATTGCAAGGCAAACCAGGAGGCTAGAGCTGTGGCTCTGACTACCCCAATTTTAATGTCCCCTGTATTATCTGAACTCAACATCCTGGAGACACATTCATACTATGACCAGTTTTTCCAACACCTTCCTGGAGGTCAAGAAAAAGATTGCTGGAGATACACCATTGGTGGAGCTCTGATCTTGCCAAAATCCCTGGCCCACTTCTTGCTGAGACAACTTCATGGAACTACCCAAGTAAGGACAAACTGAGGGCATTGATGTCTGACAGGTACTGTATATCAGGGTTGGCCTATCTCCTCCAGGATGTCACCTTTAGGTGCCAAGTTTACCACTTGAACAGCTCAGTACCCAGTGCCAGCCAGCAACAGGAAAAAAAGGGGAAAGAGGCACTATCCTGGGAGTGCATTGGGAAGTTGATTTCACTGCAATTAAACCAGGTAAGTATGGGTACCAGTATCCACTGGTATTTGTGGACACCTTATCAGGGTGAACCAAGGTCTATCCTACCAAATGGGAAGATGCACAGCTCATGGCAAAGAAAATGTTGAAAGAACTCATATCCAGGTATAGCACTCCCTTCACAAAAGGATCTAACAACAGGCCAGCCTTTGTGGCCCAGGTTACTGAAAGCTTAAAATATTGGGGGTAAATTGGAAAAAACACTGAGCATATCACCCAGAGTTCAGGACAGATAGAGAGGATAAATCAGACCCTTAAGGAGACCCTTACTAAATTAACCCTAGAAACTGGTGATGACTAGATAGCACTCCTTCCCTTTCCCCTGTGGTGTGTGTGCAACACTCCTATATTATGGGATTAACCCCACATGAGATTCCGTATGGTAGAGCAAAGTCTTCTCTGAGACCAAGGCTTAAGTCTGAATTGTGGGCAGAAAAAACTAACTTGGACATCCTTAAGTCTTCCCAGGATCTACAAGAAACCCAGGATTGCCTGTTCCTGGTGACCCATCAGCTATACAAGCTTCCCCCACTGAACCCCAATATATACCAACCTGGGGATCTCCTCTGGGTATGGAGACATCAGAAAAAGACTAATGTTCTGGGGACAACTTGGCTTAGTTTGTGGAGAAAAAAAGGCTGGTCCAACAAAACTATTGCCAGCCTAAGACAAACATCTTGAGACTAAGAGATACTCAGACTGGTAAAACAATCTTAGAATTTGACCACTGCCCTGTGGATCACTATCAGGTCCCTAGTTTCAGCTTAGACTTTTGCGACTTATAACCAGGACTGGGACCACAGATATACTGGCCAGGCCACCCAGAGATCAAGGCAGTAGATCATATCTAACATTGTTCAGGGCTAATGAAGTAGAAGAGAAAAAGGACCTCTAGTCTACCCAGCTCTACAACTGCCTGGCTGAGACAGGTTCAACCTGATTTGTGCCTGTACAGTATTAATGTGACCTTTGGGGGTGTGAAATCTGAACCTCCAGTGGCTAGGAAGTTACCCCATGCAAGTATATCCATAGCCCTGGCCAGAAAGCATGACTACACCAGGCCACAAACATGCTACCCAAAGGCTATCATCCTAAAACATGGGAAAGCCTTCGCATCCCAAGATGTCTGGGCTGAGGGAAAAACCTGGGAACTCTGGGCCTACTTCTTGGGTACAGACCCAGGAATGGGGTTTACCATCCAGAGGTGAGAACACCCTGGGACTTCATGGCCTGTAGGCCCCTTGGCAATCCCCAACTCTGTGCTACCAATTAAAAAAACACCTTCTTCCCCAGCCTTACACCATCCTCCTCAGGGAAGGCTTCCTGAGCAGGGACAGCCATCAGTAGATGGATTGTCTTTGCTAAGAACAGTCAGTGTTGCCTTTGAATACCTCAACTCCTCTTATCTAAGTAAACTCAGGACTACTGGTTATGCTTGGACCTGAAACCCCCATATTATGATGGTTGTTCCACACTGCTATGGTCACTCAACAAGACAACCAAGGATGGTTTCAATACTTGTTAAACTGGTCCCCGTGGTTAACTACACTATTTGTTTCCATTGCTGGCCCCTGACCCTCTGATCCTCTTCATCTTTGGCCCCTGAACTATTCATGCTCTAGATGGTTTTGTTAAAAAGAGAATAGCTGCTGTTTGTCTGATAGTTCTGAGAAGCCAATATCAGACCTTGGACAACGAGGATGAGTCAATGATTTGATTAACTAGTGTTCAACTCAAAGGGGAGAATGTTGGGATGAGTCCCCTCCGTGATCACCAGGCTCTACTTGCCAGAAAGGCCTTACCTAGAGCCCATTTTCCAGAACTAATGGGAAGTGCCTGCTTCTCAGAATTGGTAAATGTCTGGTACATCTTGTCCTGCACCCCATTGCCCCAAGGGAACATGACCTAAAGGTTGTCCAATCAGCTTAAAGGTCAGTGAACTCACCTATCTAGAACAAGGTCTTGTGGTTTTAGCATATATAAACCCTGTCCTGAAAACAGCTGTGGTTGCACTCCTGCCTGCCTGCTGTGAGCTGCATCCAGGATGCACCAGTTGTTTTTTTCTGTTTTCTTTGAACAACCTGTTTTCGGAGTGAGATCTGAGCATCAGAGGCTGTGTCCGATTCTGTATCCCATCAGTATCACAAAAATGGCTTAGAAAAAGTTTCACAGTTAAAACTAAACAAATGCAAAGACAAAAAAAATTTAAAGGAGAGAGAAAAACAGGGCAAAAATGGGTTTTTGTTTTGTTTTACTGAAAACAGCTTAGTGAACTACCATCAGAGGCCAGTAAGTGGGTAGCGGTGGGAGGAAAAGAGGTGTGGGGCCGACAGAGGGTGCAGCCGCTGGCAGAGAGTATGGCATCATTACCATGAGTACAAAGAGGTGGGGGCAAGGTCCTTTAAGGCGACCTTTCTCTGGAATTGGGGAGGTCAGAAATGAAAAAGAGCAACTTTGAATAATCAATCGTCACTGTTAGCCAGGATGTCAAAAGGAGACCGAGTTTGCCTGGCGCCAAACTTTGAAATGAACGTATTAATAAAGACATCATAACATAAAACATTTTATAAAGTTAAATGTCTCATAGTCTTAAAAATTAAATATATTAAAAGCTGTTCCTTAAAACCTAACCAACTTTTAAATTTTTTCTGTAACTCTCCAAACATTCCTTTTAAAAAAGTTTAAAATCTCCCAACTGTGGGCTCCTGCAATATAAAAAATAAAGTATGCTTTTTACATCAAGAGGGGAGGAAAAAGGTACAACCACAATCTCGGGATGCAAAACCAAACTCCAACAGTCAAACAATTCAATGCCCCAAATCTGGGATTTACCCACAATATTCTGGGCTTCCTAAAGGTTCTCAGGTCGTCTTTCTGGCTCCACACTCAGTAGCACATACAGCCTCTCTCCTACCCCTCCAGTCAGTTATATTTCACTGTGGCTGGTCTTTCTGGTGGCTATCTCATGGTACCAACATCCCCAAAACAGCTGGGGTTCCCCACTGCAACTGAACAGAATTTGCACTGATAATCTCATTTGTCAGTTGCTCAGGTTATTTCCTGGGCTACTCTAAGCTTTTTCAAAAGATCCTTTCTTTAGACTTTACATACACTAGCATCTGCTTACATACATACGTATATACATTATAGGGCAGAATTTGAGCTTGGAAAGTGAAAGTAAAATTAGCTTAAAGATAAACAAGAAACAGGAAGGGCTAGTGAAAAAAAAACTGTTTACAACATTTATTAATTGAAATAAACACCGGTGTCTCTTGTATTTCCAGGAATTGGGAAAAGTATGACACTAATTCAAGCTCAAACGAGACAAAATCATAGCATAGAGAGAGGACTTTGACATAAAAATCCACTGTTAGCTGAGGTGCCACTGGCATCTAACAGTTTCTGGAAGAAGGAAAGTTATAAGCACAATCCAGTGTAGGCACCACTCCCAGGAGTAGTTCTGCAACCAAAACTGGACTTATTTCTTTTTTGTTGTTGTATTTTTGAGACAGGGTTTCTCTGCTGTAACTCTTCTTCCCTGGAACTCACTCTGTTGACCAGTCTGGCCTCAAACTCACAGAGATCCACCTGCCTCTGCCGCATAAGTGCTGGAAGTAAAGATGTGCACCAGCACCTCCTGGCTTGTGTTATATTCTTAAAATTTATTATAATTATATAATCTTAAAAATTATAATGAAAATAATGTTTTTTAGAGTATAAGTTCCAGGTGTAACTGAAAGTAATTTTTTAATGTCTTAACCTAGTATTTGTAATGATTTATAACAACAGCAACAAGAAAGCATTACCCTTAAGGAAATGTATCAGCTAATGAAAAGGTACTGAGGATTGAACCCAGGTGCTCAGGTGTGCCAGACAAGGACTTTACCACGATACTTTATTCACCAGTATTTCTTCTTCTTCTTTTCTTTTTCTTTTAAAATTACTACTTTATATTAGTACATAAGTATGAGCCTGAAAATTACTGTCAATCTAAAAATTTAATGTGGAGACCAACTTGAAAATATGCTCTATCCTAAGCTTTGCATGGAAAGATTATATATTTGGTGTCACAAACCCACTTATCATATAAATAAGCGCCTATTAATTAGGGACACAGCCATAGAGAAGTTCTTTATAAATATAAAGGTAGCCTTTTCTTTTTCTGTGGAATGCAGAAACAGTGCTCAGTAGGATATTTGTAATGGATGTCTTAGGAATGAAAGCAGTAGATAAAGAGATAAATACTTCAACTGAGACTGGCATAATACAGATTATGAGTTTTGTTATCCTGGTATTTCAAATTTTATCAGTAACCATCATGGTGTACTGTGCTCTTTCAAAGAAAATTGTCAGTATGGAATGAAAAGAGAAATCCCCTAGCCCTTTAAGGGAAACTGACTTAGATATAGGAGATAAATTAAGAGCAAAATCAGAAAATTTTAAAATGGTGGAAAGAAAAGCAGAATCTACTTGCTTCTCACAGGAGACAGCCTTAAATAAAGAGAAGTAGGCTGAAAAAATGCGAACTTTGGTAGCAAGATTAGAACATTTGATGGAAAAAAGTAAAAACCTATCTTAGAGAATTCAGAGCCTACAGCTCCACCTTATAACAAAATGTGGCAGCCAAAGATTTTAAGAAAACCAACTCTGGCTTATCCAGTAAGTATACACAGGATACCCGCTGATGAGGGCCATCCACAGGGCTATGATGAACTTGGATGGCAACCTACAGAAATGCTAGATTTAAAGAGATTTAAAGAGGCAATAGTAACCTATGGAATGCACTCTCCTTATGTGAAACAGATATTGGACAACTGAGCTGCACAAAACCGAATTATTCCACGAGATTGGAGGGACTGGCAAAAGCTGTATTAGAAACCTGTTCACTGTTACAATGACTGACATGGTGGAGAGAAGAAACTTTGGTAATAGAACAACGTAACCAAGCTAGAGGCATTAATATTCTCAGAGATCAATTGATAGGTGAAAGCCAACATGCTGAATTAGAAGTGCAGATCCAGTTTTATACTATTTTGGCACAGTGTCATACAACTGCTTTAAATGCTTAGGATATAGTTGAAGAGCCAGAAAAAAAACCTGAGTCATTTACTAAAATCATGCAGGGCCCAAATGAGGCATACACTGATTTTTTACAGAGATTTACTTCTGCTGTCCATAAGACAATTTCAGACTCAGAAGCAAGGAAAGTGTTAATTAAATCTCTGGCTTTTGAAAATGCTAATTCAGAATGCCAAAAGGCAATAAGGCCATTAAAACAAATTCTTCTCTAGATCAATGGATTAAAATTACTACTGATATTGGATCCAATGCTTGCAATACCACTATGATTGGACAAGCAATTGTTCAAGGTCTTAAAAATCAAAAGGTCAAATGCTTTGGCTGTGGAAAGTCAGGTAATTTTAAATAGGACTATAGACAAACGGATCCTAAAAATAATGTTTTCTCTGATAATAAGCCAGAAAGAAAATCTCAGCTTCCTGGAATATGTAGAAGGTGTAGAAAAAGCAGACATTGGATTAATGAATGTTGATCTGTAGCAGATATTCAAGGTAATTCCTTGCTGTCGGGAAATGCCTTTGGGGGCTTGGCTCAGGCCCCTATCAAAGAAAACATGAGGCTTTCATTTCCTACCAGCAATGGATTAACACACCCTCAGAGAGATTAAAGCAGGTAGTGCCTGCTGCAAAAGATAACACTGCTCTAGAGCTGGCTATTAGGGACAGAGCTGCAGCTGAGAGAACAGGTGAATTAAAAAGTACTGAAAAACAGGTATTTTGGCAAGCAACTATAAATAATCAGAGACTTAAGTTAAAATTACAGATAAATGGAATTTTGATTGAGGGATTGTTAGGCACAGAAGCTGATGTAACAGTCATCTCAAAAGACTCCTGAACAACTCAGGTCTTAGGAATAGGAAAGTTTTCTCAGATAAAACAAAATATAACAGGTGTCAAATGCATAAGGCCAGAAAGTCAAATAGGAAATATAAGACCATATGTGGCAGATCTAGCTATAAATTTATGGGGAAGAGACCTATTAAAACAATGGAATGTACAGATTCACATTCTTTCAATATCAGAGACTACCTGTAAGATTTGAGATGCTACTGATAAAGATATTTAAAAATGTTATCAAAAACAATCACAGGCTGTCCAAGTTGTACATAAGCTGGATATAACAAGCATTGAGGTACTAACAGCTCTACCTCTAAAATGGCTAACTGACAAGCCTGTATGGGTAGAACAATGGCCTTTAACAAAAGAAAAGTTAGCAATAAATGAACTAATTCAGCCAATGAGCTATATACAGTCTGTAATTCCTTTACAAGATCAGGATAAAGAAAAATTTGCTTTTACTGTACCCGCATATAATAATTCTCAGCCTATTAAAAGGTATCAATGGAAAGTTCTTTCCCAGGAGTTGTCAGATGGGACAACTTTATGTTAATACTTTGTACTAAAGCCACTGGATATTTTATTGGCTGATTTTAATATAGTCACTTTAGAAAAAATATTGAATATGGTTAAAGGAATTTTACCATGTTGGAGATTACAGATAGCCCCTGAAAAGGTGCAAAGAGGATATTTTAATCAACAGATCATGAGAGATCAATTACAAATTCTTAATGACTTTCAAAAACTGCTGAGAGGAGCATTGCATGGTAATTTAGATTTAAACAGCCCAAGAAGTTTAACAACAGCAAAAAAGGAGTTAACTCAGATAGAAAGCAGATTACAAGATGCATATGTAAATTACCTAGACCCAAAGCTTGATTGTGTGCTTTCTGATCATTCTGCTACTGAGCTCATGATGCAAAAGGAAGACAATATTTTAAAATGGATCATTACACAAAGCGACTCAGAAAGCTTGTGCAGAATTTACACTGCATGTGTTAGAGTTGGTTTTTTTTTTTTTTTCTCAGCACGCACTTGGCTATGGTTGCAAAATAACCAACTCGGCTATGTTCAGGAGTTTGGACCAAAAATTCAGCCAATTGGTCCTGGTCCTCCAGGGAATTGTTATTTGGTTGACAAAAAAGATTTATTCTACCTGTACTTGGAAGTTTGTTTATGGTTAATGTTGGAAAATGTCCCAACTTCCTGGGTTTGTCATGGACTACAAAACCCACAAGGCATTATGGTGGCCAGATGTTCTGTTATCAGCCAAACATACAACTCCTAAGGCTGGCATGCTAAATGAGTGTCCAGAAAGAAAGGGATAAATTATTGGATTTTAAAATTATACATGGTAAATAAAACTTCAGCTTAAATTTAAAAAAGAAAGGTGTTGGGAGCCAATATTATTCGCCATTAGAGGATGGCGCCGGCTCCCTGCTTCCTGGATTCCTCACGGGAACGTTGTTTGCTTTTGCGCATGCACTGGCTGTGTAAACCGCTCAAGTTACCCACATGCTAATTGGGATCGTAAAAACCACTGATTGAAGGCAGTATACTAATTAGGTTCTGCAAGAGCACCAATTGGCATGGAAAGACATTCCCCAGAGCTCTATATAGCCGGGGGGTTTCTAGACTCGGGGTCCTTTTTCCATCTGTTGTCTAAAAGAGCTGTTAATAAACTGTTGTCAGAAGAATTCTGTTTTGCCGCGTCTCCTTTATCGGCGAAGGTAGCGCGCGACAAATTGGTGCCGAAACCCGGGAAAGCTGCCGACTCCTGGGCAGAGGAACTATACAAGGGACCCCGACTGCTCGTCGGAAAGGGATTCAGAACTGACGGCGCGTGAAGCCTAGGCACTTTCCTGCAAGGTATGATTGTTCTGAGCGACCCGTTTGTTGCGCTCGCTTGTTTCGTTTTGCTTTGTTTTATTCTCATTGTGTTGTGCTGTTTCTGTGCCAATTGCCATAAGCCTGGAAAGGAATGCACGTACCCTTTTTGTGACAGAGATTAAATCACTGTAAGTCTCAGGTAAATAACTGAGCAAGCGCTCCCGCTCCTGTAGATAAAGGAAGCATGGGAAATCAACAGATAAAGCCGATCCTGGATGCAATGCAGGCGTTGCTTAAGCAGAGAGGCTTGAAGATACCAGAAAGGGTGCTGAAAAATTTTTTAAAAGAAATAGATCGCGTAGCACCGTGGTTTGTTGGTACAGGGTCCCTAACTAAGGGCTCCTGGGACAAACTCGGAATAGATCTAGCTAACGAAAAGGAGAAATCTAGGTTGAGACCAGGCACATGGCCAATTTTTAAAATGATTAGAGCTTGCATAGAGGACGACATGCCAAGACAAAGTGAGGGAGGGACAGCGAGCATTGGCTGATCATCAGGACAGTCTATCAGAAGCAGAAAAGGGAGGGGAAAGGTAAAAAATAAACTTCCCCAAAGGAAACAAAAAGATAAAAGGGATCATCAGGACAGTCTATCAGAAGCAGAAAAGGGAGGGGAAAAGGTAAAAAATAAACTTCCCCAAAAGAAACAAAAAGATAAAAAGGATAGAGAAAAACAAGAAAAGGACAAAGAAGGAGAAAAGCAGGAAAGTAGACAGAGACTGTACCCAGTACTGGATGAGTTTCGAAACCTTAGAGTGGAGTCCTCCTCCTCTGAGGAGACGTCCTCGGAGGGGGAGGAATCTAAAACTAGTTCAGGAGAAGAGGAAGAGGAAGTACTGGACCCAACAGAAAGAGCAGAGTTAGAAGAGGAAGCTGCTAGGTATGAACAAAGAAGATATGGACCCGATCCTCCTTATGCACCCACGTGTAGTCCAACAGCGCCACCTTTAGAGGAACTAATGGTGGTGCGCCCAAAAATTAAGAAAAGGAAAGACAACATGAAGGCAATAAATTCTCTTATTTCAGACAAAGAAAGAAAGAAGATTAGAGCTGCCTTCCCAGTATGGGAAGATGCAGGACAGAGACAGTATTCCCAGCTGGATCTAAAACAATTAAAGGCCTTAGTAGATGCAGTTCAGACATACGGAGTCACGGCCTCATTTACTGTGGCGTTGGTTGAAAGACTTACCGCCGCAGCAATGACTCCTGATGACTGGTATAATACCACAAAAGCATGTCTCACTATGGGACAATATTTAGACTGGAAATCCATTTTCCAGGATCTTTGTATGAGTCAGGCTAGAAAAAATGCAGCGGATCAGCATCCTCAATGGAATTTTGATATGCTTACAGGACAAGGTCAATGGGCTGCAAATCAAACAGTTTATCCACCTCAAGTATATGAACAGATTAATCATGCTGCAGTTAAGGCATGGAAGAGTTTGCCCAATAAGGGACAAGTAGCAGGCAATTTAACAAAAGTTATTCAGGGCCAAAATGAGCCATTTGCAGATTTTGTAGCCAGAATGATGGAAGCTGCAGCAAGAATATTCGGAGATTCTGAAACGGCTTTACCACTGATAGAACAATTAGTTTTTGAACAATGTACAAAAGAATGTAGAAATGCTATTACACCATGGAAAGGAAAAGGTCTTAATGCTTGGATGAAAGCATGTAGAGAGATAGGAGGACCCTTAACGAACTCAGGATTAGCTGCTGCAATTTTATCCGCACAAAAGGGTAATGCTATAAAGTGCTACAAGTGCGGTAAAGCTGGTCATGTCCAGAGACAATGTCGAGGTAATGTCAAAGACAATCAAAATGAAGGGAGGAAACAGCCAGGAATGTGCCCCAGATGTAATAAAGGAAAACATTGGGCAAATGAATGCAGATCAGTCAAAGACATCAAAGGGAGACCTCTTACTGAACAGTAAAAAAACGGGCAGAGGGGCCCCCGTCCCCAGGGCCCTCAAATGTATGGGGCAGTAGAGGAGACACCACTCCGCGGGTCTGTGAAAGCAGCATCATCAGGAGGGTCACCTCCGGATCAGCAGGATTGGACTTGCACTCCACCACCAGAGCAGTACTAACTCCTACCATGGGGTGTCAGCCTATCCCCTCAAATCTGCACGGTCCGTTACCTCCTGACACCGTAGGATTGGTTATTGGCAGATCATCCGCTACCTTAAGAGGATTAGTAGTGCATCCAGGAGTCATTGATCAGGGCTATGAAGGATGCATAAAGATCATGTGCTCTTCCCCCCGAGGAATAAGTTCTATCTCTCCTGGGGATAGAATAGCTCAGCTTCTTGTTCTCCCCAGTCTACATAACATGTTTCCAAGCAAAGATCAGGTCAGAGGAAACCGGGGATTTGGGTCCTCAGGAGGAGGCCATACCTTTTTATCATTAGAGCTAGATAGGAGGCCAACTCTGGAGCTAACAATTGAAGGAAGAATGTTCACAGGGTTGTTAGATACTGGAGCAGATACCACCATTATTTCAACTACTTGGTGGCCTCCGGAATGGCCTGTAAATCAGTCAGAGCAGTCTCTACAGGGTTTAGGGTATGAAGCTGCTCCCAATGTCAGTGCTAAAACGCTGCATTGGGAAGATCCAGAAGGAAGAAAAGGCATTGTTATCCCATACGTCCTGCCACTTCCTATTAACTTATGGGGAAGAGATGTTCTTAAGCAAATGGACTTTAGACTTACAAATGATTATTCCCCCCAAAGTCAAAACATGATAAAAAAGATGGGATGTGTGCCAGGAAGAGGTTTAGGGAAGGCTTTACAGGGGCGTACCAGTCCAATACCTATAAAAAATAAACAAGACAAGACAGGACTGGGTTTTTCCTAGAGGCCATTGAGGAGGCAATTCCTATACCTTGGCAGTCAGAGGAACCGGTGTGGGTTCCTCAATGGCCACTTACCTCTGAAAAATTACAAGCAGCAAAAGAATTAGTCCAAGAACAAGTAACATTGGGACACTTAGAGATCTCCCATTCCCCATGGAATACTCCAATATTTGTAATAAAAAAGAAGTCAGGAAAATGGAGGCTTCTCCATGATTTAAGAGCCATCAATAGACAAATGCAAATCATGGGCCCTATACAGAGAGGGCTACCTCTCCTTTCTACATTGCCAAGACACTGGGATGTGATCATTATTGATATTAAAGATTGTTTTTTCTCAATTCCTTTACATAATAAAGATAAAGTTAGATTTGCCTTTACTTTGCCCAGTGTTAATCATGAAGAACCTGATAATAGATATCAGTGGAAAGTACTGCCACAAGGTATGGCTAATAGCCCTACCATGTGTCAAATCTATGTGGCAGCGGCAATTCAACCTGTTAGAGATAAGTATAAAAAAATTAGAATTTGTCATTACATGGATGATATCTTGCTTTGCTTTAATAATCTAGAAGTATTGCATCAAGCATTTGCTATGCTGATGGAAAATCTAAAAGATAAGGGGTTGTTTGTAGCACCAGAAAAAATACAAGAAGGAGACGTGAATAAATTTCTAGGATCTATAATGACCTCTACTACTATTAAGCCACAAAAGGTGACAATAAGGAGAGATTCATTAAAGACTTTGAATGACTTTCAAAAATTGTTAGGAGATATTAACTGGATAAGACCTTACCTGAAGTTAACAACTGCTGAACTACAACCCTTATTTAAAATTCTGGAAGGAGATTCGGCAATAACCTCTCATAGAGAATTAACACTTGAAGCTTCTCAGGCACTTGAGAGGGTGGAAGAATGCTTGAAGGAAGCATTATTGACACGTGTTGATCCCTCCTTGTCATTTCTATTATGCATCATCCCATCGCCTAAACAACCAACAGCAGTGCTATGGCAACAGGGGCCTTTGTTATGGGTTCATTCTCATACCTCACCAGGACATGTATTAGGACACTATCCTACCTTGGTGGCTGATTTGGCTATGAGAGGCATTCAACTAGCGTTGACACACTTTGGCAAAGAACCAGAGAAAATTATCAGCCCATATACTAAATTTCAGGTGCAAACACTTTGTGCCACTATTGATAATTGGGCTGTCTTGAGATGTGTTTTCTCAGGACAAATTGACAATCATTTTCCTAAACATCCACTCTTACATTTTGCTCGTACAAATGCTTTTATATTTCCTAAAGTCACTAAAAAAGACCCGATCCTTAACGCCACAGACATCTATACTGATGGCTCTAAAACTGGCATCGGAAGTTATGTTATAAATAATCAGCCTACACAAATCAAATATGATTTTAACTCTCCACAACTTGTGGAATGTGCTGTTGTAGCTACAGTCTTAAGAAAATTTCACGAACCTGTTAATATCATTTCTGATTCTCATTATGTAGTGAGAGCTGTACAAATTTTAGAAGTGGTTGATTTAATAAACTCTAAAAGCACAGTGGCTACTGTATTTTCGGATATACAGACATCAATAAGAAACAGAACTAATCCTTTCTTCATTCAACATATTAGAGCTCATACTCTGTTACCTGGCCCCATGGCTACTGCTAATGCCATGGCGGATAAAGCTACAAAAGGGATTTATTTGGCTACCTATCCTATTCAATTGGCTTCTGAATTCCATACCCTATATCATGTCCCAGCTAATACATTGAGACAAAAATTTCATATCTCGTGCTGAAGCTCGAGATATTGTACTTAAGTGTAACAACTGTGCAGAGTTTCGCTCTGTACCATCCTTTGGTGTTAACCCTAGAGGGTTACAGCCATTACATATTTGGCAAATGGACGTGACTCATTATAATGGCTTTGGAAAAATGAAATATATTCATGTATCTGTGGATACCTGTTCTGGCATTATCCATGCAACCCCCTTGGCGGGAGAGAAGGTGATTCATGTAATCACTCATTGCCTAGAGGCATGGGCAGCCTGGGGCAAACCATTACAACTAAAAACTGACAATGGTCCGGCGTATACATCTAAGCCATTTCAACAATTCTGTCAGAGAATGGGAGTTCATCACGTGACTGGGCTACCCTATAATCCACAAGCTCAAGGCATTGTGGAACGTGCTAACGGCACTTTAAAAGTCTACCTACAAAAACAAAGGGGAGGAATAGGCCCCACCATGGGACCTAAAACATCTATCTCCCTATCCCTATTTACTCTAAATTTTTTAAATTTGGACTCAGAAGGACGGTCTGCTGCGGACAGACATGCTTCTCATACTGTTCCGAAAGAACAAGTCAAATGGAAAGATGTGATCAATAATCAATGGAAAGGCCCGGATCCAATATTAATAAGATCCAGGGGAGCTGTTTGTGTTTTTCCACAGGACCAAGAAAACCCAATCTGGGTACCTGCAAGGCTAACCAGAATTATCAAAAAAGAAGATGTGGAACCCAGAACTATGGATCCTGACATGGATACTCCTGAACCAACAGACACAAGCTGAAGAACTACGTTGGGGTATAATGTCAACACTCCCAAAACCCATGCCAGTGATGCATGATGCACAGGTATTCCCCCGGTTTTTTGCAACTAACGAATCCTTGGGCATGCCCTTTTTGCCCATGGACCAGAATTTAGCAGCTGTA
This sequence comes from Cricetomys ansorgei, assembly GCA_026225945.1. Taxonomy (NCBI): domain Eukaryota; kingdom Metazoa; phylum Chordata; class Mammalia; order Rodentia; family Nesomyidae; genus Cricetomys; species Cricetomys ansorgei. Next base: position 985,227 of record JAMJFZ010000597.1, on the reverse strand, counting down.
AGTACTAATGAGACTTGGAGGGTGAATGGTAGCCTATGCTTTACAACCTCATCCAATAACACTCAGGATCAGCCATGCATTGAGCTAGGAAATTTCTCCTATGCACTTAAAGGAAAAAATGTTAGGAAAGATAAGATTATTATATCAAATGCCACTGTCCTTTACGGCTGGTGGCCTAGGCAAAAAACTGATGATGAGGAACGCTTCAATAGAAAGACACAACCACAATATGCCCCTTTTTGCACAGGCAGGATGGCAGATAGAGCAACTCTCCTCCCATGGACTGGATGCCAGAGTCGTAGGGCTCACAGTCTCCAAGGAAAATTTTTTACATTTTCACCATTAGAAGGCTATGGTAATTTCACCGAAATGGATCCATTTAGATATGATATCAATCCATTTGATACATGGCTGCTTTGCGGCTCAGGAGGAAGTTGCTCAGATATAACACCTATGTCAATGATTCTAGGAGGAGGTATAGTTCAGGCGGAGTTGTCAAGTAATATAATATCTGATGAAACAACAGGAAAGATCAGTAGTGATAAAAAAGAAGTTGGAGCCACCCCAGTTTGTGTGTGGCCGCCATTTATTTGGGTTGTTTGTAATTATAATAGCTGTTCATATGCCTTATGCTGGAACGCGAGCTCACATCAAACAGCCACTGTGGCTCGCATGCCTCGATTTGTCCCAATTCCTGTGAGAACCGCCAACACATTGACTTTATTCAGGCAGAAGCGGGATTTTGGTATAACTGCAGCTATAGTTAGCATTGTAGCAACCGCGGCAGTAACTGCCTCTCTCACTACTTCGGCACTGGCCTTGTCTGGTCAGGTAGAAACTGCCGCTACTTTAAGCAATCTCTCAGCCTCGGTCAGCCAAGCCATTGATGTCCAAACCTCTGTGAACACTCAGATTAGAGGTGGACTCATGATTGTGAACCAACGTATAGATTTGGTTCAGGAACAGCTTGATATATTGTGGCAGATGGCTCAACTGGGCTGCGAGGTAAAAATGCCCGGGTTATGTGTGACATCCATACAATATGAAAATCTTACCCGAGCGGCTAATCTGTCTAAAGAATTGTCTCAACAGCTACAGTACAATTGGTCTGCTGAATTTGATGCAACAATGAGAAGACTACGGATGGCCATTATACAGATCAACTCCACTCGACTTGACCTTTCCCTCACCCAGGGGCTCTCCACTTGGCTTTCTTCTGCTTTCTCCTATTTCAAGGAATGGGTGGGAGTTGGGATTTTTGGCATCCTATTTGCTGGGGGACTGTTTCTTTGTCTTTGGTTGCTCTGCAAATTCATTCAACAACAAAAAAGAGACAAAGTGGTGATCACACAGGCATTGCTTGCTGTGGAACAGGGGACATCTCCTCAAGCTTGGTTAAATATGCTCAAACAATGAGACACTGTCTTGAATACTGGTACTCCTGAGGGCTCAGGATCCCATTGCACCAGGATACCACAAGACAGACCTGTGTTACCTCCCAGGGCTCGTGTTCCCATTGCACGGGATAAAGGTACACAGGGTCCTCCTCCATGTAACCTCCTTGATCGCTCAAAGCTGTTGGATCAGCGGGCTAGATCGGTAAATACATGGTTGCAGTTTGACATATTAATTAAAGTAAAAGGGGGAGATGTTGGGAGCCGATATTATTCGCCATTAGAGGATGGCGCCGGCTCCCTGCTTCCTGGATTCCTCACGGGAACGTTGTTTGCTTTTGCGCATGCACTGGCTGTGTAAACCGCTCAAGTTACCCACATGCTAATTGGGATCGTAAAAACCACCGATTGAAGGCAGTATACTAATTAGGTTCTGCAAGAGCACCAATTGGCATGGAAAGACATTCCCCAGAGCTCTATATAGCCGGGGGGTTTCTAGACTCGGGGTCCTTTTTCCATCTGTTGTCTAAAAGAGCTGTTAATAAACTGTTGTCAGAAGAATTCTGTTTTGCCGCGTCTCCTTTATCGGCGAAGGTAGCGCGCGACAGAAAGGGGTATAGGATGTATCTATAATTGGCTATTTTAACCTCAAATAATAAAAAATTTAATTTTAAAAGATAATGTTTAAGCATTTTGCTCTAATAATAATAACCTGGAGTGTGGAGACTCTACCCCATGTCAGGGAAAGGTTGTGTTTTGGTCTTTTCAGCAATGAAACATCCAACTGAGAGTATCCAGAGACCACTGTACTAAAGAGAGACATCAGAGTGTATGGGTTACTGTCCAGCCTTCAACCTCAATAGTCCCATGAAAATGGAATGTTGAAGGCCTTCCTAGCTGCCTTGCTCCTGTGCTGCTAAAAGGTCTCCTTACAGCATTGTGAAAGACCAAAGGCCATGGATTACAAAGAATTGATTTCCCCAGCTTCATACAGAGGCTGGTACTCAGAGACAGGAAGTGAGAAATATGACATGAAGTCAACCTAAAACAGGGTGCTGATCATGCTATCAGTAATTCAAAGACTAGTCAGATTCACTGTTCATTATTTCTCCCCTAAGACAGGCACAGTCATCTTGAAAAGGGGAAATATGGGAAGCTATTGGCTTCATAAAACCATTTTATCCTCTGAAATCAACTTGGAGATGACTCTGCAGCTTATCGGGAGCCTGTTTTGCCAAACAGACCAGTAAAAATTGAGGCAGCTTTCACAGTGATCAACTGTTATGATGCAGATGCAGATACCTACCGATTCTTACCACATTGTCTTCTGCTATCATTGATTTTCTTCAAAGACATTTGAACTGCACGAGTATTTTGTTAAACATTGAACTTTTATAAAGAGTTGGTGAACTTGTATGAACAACTGGTAAACATTTATTAACAATTGATGAATCTTGGACTTGATACTTGATGTTATGGGACAGCTATAATCATCAAAGACATTTGAACAGAATATGCATTTGCTAAACGTTGAACTTTTATGAACAATTGGTGAACTTTTAGAAACAACTGGTGAACTTTGGACTTGATACTTGATGTTATGGGACAGTTACAATCATCAAAGACTTTTGAACTGCATGAGCAGTTGCTGAAATTTGGACTTGATATTTGACAGACTATAACTTTATATCTTAGCTTCATTTGATTGAGTCAGTGTTGTTCTTATTGTAAACAAAAAGGGTGAGATGTTGTGGGATATTTTATAGTTATGGATAATATTCCTGTAAGCTGTCCTTGTAGCATGTAAAGGATTCGCTTCCTACCAGTAAACAATGGAGTGGCCAACCAGTTCTCCATATGAATAGGACATTCCTTAACCTTAAGGCAGATGAAGGTTAGGCTCCATTCATTTGTATATTGGAGGGCTGGGTGGAGACAGGGAGGATTTGGAATGAAGAAGCACCTAGGGGTGAGGAAGGGAAGAAGCAGGAGGGGAAGCAGAAGAAGAAGTGAGAGGAGAAGGAGGAGGGAGAAACATGGAATGAAATCTCTGCCTAGTCGCATGGGTACTAAATCCCTGAGAACTAACGTGGCTTGTAATTAATAAAAAGCATTGAGAAAATTCAATGATGGACTAAAATAAAACATTAAATGTAATTTAACAGACTAATTGAATGTAGATAATGGACACCATATGAAAGAAGATATAAACTTAATTGTATTTCTAATTCCACCTCTGTGCTGAATTTTGATGTTGGTGTTTGTTGGAGGACAAGTAGATCAAAATATATTCATCAGTGAAAGTGTAAAATCCAGTGTAAAGCCCCAAAGATTCATAAAATAAATCCTGGCTATATAGAAATTGAAGGAGATGTATGGATTTTGGATTTTGCTATCTTGGTGTGTAATTATTTTCTAGGGTTTTTAATTATATTAATTTAAAGAATAACAGCAAGAAGAAAAATTAATGAAAAAAAAAGAGACCATGAATTTGAAGGAGAGTGGTGGGAAAGGAGAGATGCGGTATGTGGAGTCAGCAAAAGAGAAACTTTTTAAGTTAAAATCTCAAAAGTAAACAAAAAAAAAAATGAAACCATATGAATTGTATCTCTGATACTAGACTCATACAGGATATTATAAACTACCCAAAAGATTATACGATCACAAAAATACACGCTTGTCCCCTTCCTTAAACTGGGTGCAGGGGCTGGAGAGACGCCTCAGCAGGTAAGTCCTGCTTGTGATAGCTAATCTTCATCTTCAAATTCCTTTAAAAATCCCTGACTACTACACTGGTCTTGTAAAAGACAAGAGTTCAGTTCACAGCACCTACGTCATTCAGCTTACAAATGCCTGGAACTCCAGTTCCAGGCCGTCTACTTGCAGTCTTTCTCCCCGCCCCCCCATCTCTCCTCCTGCCTACATATCTATGTGTTCTCATATGCGAGTGCACATTTATATCTGTGCATATGTGTGAAGGCCTAATGTTGGAACAGGTTGTCTTGAAATGTTTTCCACTCCATTTACTGAGATAGGGTTTCAAACTGAATCTGGAGCCAAACAATTCTGGCTAATTTAGTAGCTAGTTTGCTCGTGGCCTTTTCTGTCTCATAAGTTCTGGTATGAGAGACAACCATTATGCCTGTATGCACTTCTTTTGTGTGGATTCTAGGCTTCTAAATCCTGACCCTCATTCTTGCTTTGTAAGCAACTTATCCAATCAGCCAGCACCTGCCTGAGCCAGCACCTGCCTGATCTTCTGGCCTCTGATTCAGAAAGCATGACTTTCTTCTCTCATCTGGCTCCCCACTCATAAAGTTACTAAGATCTCTAGATTGCCTTCCCTTTTTTCTTCTCACAAACAACAATAAAATTGGATTCTTAATTTTTATGAGTCTAGTTACTTATAAACTGGACTCTGCATTCCCCAGGGACACAACTAATACTATAGACAGAAATAACACAAAACCCATGTCAGCAAGAAGGAGAGGTTACAGGCCTGCCCTGCTGAGAGAAAATTCAGTCTCTGCCCTCAGATAAGAACCTGCCTTGCTTCCTCCAGGATCACAGTCTCCCTGCACTTTTCTCTGGAGCAACTGACTGGCCTCAAGGAGACAAGTAAGTGAAAGAGTAGGTGGGAAACAGAGTGGATAGATAAGTACAAAACAGAATAAATAAAGTAGACAACAAATAGAAACTGATGGAAAAAGTTAAGGGAGCTGAAAGAGACTCAGAGATTATGACGTGCTGACTCTACAAACAATTTGGCACTGAATCTAAACTTTACATTGCCACTAAAAATAGGAGACAAAGCCAGCCCTGAGGAAGACAGACTTTGCTGTCTCTGACCTCCGTCTCCAAGAGTTAGTGGTGTGAATGTGTAATAACTCTTTATAGGTGTGGAGGCAATTGACAGAGTTTAGACGTGTGGACACTGGCGAGTTTTTCAAAAGTTTATTAGTTACAAGGCAGGGTTATGGAGCCTGAGTCAGGTAGAACAAGATCCTGTTGACAGAGATGAAGGGAGAGAAAAATAGATGGAAGGAGAGAGAGAGAGAGAGAGAGAGAGAGAGAGAGAGAGAGAGAGAAAGAAAGCACAGGGTGAGAGGCACAGGGCAAAGAACACTGGGTAGAGGGCAGAGAGGGACAAAGAGATGAGCAGAGAGAGGGGTCAGGGAGAAGAAAGTCAGAGAGAGAGGGACAGAGAGAGTAGTCCCAAGGCCCACTGGGGTCATATGGGAATTGGCACCAGTCCCCTGCTGATGACATAGGACAGGTGGCTGGGGGCAGGTAGGGCACTATTCTGATACGTGGTCACAGAAGGTTGGAGTGTCACTGGACCTGGGGTGTTGTCTTAACACTACCCCCTTTTTGTTATTGAAAAGGCAAGAAAAATATTAGCCTGACTGGTAAGGTAGGAATGGGGTCTCTGTTGAGAACCCCAAAATGTGGGAACATTGGTTGGGGCCATGAAAAGCTAGTTGTTTCACTTGTCCAGGATCTGTGGCTGGACTGAAAAATCAGGAGTGGGAAGTTATATCCTAGTAGGGCAATGGTGATGTAAGTCCTGTGATGGCTGAACTTAGAACCATCTGAGCTAGTGGATCTATCTGTTGATAGGCTGGGGCTATTTGGCTTTTTCATAAGCACCCCTCTTGGTATGACAACAAGCATTACACAAGTTATTATGTCCCCAGTGTCACAGAGTTTTCTTTTGAATAATAGTTCCAGCCTGAGGAAACGGGGTGTCATATTCTCTTAGACTGCTTCCTGCTGAAACTGGGGCATAGTAGTCAGGGCCCCAGGGAGGCAGGTAATTTAGTCAAAAGCTAGGGTGTATTCGCCAGCAGTATCTGGCTCACCAATACAGCTGAGTGGACAGGCGTGGCTTCTGCTGAACCGGTCCATATCAGCTCTCAGTAAGTCCAGGACTCACAGCTGTTTGGAGCACAGAGCTGATTTCAGGAAGTGCCTGTCAGCTGAATAGAAATCTGTTGAAACATATGCTTGGAACAGAGTTTCAGTTTAGGAAACTTAAAGGAAAATCTTACACTTGGAACTTTTAGGTACATAGTCTTGGCAGTGGGAAGGAGAAGGATTCCCAAGTCCAGAGAAGAGAGAGATAAATCATATCCTCAGGACTGAGCAGATGGGGGGGATTAATTCTGGAGTCTCACCTGTGGGAGGTAGATCCATGTTGACTTCCTGAAGCTCACAAGAAATTTAAGTTTACAAAAAGAGATAGGCATCATAGGTTATCACTATTTGTCATCTGTCTGAAGTATAGACACAAACCTTTGAGTATAGCTAATGTAATATACTAAAGTACATATTATAGAGAAAGCAGCTAATAGGTGTTTGTAAAACAGTTGGAACAGATCCATACCTTTGAGTCATCAAAAGCCATGACCCTGGGCCAGAAGCATGAACATTTTGTGTATCTAGAGAGTTGGTTATAAAAACTGGACAGGAATGTTATAGCCTGGTGAGAAGAATCTCCAAGTCTACATTTTGAAGACAAACAACCAAAGGAAATCTAAATCCTGTAATAGTAGTACCAGCTTATCTAAACGCCATTAAGAACACATGTCCAGAGTTTCATCAATTAAAAACTCTGAGCTTTTGATATCCAAATATAACCAATCATTTATGTATCCTAATACCTTTATAACCTGTATCTACATGTCTTAAATCATATTTTAGGTCCTCAGAACTTGCACAGACCTTTATCTAATAATTTACCATGAGGGGGATGTAGGCACTCTAAGGCAAACTCCTTTGAATAACCATTCGTTTTAGCTGAGTTTACCTCCTTAGAGTCTGGGAATAAGGCAAACTGTCCTTTTAAGCTAGAGGCCTCGTTTTATATGTGAAAAGAAATGAGAAGGCAGCTGAAGCCTTATAAGGGAGGAGCTGGTAGATGTTTGTTGCTCTTAAAACTATAGTTAATAGTCAAGCCATCAGAGATCTGAGGAAGGATAAATTATAGAACCTAGAATGTCTATGTATCAATTAAAAATGACAGGGATCCATCACCTAGCAGTCCCCTGAGGCTCCTCTGGTTTGCTGCGAGCAGACGTCATCTGATGCGTGGGAGCAGAACAACATTTGATCTCCAGCTGTTGTACAGAATGGTGCAGGCCTCTAGATGCCCAGTTTGAAATATTTTTTCATGTGGGAAGGAACTAGGGGAAACTGGTCTTACCCTGGCTAGGCAGAGTAAAGCATTCAACCCAAATGTGTCCACAGTTAGTGCAGTCTGGTGGCAGGTGAGGCATAGGGCAGTTTCTCCTGGTGGTTAGTGTTATCATGATCCAGGTGGATTCTTCATTGTAGAGCCCTGTTAACTTCTTGCAGACCTCAAGGGTTATTGTTAGGATTAGCCACTCTTTATTGAGGTAAGCTTAAACATTTAAATGCCATATTCAGCAGATCTCTGGAAGATTTTAGGACTATAATCTATGTCTTAAGTCTATCTATAGTCTATTAAGTATATGTATAATATATAAAACATATATTGGTTTTTAGTTACTTGTTTGAAAACATATACGGAGCTAAATGAAGTTTACTTTTGGAATTAAATAGAATTTTGTATGACTACAAAATATATAGCAAGAGGTCAAATAAAACTTATTTTTGAAATTAATTGTATCAGTACTCTGTATAGTAAGTATAAGTATATATTTGAATACATTAAAGAATGTTAGTTAGCACTCTGTATGATTATAGGTATAATTCTGAACATGTTAAAGAATATTAGTTAGCACTCTGCACAATTAAAAGTATATAAAATCAATTATAAATGATATTAATAGCAACCATATTAATCAAAAAAAATTATTATTAACTATCATATAATAATACATATAATATATACATATTGGCTATATAATAATTTAAATAAGTTATGTCATATAATAATATACAATAATACTATAATTATTATTATAATATCAATTAAATAACATTTAACAATGCATTACATTATTAAATGCCCTATATCAATTGTTTACTAACTATATATGTGACAGATAATGTATCAGTTATCTAATAATTATTATATACTATATAGCACATAGTCTTATAAAGAATAGAATTAAGATGTTATGAATTAGGATGTTATAGATAATGTTAATTTAATTATCACCAACATAATACAATAGATAATGTATATTTGATATATAACCAATATAGAACAATGATTAATGTTTCAATAATCTAGTGATTATTACATATTAAATAGCATTAGTCTTATAAAGAATAGAATTCAGATATTACGAATTAGGATGTTACAGATAATAATATCAATTTAATATTACCAACATAATACAAAAATGGTGTTCATAGGGCAACTGGAAGCATTACTTTTACTGTGTAGTGTACAATTATAGAATTTTTGTATAACTCAGATTATCTAAATAGATAAAGCTTAAACAAATATTACTGTGAGCCTGAAAAATGTTCATAGAGGAACTGGTATACAACATAGAATATCAATCTTTACATAACTCAGATTATCCAACTAAAGCTTAAGGAAATATTACTGTGAACCTGAATAGACCCCAGGAATTTGTAAACCTTATTTATCAAACATACCTGTTTTTATCATGTAATTTTATAGAAGCTTGATGTTGACAGTTAGCGAAAGCATTGGTGGTTACAAACATATTTTCAAGGCTGACCTTAAGTGAGAAGAGGTTAAAAAATATAATATGAAACAATTTAAAAACAGTTTATAGATTTAAAATGTCCCATAATCTTATGAATTTAAAAGTTATTTTTTAAGAATATTAACTGCAACATTTACTGTTAAATTTTTAAATCTCTCAGTTGCGTTCCTGTAAGATCAAATGCAAAGCACCCTTTCATTTAAAGAAAGAAACAGCAATCTCAATCCAATAAGATCCAAATCATCTGTTGATTCTTACATTAAGAGCTCGGGGCCATTTTCTTTTAAGAGAAAAGATGGTGTTGGGCCATGAGCCCTGTGCATGGTGTTAGCATCATAAAAAATGGCTTAGGAAAGGTTTTAGAGTTAAACTAGAACAAAAGGAAAGAGAAAGATATTAAAGGGGAGAGTAAAATGAGGTCGAATGAAGTTTGGTTTTGGTTTTTGGTTTTTGTCCGTAGCAACTACCATCAGCAGGCTAGCCTCTGAGTAGAGTCAGGAGGGAAAGGGAAGAGTTTTGGGGTAGCCAGCATTTCCCATGAACTATATGATCAATATTCATCCCGAGGCACCCCACGGGAATGAGAAAAGACAGCAATATAGACCTAGGCTGCTCTGATCAGTAGTCACTAAACAGGCAGGAGGTCAGGGCATACTAGCCCGAGGAGTTCTGGAGCCTGATATCAGGTCTTCAGAATGAGCCAAAGATGAAATACCGGACTCTGAGAAATGAGTTTTCTAGGAAAGCAACTAGGAAGAAGGAAAAAATAAACAAACAAACAACTTGAAGTTAAAAAAAATAACTCAAGGCAGCTAGTGCTCAGCTGTTGAGGGCAGATCCAGGCGAATTCACATCTTGTCTGCTGCATGCGAGCTGTTACCGTTTCAAGCCTTCTAATTCCGTGATCTGAGTCACACGACACCAATGTAATAATTCTTTACACTTGTGGAGGCAGTGGACAGAGTTTAGACATGTGGATGCTGATGAGTTTTTCAGTGACCCATGACCCGGGGGAGGGGGTATGTATGTCATAGTTTATCATGCATTCTTTTATTGTGAATGAGAAGTCTTTTTTCTTGATTTCTTTCTAGAAAGTTCATTGTTGATTTTTGGAAAGTTACTGATACTTTCAAATTTTATATTGTATCCTGATACTTTGATGAAAATCTTTGTCAATTTTAAAAGTTTTACGGTAGAGGATTTAGAGACGCTGATGTATAGATCACATCCCCTGAAGATAGTGATATTTGGATTTCCTCATTTATATTTGTACACCTTTATTAATTTTTCTTGCTTTATTACCCCAGCTCAGACTTCAAGAACTATATTGATAAAAAGGTAAAAAAAATGGGCACTCTTCTCTCCATCTTCATTTTAAAGAAAATACTATAAGTTTGTCTTCCTTCACTATAATGATGTGGCCTTTAATTTGTGCAGGTATGCCCCAACATGTTCACCTTCCGTCTTGTCTACAAGCCTTGATATTCTATCTTGCCACTCAATCATTTTTTTGTTTCCCACTGTCCTTTTTTTTCTTGCCCTCTTATTTCTAATATTTTAATTTTACTCTTCTTATTTCCTCACCAGAATTCTCTTTTATATCTGGTATTGATATTCTTCTTTCAATTGTCTGCTTCTTTTTCTTTACAACGAAATCAGTGTATTCACATCCTCCTTGATCTCATTGCACACTCTCATAGTATTTTGAACTCTTTGTCTACATTTTCCTCAAATTAACTCCCATTGCCATCTATTACAATTGGTCATTTTTAGAATGTCTATAAAATTAGTAATTTTTATGCTGTCTTGGATTCCTGTGTTTCATGTGTTTCTTCATTGGAACTTGCATTGCTGGAAATAGTTTCTTGCATTTTAAAAATTATCCATATGCTTTTAGTTGAAGTAATTTCAATGTTCAAGTATGGCTAGATTGTGGAGTTTATGTCTTATTTCTTTCCACTGAATTTGAGGTGTAGCTCAAACATCAGTCTGCATGGTCCAGGCAATGAGTATGATCACAGCACAATCTTGGGTGTAAAGTACTAATGCCATAAACAACCACAACTGATGTGTAGTTCCCGTAAGAAAAGATCAATAAATAGTTACCTCTTCAATTCCAATAACTTTTGGAGGATGAAGAAATATGATGAAAATAAGAAATTATGATGGAAATGAAGATAGTTATTAAGTTCCTTGCAAACTTAATGAACAAATGCTCATAAATGCAGCTGACAAATATAAAAAACTTTACCATTTTACTCCAAAGCAGTTTCCCTAGGTAAAAGAGGAGGAGATGGAAGAGACCAGAGGAAAAGGCAGTGAATCTTGTAACCGAAGAGACACCTGGCAGAGAAGTAACACAAAGAAAACATTATTAGAGTATTCACCAGACCAAGTCTCACTTTTTGCACAGGTTAAGTGTATACTCCCCTATACTAAAGTAAATTTTATTTGGGGGGCTTGAAATTAGAGAAAGTGTGTGTGTGTGTGTGTGTGTGTGTGTGTGTGTGTATGTGTGTGTGTGAGATGTTAACTAAAATTATTATACAACTGAAATGCAATATCTCAATATTTGTGCTATTTCAATAATCAATTTTTTCAATTTCCTAATACTAGATAACAGGGTAAAAGACCATTTTACCCATCACTCTACTGAAGTTAAAGTCTCTTTAAATGAAAAAAAGAAACAAGGTAACATTGTTAAGATATTAGTTGTGCAAAATAAAATTTTTTTGAAATGAAGAGAAAAAAAATAAGAGTTAGTATTGGGGCAACATTGAAAAAAAAAGGAAGAAGGAAAAGAAATTGGTGAAGGAACAATAAACTTACGGAGTAGAGATTACACAGTTCCAGCTAAAGTTAGAATGGAAAGAAAAAGTGGTAAGGAAATGCAACCAAACAATCCAAAAATTAAGGCAAGATAATTTCCAAACCCGTGTCAACATGTGTCTATGGTAGAGTCTATTACCAAAAAGAGGGATGACAAACAGGAGAGAGAATAAAACAAAACAAGCTAATCCAGAAAAATTAAAGTATCTATTAAATAAGGCAAGTAAAAGCCACAGATAATTGAGCAGGTGTGCAGAGTTTGACTCTATGCAGTCACCCATCTGGACACAAATGCACAGTCTATCTCTAGGCGGTCACCAGTCTAAGCAGGAAGTGTGGAATCTGTCTCTACGTCATCACTCATGTGGGCACAGGTTCAGAACCTCTCTGTATGCTGTCTTGCAATTCTTTCTTTGGTTATTTTTCTTGGTGTCTGTTTTAGGTACTTTTCTATTGCCATGATTAAACATCATGAACAAGGAAACTCAGTGATGAGTCCAGTGTTCATTGTGGTTTCAGTTTAGTTTTTTCTTCATTTTTTGTCACTGGAACACTGCCATGGCTGGCATGTGCTCCCAACTCTCCTCTTCTATCTTCTTTATAACTGACACTAAAAGTGCAACAAAAAAGATTTGGAGTGAGTATGCCTTTTTTCATTCATATAAAATGCTTAAAGTTACCATACAAAGAAATGGGCTTCGTTACATTATGTAATGTAATACTTCCAACTCTGTACACATGCACGACTATGCACTTGGAGCAGATCATTTCTTCTTGAGGCTGAAAGTTCTGGAATGGACAGTGAACTCTCTCCTTCATTTCTGCATCCTAACGTGTTTCCATTCTGTCTTTGCTACTGAGATCAGTGTTTTCTGTCCTCAAACACATCAAAGGACAACTGCTCTCCAACTCTTCTTAATTTATTCCTACAGATTCTATCATTATATGCCTAGGTAGTCTGTGAATCAGCCCAATCCTGTGTACCATTTTAAGTTCAATTTTTGCTGAGGTCTATGTCAAGATTTTTTTGTATTATACGCAGTGAGACAGGTATTCCATGTTGTAACTAGGGTTGTCCTGGAACTCACTCTGTAGTCCAGGTTGGCCTTGAGCACACAGAGATCCACCTGCCTCTGCCTCCCAGGTGCTGGGATCAAATATATGTGCCACCACCACCCAATTGTAATGTTTACATTATAAACTCAGGTAGTGATATATGTTTGATTAATTTTTCTTAAAATAAGAACAAATTTCATCTTAATTTTATAACCTGAAATAGTATTCCTATTACTTCAAAGCCATTTTCACTGTCCATTTTTCAGTATTTTCCACTTAGATAAACACGTCATCAAGATAAAGCCAGCATTTATTTATAATTTTCCTATATGTAACTTTTAATTCCTTTTCTACCTAGGCTGTTGAATAGCAGTGTTGAGAAGAGAATTTTGGCCTTTTTTCCTGATCTTGGCACAAAAGCATCAAGTTTCTCAATATTAAATACTGTATTACCTAAGGGGTTTTGTAGCTATTTTTTACAAGATTGAAGAACTTCCCCTCTTTTTATAGCTTAGTGGAACATTTTACCCATGAACGCATGCTGGATTGGCCAGATGCCTTTTTGTATTTGTTGATAATAGCAGGTAATTTTTATTCTTTTTCTATACTGGCATAATGTATTGTGTTAAATCATTTATAAATGTTAATCCATTTGATCATGCACAGTATAAATCCCAAATGAGCATATTATATAATTTCTTTTCTATGTTGCTTGATTTGATTTGCAATATTTTCTTCTGAGAGTTTTATATGAAGACAGATATAGTTTAGATAGATAGATAAATAGATGCTAGATAGGCAGATGGGTGTCATATTTCTCTTCATTTTTCCTTTTTCTAAGGGGTAGATGAAAATACATGTTTATTTAAAATATATTCTTTTCTCATACAATATATCCTGATTACAGTTTCATATCCCACTCTCCCAGTTCCTCTCTATATTCCTTCCCATCCAGATCCACGGCCATTTTGCAACTCACTAGGAAAAAAATATCAGTTTTCTAAGAGATAAAAACAAAACATCAAAACAAAATAAAAGCTAACAAAATAAAACAAAACCATTGTATTGAATTTGGACATTGCAAACCAACAGAAGGAAAATGGCCACAAAAAAGGCACAAAAATCACAGGCCCACTCATTTACATACTCAGGTGTCTCATACAAATACTAAGCTGAAAACTATGCTGTATACGGAGAGGACCTGATGCAGTCTTGTGCATATCCTGGGCTTACTGCTTCAGTCTCTGTGAATTCATAGGACCTTTTTCTGTTGGTTCAGATGGCTTTGTTCTTCTGGTGCCTTCCATCTGCTATGGCTTATACAGTCTTTCAGTCTCCTATGAGTGGAGGGATTTGATTAAGACATCCCATTTAGAACTGTACATTCCAAGGTCACGCTGTGTGTGCAATGTCTGGCTGCGAGTTTCTGTATCAGTTCCCATCTGCTGCCAGAGGAAGCTTCTTGGACAATGGCTGAGGAAGACACTGACCTATGAGGAGAACAGAAGATCATTTTAGAAGTCATTTTATCACTACCTTTTTTTTGAATAGTAGTATTTGTTTTTTCTAGGTGTTTACGATCTCTGGTTTTAGTCACCTAAGAAGTGTTGGGTATGGGTTCCATCTCTTAGAATGGGTCTTATATCAAATCAGACAGTTGATTTGACTCCCACAAGCTTTGTGCCACCATTGCCCTACCATATTTTGCAGGCAGAAAAGCATTGTAGATCAAAGGTTTTGTGACTGGGCTGGTGTTTTTATATCTCTTCTGGTAGCTTTCAGAAATCCAGCCCATATGAAAGATACTTGAAAGCAGGGGTGACACTTATGTTGGCATAATCTCAAGATCTCCATGTTCAATGAGTTATGTGGTTGTTGTCTCCAGTAATGGGCCTTGCTGTCAATTCATGAAGAACAACCTATTGTCTGGGCAACATCCATGGTTGTTTATGGATTTCTATGGTACCTTTTTGACTAAAGACTCATTTGGATGTAATCAGTCCCAGTACTGGGAACTTTGATTGGTGACAAGAGACGGCCAGTTGTATCTCTGTCTCCCCGATTATTTTGAGACTTCCTTGAGACACCTTCATATGCTATAGGAAGTTTCCACTGCACTAGTATTCCATACCACCCCTTAAATGACCCTAATTCTGTCTCTTCCCATATACCCTCCATCAACACCAACACCCCTCCTCCTTTCCTGATCCTCCCATTCCAATCCCCTCACCCTCCAATAAATTGGTCTATAATAATCTCTCCTTTTTGAATCCTTTTGTGGTTTGGGTATTGGAATGACTGTGTCTTCATAGGATGAGTTTGGCAGTGTTCTTTCTGCTTCTATTTCCTGGAATAACTTGACACCCCAACACCACTTGCAGGCAGGACAATTGTAGGTTGAAGGTTTTGTGGCTGAGTTAGTGGCCCAGTCCCACCACTGGAAGACTTGTCTGGTTACAGAAATTGGCTAGTTCAAGCTCCTTATTTCCAGTAATAGGAGTCCTTGCTAGAGTTCCCTTCATAGATTCCAGGGAGTTTACATTGCTCTAGATTTCCACACTGCCCCAAGAATCCCCCCAGGTCCAGTTGTCTCTCCTTATACTCTCTCCCTCCATCCTTCCTTTTTTTTCTTTACCATACAAAATCATCTCCAGTCCATCCACAAAATATATTTGTTTTCCCCTCCCAGGGAAAGCCATGCATCAGAGCCCTTCTTGTGACTTAGCCTCTCTAGATTTGTGGATTTTAGCATGATTATCATTTACTTAATAGCTAATATAAAGATACAAGTGAGTGCATACCATGTTTGTGTTTCTGAGTCTGGGTAAGCTCATTCTGAATGATTTTTTTATAGTTCCATCCACTGACTGGAAAACATCATAGTGTCATTATTTCAACATCTGAGTAACACTCAATTGTCTAAATATACATCTTCTTTATCCATTATTTAGTTGAGTGACATCTAAGTTGTTTCTATAGTTTCTGGCTGTTATGAATAAAGCTGCTATGAACATAGTTCAGCAAGTGTCCTGGTGGTAGATTGTTAAACATTTCTGTGTTTCTTGGCTATTTCAGATTACTCTATTGAGAATTGTGTGTTTTTATCTGTCCCATTTTAGTTGAATTATTCGGTTTGTTGATGTCTAGTTTTTTCAACTCTTTATATATTTTGTGTATTGGCCCTTCATCAGATATAGAGTTAGTAAAAATATTTTCTTATTCTACAGTCTGACATTTTATCCTATTGATGATGTCCTTTGCCTTACCGAAGGTTTTCAATTTCATGAAGACCTATTT
Organism: Cricetomys ansorgei; assembly: GCA_026225945.1. Taxonomy (NCBI): domain Eukaryota; kingdom Metazoa; phylum Chordata; class Mammalia; order Rodentia; family Nesomyidae; genus Cricetomys; species Cricetomys ansorgei. Next base: position 968,981 of record JAMJFZ010000597.1, on the reverse strand, counting down.
AATAATTGTTGATCTTAGTCCCTGCACTATCAGTGTTTCTTTCAGAAAGTTATCTTCTGTGCCAATGCATTCAAGGTATTCCTTATTTTCTCTTCTATCAGGTTCAGTGTATCTAGTTTTATGTTGAGGTCTTTGATCCACTTGGGTTTGACTTTTTTGCAGGGTGACAAATATGGATTTATTTGCAATCTTCTGCATGCAGATATCCAATTAGATAAGCACCATTTGTTAAAGGTACTTTCTCTTTTGATTTTGTATCTCTGACTTCTTTATGAGATTTTAGAAGTCCATAGGTTTGTGGATTTATGTCTGGTTCTTTGATTCTATTGCATTGATCAATGTGTCTGTCATTATGCCAATATCATGCAGTTGTTATTACTACAGTTCTGCAGTACAACTTGATATCTGGGATGGTGATGCCTCTGGACATTATGTTATTGTTCAGGATTGTTTAAACTATTGTTTACTTTTTGAATTTCCATATGAAGTTGAATATTGTCCTTTCAAGGTCTGCAAAGTATTGTATTAGAAACTGATGAGGATTTCATTGAATCTGTAGATTGCTTTTCGGAGAAAAGACATTTCTACTAGGTTGATTCTACTAATCCATGAGCATGGGAGATCTTTGTGTTTTCTGATATCTTTTTCATTTTCTCTCTTCAAAGACTTGAAGTTTTGGTCATACAAGTCTTTGACTTGCTTGCTTAGAATTACCCCAAGATATTTTACATTATTTGTGTGTATTATGAAGGGTTTTGTTTCTGTGGTTTATTGTTCAGTCTAACATTAGTCAAAGAAAATAGTACATCTAAAATATTTCTGACATAAAACATCTAGAAAATCTGGTACCCTATGAAAAGACCAATCCTAAAAGTAATAAGATGTAAGAAGAAGAAGAATTCCTGCTCAAAGTCCCAGGAAATATTCTTTTTAAATCATAGAAGAAAAGTTTCCTGATCTAAAGAAGGCAAAGCCTATAAAGGTACAAGAAGCATACAGAACACAAATAGATAGGACCATAATATAAAATCCCCTTGCCACATAATAATCAATACACTTAACATACAGAACAAAGGAGAAATATTTAAAGATGCAAGGGAAAAAGACCAAGTAACATATAAAGGCATAGGTCTGTCTATGCCTATTAAACTTCTCAATAGAGCCTCTAAAATCAAGAAGGGCCTAAACAAATGTTCTCTACAGACTCTAAGAGAGTACAGATACCAGCCCAAAATACTATACCCAGCAAAATTTTCAATCACCATAGATGGAGAAAACAAGATATTCCATGATAATGTCAAATGTAAACAATATCAATCTACACACCCAGCCCTACAGAAAGTACTAGAAGGAAAACTCCAACCCAAGGAGGTTAAGTATACACAACAAAACACTGGAAATAAATAATCTCATGGAAGTAAAACCAGTTAGGGAAATACATACACATTACCACCACCATCACCACCACCAGAAACAGCAATATAACAGAAATTAGTGACCATTGATCATTGATATCTCTCAGTATCAGTGCCCTCAGTTCCCCCAATGAAAAGATACAGACTAAGAGAATGGATATGAAAACAGGATCCAGTCCTCTCCGGCATAAAAGAAACACGTCTCAACATCAAAGACAGAACTTACCTCAGAGGAAAGGGGTTGGAAAAAAGAATTTCTGAGAAAATGGACATAAGAGGTAAGCAGGTGTACTCATTCTAATATCTAACAGAATAGACTTCAAACCAAACTTAATCAAAAGAGATAGGGAAGGACACTTCATATTCATCAAACGAAAATTCCACTATGATGACAGTTCAATTCTTAACATCTGTTCCCCAAATGCAAGATTACTCACATTTGTAAAAGAAGCATTATTAAGGCTTAAATCACACATTTACCCTCACGCATTGATAGTGGGAGACTTCAATATCCCACTTTATGGACAGGTCATCCAGGTAAAAACTAAACAGAGAAATACTGGGGCTTACAATTAGATACCTACAAAATATTTCACTCACACACAAAAGAATATACCTTCCTCTCAACGTCTCATGAAATTTTTCCCAAATTGACAGCATTCTTGGCCACAAAGAAAAACTCAAATAAATACAAGAAAATTTAATTAATTTCCTGCATCCTATCAGACTATCATGGATTAAAACTGGATGTCAACAATAGAAACAGCAGAAAGCCTATGAACTCATGGAAACTGAGCAACTTTGTACTCAATAAAAACTGGGTCAAGAAACAAATAAAGAAAGATGTTTAAGGCTTTCTAGACATCAATGAAAATTAAGCAAAACATACCCAAACTTATTGGACACAGTGAAAATGGTGCTAAGAGGAAAATTAATGGCACTAAGTGCCTCCATGAAAGAAAAACAAAACCTGAGAGATCTGACACCAGAAACTTAACAGCATACCTGAAAGCTCTAGAAACAAAAAGAAATAAGCACACACAAGATGAGCAGAAGGAAGCAAATAATCAAACTGAGGGTTGAAATCAATACAAAAAGAAACAAAGAGAACAAAACAGAGTCAATGAAAGAAAGAGTTGGTTCTTTGAGAAAAGCAAGAAGATAGACAAACCCTTATTCAAATAAACTGAAAGGAAGAGAGAGAATATCCAAAGTAGCAAAAGCAGGAAGGAAAAAGAGGACACAACAACAGACACCAAAAAAATCCAAAGAACCATTAGGACATACATTAAAAACCTGTCCTCTACCAGATTAGAAAAATCTAAAAGAAATAGCCAATCTTTTTGATACATACCACTTACCAAAGCAAAACAAGATCAGATAAACAACTTAAGTAGACCTATAACCCCTAAAGAAATAGAAGCAACCATTAAAAGTCTCTGGAACAAACAAAAAAAGGACAAGGGCCAGACAGTTTTAGATTCCTTCCAGACATTAAAAGAAAACTTAATGCCAATGCTGCTCAGATTATTCCACAAAATAGAAACTGAAGGAACACTGCCAAACTCATTCTCTGAGGACACAGTCACCTTGGCACCAAAACCACACAAAGATTCAACAGTGAAAGAGGTTTACAAACCAATTTTCCTCATAAACCTAGATGCATAAAACACTGAATAAAATACTCACACACCGAATCTAAGAACACATCAAGTAGATCATCCACCATGATCAAATAGGCTTCATCCCAGTGATGCAGGGATAGTTCAACATTTTCAGTCATTGTAATACACCATATAAACAAACTGAAAAAACAAAAAGCCACATGATCTTCTCATTAAATGCTGGAAAAGCCTTTGACCAAATCCAATATCCCTTCATGATACAAGTCTTGGAGAGATTAGACATACAAGGAACATATCTAAACATAATAAAAAAACAATTTACAGAAAGCCTACATCCGACATCGAATTAAATGGAGAGAAGCTCAACACAATTCTCTTAAAATCAAGAACAAGACAAGGGTGTCCACTCGCTCCTTATCCATTCATTATAATACTTGAAGTACTATCTATAGCAATAAGACAACTAAAGAATATCAAGGGAATACAAATTGATAAGAAAGAAATCAAAGAATCATTATTTACAGATGATAACACAGAATGCATAAACAACCACAAAAATTCTACCATGGAACTCCTATAACTGATCAGACTCTTCAGCAAAGTGGCTGGATACAACATTAACTAAAAAAAAAACAGTAACCCTATTACCTGTATACAAATGACAAAGGATCCTAGAGATTTAACACTTCTATAGAAAATACTCTAAAACAATGTCCTAGGACAAGATGAAAATGCAGAAATGAGTATTTACTGTCCCTTGCTACCTCCTTTTGCAGCCACTATGGAAATCAGTATGGAGGATCCTCACAAAAATGAAAATAGAACTGCTATAACATCTTCCTATACCACTCTGGGGAATATAACAAAAATACTCTTCGATAACAATACATCACAGTGGTACTAGCACACCTGTGCTTATCGCTGCTCTATTTACAATCTTGAGAAAATGGAACCAACCTAAATATCCAATAGATGAGTACATAAAGAAAATCTGGTACATATACATGAATAATTTTATGAGACATCATTGTAATTGTGTTTATTTTTGTAGGTATCATTTAAAAGATTGTGGCATTTCCCTTACAAGTCTGGAAGTATTTGTATCATGTGTGTGAGATTTGTCAAATGCCTAATGAATGTATGAGTAAGTAATGACAGTATTGAATACAATGCACTGAATAAAGAATCATACCATTAAAAAGAAATGAATGACAACTACGAATGAAGGATGAATTCATTTGAAATAGGAAATCAAATCAATATTATAAAACTTGAGATGTATTCAGGGATATATGAATGGAAACAGTTAAAATTTTTTTTCATGGTAAAAATACAGAAAGGGTACTCAGAAAATGGGAGCACTCTTCTTTATGAAATAAAAAGTGTGTTGTCAACTAATTACACATTCAAATTTAGTGGTTTTGAGGTGGCGTCAATTTAGAAGAAAATGACAGAAACAGTCTATTACAATGAAGCTAACAATGTCAGCTAAAAACATAAATTATGTTGTGTAAGCAAAAAATGAAATGACAAGCATGGTAAAGAAACACTTAGATCAGATAATTAGAAAAAGACAAAAAAAATTGTAGATTTGCCTCCAAAGGCCATTCACACATTGTGTCGTATGGATAAGATTTCTTAACTTAGGACATAGATTAAATCAGTGTCTGTTCTCCACACAGCCATGGCAACAGTGAAGTGCACCCCTGATGAGCCTCCGCTATGGAGCAGAGGCAGGCAAGATCTCCAGGAGATGCTGACAGAAGTGGGTTTGTCTGTTGACTACTGGCTGCCAAAGCTTCAGGAACACCTGGGTGTGACCTGTGCCCAGGCCTTGCAACACTTAAAAGAAAAAGACCTCCAGAAGCTGAAGTCCCAGGCACAGCACACATGGGAAAAAAGGGCTCTGAAGAAGCTGCTTGACCTCTCACAGCCAAACAGTGCTGCAGAGTTCCAGGAGGCCCCAGGGGAGGTGATAAAGAACAGGCACAGGCAGGCAGGACAGGCACTGCAGACTCTGAGGGCACTGCAGTCAGAGGGAAGCACAGACAGGAAGAGGCAGTGAGGAGGAAAGAAGCAAACTTGAGGCAAACACTGGAGATCCCCAAAGAATGCTGGCCAATGCAGGAAGAGCCTCTAGAAGACGTCACAGCAATAATGGAGAGGAATCTTAGTCACATGGCACACAACCTGGCCCATAGTCAAAACCTCCCAGATAGAGACCTGGTAAGATGGGCATCTGGAGGGCTGTCCTTGCAAGGAATTTATAAACCAGCCATCAGAAAGATCTTGTAACAAGAAGAGAAGAGCTACTCAGGGTTCCTGAGGATATCTTACTCTATGGACCTGAACATGGCAAAAGAGTGGAATCAAAAGAATTCACATCTTCTCGAGCAGAATCCATGTTCACTGAAAGTGTGGAAAAGCTGGGATTTGGAACAGTGATATCAGCTAAGGGTCAGGGCTGGGGATTTAGTTTAGAAGGTGCTAGGGATCAAAGTGAACATTCAGAATCTATCAACACCCACCAGTCATACTCAGAGTATTCATATTTCTGTGCTGCCAAGTTCAGCTATGTGCCCCTGGCCTCCTTCCACTTTGGAAGTGATCAGCTGCGGCTCTCCACCGCTGCTCTCAATGAACTGAAAATCATTGAAAAACACCTGGAACACACTGATGGACAAGACAGATTCCTCCCACTGAGGAAAAGGACGGAGAACTTCTTCCACAGGTTTGGCTCTCATGCTAACCAAGGCCCTCTGCACCTTGGGGGAGTCTACTGCTGGAAGGCCTTTTCAGAAGGGTTCCAAAGTGACCAGCTGGATCATGTGAAGCAGCAGACAGCAGAAACCTTGGATAGTTACGTAAAAGGAAGCTACAGTGGCTTTGGGATTGAAGTTGAGGGAAGGATGACAAGGTCAGACTCACATTCACTGAAGGATCTGAGATCCTTCCAGAACACAAGCACTAAACAGCTCCAATTCAAAGTCCAATTATCTATAGCCCAGACTGGGGGACCACCGAACACAAATGGAATTTTTCAGTGGACAAATGGCCTTCTTGCCAACAACAAAACCTGGTCCATCATTGACAGGGGACTTCAGCTGGTACCCATTTGGGACATCATCCTCAGTAGCCACAGAAGTGATTTCATGGACCCCTTTCTGGTGTCTAACTGCCTGGCAGAAAACTATACTGCTCTGACAGGCCTCCCTGCCTCTGTGCATGCAGAAGAGGACTTACTCAGCTCAGTAAGGGAAGTGCAACTTTTCCTAGAGGATCTGAAATCCTGGGAGGTCTCTGACCCTGAAGAGCTGCTTACAAATCTGATAAGTTTCATGCAAACATTGGCTCATAAAACAAAAAGTTATGAAATTTGGATTGACACATGTCTCTCAGATACAGATCTGCAGAAGGTTCTGATAAATGCTGTCAACTTTTGTAAAAATTTGTCAGTTCACAAAACCCAGTTCATTAAATCTCAGTTCCGCAGACTTCTAGAACCTCATGTCTACAAAGTAAAAAATTTTCCTCATTTGAGGCCAATCAGGCAGTGGATCTACCAGACAGACTCAGAGAAACACCAAGTCAAAATGACTAATTTTTCTGAATTCTTGAAAACTTTAAAGGAAATCCAAAGATTTCTCACAGAAGAAAATGTCAAATTTGAGTCTCCAGAAACAGTAGAAGAAGCTCAAAGAAAGGCCACGTATGAGGTCACCACAGCTCTTGGAACCTTCTTGAATTACCTCAGAGAAGCAGAGCAGCCAGACATGCAGCTGCTACTACTCTCCATCGCAGCTGGTGCAGGCTATCAGCTGGGAAGGAATATTTTTCAGCCTCTGCTGGGGTGTGCTGAGTTAAACTTCCTTCTGCGTGAAATAGAAACTGTCCAACACAGATATCAGGAGCTCAAAACTACCTGCACCGAGAGGGCACAGGCCTTCCTGGTGCTCACAGCTCTGACCACCACAAGTGGGCTAAGATGCATTTCTCCTGAAGAGAAAAGACAGCGCATGGCAATAACAATGCAGCATATGGAGCACTTACTGTCTCCAAAGGTTGCACATGTCCTCGCAAAATTTGGAACACATCATGATTGGGAGAATCTGGAGAATAAGTTGAGATTACTCATGGATGGGAATTATGAAGACACCACCTCTTCACTGCAGATGGATGACGTGAAACAACAATTGAAACTTCTCCTCAGTAAAAAGAATGAAACTTACCATCAACAAAATGATGATAAAAATGACAAGGAGGTGATAGAAAGAGGACCTTTCCTAGACTTACTCCAGCGCTTAGGGCTAGAACGTCACTACCCAAAAAGGATGAGCATGGCTGACTTCCATCTGATCTGCAAGCCTTCTGGATATAACACACAGCCAAATTCTGAACAGAATCTTCCCTTCTGTTTTCTGCAAAAGCTACTGGTGCTAGATTGTGAGTTCAGGCATCTGGTCTTCAAAAATGCTAGAAATCCAGACACCCAACTCTCTGCAGGTCTTTCCAATCAGAAAGATGATGACTTTGACCCATATGAAGAATTATTTGATGACAGAGATGAAACTACTGATTCTTCAGCCACTGAGTCCCGGCCCCACGTTCACCCAATGGATATCCAGATGGCCATTTTTCACTGTGCAGATGATCTTGCCAGGCAATATATTTTGTCCAAACTTTCCATTTGTCAGTTTGCACTCCCCCTTGTGGTGCCAAATCCCAACACTTCTCAGATTGAATTCTCTCTCTGGTCTCTCAGACAAATTAGGAAAAGTTGGCAAGAGGCAAGTAAATCACCACAGGACAAGAGCTACAGTCACAAGAATCAGCAGATGTGCCGTGTCTCTACCCACATTGTGTCCTTCATTAGAGTTGGAAATGGCCTCTCTGCCTCCAAATCCCAGATCATGAACTCTCTGCTCAGTAGACGGAAACATGATGTGTTCTTTCACAGACACTGCAGAGGAAGCAGCAAACACTGTCTCCTGATGGAGGGAGTGGTGGAAATCTGCTGGTTCTGTCCTGGGGGCCAAGGTGAGGACAGATTTGACAAGTGTCTGACCTTCACCAATCTTCATGGAGATGCCAAGGAACATAGGCGACAACTCAGCTTCCTGCAGGAGGTCTCTTCTGTCATTGTGATCCTCATGTCAGCTTCCAATGATGATAAAGAAAATCAAAAAATTGTCCATGACATATGTCACTCATCAACACCTTTGATCTGCTTACTAGATGACAAAGATAAAATCATCATTAATACTGGGAGAAGAGTGAAAATTGGCATTAAGAATATAAATGAGGCAGAGTTAGTAGAGGAACTCTTGACTTCCATCAAACATTTACTAGAGCTCTCTGGCACTGCTCTCAGCTTAGAGGATTGTTCACAAATGGCTCGAAAACAAGGATTTCTCATTGATGAAGACCAAAGAGATGTGAAGGAAGCCAGAGAAAAGGCACAAACATGTATGGAACTCCTGAAAAAGTCCAAGTTATCTGAGATAAAAGAAAACTTTCTGCCCTTTCAGGGACATTTGTGGCACCTTTGGTGTAAGAAGGACAAAGAGCTGTATCATCTGCAAGAGAAAGGGCAACGGAGCGTTGAACAACACAAGAGTCAGATTGAAACAGAAAAACAAAAATTACGGGCTCAGCAATTAAGCAAGGCCTTCCAGCTCAACTGTTTAATGCACTCTGTCCTACAATTTCTCAAAGAAGACTCAGAATCTCCCTCCAAACTCTACTTCTTACACTGGTTGAGTACAGAGTTGGAAAACTTAACCACAGGACACTTGCAGAGCTTGCATGAGAAGCAACAATCTTTATTGTCACTGTTACAGGCAGAGAAGCAAAAGGCACAAAAGAGCAGCTCCCTGTCATCCTTGCAGAAGCAGATAGAGGCTAATTCTGCTGAGATTCTTAACTGCACTTTTGGAATTGAGCACCTTCTCCGAGAATTTGGCCAGATCTATGAAGCTCTGGAAGAAACTTCCTCCTCTAGAGATAGCCTTTTTCTCTGTCTCCCCCAAATTGCTGCAGACCTGATGACAGCTGGGGTTCCCATTGAGCTCTTGGATGGGGATGCTTCATATGTACCTCTAAAATGGGTGACAGCAGTTTTTGACAAGATCTCAGAGAAAGTTGGAGACAAAAGGCTGTTTGTTCTCTCTATCCTTGGTCTGCAGAGCTCAGGGAAGTCCACCCTGCTGAATGCCCTGTTCGGGCTGCAGTTCACAGTCAGTGCAGGCAGGTGTACCAAAGGGGCCTACATGCAGCTCCTGAAGGTGGATGAGACATTCAGAGAAGAACTTGGCTTCGATTTTGTGCTTGTTGTCGACACAGAAGGACTTCGGGCCCAGAACTCAACAACAAATCCCAGAAATGGGACAATGAGTTGGCAACATTCGTCATTGGCCTTGGAAACTTGACTCTGATCAATATTTTTGGGGAGAATCCGTCAGAGATGCAAGACATCCTACAAATAGTTGTCCAGGCATTTCTGAGAATGAAACAAGTGAAAATCTCCCCCAGTTGCTTCTTTGTGCATCAGAATGTGGGAGAAGTTACAGCAAAAGACCAAACCATGGAAGGACGAAGACGACTGGAGCAGAGACTGGATGAAATGACAGCATTAGCTCCTGAACAGGAAGAGTGCTCAAACATAGCCCGCTTCAGCGATGTAATTAAATTTGATATCAGTAGTCATGTCTACTACTTTGCTCACCTCTGGGATGGCAATCCCCCAATGGCCCCTCCCAATCCTCACTATAGCCACAATGTCCAGGAGCTGAAGAGCGGAATTCTTAGGACTGCCCAGCAGGAATCCCGGACAAAGATCATGAAGATCTCAGATGTAAAATTCCGGGTTCAAGACTTGTGGAAATCTATGGTCAGTGAGAATTTCATTTTCATATGCAGGAATACACAAGAGGTCATAGCCATGAGCAAACTGGAAGCCATGTATAACCAGTGGAGCTGGGAGCTGAGGAGTCATGTGCTGGACATAGAGAACCAGCTGTATGAACTCTTTCAGAATGGGAAAATCCTGACACTCACAAGCAGTATTCTAGAGGGTCCAATTAACAAGAAATTTGAAACCATCAAACAAGAATTTGACAAATATTTTGAAGAAGACCCAGATAGTGAAACATTGGTTCAATGCAAAGCATACTTTAAAAATAAGCTACTAATCCTTAAAGATACACTTACTTCATATACCAGAATGAAAGGCAATGAACTTATCAGTCTTAAAAAAGGCCAAGAAACACTAGATAACCAAAAGTCACAATTTGAAAATGAACTGTTAGTGATGAGCCGAGAGTTGGCTTTAAGAGTAAAGGGTAAAGAACTAAGTCGTGAAAAGTTACATGAGAAATTCAATCAACGTTGGACAAGTTGGATCTACAATGTGTCTATGACTGCTCCTCGTGTCACAGAGCCTAACATAGATTTGGATGCTGAAAACATCCTTCTTGGTCATTTCAAGAAAGAGAAAGACATTGTGGAAAAACTAAAACAAAAGTCTGGAGAAACCTTTGAAGTAAATTTTGATAGACATGTCCAAATGAAAAGAGGATACACTGTATTTCAAAAGAGTTCAGAAACCTATCATAAAGAGTCCATTAAAAAGACTACTGATAAGATATGTTCAAGATTTAGAGAAACACTTAAAAACATTTGGAAGAAAAAGCGTGATTACAGTCAGAATGATTTTTATGAAATCCTGAGGACAATAGAAAAAGAAGTGACATCTGTACCTTCTGAGAAAGAATACAAGTTTACCAGAGACTATAGGATTGACTTATTGTTCTACTTATTCAAAAGAGCATCTAAAGATTTCAAGGAAATGCACGAAGAATTCAAGAGAGCAAATGATCCACTGTACTCACTGAAGAGAAAGAAAGATGATTTCTTAAGGAATTTTAAGACCTCCTGCCAAGGTGCCACCTCCATCAACTCCTTTGTTTCCTTCCTGTGGAAGACGCTTAGCCCTGCTGTCTCTGCCACCATAGGGGAGAAAATGATTCTTAAAGTAGCTGGGGACATGAGATCCACCTGCCCTGCATTCACTGGAAACAAGGCTAACCTAGAAAAACATATTCTCATTTCTCTAGCAGAAGCAGAAAATTTTGACAAGTATTGGAAGTACATTCATCAGCCAGAATCTTTCTTTGGGGATTACATTAGAGACCACATTAGAAGATACTGTTCAGAAAATGAAGGTAATAACATAAAGACTTTTTTACAAATAAGTTTAGGGGACATCAAGAATGCCATCCTTATTGCCATTCATGAGTCCACAGCAATGGCTAGAGATAAAAGCAGCACTGCTTCTGGCTGGTTGGATTTGTTCTGTGATCTCCTAGGGAGCAACCTGATCTTTCCAAGAAAAGACTTGATAAACATCGAGTACCAGGAGATAAAGGATATGGAGTTTCTCAAAGAAGTCATGAGTGCAGAATTGGATGAAGCAATGAGCAAAGTAGAAGAGGAGTTCTCAAGAAAGCCCATAGATGAGATGGTTCCAGAAATTGAGAAAATTCTCTCTGCACATCTCTGTGGCTGCTGGAAACAGTGTCCATTTTGTAAAGCAATTTGTACAAACACCATTCCCCAACATGAAGGGGACCACAGTGTGCCATTCCACCGTCCCCAGGCTGTTAGTGGATGGCAATTCAATACAACAGACTACCTTTCCACTAACATCTGTACTAGTTTAGTAGCAAGTGAAAGGTCGTTTATTTTGTGTGACTCCCGGGAAATCCCATACAAGAGATATCGAGAAGCAGGAGGTGATTTTGCCACGTGGAGCATCACCCCAGATACATCTGCCCAGCCATATTGGAAATGGTTTGTCTGTCACTTCAGATCAGAGCTTGAAAAAAAATATGATAAAAAATTTAAAAATGAAGGAACAATTCCAGATTCATGGACTAAAATCACAAAACTAGATGTACTGGATGTCTTGAAAAATAATTACTGACTGAAATGACACTATCAAGGCCACAGAAAAATCCATACTAACCAAGGGATCCTAATATCAATTTAGTTGACACCTTCAAGCTTCTACCATACAAAAATTAATAAAAGTTAATCAAGATTTGAAGATTTTTCTACTAAAAAGACTTTTGCTCTCTGACTTGATTTCTCCTGCTTTAAACATAATGTACTATATATGTGAATGCATGTTAAAATTAATATCCATCCAAAAGCCTATTTCATATTTTATAATTCTGAATACCTGTTTAAATATAGTGACTCATGAAAAGTTGTCTTATTAGAAGAAGATTCTAGCATTTCAGGCTGCCACAGAACCCTTTAGAACATCTAAATGGCAAATTCAACCAGCATATGTATCTGAGGAAAAGCTAAAATTTGCCTAAAACTCCTTTTTGGAAGTTTTTACCCTCTCAAGTTCTGAGAATGCATGGTTAACTTCAATGTAACAACCTTCATTGAGAATTGAGGATCCCAATGCAGAGCAATTTAAGAAACCTCTGTTCTGGAAAAGAATAAAGCCGATTTCATCAGGCCAAAACCATGACTTCAGGAAGCATTATTATACAAACAAAGGAAAGATAAACAAGAACTATTTTATGATCACACTATAACTTTTTTCATGCCTACTATCTTGGCATCTTTCTGTCCATTATAGAAAAAGAAATAACAAATCACAAAGATTAGTACTCAAAATATGGTGCTACCCAGCTCCAAACCCTGCAACCTGTAATAGGGACCTGCCTACAAGATATGCTGATGCAATAGTGACACAAATGCTGTTGGATTAACCGAACTCATTTATTGGATTTAAGCACCACTTCAAAAGGGAATCCATACCTGACACTGCTAAAGTGGCCAAGAATCAGAGATTAGCCAGGTCTCAGGCCCAGGGGAAAACATGTAACTATTATTCTACTAAGGGAACATAGCAATAAAAGGACCCATATATCTGTGCCTTGCTCGATCCACATCAGAGAACTTTCTTCTTATGGTAGATGGGAATTAACAGAGACATACAAGGGGAAAATGGGCAGAGAGTGGGAGACATTGGAGCAGTCAGTCCTAAATGGAATGTCCTAAAGTAATCTTTCTCCTCAAGCCTCACGAAGCTTGCAGAAGAGGAGACTGAAAGATTTGAAGAGCCAGAGTTCATACATGAATTCAAGAAACATAAGAAGACTGATGTACATATGAACTCACAGAGACTGTGGCAGCATGTACAGATTTAAGCCAGACAGGGTCCCAGCACTGAAGGTGAAAGTGAACACATGGTTCCACCCTTAACTAAGAAACTATCTGGAATTGATACCCATTGACAAAGGAAAAATCAGTTTCCTCCAAGTGCGTCCCATTGAATATATTCGCTATACTGCAGGGCAGGCCCCTTACCCAGAAGTAAGTGCTCAACACAAAAAAAAATTCTATAGTATTTTTGAGCTTTTTGTCTCATTTTTTCTTGTTTTTTTTTTAATTTTTATTTTTGTGGAATGTTGTTGCTATGTGTTTCTTATTATTTTGTTTGTGGGTTTGTATGAAACACAGAGAAAGAAAACAAAGTTGTGTGCATATGGAGATAGGGAGGACCTTGAATGGACTGTGGGAGGAGCTCATGGAGTCATCTCTTTGATGTCTGCAGTGGGAGAGTCATTTTGTCAGGCATGTGGACCCTGAGAGGCTGCACATGTTCCCACATCAATACAGAGGCCAAACTAAGTGGACTCAGGGTGTGATGTTTTACAGGTGGGGGAAACACATGAAGGTGGGAGGAAAAAGAATCCGAGAGGGAAGAATGGTGGAGTGGACTTGATCAAAACACATTATGTATGTGCATGAATATCAAAGAATAAAGTGGTTGTAAAGTTCTGGCAGCTATTCTGTTTCTTCACTTGAGGCCTATCTATTCAGTTCATTATTTCACTTACTTGCTGGAAAATTTGGAGTTTGGGGGATTTTATTTTGTAAGTTTCTTATTTATTCTCAATATGAATCAACTACGTGAAGTATATCTAACAAGGACTTGTCTCCTGTTCTATAGGTTGTCTTTTCAATATGGTATTTACTTCTTTGCACAGAAAAACCTTTTTAATTTCATGTCATCTCATTGGTCAGTTTTTCAGGTTATTTCCACGGCTTCTCCAAGTCTCTTTTGAAAGGTCCTTGTTTTAGACTTTACCTACATGTACACCTGTTTACCTACATACACATGCATTATAGCCCAGGATCTGCATTTGAGGAAGAGCAATCTGTACAAACACCATCGCCCAACATGAAGGAGGCCACAGTGTGCCCTTCTACCATCCTCAACCTGTGAAAGGATGGATATGGTGTAAGACAGACTACTTTGTCATTGACTGCTGCACTAGTTCAGTAGCTAGTGGTCAATCATTTATTTTAAATGATGGCCAGAAATTCCCATTTAAGAATTACTGGAAGTTAGGAGGTGATTGTTTCATCTGGTTCATCACTCCAGACTCACCCACCCAGCCATACTGGGAATGAATTGTCTGTCACATCAGACCGACGCTGGAGAAAATATATGGAAAATTACAGACAAAGGAACAATTCCAGGTATTCATGGACTAAAATCACAAAACATGATGTGCTCAATCACCTGGATAATAATGCTCAGTTTCCACCGTAGATTCCCAATATTTGAAGAACAGTCCCAAAGTGCAAAAGCAATCTTAAGGTGCAGCTGCTTTGTGATTAGGACATTCAACATTGTACCTTGTAAATTAAATGTGTGGAAACAACTCAATCATCATTTCAGTATGTTAAGATTTCTTATGAACAGACTTCATTTCTTTCTCACTTGATTATTTCTAATTTAAAAATAGAGTACCAAATAAGAGTACATTTATTTAAATAAACCTAGCAAAAGCCATCTGAAAAACCTATTTACATCATACTTTAAGTTATTGTTTGAATATTTTCAAAACAAAATGGATCACAGAAATTCATCCTAAATGAAGAAACTTAAAATATCCTGGCTGACACTTGGGTCTTTAAAGTACCCAGTGGAGAATCCATATATACAAAGCCCTAGGGAGAAGCCAAAAAATAGGTTTTTCAGATAGATTTTGCTAGGTTTTTTTAAATAAAATGAAATAAAATAAAATAAAATACAGGGATTTTATAAGGGCTATTTTGGGCTTATTTATGCATCTATGTGTGCTGTTGAGTGTGGGTATATTTATGTTAGTTCAGGTGCCTTTTTAGACCAGAGGTGCCAAATGTCCCCAAAGCAAGAGTTTCGGGTGGGTGTGAGAACCGAACATGAATTCTAAGAATTGTTTGTGTCCTCTGTAAGAGCAGTGCTTTCTCTGAGCTACTGAGACATCTCCCCAGACCATGAACATCGTATTTTATTTTGTAAAATCTGACAGTTAAACATAATTGGGTTCTATAGTATATATAATACATGAAAGTGTTTTGATTAATGTCAGATGCGTTTGTCCCTTATATACTCATGTGGCCCTTAATTTAAACAGTAAACTCAAACTAAAATTAAATTACTGAAGACAGCCAAGGCCCAAAAATGGGAGGAAATTAGTCTCCTATATGCCCAGCTTTTGTGTTCACATCTCAAAACTATTGATACAAAACAATTCCTGATGCAAAGGAGAAAGTGTCTTCATTTTTCTCACAAAGATATCCAATGACTTCCATTTACCTACATGTTCTCCAACTCTCCATAGGAAAATAATAAAATACTACCTTAGAGAAAGCAGAAAAAACACCGTGGATCTCCATAAAGGGAGATGTAAATGCTGATTATACCCCTTTGTCCTCAAAGGACTTCAAGCCTATGAAAATTTTCTTCTGAAGCCTTGAAATACAAGAAATGCAAAGTATATAAGTGTTTCCTCATTGTGTTCCCTTTGTTCTCTGAAAAACCACATTGTGAGAGTTGAGGGAAATGTGTGAAGATGACAAATCTGAAATAGAGATGATTATGTTGGAACATGGTGTCAGTTATAAAACTGCAGCTATAAAACAGTGTATTGCTGATAAAAGAGACTTCAGGTACAATGCAATATGGGAAATGTGGCCAATAATGAATGATAAGATCGTTGAAGGTGGATCATGTGAGCTGGAGATAGAGCTTCATAGTAAAGTGCTTGCCCAAGGCCCTGAGTTCCATTCTATGAACTACACAAGGAACGGAATACATACATAAACATCCCAGGATGTGCACGTGGTAGCAGTTTTTGACAAGATCTCAGAGAAAGTTGGAGACAAAAGACTGTTCTCTCTATCCATGGTCTGCAGATCTCATGGAAGTCCACTCTGTGGAATGTCCTGTTTGAGCTGCAGTTAACACTCAGTGCAGGTGTACTAAGGGGCTCCTACATGCAGCTCCTGAAGGTAGATGAGATATTCACACAAGAACTTGTGCTTGATGTAGACACAGCAGGACGTGGGACTCTAGACCTCAACAACAACTCCAACAATTGGGACAATGAGTTGGCAACTTTCATCATGGGCCTTGGAAACTTGACACAGATCAATATTTTTGGGGAGAATCCATCAGAGATACAGAATATCCTTATAAATATTGTTCAATCATTTCTGAGAATGCAACAAGTGAAAATCTCCCCCAGTTGCTTCTTTGTCTGTCAGACTGTGGGAGAAGTTACAACAAAAGTCCAAACTATGGAAGGACGAAGACGACTAGAGCAGAGACTGGATGAAATGACAGCATTAGCTGCTGAACAGGAAGAGTGCTCAAACATAGCCCGCTTCAGCGATGTAATTAAGTTTGATATCAGTAGTCATGTCTACTACTTTGCTCACCTCTGGGATGGCAATCCCTCAATGATGCCTACCAATCCTCACTATAGCAATAATGTCTAGGAACTGAAGGATAGGATTCTTTTGACTGCCCAGCAGGAATCCAAGGAAAGAATCATGAAAATCTCAGATGTGAAATTAAGAGTTTAAAATTTATGGAAAATCCTGGTCAGTGAGAACTTCATTTTCAGTTTTAGAATCAACCATGGGGTCATAACCATGAGCAAACTGGAAGCCATGTATAACCAGTGCAGCTGGGAGCTGAGGAGTCATGTGTTGGACTTACAGAATCAGCTGAACAATCAGATTCAGAATGGTAAAACTGTGACACTTACAAATGACACACTGAAAGAACCATTTAACCCAAAATATGAAACCATCTAGCAAGAATTTGACAAATATTTTGTTGACTCGAGTAGTGAAACATTGGTTCAATGGAAAGCAAAGTTTGAGAATAAGCTAGTAATCCTTAAAGATGCACTTATTTCAGACACCAGAAGGAAAGGCAATGATCTTATCAGTCTTAAAAAAACCCAAGAAACTCTAGATAAACAAAAGTCACAATATGAAAATGAACTATTAGAGAAGAGCCTGGCGTTGGCTTTGAGTGTAAAGGGAAAAGAAAGAGGTGATGAAAAGTTGCATGAAATGTTCAATCAAGGTTGGGCAAATTGGGTCAATGAAGTGTCTTTAACTGTCCCTCATGTCACAGAGCCTAACCTTGATTTGGATTCTGAAAACAACCTCCTAAAGCATTTCACAAAGGTGAAAAACATTGTGAAAAGACTAGAACTAATTTTGGGCAGAATGTTTGAAATCAATTATCACAAGGATATTCAAATGAAAAAAGATATGGTACAACTCCAGAGAAGTTAGAAATTTGTCACGAAGAGTCCATTAAAATTACTACTAATAGCATTCATTTAAGATTTGAGGAAAAAATTGAAATCATTTGGAAGCAAAAGTGTGATTACAGTCAAATGATTTTCATGACATCCTGAGGACAGACGGTGAGGAAGAAGTGAAATCTGTACCCTCTGAGGAAAATTACACATTTACCAGAGACTATAACATTGAAATATCATTGTGCTTATTCCAAGTAAGTTCTAAGAGTTTCAGTGAAGTGCATGAGGCATTCAAGAGAGAAAATCATCCTACAAACTATCTGGAGAAAATGAAAGTTGATTTCTCAATTTATTTTAAGATCTCCTGCCAAGATGGCACCTCCATCAACTCCTTTGTTACCTTCCTGTGGCTCCGGCTCACCCCTGCTGTCTCTACTGCCATATGAAGTAAAGTGGGTCCTAAAGTAACTGGGAACATGAGATACACATGTACTGCTTTCAGTGGAAACAGGGCTAACATGGAGAAACATACCCTCATTTCCCTGCCAGAAGAAAACTTTGACAAGTATTAGCAGTACATTCATCAGCCAGAATCCCTTTTCAAGGGTTAAAATTAGAGATCACATTAGAAAATAATGTTGAGAAAAAGAAGGTAAGAAATAAAGACTCTTTTACAAATATGTTTAGGTGACATCAAGAATGCCATCCTCTCTGTCATTCATGAGTCCACAGAAGTAGCTAAACATAAAAGCAGCACTGCTTCTGGCTGGTTGGATTTGTTCTGTGATCTCCTAGGGAGCAACCTGATCTTTCCAAGAAAAGACTTGATAAACATCGAGTACCAGGAGATAAAGGATATGGAGTTTCTCAAAGAAGCCATGAGTGCAAAATTGGATGAAGCAATGAGCAAAGTAGAAGAGGAGTTCTCAAGAAAGCCCATAGATGAGATGGTTCCAGAAATTGAGAAAATTCTCTCTGCACATCTCTGTGGCTGCTGGAAACAGTGTCCATTTTGTAAAGCAATTTGTATAAACATGATTCCCCAACATGAAGGAGACCACAGTGTGCCATTCCACCGTCCCCAGGCTGTCAGTGGATGGCATAATCATAAAACAAACCACTTTGTCATTGGCTGTTGTACCAATTCAGTAGCAAGTGTTCGTTAATTTATTTTAAATGATGAACAGAAATTCACATACAAGAAATATCAAGTAGCAGGAGGTAATTATGCAACATGGAGCATCACCCCAGACTCATATGCATAGCTGTATTGGAAATGGTTTGTTTGTCACTTCAGATCAGAGCTGGAGGAAAAAAAATATGAAAAAAAATTACAAAAATTAGGAGCTATTCCAGATTCATGGACCAAAATCACAAAGCAAGAAGTACTTGATAACCTAGTAAATGATAAATGGCAAAAATAGAAACCTAGAATTGCCATAGAAAATTCACACTAACCTCGGGAACCTACTATCAAATCAAGTGGCGCCTTCAATATCCCACCTTGTAAATTAAATAAGTAAAAATAAACCAGATTTCAAGATTTGAAGATTTTGTACTTAAAAGACATTATTTTGGGGCCAGAGAAGATGGCTTGGTGGCTAAGAGCACTGACTGCTCTTCCAGAGGACCTGGGTCCAATTCCCAGCCTCCACATGGCAGCTCAGAACTGTCCATAGCTCTAGTTCCAGGGCCCAACACCTTTGCACAGACATATATGCAAGCAAAAACATCAATGCACATAAAATAGAATCCATTATTTCTCTTTGTCTTGGTACAGCCTGGTTTATTCATAATGTACTCAATGAATGAATGGAGGATAGTGTCGACAGTCATTCAAAGGACTGTTGCACACTTTATTATTCTTAATGATTGTGTAAACATCGAGTGACTAATAGGAAGTTGTCTTATTAGAATATGATTCTAGCATTTAGGGCTACCATAGATCCCTTTAGAATAACTCAATGGGAAATTCAACCAATATATATGCTTTGGGTAGCTACAATTTAACTTAAAGTCCTTTAAATGGATAGTTTCACCCTCTCAAGTTAAGAAAAAACCATGCTGATTTCAAAGTATCAACCTTCATTGAGAATTGAGGATCCCAATGTAGATCAATTTAAGTACGCTCCGCTCTGGAGAAGAATGAACCACAGTTGGTCAGAACAAATTCATGTCTTCAGTAAACATTATCAAGGAAATATAAACAAAGTGATTTTCTAATTTTATTATTACTCTTTTCATTCCTTCTATTTCGACATTTTTCTGTTTGTTAGAGAGAAAGTAAGAACAGAAAAGGTGGAGGACATTAGTGAGTGGTGATGGGGCATATCTCGGGGAGATGAGAGGGGATGATGGTAAGGAAGCACAGCAACAAGAGGCAGGAGCTAGAAGCTGAGAGATCACATCTCAACTGTACACAGGAAACAGAGAAAACTGTAAGCCGATGGGTCTACAAACGCTTAAGCCTATCTCCAGCGTTATACTTTTCTACAGCAAAGCTACATAGGTCTAAGAAGGAACAAAGTATGTCCTACAAATTTCATACCTCCTAAACACAGACACCAACTGAAAACCAAATATTCAAGTACATAAACATATGGGCCATTTCTCATTCAAATCACAATACTCCACTCATCATCCCTATAGACTCATGGTCCTATCATAATGTAAAGTGCATTTAGTACAACAGCAAAATTCCCCACAGCATTCATTAGCTTCAACATTGATCAAAACTCCAAAGTCCAAAGTCAGTTCTGAGACTTAAGACAAATTCTTAACTGTGACCCCATGAACAATAATAAAAACTTAAATGCAAATTTTAAAAAGAACTACATATGTCCAAAAAAAGGCACAAAATATACATTCCCATTTCAAAATAGAGGGACAGGGGTATAATGAGGAAAGAGAAGAGCAAAGAAAGACAGAAGTCCAGCAGGGAAAATACCAAATCTTGTAGCTCTAGGTCTATTGTATGAGGCTTTAGTCTCAAAGGACCACCTCCAGCTTTGCTGCCTACAACATACAATCCTCACTTATGCGCATTCCACTCTATGAATGCAGCTCCCCTTGGCAGATGTGTTATGGTTGAGACACCTCCAATATCTTGGGAGCACTTGGTAGATCTATTTCTATCTTTTTGAGGAAGCTTTACATGGATTCCTGAAGTAGCTTGGAACAGTTTGCATTTCCAGCAACAATGAAGAAGTGTTCTCCTTTCTCTGAATCCTCACCAGATTTGTTGTGATTTGGTTTGGCCTTTCTGTCTCAAAATGAAATCCAAAACAGTTTCGCTTTTCATTTCCAGATGATTATGGTTATTGAATATTTAAAATATATATTTCATGGTCACGCGGATTTCTTCTTCTGAAAACTCTCTTTAGTTCCTACGCCATTTTGTACCAGGATTGTTTTCTTGATGTTTAGGTTTTGAATTCTCTAATATTCTAGACAGTAACCCTCTCTCGAATGTAAAACTGGTAAAGACTTTTCTCCATTCTTTCTCTTTACCATGATTTATCACGATCGTGTTCTTTGCTACATAAAAGGATTTTAGTCTCATGAGGTCTCATTTGTCAAGTTTGGTCTTAATGTCTGTTATACCAGAGTCCTTGTTCAGAAAGTCCTTTCTTATACCTATAATTTGAAGTGTAGTTCCTACTATCTCTTCTATTGAATTCAAAGTATCAGGTTGTGCTGGTTAAATATTGTCCACTTGACACAAACTAGGGTTATTTGGGCAGAAGTTACCTCAATTGTTGAATTCCCTCTATCAGATTGACCTGTGGGTATATAGCTATTATATCTATAATGTATTTCTTGTTTAATGATTGACATAGGATAGGACATCCAAGTGTTCTCAACTTGACTTCTGTACCAATGACACCATGATTTGTAAAAATAATATAATATAATATAATATAATATAATATAATATAATATAATATAATATAATACGCTGAGCAAGCCACAAAAAACAAGCGAATACACAGCAGTCCTCCATGGTTTTGCTCCAGTTCCTCCCTTGATGTTCCTACTTTGGTTTGCTCAGTGATGGACTGTAATCAGAAATTTTAAGCCAAGTAAAGTGGTTCCTCTCCAAGTTGGATTCAGTCAATCTTTTATCATGGCAACATAAAAGCAACCTAGGACTTATCTTTTATGCTGAGGTCCTTTATTCATTCAAGATTGGGTTTGTGTGGAGTCGAGGTAACAATCTAGTTTCATTCTGGTACATGTAACTATGCAAATACCCAGCACCATTTTTGAAGATGCTGCCTTTTCTTCAATGTTTATTTTGTTGTCTTTGTCAAGAATCCGGTGACTGTAGGAGTATGGGCTTATATCTGTGTTCTCTGTTCTTTTGTATTGATGAAAGTGTCTGTTTTTATGTTATCACAGTTTTTTTTTCTTTTTCTACAGCTATGTAGCATTAAAACTGCCCTATTATCCCTCTCCTATGTGGACGCTAGCTTTGAATCTTCAGAAAAGTATGTTTAAATTGAAATAGCCATAGAAGGCAGCAACTACTAAGGTTCTGGGTGGATGAATTTAAAAGGAGGTGAGATAGAACAGAGATAATATGGCGTGCAGGTGAGAGAGCAAGGCAATGATGGGAGGATGGGAAGGAATAAGTAATACTAAAGCCCTTAGAAAATGCCATAGAGAAGCATTCTAAAGATATGTAGATATACATATATAAAATTAGTTTAAATGGGTTTACACTTATAAAGAGAGCAGTGCTTCCCAAAATATCATAATATGAAGCCCAGTGACAGGTGTGAGCTATCTATTTTCAATTTGTCAGTGGGGTCCCACCAAAACCTTTAAGATAAAAGCCATTGCTCTGTTTTTTGCTAAATTATTTGATGATAAGACCCTATCCTTGGGTCATAATTATATGGAAATAGTAAGGTAGGACTGACCAGGAAGAATAATTCCTGTTGACTTGCTTTCACAGTAGTACGAGGTGCTGTGAGATATATATATATATATATATATATATATATATATATATATATATATATATATATATATATCTCCAGCTATGAGCCTTTTGAGCTAAAATAAAACCTGGTTAGGTAAGATATGCTCAGAGCTTCAATGGTAGCATGGCCAGACCCAAATGATACCTGGGCCATCACCATCATCCTAAAATATTCCCATCTGCACTGCCATTTTGAAGGCCCTGTCTTGGAGACTTAACATCTCTATAAAGTCATCCTAGCACTAATCAAGGAGTGCAGTTGCATGAAATACTAGTTGTCCTCTTGAAGAGCTTGAAAGAACTTCTTTAACTTCAATATCAAGGCAAGGCCAAACTATTTAATATTGAAAGTGAAAGTAAAATTAAATAGAATATAAACAAGAACCAAGAATGTCTAGGGAAAAAAACTGTTTCTAAGAATATTATTAATCAAATAAACACCTGGCTCACTTGTAGTAAGAATAAGCATTTCCAAAAATTGTGACAAGCTCAGGCCAGAAAAAAATCACAGCATAGATGGAGATTTTGGTCATAGAATTCCGCTGCTAGCTGAGGCACCATTGGCATCTAATAGCTTCTGGGGGCTGGAGAGACGTGATCCATGCCTGACCCACCACACTCCAGTGCAGGTGCCCTCTGAGGAGTAGTTAGGCAACCCATACTGGACTCATAGGAGGTCATTATATTAAATTCTCAAGTAATTAATAAAAAATATGATTTTATAGTGTAAGTTCAGGGTGTACCTGAGAATAATTTTGTATTATCTTATGCTATTGATGGTAATAATTTATAACAAAAAGCAACAAGAAACCAATACAGTTAAGGAACTTAACCAAGTTACTCAAAAGGCACTGGGGATCGAGCCCAGTGTCTCAAGAATGCAAGGCCAGGACTCTACCACTAAGATTTTCTGCCAGTTTTTCCTTTTCTCCTCCTTTTCATTTTTCTATTTTAAAAATACTACCTTTTAGTAGCACATTAAAATGAGCCTGAAAATGACTCTCATTGAAAAAAATTTAATTTGGAGGAGACCAACTTGAAAAGTTGCTCTCTTCTGAGCTATGAGTAGAAAGATTGCATATTTGGAGACACAAATGTGCTTAACCAGCAAACAAGTCTCCTGTGATTAGGAACACAGCCACACAGAAGTTCTTTATAAATATTAAGTTAGTTTATTTTTTTCTTTTTGGGTGGAATATGGAAACCCTGGCTCAGTAGCATGCAGATAATCATGTATCTCTGCTTTGCAAAAGTGCATATAAGTTAGCACTGCAAGAAGTAATTAAAAGGCACATTTATATACATAAATCATTGCTGCTCTTAGTCTTGGTTAAAGATGCTTCATTTTGCAGTGGGAGGCAGGGACTGCAGAATGTCATTACAGATTAGTCATGAAAAATTGTGGCTATTGAGTCTATGCTTAGTACTAAATTCTTATCTTTGTCTCGAAGGCACAGGGAACACCTTGGAAAGTGGTAAAAAGAGAGTGTAAGAACTAGAAGGTAAGGGAGAGTTCTGGATATGACATGGAAATCGAAATCATAAACTCACAACAGCTGTGGTTACTTGCACAGACAAGGGCTCATGAGGCCCTGACTCTCCCTTAGGAAAAGAGAGTCACAGTCCTCAGTGGTGTAGCCACTGGACAGTTGCCTTTGCTCTAGAAAATAACCCACCACCTGTGCTCATGCAAGCAACCCCAATTAAATGCAGTGGCTCACATTTTTTAAGACGTGAAAGTAGGAGGGTAACAGGTTGGAAAGAAGAAACAGTTTGGCACAAGTATAAAGAGGCTAAGAGAGAACTGGCAACAGACCTGAACTAATCTTTCTAATGAATTCAAATATTCTATATTACTTAATATTCAAATATTCTATATTACTTAAATAATAAAATTCAAATATTCTATATTACTAAAAACCATTTAAAATGATATGATTTGATATAGTATGTTCAATGACACATTAGTATACAAAACACCATAGCATTAAGAGACAGAAAAACTGATGACATATATTCCTAATCTCATAATGTTCTAGAACAGATATTTTAAATTTTAAAAATTAAAACTTTATGTAAACTATATTTCCACCTACAATAAGCCAGTGTCTTAGAGAAAATAGTCTGTAGGCAATTAAGCTTTAGGATAACGAATGGCTATTTCTGTCCATCGATTTGAAATGCCTCTACATGGCATACATTGAAATGTTTTTTATGGGAATATTGCTGTGATTTTCAATTCAATGGTGAAATATATATATATATATATATATATATATATATATATATATATATATATACACTACAAGTTTTTAATTTTAAATGTGAACTTTAAAAAGACTGTCATTATTATGTAATGAAAATTATTATGTAAATCATAAAGGTTTATGTGTTCCAAAAGTCTTTCTGTTAAATTTATATTGCAAAACATATTCTTTTCAGGTTAAATATAACAGAATATTCAGATGGAGAAATGATGGATGAAGAGAGATACCTTTATATATTCTATATTATGAGGACACATTTGTGCTTCTAGTTATGAAAAGGAGTCTGTGGATGCATGTCACAAACAGCTCCGTGAGGACATGCTATTACATGTTCTGTGTTCTAAGTCATTCCCTAGAACAGATGATAGAGACAGGAGGAAAGCATGGCTCAGAAGTCTAGGGAGTCTGCAAACTCAGATGCACATAGCTGATGATGGGGGGAAGCCCAGAAGGTGATAATTCGAGAAGCACCAACATTGCCAATCTCAAAGATAAGGCAGGCCATTTGACAGGGCTAGACTTTGGAGCAACTGATTGCCTTTGTACCCATTTCTTATTAAATGTCCTAGTGGGAGATAAGATAAGGGATATCTATAGGATATTAACCCGCTCTTTTAAGATTGCAGGCTTTTGAATAGGCTGTAGTTTCAAGATTTTGTTGAAAGAACAATTTTCAGTTTCATATAGAAACACAGACACACACACTCAAAAAAAATAAAAAAAAAAAACAGGATAGCTAAAACAATTCTAAATAATAAACAATTGCTGGAGGCACTGCTACCCCTGATTTCAAGCTGTAATGCAGATGTACAGTTTTAAAAAAAAAACAGCATGGTATTGAAAAAAATAGAATGAAATTAAAGGGTTCAAATATGCATCCTGGACTTGTAGGTAGAGATTTTAGAGGAAAAATTAAAATCATGGCATATGTAACCAGAGATCTGGAATTTAAATCAGGGGATAGGGTCATTTAGTTGACATCCTATGTCAAAAGTAAAACCACATCTGTAGAAAGTGTAGGTGAGTTTGGAAGCACTGGGAAATTGGTGTTCTGGCAAGCAGTCATTAATGATAAAAAAAATTAAAAATTCAAATCAATGGTGTCAGAAAAGAAGGGCTGGTGGACACAGGTGTGAATATAACAATAATTTCCCAAGAATCACGGGATTCAAATTGGCTCCTTCATAAAGTAGTCACAGGTTTTATAGAGATTGGGAAATTATCTGACATAAAACAAAGTATAAAATGGGATATATGTGTGGGACCAGAGAGTCAAACAGGAAAATTAAGGCCTTATATGTCTGAAATAGCTATAAATTTATGGAGAAGAGATTACTAACAACAATGGATAACTCAAATTAATATCCCTTCTATTTGATAAATAATACATACAATAAGGTCTCAAAAGGAAAATTCTCTTAATGAGGAAGACGCACCGGATGTACAAGTTGTTCAAACGCTGGACAAAACAGGTATTGAGTTTCCAAATTTATAAAGGAGGCCATTGATGAATCTATACCAACTGCCCTACTCTTAAAATGGTTAACTGTCAAACCTATATGGAAGGAGGAGTGACCCTTAACAAAAGAAATGTTACAGGTGAACAGCTGTTGTAGCTTGTACTACTTATTGTGCTTGTTAGTTGTTAGTTGTAGTGTTCTACCTGAAGATAAGATTTTAAAAAAACTCTATAAAGTATTAATCCCATCTTCTTGGAACACTCAGCCAAAGGGTTGTCTTATCAAATCCTTCTCCTTCAGGGCTTAGGAAACTCTGAGGAAGCAAAGGCAGAAAGAGTGTAAGGGCCAGAGGGGGTGGAGAACACAAAATACACAAGGCCCTCTAAATCAACATGACCAAAGCTCGTATGAACTCAGAGAGACAGAGACGGCATTCAAAGTTTGTGTGTGTGTGTGTGAGAGAGAGAGAGAAAGAGAGAGAGAGAGAGAGACAGAGAGAGAGAGAGAAAATAGTATTTATCTTGAAATAAAAATGCAATAGAAATGCAGGAAAATTGATGGACTTAAAATGTATAATATCAAGTGTGTTCATACAATCTCAAAAGCAAAAAGCAAAAGCAAAAACAATGAAATGGTCTTCCTTATATGCAGTACCTAGAACACGCTGGTACAGTAACCACGTTGCAAAAAAACAAGAAAGAATAAATATGTGGTGAGGACTGATTGAATGCAGATGATGGACACACCATATGAAAGAAGATATAACTTAATTGTATTTCTAATTCCACGTCTGTGCTGTATTTTGTTGTTGGTGTTTGTTGGAGGACAAGTAGATCAAATATATTCATCAGTGAAAGTGTAAAATCCAAGGTAAAGCCCCATAGATTCATAAAATAAATCCTGGCTATATAGAAGTTGAAGGAGATGTATGGATTTTGGGTTTTGCTATCTTGGTGTGTAATTATTTTCTAGGTTTTTTTAATTATATTAATTTAAATAACAGAAGAAGAAAAATTAAAAAAAAAAAAAAAAGAGACCATGAATTTGAAGGAGAGTGGTGGGAAAGGAGAGATGCGGTATGCGGAGTGAGCAAAAGCGAAACTTTTTAAGTTAAAATCTCCAAAGTAAACAAAAAGAAAAAGGAAAACATCTGAATTGTATCTCTGATCCTAGACTCATACAGGATATTATAAACTACCCAAAAGATTATACGATCACAAAAATACACGCTTGTCCCCTTCCTTAAACTGGGTGCAGGGGCTGGAGAGACACCTTAGCAGGTAAGTCCTGCTTGTGATAGCTAATCTTGATCGTCAAATTCCTTTAAAAATCCCTGACTACTACACTGGTCTTGTAAAAGACAAGAGTTCAGTTCACAGCACCTACATCATTCAGCTTACAAATGCCTGGAACTCCAGTTCCAGGCCATCTACTTGCGGTCTTTCTCCCCGTCCCCCCCCATCTCTCCTCCTGCCTGCATATCTATGTGTTCTCATATGCGAGTGCACATTTATATCTGTGCATATGTGTGAAGGCCTAATGTTGGAACAGATTGTCTTGAAATGTTTTCCACTCCATTTACTGAGATAGGGTTTCAAACTGAATCTGGAGCCAGACAATTCTGGCTAATTTAGTAGCTAGTTTGCTCGTGGCCTTTTCTGTCTCATAAGTTCTGGTATGAGAGACAACCATTATGCCTGTATGCACTTCTTTTGTGTGGATTCTAGGCTTCTAAATCCTGGCCCTCATTCATGCTTAGTAAGCAACTTATCCAATCAGCCAGCACCTGCCTGAGCCAGCACCTGCCTGATCTTCTGGCCTCTGATTCAGAAAGCATGACTTTTTTCTCTCATCTGGCTCCCCACTCATAAAGCTACTAAGATCTCTAGATTTCCTGCCCTTTTTTTCTTCTCTCAAACACCAATAAAACTGGATTCTTAATTTTTATGAGTCTAGTTACTTATAAACTGGACTCTGCATTCCCCAGGGACACAACTAATACTATAGACAGGAATAACACAAAACCCATGTCAGCAAGAAGGAGAGGTTACAGGCCTGCCCTGCTGAGAGAAAATTCAGTCCCTGCCCTCAGATAAGAGCCTGTCTGAGCTGTAGCTGACAGTCAGCAGCCTTGCTTCCTCCAGGATCACAGTCTCCCTGCACTTCTCTCTGGAGCAACTGACTGGCCTCAAGGAGACAAGTAAGTGAAAGAGTAGGTGGGAAACAGAGTAGATAGATAAGTACAAAACAGAATAAATAAAGTAGACAACAAATAGAAACTGATGGAAAAAGTTAAGGGAGCTGAAAGAGACTCAGAGATTATGACGTGCTGACTCTACAAACAATTTGGCACTGAATCTAAACTTTACATTGCCAACTGTTCCACTGAAAATAGGAGACAAAGCCAGCCCTGAGGAAGACAGACTTTGCTGTCTCTGACCTCCGTCTCCAAGAGTTAGTGGTGTGAATGTGTAATAACTCTTTATAGGTGTGGAGGCAATTGACAGAGTTTAGACGTGTGGACACTGGCGAGTTTTTCAAAAGTTTATTAGTTATGAGGGAGGGTTATGGAGCCTGAGTCAGGTAGAACAAGATCCTGTTGACAGATGAAGGGAGAGAAAGAGAGAGAGAGAGAGAGAGAGAGAGAGAGAGAGAGAGCATAGGGTGAGAGGCACGGGGCAAAGAGCACTGGGTAGAGGGCAGAGAGGGACAAAGAGAGATGAGCAGAGAGAGGGGTCAGGGAGAAGAGGGTCAGAGAGAGGGACAGAGAGAGTTGTCCCAAAGCCCACTGGGGTCATATGGGAATTGGCACCAGTCCCCTGCTGATGACATAGGACAGGTGGCTGGGGGCAGGTAGGGCACTATTCTGATACGTGGTCACAGAAGGTTGGAGTGTCACTGGAGCTGGTGTGTTGTCATAACGCTACCCCTTTTTGTTATTGAAAAGGCAAGAAAAATATTAGCCTGACTGGTAAGGTAGGAATGGGGTCTCTGTTGAGAACCCCAAAATGTGGGAACATTGGTTGGGGCCATGAAAAGCTAGTTGTTTCACGTGTCCAGGATCTGTGGCTGGACTAAAAATCAGGAGTGGGAAGTTATATCCTATTAAGGCAATGGTGATGTAAGCCCTGTGATGGCTGAACTTAGAACCATCTGAGCTGGTAGATCTATCTGTTGATAGGCTGGGGCTATTTGGCTTTTTCATAAGTACCCCTCTTGGTATGAAAAAAAGCATTACATAAGTTATTATGTCCCCAGTGTCAGGGAGTTTTCTTTTGAATAAAAGTTCCACCCTGACGAAACGGGGTGTCATATTCTCTTAGACTGCTTCCTGCTGAAACCAGGGCATAGTAGTCAGGGCCCCAGAGAGGCAGGTAATTTAGTCAAAAGCTGGAGTGCATTCACCAGCAGTATCTGGCTCACCAATACAGCTGAGTGGACAGGCGTGGCATCTGCTGAACCTGTCCATATCAGCTCTCAGTAAGTCCAGGACTCACAGATGTTTGGAGCACAGAGCTGATTTCAGGAAGTGCCTGTCAGCTGAATAGAAATCTGTTGAAACATATGCTTGGGACAGAGTTTCAGTTTAGGAAACTTAAAGGAAAATCTTACACTTGGAACTTTTAGGTACATAGTCTTGGCAGTGGGAAGGGGAAGGGTTCCCAAGTCCAGGGAAGAGAGAGATAAATCATACCCTCAGGACTGAGCAGATGGGGGGGATTAATTCCAGAGTCTGACCTGTGGGAGGTAGATCAAGTTAACTTCCTGAAGCTCACAAGAAATTTAAGTTTAAAAAAGAGATAGGTATTTTAGGTTATCACTATTTGTCATCTGTCTGAAGTATAGACACAAACCTTTGAGTATAGCTAATGTAATATACTAAAGTACATATTATAGAGAAAGTAGCTAATAGATGTTTGTAAAACAGTTGGAACAGACCCATACCTTTGAGTCATCAAAAGCCATGATCCTGGGCCAGAAGCATGAACATTTTGTGTATCTAGAGAGTTGGTTATAAAAACTGGACAGGAATGTTATAGCCTGGTGAGAAGAATCTCCAAGTCTACATTTTGAAGACAAACAACCAAAGGAAATCTGAATCCTATAATAGTAGTACCAGCTTATCTAAACGCCATTAAGAACACATGTCCAGAGTTTCATCAATTAAAAACTCTGAGCTTTTGATATCAAAATATAACCAATCATTTATGTATCCTAATACCTTTATAACCTGTATCTACATGTCTTAAATCATATTTTAGGTCCTCAGAACTTGCACAGACCTTTATCTAATAATTTACCATGAGGGGGATGTAGGCACTCTAAGGCAAACTCCTTTGAATAACCATTCGTTTTAGATGAGTTTACCTCCTTAGAGTCTGGGAATAAGGCAAACTGTCCTTTTAAGCTAGAGGCCTCGTTTTATATGTGAAAAGAAATGAGAAGGCAGCTGACGCCTTATAAGGGAGGAGCTGGTAGATGTTTGTTGCTCTTAAAACTATAGTTAGTTGTCAAGGCATCAGAGATCTGAGGAAGGATAAAATATAGAACCTAGAAGGTCTATGTATCAATTAAAAATGACAGGGATCCATCACCTAGCAGTCCCCTGAGGCTCCTCTGGTTAGCTGGGGGCAGACGTCATCTGATGCATAGGAGCAGAATAATATTTGATCTCCAGCTGTCATACAGAATGGTGCAGGCCTCTGGATGCCCAGTTTGAAATGTTTTTTCTTGTGGAAAGGAACTAGGGGAAACTGGTCTTACCCTGGCTAGGCAGAGTAAAGCATTCAACCCAAATGTGTCCACAGTTAGTGCAGTCTGGTGGCAGGTGAGGCATAGGGCAGTTTCTCCTGGTGGTTAGTGTTATCATGATCCAGGTGGATTCTTCATTGTAGAGCCCTGTTAACTTCTTGCAGACCTCAAGGGTTATCGCTAGGATTAGCCACTCTTTATTGAGGTAAGCTTAAACATTTAAATACCATATTCAGCAGATCTTTGGAAGATTTGAGGACTATAATCTATGTCTTAAGTATATCTATAGTCTATTAAGTATATCTATAATATATAAAACATATATTGGTTTTTAGTTACTTGTTTGAAAACATATACGGAGCTAAATGAAGTTTACTTTTGGAATTAAATAGTATTTTGTATGACTACAAAATATATAGTAAGAGGCCAAATAAAACTTATTTTTGGAATTAATTGTATTAGTACTCTGTATAATTACAAGTATATATTTGAATACATTAAAGAATGTTAGTTAGCACTCTGTATGATTATAGGTATATTTCTGAACATTTTAAAGAATATTAGTTAGCACTCTGCACAATTATAAGTATATAAAATCAATTATAAATGATATTAATATCAGCCATTATTAATCAAAAATAATTATTATTAACTATCATATAATAATACATATAATATACATATTGGTTATATATTGGTTATATAATAATTTAAATAATTTATGTCATAATATATAATAATATACAATAATAATATAATTATTATTATAATATAAATTAAATAACATTTAACAATGCATTATATTATTAAATGTCCTATATCAATTGTTTAATAACTATATATGTGACAGATAATGTATCAGTTATCTAATAATTATTACATATTATATAGCACATAGTCTTATAAAGAATAGAATTAAGATGTTATGAATTAGGATGTTATAGATAATGTTAATTTAATTATCACCAACATAATACAATAGATAATGTATATTTGATATATAACCAATATAAAACAATGATTAATGTTTCAATAATCTAATGATTATTACATATTAAATAGCATTAGTCTTATAAAGAATAGAATTAGGATATTACAAATTAGGATGTTACAGATAATAATATCAATTTAATATTACCAACATAATACAAAAATGGTGTTCATAGGGCAACTGGAAGCATTACTTTTACTGTGTAGTGTACAGTTATAGAATTTTTGTATAACTCAGATTATCTAAATAGATAAAGCTTAAACAAATATTACTGTGAGCCTGAAAAATGTTCATAGAGGAACTGGTATACAACATAGGATATCAATCTTTACATAACTCAGATTATCCAACTAAAGCTTAAGGAAATATTACTGTGAACCTGAATAGACCCCAGGAATTTGTAAACCTTATTTATCAAACATACCTGTTTTTATCATGTAATTTTATAGAAGCTTGATGTTGACAGTTAGTAAAAGCATTGGTGGTTACAAACATATTTTCAAGGCTGACCTTAAGTGAGAAGAGAAGAATAAATATATTGTAATATGAAACAGTTTAAAAACAGTTTATAGATTTAAAATGTCCCATAGTCTTATGAATTTAAAAGTTATTTTTTAAGAATATTAACTGCAACATTTACTCTTAAAATTTAAATTCTCTCAGCTGTGTTCCAGTAATATCAAAAACAAAGCATTCTTTCATTTAAAGAGAGAAACAGCAATCACAATCCAATAAGATCTAAATCATCTGTTGATTCTTACATTAGGAGCTCGGGGCCATTTTCTTTTAACGTTGGAAGAGAAAAGATGGTGTTGGGCCATGAGCCCTGTGCGTGGTGTTAGCATCATAAAAATGGCTTAGGAAAGGTTTTAGAGTTAAACTAGAACAAAAGGAAAGAGAAAGATATTAAAGGGGAGAGTAAAATGAGGTCAAATGAAGTTTGGTTTTGGTTTTTGGTTTTTGTCCGTAGCAACTACCATCAGCAGGCTAGCCTCTGAGTAGAGTCAGGAGGGAAAGGGAAGAGTTTTGGGGTAGCCAGCATTTCCCATGAACTATATGATCAATATTCATCCCGATGCACCCCATGGGAATGAGAAAAGACAGCAATATAGACCTAGGCTGCTCTGATCAGTAGTCACTAAACAGGCAGGAGGTCAGGGCATACTAGCCCGAGGAGTTCTGGAGCCTGATATCAGGTCTTCAGAATGAGCCAAAGATGAAATACCGGACTCTGAGAAATGAGTTTTCTAGGAAAGCAACTAGGAAGAAGGAAAAAATAAACAAACAAACAACTTGAAGTTAAAAAAAATAACTCAAGGCAGCTAGTGCTCAGCTGTTGAGGGCAGATTCAGGGGAATTCACATCTTATCTGATGTACACAAGATATTACTGTTTCAAGCCTTCTAAATCTGTGATCTGAGTCACAGGACACCAATGTAATAATTCTTTATATTTGTGGAGGTAGAGAACAGAGTTTAGGCATGTGGATGCTGAGTTTTAGCAAAGATGTATTGGGAGGGGAGAGCTGAGTCAAGTAGAACAGGATCCTATGACAGAAAGCAGAAAGAGAGAAAGAGAGAGAGAGAGAGCAGAGTGAGAGGCACTGGGCAGAGGGGAGAAAGAGAGAGAGACAGAGAGAGGGGCAGAGAGAGCCAGCCCATAGTCCACCTGGGCTGTATGGGTTAGGCACCAGTCCCCTGCTGATGAAGTAGGACATGTGGCTGGGGCAGTAGGGCACTATTCTGATACCTGGCCACAGAAGGTGGGAGTGTCACTGGATCTCGGGTGTGGTCATAACAGGAAGACATTTTATGTGACTCAAGAAGAAGCAGGATCTCACTGGTCAGTCTTCCTCTTCAAACATTGAGGTTCTTGTTTTCTTACAAGGTTTAGTTGGCCCTGAGACCTTTACCTCCTGGATCCAGAAGCTGCCTGGATTATTCTTTTCAGATAAGCACATTACTTTTTTGCAAGTGATCATGGGTAAACTGAAGTGGAGGGGGACTTAGCATGTACCTCTCTTTTGACATTAGCATGTCATGAAAAGAGATGAGTCAATAAAAATTGAGGGAAATGACTTGAGAGAGTAGGCAAAACAATACTTTCTGTTCCTTCTCTCACGGCATGATAAAGCGGACCAAAAGTGAAACCTAGTGATTTGGGATAGGGAAAGAGAGAGAACTAGCCCAATAACTTTGTCATTTTCAGAAATTTGTAAACATTACGGAGTTATCCTAAGTCCACATTCCTGCCTACTGTTAAAACTATTACCCCCAAAACACGGTATGGGAGAAGAAAGGATACATATTCTTCACTAGAAATACCTTGGTGATTTATACAACCAAATGGAAACAAGACCAGGAGAAGCCTTCTTTGAAAGGATCGTTGGAGACACTGGAAGGGACTTCTGCAACAGGAAAATAATCCAAGAGTCAGGTCTACTCGCACCTCAAAAGCTGAACAGTAAGGGATCTTGTCACATTTTTAATGTATTTTTATTGTTATTGTGTGGGTTTTGTGTGATGGGGAAAGCACACACATGGAAGTCAGACGACACATCTGTGAACTATCGTCTCTCCTTTTACATGTGTTGGTTCCAGGGGTCGGTCTCTGTGTTCGGGTTCTGGACGGCAGCTGATATCCCACCAGCAGCAGTCTAGGATCGTCGGCTGGCCAGGCAAATGGACCTAGACCCAAGCAGCAGGAATTGGGGTCCGTGACCTTTCGTGTCCACCCAGAGGACCTGGGAAATATCAAGCGCAGAGAAGGCTCGGGAGACTGTGTCTGGTGGACACAAAACTCATTTATTATCAGCCCTTCCCTGTTTAAATATCTTCCCTGGAAAGGCGGGTTCCCGCTATTCCAGGTGGGGAGAAGCCTAATTAGCATAGGCAGGGCGGGTGCACCAGAGGCGGGAAAGCAATAGGCCCACCCAATGGGTGGATATGGCTACAATACAGGTAAACATGTCCCCTTTAGCTTCCGTGAAGCAAGCAAGTTATAACTAATATTTTTTGGCTAGGGACCTCGGTGGACTAGGAGAGGAGAAGGCTGCCCCAGCGTCTCAGCCCGCTTCTCCCTTCCAGAGGGCAGGGGCACTTTTTGGCCTCAACCTTTGCAACTCTCCAGCCCCCAGGAGTCCCACACTT
Organism: Cricetomys ansorgei; assembly: GCA_026225945.1. Lineage (NCBI taxonomy): Eukaryota > Metazoa > Chordata > Mammalia > Rodentia > Nesomyidae > Cricetomys > Cricetomys ansorgei. The sequence continues at coordinate 933,696 of JAMJFZ010000597.1, read as the reverse complement.
ATTTACTTCTAACAGATCAGTATGTGTAGAGTAAATAATTCCACTTATCTTTTATGAAGAAATGAACTGGAACATTAATGAGCTATTCATGGCCTGTCTTATGTTAAAAGGGAAAGCAGGAGACAGTGGTCTCATCTAAGTCTTTCAATGAAGTATGGTCCTATGTCCAGTAGTTTATACTTTTAATTCACATTGGAAGGAAGTCATTTCTGTCAAAAGTAATTTTTGCACTAAGAATCTGACCAAAGATCTGGAGATAAGGGCCAGTGAACAAGAAGTTCTAAAGGTATTAGCACGAGGAGACCAGGGCAAGAGATGTACAGTGATGTAAAAAATAAATTAATTAATTAAATTTTAAAAAAAACAGGAGATTTACTCTATGTGGTCATGATGAGAAGAACAAATAGAGCAGACCATCGGTCCCTAAACCCATCTTCAGGGAATTGGCATGAGAGACTTAGATTCAAATAGAAAGCAAAAAGTATGCAATAATTGAGCAAAACTGGTCTGGTAATGATTCTGAACCTCATGGATCCATGGATGTCTCAGCTCTAGAAGGTGGCGATTCCAGTAAGGTGGTCCCATAAATTGTCAAGTTGTTCACCTATGCATCCATCACAGAGAATGGAGCCCAGCACTCATGAAAAAAATCTCCTCATCTAAGTGGTGGGTAGTTTATCCCTCTAGGCTTTCCTCTTCTGGGATTCAATATCTTACAAGATGAAATATAATGGACAATAACTTATCTCTGTTCCTTCAGCCAAAATACATTCATGCAATGAAACAGAGACAGGCTTTTATCCTGCTTCAGTTATCTTGTGGGCAAAAGGGTAGTCAGTGTTTTTTAACAAGAACAGTTTCTAAGTCCACCAACGCCACCAACTGGAGAACACGTGTTCCCACACATGAGCCCATTAAGAACTTTTCAGATTAAAGCTCATGAATAGGCATCTTGGTTACATCCCTCTTAGTTACAAATGTGAATACAGCTTCAATGCAGTTGGCATGCAGATGTTTCTGTGAACGTAAGTTTTCATCTTATTTGTGAATATATCAAGAACTATGATTGTTTGCTCTACAATAAATGTTTAGTTTTTATAAAACCCCAAATATCTTCTTTAATGATGTTAACCCACCAGTTAGTGGTGGTGCACATCATTAATTCCAGCACTCAGGAGGGAGAAGCAGGCAGATCGCTGAGGGTTCAAGATCAGCCTGGTCTACAGAATGAGTTCCAGGACAGCCAGAGTTACAACTGAAAAACACTGCCTCGAAAACCAAAATACAAACAAGCAAACAAACAAAAATGATGTTAACCTATTAGAAGTCACACGACTCACTTCACTTCCTCTTAAGCATTGCCTATTGTCAGGAACACAGATGTTGATCAATTTAATAATAGCAATATTTCATATTTGCTCTCATTTTGCATTTCTAAAATGACACATCATGTAAAAATATTGATTCCTAAACCTATGAACAATCTTGAAATTTTCTTTGTGAAGAGCTGGTTAGAGTCTTTGACCTAGTCTTTAATTGTGTTGTTCATTTTCATGCTATTGGTTTTTAAAAGTTACTTGTGTTTTGAATGAAACTACTTTATTAGATATTTATATTTTCTCTGAGCCCATGAATTTGCTTCCTGTTCTCTTCATTTTGCCTTTCACAGAGCAGAAATTTTTATTTTTAGCAAAGTTGAATGGTGTTAGTTTTTTTTATTGCTGTTACTAAATATGTATGAAACTCACCATGAAGGAGGAACACCTTATGTTGCTCAAAGTATCTGAGAATTCAATCCATGACCAGCGGGTTCCATTGCTATGGATCTGTGATACGCCACATCACCATCGTGCAAATGTGGGGCAAAGGAAAGGTAATCATCCAATTATAAACAAAAGACACAGACAGACAGAGTGACAAATAGGAAAAAAAAACAGATTCCACCACTCTAAGGCTTGCTTTGAATGAACTATGTCTTCCAACTAAGCCCCATTTCTTAAGATTTATGTCAACTCCCAGGAGGAGCAGCAGATGGGTTCTAAGCCCCTTAGCATGTTCCTTTGGGGTAGCAGTTTAGATACAACTTGTAATGCTCACCAATCAATGCTGTATTCCATTTGGTTTGTATCTAAAATGTTATAGTCATACCAAGAAAATCTAATATTTCTCCTCATTTACTTTTTAAGGAACTGTAGTTTTATTCTTTACATTTAAGTTGATATTCAATTGAAACTTTTGTTCTTATCAGTATTTATTAAGTGTTTTTGGCAATTTCATACAATGCATTTCGATTATACTTGTCTATTTCTGTCACCTCTTCACAGATGCACTTCCCTTCTCTATTGACCCAGCTTTGTGCCCTCTATTTTTTTTTGTTCCAAACCCATCAAGTCCAATCTGTGTTACCTGTATACTCTTGGGTGTGTAGCAATCCACTGCACCATGGTCATCATACCAAGGGCCACACCTTTAGAGAAAAACTCTCACTCCCAGCAGCTTTCAAATATCAATAGCTCCTCAGCTAGCAGCGAAACTTTGTGCCTACCTCTGTTTTCCATACTGGGATTACCTTGGGATTTGGTTTGTGCAAATTTAGTGCATGCTGTCACAACTGTTGTGAGTTCACATATTCACTGCCACTATTGTGTCCAGAAACAGTTTCTTTGCAGTTAAATATCATGTCTGGCTCTTACCATCTTTCTGCCTCATCTCCTGTAAGGATCACTGAGTCCTGGAAGGTGAAGGTATAGATATAGATGTTCCAGTTAGGGCTGAGAACTCCATAGTCTCTTATTCTCTGAACTCCGACGAGCTGCAAGTCTCTCTGTTAATTGCTGCCTGCTGCAAAAGGAAGCTCCTCTGATGATGCCTGAGAGATGCACTAATATATGGGTGTAATGTTAAGTCATTCAGGAGTGAGTTTATACTACATCCATTTAGCAGAACAGTAGAAATAGGTTCTCCCCTAGAACCTACAATGTGTCTAGCTACAGGTTCTAGAAATGGTATCAGGTTTGGGTATCATCTTGATGAGAACTTAAGTCTGCTAAGACAATGATTGTTTACTCTTATTAGATTTATGTCACTAATGCACCAGAAGACGTGTCCTTCCAGATTCCCAGGAAGGTCATTAGTTTAGGTAACAAGGATTTCTGATGTGTAAGATTGAAGGTTATTTGTGTGTGTGTGTCTGTGTGTGTCTGTGTGTGTCTGTGTGTGTCTGTGTGTGTCTGTGTGTGTGCGTGTAGCAGAGGAACAGTTGACCAACTGTTTAAGGAGCAGATGAAATCCTGAATGTGTATTGTCGACCTGGGACTACCACATCAAGAACCCCAATATCTCAGACCCATGGGATGTCAGTCCCCTGCTGCTGAGGCTCAAAGGAAAATGACAAAGCACTTATATTGTGTGTGCAAAGGTTGACAGTGAATACAGAAGTTATCTACCATAGCTTCCTCCTCCTGGATGATTGCACTCTGAGACTGCTCCCCTACAAAGACTTCCTACCAAGATTAGATAAAGCTGCCTCTTCCTTCAGATGTATAAAACAAAAATGTTGAATTTCTGGACTGCAATTGGTGCCTTCCATTAGAGCGAACATAGCCTACCTGATCTCAGCTTTTCTGTATGTGTGTCTGTGTATCTGTCATTTCTTCATTTCCTGATCAGCCGAGTTAGGTCATTCTCTGAAGCCAAAAAGCACACAGAATCCAGTAGCATGTTTGGTACCTTCCAGCACTACGAAAGCTAGCCAATAAGGATGACGCTCCAAAGCACATTTCAGCATGATCTATCCAAGTTCTAAGACTCAAGACTCAATAAGGCCTAACCACCAAGTTCTAGAAAGTAAATGAGAGCATTGACCATGACCTATAATATCTGGTGGTCTGTAGGACCCACTGCCCAATACCTCCAAAAATGGTAATGCAGCTTTTCCACTGTGCTTTTTATTTGTCAGTCTGTAATATCTATAATAATGATTGAGCATTCCCTGAGTAACTCCATTTTAACTCTTTTAAAATATGGGTGAATAAATATTTTAGAAAGCACCCACAGTAGTAGGTATTCTAATGACTTTTTGAAGATCTTCAGTGTTAGTTATCCCTTCGTATATTTATTCCCTTCTCTACCCTGCTGTTTCATGCCCCACAATACTTAACACACACACATACAGTGCATCACCATCCTTGAGCCATTTAAACCACTGTATTGTATCTCCCCTTCTGTAAAACACGTCCAATGGCCTCTTACTAATTTCCCAAAAATACATATAGACATTATAAATATTAATAAGTTTCATAAAGATATTTCCACACTAGTATGTCATTAAGTTCAGCCATATTTTGAAAAGTTTCAGGTTAGAGGCTTAAGGAGGGGCTGTCATTTTCATATAATATTTATTTGAAAAGTTATTTATGCCATAGACAGACAAGCACACAGCAGCATGGCAGGGACGCTAAAGAAATATCAGTCACACAAGGCAAAGAGATGGTCCCTTCTCATACACTTATATGAAGACTTATGTATGCCCTGTGATTGTTTGGCAATGCATAGTCCATGCTTGCAGTCTGGCTATGTTTGATTGCTCTTTGTTGGGGTAGAAAGATAGTCTGTCAGCCTGAAACCTGTATGCCAAATCTAGTGTGAGGGTGAGAAGAGAAAAAAATTAGAAAAGCATATTTAAGGAAGAGCTTTTCAAAATGGTGTGGTCCTATCTAAAAGTACTCGCTATACCATATCTTTTCCAACTCCCATCTCCTTGTCCTTTTCATTCTCTACACTTCTTTGTTTTTTAAAAATGTATTTAATTTTACTTTGTGTGCGTGTGTTTTGCCTGCATGGCTGCCTGTGCAATTCTATCTTGCCAATCAATCATTTTTTTGTTTCCCACTGTCCTTTTTATTTTTGCCCTTTTTATTTCTACTATTTTAAATTTTACTCTTCTTATGTCCTCACCAAAATTCTCTTGTATATCTGGTATTGATATTCTTCTTTCAATTATCTGTTTCTATTTTTTTACAATGAAATCCGTATATTCACATCCTCCTTGACTTCATTGAACATTCTCATATTCTTTTGAACTCTTTGTCTAAGTTTTCATCAAATTAACTCCCATTGTCATCTATTACTGCAGAATTGGTCATTCTTAGCATGTCTATAAAATTAGTATTTTTTGTGCTATCTTGCATTTCCATGTTTCATGTGTTTCTGCATTGGAACTTTATCTCTGGAAATAGTTTCTTGCATTTTAAAAATCATCCATATACTTTTAGTTGAAATAATTACAGTGTTCATGCATGGCTAGATTGTAGAGTTGATGTCTTATGTCTTTCCACTGAATTTGAGGTGAGGCTCACTAGCTCAAATATCAGTCTGCATGGTCGAGGCAGAATGATGTACAGTACAGGTTTGGGTGGTAATGGTATAAACATTAACATAATGGTATAAGTATTAATGGTATAAACAACCACAATTGATGTGTAGTTCCTGTATGAAAATATCAATACAAAAATTACCCCTGCAATCCTAATAACTTTTGGAGAATGAAGAAATATGAAGAAAATAAGAAAGTATGAAGGAAATGAAGATAGTTATTAAGTACCTTGCAAACTTAATGAACAAATGCACATAAATGCAGCTGACAAATATTAAAACCTTCCCACTTTACTCCAAAACATATACTCTAGCTAAAGAGAAGAGGAGAGGGAAGAGTCCAGAGGAAGGAGGCAGTGGAACTTGTAACTAAGGGGACACCTGGCAGAGAGGTTACAAAACAAAACAAACACCATCAGAGTGGTCTCCAGACCAGGTCTCACTTTTTGTACAAATTGAGTACCTACTCCCCTATGCTAAATTAAGTTTTATTGGGGGGGGCGTGAAATTAGAGAAATTTTGTGCGTGTGTGAGAGAGAGAGATAGTAACTAAAATTATTGTACAACAGAAATAGAATATGTCAATGTTTGTGCATACTATTTCTTTAATCATTTTTTAAGTTTGCCTTGCAAAATAATACTAGATAACAGCCTAAAAGATCATTTTACCCATAGCTCTACTGAAGTTAAAGTCTCTTTGAATGAAAAAAAAGAAACAAGGCAGCATTGTACACACTATTAAGATATTAGTTGAAGAATATAAAAAATTTGAAATGAAGGGACAAAGAGTAGGAGTTGGTATTGGAGCGACACTGGAAAAAAAGGAAGAAGGAAAAGTAAATAGTAGGGAGAATAATAAACTTACAGAGTAGAGATTACACAGTTAGAGTTAGAGTTAGCAAGAGTTAGAATGGAAAGAAAAAGTAGTAAGGAAATGTAAGCAAACAATCCAAACATTAAGTTATGATAATTTCCAAACCCGTGCCACCTCATCTGCAGTCACCCATCTGAACACAAACTCACAGTCTATCCCAAGGCGGTCACCAGCCTAAGCAGGAAGTGTGAATCTGTCTCTACATCATCACTCATGTGGGCACCAATCACTACAACGAGGATGGGACGAGCAACTGGGAAAGAACAAAAGAGTCTCATGGACAGGTAAAAGGATCAGAGACATCCCCACTCCAGCCTGTAGGAGTTTTTCAAGAACACCAATCCAGACAGACATAAGATCTATTTAGGGGAACCTATAGGTTTCGTGTCTGTGGCTTCAGTCTCTTTGCATGCTAGTGAATTGATACTATAGGGATTATTCTCCTGGTGTTCTCAACCCCTCTGGTTCTGCCATCCCTCCTGTCCCTCTTCTGTGGGGTTCCATGATCACTGCTTGATGTTTGGCCCTGTGCCTCTCCATATGCTCCTCTCAGCTGCTTAAGGGGCTTCTCTGGTGAGGACTGGGATAAGTACAGATCTATAAGCAGAGTATGGCATCATTAGAAATCATATCCAAGTTATCTAGACCCTAGTTCCTGGCCTGGCCTGTATTTCATGCAGGAGTTCCTCTTATGGCATGGGATTCTACCCTTCCATTTTCAACAAGAATCTTGTAGGGAGGATAGGCCATAGGTCAAATGTTTTGTGGCTGGGATGGTATCCCAGTCTCATCACTGAAAGCATTATCTGACTGTAGGAGATGGTCTGTTCAGGCTTCCTATTCCCAATTACTGGGGATACTTGCTAGGGTCTCCCTCATAGGTTCCTGTGAGTTTCCACTATACTAGGTCTCCCAATTGCCTCCTTATTGTCTCCCAATTTTTGTTGTCTCTCAAAGTATTTTCTCCCTCCATCCCTCTCCTCATCGTCATCCCCTCTCCTCCCATTCCCATCCTCCCCCAACCCACCTGCACCCTCTGCTCTATTCCACTATACCAGGGAGTTCTCTGTGTTCAGGCTGGGAATCTTTTTGTTGTATAGGTTTTCTGTCTGTGGATACTAGTACCTTTCTCCTTTGCTTGTCAGTTAATATCTACAAATAAGTGAGTTCATACTATGATTGTCTTTCTGGGACTGGATTACCTCACTCAGGATGATTTTTGTCTAGTTTCGTCCATTCACCTGTAAAGTTCATGTAGTTATTTTTTAATAGCTGAGTAGTACTCCATTGTGTAGATGTGCCACAATTTCACCATCATTTTACTCTTATAACCTGAAACAGTATTTATATTAGTTCAAAGCCATTTTCACTGTTCATTCTTTGGGATTTTCTCTGTAGATAATCGTGACATCTGAGAATGAAGGCAGTAATTATTCATAACTTCCCTAGACAGACAACTTTTATTTTCCTTGTCTTACATCGTTTACTGCCTAGGATGTTGAATAAACGTGACAAGAAGGGGGATCCTTGCCTGGTTTCTGATCTTGGCACAAGAGCATCGAGCTTCTCAATATTAAATGTGTATCACCTGTAGGGATTTTACAGCTATTCTTTACATCTCCCCTCTTCCTAGCTTGCTGGAATATTCTACTCATGACTACATGTTGGGTTGGTTAGATGCTTTCCTGTATTTATTGATAATAGCAGATAGCTTTTGTTTGTCTAGTGCTGTAATGTATTATATTAGTTCATTTTTAAATATTAAGCCATTTTGTCATACAGGGAATAATTCCAGTTGACCATGTAATATAAGTTCTTTCATACTTTGCTAGATTTGATTTCCAAGATTTTAGTGCCAGCCCGCTGTGGGTGGATTCATAAATTAGACTTAGCCATGAACCATATAAGATTGAAGAAAGCTAGCATGTAAGTATTTGGGTAGAATTGGTGCATTCGTTTCTCTTTGCTATTAATGTGGTATGGCGAGTTGTCACAAGCTCCTGCCTCTGAATTCCCTACATTGATAGCATTGATAAAATTGCCCACTAAAATAAACTCTTCTTCCTTTAAGTTGTTTTGTAAATGTATTTTATCTCAGCAACAAAAATTAAACTAGAGTAGCAAGGAAATAGAAAATGGTCAAAGGGAATAGTGGATTACTGACCGGTCTTCATTCACAATACAGTTCCACAGACTCTCCACAGAAGAAAATGGACCGTTGAAGGGAAATTAAGAAAGATTAAGAAAAATTAATGCAGTAGTTCATTTTTCTATTGCACCCAGATGTTACGCTTTTAGTGGTTTTAAAACATGCATAGAACACGGCTTATGTATGATAATATATTTCTTTTAATAATAAAATATTTTAAAAATTAGAACTTAGAAAAATTAAGAATTAGAGAAAGCAAAATAACAATGTGCACATTGGAGAAAAATTACAAGGCTTCCCTCCTTCACAAGGACTTTGCTCTAACTCTAATAGCAAAATATCTCTAATATCTCTAATATTAAAATAACTCTAATATCCACTGATAAGTCAGGTATTTATTATTCTAATAGGTTTGCCTTTGTATGTTACTTGGTCTTTTGTCCTTGAAGCTTTTAATATTATTACTTTGTTCTGTGCATTAGTGTTTAGATTATTATGTGGTGAGGGGACATTCTTTTCTGGTCAAATCTATTTGGTGTTCTGTATAATTCTTGTAACTTTATAGGCATCTCATTCTTCAAGTTAGGAAATTTTGCTTCTATTATTTTGTTGAAAATGTTTTCTGGACCTTTGAGCTGGGTCTCTTCTCCTTCTTCTATTCCTAGTATTCTCAGTTTTGGTGTTTTCATAGTGTCCCAGATTTCCTGGATGTTTGTGTCAGGAGTTTTTAGATTTAACATTTTCTTTGACTGGTGTATCATATCTATCATATCGTCACTGTCTAAGATTCTCTCTTCCATCTCTTCTGTAAACTGTGTGTGGTTTGCTTCTGGCAGTCCAATTTGAATTCCTAAATGTCATTTTTTAGATTTTCCTCATTTTGAGAATTTTATTGATTTTATTTCTGTTTTCAGTCTTGAAGACCTTTATTCATCTTCTTTCACTGTCTGTTTACATTTTCGTGGATGTACTTAAGGGATTTATTCATTTCCTCCCACTGTTTGTGTTTTACTACATTTTTTTCCATAGGGTTCATTCATTTCCTTGCACTGTTCATTTGTGTTTTCATAAATTTCATTAAGAGATTAATAATTTCTTTGTTAAGGACATATATCATCTTCATTTTATTTTAAAGTCTATCATCTCTCTATCTCTATCTCTCTATCTCTATCTCATAGTTCTGTCTCATGATGTGAGCCCTCAGCTACTGCTCCTGAGTTCTTCCATGTTCCCTACCATAATGGCCATGGAATGGATCTAAGCCTCTAAAATCATACGTCCCAAATTAAATAGTTTCCTGTACAAGGTGCTTTTGTCATGATATTTCATCACACAATAGAAAACTAAGACAGGAGTTGGTACCAGTAGTGGCATATTGGTATGACAGCCTTACCATGCTTTATTTTGGAAATGTGAGGAAGGATTTGAAACTTTGAACTGTGCAACCAGAGACCACTTTAACTGAGGCTTAACAGAACATCCAAGTAGGATGTTCAAAGACAATAGTGCTGAGAGAAACGTGGACTATAAAGGTCTGACTCAGAAGTCTCAATAGGGAACAATATTAGCAACTGGGCAGGAGACATTTCTTCTGACATTTATGTGATGTGTGGCTACTTTCTTTCCTGGTCCTAAGAATCTGCAAGAGGCCAAAGCAAAAGTGTTGGAGTAATTTCCTTGGCAGGGGAATGTTCAAGACAGCCTAATATTGAGTTTTTCCTGTGGTTATTAATAATCACTCATATGCAGGTCTACAATAAAAAAGAGCAAGAGGGGCTAAAAGCAATGCAAAATGTACAGACTGAAGTGAAAATGGGCGTCAGGAAATCTAATGTTGGAACCTAGGCTTGAGCTGACAGATATGAGAAACTTAAAGAAACACATGATCGAAAATGGAATAAAGGAAGGCGGTGATCTTAGAGAAAGAAAATACCCACCTAAGCATCCAACTTGTGGAAATAAAAATCATAAGGAAATTTTCTGCTCACACAAAATGACAACACATCAAGGCTTCTACAAATGTGATTCAAGAGTGCTGAGGTCTCAGCTTGGGACGTCAGCACTCTTGAATTACATTTATCAAACATGGCAAAATTGTCAAAATTTGTCAAACTTGGAAAAATTGCCCACATGGTTGGGGCTTTAGAGACATGAACGCACAGGAGTAAAGAAGTTGCAGAATAATTCTTGATGGTTCAGGTGAAGCACTGAGGACAGGGGTGTAGTAGGGGAGTCCACGCATGGAGGCCCTGAGAGGCCACTGTGTAAAACTGTGAAAGTGAATCCTAGATAATGAAGGAGGCCATGAGATGTTGGAGATGGAAGAGCCATAAAATAACTTCCAAGGAGAGCTACAGCCCAAAAGGGAGAAGTGTGTAGTAGTCAGCAGAGCTAATAGGGTGGAGCCTCCTAACCTATAACCCTTTGATATCAGATGTGGAGCTAAGGGACTTGGAGTTTGGGCTGCTAGATTTTGGTCTAGCCTTGATCTTGTATTTCTTCACTATGCCATATTCCTCTCCTATGGAATGGTAAGATATATATTTTTCTTTGCCATTGAATATTAGAATCATATTTTTTTCTTTTTGATTTTACAGGGAGACTCAATTCAGAAATTATTTTAAGTCTCATAAAGACTTTTACTTTACACTTTTAAAAAGCATTGAAACTGAAAGACTATGAGAACTTTTGAAGTTTTAATAAACAAATTTTGCATTATGATACAGCTATGTGTTTGCATGGGCCTGGGAGTAGAATGTGGTGGTTTCAATGCAAATGGTCCCCAAAGGCTCATATATTTGAATGCTAGGTTCCCCAGTTGGTAGAATTGCTTCGAAAGGGTTAGGAGATGTGGCCTTGTTAGAGGAGGTGTGTCACCAGTCCCAGTGTTTGTCTGCCTTTCTTTCTGTGTGTCTCTGTGTGTGTGTCTTCTCTCTCTCACTCTCTCTCCCTCTCACTCCCATTCTCTCTCTCTTTCTGTTATATCTCAGGAGGTGAGCTCCCAGTTACCACTCTGGAGCCATGCCTGCCTGACTCCTGCCAAGCTCCCTGCCATGACAGTCATTGACTCTAACACTCTGGCATCATAAGCCCCAAATTAAACATGCATGTTATATGCTGCCTTGGTCAGCTGTTTCATCACATCAAGAGAAAACACTGTAAGTCAGCATCCTAGAGCAAAATGAAAATTTAGGAGTAAGTAACAAGTAGAAACATTGAAAAACTCATTTAAAAGGTAGGAGAACAAATCAATATTACATAAATCAAAATGGATTGATAGAGATAAGAATGGAAACAGTCAACACAGTTTTGATAGAAAAAAATACAGAAAAAGTAATCCGCAGATGGAATCACTCTTATTTATAAAACAAAAAAGTAGGTTTTCACCTAATTACATATTCAAATTTCAATCACTAACTTAATTAACTTAAATGTTGCATCAATACAGGAGGAAATAACACAAGACAGTCTATTACACTGAAGTGCAAAATGACAGCTAGAAACATAAATTATGCTTAGTAAACAGAAAATGATGTGACAAAGATGTTAAAAACACATACAATTTAGACAATCAGAGAAAGGCATTATAAAATTTGAAACTGTACTCCCAATTATGTACAAAAAAATATACAAAGTCCAATTAACTGTAGCCGAGACTGGTGGACCACCGAACAGAAAAGGAATTTATCAGTGGACAAATGGCCTTCTTGCCAACAACAAAACCAGGTCCATCATTGACAGGGGACTTCACCTTGTACCCATTTGGGACATCATCCTCAGTAGCCACAGAAGTGATTTCATGGACCACTTTCTGGTGTCTAACTGCCTGGCAGAACACTACACTGCTCTGACTGGCCTCCCTGCCTTCCTGCAGGCTGAAGAGGACTTGCTCATGTCAGTAAAGGAAGAAGGACTTTTCCTAGAGGATCTGAAATCCTGGGAGGTCTCTGACCCTGAAGAGCAGCTTACAAAGCTGATAAGTTTCATGCAAACATTGGCTCATAAAACAAGAAGTTATGACATTTGGATTGACACATGCCTCTCAGATATAGATCTGCAGAATTTTCTCATAACCACTGTCAACTCTTGTGAAAATTCATCCATTCACAAAACACAGTTTATTAAATCTCAGTTCCGCAGCCTTCTAGAACCTCATGTCTACAAAGTAAAAAATTTTCCTCATTTGAAGTCAATCATGCAGTGGGCCTACCAGACAGACTCAGAGGAACAGCAAGTCAAAATTACTGAATTCTCTGAATTCTTGAAAACTTTAAAAGAAACAAAAAATGTGCTTACAGAAGCAAATGTGAAATTTGAGTCCCTAGAAACAGTAGAAAAAGCTCAAAGAAAGGCCACGTATGAGGTCACCACAGCTCTTGGAACCTTCTTGAATTACCTCAGAGAAGCAGAGCAGCCAGACATGCAGCTGCTACTACTCTCCATCGCAGCTGGTGCAGGCTATCAGCTGGGAAGGAATATTTTTCAGCCTCTGCTGGGGTGTGCTGAGTTAAACTTCCTTCTGTCATTGTGATCCTCATGTCAGCTTATGATGACAATAAAGAAAATCGAAAACTTGTGCATGATATATGTCAATCATCAACACCTTTGACCTGCTTACTAGATGACAAAGATAAAATCATCACTAATAATACTGGCAGAAGAGTGAGAACTGGCATTAGGAATATAAATGAACCAGAATTAACAGGGGAACTCTTGACTTCCATCAAACATTTACTAGAACTATCTGGCACTGCTCTCAGCTTAGAAGACTGTTCACAGATGGCTCGAAAACAAGGATTTCTCATAGATGAAGACCAAAGAGAATTGAAGGAAGCCAGGGAAACGGCACAAACATGTATGGAACTCCTGAAAAAGTCCAAGTTATCTGAGGTAAAAGAAAACTTTCTGCCCTTTCAGGGACATTTGTGGCACCTTTGGTGTAAAAAGGACAAAGAACTGTATCATCTGCAAGAAAAAGAGCAACAGAGCTTTGAACAACACAAGAGTGAGACTGAAACAGGAAAAACAAAAATTACGTGCTCAGCAATTGATCAGGGCCTTCCTCAGCCATCATCAGAGAAGTCTCCTCCTGCTACAGGTGCAAACGCATACAGACACCCACAGCCAGACATTATGCAGAGAGTGAGAGACCTTAGAACACTCATCCTTGATCGGGATGTCTACATCAAATTTCTCCTGTCAGGGAACCCCACATAAGAGGAAGCAGAAAGAGTGGAGGACACCAAGGAAACAAGACCCTCTAAATCAACATGATCAAAGCTCATATGAACTCACAGAGACTGAGGCAACAGGGACAGGGTCTGCAAGGGCAATCACCGGGTCCTCTACATATTTATTGTGACGCCCAGCTTAGTGTGTTTTTGGAATTCCTGAGTCTAAGAATGAGTGGGTCTCTGATTCTTTGCCTGCTTTTGGAATCTTTTTATTGTATTTGTTTGTCTTTGTCCAACTTCTATGTGTTAGTTTTTTTTCCCTATCATATTTTATTTTGCCAAACTTTATTATCATCCCTTAGAATGTCTTCTAATAAGAGACAGAAAGGGGAGTGGATCTAGATAGGAGGAGAAGTAGGGAAGAATTTCGAGGGGTGGGGGAGTAGGTATAATCAGATATATGAGAAAATCTATTTTCAATAAAAGGGAAAATAGATGAATAAAAATTAACTTTGAAATTTAGTATTTTCATTGGCACTGAAATCAATCAATAGAAACTGAAATTTATGGTTCAAAAAACTGAGTTTTGCCATTCAAGAACAAGTAGTATCTCTATTCATTTAGATGCTTTTCCACTTCTCTCAACAGTGTTTCACAGTAAAATGAAGTTCAAAAGCAGCCTCTTTCATATCCTTAAACTATCCCAAAACTGACAAAAAAAGAGTAGGTAAGACAGCGTTCACAACACACGGCGTCTAAAACAATAGGTAGCTGTGTGTGCAACAGGAGGATTCTCGTTTATCATCTTACACAAAAGCAAATGTTACAGCAACGTAGATTGTTGACTAAATATAAGAATTGCTAAATTCTTTAAAAAATGCCAAAGCCTCTGTATGACATTATTAGGAAAGGTCGTTTTATAAACAGATTCACTAGTTGGTTAACAAAATTAAACAAAATAGGCTTCACTAAAATACGAAAATGGATACCGTGAGGAAAACATCTGAGAAAAGCAAAATGAAAGCCATAGATCAAGAGGAAGTTTTTCATGAAGCCAAAGACTTAAAATTCATAAAGGAACATGAAAAATAAAAAGCACAAAAACAGCCAAAAGGAAAACAGGTATAATATTTTAAAATAAATTCCATAAGGAATATGTGATTTAAATTAGTAGGAGCATGAAAATGTATTCAACACAGTTCCTCAAAAAACGCAAACTCAATTCCCATTGAGCCATCATATCGCCTCATTCAATGACTAGCAGTACCAGTGAGTGACAGCAGGTGGCGCAGGAGCGCTCACCCGCACTGCCTGTTGGATGACTTGCTTCAGTCACTTCAGGAAACACTATGTAGGTGTTTGAAGATAAACTTCCACTTACGACTTCAACCTGCAACTACATTTTTAGGTATTTACTTATGAGGGATGAAAATAGGTGTCTACTCACCACACATATACAAATATCTGTAGTAACATTGTTGATAAGAAACACAGTTTGAAATAATTCCAATATCCAGCAACAAACTGATCAGCAGAAAAAGAAGCTAGTGTATAACTGTAAGTGTTAGCTTTAATAAAACTATTAGCTAGGTCAAGTGAGGTGGCTAGTGGGTAAAGACACTTGCTGACAAGCTTGAGGATCTAAGGTAAATCACTAGGACCTTACATGGTAGAAGGAGAGAAGTCACCCCTGCATGTTGTCCTTTGATTTCTCCACACATGAATGCCATGTGTATCGCCAAGACATACACAAGATAAATAGATAGATATGCAATTACACAAGATAAATAGATAAATATGCAATTACAAAACTTAATATTTTTATAATCCTTTGTTCCCAGTCACCATCTCCAATAAGCCCTAAATATGTTCATACAGGAGACCAACATATTCAGCCACAAAAGCCTAGCTCACAAGCTACAGACATGGGAAATCCAACAACTGGTACTCAGCCATGTTCACTACTGCTCTTTTCACAATAGCTAAGAAATGGAAACTGGACAGTGGTGACACATGCCTTTATCCCAGCACTCAGGAGGCAGAGGTAGGGAGGTCTGTGAGTACAGGCCAGCCTGGTCAACAGAGTGAGTTCTAGGACAATCACAATTACAACAGAGAAAACCTGTCTCTAAAAACAAAAGAAAGAAAGGAAAGAAAGAAAGAAAGAAAGAGAGAGAGAGAGAGAGAGAGAGAGAGAGAGAGAGAAAGAAAGAAAGAAAGAAAGAAAGAAAGAAAGAAAGAAAGAAAGAAAGAAAGAAAGGAAGGAAGGAAGGAAGGAAGGAAGGAAGGAAGGAAGGAAGGAAGGAAGGAAGGAAGGAAGGAAGGAAAGAAGGAAAGAAGGAAGGAAAAAGAAAGAAACAAAGAGCAAGAGCTAGAGACAGACAGAGGAAGGGAAACAGTGTGAATGACCTGCAACTGAGGATCAGGTAATGAAAGCGTAGTCATGTTCACTATGGGATGCTATTCTGCTGTTAACAGATGAAACTATGAAATGTATGCGTAAATGGATGGAACTAGAGGAGATCATAGTAAGTGAGGTGACACAGTCACAGAAAGACAAATGTCTTATGTTCCGTCTCATCAGAGCCTTCCAGATCACATCTTAAGATGTGAGAAATATCGTGAAGTAACTGTAGAAACCAGAAATGTAGGATGGGACCATTGCTAGGAGAGGCGATTTGGAGAGCAGTAGAAAGGGGAATAACAGGTGAACACTCATCTCATCAGGGCTGTGGGAAAGTGGGGTTTTGAGGGTGGGGAAATGTGGTAAATAAAGAGGGAAGGGATGGTCAGGGCAATATCATGGGCAAGTGATCTTACAGGAAAAATGTGGAAATGGGGGCTGTTTGGGAAGGGGAGGAAGGCAGTTACAGGGAAGGAATGAGGGGTAAAATAACATTAACAATGTCTGAAAACCCATAAGGAATCATGATACTATCTAAGAAAACATGATGGTACATGTACTTCTCTGTATAAACACTCATACACAGCTTCAGTGAACTTGGCTCATCTGGGCTGATGACAATCCCTCCACAGCCAAAGCCCACATAACAAAACCACAACACCAAGAATGAGAAGCCTTCTTTTGAGTTGTTGACCAAGATTGCCCAGAAGACTCTCAAAACACACAGCCTATGGCTATTGCACTTGGTTGTCCTCAGAGGTGGAAGGCAGGTCCTTTTGTGAATACACCACGCACTTAACAAACAAGTCCTAGAGGATCCTGACCTGGAATTGACCTGAATGCCCTCTCCCTGAGGACTAGCTTTCATGGTGCCAGAAGGTGTCATGAAAGCTTGCAGAGGAAGGAGGGAACCAATAGTCCTGCCCAGTTGTGATTCCTGTGAACCACATCAACAACTAACACAGCACATAAACACTAAGGGTGCAGTAGTGGCCTGCATGCCTTGGCAGTAACCAACGGGTCTCTAATGGGCTTCAGACTTGCTCAACAAGGAGGAAGCCATGACTGGGACTAGAAATCTGGCTAATTACTCAGTGCTAGCGAAGTCATGGTTATTAGAAGAGAACCTACAACCACTATTTGACTAAACCAGAATAATCCCTCAAAACAATGTAAACCTCTGTCCTCATAGCAACAGATGAGTGTAGACCTCATCCCTTATCCAATAAAACATATTTATATGACAGACTAAAATCAATACAGAAAACCTATAAGCAATCACAATGCAGGGTTGTGGAGTCCAGTCCCAATGGATAGATACATCTACAAACAATCCAATACCTGAAGCTCAAAGAACATTGTGGAAGAGGAATTGGAAAGATTGTAAGAGTCAGAAACTGAGATAGCTGGCTTTGAGATTGTGTCTCCCAGTAGTGTCAGAAGCTACACTCATAAAGTCACACCGGTATGACTCTCTAGCATGGACTGACAAAGGAAAACAACAATATAGCACACCAAAGTGAGCAGGGGGAAAGCCCATGAGGCCACAGGTAACTAAAGAATGCTGGGAGAGGGAGAAATCGTCTTCCCAGGAGACGAGTATTCCAATTGGTTTTCTAATACCAAGATGTAAGCTCTGAAAACATTCATACAAGCAACATTAAACAGACCCAGCAGGCTATATTTAGGAATACACACACACTCACACACACACAACACACACACACACACACACACACACAACACACACACACACACACACGTATATGAAGGACCTAAACTCCATTTTTGTGTACGTGCAAGGTCCCTCTTCTCAAGCCTGGTTCAGGTCCTTAGCATATGTGCTCAAGCCTCAGGCCTGGGCCTGACCCTGCAAACTAGTAAATCTGGGGAACAGGACATAAAATTCCCCCAACTGAGGGCAACGAAATCAGAAGAGAGATCAGCTATAGATAATCACAAGAATAAGAGATGTGGCTTGTATCTCATCAGGCCAGATACACCCAAAAACCATAAAACCCAGATGTCTTAACTTTAAAGGTTAATCAAATATGGCTCAAGAATGTGAACAGTTGGCCACCTGAGCATGGGCCAATCAGAAATAAACATTTGTAACTGCATTTCTGTTCACCAATTAAAAACCAGGTTGTTTAACTAATGCTAAAGCACCTCTTACTTCCTCTAAAAGAGGTCATAATCCTTTGTTCAGGGTCAGCAGTTATAGAGGGTGCCTGACCCCAGCGTGCTGGTTTGCTCTGCAGAATGAAAGTGCCTTTGCTCTTGCATACATAGTCTTGGTGGCCATTGGGGGCTGAATTTCAGACTCAACATATGTAACAACAAATAATGAAAAAGAAGACCGTGGATTTGAAGGAAAGTGGGAAGAGGTTGGTGGGAGGTTTTGGAGAGAGGTAAGGAGTGAAGTAAATTATGTAATTATAATCTCAAAAGTAAAATAAATCAACGAATTGGACAAGTACACTGTAAGAAAAGTAATATAGAGAAAACTGACTCATTACATGCCAAAAGTAAAGTGATACAGTAAGAAACGGAATCCAAGACCACATATAATGAAAGGGACTTGCATCTTATAATCAAGAGGCTAACAATCCAACTGTAAGTGACAATAAAACCTAGTTAGAGACATGGATGTACAAAATGGGAGAGTTGGTCACAAGATCACATTAGAGCATATGTGACTGACTGGTTTTTAAAGAACTCTTTACAGGGAGTCTGTATATTCACTGGACTTAGAAGATGAGCACAGTAGAGTAAGAAACTATTTTCTCAAAGTATTGAATGGAAAACATTATTCACTTTATAGGACGCATAGGGCTTGGACAATCGGTTCAGTAGTTAACAATACCTGTTGCTCCATCAGAGGACCCAGGTTCCTTTCCCAATACCCACAAGGTGGTTAAGGGCCATCTGTGACTCCACTCGTAGGGGATAAGATGCGCTCTTTTGACCTTTGTAAGCACCAGGAAACAGTGAGAAACACAAGCATACATGCAGGAAAAAATATTCATATTCATAAAAAAATGAAATAACTCTTGAAAAAGAAGATTGTAACGGCATTATTGACTTTCATAGTTATTTTCTGCACTGATAACCCAGTTAGGGTGTGTGTGTGTGTGTGTGTGTGTGTGTGTGTGTGTGTGTGTGTGTACACAATGGACATTTATTCATTGTGTATTTCTGGCATTTCAGAACATGCCCTAATACCCACACTTAAATGTTCTGTGTCCTGAAGGAATAAGGGACCCTAAAGTTGGGGTGTTGAACATGAATACTAGGGATGAGAAACAGAGAAAATGAGAAATAAAGAAAAAAAGCAATAGGTGGCACTAGGAGGTCTTGCATATGCTGATCACCTAGCCAAGCAAGTTTATGAAGAAGTGCAGCACTGTGTAGCCATTTACAGGAAAGGGAAAGAGGGGCATGCCTAAGGCTAGCAAAGGGCTGAGTCAGACATTGTTGGCAAAGAAAACTACCTAGGCACAGCTGCCTACAGGATGATAACTTCAGCTCAGGAGCAATGTCAGATCAGATCCACAGAAGCTGCCACCTTGACTCCTCTGAAGAGGCACTGGCTCCAGCCCAAGATACACCAACCTTGCCAAGTCCACCCCTGAACAAGGACACAGCACTAAAGTTCCCTTTCACATTTCATCAGAGCCTCTGAGAAAGTCCTAAGTAGGTCTGGCACCCCACAGTTCACTAAAGATCTCTTGAGATCCTCTAAAAGAGAATTATTCTAGCTGTTGCATCATGATGGAAGTATTATTTGAAAAAAACTACACACAGTAACAGTAACAACAAAAAGAGATTTTTGAAGCAAAGATGATCAGAATGTTCCTGTAATTTCTGCATTGCAGTTCTGATAGAAACAGGGCTATAGTTTCCCCTTCTCTTTCCTGTCAGATTAGTAGTATGATAACCTATCAGAAAGACATAGCCAGGAGATAAAAAATTTCAGTCTAGTCACTGAACACAAAGACTTGGATGTTCTCATATCAGAACTTATTCCAAACTATCATCCAATTCCAAAATTTTCACACGCAAAAAAATTCCAAGTGTCTGTCTCGCAGTAAAATCTTTCTCAGTCTCTCTCAAGGAGACATCTTACATAGACACAGATTGAACCCGAGGGGGAAATGGCAAGAGCCAATGGCAAGGCCCTACATCGCAAGTGCGAGTTAAGACACTGCAGACTCTACTGTGCTCCTGGAAGGAACATGTGGCTGAGTGTCTAAACTCTCCCCAAACCCTCACAGTACTGTTGTCTGTCTGTCTGTCTGTCTGCTCTAATAGATTTCTATTTCGAATAACAGTCTCCCTTAGTGTCCCTCATTTCATAAAGTTGCTCAAGCCTGCAAAGAAACTGGTGGAAAGAGAGTGTTCTCTGAGACTCTCTCTACCCCTGCCACTGCTTCCTTCACGCCAAGCACTGGCTCCATACTCTACTGCTGAGGGGTGCTAGTTCTCCAGGAGCTCTGTCCCCTACCCTGAGATTCTTCAGAGAGGTGCAACATAAGGCGTTCTAAGGGACATGAGCAAGGCCCAAGTGTGTGGGTAGCAAATGAAACAAGTTTACAGATGGTTGAGAAGCCCAGAGCCGAGAAGGAAAGTGAATGAAAAGGAAACCATCAGAATGGCTCTAAGATGGATTTGGGGGGAGCTGGAGACATATTTTTCAAGGTAGTTACAAGGAGAAATGAGCATTTCTCTGAGAGAGTAGAGTTGGGAATGGACTATGAGTTTATAAGTAACTTAAATGCTCTCCATTTGAGAATACAATTAGATCGGAAGGAACATGTAAGAAATTACAGCATATAAGAGCTTGAAATACTCCCTGAAACCTCAAGTAATTCATCAGGAGAATAATATTTTTAAATACATTCCATGGGTCTTGTGGCTGAAGACCTTTGAATTGAATTTAAGAACTTTTTTACCTCTACACCTGCTTTATGAGATGAAATCAGATATTTGTTTATGGGACAAATACCCTTTCTAGGGAAAGTGTATGGATTAACAGGGAGGAAAGATGGGACTTGGCTGTCAATAGAAGCGGCTCCTCCATGCTTCTTACCAGCATTTGGTCTGGTTACTTGTACAGCACAAGTCTAATGTGGCCTTTGGGACTCAGCCCGCCCCAGGATAGATGGAGTACAGCATCCTTTGATCCTGGCTCCAGTGTACATAAGGTTCCATCCTCTACAAGCATAATGTGGAGGACTGGGTAAGATTTTACAGTGCTCTGAACATACAGAGAGCAGAGCTGTGATACCAAGTCTTCTTACTTCTAAGTTTCCAGTGGACTACAAATTTGAGAAGTGTTAGCAAAAGAAAAAATAAAAGAAAATAGAAAACCTAGCGAAAATTAGCTTACCAGAAAACAATAGTTAATCTTGGGACATCCAGCTTACTGAGAACATTCCTTTTATTTGTGGTTAAAAAAAAAAAAAAGAGCATTTCTAAGAAATGGGCTTTGACTGAGAAATGAAACTGAATGCGTCTCTGTAGTAGGGGGCAGGGATTGTCTAAACAGTAAGAGGAAAATAATTAACTGAAACATCAAGGGAAAAAGGCTATGTTTACACGAAGCTTTCCTCAATGCTGACTTATCAGAACTCCAATTATTTTGCAGAGTTGGAACACTGTATGTCAGTCAGGTTATCTTGGGCTATCTTAGTCCCTGAATAGCATTCATTGTCCATCGTGTTTGACCTAACAAACTGTAACTATTAGGAAAGCATTTCAGAAAGTACAATCAAACTCCCAGCTTCTACCAACTCAGAGGTTTAAAATGACATCAGATCTGAGGCCCAGAGATTTCCTCGCTTTGATGTAGCCTACCTCACTCCTATTTCTATGAATGTGTTTGAAAGTGAATTGATTCATGATTTTCCTTGTTCTGTGAGTATAAGAGTTTAATTGAACTGGTACCTTATAGGAACACAATCTTTGCAGCAGGCTGAATTATTCCTGGCTGAGGTCACTCATATTTAGCTGCAGAATAAATTATCTCATTCACATTGAGGTAAGAACGTTTGATTCATTATTGTCTGTTTAGCTTGGATTTTTGTCTTCTGGGTGTTTGTTTGACTGGTTGGTTTAGTTTGCACCAGAAGAACTGTACTGTGGAAGAAAGTCATTGTCTACTTCATAAAACACAATTATTGTGATCCTACTGTGTATAGAGAGTTGTATCATTCTCTGAAATCACAGGTGTATAAGACAGATCCTAACTCTTCTTGGATCATAGCACATAAATAGCACATAAAGCACCAATGCAAGACTTGCAAAAAGTAAAAACATAAACCATTCAGGAAATAGCAAAGGACAATGAGAAATTTCTCCTCTATTCACTCAAGGATCACTGGTTCACTGGAATTATATGAGAACAGTAAATAGAAAACAAAATCATGCATATATACTACATAAATGAAAGAATTACAGCATGGAGAAAATCTTGAAAGTGCAATGGTCTTCAGAGTTAATATTTACAAAATTCCATATCTTGTTGGGGGGCTGATGATACCCAGGCCGTGGACGTAACCAGCTTGACAAGGATCCTGGTTTTTCCCTTAGCTAGGAGTCTGAAGCCCACCAACTGCCTTGCCCCTTTCTCATCTTTACTGTATGGTGACAAAAGCCTCTTATCAATAATATTATCTATTTTTGGCCTTATAGTTAAACTCAAATCTATTCCTGGGCTGGCTGGGAGAGGAGCAATGCCATCTCAAAGTAATTGTAACAGTCTTACTGGCCTTCAAGTTTTTTGGCATGTGTGAATACTATTCATGCTTTCTGTAGAGATATAAAAAATTATTCTTGGTAACTGACCTTCCCATAGAGACACAGCCATAGTCAAGAACAGAAACTAAGTCTCAACAGTATGTTAGCAAGCTTGAAATAGCAAATAGATAATTCACCCCTGAATGCCTGCCCTCCCTTTATTTGTAGCAAGCATAAAATTCAGCTATTCATTAATAGACTATTGTGTTAAGGGTACCCACTAGAACTAACTTTGAAGATTAGAAGCATGCAGCTAGGAGGAGATGAACACTGCCTGAACACCTGTGAGATAAGAGGTTACAGTTTTGCTATTTGAGTCAGGACAGCTTTCTGTCTTGGGGGGAGTCTTGCAATTTTTCCCCAGTGTGCACATTGTTAATTTTTCTCTCTTAACTTACTTCTATTTTCTTTATTTTTATTATTAAAGAAAATGCTCTTGCGTGTCATCATCATCATAAAGTGTATTCTATGTGTCTTATTAAAGCACGTAAGCGTATCAACCAAAGGGTCCCATAAAAGAGGTACTGTGCTCACTTGTCAAACTTCGTTGTTTAGTCCCCTTCGTGGAGGCCAAGGACCCCCAAGTGGACTAGAGCTGGACTCGACTCCTACAATATCCTAGTTTTTTATTTTACTTACATGTTTGTTGATGCTGATCTCTTTCTCTATCTCTGTCTGTCTGTCTGTCTGCCTCTTTGTGTATATGCATACCCCTAGAGTTCAACATAAAGTGCATAGAGTCCACAGACAGTGCAATGGAATGTTTTAAATAGTCTGGAGCAACAAGGATATATTTACAGCAGGTGCCAGAGAAAAGAGGAGTGGCACAGCCAGGAAGTGTCTGGAGAAGTATTATAGCATTTGATATCTGCTGGGTAGAGATTCTAAGAGGGTTTTTGAGAACATTACAGAGGGTCATTTAAAAATAGAGCATATTTTTCCATATGGTATCTTGTTTTTTCTTTGCAGTGTGAATAGATCAGCAAATTTTAACAATTTTGCAATTGGTAAAAGATGAAGAAGGGAGCTGCAAAAGGGGTCAGAGAGTTTGCCCACAAATGTGGCACAGGCTGGAACCCTGCAGAAGTAGAATGTGCAGAGAGTGGCATATGAGATGAAGAAAGTCTGGGCAGAAAATGATCTTTCTAGTCCTCTCTCAGACCCAGTAGAGAAGTTTAATATCCAACCTCAGAGTGTCTACCAATATGAGAATATATCAGGGTCACTAAGAAGGTGTCACTTGATCGTCTTTCTATTCTTGTCCTGGGAGATAATCCCAGGCCTAGTAGATGGAAAACAGAGGTGATCTGAGAGCCCATTGTGTGACAGCTTGGGAGCAGACAGTACACTGGAGGGTGATGATGTGGAGAGGGAATAGAGGTAAGTTTTGAGTAAGGTGAGAAGACATCGATATCCCACAAGGGATATAGTGTAGAAATGCAGGGCTAAGGGCTAGTCTTGGGTAGAAATGGAAATAAGATAGTTACTGAGAATATACCAGGAGTTTTTGAATCAGACTTCCCTTTCTTTCTAATTGGAGAACCTCATGATGAGGTTAGATAGGTGACAATGGGACAATGAATATAAGGATAAATTCATTAATAGAGAAGATGACAGACTGGGGTTGTGTGGGGTTCATAAAGTTGGAAGGATACAAGCAGAGGTTAGCATTTCCAGTTTAGCAATAGCATTAGCTCCAGTGTTGCCTTCAACTATCTGATCAGAAATGCCTTGGTGGGCTCTGCAGTAGATGAAGAGGCAGCTTCTAAGGGTTATAGGTAAGTTTGACGTGTGAGAGTAGAGAGTGTCTTGTGCATATTAGAGGTTAGTATAGATATTAACCCTTTGCTTTTGAGCTTTGGGAAGGTCAACAAGTTCTTCCTGCTGCAAACCGGCATATGGGTGTCTAGGATGATGATACCTGTGACAATGGCATGGCCTTCAGTTGGGTGGGGTTCTTTCTCTAGAGTCCAGGGTCTCCAAGCAGGAGACATTAGGGTCTCTGTAAGCTTGGATCATAAGAGTTGGGTAGACTGAGGGGAGCCTAGAGGTTGCTCTAAGAGGGACATGAGTATCTCCTTAAAAAGTTTAACTGAGACCCCAAACATGGGGATCCAAATACAAAAGTAACTCATTAGACCCAGAAAGGAAAGAAGGTCATATTTGGACTGGGAGCAGGGGAAATGTGTCCTGATTTAGAGATTTGCAGCTTTGAGGTATGTTAGATGAAGATGGGATTAAAGCAAAGCTATGGGAAGTCCATGGTGAGTCTATCTGGCCCTAGACTGAGATGCCTGATATGATAGTTAATCTTGGCTCTCTACTGGACTGGATTAAGGTAAGCTATTGGGCATTCTTAACAGGGAATTTCTTGATCAAATTCTTTGAACTGAGAAGGCTCACATGAAATAGGTACAACTCAAAACACAGATAAAAGGGAGATGGAAAAGAACTTTTTGTCTCTTTTTCTTCACACTTGTTGACATGTTCTCTGTTCTGTTGCTGCCGCGGCTGCATATCCTCACTGATATTAGAACCACCTTCTTCAATCTTCCAGTATAGACTGAAGACTCTATGACTCATCTAAGCCTTCAGTGCCAGATTGGGACTGCTGAGAATCCTGGTGTGTGGACTGAACAACTGTCAGATTCTTGGCCTCTGTGGTGAGATATTCACTTTTTCACTATCCAGATAACACCACCCAAGGTAATAAAACAAATCCATTGCAATAATTATCCATGCTATTGGTTCTGTGCCTTATTAATGTACCTCATATCCTTGATCAACCACAAAACTAAAGAGGATAAATCTTGTAGAGATGACTCACAGGAGAACTTCAGAGAAGTTCATCTACTCGTTAGAGAAAAGTGCTGGGAGTAAGATTGAGAATTAACATGTACCATGAGGGCCTTCCGAAGAAATGAGGGTGATGACCAAATCCCTTTGGAAGTGTAACTCACATGCCTGAAATGAAGATGTGTTCTAATGAGACTCTTCTGTCTCAATGACTAACTTGCCAGATATCGCCCAAAAATGTAGTCACACAGCCACTTGTAAACTGCACCTCTACCAATAATTAAAGACCAGATTACTTCATGTATGTGGAAACCCCTTTTTCCATCAATAAAAGAAGCTGTAATCCTCTACTCGGGGTCGGTCATCTATGGTGTCTGACCCCAGCCTGCAGGTTTTTCTCTGCAGAATAAAAGTGTCTGGTCCTTTTGGGGGCAAATTTCGCACTCAACAGCCCAAAAACAAAGTTTATGAAAGATAGTATTTTAAAACAATGCTTTTTAATAAGTCATTTCAGCTGTACCTCCATATGTTCATATATGAGAACATACCTTATGCTGGCAGCCTAATTCTGTAATATAAGAAACACTCAGATAGTATTGGCTCTAAAAATATGAAGGTGTCATGGAGAACAGCTGACGTATGCCAGTGTGTGGCAGAACTGGAATTTCTAAAGAGAGTCCAGTTACAATGGGGGACCCCTCACACTTTTAGAAATGCTGGTGTCATGTGATAGTCACCAGAAACACAAGCTGCAATGAAATAGAGCTGGCTGGAACCTAGAAGGCAGGCTGTGTATACTGCTGATGGTAGGGCCAGAGAGGTGATCCAAGTCCCTTGGGAAAGCCCAGAGGCTTATAAATGAATCCCATATATTGAGATTTGGATTGTTTGCACTGTTAGAATTTGATTTTGCTTTTCCCAGATTATGGTTGTGTCCTGGTTTTTCCCTCTTGAAGTTAAAAAAAAAGTATTGTAGTTTCTTATATTATAGAAGCACACAGTTAAGAGATTTTAGACTTCTTTAAAGGAAATTTTGGAGTTTTAGAGAAATTTTTAATAAAAGAACAGAATTTTTTAAAGAACAGCTTTTAAAATATTTAAATTTATAAAGGTATGGGACATTTTAAATTATAATGTTTTATATATTATTAATATGTATTCTTAAATAAGTAAATAGATAAAAAGCTAAATAGTTAGGGACACAGCTATGAGCACCAAATGCTAAACACTGAAACTATGAAATTGCTATCTTATGATGCAGCAAGACAAAGACCTAAGCAATCTGAGAAAGAGCTTGGAATAGCCTTTCTCAACTTATGGGTTGCTCCCCTTTGAGAGTCAAAAGACCCTTTCATAGAAGTAGCCTAGGACTATCTGCATGTTGGATGTTTATTCTGCAATTCAGAACAGTGGCAAAATTGCAGCTGGGAAATAACAAGAATGATTTAATGGTTGGTGTCACTACAGCATGTGGAAGTGTGTTGAAGGGTCACAGCATTAGGAAGGTTGAGCACCACTGGCTTAGAGAATGCATCTCCTTACATGAGGTTTATTCAGGCTTAAGAACAGATGTCTAGCCTCTTGTATTAGCTAACTTTGTTAAGCTTTAGCTATTTTCATAAATTGAGTCATAGAAGAAACTCTTATATTCTGTAATGGTAAACTATGAAAGGACCAGGAAAGTAAAGATGCCAGTCTCCCTGTAGACTATATTTATGACAAAAAATATATTTTGATACTAAAAGAGCTTTAATTCAAAAACTGTTATTTGTTCAAGACAAAGCCTAACAGGGATAAGCTACAAAATCCTAATCTTAAAAGAGCTATTAATGTGCTGTAAACTGTTAAAAATAATTAAGATGTGTGAGTTAATGGACACTTTAGGAATGGTCAAATTCTTTAATGTATTCAGAATTATACTCATAGTCATGCTGAATATTAATGCAATTAATTACAGAAATAAGCTTTATTTATCCTCCTGTAGATGTTTTCAAAGTTAAGCCTAAAACAAGTAACTAAAAACAAAGTTTGTTTAGCTCAGATATATTTAATTGATAATGGTCCTCAAAACTTTTCAGAGATCTGCTAAAATCATGTAGAAGACGTTGCTTATGCAGCATAACAGCCCCTCTTTGATATTTAAAAGTTTTAAAGAAAAGGAAGGAAGGTTAAGGTCAGTTAAAGAAAGGCTACTTCCTGCTGGTAAAGCAGAGTTCTTTTATAGATTTTGTTTCTATGTGTTGTTACTTAATTCTTTTGTTGTGCCCACCGTACATAGCCCCCCAAACCACCACGGAGTCCAATCTGATACAAAACACATGGAGTCTCTTTATTTAGGCTAACTCCAGCTAGGGCTATAGGCCTCTCTGACACAGGAGAAATGGCAACAGCCCTGCTCAAAGGAACAGTGGAGTTCATATAGGAAAAATGATGTAAACGGGGAGTTACATGCTTTGCATTACAGGATTGGTTCATTGGACTTGACCTTTAAACAGATTGGTTAGTCTCAGCGGTGGGTCCTGGGGGCTAACAGGAGGATGAGTAATGGGCAGGGTGTACTGCATATCTGGAGTTTGCAGAAGAAGAGCTGGGACTTTCTGATAGGCTCCTTTCCCTGAAATGAGGGGGAAGACCCCCTGGCTCAGCAATTGTATAATGGGTTGGGTGGAGATCTCTTGGTGTAAGGTTAGGTCACAAAGGCAATTAAGCAAGCTTTTTAGGTAAGTCCCCTGGGCAGGGGGCAAGGGTCAGTTGCACATACTTAGGTTAATCAATAGTTAGTCAACTCTGGGGCTATTGTAACAAGGTCAGAGCTGAGTAAACACTCATTCATTCTATCTTCCTCTCTCCGAGGGCCCTTGTTTGTCTAATGTTTGCACAGAAGGCCCCTGTACCTGGTGGGACCCAGCATTCCAGTTTGTGAAAGATGGGGGAAGCTGCATGGCCAAGCCATCTTTTTTAATCTCTCATTTATTCTCTCACTTTCAAATTTACTCTGTTACATTTCTTAAAAATCACTATGATGGGATCTAACTTGTAACTTCAGCCCTAGGTGGAGACATGACATTCTCAACTTCACCAAAAGCAGAAGATTACAAGGACTATTATCTCTCCCATGTAAGAGTTAATCCAAATAGACTTGATATTACTTGGACAGGAAAGTGCTTCACATAAAGCTTATTTTTCTAGAGAGTTCAAGAAATGCACTACACTGGAAAACATGGTAAGAAGAGAAAATAACAGTTCCTTCAGTGAGATAGTTAGCCCAGAATCTCTTTCCTCAACAGTTACTCATTACTATGCCTGCCTATTTTCTGCGTTTTGATTCAGAAAGCAAAAGATTTTTTTCATCTCCTTATAATTTGTGTGACATTATTACTTATTTATGTGGTGTGGGAGGTGCTTGTACATGCCACAGCTCATATAAAGGTATTAGAGGACAAGCTTACCAGTTCAGACGGTTCTGGATCGCGAGTAGTCTGAATAAACGGGAACACGCACACACCATATCTTGAGTTCACAGGGGCCGAACTGCCCAAGTAGTTTATTGTCCAATTCTTATACCCTCTCCCACCAGAGACATATGTGAGGTTGCCAGGGCAACGATCACAAGGGGCAAAACCAGGTGTGCTTGCAAGCACGGGGTTAAAATCATGAGGTAGAAGGCATAGGTTCAATCACAAGGTTACAGATCACAAGGAAAAAGGTGTATGTGTAATCACTAGGTTACAATCAGTAAGGTAAATCAAAATCTATACAAAACATTATTGTTCTTTAGCTAGCCATAAAGCCAACCTCCTATTTTATGAGATTAAGGTCTCTTTAAGTAATCTTTGACTTCCTCAAAACAAACTGCCTCTGGGCTAGTCTTTTTACAACTTAGCCTTGCTTAGCAGCTGTCCCAAATGTGAATTAACTTGAAGACACACAGCAGAACTTAAGCTCAAGATCAGGGGGCTCTCCACAATTCCCCCTTCCTTAAAATAAGTAGCGTCTGGCTTAGGCTTGGCATAGGCATCATCTGCCTTGACCCGTCATGGAAGATTATGGACGATTTTTCCATAATTCCTTGTCTTAGGTTGGTACAGCGATCCAGGCTCAAAAAACTCGTCATTGAAAACTACTTATATATTAATATACTTGATTGAGCTTTAGGCCACGTAATTCAACCTTCATCTTCCAGAAGGTATTTATAAGTAGTCTCAGAAGCATGGGAGCACAGAGCAGGCCAAGAATTATCAATCTGCCAGTTACGCCAACAGTAATAAGCAATTGTTTGAAGGAAGCCAAAGAAGGAATCATATTACTAATAGTCTTTTTGACATTAGATAAAAAATCAGTGGCTGCCTGAGCAGCATCAAAATTGAGAGGCTCCGTATCTTTTAAATATTGAATTTCTTTATGCAATCGTATCAGATCTAATGATAAATTTTCATGATGCCATATCCCTTGCAAATGAGCTTGAATTTTAGCCCAACTTCCTTCAGTGTCGTTATAAACCTTAGGCGTGACACAAATCCACTGGTAATTAATATGACATCTAAGCTTGTTCTTTACTCTTAATGCCTCAAATTCTTCTCCTAAAAACTGGATACTTCCATAAAGAGCATTAACCTTTTGTTATAACTTAATGTCTACATCTTCTTGCATCCCCAGTGCAAGTGTAGTGTTTTTTGCCATAGCATTAACATACTGAGCATTGTGGATGGCTTGTGAGAGAGCAACAGCAGCGGTTGCAGCGGTAGCTATAATCGATATTAGAGCTACAATCCTAGCAACAATTAGTTCAGCTACTCTCTTCTGTCTCATTAAAGCCTTACTAATTCCTCCAGTGCTGCTAATCCCCTACCATCGCACCACGGCTGAGATATGTCAGCAGGTAGCACGACAAAGGCAGGTTGGTGTAAAACCATAACAGCTGAATGAGGAAGAAGCAAGTCAAGATCACGCGCTGCAATGCAATTAGAGAGAGTACAGTTAGTGCAGGAGACATCAAACAGTCGTCCCTTAAAATGCATTCGAATATCTCCAATCAATAGAACATAAGGGGCTTGTGCACAAGCCATATCAGAGTCCATATTAATAAGAGGACGATTGAAACCCTCCACAGACGTGTCATGGCTAACGTCTCTCATGGCAGCAGCCAGTTTCCAAATGAAAGTTTGAGGATGTCCATTGTCAGACCACCAAAGTCCAGCAGTTAGGCTTGTTGGTTGTTTGCTAGAGGAGATGTCTCGCTCTCCCCCAGACCAATTAATCACAGTTCTGTTAATTCCATGAATTTGTTGCATCCATGGATATTTTGATCTACATCCAGTCCAAAATATCTTTGATGTATCTGCTCTATATTCAATAGAGCATCCTGGAATATTATTTAGTCTCTTCTTTTTATGAGAGTCCAAATAGCTACTCTCTGATGTCCATTATATTGATATTCCCAGTTCAGAGTCATACATCCGACTTTACGATTAAATTTGGAAAAACAAATAGATAAGCCATGTCCTAGTCCCGTATAATTAAAAACATATCTGTTTGTCCATAGTTCACGTCCTTTTTCTGGTTCTCCAAGAAGGAGGGTGTCGTTCACTCTCACGATAATTTCTAGTCCTTCCTATTTCATGGGATGCACCAATGGAAGATCAGGCAGGGACGTCCAAAATGTCTCAGCATCACTCGTCAGAGTAGTCATCAGCATCATCATTAGGAGGATGTAGTCTCTCCGGAAGCCACCTGGCATTTTCAGTATTCTGTGAAGAAACACAGACATAGCCTCCCCCCTATATCAATACCGGGTCAGGCCCATTATGCTTTCCTGTAAGGGGATCTTTCCAACTTACTTGAGCACAGGTAGTTTCTGTGCTTGGATGCCAAAAAGCGCTCAGCTGTAGATAGTCCTTGCATCCACAGTTAAAAAATTTTCATAATAAAGATATCATAAAAATTTAAAATATTATGTGAAAACAAAGGGTATAACTCCCCCTTTCTATATTAATAAGTAATTAATTTTTCGAAGTCCCATAAACTCTATCCACAATTCCTAGTCCTTGAGGATCACAAGGAATTCCAGTCTTATGCTCAATTGACATTTGTGCACAAAATCATATAAATGCTTGGCTTGTGTAACCTGAGCTGTAGTCAGTCCCAATAAGTAGATTGTCCCATTACAGCAAAATATTTTAAACAGTAAGTCATAAGATATGTAGTAGCTTCCCCAGTTTGTGCGGAAGCAATAATAAATTCCAAGACATGCACATACTTACCTTCATGATCATCTATGTCTTCTTTAAAAAACATAACTTCCTTAGTATTTTTAGCCTTTTTTTCTGTTGATACTCTGCAGACTCTCCATTGCCTAAGCTTTCCTTAATCAATCTCCACATATAAAAAATATCAACAGGTACATTCTGTCCATCACCTTTTTCATGGTACTACTGTAATTCCTCACCTAATTTTAGTCAAGTCTGTAATTTCATGGTTCCTTCATTTGTCAGGAAGTCATATGTAGTCCACATCACACATGTGGTAGTCAAGATTATTATCAACCACATGTAATAAGTTTTAATTCAATGTTCTCTTTTTAGATTTACACCAGAAAAACACGCCATACACACACACACACACACACACACACACACACACACACAGAGAAACTTTTTTCAGACATAGAAGGTCAAGCCCAGAGAAACCTCAGCACTTCTCTGGGGATAATCTGCTGCTTCTTTACAGCCTGTCTGCTTAAGCAGAAATCTGAAACAGTTCAGCCTGTGCCTTTTAAAAAAAGGTCTATCTCTGTAGCCATGTGCGCAAATGGTTACAGAGACGACAGGGACAGTGCATAAACCATTGTGGAATTTTGGCTAGTAGCAGAAACTGCCACAAATTTCTTTCTGAGTTTGCAGCAAGAAATATTTCCAGGTTAGCCTGCCCTAGATCATCTTGGCCATCCAGCATTCAGGACAGTGATATTCAAATGAACACAGAACATACATACATTTTCACACATTTAGACACCATCCATACACAAATAAAGGACAGACAGAACAAGAAAATCAAGACATTGACACTGGTGATCAACAAGAAAAAAAAAATTAATCAGGCCTGAGAAAAAAGAAATGAATTTTAAGTAAGGGTGCACACAGAGTAAAAAAAAATAAATAAAATAAAATAAGACAGAGCTCTCCAAACGGTTGTTTCAGAGGATCCATAGCTTCAGTTCCTATGAAAGAAAACATTCTCCCTCCTGGGGGCCAGTGTTAATAGAGTCTTCAAATCTATACTATTAAGTGCGTTTTCTGAGAGCAAATATTTTTTCTTTTCTTTTTCCTTTTTCCTATTTTTTTATTTTATTTTGTTTTATTTTTCTCAACTGCTCGCTAGGCAGAGGCCTACAGTGACTGCATACACATCCCCCCGCCACCGCCGCGCCGCCACCGGCAGAACTTCCCACAGCTCCTGCCGCCGCCAGAATCTATACACAGCTGCTGCAGCAGCCCTCCACCTTGGCGGAATCTAATAGTTGGAGCAGGCACCCAAACCCTTGAGCGGAATGGGGGTTCACTATCTTTCTCGATCATCTGGGTGTCTCCCAGAAAAATCGGGCTCTTACTTAGATACAGCTGCGTATAATTGACCTTGACTCCTCAATCCCGAAGTCTGTCCTTTAATAAATGGGCAAATAACATCCCCCCATTTCCGTTCCCCATTGCGTCACAAAATTATTTAATTTTAGCTTCACTTATACCGAAGCACCGAAGCTTCACTATACCGAGCCTAACGCTCCCTGGTTGTGACGGACTATTTGATACCAAAGACCCCACCACCGGGCCACCAGTTCTGATAAGACCAGCTTACCAGTTCAGACGGTTCTGGATCACGAGTAGTCTGAATAAACGGGAACACGCACACACCATATCTTGAGTTCACAGGGGCCGAAGTGCCCAAGTAGTTTATTGTCCAATTCTTATACCCTCTCCTACCAGAGACATCCGTGAGGTTGCCAGGGCAACGATCACAAGGGGCAAAACCAGGTGTGCTTGCAAACACGGGGTTAAAATCATGAGGTGGAAGGCATAGGTTCAATCACAAGGTTACAGATCACAAGGGAAAAAGGCGTATGTGTAATCACTAGGTTACAATTAGCAAGGTAAATCAAAATCTATACAAAACATTATTGTTCTTTAGCTAGCCATAAAGCCAACCTCCTATTTTATGAGATTAAGGTCTCTTTAAGTAATCTTTGACTTCCTCAAAACAAGCTGCCTCTGGGCTCGTCTTTTTACAACTTAGCCTTGCTTAGCAGCTGTCCCAAATGTGAATTAACTTGAAGACACACAGCAGAACTTAAGCTCAAGATCGGGGCTCTCCACAACATTATTACTTATGTATGTGGTGTAGGAAGGGCTTGCACATGCCACAGCTCATTAAAGGTGTTAGATGACAATCTGTTGGAGCTGGTTCTGCCATGTGGGTCCCAGGACTCAAACTCAGGGCGTCAAGCTGGAGGAAAAGTGCCTGGTTCACTGAGCCATCTCACTGGCCTCTCTCATTTCATTTTTTTTTTAGATAGAGTCTGATACTGCAGCCTAGCAAGAGCTGAATATTTGCTAATGCTTCTGCCTCAGCTTCTTGAGTGCTAGGATTTCATGAGTGTGCTACCACTCCTGGCCCATGTCAGTCTTTTGAATACCATCTAAAATACTAAGTCTGCTTCCTGAGATACTCTGGGCATTTTGACTCTCTCAGCCACCTCCATCCACAGCGCGCGCACACACACACACACACACACACACACACACACACAACACAAGTTGCTTATGGGCTTCCATTGTAACCAGCCTGTGTATAGGGTCTTCCATTTTGACTATCGGAGTATTGAAAATATGGATGCCAAGAAATTAAAATTCCCACAGGAATATCTGCCTGAGAGAAGAAAAGGCTAAAGTCTGAGGGAAAATGTTGAGATGCAATTTCCTTTTTGTAAAAGCATGCTTTTTCATGCTGTGATTGCCCCAAGTGTCCATTTTACAAGCTGCTTTGGACTCCATTTTGAGAATGGAAGGTGCTTATACTCCTGGGAGGACAGGAACACAGCACCTCATGAGCAGCACAGCCACACACACAGACTGGTAAATGACTGTTTCTGAGAGTGAGAAGGGTATCACCCTACAGATTTACCAGGGTAAATTGAAACTGTAGGTATTACCAGTGAAGTTGGGGAACCCTCTTGGGGTTCTTTTTCTCATTAACAAAATAATTTAAGAATGGACTCAAAAGGAAGCTGAAGGGCAATTTTATTTGCATTTAAAAGAAAAGCCTTAGGGCAGGCAAGCTATACACCTTGAAGCAGAGAAAGAAAAAGCCATTCCTTAGAGTTAAACTGGCATGGAGGTCAGCCACAGGTGGATTAGACAGCCACATGGAAGTAGGGTAGCTTTAGTGAAGGGAGTGAAGTAAAAAGTGTCAGGGAAAGCATGCTCACAACAGACAGGAAGAAGTAAAGAACAAGTTATACTTTTCTGAGGAATTCAGTAAAGAGGGCGACATAAGAAACTGTATAGCCTTGGCTCTGTAGACTACTGCACTAGGGGCAGGAATTCAGGGAAGGAATGGACATTATCTTACTAAAGGGATAATCATTCTTCTTGTCTCTTTAGCATGACTTAAGGTGGCTATACTTTCCTGGGTTGGGAAGGGAAGGTCCATAGCCAGTTGGATAATCCCAATGGAGTCAATCTTTGGGGAGCAAACAATGGCATGTTTCAACTGCAATGTGGTCACAATGTGTGTATTAAAATCTTATCAGGGAAACCTGGTCAAAGCATGTACTGTAGCAGTATGCTGCTGTGGTGGCTGAGCAAAGAAGATCAAGGAGGCATAATCACAGGTGCAAATACTTCCAGACCTCAGCAGAGAGAACCACTTCCTGGTCAGTGCCATACTGAACAGTTCAGCATCTGGGCTCAGGTGTTTTTATTGAATATTTATTATTTTTTGAATTATTTTTATTGAATATTTATTATCATGAATATTTATTATTCAGGTTTTATCAATATGGAACTCCTCGGGTGTTCTTCTGAGAGCACATGCAGATCAATTAACAATCAAACATCCGCCACATAAATCCAACACCTGCAGACCATACAAATGCAAAGACCTGGTCAGCCCCTCATCCAACAGTGCTCAAAATAATTAAACTTAATTAAAAATAAACTTCCACAACAGTGTACCTCCTTTATAAAGTGGCAGAAACCTAGCACTATGATGGCAGTGGCCCCCAAACCAACCTATCATCTGACAAGGGGTGTGTGTACCAGGGACCAACAAGCAGAGAATTCCTGACAGTTCTGGGGAATGGAGCTTGGCTTGGTCCCCTGCTGCTGATGAGGCTGAATTGCATGCTCACCTGGTGGACATTAACACATCATTTCCTGCTCCTTTCCCATTGAACCTGGACTCTCCCCAGCAGCCTGGCTCTGGACCCTGACTTTCTCACAGCTAGTTGTGGGTTTCTTATCAGTACAGAGTCTCTCTCTAAGCCCATTTCTCAAACTTCTTGAACTCTGCTGTAACCTCTTCAACGTAACATCATTATGTAAACTGCATATACAAAAGGTGTGCTATGTGATATATGATATGAAAGCTAATATTTAGTCATCTAAATGGAAGTAAAATAACCCACATTTACCATCACCAGATTACCAAATTAGGCAGGATTATCTGGCAAACTGCTGTCATTGAAACTGGGGAAACTTGATTTGGTTGTTGTTGTTTTATTCCATAAATTCTGACACCATGGGAAGACACATATGTGTTTGTCTGTTCCTGGCATGGTGTGTTCATGACAAGGAACTTGCAATCAGAAGCAGAGGCTGTCCTCCAGAGAGAGATTTAGAAGTTGTCAAGTGATATAGGAAGTCAGGATTCTGTAGAGAACAGACCAATAAATGAATATATATTAAAGGGTGGTTAATAGATTGGTTCACATGAAACAATCTAAGTAGTCCAAAATTGGATGTCTCAGACCAGAGAGGCTGAGAATCTGATAGTTGGTCAGTCCATAAAGATGAATGTCTAGGAGACTCAATATGGTGCTAAAGGCTTAAGGCTGCTATTTTTCAGTTTATGTTGGAAGCCTGAGGATGCTAGTTCTGATATCACCAAAGTGACACCACAGTGACAGCAACAGAATAGACAAACTTGCCAGCAAGAATGAAGGCAAGCAGCAGAAAGTAAAACTTTCCTTCTCCCATGACTCGATCTTGACTGCCATTAGAAAGTTGCTGCCCCTCTCTAGGGTAGATCTTTGCAGATCAAATTTCCTGACTAAGAAAGTCCCTCAGGAGAGTGCTCAGCGGCTTGCCTTTCAGGTGATTCCATATCTCAAGTTTATGACCAAGATTTGCCCTCACATGTGACCTTACAGGAGAGGTTGGAGCTGAAACAACAGTCGGCATTGGGCCACGCCTTGACCAGAATGCTTAGTTATTCATATCCCTACCTTCTATTGAAAACTACTTCCTGACAGGAGCACAGAAATAAAACAGAGATGTCTCTATATCTGTTTATACTTCTTTGTAATGTGGCCATGTTGATTAGATCCTTTTTCTGATTTTTACTATTTATTTGTTTTTTTAATTGCTTTACCAAGGATAGGTGGCAGAGCCTAGCTTGTTTCAAGCTGCTAACACAATTGCTGCGGCTGCTTGCTTAACAAAAGAGAAGCTCTGATTCAGCACATGTGAGTTCCACCCTCACAGCCCACCCTCTCCTCTTGTCAGCTACTCAGATTGGCAAGTGGCCTGCCTTGTATTTTTCTGTAAAACTAGAAAAATTTGTCCTTCAGTTTCCTTCTCAGACCACGTTTTTAAGTTTTTCTAGCTACAAGAGCTTACACAAGAGAGCCTGATTCTCATGACACAACTAAAACTATGAACAAGAATGAAAGCAAACCTCCCTCAACAGGGAGGAAGAGTGGAAGGATCCCATTTCTGAGAGTGAGTTCAGCCCCTGCCCTCCCAGAGCCCTCTCTGAGCCTTCTCTGAGGGTCAGCAGCCCAGCAGCCTTGAGGAAGGGCTGTGACCTCCTGGCACTTCTCTCTGGAACAAAAACCTGAAAACAGGAACTCATGGGATGACAAGAGACTACTGAAAGGGGGAAATATGGGTAGACAGATTAGTACAATCAACTCAGAAACACAAGTCAAAAGAGAAATGATGACAATTAGGGAAACAATATCTTACAGCAAAATCCTAAGTAGTTTGACTTTGCAATTCCCTGATGGTTAAGGATAGTGAGCATTTTTAGAAATATATTTCTCCGTCATTTGTACTTCTCCTTCTGAGATCTCTTTGTCTACTTCCATGCCTCATTTGTACTGGGGTTGGTGACTTGGTTCAGATTTTTTAGTGCTACATCTATTCTAGAGACCAGCCCTCTGTGAAATGTAACCGGTAAAGACTATTTACCATTCTTCCTCTTTGCCATCATGATGGTGTTTTTAATATACAGAAGATTTTTAGTCCTATGAGGTCCCATTTGTCAATTGTGGTCTTAATGTCTGTGATACCAGAGCCCTTGCTCAGAAAGTCCTTTCTTGTGCCTATAGTTGAAGTATATTTCCTACTTCCTTCTCTATTAAATTCAGAGTATCATGTTGTATGTTAAAATATTCTCCATTTGACACAAACTAGGGTCATACGGAAGGAAGGAACCTCAACTTGGAATTGACTCTATCAGAATTGCTGTGGGTATATGTCTATGCAGCATTTTTTAAATAATGACTGATATAGAACCCATCCCACAGTTGTGAATACCATTCTTCAACTGGAGATCCTAGATTATAAAATAAAACAAGCTGAGCAAGCTACAAGGAGCAAGCCAATATACAGGACTCCACCATGGTTCTGCTTCAGTTCCTGCCTCTAGGCTCCTGCTTTAGTTTGCTCAGTGACGGACTGTGATCAGAAATCATAAGTCCAGTAGACTGGTTCCTTTCGAAGTTCATTTCATCAGTATCTGAGCAATAGAGAAGAAAACCAGAACATAAGCTTTTGTGTGAGGTCCCTCACTGATGTATGGTTCAGTCTGAGCAAGGGTGAGATATTATCTAATACATGGAACTATGCAAATAACTAGCACCATCTGTTGAAGATGCCTTTTCTCTAACATTTACTTTTGACCTTCTTGTCAAGATTCGGGTGGCAGAAGGAGGGTTAGCTTATATCTGTTTCAGTTCTACTGCATTGATCAGTATGTCTGTTGTTATGGTGGTCGCATGCTGTTTTTATTTCTACAGATCTGTAGTATAAAAAATATCCCGTGTTCTCTGCTATGTGGATGCTAGCTTTTAATCTTCAGAAAGCTATTTAAAGTGGAAGGCCCACAGAAGGCAAAAAACTAGGAAGCAAGTGGGAGGGTGAGCTTTGAAGGGAGATGAGGAAGAACAAAGGTAGCATGAAGAGGGTATTACATGGTAGGGAGGAATAAGAGCTTGAGACACAGAAGGGAGTATTGGAAGGCATACATAATACTAACGCCCTTAGAAAATTCCATATAGAAACTGACTACTGTAGAATCATCCTAAATACATAAACACACATATATACAAAGTAGTTTAAATTTAATTACACTTTAAAGGTGACATTGCATCTCCAAACACCATAAATTATAAATAGCAAAGCCCATGCTAGGTATGAGCTACCTATTTTCAAATTGTGTGTCAGTGGGGTCCCCTGAAGAATCCCCGAAGCATTAAAGGCTACTGCCATGCTCCCTGCTTATACTCCAGAACTTGATGGTAAGACTTTATGGTGAAGACACCACATACTTGAGCTGAGTCATCACTACATGAAGAAATGAAGTGGGTACTGACCTGGAGGCATCATCCCTATTGGCTAGATGTCACAGTAGTGAAAATTGCTGGGCATGATATAGAGGGGGGAAAATAGAACCACCTTATCCATCTATGAACCATGAGCTATAAGAAAAACTATCTCGGCCATACATGCTCACTGTTTTAATGGTAAAACTAATAGTTTGACAGTAACCAACAATTTTCTGATTGGATTTAACACCCACTCCACAACACTGAACCCATACCCTGATATTGTTCATTGGGCAAAAGATCTTTAGTTCACTCAAAGATAGGAATTGTAAGCAAAATCAACTGTTTCTTTCCTGAGTAGTTTTTGGTCAGTGATTGGTCACAGGTCGTAGGGGAGAACCCAATGCTATTATTCTGCTTAATAGACATAGGAATAAACTGATCCCTAAGTTCTTTTCTTTATCCCCATATATTAACACATCTCTCAACCCTTGGCAGAGAAGGTTCTTGTTGATGGAGATTGATTTAGAGACCAGGAACCAGTCAGCACACAGTGAATACAAGACTGTGGAGTGCTCATTTCTAAATGGCATGTCTGTATTACACTTCCTGCCCACCAGACTCAGGAATCACTGTGGAAGAGGGCACAGAGATATTCTAAGAGCCACAGAAGTGGTTGCCAGCAGTGACACAGTATTTGATGAATACAACAGTGAATTTTCACACCTGAACTCAGGATGGATGTTACTACATGTGCCAGAACTGGAAAAGATCAGCCAGCCCAAGTCTTGGGGGTGCGTATGTGCGTATGTGGGGGAGGGGTGGGGGGGCACTCATGAACTCCATTCTCTAAGTGAGAAGCTATTAATAATTGATGTGTGCTAGGGAAGAGCAACTTTTAGTCAGTGATGTGGGCTCTGAGTGGCTATGCAAACTCCCACATCAGTGCATATAAAGGCAAAAGACAATGGACTCAGTATGCATTTAAAAAAACAACAACAACTAATCTGAATAGTGGTAGTGCACACCTTTAATCCCAGCACTTGGGAAGCAGAGGCAGGCAGATCTTTGTGAGATCGAGTCTAGCCCAGTCTACAAAGAGAGTTCCAGGTCAGGCATGGTTACAACAGACAAACCCTGTCTCGAAAAACAAACAAACATAAATGAATAAATACAAAAAAAATCAACTTAAATCAGCATGTGACGGTGAGCAGAAAGAGAAATACGAGGTGCAGAACTGGAGAGGAGAGAATGGCAGAGTGGATTTGATCAAAACATGTTATATAAATTTATAAATGTCAAGAAATAAAGTGTTTTTAAGTTTTACCATGTATTTTTCCTTCAGTTGAGATCTGTCTGTTTGCTTCCTTATTTCATCCATTTGCTGGAAGATTTGGAGTCTGAGGTACTGAACTTTGAAAATTTGAATATATTCTCCACATGAATCAGCTACGTGAAGTATATCTGACAATAACTTTTTTCCCATTCTATAGAATGTCTTTTCATTATGGTATGTATTTTCTTTATGAGGCAAAAGATTTTTAGTTTCATGTGATCCGATTGGTCAGTTTTTAAGATTATTTTTGGGCTGCTCCAAGTTTTTGTTTCTTTGCTTGCTTGCTTTTGTTTTTGTTTTTTACAAAAGATTCATTCTTTAGACTTAACCTGAATTTACTCCTGTTTACTTACATACATGTATACTTTATGGCCCAGGACCTGCATATGAGAGAAAGCATATTGCTTCTCTTCTTCGAAACTTATGTATTCTCACTTAGCTATACAGTTTTCTATATCCATCCAGCTCAGATAATTTGGGTAAGTTTGGGAACCTGGTCAGACAGAGGACACAGGCCACTTGTCAGGAGCATTCAGGTATGACTGCTGTGCTCGGGAGTACTCAGCTAGCCTTTAAGGGCTTTATGAGTAAAGCTTCTGGTTTCTGTTTCTCAGCAAAACCAAGTCTGCTAGCAAGACCATGCTCTGCTGAGACCTGCACCATCACCTGAAAATATTGCCATCAACATTGCCTTTCTTGGAGATGTAATATCCCCATAACTCATTCTACTGCTAAAGCTGAATGGTAGCTGGACAATTTAAATCCTCTTGTGAGATTTGGGAGAATGTCATTAACTTCAGTGTATCAAGACAAGGCCAGAGTTTTTAGAATTGAAAAATGAAAGTAAAAAAAATTAAATATAAACCAGAAACTAGAATGTCTAAGAGGAAATGGTTACAAGAACATGGCTCACTTGTGGTAAGAATAGGCATTTCCAGGAACTGGGGTAAGTATGACTCTTACACAAGCTCGGGCCAGACACAATCACAGCATGAGGGAGAAGTTGGGCACAAAACCACACTGCTAGCTGAGCACCATTGGCATCTGATAGCTTCTGGGAGAGGGAGAGATGAGACCCTGGTAGGTTCACCAGACCCCAGTTCAGGCTAAGGGGCTAAGGAGGAATAAGTATCACCTCTGCCCCTCCTTAGAATCTGAAAGACCTGGAAAGGAGGAGAGAACCACCACACAGCTGCCTCTCCTTCAGCTCTATGCACCATAAGACAGACAGGGCAGGTGAGGTAGCAATGCTTTGTTGAAGCCCATTACAAAAGGCAATTTCCTCCTGAAAAAAAGGTGCTACTAGGGAAACAAGTTCCTTTTGGTTCTTTGGCAGTCTCCATAATAAACAAACTTCTTAAATGGGCACAGAAAGAAGCTGGGAGATATAACTACACTGTCTCATTAAGAAGATAATTAGTATTCCATCCTCTTAGCACACATTCTGGTAAATCTGCTTCCCTGAGAAATGGTCTCCTGAACAAATAATTGGCATGCCTAGTGAATTAAATCTTACGGGCAGGTATGATAATGTATACTATTCTATTCTTGCGGCTATGTCTGCCCATGGCCAGAAGATATCAGACCCCATTCTTTGACCAGGAGTAGTAGCTTTTCCTTAATGGGCTTTAAAAAGCTCCCTCCATTACGTCCACAGTTTCAAATGGCATGTTAAATCCTAAAGAAGGGAAACTGTGAAGCTCCACTTTCTAGTGTTATCAGGGAAAGAGGAAGCAGGATCCAAAACCAGCCATGACGGATAGGTCCATCCTCAGTGGCCTCCAAACCTGATTATAACTATCTAGCTACCTAACTAAAGCAAGGCTATTTTATGATTGTTTGTTTGTTGGTTGGTTTGTTTTTCTTTAAGCCTTATAATCTATTCTACTTTATTTTTTAGTCAAATGGTAGCCTTCAAAACATATACAAGTAACATTATATGGACTCAACAGGTTATATTTAGAAAAATATACGTATATGTGAATCCATATGTGAATGCCATAGCAATGAAAAAAGGCACAATGAATTCGAAGGGGAGTGAAGATGGGTATGTGGGAGTGTTGGAAGGGGAAAAGGAAAGTGGGAAGCATAGATTACAATCTCAAAAAGAGAAAGGAAAACATCTGAATTGTATTGATAGACCTAGGTCTACACATGATATTGTAAAGTACCCCCAAAATTATAAAATCAAAGACAAGTGATTGTCCCCTCCCTTAAAGCTTAAAGCAGGGGCTGGAGAGATGGCTCTGCACTTAAGACCT
Organism: Cricetomys ansorgei; assembly: GCA_026225945.1. Taxonomy (NCBI): domain Eukaryota; kingdom Metazoa; phylum Chordata; class Mammalia; order Rodentia; family Nesomyidae; genus Cricetomys; species Cricetomys ansorgei. The sequence continues at coordinate 890,706 of JAMJFZ010000597.1, read as the reverse complement.
GCTAGGGATAGCTTATCTTGCTTGTCAATATCCTTTAGAGAGTCCTGGCTAATATACTGCTCTTGCAAAAGACCAGAGTTCAGTTCACAGCACCAACATCACATAGCTTACAGTTACCCAAGACTGCAGCTCCAGAGGATCTGAAATATAAATAAAAAAGAATAAATTGTTTTGAAATACTGTTCATCAAAATGGAACAGTCAATCACCTAGAAAAAAATTCCACCCAGACTGTCTATCCCAGAAACTTCAAGAAATACAGCAAACATGAAGACATAGTAAAGGGAAGGGAAGAACAACCGTCCCCTCAATGCTTTACATAAATGCATACATCTGCATTTTCTCCCTAGACGCCCTTAACAACATTCATAGAGAAGCCTGCTCACTTTCAGAGTTCTAACACAGGAAGTGTAACCTTTCTTTTCCCTCTGTCAATATATTTCAATACCACCCAAAATACAAAGGGTACTTGCCATGACATTCTGGGCATTCTAGTTCTTCCCATGAACACCACACATGCAGCTACACACAAACATATATTGCTGAGCCTGCATGTGTATGTGTATGTGTCTATGTGTGTTCATTGGAAGGGGCACATGTGTATGCATATGTATGTGATGGCCTAATGTCAGAATGGTTGTCTACACACTCCACTCCAGTTACTGAGGCAGGGTTTCCATCTGAAGCCAGAGATAACCAATTCTGGCTAACTTATCTAGCTACCTTGCTCCTAGCTGTCTCTGTCTCCTGAGAGCTGGGATCAGAGGCAGCCATTATGCCTGTGAACTATGATCCCTGTGACATTTATGTGAACCCTGAGGTTGTGAACGATGGTCCTCATCCTCACATAGCCTGCAGTTTATCCACTGAGCCATCTCCCAGCACCTGTTTGCTTTTCTCAACTTTGATTCAGGAAGCATGACTTTCTTCTTTCATATGGCTCCCTCCTCCAAAGAGCTACTAAGATCTCTAGCATATTGTCATTCCTGTTTCCCTCAATCACCAAGAAAATTGGATTCTTAAATTTATTTAAGATGAGATTAGTTACTTAAAAGCTAGACTTTTCATTCCCCAGTGACACAAATAATATAAGCAAGATGAAGGCAAAACTCCTCCCACTTAGGAGGAGGAGTTGGAGGCCTGCCCTGCTGAGACAAAATTCAGTACTTGCCCTCAGATAAAGAACGCTGTCTGAGCTGTAGCTGACAGTCAGCAGACTGCCTCCTCCAGGATCATACTTTCCTGCACTTCTCTGGAGCAACTGACTGACTGGCCTCTAGGAGACAAGTAAGTGAAAGAGTAGGTGAAAAAAAGAATGGACAGATAGGTACAAAATAGAAGAAACAGAGTAGACAATGCAAATGAGAAATTGATGGAAAAGTTAAGGGAGCCTTGAGTCACACAGCAATTATGACATGCTAATGCTCGAGATATTTTGGCACTGAATCTAAAGTTCATATTCCCAACTGCACTACTGAAAACAGGAGACAAAGCCAGGCCCGGGAAAGACAGACTTTGATGTCTCTGACCTCCATATTCAAGAGTTAGTGATGTGGAAGAAAATTTATGTGACCCAAGGAGAAACAGAAAAACCTCTCACTGGGCAGTCTTCCACTTTAAGCATAGAATTTCTTGTTTTCAGACCAGGTTTAGTTGGACCTGAGACCTTTACCTCCTGTGCAGCTGATTTTCTTTTGAGACAAGCACAATACTTTTCTACAAGTGACCATAGGCAAGCTGAGTGAAGGAGGATGAAGCACGTGCCTCTCTTTAGACTGTGCAAGAGACGGGTCCTTAAAGGTTAAGGGAAATAACATGAAATAAGCAATAGCACCTGCTCTGCCTATCACAGCATATTAAACAGACCTAAAGTGAAACATAGCCATTTGCTAAAGGAGGATGGGTGGGAGGAGATCTCCCAAAGACTTTCTCATTTTCCCAAAGCTTGCAAATATTAATGACACGTAAGTCCACATTTCTGCATGCTCCTAAAACTATTAATTACTGCAATAAGCTAAAAGTATGGGAAAAGAAAGGAGACTGATTCTCCACAAGAAGATGACTTGGTTATTTGTACGACCAAATAGAAACAAGAACAGGCATAAGAAGAGACCTTCTCTGAAAGGATCCTTGCAGACATTGGAAAGGGACGTTTACAACATGAAAAATAATCCAAGAGTCAGCTCTACAAGCACGTGAAAGGCCAGACAGTAAGGGATCATTTCACATTTCACAAATATTTGATTGTTATTATGTTATTGATATTTTTGCATGATGGGAAAGCCCACTTGCCACAGCACACACGTGGAGGTCACAGAACACCCCTGTGGACTATCTTCCTTCCTTGACATGTACTTGTCTTCCAGGGATGAAATTCAGATTGTCAGGCTGATGTGGCAAGTACTCACTGAACCATATAGCTGGCCCAGAAAAGAAACTTTCTTACATGAAAGGAAGGACATGACCAGGAAGAGGCCAAGATGGGGCAGTCAGATACTTAGAGCTTGTTTTCCTTGAGGCGTGGAAATTGATCTAAGAGAAGTAAAGGAAAAGTTAGTTATAGCCTGTCCCTACTGGAGGGTCAGACAGAGTTCAGGAGTTGTGAGGAAGGAGACCCTTGACTAAAGTTGTCAGAGTTACTATTTGGCTTTGGACAGATAGATCACAGTGTGAGTAAATACTTCCACTAGTCGTTTATGAGGCAATGAACTGGAATTTTAAAGGGCTGTGTCTGGCCTATCTTTGGGTAAAAGCAGGGAGGAGAAGATACAGGTCGTCTAAGTCTTACAGTGAAATATAATTTTCTTTGTCCAGTATTTTATACTGTTAATTCACACAGGAAGGAAAGTCATTCTGTCAAGAGTAATATTTTGTCCTAAGAATTTGACCAAAGCTCTTAGGAGAAAACCAGGTATCCAGAAGTTCCAATGATTTTAGCTTGGTTATCAGTTAAAGGGTGTATACGGTTAAAAAAGAGACAGGAGATTTACTCTACTTGACCACACTGGGGAGAACAAATAGAGGAGACCCTTGGTCCACTAAATCCATCTTCAGGGTATTGGCATGAGAGATTTAGATTCAAATAGAAAGCAAAGGGTATGCGTAATTGAACAAAACTGGTCTGGTAATGGTTCTGCACATCATGGATCCATTGATGTCTCAGCGCTAGAAGGTGACCATTCCTGCAAGGTGATCTCATAAATTGTCAAGTTGTTCACCTATGCATCCATCACAGAGAATGGAGCCGAGCACTCTTGAAAAAAATTCTCCTCATCTAAGTAATGGGTAGTTTATCCCTCTAGGTTTTCCTCTTCTGGGATTCAATGTCCTTTGAGAGAAAATGTTAAGGACAATAACTTATCTCTGTGCTTTAGCCCAAGAACAGACACGCAATGACGGCAGAGATAGCAGGCTTTATCAGGCTTTCATCCTGATTCTGTTACTTGGTGGCAAAAGTGAAGTCAGTGTTTTTTAACAAGAGCTGTTTCTAAGTCCACCAGCGCCACCAACTGGAGAGCAAGTGTTCAAACACATGAGTCCATTAAAGATATTTCAGATTAAAGCATATAATACGCATCTTGGTTATGTCCCTCTTAGTTACAAATGTGAATAAAGCTTCAATGCAGTTGGCATGCAGATGTTTCTGTGAACATAAGTTTTCAACTTCTTTGTTAAAATACCAAGGAATAGGATTGCTTGCTCCTTGATAAATGGTTAGTTTTGCAAAACATTAACTGTTTTCATAAATGGTGTTAACCTATTTGAAATCACATGACTTGCTCCACTTCCTCACAAGCATTGTGTCTTGTCAGGAATAAAGATATTGACCAATTTAATATTGGTAATGCTTCATGATTGCTTTCATTTGCATTTCTAAAATGACAAATCTTGTAAAAATGATTGTTTCCTAATCCTATGAACAATCTGTTGCCTGGGCCAGCTGGACAGTCAATGGGGACCACTGGACCTGTAGGAAAGAATGAGGGACGAGAGACACAAAGAAGGACAGCCAGATGGTATTCTGATAGGCTTTATTTTATTTTTATTTTTTCTCAAGCCGGTTTTATAGTCAGCAGAGCAGGATATAGGGAGGGGTAAGCTGTGTAGGTGGTGGGCAGAGCAGGATGTAAGGCAGGATATTATGCTCTAAAGGTCACCAGGAAACAAGGAGGGTTAGGTTGTTATTTCTAAACATTAGCTTGTTCTTAGAAAAGGTCTTAACTTTGTACTAATCTAACTCTGACTTAACTATAACCTTATATAACTAAAGGCTATGTGCAGTGATGGCTGAAAGCAGGTTACTATTTCTAGCAGGCAAATATCCAAGGGTCCCATGGCTCTCGGCAATCTGTATATATTTTTTGTGAAGAGTTAGAGTCTTGAGCTAGCCTTTAATTGTGTTATTCATTTTCAGCCTGTAATGTTTGGTAGTCTGTAGCACCCCACTGGCCATCACCTCCAAAATGATAACACAGTTTATCCACTGTGGTTTTTATTTGTCGGCCTGTGGAGTCAGAAGATAGATTGCCCATTTACAGAATGACTCCATTTTAACTTTTTTAAAATATGGGTACATACGTATTTTAGAAATCATCCACAGTAGTAGGTTTTCTAATGACTTTTTGAAGTTCTTCAGTATTAGTTATCCCTCCATATATTTATTCTCCTCTCTACCCTGCTGTCTCATTCTGTACCATACTTAACACACACACACACACACACACACACACACACACACTGCACCACTTTCTTGACCCATTTAATCCACTGTCTTATATCTCCCCTGCTGTAATACATGCCCCATGGCCTCTTACTAATTTCCTAAAATTCACTCGTATATATTATAAATGGTAACAAGATATTTCCACACTAGTATGTCATATAGTTTAGCCATATTTTGAAAAGTTTCAGGTTAAGGGCTTAAGGTGGGGGCAGTCATTTTCATATAATATTTATTAGAAAAGTTATTAATGCCCTAGACAGACAAGCACACAGCAGCATGGCAGGGACTCTAAGCCAAAGTGGTGGTCCCTCTCATACACCTATAAGAAGAGTGAGGTTCTATGTCCTGTGGTTGATTGGCAGTGCATAGTGCATGCCTGCAGTCTGGCTACCGCTGATTCCTGTTTGTGGGAGAAAAAAGGGAGTCTGTCAGCCTGAGACCTGTATGCAAAATCTAGTGTGAGGCTGAGAAGAGAAAAAAATTGGAAAAGCATATTTACGGAGGAGCTTTTCAAATTGGTGTGGCCCTGCCTAAGAGTATTTACTTTCTGTACCATGTCCTTTCCACCTCCCATCTCCTTGTCCCTTTCATTCTCTACACTGTTTTTTTAAGATGTATTTAATTTTACTTTGTGTGCATGTGTTTTGCCTGCATGTCTGTCTGTGCACTGTGTGCATGCCTGGTGCTAGTGGGGGCCAGAAGAAGGATCCCCTAAACTCGCATTGCAGATAATCGTATGCTGCCACGTGGGTCTCAGGACTGATCCCAGGTCTTCTGCGAGAAGAAGAGCTCTTAACCTCTGAGCCATCTCTGCAGCCCTCTCAACACAGTTTTGTTTCTACTTTCACATCAGTATGTCATATTGTAACACACAGCCACTGTGTTTTTTTAACCTTTACCTCAGGAACGGGAAAGTAAGGATAGAAAGAAAGAAATCTTCACTGTCTTGTGGCAGCCCTGAAAGAGAGAAAGGAAAAAAGGAATAAATATTTAAAGCCCCTTTGGGCTGTCCTTAGCGTGGAGAGCAGAAGCTGATAGGGAGCTGAACTAGCATCCAACCAACCAACCCACCAACTGCCAAATGCATCCCACCCACTCTCTTTTGTATTCAAAGAAAAGTTCCCAGAAGCCCACGTGATAGGCAATCATAAGGAAAGCTCCATATGACAAAAAACTTCTTCCAAGCATCCTGCTACACTGTATATTTGAATATAATCTCATTTCTCTATATAAAATCTAGACTCTGTGAATGAAAGAAAATATATTTGTCTTAACCTGGCTCATTTTATTGGATATTATGATTTCTTTCTTCATCTATTTTCTAGGAAACAACATAATTTATTCTTTTTGATTGAATAAACCATATTATGTAAATACATCATATTTTATTATCCAATCATTTATTGTGAATGAGATGTTTTTTTCTTGATTTATTTCTACTCAAGTTCCTTCTTAGTATTTGGAAAGTTACTAATACTTTCAATGTTTGTATTGTTTCCTGATACTCTCCTGAAAATCTTTGTCAATTCTAAGAGTTTTATAGTAGGGGCTTTAGAGTCTCTGATGTATAAGACTATATTACCTACAGATAGTGATACCTCGATTTATTCATTGATATTTGTACACATTTATTAGTTTTCTTGCCTTATTACTCTACCTAAGACTTCAAAATCTATATTGACAAAATGGGCACTCTTGTCTCTATCCTGATTTTAGAGTAAATACTATAAGTTTGTCCTCCTTTACTATAATATTTGTTATATGTTAAACACATGTGGCCTTTAATAAAAACACATATGCAGGTATGTTCCAACATTTTCACCTTCCGTCTTGTCTGCAAGCTTTGATATTCTATCTTGCCACTCAATCATTTTTTTGTTTCCCACTGTCTTTATATTTCTAATATTTTAATTTTACTCTTCTTATTTCCTCACCAAAATTCTATTTTATATCTGGTATTGATATTCTTCTTTCAATTCTCTGCTTCTTTTTCTTTACAATGAAATCAGTGTATTCACATCCTCCTTGATTTCATTGTACATTCTCATATTCTTCTGAACTCTTTGTCTAAATTTTCCTCAAATTATATCCCATTGCCATCTATTACTGCACAACTGCTCATTTTTAGCATGTCTACAAATTGATAATTTTTGTTCTGTCTTGAATTTTCATGTTTCATGTGTCTCTGCATTGGAACTTGCATCACTGGAATTAGTTTCTTGCATTTTAAATATTATCCATATGTTTTAGTGGAAATAATTACAATGTTCAAGTATGATTAGATTGTAGAGTTGATGACTTATTTCTTTCCACTGAATTTGAGGTGTAGCTCACTAGCTCAAACATCAGTCTGCATGGTTCAGGCAATGAGTATGATCACACCACAACTTTGGGTGTAAAGTACTAATGCCATAAACAACCACAACTGATGTGTAGTACCCATAAGAAAATATTAATAAAAAATCACCCCTTCAATTCCAATAACTCTTGGAGGATGAAGAAATATGAATATAAGGAAATATGAAGAAAATGAAGATAGTTACTAAATTCCTTGCAAACTTAATGAACAAATACACATAAATGCAGCTGACAAAAACTAAAATCTTTTTCATTTTACTCCAAAACAGTTGCTCTAGCTAAAGAGAGGAGGAGATGGAAGAGACCAGAGGAAGGAGTCAGTGAATCTTGTAACCAAGGGGACACCTGGCAGAGAAGTTACAGAAGAAACACCATCAGAGTGGACCCCAGACCACATCTCACATTTTACACAGGTTGAATGTACACTCCCTTATGCTAAATTAAGTTCTACCGGGGGGGGGTTGAAATTAGAGAAAGTGTGTGTGTGTGTGTGTGTTTGTGTGAGAGAGAGAAATTAGAGAAAGTGTGTGTGTGTGTGTTTGTGTGAGGGAGAGAGAATGAGAGAGATTAATTAACAATATTGTACAACCGAAATGGAATATCTCAATGTTTGTATATACTATTTTATTAATCATTTTTTCAATTTCCCTTGCAAAATAATACTAGATAACAGGCTAAAAGACTATTTTACCGATCGCTCTACTAAAGTTAACATCACTTTGAATGAAAAAAAAAAAAACAGAAACAAGTCAGCATTGTACACACTATTGAAATATTAAGATATTAGTTGAAGAATAAAGAATTTTGAAATCAAGAGGAAAAGAGTAGGAGTTAGTATTGGAACAACACTGGCAAAAAAAAAGAAGAAGGAAAAGTAAATAGAAGGGGGAACAATAAACTTACAAAGTAGAGATTACACAGTTCCAGCTAAAGTTTTTCCCGAGGCTGCGCTGGGGGCCGGCAGAGGCTCGGACCATGACTGAGAGTGTGGGCAGGGTGGCGAGCCATCATGTCTTTAGAAGAGAGAAATAGCTTTAAGAAGAGTGTCACGAGTCGCAGTAAGGCAGGAAGAAATGCCTCGGAGACAATACCAGGTTAATGCTAGTTTACTTTCATATTCACACTTAAACAACACACAGTGACACCCTGTTCTCGCAGATAAGGCTCCAGTCGCTGTGCTGTGTGTTCCGCAGTCGTCTTCCTCTTTGCTGGGCTGCTGTCTGAGCGACAAGTCTCTGGTCACCCAGAGGCTCCCTCCGTGGGGCAACTGCATTCAGGAACGACATGTCAAAGACACGGGCTGACAGCGGTCTTCCTGAGCTTTTTATAGTTTACTCACTTACTCTAACTCGACTGTCTGGTCTTAGCCAATTACATCATTTTGGGTTACATTGTTCTCATCACACCAGGCCAGCTGTGCTGACATTCTGAGGCAGGAACAGCTGGACTTTTTTTTACATTTTAACTTTCATATCACACCAAGCCAGTTGTGCTGACATTCTGAGGCGGGAACCGCTGGACTTTTTACATTTTAACTTACATATTCACCACAAAAAGGAAGGACTTTGTGCTAGTCCTATTCATAGCACAGGCTCGGGGCCTCAAGTTGGAACCTCGTGGCTATTAGCTGTGGCTCCGCTGCTAGCCACTTGTCCCCGGGGAAGCGGGGCAGGCAGTTATGGATCACTTTAGGCTTGAAGAGTTAAAAGGCTTGAAGAGAGAAGAATGAAAGCTTAATCTGTCTGCTCTCTGATGGAGAGACAAGAGTACTTGGCGTCCTAACCAGGGCTAGCTGCCCTTAGCTCTCCTAAGCGGAAATTCACCATTATCCCAGGTGCACATTTCAGAGGACCGGCAGGACACATGTGCCCCACGTTGTGGCGTCATTTGCCACAGGTTGAAATTCTCCCACCACCATGTTTTTCCCACCTAGGCTCCTCTACCCTTAGAATGGCACCTGCCAGTGGTTTGTTGTTTCCACGCTGAGGACCTACAGAAGAACACAGCATGGAGGGAGGGGTCTAGTGGAGGAGGGCTCATGGGTCTACCGCATCCTTGTCCTGTCTTTGGTGCACCTCAGTGAGCCAAGGAATACATGTGTCAGAGAGTGGTCTCTCTTTAATGAAGAGTGAGGTACACTTATAGGGATACAGGCAGGGGAGGAGCCAGTGACCCGAGAATGCCCATTGGTTAGGACAAGGATACTAGGAGTAGCCATGTCTGCATGTGGAGTTTTTGCTTCCCTGTGGTTCCAGCCTACAGGGCAGACAACACATCTTTGCTTCAGTGAAGCGGTAGTATTAATATCTAATAATTAATAATATAGCTGGGTTCTGTCAGGCTAAGGCAAGGAGGGCTAAAAGCCTACTGATTTCAATTCCTATGGACCCAGGTTGGATGCAGGGTTTGAAGCCAGCTACAACTTGCTCTAGCTCTCAGGACAGCCCCAAACTTTGGGGCTTGTTCTCCTGGTATCCTCAGCCCCTCTGGTTTCCGCCATCCCTCCTGTCCCTCTTCTGTGGGGTTCCCTGATGTTTGATGTTTGCAGGATGTTTGGCCCTGGGCCTCTACATATGCTACTCTCAACTGCTGGAGGAGGCCTCTCTGGTGAGGACTGGGTTAGGTACTGATCTATGAGCAGAGTCTGACATCATAAGAAATCATCTCCAAGTTATCTAGTCTCTAGTTCGTGGCCTGGCCTGTATTTCAGGCAGAGGTTCCCTCCTACGGCAGGGATTTTGCCCTTCCATTTTCAGCAAGTATCTTGCAGGGAGGATAGGCCATATGTTAAATGTTTTGTGGCTGGGACGGTGTCCCATTATCATCACTGAAAGTCTTGTCTGGCCACAGGAGATGGCCTGCATTTTCAGACACCCTATCCCTGATTCCTGGGGATCCTTACTAGGGTCTTCCTCATAGATACCTGTGAGTTTGCACTATAATAGATCACCCCCTTAGTGTCTCCCAATTTTGGTTGTCTCTCCATATATTTTCTCCCTCCATTCCTCTCCTCCTTCTCATGTCCTCTCCTCCCATTCCCATTCTCCCCCAACCCACCAGCACCCTCTATTCTATTCCACTATACCAGGGAGATCGCTGTGTTGGGAATGGGGAACTTTTTGTTGTGTATTTTGTCCATGCCTATACTAGTCCTTTCTCCTTTGCTTAGCAGTTAATATCCACATATAAGTGAGTTCATTCTACATTTGTCTTTCTGGAACTCAGTTACTGGTATGGTTTTTTATATTTCCATCCATTTGCCTATAAAGTTCATATTGTCATTTTTAATAGCTGAGTAGTACTCCATTGTGTAGATGTGCCACAATTTCTTTATCCATTCTTCAGTTGAGGGGCATCTAAGTTGTTTCCAATCTCTGGTTATGAACAAAGCTGCTATAAACATAATTGAACATGCATCCTGGTGATAATTGTAAATCTATTTATTAAAACATTGTCAATATTTTAGTCACAAGCCATGACAAATCTCAGGGATCCAATACCAGGCAGCTTAGGCAGAGAGCTCACTCCATCGCCTCCTCACACCACACTCCTCCTGGTTCTCCTTTTCCTTCTCCTGCTCCTTCCTGGTCTGCCTCCACCACCACCCCAAGTGCTTTACCCTTTCTCTTTAACAGCATATAGGAATATGATCCATAACTATAAACTATCCCACAACATCTCACCCTTTCTGTTTTACATTTTAACAGTAGTGATACTATGACAATAAACAAATGAAGCTAAGATGTAAAGTCACAGTCTGTCAAGGATCAAGTTCAAAGTTGAGCCGAATGCTCATGCAGTTCAAATATCTTTAAGACCCATTTCAGCTGTAGCGGAAATCAATATGATGATCTTCATAAACAGCAGGTGTCTGTGTCACTACAGTTGATCTCTCGTGGGGTGGAGTTCTCATCACCATAGCAGATCTATCTTGTCAGGACCACCTCACCGGTATCCAGACTGTTTTGTTTTGCTCTGAAACATACAGACTTTTATAAAAATGAAATGGAAAAGAGCATTTCATGTCCATATGACAGATGTGCCTTTGGCAACTTACTTTTATTCCATGAGTGATCAAGTCATTTGTCAGTCTTTGCAAGTTGAGCAAATTGTAACAGGGGTCTGTAATCCCCTCTCCATGTCTTGTTGCTCAAATCTGAATGCTTGAAGTGAACCTTTATAAACTATCCTTAGCATGACAGAACAATATAGTACTGTCTCTCTAGGACAGGTGTATTCACTTTATCTTAACTTTACTAACAAAAGACATTTAGGTTTTAACAACACTATTTTTCTCTAAGTCACCAGTTTGCAATTTCTCTTGGGCATCTCTTCTTGATGACTCTGATGTCTCTCTTCAGTCCAGTAGTCTCTGGATATTCTCAGTTGAATATTTCAAATCCAAAGTCACCTAGGACTTTGCTCTTTTTCCTGTGAAGATAAAAGCACAACCTTTCCCCAACACGGGGTGGATTCTCCACACTCCAGGCTATGCCTCCTTTAGGGCAAAAAATGCTTCGATATCCCTTAAAATTAAAAATTTTTATTTTTTGAGGTTAAAATAACTAATTATAGATCTAACATTTCCTGGGGAAGGACTTTCTATTGATACCTTTTAACAGGCTGAGAATTATTATCAATACCTGTTATGTCCTGCATATGGAAAAACTGGACAACCTGTGTTTGTTCTTGATAACATTTTTTAATATCATTATCAGGAGCATCTCGAATCTTACAGGTTGTCTCTGAGATTGAAGTAATGTTAATCTGTACATTCCATTGTTTTAATAGGTCTAGTCACCATAAGTTCATATCTAGATCTGTTCTACGTATTCCAGGAAGCTGAGAAGACTTTGAACAATTGTTTGTCCAATCATAGCAGCATTGTAAGCATTGGATCCAATATCAATAATAATTTTAATCCATTCATCTAGTGAGTTTTATTGCCTTTTGGCATTCTGAATTAGCATTTTCAAATGCCAGGGATTTAATTAACACTTCCCTTGTTTCTGTGTGTGATAATGTTTTATGGACAGAAGTCAATCTCTGTAAAAAAAAAAAAAAATCAGTGTATGCCTCATTTGGGCCTTGTATGATTTTAGTAAAGGACTCAGACTTTTTCCTGGCTCTTCAACTTTATCCCAAGCATTTAAAGTAACTGTAAGACACTGTGCCAAAACAGTATCATCAAACTGGATCTGCACTTCTAATTCAGCATATTGACCTTCACCTACTAATTGATCTCTGAGAATATTAATATCTCTAGCTCTGTTACATTGTTCTGTTATCAAAGTCCCTTCTCTCCACCATGTCAGCCATTGTAACTGAGGACCAGCTTCTAATACAGCTGTTGCTAAGTCCCTCCAGTCTACTGTGATGACTCAGTTTTGAACTGCCCAATTTTTTAATATCTGTTTCACATAAGGAGAATGCATTCCATAGACTACTACTCTTTAAATCTCCTTAAATCTAGCATTTCTTCAGGTTGCCATCTAATTTCATCATAATCTTGTAGATGCCGTCATTGGCAGGCATTCTTTGTATAGTCACTGGGTAAGACAGAGTTGGTTTTCTTAAAATCTTTGGCTGCTACAGGTGGTGCTGTAGGCTCTGAATTCTCTGACTGAGGTAGTTTTTTACTTCCTTTCATTAAATTTCTAATCTTGTTACCAAAGTTTGCAGTTTTTCAGCCCACTTCTCATCTTTTTCTTTATTTAAGTCTGCTTTTTGTGAGAAGCAAGTAGATTCTGCTTTTCTTTCCATCATTTTAAAATTTTCTGATTTTGTCTTTAATTTATCTCCTAGATCTAAGTCTACTTCCCATAAGGGAGATTTCCCTTTTCCTTCTGTACTGACAATTTTCCTTGAAAGAGCACAGTAAACCATGATGGTTATTGATGGTACAATTTGAAATACCAAGATAACAAAGACCATAATCTGTATTGTGCCTATCTCAGTTGAAATATTTATCTTTTCATCTACTGTTTTCATTCCTAAGACATCTATAACAAAACTACACAGGGCCCAAGTGCCCTGTGCTATGATATTTTCCATTTTTAACAAGGAAAAAAATTTCTTTTCCAATCGTACTTATCCTCTCCACCCTTAGGAGACCTGAGTGTATACTTCCTTTATTTCTTTCTTACTGTGGCTCCCACTTTTTAAGGAGCATTCCCTTTGTTACCTTCTCTTCCTTCAGAAGGAAGGTCTACAAATCTGTGATTCCTTTCCTGGAACTTTTTTATTAATTCCGTCTGTGTGCATTTTTTTTCTAAACATTTTCTCTGTCTCTTTCTCTCCAGCTCTCCTCTTTCCATAGGAGGCCTTACTCTTTTTTATTTATTTCTTACTCTCTTTATTCAAACTTCACCTGTATCTGCTACACTTCTCCTCTGTCTTTCACACTACTCAGTAGCTATGTTATCTCCTGAGGTAAGGAGAATTAGTACAAACTCTTTTTATTAATTACCTTTAAACTGTTTCTCTCTCTCTAGCTCTTGTCTTTTTACAGGAGACCTCACTATTTTTTATTTATTTCTTACTCTCTTTATTCAAAATTAATATTCTTTCTTTCTCTCTATTTTAACTCCTTAATTAATTACCATTTACTCTTAGCTTACTTTAACTTTCCTGTGCCTTCTTTTCTTCTCTTCTCCACGTGTTGTAGGATCTCTCTGCCTGGGCTCTCCCCAACCCAGGTGTCTGTTCTTTCGTTGTTGAATCTGTGCCTGGGCTTTTGTGTCCTACATGTGTTCTTGCCACACGTTGGTGCACCAATGGTTAATTGTAAATCTATTTATTAAAACATTGTCAATTTATGAATCACGAGCCATGACAAATCTCAGGGATTCAATACCCAGGCAGCTTAAGCAGAGAGCTCAGTTCATTGTCTCCTCACACCGTGCTCCTCCTGATTCTCCTTCTTCTCTCTGCTCCTTTCTGATCCAACTCCACCCCTCCAGGTGCTTTAGCCTTTCTCTTTAACAGCATACAGGAATATGATCCATAACTATAAACTATCCCACAACATCCTTGTAATAGGAAGGAAAGTCCTTTGGTATATGCCAAGGAGTGGTTTAGCTAGTTTCTTGAGATAGGTCTAGTTTCAATTTCCTAAGGAGCTGCCATATCAGTTTCCATACTGGCTGTACAAGACTTCATTCCCACCAGCAATGAAGGAGTGTTCCCCTTGCTCCACATCCTCACCAGCATAAGCTGCTGTCCTTTGTGTTATTGATCTTAGACACTCTGACAAGCATAAGATGAAATCTCAAAGTAGTTTTAATTTTCTTAACAGCCAAGGACATTGAACATTTCTTTAAGTGTTTCCCTGCCATTTGAGATTCCTCTTTTGAGAATTCTCTGTTTAGATATATAGCCCATTTTTAATTGGATTATTTCTTTTGTTGAGGTCTAGTTTCATGAGTCCTTTAGATATTTTATTGGCCTTCTACTGAAAGAGGAGTTGGTGAAGATTTTTTTCCATTCTGTAGGCTGCCAATTTGTCTTATTGACACTGTCCTGTGCATGACAGAATGTTTTCCATTTCATGAGGTCCTGTTTATTACTTGTTGATCTTAGTTCCCAAGCTATTGGTGTTCTACTCAGAAAGTTGTCTCCTGTGCCAATGTGTTCAAGTCTCTTTCTTTTATGAGTGACTGCTAAAGCATCCATCTTCCTAGATCAGAATCCAAGTTCTTTGCCTCTTCAGTATGCAAATGACCACTGTGGAACACCAAGCTACTGTCATGTAAGCTAATCTAAAAAGTCTCTTTTTATATTATGCATAGTATATATATACTGTATGTACGTATCCCTTTCTCTAGAGATAAATCCATGCCTCAAGCTAGTGCAATTTTGAAAATATGAAACATAAAGTATGGCCCTATTAATTTACATATCTTTAACCTGCTCCATCAAAATTTTATGGTTTTATTCATGCAAAATTTTTACTTACTTTGTTATATTTATATTATAAACTCATGTAAATAGTACTTTGTTTTCAATTTCATATTCCACATAATCTTGAATGATATAAAAGAAAGGAAAATATCCATTTTACTCTTATAACCTGAAACAGAATTTATATTAGTTCAAAGCCATTTTCAATGTTCATTCGCCAGGATTTTCTACATAGATAATCGTGTCATCTGAGAATGAAAGCAGTAGTTATTCATAACTTCCCTATATAGACAACTTTTATTTCCTTGTCTTATGTTGTTTACTGCCTAAGATGCTGAATAAGAGTGATGAGGAGGGGGATCCTTGCCTTGTTTCTGATCTTGGTACAAGAGTATAAGCTTCTCAATATTAAATGTGTATCACCTGTAGGGATTTTACAGATATTCTTTACATCTCCCCTCTTCCTAGCTTGCTGGGATGTTCTACTCATGACTACATGTTGGATTTGTTAGATGCTTTCTTGTATTTGTTCATAATAGCAGATAGCTCATTTGTTTGTCTAGTGCTGTAATGTATTATGTTAGTTCACTTTTAAATATTAAGCCATATTGTCTTAATAAATTCCAGTTGACCATGTAATATAACTTCTTTCAGACTTTGCTAGATTTGATTTCTAGTATTTTAGTGCCAGCCCACTGTGGGTGGTACCATAGCTTAGGCTTGGCCCTGAACCATATAAGATTGAAGAAAGCTAGCAAGTAAACATTTAGGCAGGTACATTGGTTTCTGTCTGCTATTAGTGTGGTATGATGAGCTGTCACAAGCCCCTGCCTCTGAATTTCCTGCAGTGATAGGATTTCCATTCTTCCCTTAAGTGGTTTTTATAAGTGTATTTTATCACAGCAACAAAAATTAAACCAGAATAGCAAGGGAGTAGAAAACGGTCAAAGGGAAAAACTTAAGGAAAAGCAGAAAGGAGTGTTGGGGAGAAATAAATTATACCTGATAAATTATGCAGTATCTAGGCATGGAATCAATAATCACAAAATTGAATTTTATTTAAAAAATTTAATCTTCAGATACAATATCTAATCTTCTAACCCCATCTTGATATGACAAAGAAATTAAATGTTTCTTGTCAAAATACCCTAATAAAATAATTCACAAATCAAATATGTAACTTCATTTAACACTCTCTAGAACTGATATGACTCCTACAAAGAAAATATGTATATGGTTTAACTCTCACTTGAGAATCAGACACTTTCTTATTGAAAATAATTTTTTTCTGATACATACAATATATCCTGATTACAGTTTCCCCTCCCTCTACTCCTCCAAGGTCCTCCCCACGTCCCCTCTGACCAAATCCACTCCCTTTTTATCTTTCATTAGAAAATTACAGTATTCTAAGAGATAACAACCCAAGCATGACAAATAAAATATGATAAGGTAAAAGAAAAACTATCACACTGACATTTAACAAGGCAACCCAACAGGGAGGAAAAGCATCCCAGGAGCAGCCACAAGAGTAAGAGACTCACTCATTCACACACTTGGGAATCCCATAAAATTAATAAACTGAAAGCTACAATATATACACAAAGGACCTGATGCAGACCCAAGTTAGTCCTATGCTTGCTGCTTCAGTCTCTGTGAGCTCATAATTAGCTTGGTTAGTTGATTCCTAGGGCTTTGTTTTCCTAGTGTTCTCTCTCTCTCTGGTTCTTACATTCTTTGTGCCAGTTCCATCGTTCATCTTCCCAGGCCCTTCTGGCTTTTAGAGTACATTGATATAAGACAAGTATAATCCTAATAGGTTTTCCTTTATATGTTACTTGGTCTTTTGTCCTTGAAGCTTTTAGTATAATTTCTTTGTTCTGTACATTTAATGTTTTGATTATTTTGTGATGAGGGGACATTCTTTTCTGATCAAACCTATTTGGTGTTCTGTGTGCTTCTTGTCACTTGATAGTCATTTCCTTCTTCAAGTTAGGAAAATTTTCTTCTATGATTTTGTTGAAAATAATTTCTGGGCCTTTGAGCTTGGATTCTTCTCCTTCTTCTATTCCTAGTACTCTTAGGTTTGGAATTTTCATAGTGTCCCAGATTTATTGGATGCTTGTGTCAGGAGTTTTTAGGTTTAACATTTTCTTTGACTGGTGTATCTATTTATTCTATCATATCTTCAATGTCTAAGATTCTCTCTTCCATCTCTTCTATAAACTTGGTACAGTTTACTTCTGAAAGTCCTATTTGAATTCCTAAATTTGTTATTTTCAGATTTTCCTCACTTCAGGCTTTCTTATTGAATTATTTCTGTTTCTGATCTTGAAGATCTTTATTCATCTTCTTACACTGTCTATTTGTGTTTTCTTGGATTTACTCAAGGGATTTCTTCATTTCCTCCCACTGTTTGTGTTTTACTACATTTTTTCCCGTAGGGTTCATTCATTTCCTTGCACTGTTCATTTGTGTTTTCATGGATCTCGTTAAGAGACTTATTAATTTCTTTGTTAAGGACCTATATCATCTTCAAACAGGTTATCTTAAGGTCTATCATCTACCTATCACCTATCTATCTCTATCTCTCTATCTCTGTCTTGTAGTTCTGTCTCATGATGTGAGCCCTCAGCTACTGCTCCTGCCTTCTTCCATGTTCCCTAAGGGAACATGTTCCATAATGGTCATGGAATGGATTCTAACCCTCTAAAATCATAAGTCCCAAATTAAATAGTTTCCTGTACAAGGTGCCTTTGTCATGGTGTTTTATCACAGCAATAGAAAACGAACTAAGACAGGAGTTGGGATATTAGTATGACAGCTTGACCATGCTTTATTTTGGACGTGTGAGGAAGGATTCGGAACTTTGACCACTTTAACTGAGGCTTAACAAAACATCCTAGTAGGATGTTCAAAGACAATAGTGCTGAGAGAAACGTGGACTATAAAGGTCCGACTCAGAAGTTTCAGAAGGGAATACTGTTAATGACTGGGCAGGAGACATTTCTTCTGATATTTATGTGATGTGTGGCTACTTTCTTTCCTGGTCCTAAGAATCTGCAAAAGGCTAAAGTGAAAGTGTTGGAGTAATTTCCTTGGCAGGGGAATGTTCAAGACAGCCTAATATTGAGTTTTTCCTATGCTTATTAATAATCACTCATATGCAGGTCTACAATAAAAAAGAGCAAGAGGGGCTAAAAGCAATGCAAAATGTACAGACCGAAGTGAAAAGGGGCATCAGGAAATCTAATCTTGGAACCTAGGCTTGAACTGACAGATATGAGAAACTTAAACACATGATCGAAAATGGAATAAAGGAAGGCGGTGATCTTAGAGAAAGAAAATACCCACCTAAGCATCCAACTTGTGGAAATAAAAATCATAAGGAAATTTTCTGCTCACACAAAATGACAACACATCAAGGCTTCTACAAATGTGATTCAAGAGTGCTGAGGTCTCAGCTTGGGACGTCAGCACTCTTGAATTACATTTATCAAACATGGCAAAATTGTCAAAATTTGTCAAACTTGGAAAAATTGCCCACATGGTTGGGGCTTTAGAGACATGAACACACAGGAGTAAAGAAGTTGCAGAATAATTCTTGATGGTTCAGGTGAAGCACTGAGGACAGGGTGTAGTAGGGGAGTCCACGCATGGAGGCCCTGAGAGGCCACTGTGTAAAACTGTGAAAGTGAATCCTAGATAATGAAGGAGGCCATGAGATGTTGGAGATGGAAGAGCCATAAAATAACTTCCAAGGAGAGCTACAGCCCAAAAGGGAGAAGTGTGTAGTAGTTAGCAGAGCTAATAGGGTGGAGCCTCCTAACCTATAACCCTTTGATATCAGATATGGAGCTAATGGATATGGAGTTTGGGCTGCTAGATTTTGGTCTAGCCTTGATCCTGTATTTCTTCACTATGCCATATTCCTCTCCTATGGAATGGTAAGATATATATTTTTCTTTGCCATTGAATATTAGAATCATATACTTTTCTTTTTGATTTTAGAGGGAGATTAAATTCAGAAATTATTTTAAGTCTCATAAAGACTTTTACTTTACACTTTTAAAAAGCATTGAGACTGAAAGATTATGAACTTTTGAAGTTATAATAATCAAATTTTGCATTATGATACAGCTATGTGTTTGTGTGGGCCTTGGAGTAGAATGTGGTGGTTTCAATGCAAATGGTCCCCAAAGGCTCATATATTTGAACTTTTGGTAGCCAGTTGGTAGAATTTCTTAGGAAGGGTTAGGAGATGTGGCCATCTTGAAGGAGGTGAGTCACCAGTCCCAATGTCTGTCTGCCTTTCTCTGTCTCTGTCTCTGTGTGTGTGCCTTCTCTCCGTCTCTCTCTCTCTCTCTCTCTCTCTCTCTCTCTCTCTCTCTCTCTCTCTCTCTCTCTGTTATATCTCAGGAGGTGAGCTCCCTGTTACCACACCAGAGCTATGACTGCCCAACTCCTGCCAAGCTCCCTGTTATGACAGTCATTGAATCTAACACTCTGGCATCATAAGCCCCAAATTAAACATGCTCGCTTATATGCTGCCTTGGTCAGGTGTTTCATCACATCAAGAGAAAAGACTGTAAGTCAGCATCCTAGAGCAAAATGAAAATTTAGGAGTAAGTAACAAGTAGAAACAATGAAAAATTCATTTATAAGGTAGGAGATCAAATCAATATTACATACCTCAAAATGGATTCATAGAGATATGAATACAAACAGTCAACACAGTTTTCATACAAAAACTACAGAAAAAGTAATCTGCAGGAAGAATCACTCTTATTTATAAAACAAAAAGTGGGTTTTTACCTAATTACATATTCATTTCAATCATTAACTTAATTAACTTAAATGTTGAATCAATACAGGAGGAAATGACAAAAGCCAGTCTATTACACTGAAGTTCAAAGTGACAGCTGGAAACACAAATTATGCTTAGTAAACAGAAAATTATGTGACAAAGATGTTAAAGACACATACAAATCAAACAATTAGAGGAAGGCATGATAAAATTTGAAAATTTACTTCCTTAGAACACTCTCACATGGGTCATGTGGATGATTTTACACAGCAGAGACACAGACTAAATAAGCATCTGTTCTCCACACAGCCATGGCAACAGCAAAGAGCACCCCTGATGAGCCTCCGCTATGGACCAGAAGCAGGCAAGAGCTCCAGGAGATGCTGACAGAAGTGGGTTTGTCTGTTGACTACTGGCTGCCTAAGCTTCAGGAACACCTGGGTGTGACCTGTGCCCAGGCCTTGCAACACTTAAAAGAAAATGACATCCAGAAGCTGAAGTCCCAGGCACAGCACACATGGGAAAAAAGGGCTCTGAAGAAGCTGCTTGACCTCTCACAGCCAAACAGTGCTGCAGAGTTCCAGGAGGCCCCAGGGGAGGTGATAAAGAATAGGCACAGGCAGGCAGGACAGGCACTGCAGACTCTGAGGGCGCTGCAGTCAGAGGGGAAGCACAGACAGGAAGAGGCAGTGAGGAGGAAAGAAGCAGAGCTGAGGCAAACACTGGAGATCCCCAAAGAATGCTGGCCAATGCCTGAAATGCCTCTAGAAGACGTCACAGCAATAATGGAGAGACATCTCAGTCATATGGAACATACCCTGGCCCATAGTCAAAACCTCCCAGATAGAGACCTGGTAAGATGGGCATCTGGAGGGCTGGCCCTGCAAGGAATTTATAAGACCAGCCATCAGCAGGATCTGGTAACAAGGAGAGAAGAACTACTCAGAGTCCCTAAGGAGTTCTTACTCTATGGACCTGAACATGGCAAAAGAGTGGAATCAAAAGAATTCACATCTTCTCGAGCAGAATCCATGTTCACTGAAAGTGTGGAAAAGCTGGGATTTGGAACAGTGATATCAGCTAAGGGTCAGGGCTGGGGATTTAGTTTAGAAGGTGCTAGGGATCAAAGTGAACATTCAGAATCTATCAACACCCACCAGTCATACTCAGAGTACTCATATTTCTGTGCTGCCAAGTTCAGCTATGTGCCCCTGGCCTCCTTCCACTTTGGAAGTGATCAGCTGCGGCTCTCCACCGCTGCTCTCAATGAACTGAAAATCATTGAAAAACACCTGGAACACACTGATGGACAAGACAGATTCCTCCCACTGAGGAAAAGGACGGAGAACTTCTTCCACAGGTTTGGCTCTCATGCTAACCAAGGCCCTCTGCACCTTGGGGGAATCTACTGCTGGAAGGCCTTTTCAGAAGGGTTCCAAAGTGACCAGCTGGATCATGTGAAGCAGCAGACAGCAGAAGCCTTGGATAGTTACGTAAAAGGAAGCTACAGTGGCTTTGGGATCGAAGTTGAGGGAAGGATGACAAGGTCAGACTCACATTCATCAACATCCGTCCAGAACACAAGCACTAAACAGCTCCAATTCAAAGTCCAATTATCTATAGCCCAGACTGGGGGACTACCAAACACAAATGGAATTTATCAGTGGACAAATGGCCTTCTTGCCAACAACAAAACCTGGTCCATCATTGACAGGGGACTTCGGATGGTACCCATTTGGGACATCATCCTCAATAGCCACAGAAGTGATTTCATGGACCCCTTTCTGGTGTCTAACTGCCTGGCAGAAAACTATACTGCTCTGACTGGCCTCCCTGCCTCTGTGCATGCAGAAGAGGACTTACTCATCTCAGTAAAGGAAGCAGGACTTTTCCTAGAGGATCTGAAATCCTGGGAGGTCTCTGACCCTGAAGAGCAGCTTACAAAGCTGATAAGTTTCATGCAAACATTGGCTCATAAAACAAAAGATTATCATATTTGGATTGACACATGTCTCTCAGATGTAGATCTGCAGACTTTTCTCATAAACACTGTCAACTTTTGTAAAAATTCATCTATTCACAAAACTCAGTTTATTAAATCTCAGTTCCGCAGCCTTCTAGAACCTCATGTCTACAAAGTAAAAAATTTTACTCGTTTGAAGTCAATCATGCAGTGGATCTACCAGACAGACTCAGAGGAACAGCAAGTCAAAATGACTGAATTCTCTGAATTCTTGAAAACTTTAAAAGAAACCCAAAAAGTTCTCACTGAAGCAAATGTCAAATTTGAGTCTCCAGAAACAGTAGAAGCTCAAAGAAAGGCCACATATGAGGTCACCACAGCTCTTGGAACCTTCTTGAATTACCTCAGAGAAGCAGAGCAGCCAGACATGCAGCTGCTACTACTCTCCATCGCAGCTGGTGCAGGCTATCAGCTGGGAAGGAATATTTTTCAGCCTCTGCTGGGGTGTGCTGAGTTAAACTTCCTTCTGCGTGAAATAGAAACTGTCCAACACAGATATCAGGAGCTCAAAACTATCTGCACCGAGAGGGCACAGGCCTTCCTGGTGCTCACAGCTCTGACCACCACAAGTGGGCTAAGATGCATTTCTCCTGAAGAGAAAAGACAGCGCATGGCAATAACAATGCAGCATATGGAGCACTTACTGTCTCCAAAGGTTGCACATGTCCTCGCAAAATTTGGAACACATCATGATTGGGAGAACCTGGAGAATAAGTTGAGATTACTCATGGATGGGAATTATGAAGACACCACCTCTTCACTGCAGATGGATGACATGAAACAACAATTGAAACTTCTCCTCAGTAAAAAGAATGAAACTTACCATCAACAAAATGATGATAAAAATGACAAGGAGGTGATAGAAAGAGGACCTTTCCTAGACTTACTCCAGCGCTTAGGGCTAGAACGTCACTACCCAAAAAGGATGAGCATGGCTGACTTCCATCTGATCTGCAAGCCTTCTGGGTATAACACACAGCCAAATTCTGAACAGAATCTTCCCTTCTGTTTTCTGCAAAAGCTACTGGTGCTAGATTGTGAGTTCAGGCATCTGGTCTTCAAAAATGCTAGAAATCCAGACACCCAACTCTCTGCAGGTCTTTCCAACCAGAAAGATGATGCCTTTGACCCATATGAAGAGTTATTTGATGACAGAGATGAAACTACTGATTCCTCAGCCACTGAGTCCCGGCCCCACGTTCACCCAATGGATATCCAGATGGCCATTTTTCACTGTGCAGATGATCTTGCCAGGCAATATATTTTGTCCAAACTTTCCATTTGTCAGTTTGCACTCCCCCTTGTGGTGCCAAATCCCAACACTTCTCAGATTGAATTCTCTCTCTGGTCTCTCAGACAAATTAGGAAAAGTTGGCAAGAGGCAAGTAAATCACCACAGGACAAGAGCTACAGTCACAAGAATCAGCAGATGTGCCGTGTCTCTACCCACATTGTGTCCTTCATTAGAGTTGGAAATGGCCTCTCTGCCTCCAAATCCCAGATCATGAACTCTCTGCTCAGTAGACGGAAACATGATGTGTTCTTTCACAGACACTGCAGAGGAAGCAGCAAACACTGTCTCCTGATGGAGGGAGTGGTGGAAATCTGCTGGTTCTGTCCTGGGGGCCAAGGTGAGGACAGATTTGACAAGTGTCTGACCTTCACCAATCTTCATGGAGATGCCAAGGAACATAGGCGACAACTCAGCTTCCTGCAGGAGGTCTCTTCTGTCATTGTGATCCTCATGTCTGCTTCTGACAACAATAAAGAAAATCGAAAACTTGTCCATGACATTTGTCAATCATCAACACCTTTGATCTGCTTACTAGATGACAAAGATAAAATCATCACTAGTAATACTGGCAGAAGAGTGAGAATTGGCATTAAGAATATAAATGAGGCAGAATTCACAGGGGAACTATTGACTTCAATCAAACATTTACTAGAACTATCTGGCACTGCTCTCAGCTTAGAGGATTGTTCACAGATGGCTCGAAAACAAGGATTTCTCATTGATGAAGACCAAAGAGATGTGAAGGAAGCCAGAGAAAAAGCAAAAAAATGTATGGAACTCCTGAAAAAGTCCAAGTTATCTGAGATAAAAGAAAACTTTCTGCCTCTTCAGGGAGATCTGTGGCACCTTTGGTGTAAGAAGGACAAAGAGCTGTATCATCTGCAAGAAAAAGGGCAACGGAGCGTTGAACAACACAAGAGTCAGATTGAAACAGAAAAACAAAAATTACGGGCTCAGCAATTAAGCAAGGCCTTCCAGCTCAACTGTTTAATGCACTCTGTCCTACAATTTCTCAAAGAAGACTCAGAATCTCCCTCCAAACTCTACTTCTTACACTGGTTGAGTACAGAGTTGGAAAACTTAACCACAGGACACTTGCAGAGCTTGCATGAGAAGCAACAATCTTTATTGTCACTGTTACAGGAAGAAAAGCAAAAGGCACAAAAGAGCAGCTCCCTGTCATCCTTGCAGAAGCAGATAGAGGCTAATTCTGCTGAGATTCTTAACTGCACTTTAGGAATTGGGCACCTTCTCAGAGAATTTGGCCAGATCTATGAAGCTCTGGAAGAAACTTCCTCCTCTAGAGATAGCCTTTTTCTCTGTCTCCCCCAAATTGCTGCAGACCTGATGACGGCTGGGGTTGCCATTGAGCTCTTGGATGGGGATGCTTCATATGTACCTCTAAAATGGGTGACAGCAGTTTTTGACAAGATCTCAGAGAAAGTTGGAGACAAAAGGCTGTTTGTTCTCTCTATCCTTGGTCTGCAGAGCTCAGGGAAGTCCACCCTGCTGAATGCCCTGTTCGGGCTGCAGTTCACAGTCAGTGCAGGCAGGTGTACCAAAGGGGCCTACATGCAGCTCCTGAAGGTGGATGAGACATTCAGAGAAGAACTTGGCTTTGATTTTGTGCTTGTTGTAGACACAGAAGGACTTCGGGCTCCAGAACTCAACAACAAATCCCAGAAATGGGACAATGAGTTGGCAACATTCGTCATTGGCCTTGGAAACTTGACTCTGATCAATATTTTTGGGGAGAATCCGTCAGAGATGCAAGACATCCTACAAATAGTTGTCCAGGCATTTCTGAGAATGAAACAAGTGAAAATCTCCCCCAGTTGCTTCTTTGTGCATCAGAATGTGGGAGAAGTTACAGCAAAAGACCAAACCATGGAAGGACGAAGACGACTGGAGCAGAGACTGGATGAAATGACAGCATTAGCTGCTGAACAGGAAGAGTGCTCAAACATAGCCCGCTTCAGTGATGTAATTAAATTTGATATCAGTAGTCATGTCTACTACTTTGCTCATCTCTGGGATGGCAATCCCCCAATGGCCCCTCCCAATCCTCACTATAGCCACAATGTCCAGGAGCTGAAGAGTGGAATTCTTAGGACTGCCCAGCAGGAATCCGGAGGAAAGATCATGAAGATCTCAGATGTAAAATTCCGAGTTCAAGACTTGTGGAAAGCCCTAGTCAGTGAGAATTTCATTTTCAGTTTCAGGAACACACAAGAGGTCATAGCCATGAGCAAATTGGAAGCCATGTATAACCAGTGGAGCTGGGAGCTGAGGAGTCATGTGCTGGACTTACAGAACCAGCTGAACAATCTGATTCAGAATGGAAAAATCCTGACACTCACAAGCAATATTCTAGAGGGTCCAATTAACAAGAAATATGAAACCATCAAGCAAGAATTTGACAAATATTTTGAAGAGGACCCAGATAGTGAAACATTGGTTCAATGGAAAGCAAACTTTGCAAATAAGCTACTAATACTTAAAGATACACTTACTTCAGATACCAGAATGAAAGGCAATGAACTTATCAATCTTAAAAAGGGCCAAGAAACACTAGATAACCAAAAGTCACAATATGAAAATAAATTGTTAGAGAAGAGTCGAGAGTTGGCTTTAAGTGTGAAGGGTAAAGAATTAAGTGATGAAAAATTACATGAGAAATTCAATCAACTTTGGACAAGTTGGATCTACAATGTGTCTTTGACTGCCCCTCGTGTCACAGAGCCTGATATAGATTTGGATTCTGAAAACATTCTTCTTGCACATTTCAATAAAAAGAAAAACATTGTGGAAAAACTAAAACAAACTGTAGAAATCTTTGAAATCAATTTTGATAGACATGTCCAAATGAAAAGAAGTTGGAAAGGAACTCGAAAGAGTTTAGAAACCTATCATAAAGAATCCATTAAAAAGACCACTGATAAGATTTATTCAAGATTTAGAGAAACACTTGACAACATTTGGAAGCAAAAGCGTGATTACAGTCAGAATGATTTTCATGAAATCCTGAAGACAATAGAAAAAGAAGTGACATCTGTACCCTCTGAGGAAGAATACACATTTACCAGAGACTACAGCATTGACCTATCATTGTGCTTATTCAAAAGAGCATCTAATGATTTCAAGGAAATGCACAAAGCATTCAAGAGAGCAAATGATCCTGTGTACTATCTGGAAAGAAAGAAAGATGATTTCTTAATGAATTTTAAGATCTCCTGCCAAGGTGCCACCTCTATCAACTCCTTTGTTGCCTTCCTGTGGAAGAAGCTCACCCCTGCTGTCTCTGCCACCATATGGGCTAAAATGATACTTAAAGTAGCTGGAGACATGAGATCCACCTGCCCTGCATTCACTGGAAACAGGGCTAACCTGGAAAAACATATTCTCATTTCTTTAGCAGAAGAAGAAAACTTTGATAAGTATTGGAAGTACATTCATCATCCAGAATCTTTCTTTGGGGATTACATTAGAGACCACATTAGAAGATACTGTTCAGCAAACAGAGATAATAACATAAAGACTTTTTTACAAATAAGTTTAGGGGACATCAAGAATGCCATCCTCACTGCCATTCATAAGTCCACAGCAACGGCTAGAGATAAAAGCAGCACTGCTTCTGGCTGGTTGGATTTGTTCTGTGATCTCCTAGGGAACAACCTGATCTTTCCGAGAAGAGACCTGATAAGCATCGAGCACCAGGAGATAAAAGATATGGAGTTTCTCAAAGAAGCCATGAGTGCAGAATTGGATGAAGCAATGAGCAAAGTAGAAGAGGAGTGCTCCAATAAGCCCATAGATGAGATGGTTCCAGAAATTAAGAAAATTCTCTCTGCACATCTCTGTGGCTGCTGGAAACAGTGTCCATTTTGTAAAGCAATTTGTACAAACACCATTCCCCAACATGAAGGGGACCACAGTGTGCCATTCCACCGTCCTGAAGCTATCAGTGGATTCCATTTCCATAAAACAGACTATTTTTCCACTGACATCTGTACTAGTTCAGTAGCAAGTGATAGTTCATTTATTTTGCATGACCTCAGAGTTTTCCCATACAAGAAATATCGAGAAGCAGGAGGTGATTTTGCCACATGGAGCATCACCCCAGATACATCTGCCCAGCCATATTGGAAATGGTTTGTCTGTCACTTCAGATCAGAGCTCGAAAAAAATTACAAAAAGAAATTTACAGATATTGGAACAATTCCAGATTCATGGACCAAAATCACAAAGCAGATAGTACTTGATGACTTGAAAAATAATAACTGACACAAATAACACTAGCAAGTGCACAGAAAAATCTACAGTAAGCAAGGGATTCTAATATCAATTTTGGTGACACCGTCAAGATTCAATCTTACAAAAATAAATAAAAGTTAATCAGTTACTACTTGAGATTTGAAGATTTTTGTACTAAAATGACTTTTACTCTCTGACTTGATTTCTCCTGCTTTATACATAATGTCATAAATATGTGAGTGCATGTTAAAATTCATATCCATTCAAAAGCTATTTCATACTTTATTATTCTGAGTACTTGTTTAAATATAATGAATCATGAGAATTTGTCTTATTAGAAGAAGATTCTAGCATTTCAGGCTGCCACAGATCCCTTTAGAACAACTAAATGGCAAATTCAACCAACATATACATCTGAAGAAAAGCTACAATTTGCCTAAAAGTCCTTTAGTTGGTGTTTTCACCCTCTCAAGTTCTGAGAAAGCATGGTTAACTTCAATGTAACACCCTTCATTGAGAATTGAGAATATCAATGCAGAGCAATTTAAGAAACCTCTGTTCTGGAAAAGAATAAAGCCGATTTCATCAGGCTAAAACCATGACTTTAGGAAGCATTATTACACAAACAAAGGAAAGATAAACAAGAACTATTTTATGATCACATTATTACTTTTTTCATGCCTACTATCTTGGCATCTTTCTGTCCATTATTGAAAAAGAAATATCAAATGACAAAGATTAGTACTCCAAACCCTGCAACCTGTAATAGGGACCTGCCTGCAAGATATACTGATGCAATAGTGACACAAATGTTGTTGGATTAACCGAACTCCTTTATTGGATTTCAGCACCACTTAAAAAGGGAATCCATACCTGACACTGCTAAAGTGGCCAAGAATCTGAGATTAGCTAGATCTCAGGTCCAGGGGAAAACCCATAACTGTTATTCTACTAAAAGAACATAGCCATAAAAGGACTGCTGTACCCACATATCTGTGCCTTGCTCAAACCACATCAGAGAACTTTCTTCTATTGGTAGATGGGAATTAACAGAGACACACAAGGGGAAAATGGGCAGAGCGGGAGACTTTGGAGCAGTCAGTCCTAAATGGGATGTCCTGAAGTAATCTTTCTCCTCAAGACTCAGGAAGCTATGCAGAAGAAGAGGCTGAAAGACTTTAAGAGCTAAAGTTGATACATGACTTCAAGAAACATAAGGAGACTGTACATATGAACTCACAGAGACTGTGGCAGCACATATAAGAAATATACAGGTTCAAGCCAGACAGGGTCCCAGCACTGAAGGTGAAAGTGAACACATGACTCCACCCATAACTAAGAAGCTATGTGGAATTGATACCCATTCAGAAAGAAAATATCAGTTTCCTCCAAATGAGTCCCATTGAATATATTCACTACTCTGCAGGGCAGGCCCCTTACTAACCAGAAGTAAGTGCTCAACACAAAACAAACTCAATAGTATTTTTGTGAGCTTTTTGTCTCATTTTGACTTTTTGGCTTTCTTTTCTTGTTTTTTTTTTTTATTTTCATTTTTGTGGAATGTTTTGCTGTGTGTTTCTTATTATTTTGTTTGTGAGTTTGTATGATACACAGAGAAAGTTGTGTGTTTATGTGGATAGGGAGGACCTTGAATGGACTGTGGGAGGAGCTCATAGAGTCATCTCTTTGATGTCTGCCATGGGAGAGTCATTTTGACAGGGATGTGGACTCTGGAGAGGCTCCGTATGCTCGCACATCAATACAGAGGCCAAACTAAATGGACTCAGGGTGTAATGTTTTACAGGTGGAGGAAACACATGAAGGTGGGAGGAAAAAGAATTGGAGAGGGAAGAATGGTGGAGTGGATTTGATCAAAACACATTATGTACATGCATGAATACCAAAGAATAAAGTGGTTTTAAAGTTCTGGCAGCTATTTTGTTTCTTCATTTGAGGTCTATCTATTCAGTTCATTATTTCACTTATTCCCTGGAAAATTTGGAGTTTGGGGAATTTTATTTTCTACTTTTTTATATATTCTCAATATGAATCAAATATGTGTCGTAAATCTAACAAGGACTTTTCTCCTATTCTGTGGGTTGTCCCTTCACTATGGAATTTACTTCTTTGCATGGTAAAAGATTTCATTCTACTGGAAGGTATTCTGTATGCTACCAGAGGAAAGCGCTGAACACCAACTGAGTTACAAACTCTGAGATTAACAATGGTGACGTGTCAGCATGATATGCTGGTCCAATAGTGGCACAAAAGTTGTGAGTGTAACCAACCACTATCTGATTATATTTAAGGCCCAGATCATAAGATAGAACCCATGTCTGACACTGCTAAGATATCCAAGAACCTGACACTAGTTAGAGCATGGACATAGGGAGCAAACCAAATACTATTGTTTGCTAAAGGAACATATCAACAAAATGTCTCCCTAGGCATTCTGCTATACCTATGAATCAGATATCTCCCAATCACCATCAGAAAAACTTTCTCCTGTAGTAGATGGGAACTAACACAGAGACCCACAAGTGGACAATATGCAGAGAATGAGAGACCTTTGACCACTCAGACCTTTGACCTCCCTCCTTCAGGGCACAGGGAACTATTTGGAAGAAGAGATGGAAAGATTGGAAGAGCCAGTAGGGATGGAAGACACCAAAGAAAAAAAGCCATCTAGATACAACAGGACTGATGCACATATGAATTCACAGAGACTGTGACAACAAGCATAGGGGCTTCACAGGTCCAACCCAGATGAGTTCTCAGTACTGGGAAGGCAACGAGACCAAGTCCCAGTCCCTAATTCACATGCTATCTCCTAGTGACAACTGCCTGAAAGGAAAGATAAATTTTCTGCAATGTAGTCTCACTGAGTATGTAAAGCACACTTAAGGGAGGCCCTATGCCCAGCAGTAGCTGGACAACCCAAATGGTAGTTTTGGAAATGTTTTGTATCATAATGCTATGTTTGGTTTTGGTTTTGGTTTTTTACCTGTTTTTTGCTTGCCTATTGTGGTTTCTGATTTCATGTTCTTGTGGGTTCTCTGTATGTGGGTGTGTGGGTGATGTTCAGGTATATGTGTTTCCTGTGATTTTTCCTTATCTTATTACTTTCCTGAGCTTTTTTCCTCATTTTATTCTTGTTTGTTTTTGTTGGTTTGTTTGTTTGTTGGCCTATTTGTTTTCTAAAGAGAGAAAAAAGAATGCATGGAGTTGGATGTGTAGGGTATTGGGGAGGACCTGGGAGAAGATGATCAAGAAGATGATCAACATATACTGTATGAAAAAAAAAATTTACAGTTTTACCAGAAAAGTGAGAAAGAGAGAAGGAGAGGAAGAAAGAGAGAGAGAGAGAGAGAGAGAGAGAGAGAGAGAGAGAAAAGAGAAAGAAAGAAAGAAAGAAAGAAAGAAAGAAAGAAAGAAAGAAAGAAAGAAAGAAAGAAAGAAAGACAAACAGACCTAGGAAAGATTGCTAAATCTAGATAAATTTGAACAACAAGGCTAGGATTAGTAAAAGCAACATAAATGAATAAGTAAATGTCCTATGATGTTCTTTCAGCAACTATTTAAAAAAAAAAAAAAAAAGCATCATTCTAGGGCTCTCCGGAAGTGACCAGAAAATGGTGTCCCCAAAACCTCTTCAGAAAAGCAGGAAGGAAACATAGGTATCAAAATACCAAATCACTAGTAAGTGATAATCAGGAAAGATGTGGGGGTTTTTTCACATTGTTTTGGAAATAAGGACAGGAAGGGTGAAGTCATGTGAAGAAACCTAGACTGTGCATATTCATCACATAGAAGTAATACAGGTAAACATAAAAGTTAAATAGAGCCATACATGACCCTTGCCTTGGTCCTAGGTGTTCCAGACTTGAATTATCTCTGGAAGAGCTCATACTTAGCATCCTATGCATGCTGAGGCATCTATGAGTACTAACAGAGGCTCCCTCCTTCCATTCTCCAAGTGAAATCTATAAAATAAATCCAAAAGCTTTCTTCAATTTCTGATTATTCTGGGTCTTTGAAAACTAAATGAGATTCAGAAATGAGTTGTTGTAGGATTTGCAGAAACAGAATGGTGGCCTCAGGAATAACCACTGTCTTGGTTACAGCTTTAAAGACCCTACCAGCCATTCTTCTGCTCTGGCTTTATCTCCCACTCTAACCATCATCACTATTGTTGTGGCTTCCCATTTTATTTCTCCAGAGTAACTTCAATCATCTAGCTTCTACCAGACGCTGTACTGAAGATGCAGACCTTTCTCCCAACACTAGATGGTGACAGAGTCATGAAGGAGAAGTTCCAAGCTACCTCTACATCAACATTACTCTTTAGGGCCACATTACCCTTTGTTATCCTATGCATTATAGTATGTACATCCTTGCCCCTAAACTCCCCTCCCCCTGCATGCCAGTATCAATCCCTGAAGTCCTCACAACATAAACTGTCTCCAGACATCACCAAATGTGCTTGAGTTGTTTGGATCACTCCTAACTAGAAGCCCACTGCAAAGAGATGCTGAATAATTTCAAATAACAGAAAATAGAAATACATTTTGATGAATATTTTTATAAATGTATTAGTTTTGTAATTAATAATACATTAATCATGAAATATCAAGATTGTGTAAAACTATTAAAAACACAGTATATGTTAACATTTTAATGAACATCCTTCAAAAGATATTTTTTATTTAGGTTATGAGGTTTTGTCTACATGTATATATGTGTACCACACGTGTGACTTTCATGGAGGCCCAGAAAAGAGTATTGTATCCCATGGAACTTGGGTTATGGACTGCTAGGAGCCACCATGTGGATGCTGGGAACTGAACTCTGGTCCTCTGAAAGAGTAACAAGTGATCTTAATCACTGAGCCATCTCGATAGCCAAATAATTTTTAATACCCATCAATTTGTACTTAAACACTCTTATATAATTTCCTTTTCTGGTATTTATAGCAAAAGATAAAAGGAGGGTCTGGGGAAATGGATCAGAGAGTAAAGCACTTACTGTACACTTGTGATCCACAGAGCAAGCTGGTTAATCAGACTAGCCAAAACTGTAAATACCAGCTGTGCCAACCACACTCAAGGGCAGGCTCCATGCCTAGGAATAATTGGCCAACACAAAGACATGCCTTTTCTGTCTGAGTAGATTGTTTTGTTTCTTTCTTTTTCTTTTTCTTTTTTTTTTTTTTAGTTTGTTTTGTCTCTTTTGTTTTTCATTTTTTGTTTTGGTTTTTGCTGTTTTCCCTTTGAGGGAATCTATCTTTTGAGACAGAGATAAAGGGAGAGAATATGAAGTTGGGTGGAGAGGAAGATGGGGAAGATCTGTGAGGAGTTGGGGAAGGGAGGACCATAATCAGAATATATTAATTTTTTAAAAATCTATTCAATTTTTTAAAAAAGGATTTACCTCTTAGAAATACACCAGAGTCCAATAGTACTATCTCAGCAAATTGATCAAAATACCTAAGGTATGTTTTGTTCAGCCCACAAGTATATGTCTCCATTATCTGGCCTTTTAGCAGCACTATTGAAAATTAAGATCAAGTAAGGTTTACTCAACAGAAATAACCATTTTGAGATCACATGGATCTGGTCTTGTACTGAAATCTTAGGGTCTTTAAAAATATTTTAGCTTACATTCACTTATTCTGTGTGTGTGTGTGTGTGTGTGTGTGTGTGTGTGTGTGTGTGTGTGTGTGTGTCTGTGTATACAAGCACTCCACAGCATACTATGGAAGCCAGGACAACGACAACTATGGGAATCAGTTCTCTTCTTTCAGTATGTGAGTTCTGGAGATAGAACTCAAGTCAAGTTTGGTAGCAAGAGCCTCTATATGCTGGACCATCTTGCTGGCCTCCTTTAGGCATTTTTAAAGTATTATTAACTAATGTTAAATCAAGTCTTTGTAAACCAAGGCTTATAACTTTAACCTAAGAAGAGTGAAGGCTTATGTTCCATATTGCTGATATTACAAGACCCTAGCTGAAATCTAGCCTCAGCCTCCAGCCTTCATTCATGCATGAAGGCATGCTTTTTTATCTTTTTCTTCAGTTTTGACATTGAAAAGGAAAGCAAAACAAAAGGAACACCTAAAGACCAGGAAAAGTAGGAGAGAAAATGTGTTGAAGAAAGCATGAAGAATGTGATGAAAGGATGCCAAGACTGACTGTTAATAAAATAATCCTTGCAGAGGAAAAATATTAAAGATTTTCTCTGTGAACTGACTATGTTAGATGCAAAAAAGAAAGAAAAGCTCTTCCAGGTTAAGCTGAGGATGCAAACCATCCAAATGCATATACTGGGTTTACTAGAACCTCTAAAGCCCTAAGCAGTGCTGATGCAGAAAGTCATGAAGATGGAAATTTTTACAGTGAAGAATTATGCAGTAGAATGGCTAATAAGTGGATCCAGAATGAGGTCAGGCAGAGAGATAGCAAAGCCCTTTGTGTTTATTTCTCTTTAGGTTGCCATTGAAAGACACAAAGTAAAAAGCTAGAATGGCTGTTTATGAATAGGGAACAACACCAAGCCTTCTCTCAATATGTAAGGTGCCAGGAGGTTCTAAAATCTGATGATCAAACAAACATATCACTCTGCAAGTTTTGGCAAGCATAAAGAAACTTCCCTTGGAAATCCCCTTGGCAATGCCAAGAAACAGTTGCAGCTGGCATGAACATAGGCAAAGTTGAAACAGCTCAAACAATCAGGAAAAGACAGAGAGAGAGAAAGAGAGAGAGATCTGCTTGCATTTCTCACATAAAGGAGCTTTAGTGCATTGAGAGAATTCACAGAAAGAGTGATGCTTCTTTATGTCATCTCAGAACTAGCCATACTTAGAACATGAGGGGGGAAATACTCGGTATGATCATGTCTATCAATGCTCCACAGATCATTAGTCTCTTCAAGACATCTGAACAAAGCCAACAAGACTGGTAGTGTATGCCTGATAAAAAATTCTCAAAATCATGACTATACAAATTCATCAAGTGTGGGCCTGGAGATGGTACAGGGTTAAGAATACATCCTGCTTTTATAGAGGACCTGAGTTTGGTCCCCAGTAACCACATTAGAAGCTCCTAACTGCCTATAACTCCAGATCCAAGGGATCCAATGAGCCTTTCTGGCCTCTGTGGGTACATGGACACAAACAGAAACATACACACACATACACACACACACAAACAAATTTAAGGAGAAAAACTATCAAATGTTTGGGTCAAAGAAACAATGTTCTTAGAGACTTGCTGAAAGTAAATGAAATCAATTTCATCCTCATCTTGGAATATTTAAAACCTATCAGCAGCTTACATTCACAATTAATAGAAGAAAGTACTCAAAACTCACCCATGTCAGCCATAACACTGTGGGGACTTACTACACAATCAACTGATCCCTGTATTACATTTGAGTTTCTTCTGGGCAGTTTTAAAACATTTCAAAGACACTCAAAGATGGAAAATTAATGAGTTTGAACCTGGTGCCTAAATTAGAGTATGAATCCTAATGCTACTATGTCCTGGCCTTCTGAATTTTTGCCAAGTAATTAAAGCTCTCTATGCCTTTGTTTCTCCATCCAAAATGCTGATAGTAAAAATATCTGTCTCCTAGGAATACTGTGAGGATAAAATGAATTACCTACATATAGTCCTTAAAATAACCTCTAAAACATAAAAATTATTAGCAAATTGTAGCTAGTATGGAACTACCACAGTTATTATAGTTTGAACAAAGTTTGAATTCCATTCAAAGTGGTAGATTTGGTATTATCATTTTATTTTTCATGGTTTATGCCTCCTGGCATTCATATCAAACGCAGTTTCATTCTACATTGTACTCAGATTGGCCCTGCATGTGGTAGGAAGAGGAAGTGTATGGTTCTGGGGCTAGAACATGAGATGCCTGAAGTATTCACCCTGACATTTTTCACCCCATCTTGAGTCTGATATCTCATCTAAAAAAATCCAACTATCTTGAAGTCACAATGTTAAGAAGAACCCACATTAGCTCATCTTGAGAAGTCTCATGAAAGAAAAGATGCTCTCATTCGAATATTCACATCTATAAAAGCCATCTTATTTGTGGCACTAAACATCACTGCATCATCCCTACCAAAACTGGAGAGTTATGAACCAAATAAATAGTTGTTTCAATTGTCTTATTATAAAACAACAAATAACAAATCTATCGCTTTTCTTTGTGCTTATTTTTTTTAAATATTTTATCTAGATATAATTAATGTTGCCTTATTATTTTTAAAAGTTCCTGTCTCTTCCCACTTGGAGATCTAATCCACAATCTTTTACATTTTAAATTTTCTCAAATTCTTATTGCTTGTATTTGTGCATGATGTATATGTATATGGCTGGTCATGCCACAGAACATATGTGGAAGTCACAGGACAACTTTTGGAGGTCATAGGACAAATTTGGAGAGTTGGTCCTTGCCTTCAACTTTTTTGTGGGTTTTGAGTAACAGCATCTTTAACACTGAGCCATCTCACCATCCCCAATCACAATCTTGTGCAAGTTCTCTTTCTTTCCTAGGAGAAAGAGTTACATTTATACAGCTGAACAACAGATTTAATAAACAAAATGGACATTATTGTTAGAATGAGTCCACTGACCCTCGTGTCAACTATACTGTGTAATGTCTTATTCAAAAAATGCATGAATAATCCCCAAATTCTTTCATCTTATGTGCTTGACATCCTTTCTTTTTAAGAAATTTAAAATGTAGCCAATATGTCTAGAGATAAGGATTAGATCCAGATCTTTCAGGATTTGTCTGCCTGTTGTCAACTCCCTCATGTGGACAGATGATAATTCAATTTTTATGGTACTTTCTGCAGTGACCCCCTCCATTTCTATTCTCATCCTATCTCTAATCCCTGAACTACAGGAAGCTGACAGTTATTAACTAAAACGTGCAGCATCTTTTGCCTTCTGGAGAGGAGTCGCATTACCTTTGGTAAAACAAGAATTATTGGCAGAGCATTGTAATGAGCAGCTCCACAGGAGGTGTTTCAAGGGCACCAGTAAGCCCCATTCACAGTAGGAACAAAGCACAAGCTCAGAATGAAGCAATGAATAATAACTGATGATGAAGATGGTGATAATTTGATTAGCTAATGAAATGTCTGATGCTATTCCTTGATCATTATATCATACAGTAAACTAAACTTGTTATGAAGAATAACAAATGGGTTCTTCCTGGTGCATCAAAATCCTCTGATCACAAAACATGAATCATTAGAGTAAGACCCTTTAGATCTTTACTACATATTAAAGCATATATAAAACTAGCATTTTTAAGAAAAAAGTTGTAATTCTATATTTAATATTGCTAGCTCAAGGTAATTATGAAAATGATTCAAGTATTTTTCAGATTAATATTTTATACCCCATTTGTCTACCCAGGTCTTTGGTAGGCTTTGCTTTCTACCATGGGAAAGCATCAAGAAGATTAATTTTTCAGTTTTTCCCTGTTCCCAAGTTCAGTGTGCATATTATCAAACTCTCTGAATGATTTATTTGAGTGAATTCTCTTTCCAAAACCATGAGATGAGATCTAATTCAACCCCCTGCACCTCTTGATGCCAATGATAAGGTAGGAGAAATATGGAAAGCTCAGCAACACTCTTTCTTAAAGTACTCTTCCCACCTTCAGCTTTTGATTATTTCATGTTTTGGTGCAAATAAGCATTGGACTCATTAATTGTCACAAACCCCATTGTCTTTTCCCATTTACCTTTATGCAGGTCTTACATGATACTCTTCTCTCACATTGAAATACAATATGTACTGCTTAAGGCATTAGACAAAATAAATAAAATATTTAATATAAAAATCCTGTAATATTTCAACCTTGATATAATGTTAAGGGTGTATTAGATGAAAAATATATAATATTCTAGAACTACCACAATGAATGGGTATAAGTTTATCTTTAAAGAAAACACAATCTAATGGGAGAAACAGACATATCCAAGAACAAGTACACTATAGTGTGATAAGCCCTGTGTTAAGTGAGTTTGGTATGCTTTGGCAGATCAGCAAGGTGCCCAACCCACTGGGAATCGAGTGGGAGAAGACTTCCCAAAAGAGAGGTTGCTTGGCTAAGTTCTAAGTGAGTAGCAACTGCCATGAGAAAAAGAAGGAAAGAACAATTCAAAAAACGGAAAGTAAAGTCTAAAACATGAATTCATAAAACAAACCAAAGAACTGAAAGAAGTATAATTGAACAAAGGAGGATATGTAGTTGATCGGTGGAATATGAATGGTGATGGAAATATGAGCCTTTCCTCCCTTAAACTCCTTCTTCTCAGGTACTTGATCACAACAATGAGCAAAGTAATTAATATACATTGGAAGAAAACAGCAACTATCACTTGCTAAGTACTCAATAAAGAACAATATCCCAGCCACTCTCGCGATTCCTTTATTTAATTCTCAAAACAAATATAGTTGTGATTCTCATTTCAAAAATAAGAACACATAAATTCTGATAGGTTAAGTCATCTGTCCAATTCATTAACAGTGATAACAATGGACTTAAACATGGGTCAGTATGAATACAATCCATGTTCTTAGCCATTAGCTTTACCTATAGTGAAAAATCTTAAATCCCAATATTGAAAACAATTCAATAGGCAATGAGATGCAATTCATAAAGTCTTAATCCAGAAATATGCAAATGCCTCTAACTTCCATTTGGCCCCATCTTCCTGTTAGCAACAGGTAAGTAGGTGTGAACTGCTAGAGCTTGTGGAGTTGTTATTATCACAGACCTCACTGGTTAGTCTTTTTTTTTATAAAGTAAACTGGTCTTACCAGTTTACAACTGGGTCCATAAAAGCAGGAAAATTTCCACATGTAAGAGAAATCTTCTCTTCCCTGGTCTCATAGAACTGGAAGAAGACCCAGGATTCAGGGCCCCATAGTGAGGTTAGCTTCTCCTTGTCCCAGAGGTGACTAGCAGGTATATACCTAAGAGAAGTCTGTGGTCAAAGAGGTTCTTTCTTCTACAGTATGCAGAAAGTCTTCTTGTTCCTGGTTTCTGCTTGCCTTCTCTATCTCTCTCCTTTTCTCCCTTCCTCTCCATCCTCCCCAGATTCTCCTACAACCTCCCCTTTCTGTGTGTATCTCATCTTCATTCTCCATGCCTCTACTCCCATCTCTCTTAATATTTTTTGTCTCACAATTCAACAAATTTCTACCTTAAACATATAGCTTTTAGTCTGTTCTTTGCTCATACTTGGAACTTGAAGAGAAAGTCTCTATCAAGTACTCCAAAGCTGAACTGGTGATATGAATGGCATGTAGAGAGCACAGAAGGACCAAAGTGCATCTGTACTTAGTCGGAGTTCAAATAAGAATACACAATGTGAGTCAGAGGAGAGATCTGACTCTAAGACATGACTTTCTCAACTCTGCCTTTACAAAAAGATGTTTAAGGGGGTAATTAAAAATAAAAATGGCCACAGAATGGTTAAAGATGATGCAAAAATCTATTTGTAAGCCTGGGAGACTTATTGGCTGTACGAAATTGCTGCATAGACACTATCAAGAATTGAAGATGAAAAAATTCTTGATACTTTGTAAAAAGCCTTCTGGTCTGAAAAGATGCCAGACTAGCCATTCTATTGGTAGTATAGGTATTTTAATAGACTTCTGAAACTTGTAATCCTAAGTCACTTCAAACTTCCCACCACTGGTTGGCTCTAGTGTTACTTCTCTCCAGAGAATGCTGTTACATATTCCCACTTCCATTTGCTATTTATCAAGTACGAAAACACTATATTTCTGTATTTGGCAGTTGATAAGATCATCTCACATTCTAATGAACATTGACTCTGTATATATACAACCCTTGGCTTACTAACTTCTCTTAACATATTTTCTGTGAATGATGGTGCTTACTTTTTATGGGCTTTAACTGTTATCTATATTCTAATTTCATATTCTAAATCTTCAGCCCATGAAGTTCTCTCAAACTCAGTATAGTATGGTCAGTTTAATAGCAGGGGTTTTTTTCTCAATGTTGATGTGAAGTTAATTGCATTGGTTATAGAATCAAATTTTCACAAATCTATGGACAAGCTATACTTCTGAGTCATGAATTTTATATATACATTCTTTACAGATTTTTTTAAGTATTCACCTTAACACTACATGTAAAGTACTTGAAAAAACTGCAAAGTATTCATGTTAATCATTATATTAATCTGGAATGCAGTTCACCAAACTGGATCAATCATCTTCCTCTACAACTACGTCCAAACCTGCTCAAACCTATGTCAATTATATGAACACTCCTCCACCCCAGTAATTACTGAGCATAAAGTTAGAAGTCACTTTCAGAGTCTCCTATACTTATATTTCCACAAATGCTAAAATATTCTGCTATATTAAACACTTAAATTGGCTTTATTTCAGTATATTTTTCTCTAATCTCTCCTAACATAATCCAGTCTTTGACCTTTATCGTTTCTTATTTGGACAAAACTGTTAGAGATACCAAATGTGTGTCATTTCTCAATTTCTCCTCCTTAGATCTGTCTGGGTGCTGGATAGTTTTATGACAACTTCACATACACTGAAGCAGTCTGAGATCAGAGAATCTCAATTAAGAAAATGCCTCCATAAGATGGGCTGTATGCAAGCCTGTACGGCAATTTCTTAATTAAAAATGATTGATGGGAAGCAGTCTAGCTTATAGTGAGTGGGGCCATCTCTGGGCTCATAGTCTATAAGAAAGTCTGGGTTCTATAAGAAAGCAGACTGAACAAGCCTGAAGACAAGATTGAACACCCCTCCATGGCCTCTGCATCAGCTCCTGTCTTCAGATTTCTGCCTTGAATCCCTGACTTTAATTCCTTTAATGATGAACTATAAATTGAAGTGTAAGTCAAATAAGCCCATTCCTCTCCAACTTGCTTTTGGTCTTGGTGTTTATCACAGCAATAGAAGTTAGTCTGCTTATTCTCATTTACTTGTAAATACTGGCATTTTATTCACTGCCAAAATCCTTCTTTCTGCTCCATGGGTATTTTCTTTCCAAGTAATTTCACCAGTTCCCTGCCTTTAAGTGTACTTAAAAGGCAGTAACAAAATACTGATTGATGCCCCATACCTTCAAATACTGATCACTTTAATTAGTATTTCCAAAATGGAATGGTCTATTAAATGACATCTCTACCATATAAACCTACTTAGCACCTCCACTTACCTTCCTAATAGGTATTGCATAGTAAATATGACACCAATCTGCTCATATAATAAGCCTTGACCATCACTAATTCTATTTGCTTTGGTTAATATCTTAAAAATTATTGTGCTTGTTTTTAATCACTACATAACAACATATCAAAACACTTAAGCTGCTTAAACATTAACTTAGTATTTCACAGCTTCTATGGGTTAGCAGTGTGTGTGTGGTTTACCTGGATCTTGTGCTCAAGGTCTCAGAAAGCTGTAATCAGTGTTACCTATACTGCAGTTCTCACCTCAAGTTCAGGATTATCTTCCAAGATCATTTTAGTATTAGAATAATTCAATTTCTTGCATCTATAGGGTTGAGTTATCGTTCTGGTCTTTAGCTTGAGATCACTCTCAGCCTCTACACATCGCCCGCAGCTCCTGGACACAGCCAATGTAGGCATTTTGCTGCATGCTCTATTCTACATGATGGGAAATGCATCTGCTGCTGCTTCTTGAATTTTTAAGGGCTTATCTTATTAAACAAAGCACCCAGTAAATTTTCTTTTTGTCATAAAAGGCTACATAAAAGTGACATCTGATCATATGTATAGATTCTACTCACAGTGAAGTAAAGATTATATTTCCATAAATATAGAATGTGCACAGCCGGGAGACTCTTGGATGGTATCCTGGTTAGTTTTTTGTCAACTTGACACAAGCTAGAGTCATCTAGGAAGACAGAATTTCAATTGAGAAGATACTTCCATATATTCACCCGTAGGCAAGACTGTGGTTCTTTTGCAAAGAACCTATTGTTGTTCCACTATTCTTCACATTAATTTTTAGTCTCTATTTCACTAGTACCTGCCTTAATTTTTCTTTCTTTTTATCTACTGATTTTGGGTTTAGTTAGTTGTTCTTAAAGTGTGAGATATATCCTTAAGTTATTTTGAGATTGCTCTGATTTTTTTAACTAAGTGCTCCTACTTGTAAACTTGCATCTTAGAACTGCTCTTCCTGAATCCTAAAGGTTCTGAAATATTATGCTTTCATTGTCATTCATTCTAAAAAAAATTTAATTTCTTCCCTGATTCCTTCCATGACCCACTAGTTAATCAAGAATCTGTGGTTCAATCTTTGTGTGTCTATACAATTTCTGTAGTTTCTCCTATGATTGATTTCTAATTTTCTTACACCATGATAAGATGAAGGATTTTTTTAATTTTTGTATTATCAAACTTTCTTTATATCCTGAAATACAATCTAATTTAGAAAAATTCCATAAACACAGAGAACAATAAGTATTTCTCAGCTGTTAGATGAAATGTTGCACACATGACTAAGTACATCTAATGTACAAAACTGCTTAACATTGAGGTTTTATGTTGATTTTTATGTGAATAATCTATTAATGACAGTTTGGCTTTGAAGGCACCAACTATTAATGTATTGGAGCCTATCTGTCTATATGCATTAATGTACACTGTAGAAAACTGGGAGCTCAATAGTCAGTACACAGATATTTACAACTGTTATATATTATTGTCCCCTTTTATTGAAAATAGATTCTTTTCTCATACAGTATATCCTAATTACAGTTCCCCTTTCCTCTACTCCTCCCAGTTCCTCACCATCTCCCCTTTCTGTCTCTTGTTAGAAAAGAACAGGCTTCTAAGAGTTAACAATCCAAATGTAACAAAATAAAACAAAAACCATCACATCCTAGTTGGACAAAACAAACCAACAGAAGTAAAAGAGCCCCAAGAAAATCCAGAAGAGT
Organism: Cricetomys ansorgei; assembly: GCA_026225945.1. NCBI lineage: Eukaryota > Metazoa > Chordata > Mammalia > Rodentia > Nesomyidae > Cricetomys > Cricetomys ansorgei. The sequence continues at coordinate 848,343 of JAMJFZ010000597.1, read as the reverse complement.
TAGAGACCTACTTGTTCATATACTCAGGAGTACCATAAAAATACTAAGCTGAAAACTATAATATATAGGCAGAGGACCTGGTACAGACCCAAGTCAGCCCTGTGCTTGTTGTTTTACTCTCTGTGAGTTCATATGAGTCTTGCTATGTTGATTTAGAGGGTCTTGTTTTCCTGACATCCTCCATCCCCTCTGACTCTTATATTCTTTCTGCCTCCTCTTCTCCAGAGTTCCCCAAGTTCTGAGTGGAGGTATTTCATGGAGACACCCCTTTAGAGATGTGTTCCAAGGACTCTTCGACTCTGTGTGTGTGTCTCTGTGTCTATCTCTGTCTCTGTGAATACTGTCTGGCTATGGGTCTCTGCATCTGTTCCTGCTGCTGCAGGAGGAAGCTTCTTTAATGATGACTAAACAAGTCACTGATCTATGAATATAGCAGAATATTATTAGGAGTCATTTTATTGTGTTTTGCTTTTTTTAAGAACAGTAATATTTGGTTTTCTCCTAGTTTCTGGGCTATCCAGTCTCTGGTTCTTGGTCACTCAAGCAGTGTCTTGTATGGGTTGCATCTCATGGAGTAGGTCTTAAGGCAAATTAAGACACTGGTTAGCTACTCCCAAAGTCCTGTGCCACCATTGACTAGCATATCTTGGAAGCAGAACAGATTGTTGATTAAATGTTTTGTAGCTGGGTCAGTGTTTAAGATTTCTAGTTTGGTAACCTGAAGAATACTTTTCCATACCAAAGACACCAGAACATAGCAGAAAAGATGATATGTAGACACCAGCCGACCTCTCTATGTTCAGTAAATTTTGTAAGTGTTGTCTTCAGCAATGGGGCCCCTCTGTCGGTTTGAAAAGAGCAACCCATTGTCTTGGCAACAAACTAGGTTGTCTGGGCATTTCCATGGGATCCCTTTGGCCAACAACTCATTGAATGCAAACCAGTCCCAGTACTGAAAGACTTGTTTAGTGACAAGAAATGGCCGGTTGAGAGTCCATCTCTAGCAATATCTGGAGACCTCATTAGGATCACCTTCAAATATTTTAAGTTTCCACTGCACTACATTTCCATACCACCACTCTAATGCCCCTCAATTCTAGCTGTCTTCCCGCCCCCCATATTCCCTCTGGCAATCCTATCTCCTGTCTCTCTCTCAACCGGATCCTCCTGTTTCCATCCCCCTACTTCCAGTCTACCCATAAAATCTACTATATTTTCCTCTCCCAAGGAAATCCATGTGTACCCCCTAGTCCATTCTTCTGTATCTAACCTCTCTGAGTCTATGAACTAGAGATTGGTTATTATTTATTAATTGGCTAATAGCCACATATAAGTCAATGCATACCATATTTATCTTTCTGGGTCTGGGCTACCTCACTCAGGATGATTTTTCTCTAGTTTTTCTCATTTGCCTGCAAATTTCATGATGTCATTCTTTAAACAATTGAGTAATACTCAATTGTGTAAATATACCACATTTTCTTTATTGATTCTTCTGTTGAGAGACATCTACATTGTTTCTAGTTTCTGACTATCATAAATAGAGCAGCAATGAACATGGTTCACCAAGTGTCCATGAGGTAAGATGAAATATCCTTTGGATATATGCCCTGGCGTGGTAGAGTTGGGTCTTGAGGTAGATTGATTCCCAACTTTCCCAACATACTGATTTCCATAAGAGGCTGTAAAGCTGGCACTCCCACCAGCAATGAGTGAGTGTTCACTTTGCTCCACACCCTTGCCAGCATGAACTGTCACTTGTGTTATTGATCTTAGCTCTTCTGACAGGTGTAACATGGAATTTCAAAGTAGTTTTGATTTGCATTTACCTGGTGTGTAACGATGTTGAACATTTCTTTAAGTGTTTCTCAGCCATTTGAGTTTCTTCTCTTGATAATTCTCTGTTAAAATTTGTATTTTCATTTTTAATTGGATTATTTGATTATTTGATATATATACTTTCTAGAGTTCTTTATATATTTTGGATACTAGTCCTCTGTCAGATGTGGGGTTGGGAAAAACCTTTTCTCATTCTATAGGCTGCCACTTTGTCTGTATGACTGTATCCTTTGCTTTATAGAAGCTTTTCAGTTTCATGAGGTCCTGTTTATTATTTGTTGATCTTAGTGCCTGTGCTATTAGTACTCTCTTCAGAAAATTGTCTCTTGTGCCAATATGTTCCAGGCTATTTCTCACCTTTCTCTTCTATCAAGTTCAGTGTATCTGGTTCTATGATGAGGTCTTTGAGCCACTTGGACTTGAGTTTTGTGCAGGTTGATAGATATAGATCTATTGTTAATTTGAGTATTCTCTCTCTGCCTTTTAGTTTTTTTTTTTTTTGGATAAGGATTTGTCTATCTTGTTTATTTTCTCAAAGAACCAACTCTTAGTTTTATTGATTCTTATTATTGTTCTCTTTGTTTCCATTTTATTGATTTCAGCCCTCTGATTATTTCTTGCCATCTACTCCTCTTGGGTGTGAATACTATTTTTTGTTCTAGAGATTTTACGTGTGCTGTTAAATTGTTAATATGAGCTCTCTCCATCTTTTTTATGTAGGCACTTACTGCTTTGAACTTGCCTCTTAAAATAGTTTCCACTGTACGCCATAAGTTTGGATATACTATGTATTCATTTTCATTGAATTCTAGAAAGTCTTTAATGTTTTTTCTTAATTTCTATCTTGACCCATTTTTCATTCAGTAGAGAACTGTTAAGTTTCCATCAGTCTGTAGACTTTCTGGTGCTTGAAATGATATTGACATCCAGCTTTAATCCATAGTGGTCTGATAGGATGTAGAGAATTATTTCAATTTTCTTGTATCTGTTGAGACTCACTTTGTGTCTGAGTATATTGGTCAGTTTGAGAGAAAGTTCCATGAAGTGGAGAGAAGAAGGTATATTCTTTTATGTTTAGGTGAAATGTTCTGTAGTTATCTGCTAGGTCCATTTGGTTTATAATATCTGTTAGCTCTAGAATTTCTCTGTTTAGTTTTCTGACTGGATGACCTGTCTATTGATGAGCATAGAGTATTGAAGTCTTCCACTGTCTATGTGTGAGAGTCAATTCAGTATTATTGAAGCTGAAGTAGTGTTTCCTTTACAAAGTTGGGTGCTTTTGTATTTGGGGCATAGATGTTAAGAACTGAAATGTCAGCTTAGTGGATTTTTCTCTGGTGAGTATGTAGTAACCTTCCCTCTCTTCAGATTAGTTTTTGGTTTGAAACCTATTTTGTTATTATTAAAATGGCTACACCAGCTTGTTTCTTTTGTCTATTTGCTTGGGATATCTTTTTCCAACCCTTTACCCTGAGATAATACCTATTCTTGATGATAAAGTGTGTTTCTTAAATGTAGCAGAAGGACATGTCCTGTTTTCACATCCGTTATGTTAGACTGTCTTTTTACTGGGAAATGGACACCATTGATATTGAGAGTTATCAATTACAAAGTTTCTGTTATTTTGTTGCTGTTGTTGTTGCTGTTGGTGGTGGTGGTGGTGGTGTTTTGGGTGTTTTATTTTGTTTTGTTATGGGGGAGTTGTTTGTAGAGGGTTGTTTTTGCAGTGTATTGTTTTGGGGTGGGTGTGTGTGTGTTCCATTTCTGATTTTGCTGGTCTGATATTTATTCCCTGTGCTTTCATGGTTGTGATGTGACCAACCAACTCAGTCTCATACCATAATGACTCCCTTGCCATGGTGGATTGTATTCCCTGGAGCTATAAGGAGAAATAAAGCTTCCTCACCTAGATTGTTTTTGTCAGGTATTCTGTCACAGCAATAAGGATATTAACTACACCTCTACTTCTCTTTTTCTGACTTATCTTCAAGACATGTCATAATTTCAATCATTTCTGTGATTAACCACAGTGATCTTCCCATTTTAGGTCAGTAGCTGTTGGTCCATCATTTTCTCAGGATGGAAATGCCAAAATACATGAAAAGCAAGTTAAGTTCTTGCATGAGGTCTCCTCGGTTACTATACTCCTCCTGTCAGCTTCAGAAAATGCAAAAATGAACATATCAATTCTACATGAATTCTGGAATCCACTCAAACCTCTTCTATGTCTGTTTGATGATGTAGAAAGTATTCTGGATGAAAACTATGTTCCTCAAAAAGTGAGAATTGGCATCAAGAATCTAAACAAGTTTGAATTAGCTGATAAAATCACAACTACATTAGCACAATTACTGAAAGAGTCTACAGCCCTATGCAGTTTGAATAATTGTGCAAACATTGCTAGAAAGTATGGATTTGTCATTGATGAAGACCAGAGACACTTCCAGGAAGCAGGAAGAAAAGCAGACAACATTGTAGATCTCTTAAGAAAAGTGAGATTGTCTCAGATAAAAGAAAGCCTACTGCCTCTTCAGGGACAGCTAGGGCATGAATGGTGCAAGAAGGACAAGGAATTCTACCAACTTAGAGAAAAGGGGAACAAGAACATTGAACAAAACACGAATGAGATTGAAAAGGAAAAGCAAAATATACATTGGGAACAATACCACAGAGTAGTTAACCTTAATGGCCTGATGAAGTCATTCCTTCAAAGTTTCTGGTCACACCCAGAAACTCACACTGAGCTCTACTTTCTGCAAAGACTGAGTCTGTTAATAGACCAACTGGCCAAGACAAACTTAGAAAATCTCCACCAGAGGCAGTTTTCTGCTGACCCAGGTGCAAACAGAGAAACTGAAGCAAGCAAAGGTAGATTCCATCAGACTCTGGGAGGCTGATCTTGTTGGACCCCCAAAGGCCCAAACCGGAACACCGCACCCCCACAGAGACTCACAGAAGGGATATCGATGCAAATAGCAAGAGGATTTATTCCAGTATACTGGGACCGTTCTAACACGCAGGATAGAAGCGGCCCCCAGGAGCAAAAAGCAAGCCTTTTTATTTACAGTTGAAACGGTTGCTAGGGGCCGTACAGTTGCTAGGCACAGACCAAGTTGGTACAAGTTGATTGGTCCCCAAATTGCTTTTCCCATTTTGATAGGTAGGGGCCAGTTAACCTTTAGACTGATTGGTGTTGGCATATAGCAAGATCGCGGGCTCCTAAAAAGAATACATGCTCAAGGTTCCGGGCAACTGGGAGGAGGAAACTCCTCAGCCCAAGGTTGTGGGCCCAAGGTTATGGGCCACCTGCGGGAGGGGGAAGCACACTCTCTAGCCCAAGGCCATCTAGCTGCCTTGTTTGTCTAACAAAAGTTTTTCTTACACAAATTGTTGTTAAGCTTCTGCCTGCAACTTGGGCATAGTGTCAAGGGTCTCAAACCCCACAATCTAGAAGCTGTTTCCAAAGAAATCTGTGATTCTACCCTGCAACTTGAGCATCTTCTGGGAGTTGGGCCAGATCTCTGAAGCTCTGGAAGAAACTTCTTCCCAAATAAATACACTGTATCAGTCTGTTCCCCAAATTGCTGCTGATCTGATAGTATCTGGGGTTCCTACTGAGCTAATGGATGGGGATGCTTCTTATGTGCCCTTGAAGTGGGTAGCAGCTGTTTTTGACAAGGTCTCTGAGAAACTTGGAGACAAAAAGCTGTTTGCTCTTTCTGTCCTTGGTCTGCAGAGCTCAGGAAAGTCCACTCTGCTACAGGTAATGTTTGGGCTACAGTTCAGCCTTAGCTGGGAAGTATACCCAGGGAGCCTACGTGCAGCTCCTGGAGGTAGAAGAGATACTCAGGGAAGAGTTAGGCTTTGATTTTTTTGCTTGTTGTGGACTCAGAAGGACTAAAGGCCCAACAGCCCATGAACAAAGCACAGAGTAAGGAAAATGAGGTGGCAACCTTTGTCACTACACTTGAAAATTTAACTCTTGTCAATATTTTCTAGTCAAACCTATCAGAAATTCAAGGTGTTTTGTAAATAGCTGTCCATGCCTTTCTCAGAATGAAACAACTGAATATCTCCCCAGGTTGCCTGTTTGTTCATCAGAACACAGAAGAAACTACAGCTACAAATGAAAGTATGGCAAGGCGACGGCAGCTGCAAGAGAAATTGGATGGAATGGCACTTGCTGCAGCTCAGTATGAACAGTGCTCAGATGATGTCATTAAATTTGACATCGAAACCCACATCCATTATTTTGCTTGTCTGTGGAAAGGTTATCCCCCAATGGCCCCTCCCAATCGCTGCTGTAGCCATAATGTCCAGGAGCTAAAAAGCAAGATTCTTAAGTTTGCCAAGGAAGAATCTAGGGGTAGTATTTTGAAGATATCAGAATTTAAAGTCTGAATATGGGATTTATGGAAGGCCATAGTGAATGAGAACTTCATCTTCAGATTCAAGAACACCCAGGAAGTTGTACCGATGGATAAATTGGAGGCCACATACAATGGTTGGGCCTGGGGGCTCCGAAATTATGTTCTAGACTTGCAGAATCAGCTGTCCAAACAGATTTGGAATGGGTTAGTTCAGGAAATCCCAAAAAGTTAAGTTGAGAACCAAGTTGTGGGAAAACATGAAGCCATTAAGCGAGAACTTGAAAAATATTTTCGAGAAGACCAAGATAGGGATATATTAGCTCCATGGAAAGGAAAACTTGAAGATGATTTGAAGACTCTTAAAAAGGAACTTGTAGTAGAAACCATCAAAAAATGTGAGGTTATAATAAATGGGAAAAAAATCCAAGATCTTTTAGAGGTGCAAAAAGTAAAAATTGAATATAAGTTACAAGAAAAAAATCAGAGAAATAGCCATGTCTGACAAGAGCACTGAGTTATATGAGAAGGAGCTGAGAGATACATTCAACAAAATCTGGTCAGAGAATATCTCCATTGTGTTGCCTCCCTCATTCTCATCTGCTGCCGATCCTGACATTGATGTTGATCTAGAAAACATTCTGCTGCAGCAATTTAAACAGCATCCTCATATTGTCAGTAAAATTACATATCGTGGTACAAAGAAGCCATTTTCTGTCAACTATTCTAAACATATTATTACTTCTCAAATGTCACAGGTAAATGTATCTTCATTGGAAGATTTTGAAAAGGACATCATAATGAACACAACAGCTCAAATTATGAAAGTGGTTAAAGAAGTTGTAAATATAAGAGAACAACACAGCCAAGGGTACAGTTCTAGTTACTTCCACGAAATTCTCCAAGTGATTGATACTGAAACTGCAGCTACAACTCAAGTTTGGAATTTGTGCTAAACAACAGATACAAACCAGAGCTTGCCCTGGAGCTATTCCAAGAGGCAGTAAACAGTTTTAAAAGGAAGAGCACCGCATTCAAGAGGGCAAATAACCCTGTTCTATATCTAGAGAGCCAGAAAGAAGAAATTTTAATAATTTTATGTTATCCTACAAAAACTGCCCAAACATTGATTAATTTCCTCTGATTCTCAGAGGAAAATTAGTATAAATAAATTAGTATAAATACTTAAAATCCTTGACAGTTCCTTGTCAATTTTCTTGTCATCTGCTGCATGTTCTTCTGTGGTAAACATTTTTGTAACTCAGACAATTAAATCCAAACAGTTTGGATCTATCCTAGGAGTTTGGAATCATCCTGTAAATAATTTTCAAACTACTATTTTACCAAAAGTTCAAGTTATATCTATTAAAATACACAAAATATGCTATTCACTGTTTTAGGTAACTAACATATCAAGCAATGTAAAAGTATAGGGCAGCCAGGAGGAAGTGGTGCAGGCCTTTAATCCCAGCACTCGGGAGGCAGAAGTAGGCAGATCTCTATGAGTTTGAGGCCAGCCTGGTCTACAGAGTAAGTTCAGCAGGACAGCCAGAGTTACAACAGAGGAACCCTGCCTCAAAAACAAAAATCAAAAAATATATATAGGGCAAATATAAATAATAATAAACACAAAAAGGCTGGAGAGATGGCTCACAGGTTAAGAAGATCCAAGTTCAGTTCCTAACGCTCATATCAGTCAGATAGCTTAACATCACCTGTAACTTCAGTTCCAGGGAATCAGATGTTCCCTTCTGTCTTCCACAGGGATGGACGGACACACACACACACACACACAAATAAAAATAAATAATAAACCTAAAAATAATTAAGATTTTAAGCCTGCTGTGGTGGTGCACTCCCTCAATCCCATCATTTAGGAGGCAGAAGCAGGCAGATCTCTGTGAGTTCAAGACCACCCTGTTCTACATAGAACAGTCAGGGCTATATAGAGAGACTTTGTCTCAAAGAAAATAAATAAAATAAAATAAAATATTTTGTTTAACTTAAAAAATAATTTTAATTGAAATTAAAAAATAAAAATTCATAACTATACATATATAGAACTATCTAACTTATTTCTTTCTTCTTTTTTACTTAATTTCAGTTAAATCCCTACTATGAGGCAGGGATTTGGATAGGGCTGGAGTTAAAGAGCAATAAAGGACATAGCTTCTGGGTGTTATTGTGAACAAAGAACAGCCTCATTAATAAAACTCATATGTGCTACTCTACTCCATCTTGTGATCATTTCTTTTCCTGATTAGCCTCAAGTCCCTCTATCCTAAGATTTATATGTTTTGTTTAAGCACTTCTTGAAAGGAAAAAATAAAAAGTGCTCAAGTAACTAATGATAATGTATAAAAAATCTGCTATTGAGATGGTTAACAAAGAGATAGGAAACATAGAAAGTAAGGCTTAGCTTGGTCTTGGTTGGGAGAATCATCGGAGAATGCCTTTCAGTTGAAGGAGGTGAAGACTGAATCAAATCTAGGAGAATGAGAATTTTCAAGCAGAAGAAAATTTTCAGGCAGATGTTGCAGTATAAGATGAAACAGATCGAATGCACTTGAGAAAATCGTGTTACAAAAAAACAAAAAGCAACAAAAAGAAATTAATGTTCTAATAACTTATTTAGTTGGAAAGCTGATAAAGTCTAAGGATAAAATGTTGATAGGGACTAAAGAGACTTTAATACAAGGCCTTGATTAGGAAAACTGGAGAATAGGGGTTTCTAAATGAAATTAGAACATGCTTGGGAGAAATGCAAGTTTGAATGACTTAACTTACTTCTGGAATCTTAGAAAAGAAACAAAGAGGGGAGGAGAGGGAGAAAGGAGAGAAGTGGAAAGGAGAGAGAGAGAGAAGGGGAGGGGTAAGGAGGGAAGATAAGGAAAAGAAAGGAAGAAGAGAACAGGGGACAGAAAGGGGGAATAGGAAGGAAGAAAATGGGAGCAGAAGGGAGGAGAGGAATAAATATCAGTTTGTAACTTTAATTTTGGGAAGATGGCACTATTAATAATAATAAGCTGGTGGTAGTGGCGCATGCTTTTATTCCCAATACTCAAGAGGCAGAAGGAGGTGAACCTCTGTGAGTTCAAGCCAGCCTAGTCTACATAGTGAGTTCCAGGGTAGTCATATCTATACAATGAGACTCAATTTTAAAAGGGGGGGGCACTGGAGAAAAGAAAAAAAATAATAATCAAAAGGTAGAATAAGTTTATTTTTGTCACATAAGATTTAGCATTTAAAGGCTTATTCAATTAGAAGGGAGTTGTCGATGGAATCTAGATAAACAATTCATCTGTCTTCAATGTGATTAGTTAACAATGGTCACAGTTTTTTCAATAAAATGCAATTTTGTGTTTTGAAAATATTAAAATTATTGAGCCTTCAGGGAACCTCACAGAAGAGGGAGAGGAAGGAAGGAAGGATCCAGAGGGCTCAAGAACACCAGGAGAACACAGCCCACAGAATCAACTAAGCAAGGCTCAGAGAGGCTCACAGAGACTGAAGTAGCAATCACAGAGCCTGCAGGGGTCTGTACTAGGTCCTTTGCATACATGTTATGGTTGTTAGCTTGGTGTTTTCACGGGACTCCTAACAGTGAGAGTGGGAGTGTCTCTGACTCTTTTGCCTGCACTTGGGACCCTTACCCTTTTCTCTCTACTGGGTTGCTTTGTCCATCCTTGATATGAGGGTTTGTGTAGAGTCTAATTGTAGGCCTGCTCTTTTCTGAAGGGAAATAGAGGAGTAGATCTGGGGGAGAAGGAAAAAGGAGGTGGAGGGAGAGGAAACTGCAGACTGCGGCCAGGATATATTGTATGACAGAAGAATAATTTTTAAAGCATTGAGCCTTTTACACCTTGTGGAAATAGAAGAATTTATGGGACTAGAAAATAATTGAGGATGCTAGGAAAGAAAGAGACACATGTGGACAAATGGCTGGAAACTTGAATATGTGGAAATTGTTAGCCATGGCACACCATCTTGTAAAGTACCTTTAACCTTTGGTTAAACAACTTTTCCCTTATTAACACACTGCCTCACATAGCTTTCCTTCCTAGCTAAACTCCCTACGCTGATCAAGTCTAACTTCTCCAGGTGACACTCGGGTCCTCTTTCTTTGGTGAAATCCTGATTTCCCACTCCTATACCCTTGGTCCAGCAGGCACTAACACTCACTGCTGACCATTCTTCACCTCTACATGGCCAGGCATCTCAGCAATAGAAACCCTAACTAAGACAGCCTATAAGAAGGAATACCCACTCTCCCCCAGGAGCCTGATATCTCCTCAGAGCCTCTTCCACATTACTGTCTTCCTATGACATTAATATCTCTTCTAATAAATCTTTATATAAAAAAAAAACAGTCCATGAGCTGGGCATGGTAGTGTATGTCTTTAATCTTAGCACTCAGGAGGAAGAAGCAGGGGGATCTCTCTGAGTTCGAAGCCAGCCAAGGCTATATAGAGAAACCTCGTCTCAAAATAAACTTTAAAAAAAATTTAAAAGACAGGCTCCCATGAAGGCCAAGCCTGAAACCTTTCAGATATAAGTTGATATCTTTGAAGGCCAATTTTTAAAACTTTAAAAAATTGCACAGAGCCCCCATTTAGAGATTAGATTGATGTTCAATTTCTGAAATAAGGCTATATATCAATTCAATTGTTTCCAAGAATTATTTAATAATGTATCTGAAAAAACAAGAGAGTTGATTGTGTTTTCTAAGATTTGTCTATGGAAAAATAATGTCTGTATCCTCTCAGTGTTGTTCCATCTTCTTTCAGCAAAACTCTTCAAAGAAAGCATTGTGAATGGTCAACTTCAGTGAATTATTAGAAAACAAAGTGTTACAATACTGAATGTAGGACTATTCACATAAAAGTCAAAGGTGGAATGAAAAACTCATACTTTTAAGAAAGACTTGTACCTTGACCTTTGAGCACAGCACATAAGCCACTGAACTGCTAACAATTCAAACAAATTTCCTACTCAGGTACAAGTAACTACCTCTTAGAATTCTTATCTATTTCAAATTTCAAACAATTGAAGCAAATTAAATTGCTCTATATGGTTGATTAATTTTTAGTCTAGAGACCTATAATCATATATTTCTCTCATATCATACACAACATTCAGAAAATGCCTGGTATATTTTAGATACTCAGAGAAACAAACTTCTTTTATAATTTAAAATTTTCTCACTAATTTTAAAAATATTTTCAAATCCTTCCCATACCAAAGCACCACTCTTCTGTCTCCTAAGAAGGGTCAAAGAATGCTATAATAAAAAAGCTTTAGTGCAGGCACAGTATTTGCATGTAATCAAAGCCACACCACCCTTTTAGATTAATTTTATGTTTTATTTGTTTTATGGTTAAATTTTAAAGATCTTTGGCCCATCATAATTCTTGCATAACAACGCAGATTGTTTTTTAAGAATATAAAATGCTACCAGAGCAATGAGGTACATTCTTTAGTTGATACACAAAGGCATCAAAAAATTAAAAGAAATGAAGATAGCTCTTTGGGGGGAACATTTTTGAAAACAAATATGTAAAAGCTTTAGCAATCTATGAAGAAAATCTTGTTCTGCTTAACATAAAAGATAATTTGGATCCAAGTACCCTTTAATAAATTAGTTTTGTATCATTGTACCCAGCACATACTTAAAAAAAAATTAAATGGAAGTGCTAAGATCTATTTGTGCATGTCTGTACATACACATATAGATATTTCCTTACTCCCTTACAAAGTTGTCAAAATTAAATTGTAAAAGCTCTAATTTATTGATCTAAATGGGAAAAACACATACACATATGAATGAAATGTTTCCTCAGAAAATTAAAACCTATGGATCCAATATGGCTTGTGTTCTCCAAATATTCATGTGCTTAGACATGGCGTCCAAGGGGACAATATCATAACACAATGGAATGTTAAGGTTAGGGCCTACTATAAGGTCCTAAGGTTATAATTAAGAGGTATTTTTTCATGTCACTCTTAGTAACATGGTAAGAAGATTTTTCTGAAAGGGGTAAGTTTGGTCCTACTACATAAGGAGGTGAATACCACTGCTGACATGTGGTATAGCCCTCACCAGAACCGAGCTGTTACAGACAAAAAAGTATGAAGTGAATAAACCTCTTCCCTTTAAAAGGTTATCTGTGCCAGATACAGTAAATACTGAAAAAAATGTGTGCAATACATAATCCAAAATATTTTCAAGTTCACAGGACTTAAGTAATCTTTAGAAGATAAGAACATTGGTAATTTTGTTAAAGGAGATATGTCTCAAGAGATTTTACCATTGAATGTGACACAAATGCATGACTTTCCATGCCTATGATTACTACTAAAAAAACATTAAATTTGTCAGCAGAAAAAATAATTTAAAATGGTGATTTACCATTTATTGTTTCATCTTCATAAACAATCCAAGCATAACTCTTAAGAGAAAGAAAGTTGGAATGGGGATGTAGCTCAGTGGTAAAATACTTTCCTATCACACACATGGTCCTAAATTAATAAATAAATGTAATTTTTTAAGTCAAAAAAAAATGAAAGCTGAAGCTTAGAGAACTCTATATCAACAATTGAACTCCTAAGTCTATGAAAACCTAAAATGTTGCTCTTTAGTTTAACAGAGAGACTATAGATATTATTTGAGACTTCTAATAAACATGTCTGAATCACAGTGACAAGCTGACTTGAGAAAAGTCTTGCTTCTAAAAGTTATGATTCAAAAATTGATCAATCTGCAGATTGCTGGTATGGCAGTTCACAATTACTTGGTTTCTATTATGCATTATAGACTTAGATAACTAAGGGTGGGCTGGAGAGCTGCCTCGCCAGCTAAGAACACTTGTTCTTTCAGAGGACCTGGGTCAATTTCTAGCACCCACATGGTGGCTCAAATTATCTGTAACTCCAGTTGCAAGGGATATGATGCTCTCTTCTGACCTTCACAGGTACCAGGCACGCATGTGGTACATACACATAAGTGCAGACAAAACACTCATACATATAAAATAATAAAAATAAGTAAATCTTTTTAAAAATTAAATTACTAAGGGTTAATAATCTAATTATTATAGGTAACTAAAATTATTTAAAGTAATAAGGAAAGTATATATGCAAACTTCCAGGAAAATTATTATTTTTGTAAGGAGAAAGTATAAGATATAAGGATATTTTGTTTTGTTTTGCTAAGAATAAAAAAGACAAATTATGTAAATGATTATCTCAAAATGAAAAAAAGAAAACCTGAAGAAAGTTTGTAGAAGATAAATCCTATAGAAGAAAATTTATTCATGACAACAAAATTTTATGTGTTGTGCTAAAATTTTTGAGTAAGTTTTCAGAATATAAAACCAATAATTAAAGATCCATAGCACATCTATATGTTAATGGTGAATAATTGGGTGGGGGGGCTAGAAAGGCAACAATCTCATTTAAAGTAGCCTCCATACAATTAAAAACCTACAAATAAATATGTACAAATAAGTAAAAATCTCCACAATATAAAACACCAATTGATGTTTCAATGAAGTGGCTGGCTACAAGATAAACTCAAAAAATCAGTAGCACTCCTATATACAGACAACAAATTTACTAGGAAGAAATCAGGAAACAACATCCTTCACAATAGACACAAATAACGCAAAATATCTTGGGGTTACTCTAGCCAAGCAACTGAAAGACTTCTTTGACAAAAGCTTCAAGTTTTTGAAGAAAAAAATGAAGATCTCAGAAAATGGAAAGATCTCCCATGCTCCTGGACTGGTAGACTAACACAGTAAAAATGGCCATCTCACCAAAAGCAATCTATAGATTCAACACAATCCCTATCAAAACCCCAATAGAATTCTTTACAGAACTTGAAAGGACAATACTTAACTTCATGTGGTAAAAAAAAAAAAAAAAAAAAAAAAAAAAAAAAAAAAAAAAAAAAAAAAAAAAAAACAATGTAGCTAAAATAACCCTGAAAAATAAAAGAAGTCTCAGAGGTATCAACCTTCCTGATCACAAGCTGTACTACAGAGCCATAGTAATAAAAACGGCATGGTATTGGCATAAAAATAGCCATGTTGATCAATGAAACCGAATTGAAGATCCAGACATAAATTCAGACACTTATGGACACCTGATCTTTGATAAAGAAGCCAGAAATATACAACGGAACAAAGAAATCATCTTTAACAAATGGTGCTGGTTGAACTGGACGTCTGCATGTAGAAGAATGTAAATTGGTCTAAACCTATCACTCTGCACAAAACTCAAGTCCGAAGTGGATCACGGACATCAACATAAAACCAGATACACTGAACCTGATAGAAGAGAAAGTGGGGAATAGCCTTGAATGCACTGGCACAAGAGACAACTTTCTGAACAGAATACCAATAGCTGGGGCACTAAGATCAATGATAGTAAACGGGACCTCATGAAACTGAAAGCTTCTATAAATGGTTAAGATCAATAACACAGAAGACAGCTCATGCTAGTGAGGATGTGAAGCAAGGGACACACTCCTTCATTGCTGGTGGGAGTACAAACTTGTAGAAGAAATTTCCTCAGAGTGAAGAGGACTATATGTATGTGTATATACGTATATGTATATACATACATATACGTATATACACATATATATTAGAAAACTATTCCACAAGAAAGCATAAAATCCTCTCATAAAATCTCTCTCTCAGAGAGAACTCTGCTTAGTGAAATAAGTCAAAGCACAGGAGAAAAAAGCCTCGCATGATTGCACTCTTAAGTGGAATCTTAAAAGGTTGACCTCATAGAAGTTCCCACTAGTAGGGATCTCAGGGAGAAGGTATGACCAATGGACAAAACTTGACAGGCAGAATTAGTTCTGCTGTTCTATCATTTGAGAGAGGAATAAGTTCTGGTAATCAATTCCACAGCAGAATAATTAGTATATTATGCATCGCAAAATAATCAGAAAAGAAGAATTTCAATTGACTCAATCATTAAAAAATTAGAAGTAACAGATCCACTAACAGCTATGAATTTACCATTACCTAATGTATATGTGAATTACATTGTACCTTGTGTAGATGCTATGTATCAATCAAAAATAAATAATGCATTTTATAACAAATTCTATTCTATAAAAATTTCCAGTCAAACTTTTCATAAATGCCAGTGGTATGTATGGTGGTAATGAAGCTTTTCAAGTAAAATTAATAGTGTCTATCATTTTACTATCTTACAATTAAAATAAGTACAGAAACAAAAGGCAAAAGGTTTCAAAGTCATAGTATTGATGTCAACTAATTATTTCAGAAACAAAAGATTTCAAGACTTAGTATTAATGTCAATTAACTAATTTCAAATAAATTGTTTTTATTTTAAACATTTCCTGAAAGAGTCATTTCCCTCGGGTGACTGTAAGATGTTTGACTGAACAATAACTATGTTTGAACTTAGGTTTAGTTGTTTCTGTTAGAATAAGTATTCCTTAGAGTACTCACCTGCTCTAACAGGGAAATTAAGAAAGATTTTCTTTATCTCTGGGTAATTATCCATTGAAACAGAGATTGTGCTTCACCGAGATAATTCCTATGCTCCCAGTTATCTTTGTTGGGTTTTTTTATTACTTTAAAAACAAAGTCCACTCTATTAAAACAAATTACAGTTTTTCTAAAACGGTGTAACTTTATATTTATATTTATATTTGAAGTCTTTGAATAATTTCAAATAATTTCAGTTAAGTAAATGAGTGTTGTGTCACAGAAACATGTAATCCTATTTGATTGTTGTTGGGTTTCTTTGGTGTTGTCTTCTTTCACTTGTAAGAAACTTGTTGTGTAGTTCAGGCTAATATTGAATACACTGTGTCCTAGACTACGCTAGACCTCATCATCTTCCCACCTCAGCCTCAAGAGTGTCGTGATTACAGGTGTGTGCCAACACATCCTAGGTAGTTTGGGGTGTTTTGTTTTGTCTTGATCTGTTCTTTTGTGCTATATAAGTTTAGTCAAGTGGTTTTTGGAGGCTTTTTTTTTTAATTTGATTGCTTTTCATTTTGTTTGTTTGGTTTTTCTTTTCTTTCTTTCTTTCTTTTTTTTTTTTTTTTGAGACAATGTCTCTCTACATAGCCCTGGATGTCCCAAAATTCACAGTGTAGACCAGGCTGGCCTTAAACTCACAGAGATCTGCCTGCATCTGCCTCTCAGGTGCTGGGATTAAAAGCATGCACCACTAGCAGGCTGGGTCAAATGTTTTCAATTCTTGCTATTTTTGGCACTTTCTACTGAACATCAAATTCTTGGGATTAGACATCATGTACTGAACAATAAAAGTTGGGGTAACAAAGAAAAGACTCTTTTCCAAAAATAGAAACAATGAACAGCTTTGGAAATCACAAAGGAGTGTTAGAACAGCTACAAAGTGCAAAGGAACAAAAAGATGACAGTGAGGAGTAAACAGCACACAACTCAGCATGAAGCTCCTGGTGAAGGGGGAGAAACAGACATCTTGTCCAAACAAGAAGCCAAACAATAATCATGAGAGCAGATGTGAAGATATTTTAAAGGGAGACATTTGTTTCCAAAGCTATCAAACTACCCAAACAATGGACTCCAGGGAATTAGAATGTGCCCTGGAATCTCTTGCTGAGGCGCTGGTGCCATCCAGAGGAGGAAAAATTCTGACAACTTACAAGGCCACTATTCAGGACAGACTGGAGCAGAGGCAATAATGGATTAGTGATGGGTGAGACCATTCCTTGACCATGTTGCTTAGTTATACGAGCTCTTGCCCTCTATTTAAACCTAAACTTAACTATAGGTACCCAAAGATGAACTTAAGAGAATCATTGAGTCTTTTTGTCCCTTTTCCCAGTTTGGTCCATTGAATAAGTCTTCTTTTTCTACTTTTCACTACTAATTTGGCTCTTTTAATTGATAATATACAAAAATCTATAGTTTTTATATATACCAATAACAAACCTGCTGAGAATTAGGGGGAATCTCATAATACTTTCTTTCAATAAAAGCAAAATACCTAGGAATAAACCTAACTAAGGAGGTAAAAGACTTCTACAATGAAAACTTCAAGACACTAAAGAATTTGAAGAAACTAGAAGATGGAAAGACTTCCTATGCTTCTAAATCAGTATAATTAATATTATGAAAACAGCCATATTAACTAACATGAACTACAGAGTCAATGCAATCCAAAATAAAATCCAATGACAATATTTTCAAAACTAGAAAACACAATCCCAAAATTCATATAGAAGCTCAGGTCCTGAAGAAGAAAAGCAATCCTAAGAAGAAAGAGCAATGCTTGGCTGTATTGTGATACCTAATTTCAAATTATACCAGAGAGTCATAGTAACAAAATCAGAGTGGTACTGGCAGGGAAAAAAAACATGTAGATCAATAAAACAGAATAGTAATTAATAATAATAATAATAATAATAATAATACCCCTACCCTTCTGGCCACCCAGTTTTTAACTAAGTTACCCAAATGTGCACTGGAGAGAAGACAGCTTCTTCAACAAAATGTGCTGGGGAAATTGGATATCTACATGAGAAGAATGAAACTAAGTCTCTACATCTTACCCTAAACAACAACGAATTCAAAACGGGTCAAGGAATTTAATCTGAGACCTAAAACTTTAAAATTGCTAGAGGAAAATATAGGGAATACATTCTTCAAGTTACAGGCATAGGCAAAGGTGTTCTGAGAGGAACTCCAACAGTTCAGGAAATAATTCTAAAAACTATTTTCATGAAATTAAAAAAGCTTCTGCATAACAAAGGAAACAAAAAACAGAACAAAGGGAGTCTAGGTCTGGAAAATGGCTCAGCATGTAAAAGTACATACTGTGCATTGTATCCCCCCCCAAAAAAGGCAGGACACAGTGGTGCATATCTTTATAAGGCTAGCATTCCTGCGGCAAGATGGGAGAAGGAGACAGGATCTCTAGGCACCTAGCCTGTATCATGGCATCACAGTGAAAAAAAAAACCCTTCCTCAAACAAGATAGAAGGGAAGTACTGGCCCTCAGGTTGACCTCTGACCTCCACTCATGTGTATTGGACATGTGCATTTTTGACACATGAACATGAATACATGTACACAATATATGCACACATAAATAAAAAATAAATTTAAAATATTAAACAGTCTACATAATAGAAAATTTTGCCAACTATAACAGAGGACTAATGTCCATAATCTATAAAGAACTCAAAGAATTAAATATACTCATACAATGACAAACATCCAATCAATAAATGAGTAAATAAATTGAACAAATAGGTCTCAGTAGAAATACAAATGGCCAATAAATATGAAAAACTGTTCAACATCCTTAACCATCCAGAAAATGCAAATTGAAAGTATCTGGAGATCCCTCCTCACCCCAATTAGAATGGGAATCATTAAAAAAATCAAATAAAAGATGGCAGCATATGCTGGTGAAGATGTGGGGAAAAAGAACTCCTCTACACTGCTAACAAGATGTCAACAAGTATAGCAACTATGGAATTGGTCTAGAGGTTTCTCAAAAAACTAAATAAATAAAGCCTCCAAATGACCCACTTCTGGGTATATATCCAACAGAATCTATAGATAGCACAGAGATAAATACACATCCATGCTTATTGCTGCACTATTCACAGTAGCCAAGATATGGAACCAATCTAGATCTCCATCAATAGATGCATGAATAAAGAAAATGTGTCATGTACACCCAATGGATTTTTATGAGTGCTTTGCTTACATGTATGTATGTGTACTGCATGTATGTCTGGTGGCCACTGAGGCCAAAAGAGAGTATCAGATCCTCTGTAACTGGAGTTACAGACAGTTATGAGTCACCATGTGAGTGCTTGGAATTGAAATGGGGTCCTCTGGAAGAGCAGCAAAAGCTTTTAACTACTGAGACATCTCTCCAGTTTCAATTCCATTTTTCTTCCTGTCTGAATTGAAACTCCATTGGGTAAAAGCTAAAGAGAGCTCAATGGTTAAGCGTACTGGCTGTTCTTCCAGAGGACTAGAGTTTAGTTCCCAACACTCATATAAAATATCCTATAACTCCGGGGGACCCCATGCCCTCTTCTGACCCAAGTGAGCACCTGCAAACAAAAGGACATAGACATTCACATAAGCATAAGTAAAAATAAATGAAAGATATTTTCAAAGAATAAAATGTTATCATTTCTAAGGAAGTGGATGTAACTGCATATCATCATATTAAGTGAAATAAACCCAGACTAAGAAAGAAAAGTGTTTTCTCTCATGTGGGTCTGTATGTGTGTACATGAAAAGAGGGACTACTATTTGGATGAAGGAAAAGAATCAGCAGAAGACAGGAGGGAAATGGAGGTGTGCTGCTGGCATGCCGGTGTGCCAGCAGCAAGTTTTATATCAATTTGACAAAAACTAAAATCATCTAACAGGATGGAACCTCAATTAAGAAAATGCCTCCAGATGGACAGCCTGGAGATTATTCCTAATGATATTCTGCTATGCTCATAGATTGGTACCTGCCCCAATCTTCACCAGAGAGGCTCCTACCAGTAGTTGAAGAGAGCAGATAGTAAAGGCCCATGGCCAAGCATCAGGCAGAGCTCCAGCAACCCAATGAAGAACAGGAGGAGAGATTGTAGGGACCAGAGGGCTCAAGGATATCAGGAGATCAAGCCCCACAGAGTCAACTGACCAGGACTCTTAGGGGCTCACAGAGACTGAAGGGGCAGACACAGAGCCTGCATGGTCCCCTTACATATATCTTCTATCTTATCGTTTCCTTCTTAGTGTATTTGTAGAACACCTAAAAGTTGAGGTGGGAGTCTCTGACCCTTTTGCCTGTCCCTGGGACCCTTTTCCTCCAGATGGGGCTCCCTCATCCAGCCTTGACATACGTGTTCAAGCTCAGCCTTGTCCCCTCTTGATAAGCACTGTTCAAGTAACAACCCTTGGAGACCTGCTCTGTTCTGAGGGAAAGGGATGGAATACAGACCTGGGGAAGAAGGGAGGATAGAGGGATGGGGTCGGATGTATTATACAAGAGAGAAAACATTAATTTAAAAGAAAAGAAAATGCCTCCATAACATAAGGCTATATGCAAGGCTGTAGGGAACTTTCTTAATTATGATTGGTGAGGAGGGCTCAAGCCATTGTGGGTGGTGCTATCCCTAGGCTGGTGGTCCTGAGTTCTGTAAGAAAGCGGGCTGAGCAAGCCATGTTACACAAGGCAGTAAGCAGCATCCTCCCATCAGCTCCTGCTTCTAGGTCCCTGAATGTTTGGGTTTCTGTCCTGACTTCCTTTGACAACTAGCAGTGTTGTGGAAGTGTAAGCCAAATAAAGCCTTTCCTCTACAAGTTGCTTTTCATCGTGCTATTTCATCATAGTAATAGTAAGCCTAACTAAGACAGGAGAGAATTGCAAAATGAATATGAGCAAAACATAATTATATACAGATATGCAAGCTAGTCTTATGTCAACTTGACACACAAACTAGTGTTATCTGAATAGAGGGAATCTTAATTGAGAAAATGCCTCTATAAGATCCATCTGTAAACCTTTTCTTAATTAATAATTGGTGGGGGAGGGTCCAGCCTATTGTGGGTTGTTCCAATCTTGAGCTGGTGGTCCTGGGTTCTAGAAGAGAGCATGCTGAATAAGCAAAGGGAAGCAGGCTAGTAAGCAGCACTCCTCCATGGTCTCAGTATCAGCTCCTGCCTCCAGGATCCTGCCCTGCTTGAGTTCCTATCCTGACTTTCCTTCAATGATGAAGAGTAATGTGGAAGTGTAAGCTAAATAAACCCTTTCCCCTCCAACTTACTTTTGGTCATGGTGTTTTGATACAGCAATAGAATCCCAAAGACAACAGGTACAAAGATACCATAAAGAAACCAATTATGTTGCATGCCACTTGAAAATAATTAATTTCTAAAATTCTGAACTCTTTCTCTTGACATCAAGTTAAGATTACAATTTTCTAGGTAGGTTATTTAAGCATCCTAAAAGTCCATCTCTATTAATTTAGAAAGAAATGATAGTGATTAAACTAGTTGAAATCCCTTGATAAATTACATGGAAGACATAAAATAACAAGTAATGCTACAACTTTTTTGTTTATTTTTCTTCTCTCATATAATACATCTCAATGCCCTTCCTCTCCTCTCTAATCCTTCCAGCTCCCCCATCTTCCCTCTCCCCCAGATTAGCCCACCATCCTCCCACCTCCACCCCACCTTTCCCCAGAAAAGAGCAATCTTCCTGGGTTACTGCTCAAACAGGGCACAACAAGATAGAACAGAGTCAGGCACTATTCCCTACTTTAAGGGTGGACTAGGCAACCCAGTAGAGAGACAAGGTACTCAAGAGCAGGCAAGAGGTTCAGGAACATACACACATGAACACACACACCAGTCTGTATACGTTCTGCAAGAGCAACCAAGCTAGACAACGTTAAGACATATTTGGGAGACCCTGCAGGTTCCATGTCTGCTGCTTCAGGTTCTGTGAGCCCTTAAGAGGTCTGGTCAGTTGGCTCCATGGGGTTTGTTCTCCTGATATCTTCAACCCCTCTGATCCCCATAATCCCTCCTCTAACTCTTCTGTAGGGTTCTCTGAGCTCTGCACTTTGGCCCTCAGCCTCTGCATATGCTCTTATTAGCTGCCTGAGAAAGTCTCTCTGATAAAGAATAGAGTAGGCACAGATCTATGAGCAGACCAAGATACCGTTAGAAATCATCTCCTGGCTATCCAATCTCTAGGTCCTGGTCTGCCCTGGAGACCAAGGCATGGGTTCTCTCCCTTGTCATGAAGTTCTGCCCTTTCATTGTCCCAGCAGATCCAGCATGCAGGATAAGCTATAGGTTGAAGGTGGCTGTGATGGTGCCCCAATCCCACCACTGGAAATGTTGCCTGGCCACAGCAAATTGCCTATTCAGGATCCTCATCTCCCATTGCTAGAGGTCCTTGACAGGGTCTCCTTCCTAGATTTCAGAAAGTTTCCAATGCCCTAGGTCTCCCAATCATCCCCTAAATGTCCTCCAATTCTGGTGGTCTCTCCATATATTCTCTCCCTACATCTTTTCTCCCCACCACCACCTTTCCTTTTGCTCCCATTCCCATCTTTCCCCACCCCACCTGTATCATCTGTTCTGTTTTCCTTTTACCAGGGAGATCCCTATGTCCCCACTGGGGCTGTCCTTGTTTAGTCACTCTGGGTCTGTGAATTGTCATGCCATTCTTCCTTGCTTAATATCCACATATAAGTGAGTACATACCATGTTTGTCTTTCTGCAACTGGGTTACTTACTCAGAATGGTTTTTTCTAGTTCCATTCATTTGCCTGCAAAATTCATGTAGTCATTTTTTAATAGCTGAGTAATACTCCATTGTATAAATGTGCCAACATTTCTTTATTCATTCTTCAGTTGAAGAGCATCTAGGTTGTTTCTAATTTCTGACTATGATGAACAAAGCTGCTATGAACATAGTTGAGCAAGATGGAACATCCTTTGGATATATGTCAAGGAATGGAATAGCTGGGTCTTGAGATAGGTTGATTTCCAATTCCTGAAGAAATTTCTTCTACAAGTTTGCATTCCCACCAGCAATGAAGGAGTGTTTCCCTTGCTTCACATCCTCACCAGCATGAGTTGTCCTCTGTGTTATTGATCTTAACCATGATGACAGGTGTAAGATGGAATCTCAAAGTGGTTTTGATTTGTATTTCCCAGATGGCTAAAGATGTTGAACATTTCTTTAAGTGTTTCTCAGCCTCTTGAGATTCCTCTTTTTGAGAATTCTTGATTTAGATCTACACCACATTTTTTAATTGGATCATTTGTTTTGTTGATGTCTAGTTTCTTCGGTTCTTTATATGTTTTGGATATTAGCCCTCTATTGGAAGTAGAGTTGGTGAAAATCTTTTCCCATTCTGTAGGGTGTCATTTTGTCTTATTTAAAGTGCTCTTTGCTTTACAGAAGCTTTTCAGTTTCATGAGGTCCCATTTACTAATCATTGATCCTAGTGCCCCAGCTATTGGTATTCTGTTCAGAAAGTTGTCTCTTGTGCCAGTGCATTCAAGGCTATTCCCCACTTTCTCTTCTATCAGGTTCAGTGTATCTGGTTTTATGTTGATGTCCGTGATCCACCTTGGACTTGAGTTTTGCGCAGAGTGATAGGTTTAGACCAATTTGCATTCTTCTACATGCAGACATCCAGTTCAACCAGCACCATTTGTTAAAGATGATTTCTTTGTTCCGTTGTATATTTCTGGCTTCTTTATCAAAGATCAGGTGTCCATAAGTGTCTGAATTTATGTCTGGATCTTCAATTCAGTTTCATTGATCAACATGGCTATTTTTATGCCAATACCATGCCGTTTTTATTACTATGGCTCTGTAGTACAGCTTGATCAGGAAGGTTGATACCTCTGGAAGATCTTTTGTTTTTCAGGATTATTTTAGCTATCCTGGGTTTTTTGTTTTTCTGCATGAAGCTGAGTTTTGTCCTTTCAAGGTCTGTAAAGAATTGTACTGGTAGCTGGATGGTGGTGGTGTATACCTTTAATCCCAGCACTCAAGAGGCAGAAGCAGGAGGATCTCTGCGAGTTCTTGGCCATCCTGGACTACAGAGTGAGATCCAGGGCAGCCAGAGTTACAAAAAAGAAACCATGCCCCCTACCAAAAAAAATTGTATTGGTAAAACTTCTTTAGTTTTAGTTTTATGTGAATAAATATGTTATTGTTTCAAATAGTATAGGAAAGTTTTAGAAAGCAATTGTTCCTAATAGAAATGTACAAAATAAATCAATATAAATTGAGACAACAAATACTCAAAACATGACTAGAAATGTGGCTTTCTGAAAAAAGTATTTGTCTAGCATGCACAAGGCCCTATATTTGAGCCACAGCTCTATTGAAAATTTTCAGAATATAGGTAGGAATAGGGTGCAAGTACAGAATACCCCCACCCACCCCCAACACACACACACACACACATTCACACACTTTACAGTTATGTTATGCTGTATAATTTCAAAATAGTATAAAAGCGTTCTTAATGTGAATATGTGAATCATGGTTACCACAAAGTAAAACCTATAATAGATACATCATAAATAGAAAGGAATTAGAACATACTACTATAATAAAACCACTTGACCACAGAAGACTGTAAGAAGGGGGAAAATTAACTACTTAACTACTTTTTTAAAAACTAGAAAACAAATAACAAGAAGTTTCAAGATAGCAGACATACCCCGGGCTCAGTCATCTAGTGTCTCCAGAATAATCTGGGTAAAGCAGCATCAGAAAAGCAGCAGACACTCCAACCAGCTGGGTGGAAAGACAGCACCCACGACAGCAGCAAGAACAGAACAGGGTCCCTGGGAAAACCCATCCCCTTGGTGCTGGGTGCTTGGCCTTGTCAACTAACAGAGCAGCATTTCTAAAGAACTTCTACTACAACAGAAGTTCAGCCTCCTGTAGCTCTCTGTGAACCATAAGTAGTGCTACAGGAGTATGTACTGAAACCTCACAAACAATACTGCAAGGCTATGGGAAAGAAAACGACTTAGGTATGAACAGCATTCAACAAGCTTGTTATATATCTGTTTCTAAATCATGAACAACAGATATATGAAAAAATGTTCAACATCATTAATAATCAGAGAAATATCAAAATCACAGTAAGCTATTACCATTATAAAACATAAATTTTACCACTAAAAAGACAAAAAAAGATATAAGAAAGAATAAGAAGTAGGTAAAGATGCAAACCAGCACAGCTGTTATGATAAATAGTATCTATGTTCCTCAAAATATAATAGAACTGCCATGTGATCTAGCAGTCTCACTTATATTGAAAGGAAATTACATCCATGTATTGGGAACACATTTGTGTTCCCATACTTGTTAAAGCAGTATCCACAAGCAAATTTAATCTAGTCCATCAAATGATTAGTGAATATAGAAAATGTGATATACACACACACACACACACACACACACTAAACTAGTATATAGCCATAAAAAAAGATTAACTACTATTTGTAACAATATAAATATAACTGCCAATCATCATGTTGAATAGAATAAGCCAGGCCATACTAGGAAGACTGAGCTCATGGCACAGAGAATTTCCAAAACAGAACTGTTACAAAAGTTTTAATAAAGAATATACTCTGTGAACAGAAACACAGCAGAATCACCCCTCTGAGAGTGAATAAAATCCTTAATTACAGGTTTGTTTGGTTTTGTTTGTTTGTTTTGTTTTTGTTTGTTTGTTTGTTTGTTTGTTTTTTGGAAGAGAGGTGTTTCTGGGTTTGGTTTGGTTTTGAAACATGGTAGGCTCTGTAGCTAATCATAGTCATTCCTGAAAAAAAATGTATTTTGTATTTATAGACATTCTGTATTCCAGGACTACCTATGTAGGTACTATTAATTATTTGTGTGATGACCCTAAATTAAATCCAGGAATATCCCTTTCCATTAAATGTGATTATGTTTCCTTACAGCATGCTATAAAGGAACTACAAAAATTTTGGGGACTGGAGAGGTGGAGTGGTGATTAAAGAACTTGCTGCTCTTGCAGAAGACCAGGGTTTGGTTGCCAGCACTCATCAGGTCACAGCTCACAGCTATTTAGTTTCAAGGGATCCAATGCCCTCTTCTAGACTCCACAAGTACCAGGCATGCACATGGCACATATGTATACATGCAGGCCCTCAAACATCCATCCTGGAACTTGTTTAGAAACTACATTAACATGAGAGAATTTAACTGACCTCTGCCTGAACACCACTAGATGACCCTCTTTTCCATCCTCTGGGGGACTACATAAGGCCTGGGATAATTTGTTTACTGTGTTCTGCCTCCTTGTTGTTTAGAAGTTTGGCATTTGGATTGGTCCACTCCTGCCTTTTGAGAGTTCTGAGCTGCTCCTGGAAGTTTCACTGATACTTCCATAATCATGCTTAACAACTGAAATTAATTCCAACCTCACAATACATGAAAGTAAGAGTGTTTCCACTGAGAATGAGTGTCTGAATGTTCACTTTTACCAGTAGTGGAGGGTAATAGTGTGGAATTTGAAGTTAAACTGTAAACTAGGAAAGCATTAATAGCAGAGCAAATAGAGATGTGCTAGGAGTTCGCAGACAGAAGCCACCTCTGAAACAAAGATTTAAAAAAAAAAAACATTCGTTTAACAAAAATATTCAATGAAACATCACAAAACTTCAGGTTGTTTTTCTCATGTAGTGGACAGGTGTGTGGTACTGAGCAAAATTAATGTTGCACTTATCTCTCTTCTGATTTTTTACTGCTTATAGAAAGCCTAACTTAAAAGGTGGCTGATAATGTGTTTTCTGTACTCATTACAACCAAACATACTAAGAAAAGGTTTCATGGGAAAAGGAGCATAATCCATGTGTTCACAGGATTAGAGAACAGTCTGGTTGCAAAAATACTTGCCAGTGGATAGTAAACTTGGCCATTCAAAATGTTCCAAATCTTCACATTTTTAGTGGATTTCTGGTTGTGTTATTCTAACTTGTGTTGCCTGGCTAACTTAAGTGTGTGTGTGTGTGTGTGTGTGTGTGTGTGTGTGTGTGTGTGTGTGTGTGTGTGTGTGTGTGATTATATCAGTCATTTTATTTAGAGCTATTGTTCTGAATTGCCATTATGGCTCAAAGAAAGCCCAGTACCTGGTGGGCTCAAATTCTGTTAGGATAATCTTTATTACCTGAACTTTGAGTTGTTTGAATTAGATCAGTTAGGTTTATGGGGGTACTTGTTAAGGTGTGTTCTTGATCTTCCTGATAAATGTTAAGACCAAGAATAACAATAAAACATAAGCATATCACAATGAAACCTTTCATAAAAACTAAACCAGTTTTTTTTCCTGGTCTGAGGATAAATTCAGAACCCTCTCTCATAAAGAGCCAAACCCTGAGCTGAAACTGTGACTATCAGCCTTGAGGAAAGAGCCTACTTCTCCATGCAGGTCTCTTGGGAGCAACATGCTACAGGAATCTGGCCTCAAGGAGACAAGTAGGTGAAAGGAATATGGGAAATGGGGTAGACAGAGATACCTCAGACCCAGAGACTAAAATAGAAAGAAAAGCTGATTAAAATGACCAAAGAGAACAGAGACACACAGAGATTAAGACATGCTAAAAATACAAAGATGAAATTGGCATAACCATTAATGTTAAAGCGGGGTGGGAGCATTGGCATGCACCACCATGCCTTTATTCCCAGCACTTGAGAGGCAGAGGCAGGTGGATTTTTATGAGTTTGAGGCCAGTCTGGTCTACATAGTGAGTTCCAGGACAGCCAGAACTACATAGTGAGACCCTGTCTCAAAAAAGCTTAAAAAAAAATCAGTGGGAAATGAAGGACAAATATTTTTGGTAATTTGGCATATCAAATGAATCAAATGAAAATAAAATCAAAATTAGGAAATTTTACTCTAAAGAAGTTTTACAAGGGGAAGGGGATTACTGGAATAGAGAGAACAATCCAACCATAAGGGTTTAAAACATCTCAACAGCTATGCAGAATAGAGATTTCTTTCAAATGGAAAAGCTCAACAAGGTTAGAAAATGCCTGATAAGGAGTAATAGGATCATCTGGGAATATTTTTCCTGAGATCAGCAGATTCAGAGGGATCCTTAAGAAGGCTGTCTACACTGTTTCTGAGATTAAGTAAAACTTCAGGATTCTAGAGGAAAAAACTTAATCAGTGTTTGGTCAAGGTAACAAGCAGTTTGTTTTCACTCATCTTGAAGAGTAAAAAGTTCAGCTACTTATGAGGCAAAGAATAGGGACTGGAAGACACTGTGATTGGCCTGTTGCTAGTTGTAAAGGAGTCATGAGTCACACCTAAGTCATATGAGACTCTGCAGTAGGCACTTTATCAAAACACAAAAGGATGAATGGATTTTTTAACTATAGCTATTTTCCAGGAACAAAGGGTTCAAGTGAGTTATAACATTGTTATTACAGATCAGGAGGGTAACAGGGACTATTGTTGAGAGCCAATCATTTGACTAGTATGGTCCATGGAAGATATCAGAAAGAGAAACTTACAGTGAGATAGGTATATAAAGCCCTAAGCAGAGAAGGCATGAAAGTGAGCAGGTAATAATGTACAAGGTCAAAAAACATCAGGAAGAGGAAGAAAAATGGCAGAGTATGGCACTTGAGAAAAGAGTGCATTACTGTAGCCCCTAATCATAAGGTCACACTCTGGATATGAAAGCTAACCCTGCATTAAGGAAAATGAAATATGTGTAGAATTTGAAAAATGAATTTATTTACAGTTTTAGCAAAACCTTTGGATATCGGAAGTAATAGCACAGGATAGCATGTGAAGACAGCAACCTGTTTCATTCACCCTTAGGAACTTTCCACTCGGGTAAAGCTGGATCCTTAAGTACACTGCACAAAAGACTTCTGGATGAGCCAGAGTAAAACAAAATTAATGATTTTATCAAGTATTTAGACATAAAGACATAAGAAAAGGACATTACATGCACCCCCCACAATACCAGGATGCTAGTTTCCCAAGAGAAAAATCACTCTTAAGTATCTTTACAATGGCTATATATACCATCCTGTGGCTAAGTTACATTCCTCAAAGGATATAATTTATATCAAGGTTTAGAGGTTATGGTAACCTTACCTTTTGAGAAAATTTTAAAAGTTAAACATAAATGAGTCTTAAAGAATGTTTTTTAGTTTTGTGAATGATACTGTATTCTTACCAGGTTCACTGTTCAGATTATGAGAAGAGAAGTGATAAATTGATAAATCTCAAAATTACAAACATTCTGGCCTAAGTTGGTATAGTTCATTTGTTAATGTTTTTATCTTGTTTGAAATGTCTTCAGGAAAACAGATTATCAGAATAGTTAATTTTGGCTTTATAGGTTATATTGAAGTTTCTTGTTTCTCAGTCATCAGGAAAATCTAACTAGATCCTAAGGTAAGAGACTTCTTGCTTTTCTCATAGCCCATTAGTTTTCCTTGTCTTTTTATCTGACCTCTATTTACTCTCCTGATGCTTTAATCCTTTAATCTTAGGGGTTGGTGATGATCAAAGGTCCATTTTCTAAAGCTTGTTTAGACTGAATGTTGCTCCTGCCTATAAGCGATTAATAATTCTGTCTGTCTGATCTAAAGGGGATGTCGGAGAGCTTGAGCTTAGAGATCTGAAAATCTTCATTTGATAGGAATATGAAAGAAATTGTGTTATGACTTGAGATGTCAAAACGATAAAGCATATACTACATTGTTAACTTTAATTCTTTTTTCTAAAGGCATAGTAATGACAGTAGTTATTTTTTCTTAGATTAATTTATGAAATCCCTTAACAATTAATTTATTGTTTTGTTGGAAAAAACAAGACTCTTATGTTTCCTTGAGTTCAACAGCCATTTTTAGTCTATATCCCCACTGGGAGACGCACACTTTTTTGGTGTGTGAGATGTGTTTGCATTTACTTTGAGGATAAAACTATCTCTATACTCTGGAGTGGTGCCCGTGTAGCACATACATCTGTCCATTTATTTCTCTGTGTAATGAGGGAATTTTCTTATTGGAGTAACAATTCCTAATAGTATGTCTGTGCCTAAAATAAATATCAAAAACAGAATACAAGCAGAAGACACTCAGTGTTAGGTAACCATACATAAGAACTGTTTCAGGAAGCCCACGAGAGATGACCACTCAGACACAATTTATAGCCAACTGAAAGTCTATTCCAGTCTGATGGGACTACATTCGGGTATTTGGGAACTAAGTGTAGTCTCAAACATTTAGACCAAGTGGCTTTTAAAAACAAAAACATGTCCTGGTATTCTGGTTTGGAAGGTTTGCACAAACAAGCAGTTTAACGGAAGCTAAGATAAGTTAACTAGGGTATCTTGTCCTCGGGTCCTAAAATAGAGCTGGGCAATTTCCCATAAGATTCTCTGTCAAGGAGATCAAATTCTAGTTAAACCAAAATGGCCTCTTCAAGAATACAAGATGAAGGAAACTCTGTACTGCCTTGCCCTATCCCAGGACCACTTTCCATAAGCACTTGGCTTTAGTTACTTTTGGAAGAACTGACACAAGTGACTCAATTTGTGTTATTAGCTTTGAGACAAAGCTGCAAACTCATGATCCTCCTGCTAGCTATCCTGGCCAAGGTGTGGTCCTGATCATCATTGAAACATAGTTGTTTGGGTTCCAGTCTCTCCAGCAAAGTGGTCTGGAGAAAATTCCAATTTCTTGTGGTGCCCTGCTTAAACAATCCAGATAGCCAAAGTAAGGAAGCATTTCTTTAGAATATCCTCATACATTCTGGTCAGTCTGATCACCAAACCTTTTGATGTTTTAACTAATACTATTGTCAAACCGATATAAGAGAAAGAGGTTGGGGATTTCTTGAGAACAACAGGGGCTTTCTTACCTCAGATGAGTAACAGATCTGGGGAATGGAGCCCTGATAATTTTGAACAAAAATTCCTAGAAAGAAGCTACACCTTCAAGCTGGAACCTGGAAGGCTGATCAACTGATTACTATTTCAATGATTGTGAAGAGTTTGGAATGTTTCAGGTTCACAGCCCAATTACAGTTTACCAATAGCCTTCCCTGCCTCTGTGTCAGACCTAACATCCTGTGACTCACAAATAAAAGCCTTTGGAATATGTTTACATAATCCTAGTTTCTACCAATCAAAATGCTAAGAGTTACCAGGTAGCATCTGAGATTCCTCCATTTTGTTTTAACTGCCTACTTAATATTTCTACTGATGTATTTGAAAAATGCTTTGAACTATGACTTTCTTTGTTCTGTTATTATAAAAACTTCATGAATTTGAGTTGGTACCTGAATCTATGTTCCTGGGCTATAATCACTCTGATTAATCAGGGAGAAAATTGCTGGGGGTGGTTCTTGATCAGGTTCATTTTCACTTCCAGTTAAAGAATTAAAAGGCAGGAAAATTCTTGAGTACAACAGGTAGCAGAAGAGAAATCTCAAACACCTCAGACAGCAGCAAACAAAATCAACAGTTGGAAAAAAGTGTTTATTGGGGGTAAGGAAACATAAGCATACAGCAGACACACAGGGGGGGAAAAAAGACTCTCTGTGGTGGGGGTGGGGGGCTCAGAAAGCCGAATTTCTTCTTAAGGACTAAAGTTTTAAAGTTTTTTTCCTTCTCTCATATAATACACCCCAACACCCTTCCTCCTACCTCCACTCCTCCCAACTCCCTCCATCTCCCCTTTCCCCCAGATCTACACTACATCCTTCCACCCTCACCCTGCCCTCCCCAAGAAAGTGCAGTCCTCCCAGGGTTATTGCTTAAACATGGCACAACAAGATGGAACAGGGTCAGGCACTGTCCCCTACGTCAGGGTGGACTAGGCAACCTAACAGGAGGAGAATAGTTCCAAGGGAAGGTGAAAAGGTTCAGAGGCACCCCACCCCACCCCTCAGTCTGTAGGAGTTCTGCAAGAGCACCAAGCCAGGCAAACTCAATATTTGGCAGACCCAGCAGGTTCCATGTCTGCTGCTACAGGCTCTGTGAGTCCCTAAGAGTGATGGACAGTTGGCTCCATGGGGTTTGTTCTTCTGGTGTCCTTGCCTCCTCTGTTCCCCGCACTCCCTCCTCCACCTCTTCTGTGGGGTTCCCCAAGCTCCGTACTATGTTTGGCCCTGGGCCTCTACATTTGCGCCCATCAG
Source organism: Cricetomys ansorgei (assembly GCA_026225945.1). NCBI lineage: Eukaryota > Metazoa > Chordata > Mammalia > Rodentia > Nesomyidae > Cricetomys > Cricetomys ansorgei. The sequence goes on along the minus strand of JAMJFZ010000597.1, from coordinate 816,393 downwards.
CTGCCAGAGGAAGCCTCTCTGATGAAGATTGGGCTAAGCGCCTATCGATGAGGAGAGCAGGATAACTTTAGGAATCCTCTCTTAGCTCTCCAGTGTCTACTTCCTGGCCTGCCCTGGAGTATCCGTCATGAATTCCCTTCTTTAGCATAAGGTTCTGCCTTTCCATTGTCCTAGTGGATCCTGCAGGGAGGATTGTCCATAGGTCGAAGTTTTTGTGGCTGGGATGGTGTCCCAGTCCCACCACTGGAAGCCTTGCCTGGTTACAGGAGATGGCCTGTTTAGAAGACTAAAGTTTTTAAAGCTGCTAAAGAGTTTTCCTCCCATAACTTAGGGTTAGTCAGTTTGAAGAAAGGTAGGAGGGTTGCTTGACCCATAACTGTAATTTAACATGTCCTGATCCAGCCTTGAATTTGTTTATCCAGTCCATTAGCAGAGGGCCTGCTGGTGGGAGACAAAAGCCTACTAAGGCCTTTGTTTTAAGCTGCCAGGCTTTTGTCTCAAGTGGGGGTGGAGGGGTAAGGAAAAAGCCAGCCATCTTGGAAATTCAACATCTTTATCTCTTTATCTCTCCCTATATAGCTGCCTACCAGGGAGTATGTCTAACTCCTAACCTCTTAATATTTGGCTTCAGAATAAACTCTTCTTAGCCCATTTGAGGTGAGTGTTGTGTTTTTGAGTTGCTATATCAATGGCCACCAAAGCCACCCTAGGCCAGTGTCTTCTATGTCAACTATGATCTATGTCAACTATGATCAACTATGTCAACTGTGATCTAAAGAATATATTTCACAGACAACAGGAGGGTGAGATTTTAAAAGAGTTCTAAAACTCTTTTTACAGTTCAAAGATAAGAGCTTACAGAAAGGAAACAAGCAGAGCTCCTGTATAGCAAGAGAGTAGTGCCACTGGGCTGTTAGCTTAGGAGATTTCTACAGAACTGAATGGCAAAAACTGAGTAAAAGTACAAGGAGCTGGTCAGTGCAGTTAACCCACTCATATGGTGTCCTTGGACTGAAATTTTGGTCCCATCTTCATATATAGCTGCTATGCTCACTAGTGGTGCTATAGAAAAGGAAAAGAAAGATAATGAAACTTCAATGAGAAGGAAAGACATACAAGTGAATGAGTGACTTATCCACAATGCCAGCCTTTATTTATGGAGGAAAAAACTGCAGAGGGACTCCTGTAAGAATCAGGGCCTGCCATCTACTTACAAGCTGGGATAGTTAAAGGACAGGAGTGCAGTAGAAAAGAGGTTAAAAAGTTTCCCTTTTTGGCATACAGTTTGGCTGCTGCTAGGGGTAACCACTGATTAATCAGTTAAAGAATGCTAGGTGCTCCATAAACATCTATCCTAGTTGGCCATGATTTGGGATCCATGGTGAACGAAAAATGAAATGAAAAGGAAAAGAATATGACTGCTTCTTGGTATAGTGGAAGAGAAAGTTTATTGTATATATGAGGAAGAATAGAGTAGATATGAGGGAGAGCATAGCCAGGGACAGGGACATCTAGGAAGTCCAAAGCGGACATGACTAGACTGAGCTGACTGGCCATGTAAGGAGGGGGGGGAGGGGAGAGAAAGAAAGAAAGGAAAGAGGGGAATTTGGAGAAGTGGCCATGAGACCAGGAGGCCAAGAGAGACCAAGAGACTAAGAGAGAGATAACCAAAAATGGCTGGATTATATAAGGAAGAGCAGCCCAACCTTCTGGGCTGAGGGGTTCAGGGTAGGAGTGAGGTATGCAAACCAGGAGGACCCTGTAACAGGTAGGGGCAGAGGGATGTTGGGAGAACCTGATGACCAGGTTCACTTTGATATGTTAAATAGGTATCTCAGCCAGCAGTTTGTGGTTTGAGACTTAACACATGGAGCTGGGAAGGCAAGAACCTTGAGAAACTTTAGTTTACCTTAGTTCTAAAAACCAAATACCTGAAGTTATATGAATTATCACAGTTCAACCAAAATGGAAGTGGTTTTACAAAACAGCATGGTCCTGGCTAAGAGTCAAGAAACAAGAGTGTGAGCCAGTATCCCTCAATATTTCTAGCAGTTCTGACCTCTGGCAAAAACAGAACTCGCATGTAACCAAGGCTATTTCTGACAAAGAACAAGAAGAAAGTTCATTTCCTGTCCTGGCCCTAAACTTCCTGGTAAGTTTTTTTCTGTTATTCCCACCAAAACTGAATTACATTTTTTTTTTTTTTAAGTTTTGGTACATCTGTTTTAAACTGTCCCTTCTCTAGGCTATTAATGGCATTCTAAAAGAGTTCTCAAGAATGGTTATCTGATTGCCCCTAGCATTATGTTCACCTTTATTTACTTGTATACCTAAAAGATAAGAGGAAATAAAGAAATGGTTCAGACAAAATCTATAGTACACATTATTCTGAGTACACATTATTCTCCTTAAAAATCTGGGATGCTCTTTTTTCCAAATTCCCCTTTCTATAGTAGACACTGTGAACCTTCCTGTGCTGTGTTGCTATTTTCCTGGGTGATGTATGTAGCCCCAGTGCTCAGGTGGCTAATTTTCCTTCCTGGGTATCTGGGAGGTCTCAACACATTGCATCTCCTTATCTTCACCTCCTTACAGAGTTTTAAGGTAAAGTTAGATAGCACACCATACTGCATCTCCTTACCAAGCTTTAAAGATAAGGTTAGATATATAATTTAAATACAGTGTCAGTTAGATACACAGAGGCACTAAGTAAATGCCAACCCTTTACCAAGCCCTAGAGGTCCAACTATCCACGGTCTCTACCTTACCTGAAAGCATTTATGAAAATCAACCAGGATAAAGAGTGTGGTAGTGTTTTGCTAGTCTAGGCTTGGGAAAATGAAACAACTATTTGTCTCAAAGAAATGCATTTCCATTAGTGTTTGGAGGGAGTTGATAGGTGGGAAATTCTTGTGCTTAGAGAAATTAATTGTCTTTGAAACGTTCTTTGAAGGATATGTAGGGCATATCATATTCATTATCTTTCATAAGTCAAATGATGCTTGTATGTCTGAGAAAAACTCCACTTGGCTAGTGTATAATTTTTATATTTCTGTATTCTAGTTGCTAGCATTGTTTTCACATCAGCATTCATGAAAGATATTCATTTATCTAGTTTTCTTTTCTGTGACATCCTTGTCTAACTTTGGTACTGAGATAATGCTGACCTCACAAAATCAGCTAAGAAATGTTTCCTCCTTTTCCATTTTTGTAAGAATGGACTAAAGATTAGTATTAAGTTGTTCAGTGATTGGTATGACTCACCATCTGGCTTGTTGGGAAGTGTCTGAGTATTAGGCTATCCCTTTGTCATAGATCGATTGAGGTTTTTGCCTTCCTGCTTCAGTTTTTGTGTAGTGCTTGCTCTTTTAGAAATTTTCCTCTTTAACCAATGTTATATAATTTATGGGATTGTTTATTTTCACAATATTCTCCCATATTTGTTTTGTTTTGTGTTGTTATGTCTATATGTACAGTATATGTATATATGGTACATGCACATGACTGAAATTTGCTGCTTTGACTAGGCTTGCTGGCCAGCTAGCTCCTAGGATCCACTTGTCTCTGCCCTTCAATTTGCCTGAGGTTACAGGTAAATATAACCATGCCCGGCTCTTGTTTGTTTATTTGTTTTTGTTTTCAATGCAGATATTTTTAATGTTCTTTTTGAGATTATAATATAATTATATCATTTCCCCTTTCCCTTTTCTCCCTCCAAACCCTGCAATGTACCCAGCTCCTACTCTTTCATGGCATATTTTCCTTTACATATAAGCTGCTCAATCTGTATAATGTTACTGGTATGCAGGTTTTCAGGACTGCCCAATTGGTATCAAATAACCAATTGGTATGTTCTTCCCTGAGTAAGACTATTTCTCCTGTTCTCAGTATTCTGTAGTTGCTTATAGTTCTATGTGTAGGGTTGAGCCCTTCTTCCTTCCTCATTAGCATGTCTTTTGCTGTCCTTGTTCAGCTCATGTTTAGACAGTCATGTTGGTGAGACTTTATAAGTATATCCTCTAATATTCCTAGTAGACACAATCTCATAGCAAGCTCCCTGTTCCTCTGGCTTTTACAATCTTTCCATCTCCTCTTTTACAATCATCCCTGATTCTTGGGTGCAGAAGTTGTTTTGTAGATGGATCAATTTGGACTAGGCTCCACAATTCTGCATTTCAATTTATTGTGGTTTTCTGTGTTTGTCTCAGATGCAAAGAGTTTTCTTGATGAGGAGTGAGACTAGACTTATCTGTTGGTATGAGGACAAATATTTATAATGTAGTTATGGATTATGCTGGTTTAGTAAAGTGGCAGTTGTAGGTTCTCCTCCAAAATCCATGACTTCATTAGCACTGAGTAGTTGGCTAGGTTTCTAGTATCAGATATGATTTCCCTCTTGTTGAACAGTTCTTAAAGTTCAATTCGAGCACTACCAGTTATTGCCAAGGTATTTGTGACACAACTGCAGCCTGAAGCATTATGTGGAGCAATAAGGCTAGAAGGAAGCATTTGGGAGTGTGCCATCTGTTTTTGTTTTTTTTTTTAATACTTTAGAAGAATCTTCTTTGAACATTCTTCTGTGAATCTATCTGGCCCTGGAATTTTTTTAACTGGAAGGCTCTTTATTACTATCTTATTCTACTCATTTGTTATGGGTCTGCTTAGGTTGTTGACTTGATTTAATTTTGGTAGCATGGCTGAATATAGAAAGTCATCCATTTTGTTTCGGCTTTTCAACTTAATGGAATACAAATTTGAAGTATTCACTTAAAATATTCTGAATGTCTTTGGTGTCTGTTGTAATCTTTCCCCATTCGTTTCTAATTCTATTAATTTGGGTCCTCTCATTCTTTGGTTAATTGGACCAATAATTGTTAATCTTGTTTGTCTCCTTGTGGATTCTTAGTATTGTTTCTTTGTTTCTATTTCATTAATTGCAGCTGTGATTTTTTATTATTTCTTGCTGTCAATTGGGTTTGGATTTGTTTTCTTCTTGTTTCTCAAATTTTTGAGTTGCATCATTAAGTTGTTTATTTGTACTCTTTCTGACTTTTTAATAAAGGCACTTAGAGCTATAAATTTCCCTCAGAGAACTTCTTTCAGTGTGTCCCAGAAGTTTTGTTGTGTTTTTTTCATTTTCATTAGTTCCAGGAAATTTTTTTTCTTTCTTTCTTGATTTGTTCTTTGACACATTTACCATTCAGGAATGAGTTGTTTGATCTCCATGATTTGTGTATTTATTAGATATTTGTTCACTGTCAATTTTACATTTTATTATATTATGGTCAGACAGGATACATAGAGTCATTTCAAACTTTCTGAATGTGTGAAGATTTGATTTGTGTTCCAGAATGTTCTATTTTAGAGAACATTCCATGTGATATTGAGTAGAATGTGTACTCTTTGGTGTTTGAGTGTAATGTTCTGTGGATGTCTGTGAAGTCCATTTATTATACCATTCAATTCTGGTGTTTTTTATGTTTTTGTTTGTTTTCTGTCTAGATGTTTTGTCTATTGGAGAAAGGAGGGTAATAAAATCACCTACTATTGGTGAAATGATATTAATCTGTACCTTTAAATCCAGTAATACATTTTTTATGAACCTGGCTTTACCAGAGTTTGGTGAATATATGTTTAGCAAAGTAATGTCATCCTGAGTCATTGTTCCCTTGATTAGAATGAAGTGTCCTTCTTTATCCTGATTAGTTTTAATTTGAAGTCTGTTTTGTCAGATATTAGAATACTGATGCCTGCTTGCTTCCTGGTCCCATTTGATTGGATTTTTGCCCGTCCTTTTACTCTAAGGGGGTGCCTTAGTATGTGTGTGTTTTTATAGACAATAGATAGATAGATTTTGTTTCTTGACCATTCAGGCAATCTATGACTTTTGGTTGGAGAATCAAGATCATTAATGCTTAAAGTTATTATTGAAATGTCTGCATGTTGATTGCAGTCATTGTGTTGTCATTTTCTGGTGATGTTGTTTTTCCAGTGGTACTTATTTTTAGCAATTATGGCTTTATATTTCTGATTATAGCCTCTTGGCTATGTTCATTCTTCTCTTTAGCCTGAAATATTGCTTCCTGTATTTTCTTTAAGTTTGGTTTGCTGAATATGAATTTTTAGGGTGTTTAGATCATGGAAAGTTTTATTTCTCCTTCAACTATGGCAGATAGCTTTGGTGGACATATTAGTCTGTGCTGGCCATCAGGGTCTTTTAGGACTTGGAATGCATTGTCCTAGGCTCTTCTGGCTTTCAAAGTTTCCTTTGAGAAATAAGCTGTCATCCTGATGGATTTTCCTTTATGTATGACGTGTGTGTGTGTGTGTGTGTGTGTGTGTGTTTTCCTCTTGCAGCTTTCAACACACTTTCTTTGTTCTGTATATGTAGTGTTTTAACTATGATATGCCACTGGAATTTTCTTTTCTGGTCTTGTCTATTTGGTATTCTGTGTGCTTCCTGAATCAGTATGAGTGTGCTTTCCTTAATTTTTGGAAGTCTTCTCCTGTGATCTTGTTGAAGACCTGGTCTCTGCCATTGCCCTCTCAAGATTCTTCTTCATCTATCCCTGTAATTTGAAGGTTTTGATCTTTTTATGTTGTTGCACATTTCCTGTATGATCCTTTGCTGTGTTTTTGCTTTTGATTTTTCATTTTCTTTGCTTATTACATCTAGATCCTCTACTTTATCTTCATATTTTGATATTCTGTCCTTCTGATTGATTGACTCTATTTGTAAAGCTTTCATTTTAGTTTTTTCATTGGGCTATCAGGTTTTTTGATTCCATCTTCACTTCTGCTTGACTCTTCCTCAATGTTTCTATCTCTTTATTGAAGTCCATTTTCAAATATGGGATTACCTTAATCATTTCTATCAGTCTTATGTTTGTGTTTTCTTAGGTATCACTCAGGTGTCTATTCTGTTAAAGTTCACTGAGCTATTTCTTTATGCCTTTTTTAAACTCCTTGAATTATTTGATGAAGTTTTTTAATTGTTCTTTTAAAATCTGTATCCTGGAGTTCATATAGTTAATTCTCATTAGCAAAATTTTCTACAGGAGTGATGGGGTTTGGCAGGGGGAGGGAGAAGATACCGCCTTGATCTTTCATACCATTTGTATCTTTGTGAGGAGATTTGGGCATGTGAACCTCTTTTGCTAGTTTTGTGTCCTATATGGACAAAGCAGGTTTGAGAAGTACAAAGGGTGTATAGGTTGGGTTTGGTGGAATGAAGTCAGGTGGACACAGAAAACTGAACTGATATACAACATTTGTGTCCTAGTACACTCCTAAATTTTAAGGATAGATCTGGGGGTTGGGTAAGGTGTGTGGAGGGGAGGATCATCAGACTCACCTGATAAGACCCTAGAGAAGGATGTGCAACATCTGGCTGGGTGAAGAGGTTGGATATAGAGTAAGAGGGGCCTGTGGGTCAGGGGCAGGCAAAGTGGGGCTTGTGGAAGCCTAGAGATCATTTGTGGCACTGGAAGGGATAGCCAGACTAGACTAGGGCACAGGATGTATAATACAGGCATTATCTGGGGGAAGTGGGGGGTACATGGAGGAGAAGAGCAGAAGAACCTTTCTAGACCCTGGATAAGAATATGCAGGATCTAGCTCAATAAAGAGGTTGCATCCCGTGTCCAACTTTCTCTTCTTTTTCTAGTTCTCAATCTCTGACCTATGAATCTATAATCTCTCTCTAAAACTCGCCCTCTGTGGTCCATAAATATCATTATTTGAATTCATGAGACAAGAACCCAAAAGTTATCATTTCAGGGTGGCTTTTATGGCTATCAAGTTTTCCAGGACCTTAACATCCTCTCTCTAGCTAATCCCACCTGATGCAAAAGAAGTTGTCTTTTTGAGTTCTGTCAAACTCAAAAACATCCCAAATTTTCCCATATGACTCTTCTAATAAATTTCTTCATCAAAAGGACAATCTACCATATTATCCCTCTTGAACCCTGAATTTGAAACTTTACAAAAATTATGATTCAGAAGATAGCTTGGGTTACATATTAGTACAGGTGGGGTTCTCTAAAGGAAGTTATAGAACAGGATTTATTAAAATGGCTTACAGGTTGTGGTCCAGCTAGTCCAACAATAGCTGTCTACCAACAGAAAATCCAACAACCAGCAGTTGTTCAGTCCCTGAGGCTAGATGTTTCAACTAGATGTATATGCCAGAATCCCAAAGAAGTAGGTAAATAGACTCTAATGCCAGTAAAGGAACGGACTTCCCAGCTACAGAGAAAACAAGCAGACAAAGGGCAAACTTCCTTCTGCCATGTCCTTTATATAGGCTGCCAGTATGTATGGCCCAGATTAAAGGTAGATCTCCCACTCAAAGGATGCAGATTAAAAGTGTGTCCTTCCCACTTCAAATGACTCAATTAAGAAAAAAGAAAGGTGTACCCAGCCACTTGGGTTTAGTTAATTCCAGATGTAGTCAAGTTGACAACCAAGAATAGCCACTATAGGTCATATAAAGACATCCCACCTTTAAAACAAAATGTTCTTGAATTTACGCATTTGTGAATATCCTAATTTTCCTTTTGTTATTTTTAGCTTCAATCCATTTTGATCAGAAGAATAAACATTTTTATTACGTCAATCTTTTAAGATTTTATTGATATTATCTCATGGTTACCATATGGAAAATGTTCGTGTGCCCTATGGAAGAATCTTGTTCTAGGGTGGAGTGTTGTGTATACATTCAGCTTTACTAGATTACAATGTTGTTTCAGTCCTCTATTTCCTTATCTAATCTTCTATCATATCATATTCCTTATTGAAATCTCCATTTATTATTATAGAGCTCTCCATTTCTTTGTTTTCACCTACCCTAGCAAGAAAGAAGATACTCTAACTCAACTTGGGCCCATGTCTTTGGCTACCAGACTACTGAAAAAATAGATACCTCCTTTCCCAAGAATTAAAATTTCCTCAGGAGTCTCATGGTGAGGGAAAGGAAAGGCTAAAGTTTTAATGTCAGTAAGAAAAGAACCTAGTCTCCTAGGAAGACATTCCACACTATTCTGACAACCTATTACATCACTTTGAGGGATAAAATGGAACTGAGATAATAGATAAATGATGGGCAGGGCCACATTTTAACCAGGACTTTCCTATATCTGTAGGTCATCTGTGTGTACTCTTTTAAAAGTTATGTTCATTTATTTATTAGATTTTTGTGTGTGCTCTTTGTGTCATGACACACAAGTAAAAGTCAAAGGGCAACTTGCAGGAATTATGAAGATTTAACGCAAATCATCAGGCTTAGCAACAAAGACCTTTACATACCAAGCCATCTTGCTGGCCCTTGAATGCATTGTATTGAGAAATGTCTATTTAGATCTATTGCCTACTTTTTTATTTTTACACTTGTTTGTTTGGACAGAGAGAGAGATCTGTGTGTGCAGGCATGCACATAACAAACATAAGACAACTCATGGGAGCCAATTCTGTTAGTGTATATCCTAGAGATTAAACTCAGATCCTCATAGTGACAAACTCCTTTATATACTGAGCCATCTCATAGCCCACCTACTGTACACTTTTGAACGAAATTGTTTGCTTTTGCCATTGATATTCTTTAGTTCCTTATATATTCTGGATACTTTTGTGTTGTTAAGTATATCAATTTCAAGTATTTTCTAGTCTGCTAATTGTCAGTGCACTTCTCAGGTAATTTCTAAGTATACATCTTATTCTCAGAATGAATGTAGCTTTCTAAATTCCTATAAACAAGGGGCTTTTGGCATCTTACTTCTGCACAAAAATCTCTTTCCCCAGTCTTTTCTTTTAGGTTTCCAGCATGTCTGTGGTTTGCTTCATAATTCCGTTCTAGGTAGAAGTGTTCTTTTGCCAGTCAAAAACATTAGGAACTACTCTCCACCTCCACATAGTAATTTTATTTATTAGTTATTTAGTTATTTATCCTGATATAGCTCTAAAGTGGGCAAAAATCATTGTTGTTCTACCTCTAGAATCAGAGGTCAAGAACTCACAAGAGAAACAGAGGATATCTTTAAGGCCTCTGCTCAGCAAAGGAAGGTAAACCAATCCCTGACCATTTTTAAGCTATCTTTTTCTTGAATCATCATTTTCTTTATTTCTGTTTGATTTGGTTTGGTTTTGCAGGACAAGGTCTTATACTGTAGTCTAAGCTGATCTGGAAACTCACTGGATAGCCCAAATTAGCTTATTTCTTATTTTGAGCAGTATTTTTTGTTTGCTTGCTTCATTATTTGTTAGTTTATTCTTTGGAGTTATTGACACAGATCATCTGTGAACAAAAGCATTTTCACTTATTCCTTTGTAATATATAAACCTTTTCTTTTTTCCTTTCCACAGAATAGAATTCCCAAGAAAAATTTAATTCTTTGGAGTTTGCTGAATAGTCTGATGGCTAAAGACAAACGCACAAGTGTCTCTTTAGATTAGCTCCCCTCCTTCCAGGGTGATTACAGCAATGTTTTAGTCACTATTCATGTTATATACTTCTTCTACCAGGAATTCTTCACTATCTAGTTAACACTTTGAGGCTTTACAGGTCTTAACTGTTTTACATTTATTTATTTATATATTAGTGTGTGTGTTCATATGGGTATAGGTGGTCTGCCAGTGTTACAGCACAAATGTGAAGGAATGAAACTTGGGTTGGCAAGTGTCCTTAACCACTGAGCCATCATGAGTCCTCTATCTTAAAATTTTATCAAGTTATTTTATATATCTTCATTAAAAGGTTGATCTCAATGGCTGAGTACACCATTAAAGTTGATATTCAAATTTTAGTGGCAGAGAGAATACAGGAAGAATGAGATGAAAATAAGACTGTATTTTAAACCTTTTTGTGTTGTAATAACAGCATACCTGAGACTACACACATTATTTATAATTTAAATGCATAATATTATAAAGTGTGGAGAATATCAGTAAATATTTTTTCATATAATTCAAAGGGAGGATATAGACAGTAAGAGGGATTGGCACAAACCAAGTTAATCATGCATCTAAAAGCCTGGACCAAAAAGTAATAAGTGAGAATATAAGCAAATTGGCTTCAAATTCCAGAGACAGAAAAGTCCAAGATAAAGGCACTAATGTCTGGCAAAGACCTTCTTGCTGGATCATCGCATGAAATTAGAGAAGTAAAAGAGTGAAAGGAGGCTGAATTTGCCTTTTTACACAGTCGTTAACCCCATCTAAAATGTTTAGCTCTCATACTCTAATCCCCACTTCCTACTACAATTACAACAGCAAGTAAATGTAACTTGTCTGTGATTTTGAAAAATAGAATTTAGGTCTACAGTCATACCACCTTGAACATGCTTGATCTCACATGGGAAAAAAACTAAATTTAGCTTCTTCTATCACATTAATCTCTTTATCAAATGGCTGTTGGACTATTTCTTTGGTTTTTCTCTCCTAAATATATTTCCTTATTCTTTTCAGAGGTAGGCTAAGAATTTTCTAAATCTTTACATTCTACTTCCCTTTAAATCATATCTTTAAATCACTTTTCTTTTTACATTTTAATACATGCAGTTAAAAACAAGCCATGTATCATGTTGGATACATTGCTGGTTAGATATTTCTCTAGCCAGATATTCTAACTCGATCACTCTCAAATTGTGAATTCATAGAGTCCTAAGGCCAAGGCATGGACACAGTTCAATCAAGTTCTTTGCAACTTTAGAACAAGTAGGTCCTTGCCTCAAGTTTCCAATATGGTTTGCTCATTTTTCTCTGAGACTGTGTGAGAATTACTTGAACTACCAACATTTTGATCATAACTATAAGTAATCTCTAAGAAATTTCAGACTTGCCTTGTAACTTCAGACTTTTCTTCTGAGCTATCACCAGAATTACCCTCTATATTCTTATTCATGGTAAATATAAGCTTCCATAGCCTATATATCTAATTTCGACCAGTGTCTATTACCTAACTCCAAGGTCATCTCTAAAATTTGACATTTTTGTTATAACCACAACCTACTCCTCACTTCTCTGGATACTTTGTCTTCATCCTTTCAAGGTTGCTATAACAAACTACCTTAGTCCAGCCTGGAGGTTAGGAAGTCTAAGATCAGCATCAGGGTACAAAGAAACAAATGAAGCTAACCTTGCTCTTTCATAACAGGATTCATTTCATCTTCAGGTGTATGAAATCTTGCCAGGCATAATGGCAAATGCCTTTAATCCACTGCTGAGGAGGTAGAAGCAGGTGGATCTCTGAATTTAAAGGCATGTTGATCTATATAACCAGTTCTAGACCAGCCAGCACTATATAATGAGACCCTATCTTTTAACAAAAATCTCAAATGTTAATATTGTACAATGGCAAAGAAGTTTAAATGTGAGTTCTGGGGAGGACAAACACTCAAATCATAGCAAATGGGTTAACTATGATTGCAACCCAACAAAAACATAAAGAAGGAAAAATCTAAAAGAGACATAGCAAGTGTTACAAAATGAAATGAGATTGAAGGCAGATTTAAGAGAGTAGAGTAAATAGTAGAATACTAAATTCATATTTAGAGGAAAAAAATAGGCCACTTGCTGACCTGGACATATGGTAGTGTAATTCAGTAGGGCAAATATGATAGTAGGAAAGGAAACTTAAATAAGTATGAAACTGAAGTGTGAAATCTAATCTCATTGGCTGTTTTGGAGGCGATGAGAGAGTAATTTCCATAAAATTGATAAGATATTAGATGCAGAGAACTATTTATGTCTGCATACATAGGTGTGGATGCTATTAGTAAAAAGTTCTTTATGTAATTCAAATATGATATTAACAAAGGGAGGATAAAGAATAAGAGTAACTGGCGCCAACCAAATTAGTAGTGATTCTAAATGCCAAGAGAGAATTTTAGTATTATGAAATGACTTACAAAGAAGTGATACAGCCAGGCATTTTGATGCACACTGGCAATCACAGCAGTCAGGAGGCCAAGGCAGGAAAATTTCGAGTTAGAGTCCAGGCTAGGCTAAATAGCAAATTCCAGGCCAGCATGAGCTACATTGTAAGACCCTGTATGATGAGGAAGGAGAAAGTGACATAGAGAAAGAGGAATGGAACCAGACAACACTGATTTCACAAAAAAAGAAAGAAAACATAGTCAACTGATGATATCACTTGTTTTTAAAAACATCAACCAAGCAAACTCATGTATATTTTCAAACCACCATCCTTCAGGTTAATTCTCTCAAACCAATTGATTCTGTTCAAGAGGATGTTTAAAAATCAGGCAAAGTAACAACTCACCATAGTATCTAACAAGACAGACCATATTGAGAACACCCACAATGATAGGTACACACACACACACACACACACACACACACACAAAGTTGTTTTTAAATACATTGAAACAACTAAAGGAGATGAAAAAGACTAAGAGTTGAAACACTAGTAATTCACTCTTCTGGACACATAGCTGACACTTCCTATGGTCAGAACACAGACAAGACTAACTGCATGTCTGTTCTCCACACAGCCATGGCAACAGCAAAGTGCACCCCTGATGAGCCTCAGCCCAGAAGCAGAAGCAGGCAAGATCTCCAGGAGATGCTGACAGAAGTGGGTTTGTCTGTTGACTACTGGCTGCCTAAGCTTCAGGAACACCTGGGTGTGACCTGTGCCCAGGCCTTGCAACACATAAAAGAAAAAGACCTCCAGAAGCTGAAGTCCCAGGCACAGCACACATGGGAAAAAAGGGCTCTGGAGAAGCTGCTTGACCTCTCACAGTCAAACAGTGCTGCAGAGTTCCAGGAGGCCCCAGGGGAGGTGATAAAGAACAGGCACAGGCAGGCAGGACAGGCACTGCAGACTCTGAGGGCCCTGCAGTCAGAGGGGAAGCAAAGACAGGAAGAGGCAGTGAGGAGGAAAGAAGCAGAGCTAAGGCAAGCACTAGAGATCCCTGAGGAATGCTGGCCAATGCCTGAAGTTCCCCTAGAAGATGTCACTGCAACAGTGGAGAGACATCTCAGTCACATGGCACACAACCTGGCCCATAGTCAAAACCTCCCAGATAGAGACCTGGTAAGATGGGCATCTGGAGGGCTGGCCTTGCAAGGAATTTATAAGACCAGTGACCAAAGAGGCATGATTCAGAAGAGAGAAGAGTTACTCAGTGTCCCTAAGGAGTTCTCACTTGTTGGAACAGAACAGGGTACACGGATGGAAACAAAGGAATTTTCATCTTTTCAAGAACAAGCCATTTTCACACAGACAATAGAGAAGCTGGGTTTCAGTTCAGCCTCCTCAGGTAAAGGTGAAGGCTGGGGACTTAGTCTAGAAGCTGGTATGGGTCAAAACAAGCATAAAGAATCTGAGGATACCAACCAATCACATTCAGAGACGTCTTATTTCTGCTCAGCCAAGTTCAGCTACATCCCACTGGCCACCTGCCATTTTCACATCCACCAGCTTCAACTCTCTAAGGCTGCTCTCCAGGAACTAAAAAGTATTGAAGAACTCCTGGATCAGACTACACACCCAGATGGATCCCCTTTACTGAGGCACAGGGCTGAAAACTTTTTCCATAGGTTTGGCTCTCATGCTAACCAAGGACCACTTCACCTGGGGGGAATCTACTGCTGGAAGGCCATTTCAGAGGGTTTTAAAAGAGAGCAATTGGCTGATGTAAAGCAGCAGGCAGCAGAGTCCTTGAATATTTACATAAGGGGTAGCTACAGTGCCTTTGGATTTAAAGTTGGTGCAAGTATGAATATGTCAGACTCACATTCAAAAACAGCGTCTAACAGTACAACTCATCAAAACTTTCAAACAAAGGTGCAACTATCTGTGGCCCAGACAGGTGGACCAGCAGAAGCAGATGGAATTGCCCAGTGGACAGCTGGCCTTGTCGCTAGCAATCAAACCTGGTCTGTCATTGACCGGGGACTTCAGTTGGTACCTATTTGGGACATCATTCTCTCTAGCCACAGAAATGATTTTAAAGATGCTTTTCAAGTGGCAAACTGCCTGAAAGACAACTACACTGCTCTGACTGGACTTGTTGCCCAGATTCAGCAAGGAGAGGAATTTCTTACTGCAGGAAAAGAAGCTAGACTTTTTCTAGAGGATGTGAAGACCTGGGAGGTTTCTGACCCTGCAGAACAGCTAAATAAGTTGATAGACTTTATGCAAACATTGAGTCAAAAAATAAAAAGTTACAACATTTGGATTAATACATGCCTCACAGATTGGGATCTGCAAAATTTTCTAATAAACACTGTCAACTTTTGCAAAAATTCACCCACTTATAAAACCCTGTTTATTAAATCTCAGTTGTGCACTCTTCTAGAACCTCATGTCTACAGAGTGACAAACTTTCCGCAGGCACAATCCATTATACAGTGGATCAACCAGTCAGAGTCAGAGGAAGAACAAGTCAAAATCACCTCATTTTCTGAATTCATTAAAACCTTAAAGAAAACCCATAAAAACCTGGTAGAAGTGAATATCAAAAATGAGTCCCCAGAAACAATGGAAGAAGCTAGAAGAAAGGCTACATATGAGGTCACCACAGCTCTTGGATCCTTCTTGAAGTACCTCAGAGAAACAGAGCAGCCAGACATGCAGCTGTTGTTACTCTCCATTGCAGCTGGTGCAGGTTATCAGTTGGTAAGCAATATTTTTCAGCATCTTCTGGGGTGTAATGAGTTACACTTCCTCCTGGATGAAATACAAACTGTCGAACACAAATACCAAGACCTTAAAAATATTTACAGTTACAGAGCTCAGGCATTCCTGGTGCTCACAGCTCTAAGAGCAACAGTTAAAATCACAGATATTTCTGCAGAAGAGAAAAGACAACGTTTGACATTAATAAGACAACATATGGGACAACTGATGTCTGAAGAAGTTGCAAACATTCTCACAAAACATGGAGCACAGCCTGATTGGGAAAATCTTGAAAAAGATTTGAGATTACTCATTGATGGGGACTATAAAGCCACCATCCCTTCTTTGCAAATGGATGAAGTAAAAAAACAATTGCAAAGTCTATGCCATGACAAGAAAGAGATTTATAAACAACAAAATAATGAAAACAACAAAAAGGAAGTAATAGAAAAAGGACCTTTCCTAGACTTACTCCAGCGTCTAGGGCTAGAACATCACTACCCAAAAAGGATGAACAGAGCTGACTTCCATCAGATCTACAAGACTTCTGTTTACAATACCCAACCAAGATCTGAACAAGACCTCCCATTCTATTTCCTACAAAAGCTACTGATGTTGGATTATGGGTTTAGACACCTATTCTTCGAAGATGATGAAAACATAGAAAACCAGATAGGTTCTTCCAATCATGAAAATGAAGACTTTGACCCATATGAAGAATTATTTGATGACAGAGATGAAACTACTGATTCCTCAGCCACTGAGTCCCGGCCCCACGTTCACCCAATGGATATCCAGATGGCCATTTTTCACTGTGCAGATGATCTTGCCAGGCAATATATTTTGTCCAAACTTTCCATTTGTCAGTTTGCACTCCCCCTTGTGGTGCCAAATCCCAACACTTCTCAGATTGAATTCTCTCTCTGGTCTCTCAGACAAATTAGGAAAAGTTGGCAAGAGGCAAGTAAATCACCACAGGACAAGAGCTACAGTCACAAGAATCAGCAGATGTGCCGTGTCTCTACCCCAATTGTGTCCTTCATTAGAGTTGGAAATGGCCTCTCTGCCTCCAAATCTCAGATCATGAACTCTCTGCTCAGTAAACGTAAACATGATGTGTTCTTTCACAGACACTGCAGAGGAAGCAGCAAACACTGTCTCCTGATGGAGGGAGTGGTGGAAATCTGCTGGTTCTGTCCTGGGGGCCAAGGTGAGGACAGATTTGACAAGTGTCTGACCTTCGCCAATCTTCATGGAGATGCCAAGGAACATAGGCGACAACTCAGCTTCCTGCAGGAGGTCTCTTCTGTCATTGTGATCCTCATGTCAGCTTCCAATGATGATAAAGAAAATCAAAAAGTGGTCAGACACCTGTGTCAGTCATCAAGACCTTTGATCTGCTTGATTGATGACAAAGAAAAGGCGTTAGCCAATAATTCTGGTAGAAGAATGAGAATTGGCATCAGGAACAGAAATGAGGCAGAATTAACAGTGGAGCTCACAAATGCCATCAAACATTTACTACCACTCTCTGGTAATGGTCTGAGCTTAGAGGACTGTTCGCAGATGGCTGAAAAACACGGATTCCTTATTGATGAAGACCAGAGAGACTGCAAGGATGCCAAAGAAAAGGCACAGACTATAATGGCCCTCCTAGAGGAATCCAATTTATCACAGACAAAAGAAAATTTACTACCCCTTCAGGGGCAACTTTGGCACCTTTGGTGTAAGAAGGACAAGGAATTCTATCATCTGAGAGAAAAGGGGAATCGGAGTATTGAACAACACAAGACTGAGATTGAGGCAGATAAAAGATTAATTCGATGTCGGCAATTGGAAAAAGCCTTTCCTCTCAATGATTTAATGCGCTCTGTTCTTGAACTTCTCCAAGAATATTCAGAAACTCATCATAAACACTACTTTTTGCAATGGCTGAGTCTGTTTCTTGACAACATGACTTCAGAACACGTGGAAAAGTTGCAAGAAAAGCAGAGATCATTGTGGTTAATGGCACAAAGAGAAAAGCAAAGAGCACAGAAAAGCAACTCCCTGACACTCTGGCAGAAGCAGATAGAAGCCATCTCTGCTGAGATTCTTAACTGCACTTTTGGAATTGAGCACCTTCTCCGAGAAGTTGGCCAGATCTATGAAGCTCTGGAAGAAACTTCCTCCTCTAGAGACAGCCTTTTTCTCTGTCTCCCCCAAATTGCTGCAGACCTGATGACATCTGGGGTTCCCATTGAGTTGATGGATGGGGATGCTTCATATGTACCTCTAAAGTGGGTGGCAGCAGTTTTTGACAAGATTTCAGAGAAAGTTGGAGACAAAAAGCTATTTATTCTCTCTATCCTTGGTCTGCAGAGCTCAGGGAAATCCACCCTGCTGAATGCCCTGTTCGGGCTGCAGTTCACAGTCAGTGCAGGCAGGTGTACCAAAGGGGCCTACATGCAGCTCCTGAAGGTGGATGAGACATTCAAAGAAGAGCTTGGCTTTGACTTTGTGCTTGTTGTCGACACAGAAGGACTTCGGGCTCCAGAACTCAACAACAAATCCCAGAATTGGGACAATGAGTTGGCAACATTCGTCATTGGCCTTGGAAACTTGACTCTGATCAATATTTTTGGGGAGAATCCCTCTGAGATGCAAGACATCCTACAAATAGCTGTCCAAGCCTTTCTAAGGATGAAACAAGTAAAAATCTCCCCCAGTTGCCTCTTTGTCCATCAGAATGTGGGAGAAATTACAGCAAAAGACCAAACTATGGAAGGACGAAGGTGTTTAGAGCAGAGACTTGATGAAATGGCAGTAACTGCTGCAGAACAAGAAGAGTGCTCAAATGTATCCCACTTCAGTGATGTCATTAAGTTTGATGTCAATAATCATGTCTATTACTTTGCTCATCTCTGGGATGGCAATCCCCCAATGGCCCCTCCCAATCCTTGTTATAGTCACAATGTCCAGGAACTGAAAAGTAGAATTATTTTGACTGCCAAACAGGAATCCAGAAGTAACATCATGAAAGTATCAGATGTCAAATTTCGAGTTCAAGATTTGTGGAAAGCCCTAGTAAATGAGAACTTTATTTTCAGCTTCAGGAACACCAGAGAGATTGTGGCCATGAGCAAGCTGGAAACTATGTATAACCATTGGACTTGGGAGCTGAGGAGTCACATGCTGGACTTCCAGAACCAGCTGATCAATCAGATTCAGAATGGGAAAGTTCAGGCACTCAAAACAAGCATATTTGAGGCTCCAGTCACAGAAAAGTATACAGCAATTAAGCAAGAACTTGAAAAATATTTTAATGATGACCCAGACAATGAAATACTGATTCAATGGAAATCAAATTTTGAAAATAAGCTAATAATCCTTAAAGAGGCACTGATTTCAGACACCAGAAGGAAAGTCAATGAACTTATTCATTTAAGAAAAAATCAAGAAAGGCTAGATAAGAAAAAGACAAGTTATGAAAATGAATTATTGGAAAGAAGCAGAAAGTTGGCATTAACTGTAAAGGGTAAAGAATTAAATGAAGAAGAGTTACATGAAAAATTCAATCAACTTTGGAAAAAATGGGTCTGTGATGTGTCCTCAGATCTTCCTCCAGTCATAGAACCTGACATTGACACAGATTCTGAAAACATCCTTTGGGAGTATTTCCAAAAGGAGATAAACATGGTAGATATACTAATGAGAAACCCTGAAGATAAATTTCAGATAAATTATGATAATCATGTAAAAATGAATAAGAAGTATAACTTCATGACAAGGACATTAAAGGTCTGTGATAGGGAATCCATTAGTATGACTACTGACCATATTATTTCAAGATTTAATGAAACTATCAACAAGATTCATAAGCAACAGTGTGATTACAATTCAAGTTATTTCCATGAAATCCTGAGGATAATAGAAAAAGAAGTAAAATCTGCACCTACTCAGGAAAGATACACATTTACAAGCAAATACATCATTGAGTTGTCTTTATGCTTATTCCAAAGAGCATCTAAGAGTTTCAAGGAAATGCACAAGGCATTCAAGAGAGCAAATGATCCAGTGAACTATCTGGAGAGAAAGAAAGATGATTTCTTCATGAGTTTTAAGATCTCCTGCCAAGGTGCCACCTCCATCACAACATTTGTTGATTTTCTTTGGCACAAGCTCACCCCTGCTATCTCTGCCACCATAAGAAGGAAAATGGTCATTAAAATTGCTGGAGCCATGCGAGCTAGCTGCCCTGAATTCAATGGAAACAGGACTAACCTAGAGAAACATATCCTCATTTCTCTGGCAGAAGAAGAAAACTTTGATAAGTATTGGCAGTACCTTCATTATACAAAATCTTTTTTTAGCAGCTATATCGAAAACCATATTAAACAATACTGTTTCGATGAAGGAAGTAAAAAAATAAAGACTTTTTTACAAATAAGTTTAGGGGACATCAAGAATGCCATCCTCTCTGCCATTCATGAGTCCACAGCAATAGCTAGAGATAAAAGCAGCACTGCTTCTGGCTGGTTGGATTTGTTCTGTGATCTCCTAGGGAGCAACCTGATCTTTCCAAGAAGAGACCTGAAAAGCATCGAGCACCAGGAGATAAAGGATATGGAGTTTCTCAAAGAAGCCATGAGTGCAGCTTTAGATCCTGCAATGAGGAAAGTAGAAGAAGAGTGCTCCAATAAGCCCATAGATGAGATGGTTCCAGAAATTGAGAAAATTCTCTCTGCACATCTCTGTGGCTGCTGGAAACAGTGTCCTTTGTGTAATGCAATTTGTACAAACACCATTCCCCAACATGAAGGAGACCACAGTGTGCCATTCCACCGTCCTCAGGCTGTCAGTGGATGGCATAAGCATAGATCAGACCACTTTGTCATTGACTGTTGTACCAGTTCAGTAGCAAGTGACCGCTTCATGCTTTTGGGAAATAACCAAGAAATCCCATATAAGAACTACCGGCAGGCAGGAGGGGATTATGCCTCTTGGAGCATCACTCCAGATTCATCTACCCAGTTATACTGGAAATGGTTTGTCTCACACTTCAGATCAAAACTAGAGGAAAAATACCAGAAAAAATTTATAGACACAGGTAAAATCCCAGAGGCATGGGCCAAAATCACAAAGGAGGATGTGCTCAATGACTTGAAAGAGCAATAATATTCAGTTGGTAACCCAATATCAGATACCTAAATAACAGTCACAGCATACCTAAATAATTCTAATACTCATGCTCCTTACAAGAGTCTCCAACATTTCCATTTTTAGGATGAAATGTATAAAGTCTTGAGGCTTTTCTATAAAATGTCTAATCTTTTTGTCTCAATTTCTTCTGGTTTAAAATCAAATCATCATGGCTAGGAAGATGACTAGTTATGAGCAGGTGCTGTTCTTATAGAGCACATGGGTTCAATTGCTGGCATCCACTTGGATGCTCACAGCCATCTGTAACTCCAATTCCAGGGTATCTGATGCCCTTGTTTTGCCTCTGTGGCACCTTGCACACAGTTGATACACACATATGGATGCAGACCAAACACTCATAACATTAAAAAACCAACTATCAATATATGTGAACATATGATAAAATAACATAAAATTCATTTAAAAGACCAAAGTCATACTTCAAACCATGCCTATGAATATTTTACAGTACATAAACTTAGGGGTATTCCTGTCAGTTAAGGCAGAGATACCAGAAAGGGCAGGAAAGGAACCACAAGGCATGGAAATATGAGATTAGCACATATCTAACACATATCTAACATTCTACAACATCAAATCTCATGAGATGTGAGTTACTCACTTATAACAGGACTCTTAAAAATTAGAATATAGAATATATAGTAGAGAATATAGCGGCAGCTATCATGGGCCGAGGGCAGAGAGTATAGGGGAAGGGAGATATTGTTCAAAGCGGAGAAAGTCTTAGACACAAGGAATAAGTTCTGATGACCATAGTTAATTATATACATTTTGAAACTGCTAAAATCGTGAACTTTAAATGTTCTTGCACCAAAGAGTGATTATTATGTTTGGTAATGGGTATGTTTATTTGCTCATATGTTTATATGCTTATTTGCGCATTTTACAATGTATAAATAGCACGCATTGAACCCATCAAAAAATAAACTACCAATAAAAATGTTAATTTCAAAAAAGTAAACATGTGTGTTACATAAAGACTAACTGTTTTTTAAACAGGGCCACATGTAGTCCAAGCTGGCCTCAAATTCAGTGTGTAGCTGAAGTGATCTTTAACTCTTGATCCACCAGGCCCAATTTATGTGGTAATAGGGATCAAACCCAGAGCCTTATTATGTTAGGCAAGCACTCTACAAATTGAGCTACATCTCTGGGCTTGTACTGAGAAGCTTTAAAAGAATTCTCTTTTTCTTGGTGGGGGGATATGAATACCAGAAAGTCTAGGGGTTAAGATGTGTTTGAAAACTAACTCAAGTTTAAGAATACTTAATTGTATTAGGGTTTTTTCCAACTCAAACAGAGATGGAAAGGAACCCTGGCAGTCAGGCTCCCAGGGACCACCAGCACCAAGGGAGATATCTCCCCTCTAGAGGTGATGCAGCCTGAAGGGAGAATATCCCAACAGGACTGAAGTACTCAGCCCAGCAGAGCAGAGGTGTTCAACTCATATTCGTTTCACCTCTTCACTTCTTCAATCTCAGGAAAGCTTCTCAGCAGGCAACAAACCTCACCAAAGAGATTTATTTGGAGGGAGGAATCTAGAAAAGTGACAGCTTCCAATCGAGGAGAAGCAGTGAAAGACTGAGCAAAGCTCAGCCCTTCACAGAGTTTCTGGGGAGGGGGTGGAGCTAACCACATGGCCTGTGATTGGCAGGTTTCAAGCTCAGTAATTGGTGAGTTTTCTGAGCTCAGGGATTGGTGGGGTTTCAGGCTTAGAGACTGCTTAGTGATTGGTGGGTTTGAGTCCAAATTTTTCACCCTGAATTGTCAACTTTTCTGCCTTTGGGTTTGGAAAGGGTTTGAGCTTAGAGGTTGGTGGGTTTTGAATAATCTGGGGAGACCTGTGGCTTGAACTGACTTTACATCCTGTAAAATAAACTCTAATTCTGAAGTAAATGAACTTTACTAACTTTAGGTACACTTACAGAACTTATAGAGGGGCAGGGTGCTTATTCCTTTCTGAGGGAAATGACACAGTTTCTAGGCTGTTGGAGTCCCTGGAGGTTCAGTTCTGGAGATGGTTTGTCCCACATCCGCTTGGGGCTGAGATGACTCTCTCACAGCAGCAGCTGTGACTAGTGTGAGGCAGCATCTGGGGTGGCTGAGGTAACTGGGGCAAATAGGTCACCAGGACTGTAGCCTGGCACCACCAGCTGCCAGAGTCTCTGTGCACTGTGGCTGCCAGCGGCAAGTGAGAGGGTCTTGGTGCACTGCAGTGGCAACTGACAGCCAAGAGGTTCCCCACCCATGGCCTCCATGCCAGAGGCTCACTGCCACAGCATGGGGTAAAGCTGTGGAATTACCTGCTGGAGTGGGTAGGGCTACAATTTGGACTATGAAGAAAAATATAAAAAGCATACAATTCTTATTTCACTTTCCCCTCAAAGTTGCAATTATATTCATTCCAACACCTCAGTAATATCTAAGAAAACAATTCAGAATTTACGTTAGTGCTCTGTTACATGAGTTGATAAGGGAGTGAAGAAGTGTGATATTATCCCAGATACTATCATAATCACTAGTACTGCAATCATTGTAATAATGGCGCCTGTGGGAACATAATCACTGTGCTCACACAGGTATCTTAACAGTGAAATAGTATAATAGATTTCTCCTGCTTTTTGAGGAAATAAATTAATCACTACAAATAAAATAGAAACAGTGCAACACAGAAAGCAAGTATCTATAAGATAAGCTATTACATTATAGTGTCTCTCCTTACTCCTTTCCTTTCAAATAACATTTTATTAGGATACACTGATAGGCTTAAAGAGCATCATTCATCCCTCACTGAGAGTAATATTCAATATGACTCCTTGGGAAAGTACATTGAACAATATAGTTAGTTCTTAATGTGATTATAACTTAATAGTTCAATAGATTAATAGATTACTGAATAATACTGAAATACAAATACTGAAAAATTAATAGATTACTGATGTCTTTGGGAAACTTATTAGTAATTACAAAAATTCCAATATTAATCAACCAAATACCTAACAAAATCACTGCAAAAATTATTATTAGTGCAGAAAATGATATCTTAGATTCCTCAGAAGCATAGTTTTACACACAAATGATTTAAGGAAAAGGAAAACAAGAAGAGAAAGGAGCCAGGTATGGTGGTACATGCTTATCATCCTAGTCCTCAGGATACAAAGTATCTGAGGCCATCCTAGATTACACAGAAAGACTCCGTCTCAAAATTGGGCGGGGTGGGGCTGGACATGAAGTTGTAAACTCGTTGGTATAATATAAGGAAGCTACCTTAAAGTTCTAATTAAGAAATAAGAATTAATTATAAACTTTGAATTTAGACTGCTTAGCTGTGCATACACACTCTATTAGTCATGTGACCCTGGATAAATTTACCATTTCTGCTTCATTTTCCTCATCTACAAAATGATACCACACTAGGTATGAGAATGACTTAATAAAATATATGTGCCTGGCACATGGTATGTGTTTTAATGTTAGTAGTAATAGGTAGCCACAACAAGAACAGCAAAAGTCACATTAGCAGACTTATATAGGTTTTAACATTATAATTATTGTTGTTGTTTATGCTTGAGTGTGTTTATGCCTATATAATACTCAATTATGAATTCAGAAAAAGCAGATCAAAGTTGACATTTGGAACAATTAGTGGAACTATTTTCTGTTGCTGGCTTTTTTTTTTCTCTAAACATGATTTTTTTTTAGAAAATAGAATTAAAGCTTGCAAGTTCAAAATGAGCATGAAGAAGGGAGGAAAGGCAGAAAAAGTGCATTATTAGGTTTCTTTGACAACAGTTATCAAATAACCTCCAATTTTGTCATTATTTTTAATACAATCCAGAGGATTTGCATTTATTCTAAATGGGAAAAGATGTGAACCAGGGCATGTCCTCCTGTGAACAGCCTCCCTAATAGTTTGCCTTCCTTTGGAACAATTACGTTAAGTTAATAGCTTAGGCTGTGATTCCTACCAATTCCTCAACAGTAGAACAGAAATGCTTCTCCAAACTTCTCTCCAAGGAAGAACCTGCTGGCCAACTAAAGAAAATGCAGAAAGCATCCACTCTTCAGATGTCAAGCTGCCCAAATCTGCCTCAATCTTCTTGGGGCTTTCTGTACACACTGAGCAAAACACAAAGACCCAACCGTGCAACCTAACACAGGATGCTCTCTCATGGTCTTTACCCACCCTAGAGCTTCTACCTAGTTCAAGAAAGTTTGTGAAGCCTACAACACTTTCAATTTTTTTCTTTACCAAAACTTTCTTCTGCTCCTCTTTGATCAAAGGTATTGATCTCTAACAAATATCTCTCACAACTGTTTCAGCACCACCCTCCACATAAACCAATCTTTGACATCCTTAAGGCCCTAATAAAGACTGCTAAATCCAGATAAATTTGAACAATGGTTATGTGTCATAAATATTTAATAAAGGAAAATGAAAATTCTCTTCCTAAATCTGTGGGAAGAGAATCTCATCCTTCCCAGACCTTCCACAAGTCACTACCAGGCAGGAAAGCAATCAGTAGGTCTATGCTAGCATTTCATTGAGTGACAAACACCTAAGAAAACAGCTCTAAATGATGTCTTTTTGGCTCAGTTTTTGGGATTTCAATCCATGATCACTTGGTTCCATTGCTTTGGGCCTGTGGTAAGGCCAAATATCATAGCAAGGAGGTTATGATAGAACAAAGCTGCTCATTTAAGATGGCCAGGAAGCATGATGAGACAGAAGGGTTCAGGGACAAAATATGCTCCTCAAAGGCTGGCCCCAGTGACCTATTTCATCCAAATAGTGCCACTTATTCACATGTTATTCAGCTACAAATTTATCAACAGAGTGCTCCATTTATGAAGCGAGCACCTTTATGACCTAATAACCTCTCAAAAGAGCTACCAAGTGATGACTAAAACAACCAAAATAAGCCCTCTGCCCTCTTTAACGTATCAGAAAGGAGTATGAGACATAGCTGCTGGTAAGCAACTCATCAGAAAGTGATAATTAGAAGACAGAAAACTAGACAATAAAAGAGAGGTCAAATTGATGAATAGGGAAAGAACAGATCTTTTTTCCACTTGCCTTTGAATTGCCATTAAGGGGGAAGCTGAGGCTTTGCAAAGGTATTCCTTAGGAAGAGTGAAATGGAGGTAATAGTTAAACTGAACCTAAATAGTATCCTTGCCTTGGGCCCCTGTGCTTCAGACTGGAATTACTGCTTTTAATACTAAAGCTCTATCATGCTATATAATGAAAGAACTTATTGATGCAAATAGATTCTCTACATCCACCTGAAGGCATTCTTTCTACAGGTGGGCCTGGGACCTTAAGAGTGATTTATTTCCCCATGAGACTCCCTTAGAAAACACTAATTTTTTATTTGCAAGTGGTTATCAATTGGAGATAGCTACTGGGTTAGGGATTGGGATATATGTTCACTTCTTTTCACAGGCTCTCTTGACTTAGCATCTAGACATTGGGTCCCAATAAGAAAAGAACATGGAAATTGTGATGTAAGCTCTAAAGACACAAATAACTGCAGGAGAAACTAAACATTTTATTAGGAGTTTCAAAGACTCTCACAACTATGAATTTTTCCCTAGGCTCATGTATCTCATTATCTAGATAGTCCTATCATAGTTACAGCCTCCCAACTTACTTCTAAGACCTTAGTTCATCCAGATTCCAGATGAAACATGGAAGTTGCAGGCCCTTCTTTCACCACCAGATGGTAGTAATGAGTGTTATCGGGATAAAGAATTCCAAGACACTTCAACTTCAGCACTAAGAACAATTAGGACCTATACCATGCATTATAGGATGCTAAGCAGCTCTAGACTCTACATACTGGATGCTGATACAATTCTCAACAGTCATGACAAAAATAAAAAAATTCTCCAGACATTGCCACATGGCTTTGAAACATTTGCATTGCAGTTTGAGAATTACTATGTAGCCAAATGTGGTGGCAGAAGCCTGTAGTCCCAGCACTCAGGAGGCCGAGGTTAAATAACCTAAATAATCAAGAGTTTGAAGCCAGACTGGACTACAGCATGAAACCTTATTTCAAAAAAAAAAAAAGAA
This sequence comes from Cricetomys ansorgei, assembly GCA_026225945.1. Classification (NCBI taxonomy): domain Eukaryota; kingdom Metazoa; phylum Chordata; class Mammalia; order Rodentia; family Nesomyidae; genus Cricetomys; species Cricetomys ansorgei. The sequence goes on along the minus strand of JAMJFZ010000597.1, from coordinate 789,472 downwards.
AAGAAAAATGAGGTAAAGTGGAGGGAGGAAAAAACAAAAACAAAAACAAAACACTATACAATGAAACCTGAAAGAATTTTCAGTGGGAAAAAAAAATAAAATGCTGGTGGAATTTTTGAAAGTTTGTAATTTCTTTCAAAACTGTGGTGAAACATTAAAAATGTAAAATCATTCCTTCTATGCACATTCTAATGCTCATTCTCCTTCCAGGTTAAAAACATAATTTTATATACCTGGCAATTTTATACACACTTGTCTATCAATCTCTTTTTCCACTAAAAATCTACTATGAGCATCTTTCTAGATCAACCAATATTGATCCAGTTTAATAACTAAACACCTCTATCATATTCCTGTATATATAATTACTAGACACATTCTGGTAGGCAACTGAAGTTCCTAAATTTCCCTACTTTAAATACAACTACACTTAACATATGTGAACATATAATTTTGCACTACATATAATTTTGACTAACACTGTTTCACACTAAACAGTGCCTATAAATGCACAATTTTGCCATGACTCTGTGTTTTACAAATTGAATTAAACATAGATCTTTTTCAAGAGATATATACAAATGATAGCAACAACATAGAAAACAAATTAAAATATGGTTAGATCATTTAAATGCAAAATGGAAATGTTGACAAAAGGTAAGGAAATAATAGCTAGTCAGGACTGTCATGAATATGAGTCTAGAGAGGTATTAAAGTCTAAAGTAGTATTAAAATCAGTCTCAGCAACTTTTCTACAATGATAGTCATAACAGTTTGTTCCTATTTCTCTTACTCCCTGTGTGCAGCACACGGCTGGCTTTTTCTTCTTCATATACCCATATCTATTATAGAAACTAATATTTAATGGATCTTAGCAACTCATCACACTTAATGGAGGGTCTTAATTAGAACTGCTACCTATAAAGCATTCTCTACAAGGAAAACAGGAAAATCATGTAAGCATAAGAGATAAGCTATTGACACAAATTCAAATCCCTCCAAATTTCCAAAACTCAAAGACAAAACAGGAAACAGGTAAGAGAGGAGGGAGGATGAAAAGGTCAACTGACATGCACTCTCTGATCCTTTCTCTCATCATGTAAAGAAAGAAATCTTGATAGTCTTGAAGAAGGGCAATCTAGGACTACAGCTGAAATCATTTACAAGAACATTTTACTCTTATTTATTCTATAATCTGACACCCTGTCCAAATCCCTATGCACTGAGGGAAAACATTAACTGTCCAATCTAGTTTAAACTTAATTCAATCTGACAGTTTGGCTGTACATATTCAGGGTAGATTAACTTTCTATTAGGTAAAATGCATGACCACTTAGATTCTTCCTTTCCTTCCTCCTCTCCTCAGGGTTTGCTGGCATGTGGTCTATACAATCTCTAGCACTGAGAAGAGGCATAAGCCTTCTGCAGTCTTTTTATGTTATAGTAGCGCCATCTGCTGGTCACTAGAGCATAGATCGTTTGCCATCTAAGTATCCTGCAGGACACCACTGCTGAATTGGCTTGTTAGCGTGGCAGTTCTGTCACTGCAGAAAAGATTATCCTGGCTACAGAACCCCAAGTTTATTGCTGTATCCTCCATTCTACAAGTAGTTCCATCTGTCCACCTGTGTTGACTAGTTTTATGTCAACTTGATACAAGCTAGAGTTATCTGAGAAGGAACTTCAATTAAGAAAATGCCTCCATAAGATCCAGCTTTAAGGCATTTTCTTACTAGTGATTGATGGGAGATAGGCCAGTAGGCCATCCCACTGTGGGTGGTGCCATCTCTAGGCTAGTGATTCTGGGTTCTATTTAAAAAAAAAAAAAAGCAGGCTAAATGAGCAAACCACGAGGAGCAAGCCAGTAAGCAGCACCCTTCCAAGGTCTTTGCATCAGCTCCTATCTCCAGTTTCCTACCCTGTTTGAGTTCCTGCCGTAACTTAACAAGTGTAGGCTTAACTAAACCCTTGTATCCTCAAGTTGCTTTGGTCATGGTGTTTCTAGAACACCACCATATAGCTGAGGCAGCTTTGCTATGGCAGGCCAATGATAGTACATTGCATATGCAATGTCATTTTTCCATGTAACATATTCATAGATCCTACAGATTAGGATATGGACATCTTTAAAGATCTTTATTAATACCATACTCAGAGAATAAGCCTCATGGATCCAGAGGCTATAAAGGGCATAGACATTTTCTTTTACATTTTAACTGAAATGCAACAGTTATGCTAAAATTAATATGCAAATAAATATATGATCCATTCAGAATTTATGACAAGACAAACACACTCCAGGAACATCCAGGTCAAGTTGTAGAACATTACCAATAACCCTAAGTTCCTACCCCATGTTCTGTTCTTTTTTTACTTGTCCTTTTTTTACTACCCAAGGGGAGTTTAACACCATAGACCAGATCTGGTTTTAAACAGACAATTGAATAATACAGTATTTTGCTTTGCACCAGACTCCCTTCACTGAATATTATGTTTATGAGATTTAACCATGTTGTTATGTGAGATCTGCACTAGTTCAAATATAATTTTCTATTATATGATCATATATTAATGTCTGTATTAGTTTTTACCAATAATTAGCATTTGGGTTTTTTCCAACCTAGAAAAATATCACAGACACTTTAAAAACTATTATCCTTCACTGAAGTTGAACATATATATATTATGGCTAGAAATTCCAGGGATTCTATTACTAACATATACTTAATGGAAATGTGTATGTATCTATACCAAAAGATATATGTAAAATATTTATAGAAACATTATTTAAAAATATACATGGCACTTTCTGTTCTTACTGTCAATGTATAAAAATTCCTATGTTTCCATTTATCACCAACATTTGGTTTTATCATTCTTTTTAATTTTAGCCATTCTGGAGTTGTGGGACCCCGGGGCTGGAGAGCAGTAGAAGTTGAGGCCGGTGCCCCTACTCCCTGGAAAGGTGACACGGGACAAGACACTTGGCAAACTCCTTCTCTCCTAGTCCAGGAAGGTCCCTAGCCAAAATATTAGTTATAACTTGCTTGCTTCACAAGAAGCTAAAGGAACATGTTTATCTGCATTGGGGCGGGTCCCTTGCTTAGGAGCGCCCCGCCCCTCCCCTGCCCTGCCAAGGCCCCCCCCCAAACCCCCCCCCCCCCCCCCCGGAGGAGAGGCCATGCCCTTACCCCAGAAGTTATTCATTGGGAAGAGCGCTTGGAATAAACAAGTTTGGAGTTTCGTGTCCATCAGATTTCCGACTCCGGGACGCGTCCACGAAAGGTCACCGAACCATGGATCCCAGGGTGGGCTGGACATCAGCCGCCGACCAGCAGGACCGCGGGACCGCGGGATCGCGGGACCCAGGGAGCGGACACACACCCTCGGAAACCGACATGGAGTATATAGTACTATTTCAGAAAAGTTTTGATACACATTTACTTTGTTAATAATAAAATTGAGTGTGTTCATGCTTTACTGATTATATGGATATTAACTCTTAATATAGTACCTCATGTCATTCATTTTTATTTTGCATTTATTTAATAATTCTTCATCTATTTATTATGTTTTTGAGAAAAGGTTTCACTGTGTACTCCTGGCTGGTGTGGAATTCACTATGTAGACCACGCTAGCCTTGAACTCATAGAACTATGCCTGTCTTTGCCTCCAGAGTGTTGGGATTAATGGTGTGCATCACCATGTTTGGGCCATAGGAATTCTTTACACGTTCTTTTTGAAATTTCTTTGTCAGATTTACATGTTATATACATTGCTTCCCCACCCCTGGAATATTTATATAAAATTGAAATTTGCATGAGAATTAACTTTTTGGTTCCGTTATCTCAATTTTGTTAACATAAACAGAGTAAAACAACATGTTTCAAACTTAGTAATAATTTGTTTTACAAAGTTGTGATAATTGTTAAAAATAAAAATTAAATTTGTCATTGAAAAATACAGCTATGCATATGGATAGAATAATTTTTAAGTATTTAACTTATCCTTAGAAGAATTTAACATCCAAGAATAAAATGAACCCAGGTTCAATGAAGATTAATAGCAAAAAGAAAAGTTGGTGGGCCACTTAGAAATGCAGTTTTTAAATGAAGTATTGCAGGCATTACTTCCAGTAGAATTCTTTCAGTTAGAATACTTTGCCTTTGCTTTTCATCAAGCTGACTCTAAACAGTACTTGGTTATCACTCCCTGATGGAACCTTCCCTGACCGACTAAACTAGTTTAAATTCCCCTGTTATACACATACCTTTCTATGCATGTAAAATGGCTTCTGTTTGTCGGATGTTTAACCCCTCAGTAGATTATACAGTTTATAAAGGCAGTTGCCCAGAAAATCTCCAACACTGTAAGCACACTGTAAGTTATAATGCACATTTACTGAGTAAATGAAAGACATTGTTGGTAAGGTAGATGTACACATTTGAACACTGCTACTGTATTGGATTTTAAATGTAGTTCTTCACTTTCCACTTTACTTTTTTGATGGGGATCTTCCTCAGTTCTCGAATCTATACATACAGTTACTTCTAATATGGAGGTCATAGAAACCAAAGGAATCAATGAATACAATTCAGTATGTTCATAAACTTGAGTGGGGGAAAATGTCTTTGTTTTTATTGACTTGTAAATGAAATATAATATTTTCTTCAATTTGTATGTGGGTAACAAATCACAATAATACTACTAACAATTATATTTCACCAGCATAAGCCAGAGTTATCTTCTCTCATTTAACAGTTGTTATAAACACCTCAAAATATCATTTATGTTCGTCACTACTTTGAAAATCATAGTAATTACTAAAGTCACTGGATCTTTTTATTTCATATATTAGCAGAACAGCACATATTACCACAGTCACCAATTTGGAGAGCTTTGAAAACTATCTTGACAATAATATAATTTGTTTTCTTTCCAATACCTTATATTTTACTTTAGTTTAGTTCATGTACCTAAAAAAATATTATTCTCCAGAGAACCAAATTTATATTCATCAAAAGGCACAAGGAGTGTTTAAAGATCCCTGGACTGGATAATCATCCCTAGCTCCTTGAACAAAGTAGTTTTGCCTGCCATCCCAGTATGTAGCAGGCCGAGGCAGGAAAACTGACAACTCAAACTCTGGAGTGTGAGATCAATCTGGGTTCCACAGTGAATCATTAGGCAGCCTGGGCTACAGAGTAGCAACATCCTGTCTCAAAAGAAGTCAAAACAAAATTTATTGTCTTTTCTTATTTGTCTATTGTCCAACTTTGGGGGCAGTGAGGTAGCTCAGAAGGTAAAGATGTTTGTCATTCAAGCCTGACAACCCCACATCCCATGGCAGAAGAAGAGAACAGGCTCTGGAAATTTGTCCTCTAACACTATGGAACATGAGAACCTGCACATAATACACACACACACACACACACACACACACACACACAAATTAAATTTTAAAAGGTTATCTGACTCCAGGATTTCTAAAATAGGTCAGTATGGAATAAAGGAAAAATAACACCTTCCAGTGGTAGGGTGAGAAAAGAGATCAAATCCAAGCACAGATCAGATACTTTACAGTGTGATCGATGAGATTTCTGAATTCAGTCAGGTTCACAGGAAATGGACTTATGAGATCTTGTTAATAATTTAGACCCAGTAGTGAAAGGTCACAGAGAAAGGAGTATACCACACAGAAGCACAATGAAATGAATGGTATTGAAGTAATAATGAATGCTAGCTAATAATAAGCCTAGCTAAATAAGACGTTTTCTTTCAAATGAAAGATGAAAAGATAATTATTCTAAGTAAAGGTGAAATTATCAAGGGATACCAATTTTTAATGTGTTTTTTTTAAGTTCTGTAAGGCATAAAAGACAAACAGAAACGCAGAGCACTGGCTTGATAGTGGAGGCAAAAGGAAAGAAGACGAAACGCATCAACCAGTTCCTCTCTGACCTTAAAGAACCTTATAATTTCAGCAACAGGTAGTTCACTAATAATACAAGGAAATGAAGCAGGGAGGGGAGAGTACACCAGGAAGACTGTAAGCCGAGTTGGAAATGGCTTGTCACTATTTCCAGAGTGAAACACCATCTGAAGGGTTAGAGTGATGCCATCAAACTCTGGGTCCCTCTTTAGCAACTTCATATTGCATATGATCAGGAAACTTATTCGTCTGAAACCAAACTATTTTTTAATATTACTCCTTTCCATTTGAAATGTGGTTTTATTCGTTACTGTCCTCAATACTCTAGTAACCACAACTGTTACAGATTCATTTTTAATAAGCTCTAATACGATTATCATTTTGTTAGGCATTAAAGCTGGACTGTTTCCACCCAATTTCTCCCAGAAAACTGTTTTCAGAGAGCAGTAAGGTTGTTGAACTCTCATGACATATGGGAGGGAACACACACAGAGAATAATTTTTTTGTAAAAATATTTTGATTGGAGAGAAAGTTCCGCTATCTCTGAGCACTGGTTAAGAGCACCAGCTTCCCTTCCAGAGGACCTGGGTTCTATCCCCAGAAACCACAATAACAACTCACAACTGTCTGTAATTCCAGCTCCAGGGTGTTTGACGCCCTCTCACAGACACTGCAGGCAAAACACCAATGCACACAAAATAGAAATAAATCGGTTTTTAAAAGAAGTATTTAACCATTAATTTAGCTTTTAATTCTAAATATGTAATTTAATTACCTGCGACTTTTCTGGACACAATTCATCTCACTACGCTAAAGCTTACGAACCCCGGGTTTTAATATTCTCAGGAAGCCAGCGAGCAGTTACTCAGGCAGAGGCGCCACCGTCTCAAACGCAGTACTCCTCAGATACTCACTTTCCCGGCATGCTCCGCGCGGAAGGCGCCATTCGCCAAGAGCGGCCCAGCATGCTGACGCAGCGTGAGAGAAACCCGCCAGGGGGCGCCGAGATCCCCAGCTCGCCACAGAACGAGCCCGCCGCGCTCGCCGCTCCAGAAACGTCAACACGTCTGTTCCGCCCTCCTTCAGACTGCCAGCAGGGCAGGCGCTGAATCACACACGTAAATACGTCTGCCACGCGCCAAGCTGCTGCGCATGCGTCCTCTGAGAATTGTCTCCGCCCCCGTCCTCTCGGCAGAGTTTCCCTTTCCGGCCCGCTGGAGGTGGGGCTGAGGTGGGATCATGCGGTTGTCGCTCGCCTTGGCCATCTCCCACGGCCGCGTCTACCGCCGCCTGGGCCTCGGGCCCGAGTCCCGCATCCACCTGCTGCGGAACCTGCTCACGGGCCTAGTGCGCCACGAGCGCATCGAGGCGTCATGGGCGCGCGTGGACGAGATGAGGGGCTACGCAGAGAAGGTGAGCGGGCCTGTTCACCTCTGGGTCCGCCCTCAGAGATCCGAGCCGGCCGTGCGTGGGCAGTGGGGCCGCGCTGGGAAACCTTTCTGCCGAAGTCGATCGCGTGGCACTCGGCTGAGCCCGCTTCTCCCGCGCTCCAAGTGGAAGGCTGGTTGGGGCTGCGGAGGGAGGAGCGCCCTGAATTAGCTTTGCTAGTGGGATGACGAAGGTAAGACGTCAGAAGAGTAAGGTGGGCGCCTCGGCTCCTACTCGTGTTGCATCCTTGATGTTTTGTCCTCATAGCTTATCGACTATGGAAAGCTGGGAGACACCAACGAACGAGCCATGCGCATGGCTGACTTCTGGCTCACTGTAAGTGCTCCCTGCCTGTTGGTGGGGGGGAGGAATCGTTAAGAGGACCGGGTACGCATATTTAAGCCAGGGCGTTCGCTTATGTACCCGTGTTATGAAGTACCTTAGATGCATGTTTCCCGTATTTGAATCGGAAAAGAGTCATCCGCACAACTGCCTAGAAGTAGTTCTGTGTAACTTGATACATGATTTGGTTGCTGGGGAATGCCTGTGGGGTTGGTTTGAAACCCTACCTCTGGGAATAATTGAAAGTTAAATGCCTCCACGATTGTGACTCTTTTCTTCTTCTTAACTCTCTCCATCTAGGAGAAGGACTTAATCCCAAAGCTGTTTAAAGTACTAGCACCTCGGTTCCAAGGTCAGAATGGGAGCTACACAAGAATGCTGCAGATCCCGAATTCAAAGGAGCAAGATCGGGCCAAGATGGCAGTGATCGAATATAAAGGGAACTGCCTCCCTCCCCTGCCTCTGCCTCGCAGAGACAGCAACCTTACTCTCCTAAACCAGCTGCTTCTGGGACTGCAGCAGGACGTGCACAACGAGGAAGCAAACCCTCACACGGTTCAAACACCAAAGACTTAACTGGAGCTGGAGAGTGCACAGGCTCTCGTCCTTGCAGTACTCGTGTTCACAGGCCTTGGGGTTCTTACAATGTGTGAGAACTGATAGAAGCATTGTAAAGTGGAATGTCGTAACTGGGCCCCAAACTTGCTGCTGATTCATATGGCCCTCTCTTTGCCCAGTAGATAAAATTCTTGATGTGGCTATATGAAATTGATTTACTTTTCTACCCCCAGAATTTCTGGAAAGTGGAAGGCGTACAGATGTGCAGCCACCTGAGATAGTAAATTCACAGCTTATGTTTCTAAAGTCTTGGGTCCGGGTTGTGTTTGCTTGTCACAATTTTTTCTTTGCATTTTGGTGGGTGAGGGGAGTCCTGCTATGTGATAGAGACTGCATCCAACATGAAGCAGTCCTCCTGTTCCTGCCCCTCCAGTGCTGGGCTTGCAGGTATTCACTGCCACGCTGGGCCAGTTTGCTTATCTTAATACTAATTTAGATAGGCCTTGTATCTGTTGATTCCAAACTAGCTTCCTATGGTTGACATTCACCCTAGAGACCCAGCCCTTGACATTTTTTTTGGGGGGGGGTGGTTTCTATTATATAATTTATACGTGAGAATGTGTGTCACTAGCATTTTTGTATATGTCTAATGTATTTTGATCATACCATTCCCCCTCATTGCCCTGTCTTGTCTCGCTTCCACTGGCCCCCTTCCTCTTCAGAAAGTCCCCTTTCCACTTTAATGTCTTTTTGTGTGTTTGTGACCCGGCAAGTTTCATTGGTATTGCTTACAGGAATGTGGGCATCTTACCAGCAACTCTACTGTTCAAGAAAATGTACTTCCTGTATCAGCCATTAACTGCCTATAGACTAGTGGTTCTCATCCTTCCTAATGCTCCAACCCTTTAAAACAGTTCCTCATGTTATGGTGAACCCCCCCCACCATAAAATTATTTCTGTTGCTAATTCATAACTGTAACTTTGCTACTGTTATGAGTCATAATGTAAATACCTGATATTCGGATGGTCTTAGACAAACCCTATGAAAGGGTCGTTTGACCCTCCAAAGGGGTTGCAACCCACAGGTTGAGAACCACTGCTATAGACAGACCCACAGGGAAGGATTGGGCCACCTGAGCCCCTTTCCTCCATGACAGGATCTTGGCAGGCTACTGTGAGTTCAAGAGTTCCAGCCCCAGAAATTTATAATTAACAATGTGAATCTCTGTCAGTGAAGCTCTAAATAACTTGGAACCCCTAAAAATGAAGGGGAACACTGCAAGCATTGTTTCTAGGCAAGGTCACACATTCCATTTATACGTTTGCCTTAACCTCTGAATGGGTCTTGGATGTGGATTCATTTAAATGTACCGCCACCCTGACCAGAGGAGCTGTAGGCATCTGACAGGATGTTGACCTTTGGGATAAGTTCCTTCCCCTTGGTAGAGGGTGTGAAGAGGAAGGTTGAAGCAGAGTGATGCAATAGAAAGTTAAAGCCTGCTGGGAATTTCCTGGAAGCTTTTGTTGTCAAAATTGGACCTCTGTGGGAACTTGGAAAGAGGAAATCCGTTTTCAGAATGGCTGGGGTGTGTGAGAAACAAGGAGTTTGTTTATATGCACTAAGTACTATGGGTATAACCCATCCTGGCTGCCATTCCATAGGGTCAGAGCCTTGACTGGGGTAGTTGTGGGAAGGTGTGTGGAGTTCTCACTCCTGTCTTGAATACCTGATACAGGGCCTGAGATAGAAAGGTGTTGTAACAGAAAGACATGAGCTTTGGTGACGACTATTCTGGTGCTGTTTTCCTTACAGCTGCCTGAACTAATTCACGTGGTCCCAGAGAGCTCTCCCTCTTCCTTCCACTTAAAACTACGTTTCTTTGTAAATCTTTAACCCTTTTCCTATCTTATAAGCATTCACCCCAGATAGATGCCTGAGTCATGACTTGTTCTACAAAAGCCCTTCCCTTAAACCAAATCTTGAAGACTTAGCAACAGGTGAAATGTGAAAGGGCTCCCAAAGTTTTATCTTTGGAATCTTAGAAATATGTCCATTTGGAGCTTTAATTTTTCCCTGAACGTCTTACACTTATTTATTGGGGAGGGGGAGTATGTGTCACAGTGTGCAGATGGAGGCCAGAGGTCAGCTTTCCCAATTCAGTTCTTCTAACCCATGGATCCTAGGTATCAAAGTCAGGTCATCAGACTTAGCAGTAAGTGCCTTTACCTACTGAGCCATCTCCACCCCCTCCCTGTGTATTTATTAAGCATCTTCCCTTCCCCAGCATCACTTGACACACTATAGAGCATGCTTCTTGAATGTTTGCAGTAAATCTGGCTCTAGCCAAATGTGGACTGTCTGCCATCAAGGAGCTCATGATACAATGGGATACAGCATCTCTAATAATCTGACCCAAAAACTGACAAATTCTAAAACAACTACTAAAGGCTTTGCTAATCAGCCTGTGTAAATAACTACCCAGCACGTAGATTATGCCTTCAAGTAGGCATTGCTTAAATTCCAAACCAAAGAGCCCCCTCTCATCACTTTAAAAGAAAGGTTCTCCTTGTTGAGTTCCAGTTCTTTACAATAAGGTGAATGAAGTAATGCCCTTCACCCACCCAAAAAACTTAACACATTATCTAAAACCTTAGCACTGTGAACCCAATACTTGTCATTTTTCAAGCAGGTAACCATTTCCCTGTATCTTTACAGGAGTCATGTCCTACTTTATCTCCATTCACAAATATGCAGTTCTCCCTAGTGGGAAGCCCCAGGCATAGGGCTACAGTACTGTAACTATAGTGGTAGGACTCTGATCATCTTAATTGCCTGGTACATCTCCAGTAGCACATTATCTACAGGACAGAATCCAGATTCCTTATACTGCCTACTGCCCAGGAATCTTCTTGCTGCTCCACGTCCGTGGTGCCTCTGATTTCATGCTTCAGAAGCATATGGCCTACTTCCCTTTAACACTTTTTGCTCATGCAGTTCCTGTCACCCAGAAACTCTATTTTTACCTACATAATCTACACAAACTTTCATGTGGTTCCTCTGACCATCCCCATTTCTAAAGTCATCACTTCATCAAACAAGCTACATCTGCAGTGTTTCTGTAATACACTGAAACTACCACATTGCATTTCAGTTCCCTATGGTGTAGGTCATTAGACTGAAGACAATGGAGATGGCAGATTAAAAACTAACAGAAATTAAAATGTTCCCAAACTGCAGTCCTAGTTATAATGAAGTCTTTTTGTGATTATTGCCATTTGAGCCTGAAGTTTAATTGCTACCAAAAGCAATCTAAAACATCAAGCTTCATATCACTAAAACTAGTGTTCCTCCAGTGTTTTTTTTTTTTTTTTTAACTAGGACACAGATGAAAAAGAATTTTGCATCAGAACACAATGGTCAAGTACATATATAAATTAAATAATTACATATTCCTAGCAAGATATTATCCTTTACAAATATGCATTACCTTTAAAGTGCTGCTGCCAGAGGTGGGGAGATAACTCACTTGGTAAAGTGCCCAGCTCTCAAGCTTGAGGCCCTGAGTTCAGATCCCAAACTACATAAAAAGTCAGAAAGATGATTCACTGGGTAAAGGTGCTTTCTGCCGAGACCTGCCAACTTCAGTTTGATTCCTAGAACCCATACAGTAAAAAGAAAACTGATTCCCAAAACACTGACCACACATGCTGTCACTTACACACACACACACACACACACACACACACACACACACACACGAGTGACAGAAATTTTTAAAAATAAATAAACCAGGTATGGTGTTTTAACCTGTAATCCCAGTGCTAGGGAAGCAGATTGCAGAAGCTCATTGGCCAGCTAGCCTAGCCAAACTAATGAATTCAAGACTCAGGAAGAAATTCTGAGTTTGACCTCTAACCTCCACATGCATGTGCACACACCCATGGGAACATACATGCACACAAACATAATGCTGATCCCAGTTCACTAAATTGATTTTACAACCTAGTAATGAATTAACCTGCTTTTACTGGGCTCAGTCAGCCTTCAGTGCCTGAGCATTGCTTTGCTGGATAAAATCCAGACATTACATTGACAAAGTCCTGCTACATCCTGGTCCAGCCACATCTCAACTCTGGCTGAGGTGTATAAAATGACCTGTGTTGAGATGCTAAACTACACTGCTGAATATCCAAGACACACACACAAAAAAAAGTTTCCTTCCTCTCCAGGGACTTAAATGCTGATAGTGATTGTCAAGAATGTAAACATATGTCTAATTAATTTCCCACACATTTCATATTCCAATTTCCTGGAATATTTCTAACCAGCCACAGACAGAAAACACCTATCCCTTAGTACATTGGCAAAAAAAAACAGTCAACTGAATTTCTCAAGCAAAGCTCAGCATTATTGCAGTGGTCCAAACTCTTCACTTGATCTTTTAACCACACAGACCACCATCCATACTGTATATTAGATATGGAATTTGTTCATCCTTCAACTCAAAGCTTGTCCCAGGGGTAGGGTGGAGCTCTGTGGTTATGTGTGCTTAGCTTAGCATTCATCAATCCTGAGTTCAATCCCCAGCAAAGAAAAAAAAAAAAAAAGGGAGAAAAGAAGAAAGTTAAGTTCAAATCACCCCATTTCCTCTTCCCTTTATGCACTGGCAGCCACAGCTCTGTTTTTATGAGCTTGAGTTTGGATTTTGTGACTTTGTTTCAATTGTTTTTGTTTTAATTAGGAAATTTTTTAATTTAAAAAAATAACACCCCCAAATCTCTGGGCAATACCCTAAAATACAGTTAAAAAATTAGCAAGAATGTTATACATTTTGCTGGCACACAGTGATTCTTTCAGTGAGAGCAAAGGTTTTCCAGAAGTTTCCACATAATTTTATTCTGCCCCCCTTCCCCCCTTTTAAAAGTACTAACTGGAAGGAAGACACTGAGGTACAGAGGGAATGTTCTTTTATTAGTGTCTGTGAGAGATGTGTATGCATGTGCCATGGCACACATGGAGGCCAGAGGACAACTTCGTGGAGCTGATTCTCCCCTCCCATTTTTATGTGGATTTGGGGGATCAAACTCAAATTGTCAGATGATTAGTGATGATGCTGTTGTTGAGACAAGATCTCCCTGTGTAGCCCAGGCTAGCCTCCAGAATGCTGGGATGATATGTTTGCATCAGCATGTCCAGCTAGATGAGTGACCTTTAACACTTCTTTATATGCTTCTCGGCTATTTGCTTGTCTTTGAAATGTCTTTTGCCCATGTTTTAATCAAACTATTTTGTTTTGTTTGAGTCTTTCCATATTTTAAATTGCAGATACATAGGTGGCTAGTATTATCTGCCTCCAGCAGGTTACCTTTTCATGTTGTGATTGCTTTTTTGATATTTAGAAATCTTTTGGTTCAATATCATCCAATTGGCTTTTTTTTTCCTATTCTTTGCTGTCTTATCCAAAATTTATTAGCAATGTCAGTGTGGAGAAGCTTATCCCTGTGTTTTCTTCTAGGCGTTTTTACTGGCCTTCCCAGGACTAGGGCTCTTGTCCTTCTGGGACTTTGATTTATCCCAAATATATTTTCTGCTAACTTCGTATAGGGTTCAGAATTTAGCTCAGGAGTAGAGCATGTGCCTAACAAGTATGAGACCCCAGTTTAAATACCTAGCACCAGAAGAATGGGGGTGGTGACAAAATCAAGTTAGTTAATTTTGATTTTGGTATAAAACAAGGGTTCTGGGTTTTTCTTTGGCTTGGGGATATATGCTTTCCCAGTAACAGTTACTGAAGAAACTTTCTTTTCCCGATTGTATATTCCTGGTACATTTGACAAAAATTAGTTGACTGTACATGCATTTATTTACTTCTGGACTCTCTATCCTGTGCCATTGGCCTATATGTCTGTTATTATGCCAACACAGTAGTATTTGGTTACTATAGCTGTATAATATAACCTGCAAGATGATGCCTCTAGCATTTTTTTCTTTATGACATTATTTTTGTCTGTGTGGCATATTTTGTGGTTATAAACTTAATTTGTCTTTGTTTTTCTATTTCTGAAAAAAAGGTCATTGATGTTTTGATAGGGATTGCTTAGACCCTATAGATCATGTGGGTAGTGTGAGCATTTTAATAATTTCAATTCTTCTGGTCCATGAATACATGGTAGTATTCCACTTATCTGTGTCATTTTCAATGTCTTTGATTAGTGCTATAATTTTTGGGTACAGATATTTTATGTCCTTAATTATATTTATTCCTATGTGTTTTAGGCTGGCGATTGGACTCAGGAGCTTGTACATACTAGGTAAATACTCTGGGACTGAGCTACATCACCAGCCCTTGACAGTACTACAAATACAATCATTTCCTTTACTTTCTTTTCCAGTGGTCAATTTCACACTTTATATCTTTTATTGTAGTGACTGAATAATTCTACTACTTAGAACCCATCACTAAATAGTGAGTTCCTCAATGACAAAGAACACACTAATTCATTTCTCCCACCACCCAGTGAAGAACATGAGACAAAACTGGCATAAAATGTCTATTGAGTGAATCAATGTGTTTTACAGACTTCTTCAGCCTGGATCTGAAAGCTTCTACTTATGAGCTCCTCCCTTCCCCTGTTTCCTCATACTGAAAAAAAAAGAACTTCCTGCAAAGCTGATTTCCCATTGTTCACCCTGGATAATGTCTGTACCCTGAAGGCTCCCTTCTGTATGCTCTTAACAGCATGGACATAGTGCAGATTCCTCTGACTCTTCACTGTAAACTCAGTAGTTAAGTCTGAGATGCTTTAATCTTAGAAGTGGTCTGTGTGCTTGCATTTTGAGAAAAAGAGTTTAAACTTTTCTGAGATTTTTGCATTCTTCACAATGTGTCTGTTTAATATAAAAATAATATATTGTATATTAAATTCATATTTTGAAAAGACAAGTTTTGTTTGCACTGTAGCCCCACATATATCTTGGTACATATACCCAGTGTGAGAACACAGCATTAAAGGGGTTTTACTGATATTTATTTCAAGTTAAAAATAAAAATCTAATCCCTTTTGATGGTATTGAAAGTTTAATGATGTTGACCTGGTTTAATTTCTAACAATTTTTCTTTACAATGGTTTCCAAAATTTTTCTACAATTATCTTCTCCTTTTAGCTCATAAAGAATGAAAGAAAGGGAAGAGAGTTCAGTTTTGTAGGTCCTGAGTTTGAGATGCCTGGGACCATCTGGAGCTTGAGAATGAGATCTTTGCTGGGAGAACAGATTTGGGAGTTGTCAGCAATTAAAGCTAAGGAAATGGATGGAGTGACTCAGAGCACACATGCAGGAGGAAAGGAGGCTGAGGTCAGACACTTGGAGGACAGACAGGATGCAGAGTCTATGGAGGAGACTAAGAAATAATCTTTAAGAAACAAAGAAGGAAACTTCAAGATTCTTCACAGTAATTAAGACAGTCATTCCTGTTTACATACAAGGCACTCAAAGAGTTATCAAATAAATTTCTCTAACAAAATCCTTCAAAATGCTGCTATAATAGAGCACACAGAGACAAACTTCCAGAGGTCCAATGGCTCAATGAGAAGACACATCATAAACAAATAAGGACAACATATTTGCACAAGTATATCAAAGTGTTTGCACATGAGGCACACTGAAGGGTCAAGAAAGGAGGTCAAGGTAGAACTCAAAAAAAATAATGCAAGTGCTAGATCTCAATGAGTAGGCATTCATCAAGAATAAGGGAGAGCCAGGCATGGTGGCACACACCTTTCATGTCAGCACTCAGGGAGGCAGAGACAAGCGATCTCTTAAGTATTCAAGGCCAGCCTAGTCTATGTGAATTCCAGCCAAGGGTAATATAGTGAGATCTGTCTCAAAAAAAAACAAACAAAACAGAATGGGGATGAGAAATCAAAATTCCAGCAACAAGAGCTGCAGGTATAAAGGCACTGAATTGTGAAACAGTATAGAGTGGTTTGGAAATTCCTAATAAGTAATTTGGTACAGCTGGGATTTCATACTTAAGGAAAAACTTCAGGAAATGAAGCAGGAAAGCCAGGCAAGATCTGGTTACAAAGGATCCTGTAGGACATGATAAAGTGCTTGGACAGTATCCTGAAAACTAGAGGAAGCCACTGATGGAGTTTTAAACGGAGGGGAAAAGGATTGGATTTACATTTCAGAAAGATTATTCCTGTGTCAGACTGGAAGATGGGTTAGAGGGACAAGGCAAGTAGCAAAAACGCCAAATAGGAGGCTGGTCGAGGAATCCAAAAGAAGTTATCGGAACTAGTCTAGGCCAGAGACAGGAGGTAAAGGGAGAGGGTGAAGGCTCAGACAGCTAAGGAAACAGCAGATATTGTGTGTGATTACATGAAGCAAAGGAAGAAGTTTATTAATGTTGGGGTTTTGCTGATTGGATTATTTTTTATATTTTTTACTGAAGATAATTTTTTCATACAATATATTCTGGTTATGGTTTCCCCTCTCCCTACTCTTACAAGGTCCTTCTCAATCACCCAGTTTTAAGTCAGACATGACACCCGATTTCTGCTTAGGCAGTTGGATAGAAGTTTCTATTCACAAACAACTGCTAGTAGAGTAGAAGCAGGTTTGAGGTTATTGTGATAAGCTTTGTTTGCAGGCATATTCCTGTTGATGGATGCAATTGCATTCCTGAAGGGAATACATGAGCTAGCAACTTAGAGAGGCACACACTGGAAATGGAATTTGACTAGGTGAGATTCGGAACATGTAAAGAAAAGGGGGGACAAGGGATCTAGGAGCTGAAATAACAATGCTATACAGAAGGAAAGAAGAGTCCTCTTAGGGTGTTCAAAAGAGGGACTGCAGCTTGAGCACTATGGTCTCAGAACCTGGGAAAGAGTATGAAAAGTGTCAGCTGCGTGTGTCATCCAGTACATCGTGAGTTTTGGGTACAGACACTAGTTCATTTTTGTATTCTCAGTACTAAAGTTGGCCAGGATTTAGATCACTGGTTTAATGAATATCTTTAGACTTAGAAATTTGGACATTCACTGTTAAATAATGAAGACTCCGGGAGGTAGGTGTGTGTGTGTAAGACAGGATATCCCCATGCTGCCAAGACTAGCTTCAAATTCATTATATAGCCCAAACTAGCCTGGAATTCATTTCCCTGCTCCAGCCTCCTCAATGCTGGATTACAGCCATGTGTCACCATGCCCAGCAGACAAAGTTTCTTCAATTTCTACTCCCTTATCCATAATCTGTCCTCAGAACCCATCAGCTAGTTTAGAAATATATTTATTAAAGACAGTTCATCCAATGATCATGGTACCTACCGGAAAATTTTCCAGATTTTGCAAAATTATCAACTTTTAAATTTTTGTTTTTTGAAACAAAATTCTAGTTTGCTAAAACTATCAATTTACCCAAAAATTACTTCTGTCAGAAATGTGTATAAAGTTCAAAACAGCTGAGTGACAAAGAACAGTTTAACAGTTTTTAGGTCTTCTTTATTGAATTTTTCAAATACTTTCAGTGTGACTTAATTTAGTTTTAATTTTACCAAAGTCTCTTTATTAGATAGGTCATATGGATTTAAGTCTAACTCTGCTGTTGTTCTGTGTATGTTACATAGTTCAGACACTTGGCATTCAGATGCCTAAAATAAATAGAAATACCCTTTAGTTGATCTTATAAATATATCTGTGAATTAAAAATAGTTAAAGTGAGCCAACTTGTTCTAAGAGGCAAATATTGCTTGACACTAAAAGCACACAAAGACATCCCAAGATAACAAAAAAAATCTTAGGAATATGAACAAAACTATTCAATAAAATGCTAGCAAGTCCTATATCTATAGAAAGAACTACGTAAATGGGGTGTTTGCTAGGAATGCAAGGTGGGTTTGCCATCTTAATATCTCTAATATATCACTTACTATATCAAAAGAATACACCATACAGACAAAAAGCATTTCACATAATCTAATAATTTTTCAAACTGGGAATAAAAGTAAATTTTCTAACCTAGTAAGAGTTGTATCTAATGCCTTTTACCCCAGCAGAGGCAGGCAGATCTCTGTGAGTTCTGGGCCAGCCTGGTCTACATAGAGTGTTCTAGGAATAGCCAGAGCTACATAAAGAAACCCTGTCTCAAAAAAAAAAAAGACAAAAAGCAAGAGGCATATCTGTCTATATCACATCCCTGCCCAAGGCTCAGGGACCATCATGGAATAGGAGGTCAAAAGACTTTTAAGAGCCAGACGTCAGGGAGGACCAGAGCAAAGCTCTCTTCTTGACATGACAGGACCACTACACTCATGAACCCACAGCAGCCGTGCTGCCTGAGTAGGATCAAGCCATTGGACATTCCAGCATGGAGAGAAGGGGTCCATGAGACCTCACCTCTGGGAAGCTATGGACAGTTGATGGTTTCTAGGGGATGGAGAGTCAGCCTTCTTTAAAGGAGTGGCCCCTGACAGGTTAACCATTCGCCAGTTAATGGCCCCACACCCAGGAGAGAGAGAGGAGACAACTTTGAGGAGTAGAAAGGTGAGGGTGAGTCTGAGAGGAGGAGGGAGAAGGGACGATGAACACAATCACAGGGCACCGTATCAAATTCTCCGCGAATTAATGAAAATGTTTACATAGAAGCATGTCTGACATAATAGCTACCCCTAATATCATATGTAATGTCAGAAAACAGGAGACTGTCCCCTAAAATCTTGAACAAAACAAGAATGTTCATTGTTGGGGGAGCTTATTTTTAGTTTTGTTTGCTCTTATTTTCTGCACTGTTGGGTGAGGGGCTGCCTAGGTTCTTGGCATTTTGTCTTGTCTGTGGGTGTTGGATTTATCTGGGGGATGTTTGCTTATGATCTGCACTTGAGGAACGCTGAATCAATAAAAACACCTGAGCTTGGAGCTAAACTGTCCACTATGGAGTCTGGTGCCTGCCACGGTGGTGGTTCCCTCTGCTGAGGTCTGACAGGGTTTGCAGATAGGAATATGCCTCTCTTTGTCCTGTTTGCTGAGCTCCCACAGCAGCGTACAATTACAAGTGATGCTTGCAATGTGGGGCAGGACATCACACCAGCTAATTCAACGTGGAGACAAGGAAAAAGAGAAGGAAACTCCAGACCTCAGAGAGTCTGGTAAAGCTGCTCAAAACAGCTCCTAGAGAACAGAGATTATATATTTGCAAAAATAATGAATAGACGTCTCCTGAAGGAAGAGGAGGGAGAAAGAAATAACTCTCTGTGAACAGAAAAGGCTGTGAAATTAATAAATAAATGAGAAAAAAAGCTCCTAGGTGAGAATAGAGTCCCTTAGAGAAAAAGAATTCCACTAGGAGCAGAGAAAAGCAAGGTTCTTACTGCTCTTCCTGATCATGGAGCCGATGCTCTTTCCTGCTGCTGGTGGCAGTATGCTGTTCCACAAACTGAGTTTTGTAATAGCTGCGTTGTATGTGTGTGAAGCTCAAGATGTTGTGTTTGAGATCTATGGAAGAGGTCGTATATCTCCCCTTAGCGATGTTATAAAATGATGCCAAACTGCCAAGACTTTGCCAGATATTCTTCCCACAGGCCCAGGACACCTCCCCCCCCCACCTCCCACTGCTGTAGAAGCCAAAGCTTGGAGTAAAAAAGCCACTTAGTTAAACTGACCAGTTGTTTTATTTTTTGCAAACAGAACTAAGAGAAAGACAAGCGGTCCAGATAAGGTGATTGTGATGAGAACTCCATCCCATGAGAGAGCGCTTACTCCAGATAAGTGATCAGTTATTTTTCCAGCAAACCAGATTCTATCTTTAAAACCTGGAAAGTGTTTCCTCAGGGTCAGCACACAGAAGCTGTCTTCCAGAACTGGCAGAGGTTGTATCTTCTGCTGGTAGCTGAACTTGGTACTGTAAGTGTTAACCCAGGTGATGCCAGTTTTGTAGGCATGAAGGTGTCATGGAAAGCAACTAAGGCTTGGCATTATGAGAAGCCAGGAAAGGCCATTAGTGAAGATGCAACCTCAGTAGTAGTTGAAGACCCAAAATGAAGAGGTCCTGTAAAAAAGTTGAGGCTTGGCACCATGAAGAAAGCCCAGGAGAGGCTATTGATAAAAGTGCAGCCCAGTTGCATCAAGGGACCCCAGCAGCCTTCTGATGATGCCAGTACCATGGGACAACCACCAAGAATAACAACAGCAGTGGAGTGGAGCCAGCCAGAGCCTAGAGGACAAGCTGTGTGTGCTGCAGAGGGCTGAGCTAGAGAAGTGATCCAAGCCCTTTCGAGGAGCCCAGAAGATCGTGAGTGAATTCCAGATAATTGGACATTGATAATGTTTTTCTGCTGTCCAAAGACATTGTAAAGAGCTTGATAGATGCTTGATATCATTTGGCCATGTGCATTTAGAACTCTCATGTTTGTTTCTCTTGTAAATGGTATTGCTGGTATAGTGTTAAATTGTGTTGTTAAGGTAAACCAATTTTTTTTATACAGAAAAGAGGAAATGTTGGGGAAGTTTATTTTTAGTTATGTTTGAAATTGTTTTATGCATTGTTAGATGAGAGGCTGCCTAGGTTCTTGGCATTTTGTATTGTCTGCAGGTTTTAGATTTATCTGGGGGATGTTTGATTGCTTATGATCTGCTCCTGAGGAGTGCTGAATCAATAAAAAATACCTGAGCTCAGAGCTCAGGGTTCCACTGAGTATGGCACTGGCCATGATGGTGGTTCCCCCTGCTGAGGTCTGGCAGGGCTTGCACCTATGATTATACCTCCTCCGTCCTGAGCCACCACAGCAGCTAACAACTACAGTTCATTATTGGAACTTCTATTCAATATTGTATTATATGTTCCATTAGGATAGTTAGGCAAGAAAAATAAATGAAAGATATCTAAAATAGAAATGAAGATATCTAAGACCAGAGACTTCATCCCATGGCTAAGAGCACTGGCTGCTCTTGCAGAGGTCCGGGTTCAATTCTCAGCACCCACACAGGGGCTCACAATTGTCTATGACTCCAGTCCCGAAGACACCAATACCCTCTTCTGGTGCCTCTGCAGGCACCAGGCACACATATGGTGCAACACATACATACAGGCAAAGTACTCATACACATAAAATAATAAATATTTTAATGGAGAGATTAATTACCTCTGCATTCATGTGACATGATCATGTATATTAAAAAATTCCTGAGAAATATATATACACAAAAAACAAGATTATAGCATAACAGATTGATATTTAAAAATTATCTATATATAAAAATCTATTTTATTTCTATACAGAAATAATTGAAAAAGGAAATTAAACAATTCTGCTTGCAATAGCATCAATCAATAACCTAATAAAGAAATTTAACCAAAAAAAGGGACAAAACTTATGCACCAAAAACTACAAAGCATTTTTGAGAGAGAGACTCTCTCAAAATAAATGGGAAGTCATCACATGCTGTGGATTAACAGGCTTAGCATGATTAAGGTTTCAGTTCCCCTTGAACTCAATTACAGATTTCATAGTTTTCCTACTGAAATCACAGCTGCATGCTTGCACACACAAAATGACACACTAAAATGAAATTCAGGTGGAATGTCAAGGGACTTGAAATAACCAAAATATTCCTTAAAAAGAAGAATGAAGTTGCAAAACTCACACTCCGCAATTGAAAACTTACTGCAAAGTAATAAAGATTGTGTAATACTAACGTAAAGAAGCATACATGTTGATGGAATAGAATGCAGAGTAAAAAAAAAATAAAATCTCATAGCTACAATCACTGATTTTTGTGATGCAGCTCACTAGGTAAACCAGGCTGGCCTTGAACTCACTGAGATCCACAAGAACTGAGATTAAAGGCATGTGCTATCACACCCAGTCATCAGTTAATTTCTGGCAAATATACAAGAAAATTTAAAATAGTGGTTTTGTCAACAAATGACCCTGGGAAACCTAGATATCCACATGCAAAATAATAAAGCTAGACCTTGTGTTAGTGAACTTCATGTTACTGTAGCAAACTATCTGAAACAAATTTATAAAGAGAAACTTTTTCTTTAGCTCATAGTTTTGTGGATTTAAAGTTCAAACTGCATAGTGCAGGCTTGGTGAAGGCCACCCCTGATTGTATCAACTCATGGCATGGAGGGGTACAGCAGGAAGCATGGGTTGGAGCAAAATGTTTCTCCAAGCAGAACACAGAAGTAATGAGCAGATAGATGTCTTAGTTTGCTTTCTGTTGCTGTGATAGGAACCATAACCAAAAGCAACATGGGGAGTAAAGGGTTCACTTCAATTCACTCTTGGGTGGGGGGAATCACAAAAGTAAATCTTAATCTTGAATTAGACAACAATATTTTAGATGTAGTCTCAAACATACAAGTTACAAAAGAAAAAAATAGATAAATTTAACTTTAGCAAATTAGACATATTTTGTGCTTAAATGGACACTATTAAGAAATAAAAAGAAAATACACTGAAATGGAATACTTGCAAATCACATCTGATGAAAAAGCTGTATCAAGAATATTTTTTAAAAAATTCTTGGGTTGGGGCTTTAGCGCAGTTGTTAGGATGCTAGCATGCAGAAAGTCCTGGGTCCAGTCCCCTGCAGTGCATAAACTGCACGTGTACACCTGTAATTCCATCACTTGGGAACGGAGGCAAGAGGATCATGTGTTGAAGGTGTCTGTCTCAACAAAAAAAGAATATAAATAATCCTTACAACTCAACAATAAAAAAAGACAGCCCAATTTAAAAATGGGCAAAGAATTTGAATAGACATGTATCCTAACAAACCAACTGATGGTTTGATAATAACTGGAGACCTCAGGGTTCTCTCCATGAAAACTAGAGAAATCAATCCCTCCTGCTTCCAGTAGGGGGACAAGAAAAGCAATGAATCTGAAATCCACCCAGACCTCTCTTCTCACAAAGGCCCTGACCTCAGGGGAAATTGCTTTACCAGAAGCTGATCCTCTTGGGTTGCACTGACTCCCAAGCAACCTGGAGGAAAAGAAATATCCACTTTTAGTTCTATTTAGCTTTCCTGTCTGTCTAAGATGTAAGGGCTATGGATGGAGCTGAGATGCAATGGTAACAGTCACAGCTCAGGAACACAGGCTTACTAAAAGACCGACATGAAACTACCAGACTACAGGGTGCTCTCTTGCTCCTCACCTACTGTCTTCATATTAATAGGGCTCCCATTTAATAGGGCGGGAACTTAGGATTAGAGGAACTGCAAGCCTTCGACCCTATTTAAGAAGGAGTCTATAGGAAAGCCCCAACAACAGAGAAGGCATAAACAAGGGGGGGGGAGTTTAATCTCATTACCACAGCCACAGAAAACATTAAACTCAGCCTAAGTCTTCCCAAAAATAGGCATCAAAAACCCCACATTAAAGGTTACCTTAGTTCCTTATATCTGGTACACCATGACAGTTTCAACAAAACATTATAAGGCTTAATGAAACATATTTAAAAATTGATCTGAAAACAACAACACAGAGTCAAGCATAAATATGGCACTTTTAAAAAATTATCAAACTGGGAGTTCTCAATAACAATGATTATGTGCTAAGAGCTCAGATGAAAAAATAGACAGCATGGAAGAATGATAGATAATTAAGAAGAAAAAAGTAAAATCTGGACTGGGAAGATGGCTCAGTGGTAAAATGATTGCTGAGCAAACATGAAGACCTGAGTTCAGATCACCAGTATCCACATAAAAGATGGATATAGCAGAAAAATCCATTCATCAATGGCCATTATGATATCTTAGAATGGTTGTTTTGAACGAGTCTATAATATAATAACCCCTTTCTCTAGTAACTATTAGTTATACTGTTTACCAACCTACCCACAGAAATAGAATATGGTAAGCTTTCAGGTCATATATATGCATCTATTAAAATGTTTGTGTATGTATGTGTGTGCACATATCTGTGTATATGTAGGTACACTATTTGTTTGTTTTTATTTATATGCATATTGGTGTTTTGCCAGCATTTATATCTGTGCACTATGTCCATGCAATACCCACAGAGGACAGAAGAGTGTGTCAGATGACCCAGAACTGGGAGTTATAAACCATATGGTTGCTGGGAGTTGAACACTGATCCTATGGAAGAGTAGCAAGTGCTCCTACCTGCTGAGCAGTTTCTCCTCCAGCCCTTGTTGTTGTTGTTGTTGTTAAGATAGTGTCTCTCACAAGCCTGAACCTAACCAAATAATCTGGATAGTCTAGCTGGCCAACAAGCCCTAGGGATCCCTCTGCTATCTTAGCACTGAGATTACAAAGAAGGCACCAGACTCGGCTTCTTTTTTAAATATGTGTTCTGGAGGTGGAAGGAAGGTCCTCATGCTTGTAGGACAAATGTTTCAGTCTCTGGTTATCTTCCAAGCCCACATCTATTAAAATATACATGCATTTACACTACATACATCTATCAAAAATGTGCATGGCGGTACCTGCCTGTAATTCCAGCGCTCATCAGACTGAGGCAAAAGAATCACAAGTTCAAGCCTAACCTAGGCTGCGTAACAAGCGAGACTTTATCTTAAAAAAATTTTTTTTTACACACACATACAAAGTAATGAAGCAAAAAACAAATTATTGTATTGAAAATGTTTTGGAAGAACCCTCGCTCCAGTTGTTTATAAAACGCTGTACGCTTGAGTCATTGTACAACAATTGTGGAGTAATACACAAGAAGATCCCATTCCCAAAAGTTATAATTTCAAAGTAAGGAAAAACTTAGAATACACTAGAACTTGGCCTAGTCACGGCAAAATGACTTCAGTGAAACAGCTGCAAATAAATTAAAAACTAAATTAAATTAAACTAAACTTTAAACAACACTGATACTGAGTGGAAATCTTCAAAATTCACTTAAATGAACCCAAACATGTAAATTTTACACATAATCAAAAGAAATAAAGTTTTGGTAAATTGACAAAATTGGTCATTTCTAACAATTTGACCACTCTGTGAGCTGAAATCCACAGAGCTGGCTATCCTCCTGCCCTTCCCATTCACCCCCTCCCCCCCTCGGAGGACAGGAGGCCTCCCTCTTTCCCACATCTGCCCTCTCCACCTGTGTTCTAGATTCCACGTCCTGCCTTCTCTAGCTTTGGCTCTGTGAGAGAGAATCAGGAGCTTCCTTTCTTTGTCCCTGGAGTCTCTACAGGGAGCCGAATGCCTTCAAAGCCTGGAAAACATTCTGACTCTTGAAAGACCTCAACTTCAGCAGTGCTGGGCTTGGGCCCTTTTCCAACACTGCTCACTTCCTCCAGGCCTGGGCTTCACTGAGACTCTCTGATGACTTGTGACTCCTGAAACGCTTTGAGTGGGGATGCAGCAGACAGATTCTGAGTCCTGATGCGACCTGATGCCTCCTTCTCCCTAAGGAAGAACACATGAATGAAGAAGGCAGTGAGACCCGCCTGCAGCGCTGTCACTAGAGACACTTGTGCACAAGGCAGGCCTTTGGTCATCTTTCCTCTCTCATTTGCTCATTTCTACTCTGATTCTCCTTCTCCTTCAACTGCTTTACTGACAGTTAGCCCTTCCCATCACGGACTCACCCCGCAATATTGCCTGTACTGAAACCTCCATTTCATGGTGGCAGAGTCCTAAAAGTGCCCCCTTTTTATTGCCCAGGCTTCACTTTGTGGCAAAGGCATGGCTATGCCCAAGTACCTGCACCTTCCTCTGCACCTGTTGGGATGAGAAGGAAGGTTCTATCACTCTCCAAACCCAAGTAAAGACAACTACTTCTCCATCCTCATACCTCAACCTTTGTGAATCTACCATCTTATTACGTATGCCTCTCCCATCCCCAGTGAGGTCGTGAAATGATCCTCCATCTTCATCATCAGAGACTTCAGGGGAGATGGCATATAGTTTTTCTTCTTTTATCAGCACCAACTCCCTGGTCCTTTAGGTCTGTTAGGCCATAAGTATCCCTCTTAAAAAAAAATCATGTCTTTTTCCTTCAAAACTTCCCTTGAGATTAGAACATACTGATTCCCTTATGCCTCATTAGCCACAAAATCCAAACTCCTCCCAGTGAGAGTGACAGACCGGGGTCCAATGGCCTCAAACTCCTGTTCCATCTACCATCTTCTGTCCCATCTACTGTCTCCCATCTACTGTCCCATCTACTGCCACATATCTTCATTCATAAACACATCTGCACCATCCCCTACCTTCTTCTTTGGCCTTGAAAGTCAAGAACGTCTCTCTTTAATAAAAATCAGATCTTCCTATTTGTCATGGGTGACTCTCTAACCATAATTCTTGTGTCACTCTTCTTTCCTTGGATCTGGCAAATACTACTTTTACCCTGTGATCAGCAGAGAACACGTGCTGATATCACGCACCCCCTGAAGGGTGTGATAAGAAGGGGTCTTCATCTCTGTGGTATTCTTTCCCTTAGTCATAGGATAATCCTAAGAAAAACATTGAAGTTCAAGACAATTCTATAAAAAATATCAGAGCAGTACTCTTCAGAACTCTCAATGTCATTAAAAAAAAAAAAAAAAAAAGATGGAGAAACTATCATAGACCAGAGGAAGCTGAACATGACGACTATATACAGTGTGGTATTCTAAATTGAATCCTGGGATAGAAAAAAAAGTCATTAGCGGAAAAACTGGTGAAATCAGAACAAAGTCTGGCGTTCAGTTAATGACGATGTACCAATGTTAGCCAATGTTAATTAGAGGAAGTTGTGTGAAGACTGTACAGAAACTCCCAGTACTATGTTTGCAACGTTTCTGTAAGTCTAAAATTACTCCAGAATAAAAAAGTTTGTATAAAAAACAGTAGGAGAAAAATGAAGCTGGCGAGTAAAATGAAATGAAATGAAAAACATGAACTAGACACAAAGTCTCAGTAACATTTCATTTCCAGGCTCTGGAGTCTAGGTTTAGTTACCTTATTTCCAAAGCAATTGAAAATTGCTTAAACATGCAATTAACTATTTACAAAAGAGAAGGGGAACCGGGAGCAGATTGCTAAGATTACAATACAAGGACTTAGACATGCAAGTCTAGCTCTCCACCACTGAGCCACATGCTACATCCCAAACCCTTAGTAGTTTTTAAACAGAATCTCAGCCTAGGTTGACCTCACACTAATGATCCTCCTGCTTCAGTCTTCTTCCTGTGTGCTAGGATTAGAGGCACATGCGGCCATACACGGCTAACTTCACACTCTGGTGCACAGTCACTACTATTCTACCTCCACTCCATTCCTTAAATTACAGTGACCTGGGATCTTCACATCCTTCCCTTTAACCACTAAGGTCATCATCTATCCCAGATTCCTCTAAGGAAGAGCTGTGTGAGTGTGTGTGTGTGTGTGTGTGCAGATACAAGTGTTACAGCTTATGGGTGGAGATTAGAGGGACTTACCCTCCACCTTACTTGAGACAGGATCTCTTTGCTATTCACTACTGCATACACCAGGCTAGCTGGCCCATGAGTTTTCAGGGATTCTCCTATCTCTGTCTCCCACCTCACCACAGGCATGCTAGAATCACGCATGAGTGCTATTCGGCTGTCCGGGGGTTCTGGGCCTCCAAGTTCAGGTCCTCACACATCCACAGCAAGCACTATACCCACAGAGCCATCTCCCCAACCCTTCTACACCTTCTTAAATGCCAGCTCGTGGACAACTAAGGAACATGGGAACCACTTCAGGATCTTCCTAAGCCATGCCTCTCACTGCTAGTCAGCCACATGTGTTGTAGTGTTGTCTGTGTGAGCCCCCTCTTATCTAGCCTCTCTTTTCTAATCCTATTATTATGGTTTAGATCTCCAATAAGCAGGACAATGAAACTGACTCCTATTTGCACTCCATTCATCTTAAATATTTCAGTCAAAATGATGTTTATGCCTTTGTGCCTTTGAACACACTGCTGTTGTATCTGCCTGAGTCTCTTCTGTAATTTATCCCTCTGCTCATCCTTTAAGATGTAGTTTCTCATGATCTTTGTGACATGATTTGTTTTTGTCCTGACTCAAGTCTGGATTAGGAACCTCCTCTATGTCCTTAACTCCACTCCATGCTTTCCTCTATCTTGATATTTTCTGGTGTCAATTTGTTGGCTTGCCCCAAAACTTAATTGTGCCTTAATTAGCGATGGCTCTTCAATATAAACTGGTACGCAGCAGGTAACTACATGTGCTTTAACAAATGAAAACAATGAAGTTAGTAAATGTAGATTTTCCTACTTGGAAAATGATCTTGCCTCCTAAAACTCTTGTGCCCCTCTCCTTGCCCTAGAAGACATTCTCTTCCCCATACCTAGGCCCTTAAAGAGCAAGCTGTGTTTCAAGTCTCCAGTTCCTTCTCACTCACTCCTTTATACCTGAATGCCAGCCAGCTTCATCCATGCAATCGCACTTATCCCATTGTCCCTCCCAAGCTGGGAACCGAACTTTAATCTTCTGGAAAAGAAGCAAGTACTCTTAACCACTGAACCACCTCTCCAGCCCCTCTTCTCAGTCTTTAAATATTAGAGCTTCTCAGAGTCTTACAGAGAACCTTACTGGGTTCCTTAGCTTCACTCATCTTCTGCCACATTTACCTTATGAGGAAACCCATGAGAAAGATTTAGGCCAACTTGAAATTTTCTTCCTTCTTTCCTTCTTTCTTTCCTTCCTCTTCTTTCTTTTCTTTCTTTCTTTCTTTCTTTCTTTCTTTCTTTCTTTCTTTCTTCCTTCCTTCCTTCCTTCCTTCCTTCCTTCCTCCCTCTTTTCTCCTTCCTCTTTCTGTTCTCCTTTTCTTCTTCCTCGTCCTCCTCCTTGTCCTCTTCTTCTTCTTCTTCTTCTTCTTCTTCTCTCCCTCTCCCTCTCTCTCCTTCCCCCCTCTCCATATATATATATATATATATATATATATATATATATATATATATATACATACATACATACATACACACAAAATGTTTCACTCTGTAGTCCAGGCTGGCCTTAAATTAATGGCAGTCTCTCTGCCTAGCCTCCCAAGTGCTGGCGTTATTGATATGTGCCATCATAAATGAAAGCAAATAGATGTAGGTTTTCCTATTGGAAAAAATAACCTTACTTCCTAAAATTCCTGTCACCCACCCTCCCTGCCCCATAGGTCTCTCTCCTTCCCTGTACCCAAGCCCTTAAACGAACAAGCTCCAGCTGGCTCAGCAGTTAAGAGTACATACTGTTCTTGTAGAGTTTGATTCCCAGCACCTACTTCAAGTGGATCACAACCACCTATAACTCCAGCTCCAGGGGCATCCAATGCTTCTGACCTTCTTGGATACCTGCACTCATGAACACACATACCCTCAAACACACACACATAATTAAAAATAATAAAAGTAAAAATCTAAAAAAGAAAGAACCAATTCCTGCAAAGATGAGGATAAAGGGAAATTCTACACTTATTTAACAATTAATTATACATATATTTAAATTCATATATCAAGTAAAATAACATTGATTTGTAAGTGCTGTCTTTTTCTTTTCTATCCTCTTAAGATATTAAACAACTTTAATATACTTAACATATTCCTCAAAAGCAGTGACTTCCTCATCCTTAGGGTAACGTTTTTAGTTGTCTTACACATTTCCCAAGAATAGAAGACCTTCTCTTCAGTCTAAGTGAAGGGTTTGGGGAAGAACACAGAATAGTTTGAATCCACAAATGATGTAGTCATTGGAAACTTTATCCCAAGTCATAAGTCCCATTTGCATCACGCTAAGGCAATTGGGTTTTGGCATGCATCCTGTAAGAGTAGATTCATAGAGTCACTTGATGTACTGCATTATAAAATCATGCTTTAAATTGTTGAATTTTTATTAAAGTATAACATTTATTCAGAAAGGGCAAAATTCAAGTGTTAAGCTCAATGCATTGTCATGATGTGAAGCATTCTCAGAAACATCACTGGGGTCAAGAAACAGAACATTTTGAGCATCCTGGATGCCACTCCCAAGTACGACATTATGGCTTTTTAAAGCAATCATTAAAAAGTATATTTAGAGTCATCCAACACATGCAGTTGTGAGGTCATACAACCAGGAATAGTTATCATACTGTATTAAATTTCCTTAGCTGGGGTTTCTGTGACAAATGACCTCTACAAAGATTCAAAATAGGATTGTTGAGGACATTTCGAGTTAATAGGTCTTGTCCTGATAGCAAGAGTACTTAGCATTTACTGGGCACTTTCTAAGTACCAGGCACATAGAGTGTTACCTATATTAAATAATTTAATCCTTACACCCAGTTCATAGATGAGAAAACTGAGGCAGAAGCATGTTAACCAACTCTCCCAAAGGCACACAGCTTGAAAACGGCAATCTGGACTCCGAGCCAGGCAGTCTGGCTCCAGAGTCCACAAGCTTAGTCACCATACCATACTGCCCTATCCAGTGGTTTGTTGTTCAAAATAAAGTAAATGAGAGCAAACCCTGTAATATGAGAGACTTTGTAAGGACTCAAATATAAGGTTACTCCCTCTTTCCTGACAGATGATTTTGGAAAAACAAAAAAGCAAAAACCTCACCCTATATTCAAACTTATACGGTATTTGCAGATGACTCCCAAATATTTATGCCCAGCCCAGACCGCTCCTCCAAACTGAAGACTACCTACCCAACATGTACTTCAAAGTCAGCAGCCCCAAATCCCAAGTCATCATCTTTCCAGATCAATCTCTTCCACGAACCCCTGCTCACCACCACCCATCAGGCTGCCCAAGCCTGTAGCACAGATGCCATTGAGGATCTCAGCCACTCTCCTCCTTTTGCCTGAGAGAGTCTTTGTCCTCTCCCTCCTAAAAAGTAACTGGTTTTTCTGTGCCACTTGTACCTGCCAGAATGCCTTTCTCCCCTTTTGATCACTCGCAGTCCCAAAGGAGGACCAGAGACAAGGCATCAAAGCTTCCAGGTTGCTTACTGTCATCCACTTGATTGACTTTACACACTCACACACCTCCCAAATTGGTCTCTCAAGACCCTGTCACCTTCTTTCTCATTTTACTTTTCTTGGGAATATACTCTCAAATCACCACCAGCCCCTAAATTCTATGGTTCAATACCTCTTAATTTCTAAATTCAAATTTGGGGTGAACGGGGAAATAAGGGAATGGGAACCCGGGGCTGAGTGGGGAAAGGAATAAAGAGCACAGGGTATTAAGTGAGTATCAGAAAAGAAGAGGGATGTTAAGATAGACAAAAGGGAAGAGGAAAGGACAAGGTGATGAAAGGAAAGGGAAGGTGTGAGCAGTGATGGACAGAAGAAAGACCCAGGAAAGGGGGTGAGGAGAAAAGGTGCAGAGAAGATCCACGAACGGACGAATGGACGGAGTAAGAATAAGATGGGGAGGATTTGGTGGAGGGAGGCTGGAGACCGAGCACTGAGCAGAGCGGACGGGAGAAGAGGGTAAAGAAGAGGTGTGAAGGAGAGAGACAGAACAGGACAGCGTGGTAGAAAGCGGACCATGGCGGAGTAGGAATAAAGACACGAAGACCAGTTACAGAATGAAGGAAGAAAAGCGGAGAGGATGGAGGAGACCGGACGGGACAGAGGATCCAGCTCGTTAGTGGCGGGGAGAAGGGACGGCGCGGCGCTGGGGCGGGATCCGGCGTCGGGGCCTGGGGCCGGGAAGTGGAGGGGCGGAGGGCGGGCGGGAGGCGCGGGGACCGCCGCGGCGCGGGTGGGGGCGGGGGCGGGGGCTCGGCGGAGGGCGGGGGCTCGGGTTACCCCGCGGAGGGAGGGAGTGGAGGGGAGGGGAGGGGGCTCGGGCCGCGGCGGCGCATCTCGCATCCTCCGCGGGGCGGCTGTGCAGGAGGCGGCGCCCCTGCGGCGGTGGCGGACAGACGGACCGACCGACCTGCCGAAGGAGCGCAGACGGACGGCGGGCCGCTCGAGGGTACCCGAGCCAACCGGGACGGAGGATGCGCAGCCCCAGGCCCAGCGCAGGCGGGCGCTGCCCCGGGGGCTGACCGCGGCCGGACGGCGCCCCAGCACCGGGCAAGGGAGCCCGCGCCGCGCCGAGGTCAGTGCCCGGCCCGTCCGGCCGCGCCCGCGGGGTCGGTCGGCCTCCCCGACTGCGGCGGCGGCGGCGGCGGCGGAGCCGGGGGCTTTGTTCTGAGCCGAGACAATGGGGGAGGGGGGGCCGGGGCCTGCGGGAGAGGGCGAGCGTGAACGTGAGCATGGGGGCAGGGCCGGGGGGTCTTTGTGTGCGGGTGTCATCGAATGGGATTGTGTGGCGGCACTTGAGTGTGCGGGAAGGGGGGCGGCTGGGGGGCTGAGGGCAGGGCTGTGTGTGTGCAGCGAGTGTGAGTCAGTGCGTGTCCCAGAGCGGTTGTGTGTGCATGTGCGTGTCACTCGGAGGGGGTGTGGGTCAGAATGAGCGTGTGTCAGGGCTAGCGGGTCCTTGTGAGGGTATGTGTTTGTGTGTGGTTTTTTTACCTGCCTATGGTGGAGCCATGTGTCAGAATGTAGGGATGGGTGTGTGACAGAGACAAGAGACACAGACAAAGAAACTGAGAGAGCAGAAGTAAAGAGAAGCACAAGAGAGAGGTGGAAGCCTAAAGTAGCAGTGGGTCACCCAAACTGGTGTTCTAAGTGCATCCTGGTGCCAGAGCCTGGGAATTTGTGTCCAGGATGCTTAGATCAGAATCCTGGTCAGGGGACAGAGAGAGGTCACTGTAAACCCAGGTCCCACGTGGAGGGGGTGGGGAATGAGAACTCAAAGGCACAATGAACTCAGTGTGCATGGGCTGGGCCCACAGCCACAGGTCAGAGGCCAGAAAAATATTGTCGCTTATGTCAACTCTTCAAATACCCACAGGGGACACAATCATAGCCCTACTCAACCCACAGGGACCCAGTCCCAGACAACATGCATTCTCAAGAGATACACTCACAGGCCATCAGACACCCCTAAGATGCACTACCAGAAACAAGTTATACCCACTATATCTATAAGCTAGCATATACCTGTGGAAGTTCTCAATACAGTGTGCACACAACAAAAACGTTGTAGCCACGATACCTGAGCAGTTGTTGTCACAGTCCACTCATACCACTGGAGACATCGGTACTGCCAACACCTCTCAGACCAATACACGCCCATTGGAAATGCTATCAGGCAACACATCATAGAGGTTTTTATGTATTTCCTCAGCCTGCTCACAAATCACAGGTGTCTCAGAGACCAGAGACTAACAGAAGCCTATATTATAACTACCCTTACCACACAGCCTCCTGTACAACTTCTAGGAGACAATCGTGGACCATACATCCACACTACAAGAACTGTAGTTTCAATACTGCTAAAGAAAACCTTTAACTTCTAAGGCTCACACCATTACTCTTCATCCCCAGACCTCCAGAACTTCCTGCTCCCCGGACACTAAGAGCTAGACTGGTTTTTCCCTGACCATACATCCTACCATGGTTCTAGGTATCTCCCCAAACACCAGCTTCACAATTTCTTCACCTCGTTAGCTCCTGGTACCTTTTTCTCTCTGAGAACCACTCTATTTGAACTGTCTGTTCCTGAGGTTAAACTCCTGCATTCTGCTCTGTACACAGCCCCCATCTCTTGACAGCTTTCAGATTCCTTTTCTCCTGTTTTACTCTTTATCCTGATGACTTTTTCTCCTTGACCTCTTGCCCTTGAACTCTTATGTCCTAATCTGCTCCTACCTGACTTTCTACTCTCTTTCCAGCTTGTTTGTGAAGGTCCATCCTTTCAAACACTCCTTGACACTCTGCTCTCTTGTCTCTGAGCCTTCCCACATGCAAATTCTCAGCCTTATCTAGAATGGTTTCTCAGCTACACCAAGTGGCACATTTAGAAATTCTGGCTTCTGTAAATCCCCACGTAGGACCTTCTATGAAGAAATTTTTTTCCCCCGCACACCCAAATCACCTACCCCATTGTTTAATAGGCTGATTAACCTACTAGTTCATTCAGCAAGCACACATAAAACATGTACTCCGGCAGGCATTGTAGTAGAGTGGGCTTTTTCAAGAGTAAACAAAATAGACATACTCCTTACCCTCAGGGAGTGTGCGCACTGTGGGGGTGAGTATCACAATATAGCAGCCCTCAGCAAGAAGGCATAAGCTAGAGTAGAAAGTCCAGAAGAGACTATGGATGAAGTGGCATTTAAACTTAAAATTGGTGGATTAGTCAGGAGCCGACCAAGGAAAGGAGAAGTGGAAATGAAGCAGAATGGGTGAAGAATATTCCAAGCCAAGAAAGTGGCATTTAAAACTCGGTGTATCTTGTGTCTGAGGGATAGAGCAAGCCGGTGAATGTGACACTTGCAACAAGAAGTGAGGAGAGATGGGAGTGTCGGGAGGAAGCTGAGATCACTCCAGGTCTCCATGGCCACAGGAAGCTCATTTGACCCTAGAATAATGGAAAGCCATCAAATCATTTGAAGCTGTGGGGTGATACAGCCAGCTTTGTTTTAGAAATAGCACTCCAGCAGGTCTGCGGTGACTGGGGGAGGCGCCAGAGGAGAATAGCTGTGGAGTGTTGCAGAAACTCAGGAAGGGGGTCATGCTGCTCTGCACTGGAGGAGTGACAGGAGACAGGAGTTGCTCTTTAAACAGTGGGGTCGGGGAGCTGACAACATGGATGTGGGTGTTGGAGGACAGGGAGGACTGGAGAGTGGAGTCCTAGTTTGCTCACTCACCGAAGAAACCTAAGGTACCCAATTTGAATTCCCTCGGCTTTCTAGGTCCTCCCATCTCACTTGCACCCCTTGACTCCTTTATCCTTCCTCCCCTAACAATGAGGGGACATCTCTTCTACTTAAGACCAACCCCCTACCTGCACTGAGGATACCATCCCTCACTCCCCCACGGGGATTTGACTTGACTGATTATTTCATGTCTTTCCCACGTCTCTGATTTCATCCTTGCTCCCATTCCTCCGAGGATACATCAAAATTCTTCTGTCTCTACCCGTCTTTAACCCTGTAACACCCCTGTAGCTAAGAGGCTCCTCAATTTACTTCATTATCACGTTTTGTAAGAATCTCTTCTGCATCTAAGCTGTGCTCATTTCTTTTACTCACCCTCCCCTTGTGTCACTCTCCTCCCTAAGAGAAAGTGACCTCTCTCCTGCCAAATCAAGGGGATTTTTTTCTAAAGTCTTCAGCTGCTTGACCTCTTGGCAGGAGCCGACATAGTTGAGCTTTCTTTCCTCTCTGAGCTGTTTTTGATTTTGGCTTCTGAGTCAGTGCTTTATTCTCTTAACTTAAAACAAGAACCGATGAGCTAGCCAGGCTGCTAGGTGATGAGAATACAACCACAGAGTCACTGTTTCTACCCTCAGTGGGATGACACTTTAGTGGAATGAGACAGGCACAAAGCAAATGACTGGCGTATGGTGGGATCTGTGCCTCCTGGCTGTCCTGGGTCACCTTTGAGGTCCTTTGCATGGCTCTAAATACTGCTGCTCCTTAAAGTTCTAGCTTGGATCTGATCATCTCAGTGATATGTGCCTCTGATGACCCATCTCATTCATTTGCAGAGTTTAATTGTTATAGATAGATTGATGAGTTCCAAATACCCCTCTCCTGAGCTGTGACCTCTGTGTACCTGAGACATACTTGATCTTAGTGAATAGCTCACAGGTACCTTACCATATACAAACCTGAACTCATCATTCCTTCCCCCAAATCAGTATCTTTACCCTGTTCAAGCTAGACACCCAGACATTAGCCGTAACCACTCCTTTCTCTACCTGGACTGTAAGATCAGGAACCTGCTGATTCTGCCTCCTCTCCAGCAGTCTGATGTCTCATTCCCTTTCCCCCACCACCTCTGTGCTTGCTCTCACCACACAGCCTTTTCATCTGAACTTTTCAAGGAACCTCCTAATGGGTCTTCCCAATCTGTGATTCTCACTGCAGCAAGAAAGACTTGAATATAAATGCAAATCCGGCCATTTTGCTGTGCTTTTGTGATTCTGTTTCCTTTGCATGAAATCCCGACGTTTTAATAAGGCTTATGAATCATAATCCGCTCTTCCCTACAACCTCCCCAGCTCATTGCCTGTCCCGTTTTTCTAGGGCGCTCACATTTTGAGCTCAAGATATGGTGATTGAGTTCCTGGTAGTTCTGGATGGACAGCACATCCTTCCATGCCCTTGGGCCTTTGCACACTCTGCTGTTACCTCAAAGGACCTTCATCCCCTCCTCACTCTCACATATGACACAAATATCACAACTGTCTCCGACTCTACCGGGGCTTCTCTTATTTCTCTTATTCTTACTCTGTTTCTCCAAGACAGCCAGGACTCCTTGCTGTCAAGGTTGTATGCTACTCATCTTTGTGACCCAAGGTTCCCTACACAGGCTTGGCAATGAACAAACGAATGGATATATGAGCATGTCCCTCACCTTCTCACTGTTGAAAAGACATCTCAGCTGCTCACACGATGGAGGAATTTTCACACAGTCCTCTCACCTTGTTGGAGAAACTTCACCTAGCTCCCCAGGTATATCCTTTCTTACCCCAGGCTTTCCCTTCCCTCCCCCTGAATTTTTCTTTTCCTGGATTCTCTTCCTCTACTTTATTTCTTTCATTTACTCAGTGGACATTGTCTGTAAGCTTTGACCTATTGGTTGATTTTCTCATTACTGTGACAGAATAACATGGTAAAAGCAACTTGTGAAAGGAAGGGTTTATTTTGGCTTACAGTTTGAGGGTGTGATCCATCACGGTGTAGAAGGCATGACCGCAAGAGGTGACTGGTCCCATTGCACACGCAGTCAGGAAGGAGTGGGGGGAGGGAAGAAATGTGTTGGTGCTTCTCCATTTTTATTCGGTCTGGTACCCAAACCTACAGAATGATGACACCCACATTCAGTTGGGTGCTCCCACCTCTTTGAAAAACCCTCAAAGACACACCAGATGTTTGCTTCCTAAGTGAAGTTGGCAGTGAAGATTAACCATCACACCTCTCCTCAGATCACAAGGCACTACAGGCCTTCATCATCTCCACCACTCTGCCAAACCCCTTCCCTAGGATGCCTTAGGCTACTCCCTCCTCCAGTGTCACCCACCCTGAGCTCAACTCCTGGCATTCCAGCCTCTGCTCCTTCCCATCCTAGGTTCCCTGATTCCTGTACTCCTTGCCCAATTCTTAATATCAGTGATGACAGAAACCAGCCTAGACTCTCACCTCTCTGATGCTGTTACCTGTTAGCAAAAGCCTCTTCCAGAAGTTCCAGATGATGGAGTCCAGCTTCTGGCCAACATTCTGTTGTCTGCCCCTTCCTGCTCTTCCAGTGTCTATAGTGTAACTCCCCTGTGTAACTCTCTAAGACAAGGGCATTTTCAACCACTGCCACTTGGGAGGGGCTTCCAGTTCCTGGTGTCCCCTAATGAAAGAGACCTTTCTCAAAGTAGTCACCTTGGAGCCCCCCAAGCCTGAGTAAGAATGCCCCTTACTGCTCACTTAGCACACTGCATACACTTATTTATATTTCTCTCCGTCTCCCTCTCCCCCTCCCCCTCCTTCTTCTTCCTCTCTCTGCTCAGTAGAAGGAGCTTGTTATCTCCCAGAGCCTAGAACCTGCCTTCCATGTGACTGGTCAGGAAGAAAGAAAAGGAGGAACAAAGCGAAGAGACAGGGAAGCATAGCTATACCTCAGGCCCTCTAATGGGTGGCTAAGTTTCTTGGAGCTTCCTTTCCTCCAGTGAAAATGAGAGTGATGGCATCCACTTAAAGTTGTTTGGAAGATTCAGGAAGAAAATTGCTGTTTTCAACTACTAACTTCGTTGATTGTATTTCACTTTTTCCATGCTGGGTCTTGAACACAGGGCCTTGTAAGTTAATTTTGCACCTAACATCTAAGTTCTCGTACTGTGCTTCCCTGCCCTCAACCTATCTTCTGAGTTTCTGTCTCCACTTTTTCTGCCATCTCCAACTTCATCCTCCACTCCTCTACAATCTGGACTTTGGTTGTCAGAGTCCAGCTTTTGGGAGTCAATTCCACAGGTGTTTGAACACCCTGGACACAGAGACTTGACCTGACTGAACCACTGCTCTGTCTCTGGGGCTTGGTGAGTTTGGCACACCATAGGTCTTAAGTATTTGCTGACTACATCTATTCGTGAATCATATCACATGCATGCCGTGTATCTTCTCCTTCCTTCCCCATTGTTTTCATTCCTAAAGGCCTTCAAGCAGCCAGGCTCCTTCTGCCCTCTCACCCAGTGGACCTATGCCCACATGCCTCTGTACCTGAAGTGTTGATTACCTTATTACTGGTCTCTTCCGCTGTTAACCAACCAAAAGCATGGTGTCGGATTTATTCTCCTAAACAAGACTTTGGCTATTCTCCTTCCCTGCTCTGTGCCCAACCAGCTATACAAGCCTTTATCTTGGCTTTCCAAGCCCTCCACCAAAGAGGCAATTGACCCAGCAAAAAGCACTAGCTTTGGTGTCCATCAAAACTGCCTTCTAGATGTCTCCTGCTCCCGTGTCCCAGCCTCAGATTCCTCAGCATGTGGAATAACACTTATCCCAGAGTTCGATGTGTACATCACACAGCAGTATCAGTGATCAGTAGTTGAGCCTAGGTGCTAAGAGTTTCGAATTATTTCATTTAACTCTCACATCAGCTAATTAAGGTAGGCATTCTGACGCGCGTATTCCAGAGGAGGGAATGAAGACTCACTAAGGTTATCCAGGCAAGAGGACTCAAGCTTATCATCTCAGCGCTCAGGAGGCTGAGGTAGGAGGTTCAGGAGTTCAGGGCCAACCTGGGCTGCATAGTGAGGTCAAGGCCAGCCTGGGCCACAGGAGACCTTGTCTGAAAAAAAGAAAAGAAGAAGAAGAAAGTAACTTTCCCAGTGTGGTGCTGGAGTCTATGTCTTCACCACTCTCCTGCCCTCTGCCCCTGACATACTGTCTCCCTGTTGTAGGAATGCAGCCATGCTTTAATGAGTTAATCTGTGCTGAGTCTAATCCGGTTTGTGCCTAGTTGTGAGTCAGTGCGTTCTCTCTGGTTTCCCACTGCAGGAACTTAGCCCCCATACCACTTTCCTGAAGCTGTTCTTTCCAGCACCATCTGTGGCCTCTTTACTGCTACATTCAACAGCCACTTCTCAGCTGATCTCTACCTTACTTGAACTCTTAACAGCATTGGGCATGGTTGGCCTTTCCCTCCTTTTGAAGTTTCCTCCTTCGCTTCTGAGACACTGCCTCCAGGAAGAAGAAAGGTCTCGGCTTCCCTTTCCTTGTGACTGTTTCCAGAGCTTCGGCCTAGATTCTCTACACCCTATCAGACTGGCACCCCCACACCCACAGTTTTCTGTTACTCTGAGTCCACATTCATATCTCTACTCCAAGCTTCTCCTGAAGTCCAGGCCTGCAGATCCAGTTATGCCTGGGACACCTCCATGTGGTGATCCCAGCAAGTACTGTGGGTGACCTCATAGCACCGCCTCGATATCCAGGCCAGAACCCCGGGAGAGTGTTGAGCTTCTCCATTCCTTCGCCCTTGCTGCAGAGTCCTCAGCCGAGTCCTGTCCACTTCACCTCCTTCCATCTTCCATATTGATATCCTTTCAACACCCCACCACTAACCTGCATTATTACAGACGCTTCATACCGGTCTCCCTCCCTCCCCAGGTTCACTGCCTTCACCATCCTGTTGGGGCGCTCCACTCAACTTCCCTGCCATTCCTTCTTCTGTTTTTTTCTCCTCTCTAAATTGCAGGCAACATGGGAGTATGCATAGTCCTGAGATCAGATTAGGGAGACATTAACTTGGGAAAATTGTTTTACCCTGAGCCTCTATTTCCTCACTGGAAAGTGGAAGCCGGGATTCCTTCCTCACAGGGTTGTTATGATGATTAAATGAGATACTGTCTGTGAACTGCCTGGCACTGGGCCCAGCACACAGTGAAAGCTCAGAAACAGACCCTCTTCTGCTTTTCTTTCCTTTTCTCAGCCTCTCCCTGGAGTGCCTCCTGGGAACACATCCTCAGTAAGGCAGAGCCAGGCCTTGGCAGTGCCCTGACCACTGCCTGGGGGTGGGGGTGGGGGTGGGGCTGCCTCAGAGACATCCAGAAAGCTAGTCTGACAGCCTTCTTCTCCTCCCACCACCTCTCTGCCCTCCCCTCTCAGGCTTTGGTTCCTGCTCCCCAGCAGCCCCCTGGTCTGGCTGTTCCTGCTTCCACTCACTCCTTCCTCTGCTGTAGAACTTGCTCTCCCTCAGGCTTGCTCCCTCCATCCTCCCAGCAGAGCTCTCACCTCTCTTCCCCGTTTCTTTTATGCCTAGCCCTGGATCCACATCTCCCTCTGCTCACTGAGGCTGCTCTCTTATTCTTCCACTTCTAGCCCAGCTGCCGTTTATAGTCCCCCTCCTCACCGCTGTTGTCTTTCTGGTCCTGCCCCTAGCTGGCCCTGGGACAGGAAGTAGAGGGAGGAGGCCCAGGCGGTGCCAGCTCCCCTAGCATGCTTCCCCTTCTGTACCTCTGGGCCACTCCTATACTTCCTTCTGGTGAGATTCTTCCTTCCCTTGTGGTCCCTCTGGTCCTCCCCACAGCCCACCTTTCTTTCCTCTCCCATGTTTCTAGTTGCTCCCAGGCCATGTAGACACACAAGCTGGGGACAGGAGGGGGGCTCTGTTAGCTAGGGGGAATTGACATCACGTTTCAGGCCCCAATGAACAGTCTTGCCCCTCCCCCTCCTAATGAGAACCAGCTGTGGTTCCAGAGGCCCAGATGTGGGGATAAAGGGGGAGAGTGGGATGGAGTCAGGACCAAGTAACAGGGCTGAGGACAAAGTGAGAGCATGTGGTGAGGCAGCACTGGGTGGAAGAAGAGATGTGACAGAGCTTGACAGGAGGCAGAACAGATTGAGGAAAGAGCTGAAATGGATGGGGCAGACCTGGGAAAGAAAGCAATGAGAATCAGGAGGAGGAGCATGTGTTAGGGACAAGGCAGTGAGAAACACCGGACAGATGGGAGGCATGGTGCTGAGAAGATGCTGGAGAGAGGATGAGACGGTCTCCGGAGAGAGTCTGGAGTTCGAGTTTGGAACTGGAAGCTGTGGAGCAGGAAGTGATGAGGCATAGTCCAGACAGAAGCCCCAGGGACCTGGAGGTCACAGCTGCAGCCGCAGGGCTGACCACGAGTGCCCCGGCAGCATGTGTGAGAGCATGCCTGTGTGTGGGTGGGTCTGCAAGTGTGTGTGCGCGTGCCTGCCTTGTCAGTTTGTGTGAAGAAGACAGTGAGATGCCTGGGCAGGGTAGGATATGTGTGTGAGTCTGCCTATGTGTGTATTGAGGATGTGTATATGTCTCTCTGTGTGAGATCCATGGAAAAGTGGCTTTCTCTCTGTATGTGGGTTATATATGTCTGAATTAACGTACCAATATGTGTGAAAATGGGTTTCTGAATACATGTGACAAGGGGTGTCTGTATGTAACCTGGTTGTGTGTTTAAGTAAGTCTTTATGTTCAAGTGCATGTTGAATGTGCTTATCTATATGTGAGTAGTCTGGCTGTGAAAAGATCTGTGTGGGCCTGTCTCTCAGTGTTATGAGTGTGCCAGGGTGTGTAGAGGCCTGTGCTCTGTGTGAGCCTTTGTGTAGTCAGTGTGAGAGTGCCCTGGAGGAGTTTGCAGTGACCAGAGGTCTATGTCGGGTGAGAGGAGCTTATAGAAGTCTGGAGTTTAGAAGGAAGGGCTGCTTTTACACAGGGCATCTACCTAGGCTTGGATCCTTCCACTACAAGGCTATTTCACCTGAACTTTTATCTCCTAATTCACCCTTCCATTCAGAGAATTTATTGATTGTGTCCTATGGCCATGTTTCACATAAAGGTTGAGTAAGGAAATCTTGAGTCTCTTGTACAGCTAATTGAGTAGAAAGACAAATAATTATAATACCAAGTGTGATAAGAACATGGGCCTCATTGTGTATGACCTCTTGCCAAGATCGACTTAACTGCATTTTCTCTAGTGACTGATGAAATGAATAGACCCAACCCTTAACCCTTTACCAGTCTCTGCACTTAGATTCAACCATTTCACAGGTTAGGCAAATTAACATTTAGACTGGATTCAAAGTCTTGCTCTTAAAAAAAATGTGTCTATGTGTGTGGTATATATGGACATGTGTGTATAGGCACATCTGCCTGTGTAAGATCTATCTCTTTTCCTCTTGTTCTTTGAGATAGGGTCTCTCACTGGACCTGGAGCTAGGCCAGTAGCCAGCAAGCCCCACTGATTCCTTTGTCTCTGCTCCCCTCGGTGAAGGACTTATAGGCACATGTGTAGAGCCTCAAAGTTTGTATGTGGTTTCTGAAATCTGAATTCAGTTTCTCACGCTTCTGCAATGCTTGTACAGCAGGTACTTTTACACATTGAGCCACCTCTCCAGCCTCCTTACCCGTACACTCTTGCTTTTCATTGACTTATGCAGATGGGAGAGATGGGATTTTCAAGTGTAAATTAAGGTCGCAAACACACCTATAATTCTGGGATTAAGAAGTCCTAGAGAAGAGTAAGTCCATAAATACCACAGGGCTGGCCATGGAAGCCCAGGGTCATAGGCTCACATGTTCATGTATGTAATCTGAGTTCACACACCTAAATACATTTCTGTGTGTGTGTGTGTGTGTGTGTGTGTGTTGTGTGTGTGTGTGTGTGTGTGTGTGTGTGATATAGAAGCATGAAGCTTAGACTACTCCTTCGGCACCACTTCCTTGCTCATGCTAAATCCCAAAAAACCAGAGACAAGTCCTGCCCTACTCTGCAGGCACTTCCAATCCTGTGCAGGGCTCAGAATGCAAAGACACTAATGAAAAGTGGACTTTATGACATGGGTCAGGAGTTCTATCCCTAGAGCAAGGGCCCTTTGAAACTTCAGCCACAAGCCTGTGCATATGTGTGTCTGCTGACCTACACATATGCAAGCCTACTGCATATGTGTGAGGCAGCAGTTTTCTGCTGTCAGGAACCGGGAACCAGTGGGAACCCTTTACAGACATGGTTAAGTAAGTGTGTGGATCTCTCTGGTGAGGTGGAGACAGATCAGAAGAGGGTCTGAGTAAGAAGCAGGGCATTGGAAAGGAGCTGTTACAGAAAAGGAAAAGAGAGACGACGGTGCTTAAGCTTGGGATGGCAACAGTGTAGAAACACTACAACTGAGACATGCCTAGGCGAAGTGGCCAAGTTTTGATAACATAGCAGAAATTAAGACTGAAGAAAAGCAAAATCACAAAGATAGCTTCTAGATCTATGGCTTTGAGGCCTGGATGGATGCTCGAGCTGTTCATGGGAAAGAAAATGGAAGTGGAAAATCAGGTTGAGGTGACAGCTAGGGGCATGATACACCCAGCTGGCAGCACTGATAAATAAATTAGACATTAAAAAGTGATTGAATCAAAAGCATAGGAGTGTGCAGAGCTGCCCACTCAGACTATGAGAATGGCAGAAGATGGCCTAGGGCAGAGTCCTGAGGGGTCCCGATTTTGAAGGGCTAGACGGAGGAGAAGAGCTTGTGAAGGAGCCTGAGGGGAACGTGTGGACAGAAACTGTGGTAAAGCCAGGAGGAGTAGCTTCAGGGAATTGGTGGTCAGTGATACAGAGTCATCCAGCAGAGGAAGATATGACTGGCTCAGTGGAAGCGTTGTCACAGAGAAGGAAGCCTCTGCATGACGGGAGGAGGTGAACAGTGACACAGAGGGCAAGAGAAACAGCCTTAAAGGGAGGGGTAACTTGTGACTTTCCCCCTTCTTTCCTGAGCTGCCTCCCATCAGCCTCTGCTCCACCTTGCCACTGACTGCTCCTGCTAGTCACCAAAAGGCTTCCTCCTCCTTTCCTTGGAGGGGTCCCAGAGGCACCTCCCTACTCTGGTTTTA
Source organism: Cricetomys ansorgei (assembly GCA_026225945.1). Lineage (NCBI taxonomy): Eukaryota > Metazoa > Chordata > Mammalia > Rodentia > Nesomyidae > Cricetomys > Cricetomys ansorgei. The sequence continues at coordinate 745,313 of JAMJFZ010000597.1, read as the reverse complement.
TTTCTCGGTGTCTGGCACTTAAGGACATGCTGTCTGTGTGGTCATTTCTGCTAGAAATTTGCCCATCATCCTTGATACCTCCATTCCTTCATCCCCTGCCTTCAAGCAGTCATCAAGCCCTATCCGTTCTACCCCAGCCTCCTCCCCACACACTTACCCATCACTCCCCATTTTTATTGCTGACACTCATCCAAATCAACATCAAAACAGCTCCGTACCTATACCTCTTCCCTGTCCTATCTGCATGTGCTGGTCTCGTGTCTAAGTCATATTGTAGCACTTGTTAAAATGCTTCAGTGACTTCCTTTTGCACTTAGTTGATAATGTCAAAAATCTTCAGTATGCTGTGTGTGAGTCCCTGCCCTCTGTATACTCTCTGCACCAACACTACACCTCATAGCTGATGCTTCCCAATTACTCCTAGACATTCTCACCCTGTCTTCTATTGTGGACTCTAAAACCTTCCAAATTCTGTCCACTCTTTCAGAATCCTTCTTCCTATATCGCCTGTCTTTGCCCACCACTGTGTAGCTAACACCTCTTAATTGTTTGGCTCTTGACTTGAATGTCACTTCCTCAGAACAGCTCCCTGTGACTATGTTAAGTCCATACATCCTCTCCTGCTTCCCATACTTCTTCATAGCCCTATCATGTTTGTAACTAACTGTCCAACTCCTAGTCTATATGCTCCATGAAACCAGGAGCTGTTACCTTTATTCGTCGTCTGTAATTGGCACTCATATCTTGTAGAATTAGACAGTGAAGTAGGGCTACAGGACACTGGATATTTAAATACTGGTAGAAGGTGCTAGCTTAGAGGAAAGGATTGACAATTCAAATGTGTTACCACATATATGGATGACTATTGAGGCTAGAAAAGGAGTATTAGCCTTGGGGCAAAAAAATATAAGAAAAGGTTAGTCCTCTTAAGTTTAGAAATAGAAAAAAAAAGTCTGTAGCCATTCAGGCCTGAAAAATAGGAGATGGAATAATCTTAGAGAAGACGTTCAGGGTTTGCCAGGGGGCACACTGGAGGAGATTCTGGGGAATCCCGAAGTACAGGTCCCCAGGGAGGGCTAGAAATGGATGAGCTGTTGCTCGAGCCCCTGCTGTTACTGAGCATGTCTGAGATTCGGTGTGGCCCACATCCCAGTCTCTCTGGCCTCTTAATCCTTTCCCCATAGTGACCTTTTAACTCTGCTTTTCTCTTAGGTCAGGGAGGCTGAACTGCTGCTAGAACCCAAGTTGGATCTGATCCAAACCCTGTAATCAAGCTGGGCTAGGAGTCTGGTCTGGAGCTGGAGCTCCAGCTGGACTGCCCCTGCCATGCAGAAGGAGCTAGCCTTTGCACTCTCCTGCCCTGGCATGAAGAGCCTCAGGACCCTCCTCCTGCTACCGCTGCTGGTGCTGTTGGGGGCGAGAGTGCCAGGAACCTGGGGTCAGGCTGGAAGCCTGGACCTACAGATAGATGAAGAGCAACCAGCAGGCACACTGATTGGAGACATCAGTGCAGGGCTTCCACCAGGCACAGCTCCTCCTCCCATGTACTTCATCTCTGCCCAGGAAGGCAGTGGTGTAGGCACAGACCTCGCTATTGATGAGCACAGTGGGGTGGTTCGTACAGCCCGTGTCCTGGACCGTGAGCGGAGAGACCGTTACCGATTCACTGCAGTCACTCCTGATGGTGCCACTGTGGAAGTTACAGTGCGAGTGGCTGATATTAATGACCATGCACCAGCTTTCCCTCAGGCTCGGGCTGCCCTGCAGATACCTGAACATACAGCTCTTGGTACACGATACCCACTGGAGCCTGCTCGTGATGCAGATGCTGGCCGCCTAGGAACCCAAGGCTATGCACTATCTGGTGATGGAGCTGGAGAGACCTTCCGGCTGGAGATGCGTCCTGGTCCTCATGGAGCTCCAGTGCCTGAGCTGGTAGTTGCTGGGGAACTGGACCGGGAGAACCGCTCACACTACATGTTGCAGTTAGAAGCCTACGATGGTGGCTCACCCCCACGGAGAGCACAGGCCCTGCTGGATGTCACACTGCTGGATATCAATGACCACGCCCCAGCTTTCAATCAAAGCCGATACCATGCTGTGGTATCTGAGAGTCTGGCCCCTGGCAGTCCTGTCTTGCAAGTGTTTGCATCTGATGCTGATGCTGGTGCCAATGGAGCCGTGACTTATGAGATCAACAGGAGACAGAGTGAAGGTGACGGCCCCTTCTCCATTGATGCACACACAGGGCTTCTGAGACTGGAGCGCCCACTGGACTTTGAACAGAGGCGAGTCCATGAACTGGTGGTGCAGGCACGGGATGGTGGGGCTCACCCAGAGCTGGGTTCAGCTTTTGTGACAGTGCACGTGCGAGATGCCAATGACAACCAGCCCTCCATGACAGTCATCTTCCTGAGTGCTGATGGCTCCCCCCGAGTGTCTGAGGCTGCCCCGCCTGGACAGCTTGTTGCTCGCATCTCTGTGTCAGATCCAGATGATGGTGACTTCGCCCATGTCAATGTGTCCCTGGAGGGTGGAGAGGGACATTTTGCCCTGAGTACCCAAGACAGTGTCATCTATCTGGTGTGTGTGGCTCGGAGGCTCGATCGGGAGGAGAGGGACGTTTATAACTTGCGAGTTACAGCCACAGACTCAGGCTCACCCCCGCTACGGGCAGAAGCGGCCTTTGTGCTACATGTCACAGATGTCAATGACAATGCACCTGCTTTTGACCGCCAGCTCTACCGACCCGAGCCTCTGCCCGAAGTTGCATTGCCTGGCAGTTTTGTGGTACGGGTGACTGCCCGGGATCCTGATCAAGGCACCAATGGTCAGGTCACCTATAGTCTGGCTCCTGGCACTCACACTCACTGGTTCTCCATTGATCCCACCTCAGGCATCATCACTACAGCTGCCACACTGGACTATGAGCTAGAGCCTCAGCCTCAGCTTATTGTAGTGGCCACGGATGGGGGCCTGCCCCCTTTAGTCTCCTCTGCCACAGTTAGTGTGACCTTACAAGATGTAAATGACAACGAGCCCCAATTCCAGAGGACTTTCTACAATGCCTCGTTGCCAGAAGGTACCCAGCCTGGAACCTGTTTCCTGCAGGTGGGTAGGCCCTGCCCACAGCACTGTGGGCAAGAGTAGATGTGAGGGCCACAGAGGACCTCAGAGCACAAGCCTAGCTTTGGCAGGTGTTAACAGTGACTTAAGCCAGAGGGTTTATTCTATTCTGTGAACGCCAGCGTCTGTGCAGATGATGTAATGAGAAGATAGGGGTAGGGTGCAAGAGCCGAGACCAGTAATCTTGGCAGTTGAGGAAATTAACATGGGAAATGGAAGAAAAGTATCATATAGTGTCAGGAAATGAAGGAAACTGCAAAGCCTCTAAGCTGCAGAGATGGAGTTTCTCTACATCCATATGGCACCTATTTCACAAGGGATAGGCCACATTTATGGAGCCCTTTATGCTTAGATCAGTGTTATGGTCTGCTGGAAGAAATCTCCATCCCTTCCCTTGGAAGGAAGCCTTGATGCGACACATGGACTCAAGGACAAGGATGAGAGATAGTAAGAACAATCTAGTAAGATCCTGGTGTGCAGAGAAGGAGGACCTCTCAGGGGAAGAGGGAAGTGATGGGGGAACATGAACCCAAGGATGCAGTCTGAGGCCATATTGCAGAAATCTTTGGTCATTGTGTTAGGACTTTACTTTGGAAAACAAAGGAGGCCACTGAACTTTGAGCCAGGAAGGGCATGATTTGATTATTTGTTGGCTTTTTGTTTTAAAGCAGCTAACAGGATTTAAGGGAGAAGGATAGATGGATCAACGTGTGAGTGACAAATCATTCCTGAGCACTGCGAGCCTAGCAATGTGCTCAGAGCAGAGACCAAGGAAGAGAGATGCCCCTGTTCTCAGGCAGGACCGGTCTAGATAGGGTGATACACAAATAACCAACCAGTGCTGTACAGGGTGGCGAATGAAGCACTTTGGAAGCCCAGAGGAGGGATCCTCTAGAACTAATGATACTTTGCTAAATGAATACTGTGTGATGTGTGGACAGAGACACCTGGCCTACAGAAAGCTGCTGAATGAACACCATGATGTTAAGACTGCATTGTTCGGGTTGGCCTCAGTCATACAGATGAGAAAGAGTTGTTGGGAGAGAAGACAAAATAGTTAACAGGCTAGATCGCAGGCTTGAACTTTTTCTTAAAAATCATAAGAAGGCCAGCCTGTCTTCTAGAAAGATGATTTTACAACACCATGAAGTATAGCTGCAAGAGAGAAGATTGAGGGCAGGGAGTTCTCTTAAGAGACCAGCTCCCGAGTATCTTCTCTGGGGCTGCCTGCCTCCTGGACTTCTAGGCTAGTGCCTGGGTCTGGCTGATCTCTTGCCTTCTGGCCAGATTCTGGATATTTGCCTGCTTGCTGCTGTCTGGCTCCCACCACCCACTCTCGCATGTGTGTACTCTCTTGGCCAGGACTAGTGGATTATTGCTTCCAAATTTTTCCTCTCCCCGCTAGTTCCTAAAGCACAAGATCAACTCTCCAGGTGGTTTCCTGGAATTTTTGCTATTAGAAATAGTGAAGGAAAGATAATGACTCTACTGGGAGTTCATAACTGTTACAAAGTCTTAACATTTGATTTATTCAATATACATTTATTAAATAACCGTCACACATGCCAGTCACTCTGTAGGGATACAGAATATAGTGATGAATAAACCCAAACTGAATAAGCCATAATTTGCAAAGAAACAGCTTATTGTAAAACAAACAAACAAACTTCCATGATTGGGTGATAGCCAGTATGAATGTTTTCCCAAAGCACTGGGACTTTTGAGTTGAGACCTAACAAATACGAGGGAGTCTGTGGGGTGATCAGGCAGGTAAAAGATTCCAAGCTAGGTAACACATTCAGAGGAGTGAGAGAACCTGACTTGTTTAAGGGGCTCCACGAGTTCAGTATTGCTGGAGCTCAAGACGTGGTGTGAGAGGATGAGACTGTGCAGGAAGGCCATCCAATGAAGAGCCCATACCAAGCCAAGGACTTTGTTTCTGAAACATGGAGCTTTTATTTTTAAGTACAGGAGTAAAATGATCAAAGTTGTCTCTCAACTTGGTTCTCAGCATAGGCTAGTGGTAGTGGTTTATAGCTGGAGGCAGTTGTACCTTCCAGGGGAGACATTTAGCAATAGTTCAATGTTTTCTATTATTATAAGAGATGAAATTCTCCCAGTATCTAGTAGGCAGAGGCCCTAGATGCTGTTAGCTATGGTATAATACACACAATAGTCTCCAGAGTTAAAAAAAAAAAATCTGGCTTAAAACATCAGAAGTATCAAGGTTGAGAACCCTTAATATAGTGTATGGGTTGGAGGATCAGACACCTATAAGAAGGGAATTAGAATGATCCAAGGAAAAGATGGCTCAGATGGAGAGACGCACTCAATATAGAGGTAATAATGAAGACTTATTGAATCCCTGGCTGATTGATATACCAGGCAAGGGAAAGAGAAGAACTAGCTTCTGGCTTGCGTGAGCGGATGAAAGAGTCAGCAAGTTGGAAAGATCATGAGTTTAGTGCTGGACAGTTTAGATTTAAGGTCACCTCGGGACATCCAGGTGGAGATGTGGAACAGGCATTTGGATGTACAAGTTCTCAGCCTAGGGGAATGATCCCCTAAGCTTAAAGGTTATTAGAAATGGTTCCTGAGCCTGGGAAAGTGAAAGAGGCCTGTAGAGCGAAGAAAGGCCAAGGAGAGAGTCTGGAGAAAAAGATACATAAAAGCAGCCAGAGTACAGTAAGTGGAGAAGGGCCCACGGTGAGAGTGAACCGTCGGAGGAGAAGCAGATTATTATAGTAGCAAGAAATCAAAACAAGAGATGCACACAGGAAGAATGTCAGGATGGAAATATACAGTAAGTTTAGAGTCTGGAAGGAACATTAGAGTTCACAGAAAAGGCTCTTTCTTTTGTCCTTGAAATGGTGCATCTGAAGAGAGCCAGGGGTCAAGTGCAGATACAAGGAGAGACATGAGGCTTCTAACAGCGTTGAGGCAGCATGGGAGACAGAGCTGAGAACCTGCTGAAAATAGTCTGCATTTACAGAGACACCTCTGAACAAGGGGTCAGGAAATTCACTTCTGCCTGGTCATTTCCAGTCAATGTCCCCTGCGCCTTTTGGGGGTCACTTCCTGACAACTTCCCCTGACCACTGTTTATTGCTTTTTTCCTGCAGCAGAGTCAGAGGGCAGAGGTGTTTAACAGCTCCTAAAGGCAGCTGCAGCCCTGCTGCTGCCTACAGAGATAGATGCACGGGGAAGTCTGTCTCCTGGGATATCCGGGCCCACAGCCACCATAAAGAGCTACAGCAGGAGCTGTTTCCAGGGTTCAGCCATGGCAGGGTCTTAATGTCTCTCCAGAGGATAAACAATGGCACAGATCACTTCTGTCAAGCCTGAGCAACAATCAGAAATCCTTGGCCAGCTTTCTTTCTGAGCACATTTTCTGGCTGAGAAGGGGAACTCTGCAGCTTCCTCTTGCAGCATATCGTGACCCTGAGGTCTCTCTACCCACAAAGAGCACTTTGTCACAGCCTCTAGCAGTCAGCCACCAGCTAACCCACTATGGAAGGCCTAGTGTGCACCCAGTGTGTAAAACTTAGCGTGAAAGAAAGTTTTGTTACAAAGCATGGTGGTCGCATGCCTATTTGCTCCATGTACAAATATGCACCAAGCATGTGCTGTGTACCCGGTCCTGTCCTAGGCCAAAGTGCATGATCCACATCCAGAAATCAAAGAACAGACCCTGAAGTGATCAGATTCAACAGTTCATTGAACAGATGAACAGTCAGTAAAGATTAGACATATAAACTGGGATTGGCGCCACCTTTGTAATCCTAGCACTTAAGAGGCAGGAGAACCATGAGTTTGAGAACAGCCTGGGCTGCATAGTGAGATCCCCATCTCAAAACAAAACAACAGCCCCTGCACATATGATGTGACTTAAAATATCAATTTTAATAACTGTTCATTCTCTGCTTAAGGTGATCAGGAAACTTGGTGAGGACAGTAGTTTCCTATGCTCCTCTTGAATTAGGCATAGCTGTTCTTAGAACTCTGCTTTGTAAGTTGTTGGTCCCTGTTATATGCAGATTCATTGCTCTCTGTAAAAAATTTTTGTAACCCCTAACATGCAAGAGATGTGTTGCCTAATATATAGGTTCCCAGCCTGAGGTTTAAAGAGTGACATTTTGATTCTTGTCTTGGCTTTTGTCCTATGACCAAGTATCCTTTCTGAATTCTATTTTGGTGACATATTTTGTTGCGTTTTTGAGATTCTTATTAGTGATTTTGCTGTTTAAAACAGTCCCCAAGTAGAACGCTAGAGTACTACCTAGTGCAACAGAAGGCTGTGATGCATTTTTAGAATAAAATACATGTATTAGATAAGCTTTTGCTCAGACATGAGTTATAGCATCTAACTATACCATGGCTGTGTCTTTATTGTGTCAATGTTAATGTATCAACACTATGTGTTAAAGTGCCTTCAAACACACATCAAACAAGGTTACATGCTGATGGCTGCAGCTGTGCTGCAGCCCACAGGGATTCATGCAGAAAAGAGTCTGTCTCCTGGGATATCTGGGCCCACAGCCACAGTAAAGAGCTGTTTCCAAGGTTCAGCCTTGGCAGGGTTTATTAGCCACTTAACAAAAAACAATTGTAACCAGCATCTCCCAGGAACCTAAGTGGTAGGATCTGGCCTGGGTTGGGTTTTGGTCCATGTTCTAGTCCTCTGTGTGTCCACCACCCAGGGTCTTTGGGCACCTGCAGTGCTTTCTAGTCTCCATTGAGCTCTGACTTTTCTGACCAGCAAGAGGGGCATCACTTACCCCAGCTTCTCCCCAGGTGACAGCCACAGATGCAGACAGTGGCTCATTTGGCCTCCTCTCCTATTCCTTGGGTGCTGGGCTTGGAGCGTCTGGATCCCCCCCATTTCGCATTGATGCCCACAATGGTGATGTCTGTACAGCCCGGACCCTGGACCGTGACCAGGGACCTTCAAGCTTTGACTTCACAGTTACAGCTGTTGATGGGGTAAGTAAACAGACCTTGGCCAGGGATCATGGGGTAGAGTTCTGACCAAGGCTAGACAAGGCCTTCTGACTGATGACGACATGTCTCTCCAGGGAGGCCTCAAGTCCATGGTGTATGTGAAGGTGTTTGTGGCTGATGAGAATGACAACCCACCTCAGTTTTATCCACGGGAGTATGCTGCCAGTCTGAGTGCTCAGAGTACACCAGGCACAGCTGTGCTGAGAGTGCATGCCCATGACCCTGACCAGGGACCCCATGGGAGACTCTCCTACCACATTCTGGCTGGCAATAGTCCCCCACTCTTTGCCTTGGATGCACACTCAGGTGAGGATCCTTCCATCACCAGGGCCAGCTATCAGCCGCCTCTCCCCACCTCCCTAAATGATACATTGCCTCCTCTGTCCAGAACCTTTCCCTATTCTTTCCCTCATCTACTTCTGCTTCTCTTCCTTCTCCAGGGCTGTTGACAGTAGCCTGGCCCTTGGCCAGACGGGCTAATTCTGTGGTGCAGCTGGAGATCGGGGCTCAGGACGGAGGTGGCCTGCAAGCAGAACCCTTTGCCCGAGTCAACATCAGCATTGTGCCCGGAACCCCCACACCACCTATATTTGAGCAACTACAGTATGTTTTTTCAGTGTCAGAGGATGTGGCACCAGGCACCAGTGTGGGCATAATCCAGGCACACAACCCATCAGGTATCAGATATCCCAGTACAGTCTTCCAGTACCATCTCACCTCAGGGTGACCCTAGAGCAGCACACCACAGTGAGCTCTAATACAAAACAGTATGGCACACGAATACCACCGTAAAGCCAACCAGTTTCCTTGCCAACACCTGCTGCTTTCCTAATACTCTGTAAGGCACAGATGTGGGAACTGCCCTTCTTGGGATTAACAGGTACCCTTACCTCATTACTGATGTTTCTCTTTCTTCCTAGGTCGCTTAGGGCCTGTGACTCTCACCCTATCAGGCGGGGATCCCCGAGGGCTCTTCTCCCTAGATTCACCCTCCGGGCTATTAAAAACACTCCGCCCTCTGGATCGGGAGCTTCTGGGACCTGTCCTAGAGCTGGAAGTTCGAGCAGGCAGTGGAATGCCTCCAGCTTTTGCTGTGGTTAGGGTCCGTGTACTGCTGGATGATGTGAATGACAACTCTCCTGCCTTCCCTGCACCTGAAGACACTGTATTACTACCACAGAACACTGCTCCAGGCACTCCCATCTATACACTTCGTGCTCTAGACCCTGACTCAGGTGCTAACGGTCGAGTCACCTTTAGTCTACTTGCTGGGGGTGATGGAGCATTCACTGTGGACCCTACCACAGGGCACGTCCGGCTTATGAGACCTCTAGGACCTTCAGGGGGGCCAGCCCATGAGTTGGAAGTAGAGGCCCAGGATGGAGGCTCCCCACCACGCACCAGTCACTTTCGACTTCGGGTGGTGATACAGGACTTGGGAATCCATGGGCTGGCGCCACGATTTGACAGCTCTACCTACCGTGTGGATTTGCCCTCAGGCACTGCCATTGGAACTCAGATCTTGCAAGTGCAGGCCCAGGCACCAGATGGGGGCCCTGTCACTTACCATCTTGCAGCAGATGGAGTCAGTAACCCCTTTGGCCTGGAGCCACAGAGTGGGTGGCTGTGGGTACGGGCAGCACTGGACCGTGAGACCCAGGAATTATACACATTGAAGGTGATGGCTGTGTCTGGTTCCAAAGCTGAACTGGGGCAACAGACAGGCACAGCCACTGTGAGGGTCAGCATCCTCAACCAAAATGACCACAGTCCCCGTCTGTCTGAAGAGCCCACCTTCCTGGCTGTAGCAGAGAATCAACCCCCAGGGACCAGTGTTGGCCGAGTCTTTGCCACTGACAGAGACTCAGGACCTAATGGACACCTGACCTACAGCCTTCGACAGCTGTCAGAAGACAGCAAGTCCTTCCACATCCATCCCCAGACTGGTAAGCACTAAGACTTCACAGCCTCATCTCCAGACTGGCAAATACCCAAAAAAATCCTCAGCCCAGATCTTGGCTATAAAGATCAGGATTAAGCCTGGAGTTTAGCCCTGGTACTTGCCCACATTCCCCAACCATAGCTTGTCTGTGGTCCCTAGGCTCTGCATCCTTAAACATCCCATCACAATCTCTAACTTCACTTCCAGGAGAAGTGACTACACTCCAAACGCTGGACCGAGAGCAGCAGAGCAGCTTCCAGCTGCTGGTGCAAGTGCAGGATGGGGGAAGTCCACCTCGAAGCGCCACAGGCACTGTACATGTTGCAGTGCTCGACCTCAATGACAACAGCCCCACCTTCCTGCAGGCTTCAGGGGCTGCTGGTGGGGGCCTCCCTATACAGGTATGTAAAGTGGTGGGACCCTGTCCTGGAGAAGTTTAAGAGAGATGGGAAGGGGTTTCCACATTGAGCTGTGAGTATAGTAAGAGAGACCACCTCCTGGCACAGATCGGGGCGGGGAGGGGGAGTGGAGTTCTACCTCTATGTGGGTGAATGAAAGCCAATTCTGGGTTATTTTAAGTGTTGGAAGGAAACAACTGTAGATGAGTTGTTTTCCCACAGGTACCAGACCGCGTGCCTCCAGGAACACTGGTGACAACTCTGCAGGCCAAAGATCCAGATGAGGGGGAGAATGGCACCATCCTGTACACCCTAACTGGTATGAGGGCAGGGAGGAGGGATCCTGGGAATGATCACATGCTCTCATGGCCTGCCTTACTCTGACTGCCAAAACCTCATCTTTCCTGTTTGTCCCCAGGTCCTGGCTCAGAGCTCTTCTCTCTGCATCCTCACACCGGGGAGCTGCACACTGCAGCATCCCTGATTAGAGTAGAGCGGCCCCACTACGTGCTAACTCTGAGCGCTCACGACCAGGGCAGCCCCCCTAGAAGTGCCAGCCTCCAACTGCTGGTGCAGGTATGGCTGCCTTTCCTAAATCCTCTGGTCCCCTCCTGTAGATCCAGTTTCTTGAGATCCTTGGACTCTCTGTCAGTCCAGTCTGACCACCCTTCCCTAATACCCAAGAAGCCAACACAAAGCGGCTTTTACACACATCCTTCTGATTCAGTCTTTCTGCTCTGATATACAATAGGTGCTTCCTTCTACTCGCATGGTGGAGTCACCGAATCTCACAGAACCTGACCTGGCGGCAACAGTGCCTGTAGTACTGACTGTGACAGCAGCTGAGGGGCTTCGACCTGGATCCCTGTTGGGTTCGGTGGCCCCACAGGAGTCATCCAGTGTGGGTCCTCTCACCTACACTCTGGTGGGCGGCGCCGACCCGGAGGGAACCTTCGCGCTGGACTCCACTTCAGGTCGTCTGTACCTGGCGCGTCCCTTGGACTTCGAGGCAGGGCCGGCCTGGCGCGCGCTCACGGTGCGCGCCGAGGGGCCGGGAGGAGCGGGCGCCAGGCTATTGAGAGTGCAGGTGCGCGTGCAAGACGAGAACGAGCACGCGCCCGCTTTCGCCCGCGACCCCTTGGCACTGGCGTTACCCGAGAACCCGGAGCCAGATGCCACGCTGTACACTTTCCGTGCATCAGACGCGGACGGCCCAGGTCCCAACAGCGACGTGCGCTACCGCCTGCTGCGTCAGGAGCCACCGGTGCCCGCCCTGCGCTTGGACGCGCGCACCGGGGCGCTCAGCGCCCCGCGTGGCCTGGATCGGGAGACCACACCCGCGCTGCTGCTGCTCGTGGAAGCCGCCGACCGGCCGACCAATGCCACGCGCCGCCGGGCAGCGCGCGTTTCGGCGCGCGTCTTTGTCACAGATGAAAATGACAACGCCCCCGTCTTCGCCTCCCCTTCACATGTTCGCCTCCCGGAAGATCATCCGCATGGGCCAGCGGCTCTGCACGTGGTAGCTCGGGATCCAGACTTAGGAGAGGCTGCCCGCGTGTCCTATCGCCTTGTGGCTGGAGGGGACGGTCACTTCCGGCTACACGAGACGACTGGTGAGAGTTGGGGCCGGGATATGGGGCATGGAGGGTGCTGAAGTGCAAGGAATGCTGAAGTTGGCTACCAACCACCTTATTGCTGCCTAGGAGCGCTGTCCGTGGTGCGGCCTCTGGACCGTGAACAGCGAGCTGAGCATGTTCTGACAGTGGTGGCCCTGGACCATGGCTCCCCGCCACGTTCATCCACTCAGCTCCTGACTGTCAGTGTTGTTGACGTCAACGATGAGGCACCTGCTTTCCCTCAGCAGGAGTACAGCGTCCTTCTACGTGAGAACAGTCCGCCTGGCACATCTCTGCTCACTCTGAAAGCAACCGACCCTGACCTTGGTAAAACCTGTGGGGATGAATTGGGATGGAGCTGGGAGGGATGGAGCCAGGGAATAAACGATGTACTTACTCTCTGATCATCCTCCATGCTGCCTCTCCTCAGGGGCCAATGGGCAAGTGACTTATGGAGGTGTCTCTGGGGAGAGCTTCTCTCTGGATCCAAACACTGGAGTTCTTACAACTCTGAGGGCCCTGGATCGGGAGGAGCAGGAGGAGATCAACTTGACAGGTATGTTGACAGGACCTCCAAAAGCTAGAAGTGTTGTAGTTCCTGTTACATTTTGGGAGAGTCAAGGAAGGGCGCAAGATGAACTAACTTCTAGGCTATCATCACCAATTTTCCAGTGCATACTGTCACCACCAAGGCCTCTACACCTCCTTTGGTTATACTGCAGCCACTTAGCAGAGGAGCATATTGATATTATTGGGGAGGTTAAGTGACTTGCTCAAGCTAACAGGGTGAGGAAGTGGCAGGGCTGAGAGTGGAGTCCAGGCTTTGATACCTAATTTATTGTCTTTTCTGCCACTTTTCCAATAACTGAAGCTATATTTTGCATGTAGTCAGCACAGGAAAAGAGCATCTTCTGATATATGTGTTATGTATGCCCATGTGTGTGCCCCAGGATATTCTGTGAGATAGACATTTTCTGTTTTATATGTATACCTGGAGAACATGTGTAAACACCATGGTATGGGTTTCTCCATGACACAGGGTAGGGTAGATCTTGATTTTGTTTCTCCACAGTATATGCCCGGGACAGGGGCTCACCACCCCTCTTAACTCATGTCATGGTGAGAGTGACTGTGGAAGATGAGAATGATCATACTCCAACATTTGGGAACACCCACCTCTCCCTGGAAGTGCCTGAAGGCCAGGACCCCCAAACTCTTACCACACTACGGGCCTCTGACCCAGATGGAGGAGTCAACGGACAGCTACAGTACCGAATCTTGGGTGAGAGGCGTCCAGTGCTACTCACCCAGTTCTTACTGCTTCGTGGCCCTTGTTAGTTTGTCAATGTTTCTGTGTCTCTTTCCCCCTCTGTGTCTTCTATTTCTTTCCTGCATATCAGTGTATTTAAGGTACCTCTTCTAGCATCTCCAGCTCTTTATCATTCTCTATACCCATTTTCTTTATTCTACTCCTTTTCTTTCCTTTCCACAGAGTCAGTTGTTCTCAAACTTTTTTTTGGTCTCATGAACTTTTAAAACATTGTATGTGATGGGGGTCTTAACTGTTTTTCCCAGGCTGGTCTTGAACTCATGATTGTCTAATTTTAGGCTCCAGAGTAGCTGAGATTACACCACTAACCCAGCTACACTCTTAAATTTTGAGGACCTTAGAGAGTTCTTGCCCATGTTAAAAATAAGTATTTGCTGTGTTTCATATTAAAACAACAAAAATTAAATATCATGGAGGAACAAACAATTAAGGATATTGCTTGCTATTTCTGCACAGGCATAAGAAAATATTAGGACTTCAAACAGATTGTTGGGCAGTATTGAAACTGAGTGATCTTAAGGCCAGCACAAGCTGAATCTCTGAAAATACACCTATTTTTTTTTCCTGCCTGTTTTCCTAGACTATTCTGAAAAACACAGTACACAAATACATGTTCTGTTAACCGAGTGGTAATGTCATACAGCATCCACAAACCCCACTTTACATCTGTGATATAATGAGACTGAAAGGACATAAGGTTTTAGGAAAATACTTTGATTAAAGGGTCTTGGGACCCCTGAGTCCCCCAAGACCACACTCTGTGTGCTTTATAGTATCCTTCTTTGCCCTTGGTGTTTGTTTTTCTCTCTTTGTGTTTCTTTGCCTTTTTCTTATCTCTTTTCTACCACTTCTATCCCTGCTGTTATCTACGAGTCACCCCCACCCACAGGCTAACATGTACATGTTCGTATGTGCATATTCTCTGCAGATGGGGACCCTTCAGGAGCCTTTGCCCTAGATCCCACTTCTGGGGAATTTGGCACCATGAGGCCACTGGACCGGGAGGTAGAACCAGCATTCCAGCTGCAGATAGAGGCCAGGGATGGAGGCCAGCCAGCCCTCAGTGCCACCCTGCTTGTGACAGTGACAGTGCTGGATGCCAATGACCATGCCCCAGCCTTTCCCGTGCCTGCTTATTCTGTGGAGGTACCTGAGGATGCACCTGCAGGGACCCTACTGCTGCAACTACAGGCTCATGACCCTGATGATGGGGACAATGGCCGTGTGATGTACTACCTGGGTGCAGGTACAGCAGGGGCCTTCCTACTAGAGCCTACCTCCGGGGAACTGCGCACAGCTACAGCCTTGGACAGAGAACACTGTGCCAGCTACTCCTTTTCTGTGAATGCAGTTGATGGTGCAGCTGCTGGGCCCCTGAGCACCACAGTACCAATCACCGTAACAGTGCGTGATGTCAATGATCATGCACCTACTTTCCCTACCAGTCCTCTGCGACTCCGCCTACCCCGCCCAGGTCCTAGTTACAGTAGACCAACCCTGCCTCTGGCCACACTTCGAGCTGAGGATCGTGATGCTGGTGCCAATGCCTCCATTCTATACCGACTGGCAGGCACGCCACCACCTGGCACCAGGGTAGACTCTTACACTGGTGAAATCCGTGTGGCCCGCTCCCCTGCAGCTCTGGGGCCTCGGGATCGTGCCCTTTTCATTGTGGCTACTGACCTTGGACGACCAGCTCGTTCTGCCACTGGTGTGGTCATCGTTGGAATACAGGGAGAGTCTGAGCGAGGACCCCGCTTTCCCCGAGCTAGTCATGAGGCTGTACTCCGTGAAAATGCACCCCCAGGTGGGTCCCCAGCTACCTGTCCCAGATTTGAACTCCTGGAAGGACTGGGATTAGTCATTAACAATGTAGTGACCACAGTCCAGCCAATGCCACATTTCCTCTCTCATCTTTCCTACAGGGACTCCAGTCATCTCCCTGAAGGCTGTCCATTCAGGGGGCTCAAATGGACCAATCACCTATAGCATTCTCAGTGGGAATGAGAAAGGGATATTCTCCATCCAGCCTAGCACAGGTGAGGAACAGGAGCAGAGGCTTGTAAGGAGACAGGTTCTCCAGACCAGAGCAGTTTTGGGTGTGAGGAGGCATTGCCCTCAGAGAAGGACCTCCAGAGCAGGGAAAGGAACTATCGCTGATTCAGTCTGTCTCCCACAGGAGCCATCACAGTCCGCTCAGCAGAGGGACTTGACTTTGAGACAAACCCACGGCTACGACTGGTGCTACAGGCAGAGAGTGGAGGAGCCTTTGCTTTCTCAGTGCTGACCCTGACCCTTCAAGATGCCAATGACAATGCTCCCCGTTTCCTGCGGCCTCACTATGTGGCTTTCCTGCCAGAGTCACGACCCTTGGAGGGGCCCCTGCTGCAGGTGTGGGATGTGATGGGAAGATTAGGGAAGGTATGGTAAGACCTGTTTGTGGCTGAGCCAGCGTCAGCAATCTTCTGTATCCACAGGTGGAAGCAGATGATCTGGATCAAGGCTCTGGAGGACAGATCTCCTACAGTCTGGCCGCATCCCAGCCAGCACGGGGCTTATTCCACGTAGACCCGGCCACAGGCACTATCACTACCACAGCCATCCTGGACCGGGAAATCTGGGCTGAAACACGGTGAGACCTGGCACCTTTGGGTCCAAGACCCCATCTTGAGTCTGTATGGATTCAAGCCCTGTCTTGCATTTCTCTCACTCCCTAGGCCACATCTCGAATTCCTCCAAAGCCAAGCTTTGTCCTGAGTCCTCCTTGCCCTTCCCAGGCTTCACTCCTCTCTCTAGGCCCTGCTCCCTGACTATGCTCTGTGTCTAGGCTGGTTCTGATGGCCACAGACAGAGGAAGCCCAGCCCTGGTGGGCTCAGCTACCTTGACAGTGATGGTTATCGATACCAATGACAATCGCCCCACCATCCCCCAGCCCTGGGAGCTCCGAGTGTCAGAAGGTGAGGGCTGGGTAAAACAAGAGGCGTAAAGGGCTCCCGTGGTGAGGAGAACTCTGCAATCACCTTTCCCTCACATTTCCCTCATGTTTTGCAGATGCGCTGTTGGGCTCAGAGATTGCACAAGTAACTGGGAATGATGTGGACTCTGGACCAGTGCTGTGGTATGTGCTGAGCCCATCTGGGCCTCAGGATCCCTTCAGTATTGGCCGCTATGGAGGACGTGTCTCCCTCACGGGTCCCTTGGACTTTGAGCAGTGCGACCACTACCACCTACAGCTGTTGGCCCATGATGGGCCTCATGAGGGCCATGCCAACCTCACAGTACTCGTGGAGGATGTCAATGACAATGCACCTACCTTCTCACAGAGCCTCTACCAGGTACTAACTCTGGATGTCCCCACACCTGGGCCTGGGATCTTTCCTGTTGGAGCAATGTAACAGAGATAGAAGTGGCTAGACTGGGCTGAACATTAGGGTTGGTCTAGGAATGGGTGCGGAGTGTCCCATTTCAGGCCAGTTCTCCAAGTCCTGAGTACTGAGTTCTGCATCCTGTGGCGAGAAGGGAGAAGGTGGGCAGTTCTTACTCTGTTGCTTAGGAATATGGTTCTAAGCAGAAATGGACACCAAGCACAGTTCATAAAGCCAAGCTCCAGCTCATAGGCTAAGGGGGACAGGGCAGCTGGGAAGCTTGGCCATGAATACTTTTTGTAACTCCTCAGGTAATGATGTTGGAGCACACTCCACCAGGCAGTGCCATTCTCTCGGTCTCTGCCACTGACAGAGATTCAGGTGCCAATGGTCACATCTCCTACCATCTGGCTTCGCCTGCCGAGGGTTTCAATGTTGACCCCAACAACGGTATGTCTTCCCCCAGAATCTGATCCCTTTATCACTGACTATATTGGTTTATATTTGGCGCTCAGTCCGAAAATCTGTTACTTCAACATATCTTGACTCCTGGATCTCTGACCCAGGGAGGACATCTACTCCCCCAATCTTTAATTTAAAAAAGTCCCTCCTGACTATATGTCTAGAAACTGTTTCCTGAGCGTTTAATACCTGAGGACTGTGCATGCTGTCCCAGCACATGGGCTGTTCCTAAGAGTCTGACTCCCAAAGCCATTACCTAGATCCTGGAGTTGCTCTTGCTGACACAGTGACATTACTGAATGCTCTTTCGCTTCCCTTTTCATCTCAGGAACTCTGTTCACAACAGTAGGAGCAGTGGCCTTGGGCCATGAGGGGCCAGGAGTGGTGGACCTGGTGTTGGAAGCACGAGACCATGGGGCTCCAGGCCGGGCAGCACGGGCCATAGTGCATGTGCAGCTGCAGGACCAGAATGACCATGCACCAAGCTTCACATTGCCACACTACCGTGTTGCTGTGTCTGAAGATCTGCCCCCTGGTTCCACCCTGCTCACTCTGGAGGCCACAGATGCTGATGGAAGCCGCACTCATGCCACTGTAGACTACAGCATCATCGGTGGCAATAGGGGCCGAGTCTTCCAGCTGGAATCCCGGCTGGCCGAGGCGGGGGAAGGTGCTGGGCCAGGTCCCCAGGCATTAGGCTGCCTGGTGTTGCTTGAGCCTCTAGACTTTGAAAGCCTAACACAGTACAATCTAACTGTGGCTGCAGCTGATCGGGGACAGCCACCCCGCAGTTCAGCCGTGCCAGTTACCGTCACTGTACTGGATGTCAATGACAACCCACCTGTCTTTTCCCGAGCATCCTACCGTGTGGCGGTACCTGAGGACATGCCTGTTGGAGCTGAGCTATTGCATGTGGAGGCCTCTGATGCTGACCCTGGACCTCATGGCCTTGTGCGTTTCACCCTCACCTCGGGTGACCCTCTGGGACTTTTTGAGCTGGATGAGAGCTCAGGTGTTTTGCGACTGGCACGCCCTCTGGACTGTGAAACCCAGGCTCGGCACCAGCTTGTGGTGCAGGCAGCTGATCCTGCTGGGACACACTTTGCTTTGGTACCAGTGACAGTTGAGGTTCAGGATGTGAATGACCATGGTCCAGCCTTCCCATTGAACCTGCTCAGTACTAGCCTTGCTGAGAACCAACCTCCAGGCACTCTTGTGACCACACTACATGCGATTGATGGGGATGCTGGGACTTTTGGTAGACTCCGATATAGCCTGTTGGAGGCAGTGCCAGGGTCTGAGGGTGGAGAGGCATTTTCACTGAACAGCTCAACAGGGGAATTACGGGCACGGGTGCCTTTTGACTATGAGCACACAGGAAATTTCCGTCTGCTAGTGGGTGCTGCTGATGCTGGGAATCTCTCAGCCTCTGTCACTGTGTCGGTGATTGTTACGGGAGAAGATGAATATGACCCTGTATTCCTGGCTCCAGCTTTCCACTTCCAAGTGCCAGAAGGTGCCCAACGTGGCCACAGCCTAGGTCATGTGCAGGCCACAGATGAGGATGGAGGTGCCGATGGCCTGGTGCTCTATTCACTGGCTACCTCTTCACCCTATTTTGGTATCAACCAGACAACAGGTACTTTGTACCTGCGAGTGGACAGTCGGGCTCCAGGAAGTGGAACAACCACCTCTGGAGGTGGAGGCCGGGCCCGACGTGAAGCACCTCGGGAATTAAGGCTGGAGGTAGTAGCAAGAGGGCCTCTGCCTGGATCCAGGAGTGCCACAGTGCCTGTGACTGTGGATATTACCCACACTGCTCTGGGCCTAGCCCCTGACCTCAACCTGTTATTGGTAGGGGCTGTGGCAGCCTCTTTGGGAGTTGTGGTGGTGCTTGCCCTGGCAGCTCTAGTCCTCGGACTTGTTCGGGCACGTAGCCGCAAGGCTGAGGCAGCCCCTGGCCCAATGTCACAGGCAGCACCAATAGCCAGCAGCTCTTTACAAAAGTTGGGCCGGGAACCCCCCAGCCCACCACCTTCTGAACACCTGTATCATCAGACTCTCCCCAGCTATGGTGGGCCAGGAGCTGGCGGACCCTACCCTCGTGGTGGCTCCCTGGACCCTTCACATTCAAGTGGCCGAGGCTCAGCAGAGGCTGCAGAGGATGATGAGATCCGAATGATCAATGAGTTTCCCCGAGTGGCCAGTGTGGCCTCCTCCTTGGCTGCCCGAGGCCCTGACTCAGGCATCCAGCAGGATGCAGATGGATTGAGTGACACATCCTGTGAGCCTCCTGCCCCTGACACCTGGTATAAGGGCCGAAAGGCAGGGTTGCTGCTGCCAGGTGCAGGGACCACTCTGTACCGAGAGGAGGGGCCTCCAGCCACTGCTACAGCCTTCCTGGGGGGCTGTGGCCTGAGCCCTGCACCCACTGGGGACTATGGCTTCCCAGCAGATGGAAAGCCATGTGTAGCTGGTGCACTGACAGCCATTGTGGCTGGTGAGGAAGAGCTCCGTGGCAGCTATAACTGGGACTACCTGCTGAGCTGGTGCCCTCAGTTCCAGCCGCTGGCCAGTGTCTTCACAGAGATTGCTCGGCTCAAGGATGAAACTCGGCCATGTCCTCCTGCTCCCCGTATTGACCCACCACCCCTCATCACTGCTGTGGCCCACCCAGGAGCCAAGTCTGTTCCCCCAAAGCCTGCAAGCACAGCTGCAGCCCGGGCCATCTTCCCACCAGCCTCTCACCGCTCCCCCATCAGCCATGAAGGCTCCCTGTCCTCAGCTGCCATGTCCCCCAGCTTCTCACCCTCATTGTCTCCTTTGGCTGCTCGCTCCCCTGTTGTCTCACCATTCGGGGTGGCCCAGGGCCCCTCAGCTTCAGCACTCAGCACAGAGTCTGGCCTGGAGCCGCCTGATGACACAGAGCTGCGCATCTAGCTGTGGCCCTAACTGGGCCCTGACCTGGGACACGTCCATTGTCCCCAAAGCAGGCCCCATTCTCAGCCTGCCCTGGGCAGCCTCGGACCATGACTGGCCATAGGGAGGCCATCACCAGTCCCCAGCTCTCCTCCCAAACTCTTATAGTTGGGACAGGTCCCACATTTCACCCCAGTCTCCTCAGCACTAGGACCACAGAGGGTCTGTCGGCCTCTGACCTGTGGCCAGATCCAGTGTGGGGAGAAATAAGAATTCGGCAACAGCCTTGGGTTCTCTTCAGCCAAGACTTCCTGCCCTGCACCAGCACCCTGCGATGGAGCTGAGACTTTATTTATTGGGGGGTAGGGGGAATGGGGGAAGTCCCTCCAACCTGTTTGGGCCTAACTTCTTTGGGTTCTGCTGACACCCCTGCCCCTGCCCAGAACAAGTGCCAATTCTCACTCTGGAGCCTTAATAAACTGCAGTTTGTATCCAGCCTCCAGCTCTGTTCTGTCAGGGTAACAGAAGGCACATGGCATAGTATTGTGGATATCTGGCATAGTACTTTAGGAGGTCCAGAGGGATGGAGCACACCAGGATATCTGGAGTAGGGCTGGCACTGGGAGCTCAGGAGCCTAGCTCTGGGCTCTATGCAGCCTTTCCTCTAATGTGGGCAGAAGCTCCATGTAGTGGTTTCCTGGAGAGACTGGCTAAGTAGAGAGCAATCTAGGGTTCTAAGCCTGTGGGTCTGCAAAGAGATGGGGGTGGTTACAAGCGCAGGTAAGTAAAGAGATTCCCTAGCCCTGCCCATGCACACACACCTTGGAACCACAAAATGTCCACGTTAATAAGTATTCACATTTGTTGAGTCTTTGCCAAGTCAATCTTGGCTCCACGGTTTGCTTGCTTTATTTCAGTGTGCATTTTCACTCCCAAGTATGAGGCAGATTGCTTTCATGTAACAATCCCTGAATTTTAAATGAAGAAACCAAGGCTCTCAGAGCTTATTTTTCTAATATAATACAGATAGGAATAGCCCTATGGGCCTTCAAAGTCCACTTACTCCTTTGTGATTCCTGGAGAGTCACACTTGGGCACTAGGTGAGAAACCCTGGGCTTAAATGCTCAGCATAGAGGAGGAATTCTGTTAGTAGCCACAGCACTCAGAACAGCTCATTTGGAAGGGAGGAGTCAGCAACGTCACTAGTTACTAGGCAGGAAGATGAAGGGGGGGAAAAACAGACAGTGCTCATGTGATTTGTCACATGACTACAGATCCCGCAGAAAGCCGAAATGGGACTCCAAGCCTGGTGAGAAATTGAGGTGGGGAGGGAGCTAATGGGGATTACATTGGAGGGATTACATGCTGTAGAGGGAATACAGTGATCGTTTGGCTCCTGATGACACTCACCTACCATCCCTGCAGCCTCCTAGGGCTCCTTGCTCTCATCATCGCCGGGGAATGCACTCACAGCCCTGAGCCAGACCAGCAGTGGATGTGAGTTGATTCTGCCGTCTCCATACTTGTCTATACAGCCAGTGACTTGGTCCTAGCTTTCCTCACCCTCAGAACTGCTCCTAGTACCCCTTCTAACCCATTCTATAGCCATATTCGAAAATCTCCTGTCATTTGCCTTCTGCATCTGGGATCCCACCCAAAGTCTCAGTTCTTAATCCCAAAGTTTCCATGATCTGGATTTTCCGCCTGTGGCCTAACCAAGTCATGTCCCTGACCCTGCAGGCTGCCCCCAGGCTGGGTGTCCCTGGGCCGCGTGGACCCTGAGGAAGAGCTGAGTCTCACTTTTGCCCTGAAACAGCAGAACCTGGAAAAACTTTCGGAGTTGGTGCAGGCTGTGTCGGATCCCAGATCTCCTCGATACGGTGCCTATCAGAAGTGGGGGCAGGAAGTGGGAGGCAGGCCAGACAGGCACTGGCTGGTGTAAAGCATGTAGGATCATGTTACTGATAGGACAAAGGCAGCAACTGTTGCATTCACGTACACACACACACACACACACACACCAAATTTTCTGTCTTAAAGCTAAAAGCAACTCTAAGCCTACTGGCATGAGGTAGAAATCCTAGCTACTCAGGCTGCAACAGGAAGATTTTGAATCCATGGTCTGGACCATGTAGGAAGACTGACAAGATTTTTCTTTTTCTTTATTTTAGGGGCTTAGGTAGCTCATTGTTAGGGGTCTCACCTAGCATGTGCAAAAACTCCTAGGTTCAATCTCCAGTAAGACAAGGGTGGGGGTGGGGTAGATGTGCTTAAGAGCATGTGTTTTATAATCAGATCTAGATCAAAATTTTGACTTCTTACCAGCTACCAAATGGAGAAATAGCATGGGGAAGTGGTTATCAAATCATGTTCTTTCCTCCACTGTCATACTTACTCACAGGTCCTCCTCTGTCCCAATACTAAAGTTACTAGTTCAACTCCTAAATTGTCTTTGGATTAGTCAACCCTGACCATCTCTCATTGCCACCAACTCAGTTGTTTATTCTCTCTCCTGGACTACTGCCCAGCACCCTGACTGGTTTGCAGTTTCCTCTCCTTCACCCCACTCCCCAGAGCACTTCCCACTCTATTCGGGAGCATTCTGTCTGATGGTCAGGCTGGATTAGATCCTTCCCTCTGCATAAAGTCCTGCATGGTGAGGCAAGGATGTGTGTGCATGTATGTGTGTGTGTATGTGTGTGTGTAGAATGGAGGTGGGGGAGAGGAACATTCTCAGATCACCCAAGAAGCTCCATGAATACAGAAAAGAGTGACTCACCATTATGTTGTTTAAAATCAACAAGTATGAAGATCTGAGCTAAATTAGATGGCTCTGTATAATTGGTCCAAAAGTTTGAGGGGGGGGATGAAGATAAGCTTTAAATGGGACATTTAAAGTTTATTAACCTTGAATTGTTGTGACTGCTGCAGTGCATGCTGTACATATTTCTTGGCCATGACATTCCAAGTCTCTCCAGCCTTTTCTTCCCTTAGACTCCCAATATGTTTAGCACCTACACAGCCCTCCTTAGGAAGTCTTGATGCTGCTGATTGAGATTCAAACAGGCAACCAAGGAGAGCAACAAATGAAAGCAAGATCCTCTTCTGAATCTCTGCAGGAAAGTACCTAACCTTAGAGAAAGTAGCTGAGCTGGTCCAACCGTCACTACTCACCCTCCGCACTGTCCAAAAATGGCTCTTGGCAGCTGGAGCCCGGAACTGCCATTCAGTGACTACACAGGACTTTCTGACTTGCAGGATGAGTGCCTGGTGAGAAGTAATGGTTGCCCCATGGCGTCAATTGTCCCATTAAGGGGACAAGATACATCAAAAGGAGGGGGTTGAAAGCTTGTGAGTTTGTGGGTATGGCTAACACGTGAGGAGATGATGACTGGCTGGTGCGTGGAGCTCCAGCCTTCCCTGTTTCCCCATGCTTTCTGTTTTCTGATTTCAGGCAGGCTGAATTGCTGCTCCCAGGGGCTGAATTTCATCGCTATGTGGGGGGACCTGCGAAGACCCATGTTATAAGATCCCCACATCCCTACCAGCTCCCCCAGGCCTTGGCTCCTCATGTGGACTTTGGTAAACCCAATGGGGTTGGTGGAGGTTAGGGAAGGCAGATCTAGAAGCTGAAGAAGTTTAGATAAGAAGCATGGGGTGTTGCTATAATAAAGTGGCTAGTAATGTTTGTAAGACCTGCTTAAACCTGATCCCTTCCCATAGTGGGGGGAATGCACCGTTTTCCCCCTACATCGACTCTGAGACCACGCCCAGAGCCACAAGGAGTAGGGACTGTTGGCCTGCACCTGGGAGTGACTCCATCTGTGATCCGTGAGCGATACAACCTGACAGCACAGGATGTGGGCTCTGGCACCACCAACAATAGCCAGGCCTGTGCCCAGGTGAGCCATGTAAAGCCCTGGGGTCCTCACAACCTCCTTAAGATATCTTTAGTGCCTTACTACCCTGGACCTCACTCTCTGATCTATGATCCCCGATTGTTTCCACAGTTCCTGGAACAGTATTTCCATAACTCAGATCTCGCTGAGTTCATGTACCTGTTCGGTGGTGATTTTGCACACCAGACATCAGTAGCCAGAGTGGTTGGAAAACAGGATCGAGGCCGGGCCGGGATTGAGGCCAGTCTAGATGTGGAATACTTGATGAGTGCTGGTGCCAACATCTCCACTTGGGTCTACAGTAGTGCTGGTATTGCTAAAAGAATGTGTGTGTGTAGGCTGTTGATGTCTGCTTCATTTCATCAGGGGGATGCCATGGACCGAAGGGAGATTCTAGCAATCCTCCAGTGACCACCCATACCCCTTCTTTTAAAACAATTCAGGCCGGCACGAGGCACAGGAGCCCTTCTTACAGTGGCTCCTGCTTCTTAGCAATGAGTCAACCTTGCCACATGTGCATACTGTGAGTTATGGAGATGATGAAGACTCCCTCAGCAGCGTCTACATCCAGAGAGTCAACGCTGAGTTCATGAAGGCTGCTGCTCGGGGTCTCACCCTACTTTTTGCCTCAGGTAACCGTCTACCCTAAACTCAGACCATCTCCCATCTACCCAACTTGGATGATTTACCCCAACTGACCCTTCAGCCTGGTTTCTGACTCATTAGAGGAAGTCAGAGCCTTAGGGACTACTTGTATGACCTGTAAACTCTGACCTGCTGTAAAAAGTGACACCTACATTTCTTGTCTGGCATATGAGCCTACATCCTAAGCTCTCACCAACTAATCTGAATATTTAATACGTTTTGTCCAGGTGACACTGGAGCTGGGTGTTGGTCTGTCGCCGGAAGACACAAATTCCGTCCTAGCTTCCCTGCTTCTAGGTAAGCACCCCACAAATCTCTTTCACCTATGACTTTGCCTCCCACCAGGTGCTGCTGTGGTTCAGCCCTCAGCTTTTCCTGTGTTGGTTGCTGTATTCCTCTCTTTTCTTCCTGTGTATCTCAAGCCTCAAGACTTCTGAGTTGCAGGGTTTTTGTTTTGTTTTTAATGTAGAAAGTATACAGTCAACTTACGCCTTGTCTTGAGGGCTTTCAATCTCTCAGTAAACCCTGTATACACCTACTTCCACAGTTCCCAGAGGCCACCCACTATCTGAATACTGTCTTCTCCTTAGTCCCTATGTCACTACAGTAGGAGGCACCTCCTTCAAGAATCCGTTCCTTGTCACAGATGAGGTAGTCGACTATATCAGTGGTGGAGGCTTCAGCAATGTTTTCCCCCAGCCTTCCTATCAGGTTTGTGCATGTTCATGTGGATGGATATATGGAGGCTGCCTGCATGGGGGTGAGTGTCCTCAGTTAAGCCTGTTGAGCAGGCTACTGGCCAATACTCACACTCAGAAATGTCCTTCAGGAGGAAGCTGTAGCCCAGTTCTTGAACTCCAGCTCTCATCTACCACCATCTAGTTACTTCAATGCTAGTGGCCGGGCTTACCCAGACGTTGCTGCACTTTCTGATGGCTACTGGGTGGTCAGCAACATGGTACCCATTCCATGGGTTTCTGGAACCTCGGTGAGAATCAGCCTGGCTCTAAACCCTCTACTTAGGAACTACCCTCACTCTCCTACTTAAAATACCCTGTACCCAGAACCCCTGAATCCTTGGAGACCTCTGATATTTTAAGCATCACTCCTCAAAAGTCTAATCACTCCAAAATTCTGACCTATTCTTGCATCTTCATCTTGCAGGCCTCTACTCCAGTGTTTGGGGGAATTTTATCCTTGATAAATGAGCACAGAATCCTCAATGGCCGCCCTCCTCTTGGCTTTCTCAATCCAAGGCTCTATCAGCAGCATGGGGCAGGACTCTTTGATGTAAGTGTTGGAGGAAAGAGTGTGAATGTTGTCATAGGATATGGGAAGGGCTAACGTAAACTTGGGTCACTTTCACTATGTGGGATTGCCTCTGTGACATGAATATAAATAAGGTGCAGCTTAAGGGTACTGGTAACACAAGTCTAGATCTGATGTCCAACACCTCCTCCCAGGTAACCCATGGCTGCCATGAGTCTTGTCTGAATGAAGAAGTGGAAGGTCAGGGTTTCTGCTCTGGTCCTGGCTGGGATCCTGTGACAGGCTGGGGAACACCCAACTTCCCAGCCCTACTGAAGACCCTACTCAACCCTTGACCCTTTCCTTCTGGGAAAGAAGAACTGTCCCCTGTACTACAAGAGAAGGCTCAGTCCCTTATTCTGTCTCGATGGAAGCCCTGCTGAACTGTTGCCTGCTGCAGACATCTTCTCCCAAACCCCCAAATGCTGATCAGGACTTGACTTCCAACCCTACTGTGCACCATCAAACTCAGGTCTCCTAACTTATGCCTCGAGATCCTCAACAAGATGCTATAGCCAGCATATGTTGTCTCACTCCACCTCCATCTCTTCTTTCCAACTTGAGATGTGAAAGCAGAGTGAGGAGGTCCAGTCCCTCACTACTGATGCAAGCAGGCCCAGATCCAATGCTTACCACCTCTGCACTGACTGTATGCTCTATTCCTCTTCAAGTTTGCTTCTCAGTTCACTGTAATAAGACCTTTGTGCTAATTGTTTAGTCTTTCTTCCCCTGGCACTGAGGAACAATTGTCTCCCTGATGTTTTATGCAGTATACACTTTTCAGTCTTTGTCTTATGTTTTTATTTTTTTGTTCTTAAGAACAGGTGGAGAACATATTCATAAATATTCTAAAGAATGTTAAAAATTTGTAAAACTTAAAATGTTTTAAATATGTTCTCATTGGCAAAATTCCTTAACAAAATAAATAGGTCATTACAATGAATGTCACCTTTAAATTTGGCTTCAACAATTTTTTTAATAAATTTTTTTATATTTACATTTTATTTTCCCCTTCTTGGCTACAGTAAAGCAATATTCAGTTTCTATTTTAGCTGTCAAAACATATTCGCTGACATGTAGCTGCTGTGAACCTGGGTTTTTGCTCTTTC
This sequence comes from Cricetomys ansorgei, assembly GCA_026225945.1. NCBI lineage: Eukaryota > Metazoa > Chordata > Mammalia > Rodentia > Nesomyidae > Cricetomys > Cricetomys ansorgei. The sequence goes on along the minus strand of JAMJFZ010000597.1, from coordinate 718,191 downwards.
CATCAGTTTCCCATTCATCCTTTTTTTCTTAGCTTCCAGTGCACACCCACCCTGACCACACCAGTGCCTCCTTTACTGCTGACTCCTGCAATGTGGGTGCTCTTTATTGTTCCATTTTTAGCTTTATGTTCTTATCATTTTATTCGCCATCCCTCAAACAAATCACTGACATCTATACCCATAGTGATTAATGCCTCAAATGTAAGATACCTCAATACTTCATCTCCCTCCAACTCAAACCTAAATATTGCATCTCTTGGTATATGATACAATACCTCTTTCAAACAAGCCAGAGACCTGTAACCCTTAACTCTTGTCTTTGTTTTTTTTTTTTTTTCTTTCACTTCCTTACTAACTTCAACCAGCAAGTTTTACTTTACTGACTTTGCCTGTCAAATACATCTTTATCAGCTGGTGTGGTGGTGCTTACCTTTAATAGCACTCTGGAGGCAGAGGCAGGCAAGTCTCTACCAGTTCAAGACCATCTGTAGAGAGTTCCAGGCAAGCCAGGGCTACATAGTGACACACACACACACACACACCTCATCCTCTCCACAGCTACTGCATTAATTTTGAGCCCACCTTATTTTTCCTCTAAACTGCAGGAAGCACTTGGGACAAGTCATCTTCCAGATCAAGAAGTATATTTACTTGTACAAACCCTTCAGAGATTACTGGGTAAAAGTCAGGGACATGGAAACCCACCTTCAAAATCAGGGAATAAATAATGTCTGACACTTGGGATTTAGCTTCCTTTCTTCCTTGCACCACACCTACATGTAGTTGGGCGAAAACCATACAGTATTGAAATTGCCAGTTCGTTTGCCTTTCTTTCCCAGACCGTTGGAGCTGGTGAAGTAAAATCTTCCCCTAATCCATTACTAGAATCTTATCCTACTTAACTTTGTATTCTTGGTCCCAGACCAGTAGTTGGCAAATAGGAATTAAATAAACGACTGTTGATTGCAAATGTGTTTCACTCTCTGACTTTGGCATGTTATTCCATCCGAGTGAAACTCGTCTCTATTTACAGCAGCACACTCCTAGAACCGTTGTGGGTGGGAGGGACATCCACTACAACCCTTAAAAGACCGAGTAAGGAGACTACAAAGAATAAAGACTATCAAGAGACTGGTAGAGAAGTGTCTAACCTATGAGTCCCCAAAGTCTCCGAACCCAGGTGAAGAGTGCAGTGTTGATGCTCTGTGGCCCCACCCAGGCCGGGTTGGACTGCGGAGTGGAGGTCACAGCCCTCACAGCTCGACTCCGCCCACAGCCAGCTAGAGGTCGCCGGCTGCGGCGGCTTCCGATCTAGAGCGGTGGGAGGGAACTGTAACGTCACGCGGCGTGCGCCTGGCCGGGCGGAAGCGGAAGCGGCTTGGTTCGCCGCCTCTCCAACCGGCCCCATGAGCTGCAGCGGCTCCGGCGCGGACCCCGAGGCGGCGCCGGCTTGTGCCGCCTCTGTTGCAGGCCCGGCGCCCCCGGTGTCAGCTCCCGCCGCGCTGCCCGCCAACACGGCCGCGGAGAGCAAGGCCAGCCCCGCGGGGACGGCAGGGGGGCAAGGGTCTGGAGCCGTCACCGCGGGCACGGGCCCCGTGGCGGCACGGGCCGGGGAGCCGGCGGAGCGGCGCGGGCCGGGTGAGCGCCGGGCCGGGTGAGGGAGGGGGGAAGTCCCGGACTGGGCCCCGCTGCGTGGGCACCCTGCGCCTCTCACCTCCGTTGTTGATTCTTCTTCAGCCTCCGTGGCAGCGGGCGGCGCGGCGCCCCCTGAGGGGGCAATGTCTAACGGGGTTTACGCCCTGCCGAGTGCGGCCAACGGAGAAGTGAAGCCTGTAATCTCCAGCACGCCTCTGGTGGACTTCTTGATGCAGCTGGAGGATTACACGCCTACGGTGGGCTTCCCGCCTGAACAAGGCCATCTGGCTTGCTGTCATGCCTTTTAGCCACGCCTTCGTGCTTTCACAAGCCCTTTTTGCTACACTGCTGGCTTTTTATTCCTTCCTACCCAGCGCGTTAGGGGACACGGCTAACACTGACTGCTGTCTTAATTTGATTTCTCAGATCCCAGATGCAGTGACTGGTTACTACCTGAACCGTGCTGGCTTTGAAGCTTCAGACCCACGCATGTGAGTAAACTCAGGGCAAGTTAGACTGTTGAGTGCTGGGTGCAGTTTGTTATCAGTCTCATCCCCCTCCCTACTCTCCCCTTTAGAATTCGGCTCATCTCACTAGCTGCCCAGAAATTCATCTCAGATATTGCCAACGATGCCCTACAGCACTGCAAAATGAAGGGCACAGCCTCTGGCAGCTCCCGGAGCAAGAGCAAGGTGTGAAAGGAGGATCACTGACTCAATAACTACCTTCCACAGCAGTATAGGCTTTACTTATCCTGAAACCCCTTTGGGGAGTCAGCATCCTAGGGGAGGTCTTGGGCCTATTCGGGGTCACCTACCCATTGGAATCTGAGGTTGCTGTGCTCAATTAGTGTGGTCTTCCCTCTTTCCCCAGGACCGCAAGTATACCCTAACCATGGAGGACTTGACCCCTGCCCTCAGCGAGTATGGCATCAATGTGAAGAAGCCCCACTATTTCACCTGAGCTGCCCAACCCAGTTGTATTTGTCTTTTCCTCTGTCCCCACACTAGCCTGTTTTCATAATAAACTTTATTGTGACAGGCGGGGCTGATCCCTCCCACATTGGGAGACATCATGTGGCAAGTGACAAAGCTCTGAGCCCAGCCCCTTTTGGGGCCACAGTGGTAGGGATGGGAGCAAGGGATGCGCCCCATAACAGGGGTAGTACCATGATTGGAGACACGGGAGGCAACCAGAGACTTCAGCTTTGGGGAAATGTACTCCCCCGACCATGTTTTGACAGCTCTGGAGTTTGGGCAAGGACCATTTAGTCCTACTTGTCCTGCATCTTCTCCAGGATAGGCACAATCATGTCAAACTTGGGTCGCTTTGCAGGGTCTTCATTCATGCAAATCTTCATGAGTTTACACACGTGGGGGGAAATACCTGGTGGGATGGTAGGCCGAAGGCCTTCCAGTGCCACCTGCAAATTTTAAGGAACAAGGTGAGCTTTAGAATTTGAGTTTGTCATACAGGCAAAAGAAACCTTTACCCCCGAATGGGATTTTTGTCTATCTGTACAGATTATGAAAGAGCTTCCCATGGTGACTGTCAGCACCACCACCCCCTTTACAAGTATCTGCAGTTCAGTGTTCACCTTCATTCCAATCTCCATATTAGAGAGGTCAGCAAAGGGCACCTCTCGTGTCACCAGTTCCCACAGAAGTACAGCAAAACTCCACATGTCTGCTGAGCGTCTGTTTGTGTCTTCAGGCTTCTTCTGCAGGGCTGGAAGGAATAGGATGTACTAATCCAGCTGCCTAGCCTGGCCTGTCTCTGTCTCTTCTATTATTACTGAGGTACTTCTCAGTTTCCCAATATGACACTTTCACATACCTTCAGGAGCCACCCATGCAGGTGCATACATGCGCCCAGGGCACTGGAAAGAAAACTTGACATCGGCCATGCTGATTCTGGCAGTCATGTCTTCATCGATCTGAGAAAGAGAAATTAAGTTTTTTTATACAAAAAAAAAAAAAAAAGGTCCTATTCTAGGCAGGCAAAGGGCTTTGGGGACTAGAAGTGAACTTGTGGGCTCACCATTACACTACGGCTATTGAGTGCATGTCGAGGTATGAGAGGCTCTAGTGTGTGCAGAAAAGCCATGCCTCTTGCCATGTCCAAAGCAAACTTTACAGCTTGGCTCTGGTCCACAACAAAATCTAGAAGGAGGCAAGAACCAACAGTTTAGAGTCTACTACCCCTAACAAGACCCTCCCCAACAAGACCAGCATCCTTACTGGTTCCTTCATGTAGTACATTGTAGAGAGATCCATATGGCATCCAGTGTGTGATAAGGGTTGGGTGGGGAGCGGGTGGAGCTTGGCAAGCACCTAGTACTGGAAGCACGTTTGGATGTGAGAAAATCCTGGGAGAGGGAGAGAGTGTGAGGCCCAACAGAATTTCCCTTTTCAGTACTATTTGGGGTTTCTTGGAAACAACATCTTGCATTTTAACCATCCCACCTGAGCCGGGGACACTCCTCATTGAAGTCCCTGCTTTTCCTTGTACTCCAGTCTCGAACCTTCAGCACCTTCACAACAATGTCATTGCCCTGCCAGCGGCCTTTCCATAGCTGAAGGACAGAGGTTAAGAGGCATTAGCTTGGGTTATATACTATATTTTCTTTGCACTAACTGGAAGAAAACCTTAATTACAGATACAGAATGGGCAGTTCATGGGTGTTAGAGAAGGAGAGGCAAGAAGGACAGGGATCACCTCTCCAGAATGATTCTCGTTGAGCTTTGCCAGGAAGTTGAGCTGTTTGAAGTCAATACCGGAGTGTTTGTTCAGGGTCCCATTTCCTGAGAATATGGGTGGGTCAGGTACCCAATTCACCCTAACCCAACCCCAATAGCCCAGGATCCTGAGTTATAACCCCTCCCCCCGAAGTAGTGACTCACGGGGCCTAGTGCGAGTGGTCCCCTTCCAGAATGTGTCCTTGTAAGGAATACGGTTGAGATTCTGGCCCATCTTCTCTGCTCGTTCTGGGGAAGAAAAACAGTCTTAGCCTTCATTGTGGTGTGGAGGGAAGAAGAGATATGCAAGGTGGGATGAAAGGACACAGCTAGGGGTAGGAAATGGACCTCGGAGAAGCTCTCTAAGTGGAGCCTTGGCTTTGTCCACAGGCATCTCTCCATACTTGTTACAGATGCTTACAAGAGCCCCGTTAGCTACCAGGTCCTGAAAAGAGAAGATAATTGTTCAGGGGGCCTTCATTACTGTCAGACATAAGCAAACAAGAACACACCGTGAATGGGTTGATGGTTCCATCAGTTTGCTTCCCACACATCCTAGGACTTGGGGTCTGAGTACTCACCTCTGCCACCTGGTCTTGGCCCCAGAAACAGGCATAGTGAAGAGGCACATTCCCATGCTCATTCACTGCATTGATATCAGCCTTGTATTGCAACAGCTGTGCCGGTGGCCAAGAAACGAAAAAGGAAAGCAATCAGTCCCAAATGAGATATTGGTGTCCAGGCATGAGGAAAGGGAGAACAGTACACATTCTCCACATGACTGCCTGTGATTGACTTCACATTCTGTATATGTGTGTGGTGTGGGGGGGAAGAGTTTGCCCATACCTTCTGTACAATGTCACGGTGTCCATGACTGGCTGCCAGGTGCAGGGGGGTATCATCCCCACGATTCATCACATTGATCCGTGCTCCCCGCATGATCAGCATCTCAACCACAGCGGAGCGGCCTTCTCGGCAGGCCCAGTGCAAGGGGGAGAAGCCATGATCATCCCTTTGAGAAAAGGGCACAGACACTAAGCTGGAGTTGGGAAGGACAAAAGCTTTGATTCATGGAGCTTTTGATTCATATAGCCTCTGAGAAGGCTTCCCTCTTTAGTACTTAGTTCTTTGTCATGTCAGTAATTCCCAAAGTTCAATTCAGATTTTCCTTGCGCTTCACACCCAACCAATCACCTAGAAACAACTGTTAAGGTTTATTACTTTAATGACCACTTCCCACAGCTGTTCCCTAGGAGTTACACTTCATCAGGTACAACTGACTTCATTAGTACTCTTCCTGGGGTCCTCCTGCTTTCCACAATGTTAGGAATCAAACCTAGGACCTCCCACATACTTGGCACATGCTGTACCACTGAGCTTTATCTCCAACTCATACTTATTTAGAACACCTATAAACCTTTGTTTCCACTGCTTCTTATGAAGCACTTAATATTGCGAATCTATTGATGTGAGCTGTCTTGACTGTTATATCATATGCTTGAGGACAAGAGCTCACAGCTGATGTTCTATGCAGAAGAGGGGCATTCTGGAGAAGGAAGGCCATGATTTAGGAGAGGTTCCAAGCCTATTATTTGGCTCTGGTATTGAAACTAACATTTAAAAATGGAATGGAATTAAAATGTTTTGGAGGGGTATAATGACAAGGAAACAAGCTTTTGATTACTTATGAGGCAGATAACCACACAAAACAGGATTTTCCTACTTACCAATTCAGGATACACAACAGAAAATGTAAATTAAGTTTTAGAATAAAAACTGATTTATATTTTTGTTCCCTCAGGACAAGTATTTTATCAAGAGAAGTATACAAACAAAACAGTTGGGGGTGGGCTGGGTCAAACTGACAGCCTGGAGCCATAAAAGGAAATTCCCTCCAGTCCTGGGATGCAGATCGAAGGGGCGGAACAGGGGGCGGTCTGTGGTTTACGCCTGCAGCCTCCAGATGCCTGAGTGCTGTGATCACTTCCTGTGAGGGGACTGAAGGAGGGGCCTTGAACTGATCAGGACTTGGTCACCCAGAATCCCACAACGTCTGAAGGAGGTATGTAGCTTTGGATAATTGCCCTTCCAGTTTGCCCTCATCTAACACAAATTGTCAAAAAGCTTCCCCAGTCTTGTCTCCCAGACTTTTCATGTATTCTGACCTAACAGCCTCCAGCAGTCTGTAGCCTCAGAGTAAGTCCAAACTTGAGGGCAAAAGTAAATGCATAGGGTTTTGCCAGCTGTCACCTCGGGGGCTGAATTTCTATCTCAAAGCCCGCAGGGATTTAAACACCTTCAAGTTAACACTTACACCTTGTCCCCTCAAGTCACCAAAACTCTCTGGTTTCCTTATTGATACCCAGTCACTCTTTGACAGCAAGGAGTCTTCCAAGATGCCACTTCCACTGGACAACAGCCTAAATTTCTATTTCCTTACCAACAAAACATAACAGAGCTTAGCTCCTACCAGAGCACACAAGTTATGTGAAAAATGTAGTAAGTAACTTTGACTATTACAGAGAAATAACATACAGCCTAAGGGGAGCTGGTGAAACCTGGCCTAGGATGACAGATGATTTTTTCTAACCTAAAAGGTACACTCTTATAACCAGACTTGGTTATATTGGTTAAATCCCAGCACTCAGGAGGCTGGGGCAGTATGAAGGAGCTGGAGGACACTCTGAACTACATGACACCCTGTCTCCAAAAGCAAACAAAACTACTAAAACTCTCCCAACACTGCTTTTCTTGCTTTCCTTTATCAGCCAACATTTTAGAGAGTGTTCACATTTTCTCTGTCCTTCACCATCCACTTTTCTGTCAGAAGCCCGCCACCTCAAAGGCATAGATTTTTCAAGTACTCTAGCACCCACCACAGTGGCAGTCCTTATCTGAAGGAACCCAGTGTAATACAGTTTTCCTGTTTTTTTCTGCAATGGCACTCACAAAGATCAAATATATCCTAAATATAAATTAAATGGGTATTTTTAAGATGCTCGTTCATGCTTTTTAACTTCACAGTAGCCTATGCTACAATTGACTGTCCCATTAAAACATTCATTATCTGATCTTCATCCTATATTTTCCTATTTCTCCTTCAGATGGTTGCTCCCTGTCAGTTTGCCAGGCTTCTCATCCTCTGCCTTTATCTTCTACTCTTCTGAGGTACTATTTTCACATCATAGAATCTTCAGGTACTATTTAAATGCTAATATATGGTATCTCTGTCTCCCAGGCAGACCTCTCAACTTCAAATCTGCATAACCAACAACCTGCCCACCATTTCCAAATTGTTGTAATGTCACCATAACTGTAATCAATATAGAATGGAACATCTGCAACTGCCAAGTTCCCAAACCTCCTGAAACCCCAGGTCATCTTTGACTCCCCTCACTTTCCTTACCAGGAAATTACTTCATCCTTACGACTTTGGGGGTCCTACCACTTCTCCTTTTTCACCTATTCCAATTCTAGTCCACATCATCACTTCTAGGCAATTGCTTCCAAGATAACACTTGACAAATGGACAGTCTCATTGACTACGCTTCAGAACTTTGCTTACAGACCTCCGCTGTCTTTTTTCACTCCCACTCAACGCTCTAGAGCACAGAAACCTATCCTTCAGCTACAAGTAATTCCAGACAATTTCCTGGCACTTTGGTCGGCCTTTGGAGGCTGCAAAACTCCCCGGAATCCCTGATTGTGAAATTTAGTAAAAAAAAAAACTCAGCTCAGACACAGCTTCCTCTGTGTAGACCCTACACCAACAAGCTCTGCTTAGTACTCCTCACGCTGGAAAGCAACATCAGCTGTCCCCGCCCGACGCGAACACCCCAAGTAGCGGAGAGCGTCCCCCTCACTCGCCAGCGCTTCAGCTCACCCCTGATTGAGGTCGTTCTCTGTGTTGTCCAGCCACAAGCGCACTGCCACCGCGTTGCCCTCCCGGCACTGAGTGAAAATGTCGTCCATAGCGGCGTCCCTGCACGGAGACCCCGGGACTGGGAAAGCCTGGGGGGACTGCGGTAAAGTAGAGACAAGGGGATGAGCCTGGTTCTGTTCCCTGCAGGACAGAGGCATCTGTGTTGAGATGGGGAGCTAGGCATCGAGAGAAGACCCCGGAACGCGAAGGACAGGCGAGTCTGAGGTGTAGGGAAGACTCTGCTAGTCTCATGAGCCGGCGTCAGCAGGCACCGAGTCTTGGCCGGCGAGCTCGGCTCGGGGGGAGGGGAGGGGCCCAAGCTGCAAATACCCGGGGGAGTGGACAGGGGTCCTTCCCGGGCGGCCCCGGCTTCCGGCTCGAAACTGCTGCAGAGATCCCAGAGAGGGCTGGCAGGACCAGCGTGGAGCAGGGTACAGAGCCACTCGCACTCACCGGGACTCGGGCCGCAGGCGCCTTCTCCGGGGAACTCCCGTCCGGCCGCGCCCGCAGCCCGGCCCCGCCCCGGCCCTCTTCGGCCAGCGCGGGCTGCAGTCCCTCCCTTCCGACCTCCTACTGCCTCTCTAGCTCGCCAGCGGCTGCACTCGATGGTGCTCGGCTCGCCCGGGCCGCTCTAGCTACCACAGGCTTTCACTCGGTGGCTTCCGGCTGAGTTTGCTTTGGGTTCAACCCTAAGATTGTCCGACGCGCAGTGCACGTGGGCCGGAGTGGGGGATCCGCCGACTCTGTGGGCCGCCGGCATGTTCGAGGAGCCCGAATGGGTCGAGGCGGCCCCAGCAGCCCTGGGTCTCCGGCCCACTACAACACAGGCTCGGCCGGCGACTGCCCCGCCAGTCAAGGTGAGCGACCCAGGACTGGGCTGTTTGAGACGATGAAGTCACCCTCCTGGGCCGCCCCTGTGCGGTGCTGGGAGAGGGAGAGCGTGCAATGCTGTTGTGGATCGAGGTGCTGAGGGAGATAGTCCTGATCGGACGATCCGGAAACTCCAAAAAAAAAAAAAAAAACAAACAAACAAAAAAAAACTAACCTTAAAACATAGTTGGTGAGAAGTTGGTGAGGAGAAGAGTGTACCTCAGACTTAGAAAAATGTTGTGAAGCTCCAGGGCAGCACATCGGGTTAGAGTTTGTCCAGATAGGTATGCGGGAGCTCTGGGGATGGAGCGCATTGTAAACGAAAGGTTTGAAAACTTTAGTATTCTATACACTAAGGGTAGAAGTCAATGGAGTTGTTTTAGCAGTGGGTGTTTCTCCAGTTTTTCTCTCATCCGTCACCACTTTGTATACTGGGGATCAGTTCCAGGGTTTCAGCATGGTAGATAAGTATTCATCACTGATCTGCATCCCCAGCCTTCTAAAGGCTTTTAATTTCAGTGTAAAAAGTAGATGGGACACAGTTAAAGCTGGTGACAGGGAAGGTTACCGGACTCACTATTCAAAAGAGGCCCAGAACCTCCAAGGTAAGTGCCTGATCAAGGATCAGCAGCAGGATTTGAACTGCAGATCACCCTTCCAGAAAACAGGCCTTTTCCATTGAGCCTCAACATATGTGAGGACTACTGTACCTTCTTAGGGTGTTCCTGACCAGGATGTTCTTTTCATCTCTGTAACCTGTCCTTCTAATGCAGGCCACTGGCCTGCCTGTGTGCAGCTTCTTCCTATCAGGCTCTTCTCTATATTACAGTTAGTGACATCTTTAAGAGACATGTGTGATGCTGTCCTTCCTGTTTCAAGAAACCTCTCTGCTGCTCCTAGAATGTTATCAGCTCAAGGCAGATGCAATTTCAGTCTTTCAGTCTTGCCTTGGTCCTATTGTTTGTAGCCTTACTTAGGACACTGCTCTAAGGAACATCAATTCATTACCGGGGGTGGGGGGGGAGTGCCAAGCATTGGTAGCAAACCACTTTAATCCCAGCACTTGGGAGGCAGAGACAGGTAGATCTCTGTGAGTTCAAGGCCAGCCTGGTACACTCTGAGTTCCAGGACAGCTAGAGTTACAACAGAGAAACCCTGTCTCAAAAAGAAAAAAAAAAAGGGAACATCTTTTGCCTTCTAGCTTCTTAGAGGTTGGGATTGTAGCCTGAAAGTTCTGCATCTGGCTGACTTCACAACAAACTCATTAAAATGGTTGGGAAGAATCGCCAGTAGCTGAACCTGTCCCCATCTCCCCTTATTCTCCACACCTCATCCATTCTCACACCTACTCTCATCCCTTGTTTGCCTCCAGGGCCGAAAGCGCCGCCATCTCTTGGCCACATTACGGGCCCTGGAAGCAGCATCTCTTTCACAGCAACCCCCCAGCCTACCTGGCAGTGACTCTGAAGAGGAGGAGGTAGACAGGAAGAACAAACACCTCCAAAGGTCCTCACTTGCCAAAAGGAAATGTCAAAAACAGGTACCATCTATCAGTGACTCTGAGGACAAGGAAATAGAAAGGAAATGCCTCAGACAAGCTCCTCTTGGTGGGATCTCTACTGAAGAAAAAGGAAAGAGGAAATGTCAAAAATATTCCCATTCACATCCAACCCAGCACCTGGACAGTGTTGACCAAACAGGTACCAGTATATGTGTATATGGGGGCTGTAAGCTGACTGCATAGGTGACAAAGGTCTCTATCACACACACACATACACCATGGGCTGGGTGGTTAAGAGTCACTTTATCCAGGCCACAGACTCTGTCTTAAGGACAAGGATATAGCCAGGATGACTTGCCATGCCTCTGAATTTAGAGGATCAAGCCTCAAATGTCTTCTCATCTCCCTCTCTGCAGTTCACAATTCAAGGACAAGTACTACTACAAAGGAGCCACCCAAGCTAAGTCCCGAGTCCACTGCCCCTAACTCCTCACACACCCTGAGCCGCAGACAGTGGCGGAACCGGCAGAAGAATAAGCGGAGACACAAGAACAAATTTCGACCACTTCAGACACCAGACCAGGTTCCTTCCCAGGCTTCCACAGAGGAGACGGAGATGCCTCCTGCCCCAAAGTCAAACAGTCAAGAGACTAGAGCTGGAGCCCTGCGAGCACGCATGACACAACGGTTGGATGGGGCCCGATTCCGTTACCTTAATGAACAGTTGTACTCAGGGCCCAGCAGTGCTGCCCAGCGCCTCTTCCAGGAAGACCCTGAGGCTTTTCTCCTCTATCACCGTGGCTTTCAGAGACAAGTGAAGAAGTGGCCACTGCACCCAGTGGACCGTATTGCCAAAGATCTCCGCCAAAAGTAATAGGAAGTGGGGGGGGGTGGCTGTGGACCATGTGAGGGGCGATGTGGGTGATCAAGGTCTTAGACCAGACCAGCATGTAACCCTCCCTCCCACTCTCAGGCCTGCATCCTTGGTGGTAGCTGACTTTGGCTGCGGAGATTGCCGCCTAGCTTCAAGTGTCCGGAACCCTGTGCACTGTTTTGACTTGGCCTCTCTGGACCCTAGGGTCACTGTATGTGACATGGCCCAGGTAAGCCTCTCTATGTATCTGTCCTGTGCTTTCTCTAACCTTTCCTCTGGTCTTCCCATCCTAGTATCCAGTTCAAGCATTTGGTGCTAAATTTCCCGTGTGCTCCATCTAACATTCTTCCTGGTCAGGTGCCACTGGTGGATGAATCTGTGGATGTGGCTGTGTTTTGCCTTTCACTAATGGGAACTAACATCAGGGACTTCCTTGAAGAGGCAAATCGAGTGCTGAAACCAGGGTGAGTCCCTAGGGTGCATGTGCATTTTTGTGTGCATGGGTATGTCTACACATTTACTCATGACTTTATCCTTTACCCAGGGGTCTTCTCAAAATAGCTGAAGTCAGCAGCCGTTTTGAGGATATTCGGACCTTTTTGGGGGCTGTGACCAAACTTGGCTTTAAGGTCATTTATAAGGTGAGAGTCCCCAAGAAGTCTGCCCTTCCTTTTGCCCTTTTCTGGTTAATAGTGTTCAGGAAGGAAGCTGTAACCACAGAGATGGACATGTTGCTCTTAGAAGGCAAAACTCTGGGAGGAGCTGTGGGAAGCTCTCTGAGCAGGGGAAACACAGAGAGAGGTGTGATTAAGATAAAGATTTGTACCTTCTTGATGTTTTTGCTCCTAGGACCTGACCAACAGCCACTTCTTCTTGTTTGACTTTGAAAAGACTGGGCGTCCTCGAGTAGGACCCAAAGCCCAACTCTCAGGCCTGAAACTTCAGCCCTGTCTCTACAAGCGCAGGTAACCAATGGACACCTGTTGAAAGGGGAGACAGGACTCCAAACTCAGAACTTTGAAGACTGTATCTCTCCAGGCCGTGAACCAGGACCTGGTGCCACCCTACTTCTGTACCAGAACACTGGTAAAAGCCTCTGGCTCAGCTCAACTCTAATGGAATCTTCTTGGCTACAAAAAGTGTGACATTACTTGGGCAGCCTCACTTATGTGGAGTTTATTGTGAGGATATGGGTGTATCTGGGAATCGGGCTCATTTGAGGTATGAAAACTCATCTTGGAATTGATGAATCTCGGTTTGGTTTCTCTTCATCTCTCAGAAGGCACATGGACACTCGACTGTACCATCTTCTGACCTGTACTATCCAGGTCTGCTCATTCATAGTTTCTGCTCTGAGACTGCAAGTGGGCACTTTTGCCATATGGCAGGTCCCAGTGCTAGTTTGTCTCTTGGGGCTGGGAGTTATTTAATTTCTTCCTTTCTTTCTTGGAGCTAAGAATCATTTAATTTCTTTCTGTTTTTCTGTTTGTTGTTGTTTTGAGACAGCATCTCACATTAGTCCAGGCTGACCTCAAATAAATGGCAATTCTCCTGCCTCTGCCTCCTGATTACTAGGATTATAGGCATGAGCCACCATACCCAGCTTAAAGAATCATTTAATTTCTGGATATTCCACTTCTCATCTGGAAAATGTGAAAGTCTTGTCTTACAGCATGTTGTATGGGATAACTGAGGAAAGCTGCAGCCACAGCTGGGAACATAAGAGGACATAATGTCTGAGGCTGTTGTGTGTGGTAGGTCTACTGTTCTTTAAAGTTCACCCCTAAACAGGCCTGGAGGTTGAAGAGTAAATAATTTAGTTGTGACTGAGAAAGATTGGAAGAGTTTGGTATAGGTATGTAAATATGTAAACAGGCTTATTTGATATTTAGAGGCTTAATGCATTTGGAAGAGGGTAATGAAAAATCTGGATCCCTGTTCATAAGCAGCAACTGATTGGGCTGCTTATTGTCAGGGTCTGGCCTTGGTACCTACCTTGGGTGTTCTATGAAAGTTACAGGCAAGTACTCCAGTTCTCGAGCTAGCGCTGAGGGAAGATAAGCTAGAATGACATGCTGAGCTCATCCAGAAGGTATCCTGCCTTGGATGCAGGTATGAAGAAACAGACTTGTCTACCTAGTCTCCCAAAACAAAACCTTAGAGTTCTCTCTAGTAGCAAATAGGTCTCAGGATTCTGAACCAGTAATGCCTCCAGGCCTAAAGGAATAGGGATTTTGAAAAGACACGGGCCAAAAGGCATGCTTGGAGTCTGGACTGTGAGGCCAACCTTAGCAGACACCATACAGAATTTTGACTACTGTTGTTGCTGAACACACATCTCACTAGCAAAGTTTACGCATCTTCCCAAATAGCTTAGCTCTTTCATAAACCCCCTCCCCAAAAGCATCTGTATTCTCATCATTATCACATGCAAGATGTTTCTTTACCATACAAATGCTGTTTGTACATTTCACTGCAGCCTTCTTAAGCTATATTTATCTTTTCTATTTCCAGAGTTTGTTGACTCCGTTTACTTGTGTGTGTGTGTGGTGGGAGTTGTTAAGGAGTGCTAATTGTTCAGTTAAGCCCGGTTAGCTGAACTTGATGAGAACAAGAGTGTTGCAGAAGCAAGATTTGGGCTTATAAGAGTGTTGTGAACTAGTGATGGAAAAGGTTTGCAGCAGGAGAACCTCATGATAGGGATGGTGGAATGTTGAGGGCATTTGAGAGAAAGGAATTTGTAGTAAACTGGACAGGCTGGTGTGGCCATTCAAAATGTTGGATTTGGGGTCGGGGGAGAGATCTCAGTTGTTGCTAAGAGTACTTCCTGTGCAAGCATGAAGACCTGAGTTCAGATCCTTAGCACCTAAAGAAAAGTTCATGTCTGTAAATTCAAAGCTGAGAAGGATAGGAATAGTGGAGACAGAAGAGTTACTGGGGCTTACAGGCCGGCCAACTTACCTGACCAATGATGAGCCTCAGGCCCAGTAAGACCCTGTCTCGAAGTAATGAGGTAGAGAATGAGGGAACAGGAAATGTGATGTCCTCCTCTGGCTTACCTCCACATGTGTGTGCATGCATACGCACAATCTACTCCTACACACAGTATGCCCAGCTTACAGAACAGGAGGCTGTATGGGCAAAACAGATTAAAGTGGGCAGATTATTAGGAGGTAAATGGTAATGAGGGGTAAGTGGTAATTGTGAATGACAGTGGCTTTCAAACTTTAGGGTGACTAGAGCCATGTGCAAGGTTCATTATGAAGCTGTGTTTCAAGCCCTCCACTGCAGTTTCTGGTTCTGTAGATATGAACAGGGTCCTAGAAATTCTTTTCTGGTGTCTTTGATTTTTCTCCTTGAAGGAGGAAGCAAAGTTTATTCATTGGCAGTAAAAGCGGTGCAAGGACTGGTATTTTGAGGAAAGAATAGAAGATAACGGATGATGGTTGGGTGTGGTAGTGCACACCTTTAACCCCAGCACTTGGGAGGTAGAGGCAGGAGGATCTCTGTGAGTCTGAGGCCAGCCAGCCCGAAACTAAGGAACTACAGTAGAAGTACTGGCAGTGTTAGTAACACATGAAGTTTGAGTCATAAGAAGCTGGGAGCATGGTACAATGTTGTGTCAGGAGCTTGTTACTTTCCCTTACTACTGGTCTATCAGAACTGAGCCCCTTTTTGTAGGAAAGGGGAGTGGGTCATGTTTCTGCCCACTGACCACACTTCTAGCTAAGGTCTACTGGGACTATTTGGAAAGCATGAGATATTTATTCCTACAGCTGAGGACTGATGAGCCTAGAGTCTCATTCCTGCCCTGGAAAAATACAGGGCAAGGGAAAGCTCACTAGCTGTTTGGATGGTGTGGCAATGGGATGCTGCTGTTCCCAGGAAGTGCCCTGGCACATGAGTATATTCTTCTGTGCATCCTGTGCTGAGTGTAGGTGAGCTTGGGTCCTGTCCAGTGGGACCATTTGAAGAGATAAAGAGACTTCATAACAAGCATCAAGGAGCCAGCCATTTGGGCTGATGGAACAGCCTCAGGAGACCACCTATAATAGTACAGCATCCATCAAGGACTAACGGGGATTTCTCTTTTGAATGTCTACCAGGCCTCTTAGTCACAGAACCACCCAGTCAAACCAGACTCCTTTGCCCTTGCCTCTCCTTATCAGTACCTGAGCCTGGAATACTTAGCAAGGACGTGAAAAAGAGGTACGGAGAGAGGAGGCTCTCCTCCATTCCCCAAAGCAGGCTCTTGACTTAGGGGAGGCAAAGCTAGGTTGGGGAAAGATTTAAAGCCACAACAGGGGGCAGATATTTATTGTTATACAGAGTTAATTAGACATCCTAATTGAGATTGTTTGCTCCTTGGGGTGATCACAGGTCTGTCTGTTAACTAAGAATATCACAGTGGAGCTGGACAGTTAAGAGCTCTGGCTACTCTTGCAGGGGACCCAGGTTGGATTCCCAGCACCCACAAGGTGGCTCATAAGCATCTATGACTTCGGTCTTAAGGGATCCAATGCCCACTTTGGCTTCTATGCATACCAGACTCATGTCCACAGACAAATGCTATGCAGGCAAAACAGTCATAAAACAAAATAAAGTTTTTTAACCAAAAGAACATTACAGACTTGCTACAGTCTTTCTCTACAGCAGATAAAGCACTTCTCTTTCAGAGCTGTAGGAGACAAGAATGAAGTTGGGTGTGGATATCTATTCATATCTATCCTTCTAGACGAAGTGCATGTTCAGTATCCCCTTCAGAGCTCTCCAAGCAGAGTGTTCTTGCTTCTGCAATTATTCGCGTGCTCCTGATTTTGTTCCCGTAATACAGTCCTAAGAGAGAACACAGTTCCAAAAGAAACAGCGTGATCTTGGCAGAGACAGCTCAGCTCCAAGCACTCACCAGTTACGTAATTGCACAAAGCCCTCTAAGGCTTTTCACAGAGACTAGTAATTAGAGCCTTTCATTTCCAGGTCATCCTCTGTCCCAGGTGAGTTCTTTAACTAGCCACCTGGTTCCAGGACTTTTGGCTACTGCAGTGATTGCTATGGAGATCTAATTGCTTTTGCTCCCCAAAGCAATTCATTTTCTATACTGCCAAGTGATCTTTATGAAAATGTAAATCAGATTATGTCACCTCTATGCATAAAATCCTTCAATGGATTCTCATTGCTTGAGAACAAAAGACAGACTCCTTCCCAGGCCCTGTGTGATCTTGCCCAGGCATTGTTCTGCTGTCCAATTGCAACTTAACTCACTCTTTCCCTCCTTGGTACTCCAGCCATAAAGGCTTGCTGTTCATTCCTCACACACTCCAAGCCCTTTCTACTTCTATACATATTCTCCATCTTCCTACAATATTCTTTCCTTCAGTTAACTCATTGTTAGCTTCCAGATCTCCATACCAGTGACATTTTTTTTTTTCTTTCCTGCAGAAATTCCCCCAGAGCCCTCTTTCTGGACATACAGTTAAACTATATTTTCCAGCACTGTGCATCAAAGGGCCCTATGACTGATGAATAATCAGAGTGATGTTTTCATACTAGACAAAGTAAGTGAAAGGTAGATGAGCTATTTCCATCTTCTTCCAAGCTCCTTCCCTTACCTAGGAAAGTGACCTTGAAGGACAGATTTTGAAGGTGATGGAGTCTTAGTATACAAGAGGTTTGGCTGTTTGAGGAGAAAAGGTGTTTGGCCAAGAACATCTGCACTGAGGTCTGAAACAGAACTAAAGCCCTTATGCTAATGAATGTGAGCATGTTAGAGGAATTGTCATTGTGTACCCTGGATATATGTTCCTGTCCACCATGCCACAGAACCATCTGTTTCCCTCAGTATTATCTTTCTGGATGTGAACCTGACTTTCTAACTTTCTAAGATTTATTTTTATTTTTAATTACATGTACGGGGGTATGTATGTGTGAGTGCAGTGGCCAAGGCTAGAGATATCAAATGGCTTAGAGCTGGGGTCACAAGTAGTTGTGAACTGCCTGGTGAGGGTGTGGGAAATTGAACTTGGGTCCTCTGCAAGAGTAGTGCTCTTAACTACTGAGCTATCCTTCCATTCCCTTATCCTGCTTTTAAATGAAGAAAAATAATGCTCACATCAGAAAACAAATATTTTATTGTTTGTGACTAAAAAAATCCTACCAAAAATGTTTTAAACATTTAAATTTTTTTTTCCTGATACGACAAGGAACTTGAAGGTTGGTGATTTGGTTTTGGTTCAGGAGTACAAGAGTGTTTGGAGTAAGGCTTTGGGGATCCTCTCGTGTCTTGATTCTCTTCGTCACAGGATGCATTCTTAATTAGGCAGAGACACCTTATTAGACTTCTTGGGAGTCTCTCTGATTATCACCCTTCTCCCCCCCCCCCCCTATTTGGCATCACTTCAAGGATCTGACTACTTGTTAGTACTGTGGTATAAATACATTCTTTTCTCCATGATGACTGAAACCAATCTAAAATGTTAACCTTTTAATACGTCTTTTTTCCTCTGCCACTAAATCAGTGGCTCATAGTGCTCAACTGTTCTCTTCAGTTCTGATCTCTCATTCATTCTTTACCTATTCTATTGGTTTGGGGATTGGAATGAAGGAAGGTATATTGGAGAAGATTAAACTTACCCAATTAATGCATCACTGATATTTTACCAAGACAAACATTTAAATGTTGACTCTTGTGTGTAATGTTGATGTCCCCAGAGCTTCCCACAGGGACATGTGCATTAACTGACTTTGGTTGATTCCTTATGATATATAACCCAACTGCCCCTCAAATCTATAGTTCCTAACCCTGACAGTAAGTTAGTTTTTTTCTACTACACACAAACTAGATTCAGTCACCTGGGGGAAATTTTCAGTTGAGAAAATGCTTCTATCCAATTGGCTTGTAGGCATGTCTGTGGGGCATGTTAATTGATGTGGAGGGCCCAGCCCACTCTGGACATTGCCACTCCTAGGCAGGTGGGCCTGGACTGTGTAAGAAAGGTAATTGCCAGGGGAGGCAAACTAGTTAAGCAACATTCCTCTATGGCTTCTTCAATTCCTGCTTCAGGCTCCTGCCCTCCCTGGCTTCCCTTGATGAAGGACTCTATCCTGTAAGATATAATAAACCTTTCCTCCCCAAGTTGGTTTTGACAGCCTTTTTACCACAACAACAGACAACAAACTAGGATACAGTATGTCCACTGCCACCTAGTGCTAAAGAGCCTCATATAGCAAGAAGGCTTCCCAGGGAGGGCCCTAACATATCCTCGAGTCTGGTTACCTTTCAAGGAGCCCATGGGAAACCCATGTACATTTATCCTGCCAAACAGCGAAATGCAGGCCAGGCAGCAGGTGACCGTTCTTTCCTTGTGTTTATGAGAAATATTAATCACTGTGCCCATATTCTCATGTTCCCCTCATACTGCATTTGTTGTCTACTCATAAATATAGACACAATACTTGGTGGATTTGGTACATGTGTATTGTAGCAGAGAACACCAGAGTTTTTCACACTCATTTTCCTACTGGGAAGTCTATTTTCTATCTTCCCATAGAGTTGTGTGTCAACATGTAATGGAGTCTTGACAATTGGTTAATAGTGAATACCACTTCCAATTGGTCAATAGTTAATAGTTAATAGCTGCTTCCAGACTTGGATCTTTTAACAAACAGTTCCCCCATGTTATTTCCACATAGCCCAACTTGATGCATTGGAGCAGAAGTGCCTAAATCCCTGAGCATTACCAAAACAAGTCACCCACAAATCGGAACACCTGATTTAGACTTGACTTTAGTGAGAAATCCATTGTTGTTTTTGTTTGTGTTTTTGTTGTTACTTGTTTGTTTTTGAAGAATGAATAATCTCTTAAAAGCCCTTTTAATTGAAGGAAGCAAAGCACCAGTAAAGAAAAATGTTCAAAACAATATTTAACTCAGTGGTTTATCACAAAGCCACTGATAGTCACCTAGACTAAGCAGCAGAAGACTGTTCTCACCTAAAGCCTCTTTCATACTACTTGTCAAACACAAGCAACTTTCTTCTCTTGATCCCACAAAATCCCCACCATCCTGACTCGTTATTTTCTTGATTTTCGACAGTCTTACCACTTCAGCTTCCATATCTAAATAACCTTTCTGTGGGTCTAGCTTTTTGTACTCACCCCTTATGATCAATCCATATCATTGAGTGCAACTATATTCATTGTTGTTATTATGGATAAGCCACAACTGTTCATATAAATATGAGTTATATATCAATTGGAATGGGTAGGTCATCTTGTGAGATATAAGAGCCCAAAAATATAATGATTTAAGTCCATGTAATTTTAAGATGTTGCTTTTACATTTTTATTTGTGGGGGAGGGTGTTAAATACATGCCATGGTGTGTGTGTAAAGCAGTCAGAGAGCATTCTGTGGGAATCTATCAGGTGGTTCCCAGAGATTCAACCCAGGTTGTCAGTCTCAGAGTCAGGTGATTTTACCTACTGAGCCATTTTACCTCCAATGTGATTTTCCCCCCTATCAATATAGATTGAGAGGGACTCTGATCATACTCTAATGGAAACACTACTTCTTGTAGTCACTGAGGCAAGAAAAGGGAATAAAGCCAATCATCTCATATAATTGACCAAAACAATTATCTTTCTGTTCATATAATTGACCAAAACAATTATCAGTGTGAGATATGGCATCATAGATGGTTAAAAGCAAACAAACAAAAAACCTCCAGCCCCATAGCTAGAGGGAAGAGAAACAGTATTTGTGCATTGCCTAGTAACTACCCCAAATTATTTCTGATTTGTTATTCCTACAAATAGTGACAATATCAACAATTGTTATGTCTTTTTTGTATTGTGTAGTCTTACCAGGAATATAAATAACCAATAGTATAATTTGTTTATATACATACATATATAATTTGTTTATATGCATAAAAATGTAATCTCAGATTTGTAAATAATGCTAATTCCAAATTTTATTTATTTAGAAACAGGATCTCTTGCAGCCCATTCTGAATTTGTACTCACTATGTAGCTGAGAATGACTTTGAATTTCTGATCCTTTTATCTCTACCTCCCATGTGCTGGGATTACAGGTGTGTACCACCATGCCCAGTTTTATGAGGTGCTTGAGATCAAACCCAGAGCTTTGTGTATGTAGGCAAAAAGTACCAATGTCACATCTCCAGCTCCAAAATTAAAATTTTTAAAAATTCCTTTTACCAAGGATAGTTCACCTAATCCATATACTATAGTTTGAATATGTTGAAGGCCTAGTTCCAAGCAGTTGGTGTCATTTTGAGAAATGGTATGGCATAACTAAAGGAAGCAGGTCCCTGGTGACATATCCTTGAAAAACATATCTTGTCTCCAGCTCTTTCCTTTGTCCTCTGCTTCCTGACCATCATGAGATGAGCAGCTTTGTTCCTGTTCATGCTCGCTGCCTTGGTATTCAGCCTCTTCACAGCCCACAGCAATGGAATCATTAACTGTGAGCTGAGACTCTTGCAACCAAGAGCCAAGACAGCACCTTAAGTTGTTTCTTTCAAGTATTTGTCATACTGACAGAAAGTCTAACCATAAATTTATCCTGGAGAAGTGAGATTGTTACTGTGATTAAACCTGACTTTGTGATTCTTTGGGATTGGTTTGAGGGAAGAATTTGGAAAAGTACAGAGTCGCGGAATGTTGTGTGGTTTTTTTATTATTTTTTTTATTTTTTTTTAAATAGCTTAATAGATAATTCTGCTGAGAACTCAGAAGGCCAGAATGCTAATAGGAGTGTAGACAATAAAGATGAGAATAAGGTCTCTCTTGGGGAACTAGACTACAGAGCATTCATATTTAATCCCAGCAAAGAACTTGTTTATATTTTCGTAGTACCCTGAGTCTTTGCAGGAGGCTGAATTTAGAGGTTCAGGCTACTTAATACAGCAGAGGTCATTTCAAGGCAGCCTGGCCATCCTTGGTTATTGCTGTTTTGAATCAAATTTACAGCAAGAATTGTTACCAAAAGCAGTGTTAAAATTTGAAAATCTTTCAGTTTGAGCAGGGGTGGGGGGAAGGAAGAAGAAAAAATTAAAGTTAAAGCCAAAAGAAATGTGACTGTTGAAGAGATAAGGGCCATTAATAAAAAACTTAATGTGTTTGTGCATGTCTACCTATGGCAAGCAGCACATGGTAGGTAGAGGCAGGAGAATCAAGAATTCAAGGTCAATCAGCTACATAGCAAGTTCATGTTAAGACTGACTGTATGAAACCCTGTCTTAAAGACAGACCAAGGCCGAAGTGGCTCAATGATTAAGAGCACTTGTCCTTACAGAGGATCTCAGCATGGTAGCTCACAACTTTCCATAACACTAGTTCCAGAAGATCCAGTACCCTCTCTGACCTTCACAGGACTAGGTATGCATATATAGTACATTTACATGCATACAGACAAAACACTCATGCACATAAAATCTTTAAAACAAACCAAATACTTATCAGAATAACAGAAAAGTACCTGAGGGCATCTCAGGAATTGGCTAGCTTCCACCATGGGAAGGTGTATAAGGGGTATACGGATTTTAATTCATTCAAAAAGACTTTGAGAACTGTTCACTTAGTGCCACCAAGGAAAGTGTTCAGCCATCCAGGTATTCAGGTGCCATTGAAGAAGAGTTGGCTACTCTTGAGCTGGCAGCAGGCCTTGGCACTGCCCATGAGATGCTGGAGTTTTGAGCATGTAGGGTGTAAGGGTTGTGGGATTACAGACTTTCCTTCTCTGTTTCAAAGAAAGTCTGGAAGGCCAATGTATGACAAGACCAGAATTCCTTCAGGAAGTCTGACAATGTGTGAAACTGTGAGAGTGAATGGAGCTGCAGAAGAGACTCCAGAAAGTTAGAGAGGCTGTGGACAAAGAGCATCTGCCAAGGAAAGCCTCAGACAGTGAGGGAACAAGCCCTAGAGAAAAGCCACATGGGCTGCAAATAGCAAGGCCTTAGTGGCGGGGACGGTCCTGTGCCCCTTTGAGCTCATACCACATCACCACAAACTTAGGGTGCTTCTGGGCATGGAGCTACAGGACTTAATATTTGTTCTGCTGCATTTTACTTTTGCTCTGGTCCAGTCTTTGGTGTCTCATTCCTCCCTCTTGGAATGTTTATTGTGTCCTTATATTTTGGAATATTGAGTTTTATGGGGATTTATAGCTAGGAGTTTAGGTCTGAGGAGACTGAACTTGGACTTTTGAGAAATGCATTTGAGCTGAATATGGTGGTTTGTGTCTCTATAATTTTAGTATTTAGTGAGCTGGGGTGGGGGCTAAATTTTGTGTTATAAGAACATCATAACCCTTTGAGGTCTAGTTCTGGTCTGGTAAAATTTGGATATGATATATCCCCCAAATGGGTGTATGCATGGAAGGTTTGGTCCCCTCAAGGTGGCACTATTAAGAGGCTGACTGGATAATGAAAGTGCTAATTTCAACAGTGGATGGGCTATTAAAAAATAGGGCCTACTTGGAGGAAGGACGCTTCTGGGAGAGTGCTTTTGAAAAGTGTCCCAGGAACATCCATGGGACAGGAAATCATCAGTGCCTGAAAGAACATTTCATGTGGAGGAGTTCTTGCTCAGCTGGTTATTGTTAAATAAGGTTGTGAATCTTGGCCTTTGTTTTTGATATATGACTCATCCAGAGAATGGTGAGGCAGAACTGAGGCATTCCCAATAATGCTGCTAAATGCCTTAGGCAACTTTCAACTTTAGTGTTCTTCATTCAGAAACACCCATTGGATATTTAGTGCAAGTGCTGAGAGTTGAGCACAGACTCAGAATTCCGTGCTAGCCTTTGCCAGGTTTGCCTATACCCTTGTAAACAGGACTAACAGCAGTCCTTGTACCCGTAGCCCTTGCCCCCCTTGTTCTGTGCATGCCCCCCTTCTTGCTCTGTGAATAGCATCCTTCCCCCTCATTGTGCCACGTTTGGCAGTCTGCATACTCCAATCTTCTTCCAAATCCCAGAAGTCATTCCTGATGCCAGTACAGCTTTATTTCAGTAAGGGGCTCAGATTAAGGTTGGGCTGCACACATGGACTCTCCGTTGGATACAGGTGTCAAGGCTGAGCTTCGTGGGTAACGGCAGGTGCATCAGGATGTTCTTGCTGTGCAGCTTGGTGGTGCCAAAGGCCCCAGTCATGTATACAGGACAGGAGTACATGCCCAGGCCAGCAGAGACTGGTACTCTGTTGGCACCCCGGGCTTGTGTGCTGACACTGACAGGAGGCAGAGGGCAGGGTTGGCTGGAAAAACTGTCCTGCAAGGCCCCATCCATCTGGTCCCACTCTGCATGCTGGAGCTGTAACCCAATTAGTAGCAGTCCCATCTCAGGAACCTTGGGTTTGGGGCCATTCTCCACCTGGGGATGCAAGAAAACAGGCAAAGGTAGGATGATGACAGGATACAGGGTGACAGTAGATAGGATGGGATATAATCATATACTTTGAGAAGGCAGAATGGGAAGCAGAAAGAGTGATGTCAAGATACCTGGATATACAGAGGGTGGTTGCTCAGCTCCTGACTTTTAGGTGGGCGACTACCAGGAAGGTTGGACCTGTGCAATGAGTTCTCCAGGACAGCCTCCCAACGCAGTGCCAGAAACAGGCGCCGGGGGTGGAGAAAAGCTGACAGGTGAAATATGCGCTCTGGTTCATTGGCATTTTCGTTCATGCCACTGTCCAGATAGCGAATCAACAGATGCCCACGGCGGGACAGTTGTCGCAGCCATTGCCAGGGCGGCTGTGGACCACCAGGTGCATGAGACCTCCAAGCCCCAGGTAGACGTCCAGCCCAAAGAGCGTGGGCCACCGCAGTACAGTGGCTGGAAGTGCATGGGGTCTTACCCTTCAGACGCTGCAATAGGCAGTCAAGGTCACGCTGCAGTGTGCCTACCAGCTGCCTCAGTTCCAGCACCTCTGTCTCTAGAAAGCCCTCCAGAGGCCGCGGGGCATGGGGCCCCAGCACTGCCCAGGGGGTGACACCCTGGCCTGAGCGAGTACGGTTGGTTAGCAAACCCTGAAGGGCCACCAGCCTCTTCCTAGCTTGCACCAGGCGTTGCCGAAGACGCCTTTCTTTGCGCTGGGTGCCTCCTCCAGAAGCTGAAGGAACCCATATGGGTGAACACTGCTGCAGCACGTTCAGGAAAGCACGACTTTGGCGTCTCAAGAGCCAGGCCTTGGGCCCTTCGTTCAGTCCACAGGTGCGAGGTTCAGCTGGCGTGGGCAGTAGGTGTATCTGGGTCTTGCACTCTGTCATGGCATCTAGCTCCCCTAGCTCTTAGAGTTGGAGGTTAGGGATGAGGAACAAAATTCTCCCCACCATACCCTAGGAAGTAGGCCTTCCTCTGACCCCAAAACTATCAACATTGCCCTCTCATTGGTGCAGATATTATCTACACTCCTGTGAGCACGGTAGTATAATGCACTATTTTCCCACCCCAGTGTGGGCATTTGCCTGAAGCTTACCTGGGCTGGGCATCAGAGTGGCCAGCAGAGACTGAGGTGTGTGTGGCTGGATCGAGCTCATGCTCCTGGGATTCAGGCAGGCTCGTGTCAGGCTAAGCAAGACTTCTCTGTCCTCTGGGTCCCCCAAAAGACCTCCATAGAAAACCGAACCTGCGGATAAAGTCAGAGGCCTTCAGCCCTTCCAGTTCCTGTCACTCCTCAAAACAAAGTTATATGTTTATCCATCACAAATGTCTTAGCCTCCAGACTCCTGCCCTCGCCTTTTCCGGGTCTTCTAGGGGCTGGTCACCATACGGGGGACAGGAGAGGGACTCTCACCAGCCAGCTCCAGCAAGGCAACTCTGGGGTTACTGAGACTGGCCCATAGCTGCTTTTGGGTCTGAAGAATCTTTGTCAAGGTCACTTGACTCCTGGGCAGGGGTACAGAGAGTATAGTTGTAATAACAATATTCTGAGGACTGTCACATCTTTTCTTCAGTGCAAACCTTTCTCCAGAGCTCTAGACTTATGAGGGGTCATTAGATATTACTACTTGTGCTCCAATACAACTTTCTTCCTACTGCAATGTTCACTTTCCCCTATAAAATCTGTTTCTCCTCTTAGCCTAGAAAGAGGTATCACCAACCACCTAGTTGTCTAAGCAGAAGTTCAGGAGTCATCCTTATTCTTTACCCTATGTTAATTCTTGACCTCTACTCTTAATCACCCTAGTCCCTACTACCCATATCATGGTCTGATGTGATGTTTCCTCAGACAGGATCAACTTTCCTCTTGAACCTCCTCCCCCTCAGTGGCTTCCTGATGTCCCCAGGATAACCGGAGCCCCCTTGCCATGGTCCTAAAAGCCGTTTGTGATAAGCTTCACCTTTCTGTATTTCATCTTCAACATGTTCACCTCAGCCACACTGAAGTCATTTCCTCTGCTCAGAAAAGCCCTGTTTCTACCCAATTTGCTCCTGCTTTTAAGGCTCAATTCATAGTGCTATTGAAAACAAAGTGCTTGGAGAAGATTTCTGCCTTCCCCTTGGCTTCACTCTTTGGAGGTTCAAAGATCAGTTTTCTCATCCAAGCTTGTAGAAAATACTTAGTGTTTGCTGGGTGACTGAATAAGACTGGTGGATCCCTCACCAGCGCCCCCTGTGTGCTTGTAGCTTTAGCCCATAGAGCTGTCGGTGCAGTAGTAGACCATGCAGGAGGAATAAAGGCAGGGTCTGAGTGAGGGGTTGTGTGCAGAGTCCTTGCTGGGAGTCCACACTGTCGATCAAGATATGGCCCAGTTCTAAGGATTGATCCCAGAAAACAGGCTTGGAATGTTGGGTCAGAAACCCTGTTGAGGAAGCAAAGTGCTGAGTCAGCACAGTACAGTTATTCTCCCTTCCTCAGACTTGATAGCTTGTAAGGGGATTCATCTCACCTGGCAAGGAAGCACTGGCCTCAGTAGACACAATCAGCCAAAGACGGAAGTCTCTGTGGACAGTGGCCACATTCCCGTTTTCCTGTTCAGCTAATGGTTCTGAGTCTGAGGCCACTAAGGTTAGATAAGGGGCTGAAATAAATCCTCAGATAATGAATGGACTGACCTACAAGTCCAGGGGTCATATTCAAGACTGGAACAACAGGAATCAGATTCAGGCCAAAGGTGTAGGCTTTGCAATTGGAGATCAGCCATAAGGCCTCGAATTCAGGACCAAGTATGGTGTGGGACCCTTCACACCATCCTGAGGTAGTGTACTTACCAGTGGCTCCATCCAGTAGTCTCACCAAGGGCTGTAGCAGTTCTCTTGGCCAGCAGGGCATCAAGTGACAGTTATCCAGCACCAGCCAGTGCCCCTGGAGCATAGCCTGGCATAGAGTGTTGACTATAACTGAGATTGGATCCCAGTCTTCAGAGCCCAGGGCTATCACATGCAGATGCCTCTGTGCATAGGAACCAATAGAAAGGTGTCAGAGTGACTCAAAGTGATCTTGAGGTGACTGACTTGACAAAACTTAAGAGTTATACCACAATAAATCTAAAGTGCCTTTGTCATTCATGAGGATGCTAGGACAGGGCTTCCATACTCCATCCCAGCCCACAGAAACCTACTCACTCTGGGCCAAGTGACTAAATTCATACCTTTCCATGGTTGGCAGCCAGTTTCCGGATGACAGTCACAGGATGTATTGTGGCTGTGGGGTGGCCAGGTGGTGGCAGCAAGATCAGTATGGGCTGAGTAGCCTGACTCTGGTCAAAGATCATGGTAGGAGCACCCAGGTCTTCATCCAGGGGCCGACCTAGTAGGCTGGTGGTAAGGTCTGCTAGGGCACCTGCCAGGCAATTTGGTCGCAGTACACGCCACAGGATCAGCTTCTGAAGGAGGCTAAGTGGCTTAGAATTAGGACCAGGTGCAGGACCCAGCACAGTGGATGATAGTGACAGGTAATCGTGCCACATACCGGAGTGGCCTGCCAGGGATGCATGCAGCCCAGCAAATGGGGACAGTAGCTCCAATACTCCACATTCTTGCCAGGCTCTTAAGCCTAGCCAGGCTGGCCTAACACCAGGGACCTGTGTGCTTTGGCCTATGCTGGGAGAGGCTGGCAGTCCAGGCCAGAACGCCAACTTCTCTAGCTTTGGTGTCTTCTTTGTCACTTGCAACAGGGCCAGAGCACCCAAAGCACCCACCAAGGGTCCTTGAGACAAGCCTAGGGTAGCCAAGGTATCACTCAGCAGCTTGCGGGTCAGGTGCATTTTCAACAGCAGCAAATGGCTGGCCAAATCCTCTCCATGGTAACTATCATGTGGCTTTATGCCATCTAGAGCCTGCCTGATGGCTGCCAACCAGTTCTCTGCTTTCATATAGAAAAATGGCAGCAGGTTCTGTAGGGAGCTTAGGGCCTCTACTATAGCCATTCCGTGTATAGCTACCTGCCGGTAAGGTGCCCACAGTACCATCTCGTCCAGTTTCTGCTCTTTTAGCTCTTCCCATTGAGCATTCAGTTGACAAATCTTTGCCTGAGTCCTCACCATTTCTCTCAGAAACTTGGATGGCTTCTGACGCTTTTGATTCTGAAGCAGCATGATCATCAGCAACTGTTCCTGCATGTGGTAATTTGTTGGGTGGCTGGACCTTTATGATGGTCCCCATACACCATCTCCAACTCTATACTTGAACCCTTCCAATGTTTATCCCACCCCACAGACTGGGCCCCCAAGCACCTCAGCAGCCTTCACAGCTTCATAGTTATCCACTGCTCTGATTTTGAGGTCCTGCCAATGGGTCTCAAGCTCGGGATGCTCTCTACACAGGATTTCGTGCAGCATCTGTTCTTCTAGTATTTCCATGTTTAGACCCAGATCCAGAATATTCAACTGTTTCAGCAATTCACAACCTAGTACTTGGGGTCACATGGAAAATGCTAATTTACCGATGTCAGAGTCAAGGGTAGAGTAGACAGGAAATTTGGCTCCCTGTCACAGTTCTGAGCCTGCTCTGGACCTAGTTGAATGAAGTCCTCTTAGGGATGATTCTGGGGAACTAGTATATCTACAAAGCTAAGCTAGTAATTTACTGTCTGGTCTTACCTCGTTGCAAAGCATGGATGGGAAGAGAAGTGCTCAGATAGAGACAGAAGTCAGGGTGCACATTGAGTGAACTCAGATTCTCCCTCGATAGCAGCCATTGAAGTTCTTGGCATTCTAGGCTCAGCTCCATATTGGTCAAAAGCACAGGCAGGCCTGTGAGGGGAAGTAAGAACAACCTATCCACAATGCCAGCACTTATGTCACCCAGTCCCTGAACAAAATGTCCTTCTGACCAGTTTTATCTTGGCTAATAAGACAGCTCTATCAAGATTCTTCAACATGGTAATGATGTCAGATCAGAAGCACAGGTCAGATTGGGGATGAAAGGACTGTGGGACCACAGAATTAGGGAAGAAATTGGAGGTTGTGGTTCTTACCATTGGCAGCTGCCTCCAGAAGCTGAGGACCCAACTCTGGGTCAGCACCTGAGAGCACAGTAAGGGAGAAAGGTGGAGATTTAGTCTCAGGGGAGGAACTTGAGTTTGAACTCTCTATCTCATTTTTCTCTTTCTCTGTTTCTTGCTCCTCTTGATCTTTCTCCTCCTCGGCCTTGTTTTTCTTTGTTTTCTGCTCCTTTTTGTCATTGGCCTCATTTCTATCTTCATTGTA
The DNA here is from genome assembly GCA_026225945.1 of Cricetomys ansorgei. NCBI lineage: Eukaryota > Metazoa > Chordata > Mammalia > Rodentia > Nesomyidae > Cricetomys > Cricetomys ansorgei. The sequence goes on along the minus strand of JAMJFZ010000597.1, from coordinate 688,981 downwards.
GTCGTCGTCGTCGTCGTCATCATCATCATCATCATCTTCCAGTTCATCTTTGGTGTTATCCTCACTGTCTTGGTTTTTCGCACGGTGCTTTACTGGGATGGAAAGATACAAATGAGTGTTTCTTAGAGGAGGAACTGGGTTTCTGAGGAATCCTGATTATACAAGTGGAAAGTTCATGAGTGGAGATCTAGAGGAAGACAGTTTAGGAAAGCTGCTTAAGCTCTATGACTCAGTTTCCACAACTGAAAAAGAGAGTTGATATTAGTGATGACCACATAGGGTTGCTCTGGCGATTAACTGAGATTAACTGTGATGATGCACAGTTTGGACCATCACATGGCAAATAATAAATTCTGGTTGTCATTACTACTCTTAAATTCCAAGAAAAGGGCTAGTCACCTCTGAAATTGGCTCCATTTTTGACATTTTTATAGGTTTATTAGAAGAGTCAATCCTCGCTCCATCTTTTTTAAAACATAAGCTATTCTGGCTGTAACAACTAAAAAAAATAAAAATGTCCTCTTCTGATACGGAAATTGGTGCCTGAAGCAACGACCTGTAAGTGAAGGGCTATAGACACTATCAAATAGTCAGGTCATGGCTTGGGGACTGGAAAGCACACACACACAGTGGTTTGGGAAGAGCCATTCCCAACCTCTTTTCTCCTGCAAGAAGAGATAAATACTTGTTTTCTTTCTAGGTTCTCTTACAAGTAGAGGCTGACAGGCCTACAGGATGTTGCATTCATTTTCTCTTGCTAAAAATTACTATAAATTTAGCAGTGTAAGCCACCATTTATTATCCCTAAGAACTGAAGGCTAGTGGCCCAGCACAACATGGCTAGTTTCTCTGCTCAGCCATACACTGGGCTTAGATGAAGGTCTTATCTGGGGCTGGAGGTCCTCCTCTAGGTTTAGTGTATTGTTTGTTGTTTGGTTGGTTTTTAAAGATAGGATTTCATGATGTTTCACAAACTGTCCTCAAGCTGTTGGGCTCAAGCCAACACTGTGGCTTCCTGAGTAGCTGAGCCCACAGGTGTGTACCACTAGGCCTGGCTCTTACTGAGTTTTTACAGTGTTTATTTCCTTCCCACAGCTAGCCTGTCAACCCCATCCATCTTCAAGCCAGCATCAGTTCACTAACTACTTCCTGGCCTTCTAACCTCTGTTTTCTTTCCTTCTTTCTGCTCAGAAGGGCTCATTTGATAAGCTTGAGCTTACCAATATAATTTACAATAATAGCTCTCCTTAAGGTACATTGATTAGAAGCCTCCATTGCATATGAAGTCTTATCCTGGAATATTATGAGAGTAATACCAGAAAGCAAAGGTCAAGGGGCTGCAGATGTAGCTTGGTGGTAGAATGCTTTCCTAGCATATACAATTCCCAGCACTTGGAAAAAAAAATCACAGGGACCAAAATTCTTCCCAACACTTCTGAACAATCTTTTGCTTTCCTGACAGAGATTATATAAATTACCAGTAGCAACTTTAATATGATACCTGGGTGGTAGACATATAGCAGCTATGGTGTGAATTAGTTTCTGGAATGACCATAGCAAGTTTCCACAAACTTAGTGGCTTAAACTAATTTTATCCCAGAGTTGTAGAGGCCAGAAGTCTGAAATCACAGTGCCAACAAGGTCACATTTCCTCCAAAGGCTCTAAAGGGGAATCTGTCTTTACCTCTTCCATCCTCTGGTAAGTGGAATTTTAAGTATTCCTCAGTTTGTGACTCCGTAACTCTGCCTCCTTCATATGGTCTCTCCTAGTGTGTATCTGTGTCCTGTACTCTCTTAAAAGATGACTGTCATGGGACTTAGGGCTCACTCATATAAGCAGGGGAATGATCTCATTTCAAGGTCCTCAAGTCCATTATTTCTGTAAAGACTTCTGTCCATATAAGGCTACAATTTCCTTCTTATCGATTCAATTCCCCAACTCTTCTTTTACAAATGGATTCCTTCATTTCCTTCTCCTAGGAAAGGTTCCTGCTAACACTCTATTCAGATGGGTCCCTGACTCAAACACAGTCAATGATATTTTTTTCCAGGAATTTTGAATATTGGATAAATTTGGGTAATAGAAACTTTAGTTGTAAGCAAAATTTCCCATGGTGTTGAGTAGACTGGGGAAGTGGAAGATCATAGCCTGGCTAGTTATGTAGATTTAGGGTCATTGTAACATGAGCTAAAACCAACCAGACAAAAACAGTGAGTGAGATCAAATGTATTAATATAGTTCAGGCTGGTAAAATAGGATATGTGTTAGCCACAAAAACTCAGTATCTTCACCATGAAGGGATAGACCATAGGAAACTGAAAGTGTTAGGAAGCTCAAGGCACCCCAGAAGCATAATGCCATTATCCATGCCTACCTCTGCTCTGTTTGGAAGATGGTACCAACAACTTGTTCTGTTTCAGGGGTAGCGGGTCCAACCAGATGAGGGCCTGGTTGCTGGGGTCAAGCAACAGAGGCCAGCGGCAACTGTTGTAGTAGATGTGACTTCTCAGCAGCAGGCCTAAGAGGCGGGCCGATTTCGCTTGGGGCTTCAGGTCTCTATCCCACTGTTGCTGTTCAGATCCACAGCTCAGCAAGGCCAAAATCCTAAAGGGAGTACTTGTGGACAGCAGAGGGTTCTTTGGTGGCACCCTAACAGATCTCTGCTTCAGTGCCTCTGCCACATCATCTGCATCCAGGGCTTCTTCAAAGCCCTGACACAGAGACAACCACTTTTCTAGTAGTTCTTGGCGCCGCTGTGGTGGGAAGGGACCCAGATAAACAATGGCAGCTGAGCATAAGAGGGCATCTCCAAACACAGTCTGGGACTTCTTCTTCACCTTCTGGTGTGGAAACGTACCAGAGCATGAGTAGTCAGTGAAGTAAGGAGGCAGGTAGAAGGGCAGACAGAAAGTTAGCTAAGGGGAGCAAGGCAGTACATAGAGAAAAGTATGGAGAGGACAGTGTGGAAGGACAGAGGAAGCAAGGTACATGATGAAGATGTGAAATGAACTGGGAGGGAGACATTCAGGAGGGACTTGTTACCTGGAGCTGAGCGGTCCACATGTGCATAGGTGTGAGCAGTGCAGACTTCAAGGGCCACTGGTTATACTGTCCATATTGTGCCTGATTGAACGACTCCATGGCGAGGGTGTGAGAGACTAGGGCATCTTCTAGCTTCTTTGACAGAGACAAAATTTGCTCTAGCAGATCATGGGCCTGAAACTGGAACTGGCCTAAGCGGGCCTTCTCCCGAATCAGTGCTGCCTCCACCTGCCGCAGGAGCATGCCCGTGGGCAAGCCCCGGCGCTGTGCCAGCCCATAGCGCAAAACAGCCCAGAGCCAGATTGTCAGGTTTGCTGCAGGGATGCTTACTGACCTCAGGGCTGCATCACTCATACCTGGAGCCTTCAGAGCTTTATTTAACTTGATCAGATCTGAGTCTGTCAGCTTCTCCTTGGGGAAGAATACCAGCTCCTGGGAGGATGTGTTAAAGAGAGAGGAAAGGCATGGGTGATCTTGACCTTAGCTCAATAGGCTAATCCTGCCCAGTCTCCCCTTTATGCCACCCCTCTCCCTTCATGGTGCCTTATCTTCCCTACCTGATAAAAATCTTCAGTACATAACAGCTGCTTGGCATTGGCCCAGCCTGTCTCATGGTGGAACAGGTCACACAATGCATCTGTCACCTGGACTACAGATTCTGGTGGGGCTCGATAGCTCCTTATCTCCTCAAAGTCAGCCACCTGCAGCTGGCTCAAAGGACCTAGAAATGCCTTGCCCATCTAAATGAAGACAGGTGAATGCTGCAGAGATCCTGTGATGTTCTCCTCATTCAAGATGTTTCAAAGAGGACTCATCTCTCTTGAGTCCTCATGAGGGTCCATGCCCAAGCCACCCTATCACTTTGGCCTCCCTGCCAAAAAGGCTTGACTATGAGTCATCCCGCTCTGTCCTTTGAATATCCTATGAATGGTTGTCCCCTCCCCAGTAAGGCAGGTAGCAGGAACAGCCTACCTGCTCCAGCAAAGCCTCCTGTTGAGCCTGTAGGGCATCTTGCTGCCTCATCAGACTCTCAATGAGGCTCTCCTCTTGTTGGCATTCTGCCATCTTCTGCTTGTATTGGAGCTTGGTTTGTTCGAGCTGGCTTTGAAAAATACTGACATTCTGTGAACAGAGGTCCAGACCTTGCAGGTCCATTCCCTGATCTGTATGGGACCACTCCCATAGAGACAATGTGAACATGATAGGGTGAACAAGTCAAACTCCCAGTAGGCTGGCTACAAATAGAGTTTGAGATTTGGGTCTGTTATTTACACATCTGGTAGTATTCCTATTGCCATAGAAGCAACTCCAAAGCTTGTTTAACTATTCTGCTACATCTCTTCTCTTTCCAACTCCTGGACTTTCTGGACTTCATGACACTGGATGCTTCCTGTGTATCTTCTTTTTCCACCCCTGCAACTACTTCCTTAGTAAAAGTTTTCAGGCTCCAATTTCTTCTCATCCAACACTTCTGTACATCCTCTAATCTCATGGTCTTGATTGATTGTACTGTGTGGGGTGATGTTTTACTCTACAGTATCATTATCTAAAAACTCAAATCTCTCTATAGCCACATTCCTTCTCCAGCCCCACACTATGCATCCATCTATTTAAGCTTCTCATAAGCCCCTACAACTCTCTATGTCCCCCTAATAAATTGTTCATGCCTCCTTAGCAGCCTTGCAATCTTATTCCTCTCCTTGTGTCTTTTTTCCAAAGAACTGTGACAGAATATTCTCAGATTACTCACAGAAGAAACCTTGTCGCTACCCTAGACTACATCTCTATTTCCTCAAATCTAGCTCATTTTATAGATCTTCCCATTAAACCTCCTGAATGTTTCTCATCTCCATTCCCACCCCCAATGTCCACTGCACTCAGAATCTCTCTCCTGAGCCAAACTACCTGTCTGACTGGTTACTCAGTTTCTGCTCTCATTCCTTTCCTCCAACAATTCACCACACTGCAGTCTAATTGGTTTTCTTTAACTGAATTTCATTGTCCTTTGAGTTTTAACACTTGCCTTCTTGGCTACTCATATTTCCAGGCTCATGGTCTTCTTTGCCTGAGCACCATACTCTCCAGCCATTCCTGATTTTGACTTCCTCTAGTGTGGTGGATGTTCTCTAGTCTCTGTGCCTTTACTCATGCTAATGCTTCAGCCCAGATATTCTTCCTCTCTACCTCCCTTTATACCTTCCAAATTTTACTTTGAGTAGCAACTTTATTGTACTTCATTATTGTTTACATTTTAAAGCAATGTTTTTTGAACCTCCACCTCACTCCATACATACTGTACTATATACTAAATCCTCCTCCTCCTTCCTCTTCCTTCTCCTTCTCCCTTCCCCTCTCTTCCCCTCCCTTTCCATCCTCTCTGGAAAATGCTTCTTTGTATATCTTAGAGAACTCTAGACTTTGTCATAGCATGAATAACTGTTTGAAACTTCCTAGACAAGTCTAAACTAAGTCCCTTAGCCTCATTGGATCTCTGTTTTCTCATCAGTAAATCAGAAAGGGATAGCTGCTTCCTGTGCAAGGAATATATCTATCATCTGCCCACTAATCTATCCATTTATTTAATTATAAACACAAATGCAGACATAAATGTTGAGTGCTTCAGACAAAAGTTATAGAGTTCAATTAATTTTGTTGGTTATACAAATCAATAAGTTAACTAATTAAGTATAAGAAAGGAAAAACATGAAGGAGACCACAATGGTTACAGGGATTTGGCTTAGATGATTAAGGGAATGATAGGGCCATTTGTTGGGGTGGGAAACACTGGGTGTATTATTAGGACCACTGAGAAAATAACTGAAGGATCTAACTGAACGATCCTGAGATTATGAATGTATCTTATCTATATCTGGAACTTGCTTATTATGGTGTGGTATAAGGACTCAAGGAATAGCAGGACTCCCAATCAGATCAATAATTCATGATATTAATTATCATGAGAAAATGTAGAACCCAAGCAAGACACTAGGATTTAGGAAATATGGGAAGAGACTCCTGTTTTCTTTAAACTTTCTACCACTCCCATTCCTCATTTTGAAACTCATCTGAGTCTTGAGGTAATAGAATGACCAGGATAGGAAGAGTGCACAATTGCCTTGAGAACTCCAGGGGCCACAATTTGCATAGAACGCTATGGAGACCATGTAACATAGGGAGGTAGCCCTGCACACACTGGTATGAAGGTGCTGTCTAGGTATGAAAAGCCATTGTATTAAAAACAGAACTTCTCTTTGTGAAAATACCTCAAATGGAGTATTTGGCTAGAGAAGGTATAACAACTCCTGCCCCACTAGTTTTAGCAAGATATGAGAGGTTTATTCAAAAATGATTGGCTCTGCATAGCAAAGCAAAAAGCTTGGGGTTTGGACCAGAAAGGAACTGCAATTGGGGTAACACTCAAGTGGAAAGGGGGGAGGGGGACGGGATGGCTGATGAGTGAGTGGAGCAAGTGCTGGGAGAAGCAGAAGGAAGAAAGGAGATGGTCTGGGAAATGCCCGGCAGTGGAGTATAACTAAAGAAATTCAGGACAGTGATGTCTAGTACATCATTTAAATAGGACTGTTTTTTTGCCATAGTGTACATTTCCCCCTGTCTTCATTACTCATCTTTTCTCATTGTTCACCACAGCCTTATACATTTGGTGCCTTTTTGGAAGAAAGATGCAAAACAAAGTGATATGGAGGAGAAAGCAGATAGCTGTCCTGAATTCCATGGAAGAGGATAAGGAATCCAGAGATCATGGGGGCATACCAAGCTGTACTGAGTGAAGGTATCTAGAGGCAGACACTTGAGATTCCTGTGTTAGCAAAGTCAGGCTCATCTGATCTCAATCATGGGAAAGCTTGACCCCTGGACTCTAACAGAAGAGGCAGCAGGGATTAGAGAGATCTTCCAGGACAAAGAAGACTCAAAATGAAACAAGAACTAAGGTTCACTTAAGTTGGTTCTTCCCCACTTCCTTTTTGTTCTCTTTCTTTGATACAACTGTGTAAATCTCACAGTCTTCTCCCTCTTACTTTGTAGGAGCCTTTTAGCTGCCGTTCCAAGTCAGTGAGCAGGTTAGTTCGTGTGCTGTGCCTCTCCATCAGCAGCTTCAGAGTCTTGAGGGCAGTGTGGATACTAGAAATACAATATACCAATGAGTGGGTTCAATAGAGCAGAAGGCAGTGAACTGCAGGGATGGGGCCACTCACCGATGGGCCCTCATTCTCATCTGCAGGATCATCTGCTGCTGCTGCAGCAGGAACATATCCAAGAAGTCCAGGAAGGTCTTGGGGGTGACAAGTGGCAATGCAGGACACAGGTGTTGATGGTAATAGGCAGATGAAAGATGGATGAGAGCCATGATTTGGGCCACATTGGGAATTAAGACCTTGATATCTGGGCACATCAAGTAGCCTGCAATGGATATGGTTTTGTAGGATTGGAGGGGAATGAGAAAGGAAAAAGATCCTCTCTCGGTTCAGGAAGAAAAGTAGAAAATATCAGTGAGAAAGCAAGGAGAGTGAGAAGAAGAGTGAGATCTCAGATCATGAGAGACACCGCCCTAGGCAGTAACTCACTAGCTGTTTGGAATGAGTGGTAGGAACAAATGAAAAGAGGCTCACAATCATTAAGAGGTAGACGCTGATCATTCTCCAGGTGGTACTTGGCAATCCTGACCAGGGAAGCTTGGTCCCAGGGTTCATAGCGGTCAACACTGGCAATGGCCAGTTGAAGGAGCCTCAGGAAAAGGGTAGAGGGCAGCTGCTTTTGGGCTTGGTGATCTCCCATCAAGAAGAACATGTGCAGGTTGCTGCACACTTGCTGGTAGAACCTGTAAGTCAAAGACTCAGCTGCCACTTTCCTCCAGACCTATTTACACATCCAGACCTTTGTTGCAACTCTGACCCTTTAGACCTCATCTTCAGAGATCCCATGACAGCCTATAGATTTTTATCTTGCCTTTTTTGGTCAGGAAAGAGTAAAAGCAGAGCTGACTTGGAGAGGTTCTGAGCCTTACCTATGCAATATTGTATCCTTCTTAATGATATGTTTGATCACAAGGTTGTCTTTGGGGAGATGTTCTTCGATGGTATCCAGTTCTGCCTCTGTATACTGGTCAGGGAAGCTACCTGAGGTTGCCAGGGACAACAGTCGATGAAAGATAGCAACATTCACATTCTCAGGCACCAGGAGAGCCACTGGCTGGTTTAACACTCCAGCACACCAGCTGGCATCTCGGAGACACTGGAAAATGGCTTCTTCTGACTCAACTGGCAAATCAAACAAGTGTGCCTGGTAAATTCTAGAAGCCAGGCTGATGGCTGTACGGCGCCCAGTACCCCGAGCCACTGAGAGCAATAGGCCATGCTGTCGGGGCCTAGCCAGAACTCGGACTAAGCGGGCCACATGCTGGACCATTGTGTGACATTGGGCAAAATGGGGGTTCAGCTTCAGCCTAACAGCTGAGGCAGCCAACTGCTTTTCCAGGTTTTCCCACTGCCGTTCCAAGTACAAGTTGGGGTTCTCAAAGTTAGATCCCAATGTAAGTTCCAGACTGAACACCAGGTCTGAGGGCTTTTCCTGGGGATAGAGCAACAGCACGGGTAGCAACAAGGGTAAGATTAAGTTTATTGGGGGCACCGTCTGGCACTCACTCTTAGGTGTCTCTAACTGGAGCTTACCACAAGACACCCTTATATCTTCCTGATATAAGTCTAGCTGACTTACACTTTCCATGGTCTCCTTGGTAAGTGGCTTTATAGAGAGTGGTGCTGGACTGCTATCACTGAGGGACAAGCTTGAGGTGGCCTGAAGACCATATGGATCTTCTTCTTCCTCCGATTCAGTGTCACTGTTGCTTAAGTCTTCCCACTGGTCTATTTCTCCTTCAGACTCTACTTCAGGCACTTTCTCCTCCTCCATATCTTCCTCATAGTCCTTGACCAAAGGCTGAGACCCTGGCCCACCACAGAAAACACTCTGAGCTAATTCTAGAAGCATCTTAGTGCAATGGGAACGTTCCCTATCACTGTCCAGCCGATCACAAAATGTTCTCTGTGCTTCATGCAACCAAAGACGCACCATGCTGCGTATAGACATCATGATAGTCAGGCGAGTGCCACGCAAGCCAGACACCCGGCGCAGATACTCCTGATGATGGAAAGAATCTGCAAAACCTCGTGAGCCCATTCTGGTAGGCAGCAGCTGCAGGCTTCCCAGAATGTGGCTCACACTATGTGGAGAGAAGCGGTAGTGTGGGTGGACGGGTGAAGGCATGAAGCAGTTGGACACAGCTTCCCAAGCCCTCACTGAAGCCCTGACAAGGGCTCCTGCCAGAGTGTGCTCCCGCTCCATAGAGGGGAAGTGTTCAAGCCAGGCTTGGATACTAGGTACATGCCTGCTCAACAGGGTGTCCTGGGTCATCCTATCCAGTGCCAGCACTGTGAACAGTCGGTAGAGGCGTGGACAGAGTGGGTGCTCAGAGTAGCCTGGCACTGTAGCAGTGGCAAGGAAGTTGACTATAGGTTGCAGTGTCTGTAATTCCAAGGTGTTGCGGGCATAGATGGTGCCTTCCATTGCCTGGCGCAGAGTCTCCAACACTGGCTGGCAGATCTTCTCTGGGTCTATAGAACATTAAGACTATCAGTGAGGACATGTGCAAGTCAACATAAAAGTATTCCATTGCACCTCCCATCCCTGCCCTTTAACTGCTTCCAGCATATGGACTTGTAAAGGAATCCTGTGCACCTGATGTTGGCACTTGGTGACTTCTGAGTAAGTTGCTCTCTCTCCACATATTCCTTAAACAAAGTGATTTTTTCTCTCTCCTCCCCTAGACCCTACCTATTCGTTGCCTGAAGGAAATGAATACTATAATAAGATTTGGAAGCCGAGATTGTTGGAAACTGGATCAGATCACAATTAGGAAGAATGTGCAGTCATGTATCACATATGCTATAATCCAGTCATGGTGGTACATACCTGTCAACCCAGCACTTGGGAGATAGAGACAAGAGGATCAAGAGTTCAAGGCCACCTTTGGCTACATGGTGGCTTCAGGGCCAATCTGGGCTACATGAGAACCTGCATGTTCAGGGGTGGGGAGTGGGAGGGGGGGCGGGGGGCGGGGGGAGAGTAGGGAGATGACTCTCAGTATGAGTGCTAGCCAAGCAGGCCTGACAACTAAAATTCAATCTTTAGAACCCATGTAAAGCAGCCAGGTACATTTGTAATCCCAGCACACCTACTGCAAGATGGGAGGTGGGGCAGGAGAATTTCTGGGAATTGCTGGGAAGTTTGTGGGTCAGCTATCCTGAAGTACATAGCACACCACTGGAGCAAGAGAGATCCTGCTGCCTCAGAAAGTGAAAGATCCAGTTCCTGAAAGTTGTTGGCTTCTACATACATACTGTGGCACAAGGCACACCTGCAAACTCACACTCACACACACACACACACACACACAATTTTAAATGACTTTAAGATGTAATTTATCAGAGGAAGGCAAGGAGCATGAAGAGTGGGAAGGAAGTTGTGGACAAAGTATAAAGAGACATATGAATGAAATACCATGATGAAACCAATTACTTTTTATTCTAATCTAAAAATATTAAAGAGAAAAAAAGTGATTTACACAAAACAAAACGTACATTTTAAAATGTCTAGTCGAGTTCTGACAATGTAAACCATTTTTATGCTATTTAGATTTCGTCAGCCCTGAACGTTTCTTCATGACCCTCTATAGTCACCCCCATTCCACCAACAAGCAGATATTGTTCTCTGAACTGATTTCTATCACTGTCAACTCTGCATCTTCTAGAACTTTATATAAATAGAATCATATAGCAGCTACTTGACCATATCTGTTTTCTTTCACTTAGCCTGCATTTGACGTTCACACATATTTTTGTATATCAGTAATTTGATATATTATTGTTCAATATTCCATTATGAAAATGCCATGACTTGTAAGTCTACCAACACAGGGAGGGGCATTTAGGTTAGTTCTGGGCTTTGGCTCTTCTAAATAATGTTTATTCCTGCACTTGATTTGAGGACATGTTTGATTTTGCTTAGGCAAATACAAACAGAAGAAAATAACAATAATGTAATAGAGTTTTGTATTTCTCCCCACATTTACCTGTACCTACATTTGACCCCACTAACAACATCTGTAATTGTTTTAACTACCAGCTGTCTGCAACCACCTAGTTGTTATTTTTGATGTTCTTCACTCTTTTCTGCAAGTCTGGTTTCCATATGTTACTGCTGCCATTCTACTGAACAAAGTCATTTAGCATTTCTTTTTCTTTTAAGATTTATTTATTTATTTTTGTCTTTGTATGTTTTTGTGTGAACATATGTGCAGGTGCCAGAGGAGGCCAGAAAAGGGAATCAGATCCCCTGGAGCAAGAGTTACAAGTGGTTGTTAGCTGCCTAGTTCTCTGAAAGAGCAACTAATACTCTTAACCACTGAGCCATCTCTCAAGCCCCCTTGAATCCCTTTTTTAGGTTTGTTTTACATGTATGATTGTTTTGCCTGCATGTATATGTGTACCACATATGTGCCTGGTACTTACAAGAGGTGAGAAGAGGGCATTAGACCCTCAAGAGCTGGAGTTACAGATGATTGTGAGCTGCCATGTGAATGCCAGATATCAAACCTTAGTCCTCTGGAAGAGCAACAAGTGATCTTAACTGCTGAGCCATCTCTCCAGCTCCTTGAGTATATTTTAATAGTTGCTTTAAAGTATTTGCCTGCTAAATTCAATATGTATGTCATACCAGGGTTAGTTTCTATTGAAATACTCTTCCTATCCATCCTCTTCCTCCTCTTTCTGGCAGAGTCCCACTGTGTAGCCCAGGAATCGCCTCATGATCTTACTCTCTTCTTGCCTCAGCTTCCTGAAGGCTGCAATTACAGGCATGTTCCACCATGCCCAGCTCATGGCTTCTTCTTGATAACATTTTCTTTCAATCATTTTTAATGTGCAATAATTCTTTAAATTTTGTAGGAAATGTTTTGGTGGTTGTCACCTAAAGGCACCTTTCCGCACTAGCAGCTCTAGCATTCTTCACTCTCCCACATTGCTTGCCATGTTTTTAACCCTCCTATTTACGTCTTTTCTTAGCTGAAACGAATTCATCAATCTGGCAACACCTGTCTTTACTCTTTTTATTGCCCAATGACACCTTAATCACCATTTAATTCATCATAATGGCCAAAACAAAGTTGAAAAAAAAAATGACGTTTAGAACAAAATAGAATTGGACTTTAATATTAATTATGGTACTTAATGGCTGGGGTATTTCAAATAAGGTATAAAATTTATCCCCATTTCCTTTTTTTGAGATTTATTTTATTATTGTGTGTGTGTGTGTGTGTGTGTGTGTGTGAGAGAGAGAGAGAGAGAGAGAGAGAGAGAGAGAGAGAGAGAGAGAAGAAAATGAATGAATACAGGCACCAAATAGAGGCCAGAGGGCATCAGTTCTTTTGCAGTTGTATTTATAGGTGGTTGTAAGCTGCCTAATGTAGATGCTGAGACCTGAACTGGGGTCCTCTGGAAGAGCATCAAGAGCTCTTAACCACTGAACCACTTCTCCAGCCCCCTAACACTTGTTATACTCTGAATTTATTTATTTTTCTTTAAAACCATCATTTTATAAAAATCTCAACTGGAGAGTTGGTTCTGTGGTTAAGAGCACTGGCAGCGTTTCCAGAGGACTAAGGCTCTATTCCCAACATTCACATGTCAGCTCACAAACATCTGTGACTCTAGTTCCAGAGCAAATGATGCCCTTTTCTAGCCTTTACAGGCACCGGACATACATGTGGTACATACATACACACAAACATATATACATATATACACACAGGCATATACATAAAAATAAACGTGAAAAATCATCTTTCTGTGCTTTTATAAACATTAAGGGTAGCATAAAGCATGTAAGGCATAGCATTCAATAAACTTTACCTCTCAGTTTTTAGAAGTTTTAATATACCTGGTTCACCTTTTCTACATACCATAACAAACTTCAATAACTGATCAGTCAAGCCATCTCATACTTCAGCCCATTGATTTCCTTGACCCCAACAACTTCTCTTTAAACTTTAGTTCTGCTTATTCTCATGCCATATTTAGAACCTGTCATCTGGAGGTACACACTGTGGAAACTTAAACTTCGGTATCCTAAACTTTTAGTCAGTCCCCCCCTTTCTTTTGTTCTTTCTTCTTCTACGAATGTTTCTTGGACACTTAGCTCCTGTTCTGTCTATCAAAAGGAATGAGACAGATTCATGCCCCCATGTAGCTCAGAATATGACAAAAAGACAAACGTGTATGCAATCATAAGATCATGGTTGTTACCACTTCCTGTACACAGGATGGATAGGGTGGTTATCTAACCCAGCCTGGGTGCTCGGGCTTCCTGGGGGTTCTACTGTCTTTGATGATTTGGAAAGAATAGAATTTCTGCTAAATAAGTCAAGGTAAGGGAACAGAGGATGCATTCCCAGGGGCTACTTGAGTCCAATGAAAGCAAAGTAGTAGAAGCCAGAGAATGCCTGGTCACAAAGGGCTTTACAGTGGATCTGCCAATGTTCCAGATAATGATTGTTTGCCTCTACACCAAGACATATATAAATATTGGACTAGACATTAATGAAAGAGAAAGAAACATCAATAAGAGTCCTGTCTTGGGGGCCAGTGAGATGGCTTAGTGGGAAAAGGTACTTGCAACCAAGCTGCTGACCTGAGTTTGATCCCTGGACCCCACATGTGTAGTGGGATGCTTTGAAGGGGTTTTGTGATTTGGGTTTCTTTAAAAACATAAAATGGCATTTGGACTATGTTTTTGTCCCTATTCCAGGTTTAGTGGATGAAAATGAGTTTGATTTAGACTGTTCATTCCTGGTGGCTATGATTTGATTACATGCAATTATTTTGCCATGTGTAGTTTGTCCTTATGATTTCTTGCCACTTGGACTTCTGGGAACTTTGCTTAGAGTATATAAGGGCTGAAACCCGGAGAGCTGGGGTTGGGCGGTTGTTGGTAGGTTGGTTTGTTGGTTGATTGGGTTATTGGTTAGAGGAACTTTGGTTGGAGAATTAGGTTTGGGATATTGCACTGAGACACTAGTCCAGCTCACTAACAGCTCCAGGTCTCCAAACTTCAGGCAGCCAAAAAGGGCTGTGAATATTTCTTCATTTCTCTCTTTCCAGGCTACCCACAAGGACAGTAAAGATCTTTCTTTCCTTCCTTCCTTCCTTCCTTCCTATCTATCATTTCTTTCTCTTTCCTGAGAGAGCGGGTAAAAAAAACCTCAGTAGCAACCTGCTATACACATGGTAGGAGAAGACTCCCTCAAGTTTCTCCTCTGGCCTCCACATGACACTGGCATGCCCTGCCTTAAGCACACATGCATGTGCGTGCTCATACATACACACTGAATGTTTAAAAAAATTAAAGAGTTATAGCTTAAGTCACTGGTTGGATGGTGTTATCTATTATTCAGAAACATAGGAGCAGTGTAGAAGGGGTTGATGAGATCAGGCGAGATCAGAAGTGCCGATGCAATATCAAGGTGGAGATGTATAGTAGATAGTGCTTAAGAGAGATGTCTGATTTGGAGATTAAAATTATCAGTCAAAGCAAAGAGATTGTGAATGAAACTTTGAGAGTGGATATGATTGCTCAGAGAACATGTACAAGGAGACAATATTACTAAAAGAAAAAAAAACAATGAAATTTGATCAATAAGCATATGTTTAAATCAATGAATATTGGCATGGATTTTAGTATGAGTTGACAGTAAGTTTCCCTTCATTTCCTCCCCCAACTCCTCACCAGAAGCAGCCAGGTGCAGATCTTCCATCAGGAAAAGGAGTGAGCCTTTGGAGTCCTGGTAATACCCAAGAATTGAGCCAACTTGTGTTTGGCCATGGACCCCTCTGCTCAGCAGTTGACGAAGGTGGGTAGAACTTAAGGCAGGGTGAATGGAGCTGTGAATGGACGGGTGATTTGGCATCACTAGCACCTCCACAAAAGCTGACTTCCCTGTTGCTATCTCTCCAGCAAGCAGCACTGGCTGTCCATTTGATAGAAGCAGGTCCACCACATACAAATGTCGTTCATTCTGCAACGTAGGAGCAGGGCTTACTGTAGCAGCTCCAGATAGGACAACAATCAAGCTGAAAATATAGGTCTAGGGAACTTGTCTGAAAGCTGTACTTAAAGAACAGGTTGCATATTCTTGCAATTGTGAAAACATCAAAATATGTGACTAGGTGGGCTCAGGATTACCTCAAATACGGGCTACCCTCTGGCATAGCTTCTTAAACCTCAACCCAAACTACTTTCTCACTGTCTTCATACCTGAGCTGAAGGCTGAAAAGTACCCAGATTTCCTTTAACACGGCTACTCAGGTACTGGCCAGTGAAGGGGACCAGTGTCCCATCTTCAAGGTTTACATGCAGATCAAACACCAAGGCTGAAGGAGGTGGCTCAGGATAGTTGGACATGGAATTAATAGAATCCCTCATGAATTTATCAAAGAGAGGCCAATGCCTGCTCGGATGGACACATAGGCAAAAGTCAGACAGTCATAAAAGTTCCACCATATCCCACCATATCCCCGTTGTAATGTCCCATGAATTTTAATTTCCACAGGCCATTCTACCTCAGCTCTTTGTACACAATAACTCTCATTCATGAGGTACCTGGAGGGAAGGTGGGCTCCAAAACCCCAGATTATGGCAAAAAGAAAACTGCTGGTAGCCAGCAAATGTGTCTTCTGCTTTTTCACATTATCACTATCAGACTGGATTCTGCTTTTTGAAGACTTGAAGCTTTGGGTCATAAGATCGCTGCCACTAAAGTCATCTGCAATAGTCACCATGGTCAGAATAGGAATCCACATAGAAACAGAAAATGGAGAGAAAAACAGGTTTGCCATAATACTGCTCTTCACTTTTAGTTCCCTGTACCAGTTGCACCAAGGAACCCATGTTTCTGGCTCAGGTGTAACCCATATACCCCTAAGATCCCAGCTCTCTCAAAGCCAACCTTTCTACCTTCCTACCTTGGAGGTGTAGCTTCTCCTCCTCATATGTACGTAGATGGGGGTCAAGTAAAGCACGAAAGATGCGAGCCAGGCTGGTGACTTCTGCCACACCTGGGCAAACAGCCTGATGCCCGTGTACCTGTAGCACAGAACTGGCTCCTATTCGAGTAAGGAATCGGAACACTGAAGGCACCAGCACTTCAGCTAAGTGGTTGAGCTCAGTGATTGTCTCTTGCTGCAAGTGGTATTCATGGGGCAAGGATGCCATCAAGACATTAAGCACACACTGCCAAGTCTGCTCCCCACCACACCAGACTAGAGCACACCGGCCTACCACTGTAGGGGACATACCTGCTGCCTCTGCCACCTCCATCAAGAGAAAGGTAGTTAGGGGCCGTGCTATCTGTTGGCCATTAGGGAGACTCAGCTGAGCAGGGTCACTCAGGAGGCAAGTGATGGAGTCTACCCATGCAGAATTAGGGGCCCCATCACATACTATCCATTGCTGGATTCCTGTGAATTCCTCTGATTGCTCTTCTAAGCCCCCACTCTTACAACAAGGGGCAGCATGAAGGAGCTTGGGAAAGATGCCACAGTGCCAGGAGGGACCCTCTGACCACCCTAGGAATTCTTGGGAGCTGAGCACACTAGGATATAGGTGGGCAATTTCCACAGATTGGAAGCCCTGGGTTGAGGTGTGTTCCATGGCTGCCAGCCGATTTTGAATCTTAAATAAACTCTTCCAACAAGTACTCTTGCCACTGCCTGCAGGGCCCAAGAGCAGAATGCCAGAGGCCCGGCTCAGTGCCTGACTGAGATGCTCCAGAGACACCAATGTGTTAGGGGTGGGAAGCAGGCCTACCTGATGGAGTTCTTCTACCACTACTGATCTCATCAGTCTATGGGTCATAGGCTCTGCCAGCACATGGCTAGCACTAGGGAAAATCCCACAGAGCAGCTCTCGGAGCTTTTGCAGGCGGAGTCCATCAAGGATGCTGAACAGTGGTGAGTGCAACAGGGCACGAAGTAGGGCAGCCTCCTCACGGGCAGCTAGGTTGTTGGGCTCCTGAGACTCATTTTCCTCCTCAGTTGTATTTAATGTTTGTATTGTGTTTTCCAGTATCTGCCTGAGCAGTGGCAAGCGGCAGGGCAAGGCTCCAGACACCAGCTCACTTTCTAGGGAGAATAATTTGGATAGGCGAGTAGACATGCGGGAGGCATCCTGCACCCCTGCTCCCAGCAGGTTCAGTTCTGCCACTCGCTGCAGGTCAGGCAGCATCAATGCCACAGGACGAAGGAGCAGGTGCAGATTGGCAGGCACATTAGTCCTCAGGGCACGAAATGTCAGGAAACAACCATAGCCAAGGCGCATGGACACAAGATGCTTTTCAAAGAAGCCAGAACCAAGGAATGGAGGCTTAGTGGGGTTTATGGTACTGATGTTTTTGGAAGCTTTCTGGTACGGTGGTGCATAAAGATGGTGCAGTGCATCCAGACGCTGTCCCAGGGCAGAGAGCAAGCTAGGAGGTAGGTGGTGACCACACTCCAACAGCAGCCAGGCCCCACCCTGAAGGGCACCATTCAGGTAATTGCTCAAACATCGGGACTCTAACTGGGGCAAGCAGAGCATTGTTACCAGTTGGCGGCCCAGGGCATATGCCAGGTTATTCACAGTTTCTGTCTTGCCCAAACCATCCTGGCCCAGTAGGGTCCCACAGGCCACCTCCTCCAGGGCCAGTAGAAGAACTAACACTTGCCGCTCATGCATCAGGGTGGGTAGAGGTCCCAGTTTGGGCCCCAGGTACTCATAATTGTATATGAAGGACCGGCCAAGCACATTTATCCAACATGTAGCTGGTGACAGAGAGGGCTCAGCAGATGCAATAGTCTTAAGACACTCCAGGGGTCTCTTGGGGTTTGAGTGAGATGAACCTAGGTGATACTTAAGTTGGCGGACCCAGTGGAAGTCTGTCAGATCACTGACCTGGTTCTTCTCCAAGAGTTGTGCTATATCCCGATGAGTCATTGCCATGATGAGCAAGGTACTAAATAGGTTAGTCTGGCGAACAGAAGGCAGAGGTTGCCCACCCTGGGAGCTCCTCTGAACTTGTATAAATTGCACCAGTACCTCAAGCTTGTGTACATGTATGGAAGTCATGCGCATAGTCCCCAGCTCAAGCAGAGCCTCCTCCATCTCAGCCCGCCACACTACCTCCTCTGCCACCACTATACACTGCCATGGGAAAATCTGGACTGCATCTAGCCAGTGCTGGATATTTAGTTGCATGGACACCTGTCTTTGTTGAGGCTGTGCCTTCAATGTCTTAACTAGGGATGAGTCTTGAGCAAGGCGGGCAGACACACAGCTCTGCAATAAGTTCACCATTTCAAAACGCAGACACATCTCCAGAGAGGCTAGCCACTTAGGAAGATCTGGGTGCAGAGGAAGGGGCCCCTGAAGCTTCACTTCCTCTCCACATGCCCCTAGCACAGCAATTGTCTCTACAGGAGTGCTTGAGCTTGACTCCTGGACATCCTTGTTATTCTTGTCAGTTTCATTGGACTTGAAATTCACAGCTTTAATGTGAGGAAAGCAGCGCTGTGCCCATGGCTGGGCCTCATAGGTCTCTAGAGGGGCAGCCAGCAGAGCTACCAGTTCATTGTCACTAAGGAAGAAAAGTCGGGGGAAATGGGCACAGACTCCGTAAAGGACATCCTCCAGAGCCATGATGATGGCCTCCAGCTCCACAGATCCTGCCTTTAGTAGTTGCTGTAGATGCTGGCCTTGGAAGTAAGGGCTCCTCTTGGCATTGGGCACTATAAGTGACAGAACCATTGGATCAGCTACAGAGATGCGCATTAGGGTCCGATATTGATCATCCATGGCCTTGAAACGGACATTCTGTGATAGGAAAGGTAGTAGTGAGGGGGGAGAGCTTCACTCTCCCATCCAGATCCCTGATACTCAGGAGTTCTTGCCCACTCTCTTTTAGCTCCCTTCCTACCAGCTCAGCACTAGGAAACTGGATCTTCATCTCATGGAGAACTTTATTCAGAAAAATCCACTTCTGCTGGAAAGCCACCCACACCTCCAGCAAGGCACCTGTGTAAGCAGTCAGAAAAATACTTGAGGGAGATTCTACGCTTCTAAAACCTTCAAGAGGCTCTAGCATACAATTGACCTCTCCAGTAACCCGCTAGCCCAACAGAAATATACTGCTCAGCAGAACCCAGGGACCTTATTAGAGGAAGTAAACCATTCCCTGGAAATAAAGACCTATTCACATCGAACCAAGAAGGAGCCTAGGAAGGAGCCTGTCTTTCACATTTTCTATCCAATGTCACTGTCACCCCCATGCCTCTGGGCCAGTCTACATCAGGTTCCACACATTCACCCAACTAGAGCCCTGTACTCACCCAGGCTGTACATGATGGCCACCCACTCTAAAGCTGTTTTATGCAACTCTCCTGACTTCTGGATGGCTAGGATCTTGAATAGTACCTGGAGACTGTTCTGGATGGCACCTTGCAGGCTGCTATAGTCTAAAGAAGAAAAAGATTCACTGTCAAAGTTCAGCTAAACTGGAATCATTCCATGTGAGTCAAGGGCCGGAGTTGAGACAGAAAAGAACACATCTTGAGCTTCTAGAGAAGGCAGTTACCTCAATACTCTTTCTATCTTCAGAGACTCCATCAGCCCATAGAGTTGATATAGTAGAGAACTGAGATCTTAAAATGGGCACTATTAGCAGACTCTAAACCAGCTGATCTCCAGCTAGATATTGTTATTCTTGTTTAGTTCTATAGATAAGATATAGACAAGGCAACAGAAACTTCATCCTGAAAAGAGGCCTAGATGACTACAAGTCCCTACTTAGTAGTATGCATACAGCAAGAATGCCCTTTCTGGGATGACTGAGATCCTGGTGGAAAAGTTGAGACCAAAATTTTTTCTCATGATGTTAGCACTTAGTAAGTGAAATGATATAAAGAACTAGAGAGCTAATTAGGAAAATGATTATTAAGGTATGGTCATGAAAGTTTATTAGTTCTTATATAATAGGAGAGTAGCATCTTCTTGGTGCTGCTTAAAGAGTTATCCCTTCGTTTTATATGAAATAAGGCCTGGGTAAGGCAGAGACACTACCTAGGTTAACAAAAGAATCAAGAGAGATTGGTTTGGATAAATGTAAAACTCTAAATATCCATATGTTTGAAGAAAATACTCAATATCTTCATCTCATAGTGTCTACAGAGAAAACAATATTGGAAAAGTTTGGGTTCTCTGTTTTATCCCCCTTTAAATAACCTCCAAATGGTGGATACGAATAAAGGCCCATCTTTGTACTTGTCTAAGGAATATGGAACAGGGTACAAATCCCTATAGTTATCTGAGAGCTTGTGTGCCACATTTCCTTTATATACCTTCACAGACATCAGAGTCTCATGTGGTCCTAGGAAGGTTAAAAGAGGTTTTGTGAAGTCGTGATCTAGCTATGTCTGCCAACAATTATACATTTAAAAAGAAACATTTTCTTGGGGATATTTTAGATATTAGATATTAGATGTTGAACTATCCTTTTCATATATGTCATTGTTCTTATCTTGCTAAGAATCTAAAGGGGCAAGTGAATGATTAGTAGTTTCGCTAACTCTACAAGAACATGTTTTTTCCTGGGGCAAGAGTTAAATATGTATAGTTCCATCATCTTGGGCTCATTCAGGTGAATGAAGTCACTAGTTTCACAGTATATAGCCACCACAAATATGTCCTTGACTAACATGCTTAGAGCTGATGTAAAAGCCTGGTAGAGAGAAGGGAGAGAACCTGCAGGGGGAAATGTCAAGCTCACAGTATTCTGTGTGAATGAGAGCATGAGAAAAAGCTGGACAGAAAGTAGGCTAAGGATTGAATTCAAGTGAAGATTGTAGGAATCCAGTTAGTACCTGAAGTTATACTTAGAAGTGGCTCAAGAACCAAACCATCCATAGTTTGTACTCCACTAATTTTTAAAATAACTTTAGTAGCAGAAAACCCTAAGGGTAATATAGGAAAGTAGGATAGTATAAAGAGAAGCAGATTGACAAAGTATGGAACCAGGGTCAAACACAGGCAAAAGGATTAGCATAAAATGTGCTCATGTCAAAAGTGGGAAAAGATTGTCCTTTGAATCATGGTGTGTATTAACTACAGATGCCTAGTCTTAATACGTTTCAATCAACACTGAAAATGATTAGTCCTAAATAAGAGATGTGAACAAGAAGTCCATATAAAAATAGATAGGAAAGGTATTCCAAACCAAAAGTGCATGGATCCATGATAAGGATAAAGAGCTCTGTTATAACAGAAAAGACATATTCTCTTCTCTGTAACCAACTTTGCACCTGCTATCCATTTTGTGCAGATGGACTCCTAAGCAGTTCAAGTATTATCTACTTTTCTCATTCTCTATTGCTGCCATTCTAGTGTAGGCCATTATTGTTTTTCACTTGAGTCACAGCAGTTGTCTCTTAACTGATCTCTCAGTCTCCATTCTTTGCCTCCCAGTTCTCTGTACTGAACTAAAATCTGACCTTATCATTTCCCTATGACAAGATATTCTCCATTATTTAAATATTACTGAATAAATTATTTTGCATGATCTGACCTTTCTAACTTCACATGCCTATTTCCTGTTCCAAGTAGTCGTGGGGCTCTCATCTCAGTGACTTGGAAGACCCTCTAATGGATGTTCCCCCTTTCTGTTGTACACTGTATTATTCGGAAGTTTTGTTGCTGTGATGAATTGCCTGACATACACAACTAAGGAGGAAGAGATTTATTTTAGTTCATAGTCTCAGAGGTTTTGCCAGTCATGCTGGGGAAGGTAAACACAGCAGTTTACACAATGGTGGTCAGGAAGCAGAGAAAAAGGAGAATGGGAGGAGCCAAAGCAAGACATGGCTCTCAAGGACGCATCCCTATTGAACTTCTTCCTCCAACTAGGACTCATCTACTTCCTACCATCCAAAAATGCTATCACACTATGAATACATCAAGAAATTAAGCTCCTAGGATCCAATCACTTCCCCAAAACCCATCAGCTGTCAATCAAACCCTCAATACATAAGCCTGTGGGAGACACTGCATATTCAAACCAATGCAATGGAACTGTCTAATGATCAAAATTCAGCAAAACCTCATAAAACTCAAGTTATTCTTTAAAATATTTCAACAATTTTGCTCCTACAAATTAAATCATATGCCTGATTAAATGAAAGTTAAGTGAGAACGTTTGAAAACCTATTTGTGTGGATTATAATTTTAATTATATAATCTAACCTAAGAGAGTGGTAACTACTGGAATATGTGAGAGAAAAATGTTGCTGTTTCTACAGAAACCATAGAAGGTAAGCTAATAAAAATCTCTTGTTTTTAGAGTAAAATGTTAGCAAGTAAATGCGCATGCATACATTTTTAGCTGAAATAAAAATCTCAAGTCCTGTCTATATATCTACCTAATATGATTACATATTTAACTAATTTCTTGGATTCACTGATTTGATACCAACTATGTTGAATAAAAAGATTCTCTTCTACCAGCAATTCCCATACATCTTCTTGAATGTGTTCTGTCACAGTCAGCTTCAGTTCTCAACTTGAAACACCTGAAGAAGGAACTTCAGTTGAGGAATTACCTTCATCTATGGGCATGTCTGTGGGCATTTTCTTGTTTGCTAATTGATGTAGGGCCACCAGCCCACTGTGAGCAGCACCATACCTAGGCAGGTGGACCTTAGCTATATAAGAAAGGTAATGAGCAAGCCAGAGGAGCAAGCCAGTAAAAATCATTCCTCTGTAGTCTTTGCTTTGGTTCTTATATCCAGATGTCTGCCTCAAGTTCCAGCCTTGGCTTCCATTGATGATATGCTGTCACCTATAAGCCAATAAACCTTTTCTTCCCCTAAGTTTAAAAATAACTAACACACTTGTATATGTGCTTTTCCATATGTGACATGCATTTCTCAACTTGCAAGTCTGATAAACTTTTATTCTTCAAAAGTCAGCAGGAGGCCACTGTCTAAAGTGGTACTTTTCTTAATATCCCTGGTTCATTGAGCTGGTCTTCTCTTACCTACTGTCCTCAGTATGGTGGTCTATCATGTGTTTAAATGCATGCTATTGTCAGTTTCTCACTGGGCTGGAAATTTGAGGGATATAGGGATATATCTGTAAATCTCAAAGTGTACTGTGTTTGGCACAAAGGTGGCCCATTAATTTAATGAGAAAAAGAATAAAAGAATGGCTCTTTCTCATCAACAAGGTGGCCAATGGACATATAGATCTTTGTGAAGACCCTAATGGGCAAGATCATCACCCTCAAGGTTGAGCACAGTGACACCATAGAGAATGTCAAGATCAAAATCTAAGATAAGGAAGGCATCTCATCTGACCACAGTGGCTGATATCCCTGACAAGCAGCTGAAGGATGGCCACACCCTACTCCACTACAACATCCAGAAAGAGTAAACCTTGCACCTCATGCTGTGCCCGCCTGATGGCATCATTGAGGCATCCCTAGGTCAGCTCACTTAGAAGTACAACTGTGACAATCTACCACAAGTGCTATGCATGCCTATACCCCCATGCAGTCAACTGCAACAAGTGTAGTCACACCAACAACCTGTGTTTCAAGAAGGTCAAATAAACCTGTGGCCTGCTTGACCCATGGCTCAGTGACCCAATAAGCTTCTCTGCTGTCAAGTGGGGAGGAGAGGGAGAGGGAGAGAGAGAGAAAGAGAGAGAGGGAGAGACATAAAATAAGCAGGGTAAAATCCAGAGGACAGAGCATTGACAAGTGGAGCGAAATAACACAAGGAATTTCTTTTTATAAAAAAAATTTTATTTTACATGTATGGGTGTTTTTCATGTATACCTCTGTGTGTGTACACTTGGCCTGCCTGATGTCTGTGGAGACCAACAGAAGGCATTGGATTCCCTGACTGGAGTTACAGATGGCTGTGAGGCACCATGTGGTGCTGGGAATCAAACCTAGGTCCTCCATAAGAGCAACAAGTGCTCTTAACCACTGAGCAATCTCTCTAGCCTGAAGAATTTCATAGGACTGGCCAGATGACTCAGCCCATAAAAGGTACCTGCCTTCACCAAGCCTGATGACCTAAATTGGATGTCCTGGACCTACATGGTGGAAAGAGAACCAACACCTGCAGGTTGTCTCTGATCTCAAAATATATACCGTGGCATAAAAAAAAAAAATTCTTAGTACACCCGAAAAGGACCTTCCCTAAAGGAGCTAGGCATTAACTATAGGAAGGAACTTGTGCGTAAAGAGCTTCTGCAAAGATTAAGACATTAAGAGAACTTGGAAGATACTATAACATAACACATTGATGCCTCAGGCTATCCTTAAGGTTCGGGCCCTGACTATGGTAGACATATTTGACAAGAACTGGTAGATGAGAAGAGCCTTAGCTGGAGGCATTCACTGGATCACAAAGGCTGAGACTCACCTGAAAGGAGGAAGGTGCCACTATCCTTGCCCACTAACTCCCACTGGGGGATTCGGAACGCCTGCCTTTTGGAACGCTCTAAGGCTGGGGACTTGTAGGGCACATGTAGGATGAAGTTGAGCAGGCGCAGCTGACGCTTCTCCCAGTACTGCTGCATCCGCTGTAGGTTCTTCTGGGCATGAATTCGTTCCTTATTACATTGCCAGACCTGGAAAAGGTATGCCTCAGAAACCAGAACTGGCTTGAAACTAGGACTTGAGGGCTGGGTCTGAGGCAGAACTTAGGGGCCTAGAGAGTAGAAGTTTCAGATTTGAAGAAGTGAGACCATTAGGCTTCAGTGATATACTGACAGCAGCAGCATTGAACTATTCACATTTGGCCCTGTGCCACTGCTTCCACTGAGCAGCCTCCTGGAAGGTTCCCACTGAGTAGGCAATACCCTAGACAAGCTGTGCCCTTTAGGGATCAAGTAAATGTTAGCAGACATCAGTCACTTTCTTCTACCAGGGAAAGCATTTAGTCAGGTAAGAGTCTGGAACTGCCCATCAGATCCTCATCTGTACAGATGAATGGAGACTCTAACTCCAAGAAAGGCATCAGTCCTAATTTCCCTGTCACCTACATGACAACCATCACTGTCCCCATAGACCAAGGGACTTTTAGGCCTTGACTGGCTTTATTACAAGGACTGGCTCAAACAGCCTCCTCTCCTCCTTCTTGTGGGTCCTACCTGATTGATTCGGTCTGAAAATTCCAGCAGTGGACAGTTGAGCAGCTGGCCCACTGTGAGGAGGTCCAAGCTTTGGAGACTACCCAGCCCTAACACTGAAATAGAACAGACAAGTCAGAACAACACTCAGCACATGACTGAATTGAGCTCATATCCCAGAGCTCATTTCTACTGAGCACAGACCAGCTTCAACTGCAGTGCTGAGCTGGAGTCCTGCATATCAGGAATACAACAGAGCCAAGAACTCAGAACCCAAGATCCAAGTCACAACTCAAACCCCAAATCTGAGACTCTAGCCTGTGTCCAATCCCCTTCAGTAGAGAGGACCCTGTGCTGTAATGAAGGAGCATAGAATAGAAATGTGATCCCCCTAGGTGAAATTAGTTTAGCATATGTGGGAAAGAGGAGGGAAGGACAACATTTCCAGCAGGAGCAGCAGGGAATTTCTTTAAACACTGTCGTTCCCCTGTCTCTAACCAAACTCACCTCTCAAGAGGGATTGGCAGTTAAAGTTCTGCAGCTGGAGGCTCCCCAGCTTGGTGAGCAAAGGCAGGTAGATTCTAAACTCCTCGAGCAAGCGCATGCAGCGTTGTAGCACTGGACTGTGCACCCCCAGGGTTGCGCTGAGTCTTGCAGCCTCTGTCAGCCAGGCATCTGTCTTCTCCCGGGCCTTAGAAAGGTTGAACTGCACAGAGAAGAGCTCACTGTCGGCCTGACACCCTCCAACCTCCACCCAGCAGCCTTCCACCCCAGGTGAGAGTTCCCAGGAGGAGTGTCAGCACCTTGGTAAAAGCCGTGCACTTCCACTCCTTAAAGTTTTCAGTGATGAGTCTATAGAGCCGCCAGATGCGCTGCTGCTTCACTATAGGCCGTGACCCAGTAGCAGGCAGAGACAAAGGACACTTATCCCCTGTGGAATAGGGCTGGCTGAGACTTAGGCTATTGGGGAAATGGGTCAGTCAAGAACCCTTAATGAACAAAAGTCCAGAAAAAAAAGATGAGTTGTGTCTATGTAAATCTCTCAGTTCAACAGTGGAAATGGGACTATCCAAAGAGCAGTTATTTCAAGGAAAGGATTCCAGGGGAAACATGATAGTGATAAAATAAAAGGGCTTCCTTTTTATTAGTCTCTAGCTCAGGCACTCAATTCCAGCCACAGTGGACTTGATTGCAGCTCAGCTATACCAGGCACACTCCCTTCTGCCAGGGCCTTTGACCTGTACCTTCTTCATGAGGCCTTTGCAGACTATCCCATAAAACATTGTTCTCTACCCATTTGTCATTTTTAGACACTCTTGTTCTGCTGTGTTTTCCTTCCCTAGGTTGTCACTTTCTAATATGCTACATAATTTAGTTATATTTTGTAATTGTTATTTATCATCTTCTCCAGCAATATTGGATCCATTATGAAAGATATTTTGTCATTTGGTCATTGATGTACTTTGAGCTCAGTACATAGCAGGCACTAAGCAAATAAGCGCTGAATAGATGAATAAGGGAATGAGCTCTCAGACATTGAGGATAGTTATTAAATCATCAGGGTCTAAAATATTATTTTTACAAAAACTGGGATTAGTTAAGGAATTGGGGACAGAAAGAGGACATGAACACATTATGTAGTTTTCTGGACCTAGTACCATGTGGCCTGAGACCTCCATCCTGCATTTTCACCAACAATCCAAAAAAGAGATTCCTGATGAAAGATGGTTCTAGAGCATCTCCCATCCCACCTGGGCAAAAGATCCTGAGACTGGGAGTGCTCACAGACAGAGATAGCTACAATTGATAGCTGACCAAGGTGCAACTCATAATGCACCCTTTCAAGAGATATAAGTGACTGCATATGAGAAAAGAGCCATGCAGTTATATAAAGAAGGAACCAGCCCCATTTCCCTGTAGAGGAAGAATGATCTCAGACCAGTAGTTCTGTCCTGGTCTTCTGTGGGACAGTGAGGCTCTCACTAGTCTTTATCTAGACACATTGGCTGGAGGTAGTGATTACCACATCAAGATCTTTTTGACTATTTTTATATATGGCACAGGACAGCACTGACCAAGGCTACACAAAGGCTAAGTTTTGCAATGAGTGTGCACATTTCTTTCAAATCATCTTTTAAGCCCAGCCCATTACATTCTAATGAAACATTCAGCTATTTGCTTTTCCTACCAGTCTGTGAAGTTCCTGTATCCACTAACATAACACCCGAGACATACAATGAATGAAGCAATTATCCTGCAATATTTGTTTGTAAAAGAGAAGGAAGCATATGGTTCCCAAGGCTTGCTTAGGATCACAGAAAACACAAGACCTTGAGTCCCAACCCTTATCATAGTTGGATAGTCCCATCATAGGGTAAAAAAGGAGGAGGCAAAGATCAGTACCAGTGAAGGTGGCGTAAGCATAGCGTAGGTCATTAAAATTGTTGAGTGTCTTCAGGAACTTATACTCCAAGGCAGTAAGGCGGTGCTCTATGCTCCTCTGGTTTTGTGAAGGATCCATGAAGGGACCAGACAGCACCTTCGCCAGCATACGTCCCAGATCTACCAATGCTGTTGCCATCATCTGATGCAGCTTGGGCACAATTGCGTGTCGCTTGCTGAGCAGGAACTCTGAAGCCTGGCTTCTCTCAAACTGAAATGCCTCCCATACATCCAGAAGCTGTGGGGCAAGCAGAGGACAGTGAGATGTGATTATAAAGGAAGGAGGCCAGGAGGGATGAATGAGTCCTTAAATTCTTCTCTTACCGCGATATCTAGAGCTTCATTCTCAGCGATGAAAAGGCTACAGTGGTTGCGGATGAGGTCATGGAGTGATCGGACATATTCCACACGTTCCTCCAACTGGCTGTACTGCTCATTGGCTTCATTCAACTGTAGAGGTTACAGCATGAGACCAGCACCCCAACAACCCTACTCACCTCTTTGGACACACCCTCAAGGGGCAATCTCATCCTCCAGAGTGGGCTTCTGGAGGCTCCAGACCCAGCTTCAGCCTTTTTGTTGTTATTTTGTGTCCTTTTTATTTCAGACTCTGGCTGTCCTGGAACTCATTCTTGTAGACCAGGCTGGCCTCAAACTCACAGAGATCACCTGCCTCCTGAGTGCCTGGATTAAAGGCATGTACCACCACCACCCAGCGCAACCTTTAAACCAGCAGCTCTCAACCTGTGGGTCGCAACCCCTTTGGAAGTCAAATGACCCTTTCACAGAGATGACTTAAGACCATATACATATCAGATATTATATTATGATTCATAACAGCAGCAAAATTACAGTGAGGCCTCTGTGCCTTATCTGACTGATTCTCTGCCTGCCTCCCTCTGTGTCTTATCTGACTGATTCTCTGCCTGCCTCTGTTTCTCTGAGCTGAGAGACTGCTTTTATATCATGAGAGTTGGATATGTCCTCACTTGACTCACTCTGCTAATTCTTCCTCTGATTCATCACTTTGCCTGCTCTTCACTCTGATTCATCACTTTGCCTGCTCTTCACTCTGATTCATCTCAGATGTCACTCTGCCAAGTCTTCACTCTGATTCACTATCACACTTGGGATTAAAGGCATGTGCTCACTCTGACTCTGACTTTCTGCTTCTCAGTTGACTAGCATGCGCTGACTCAACCTCCTTCCATTCTCAATCTCTACTGCTTCTCTCTTAACTCTGAACTGACTATGAACTCTGAACTGAGAACCATGAACTAAGAACTGTGACCAATTTCTGAATTGATTGCTTTCTTTTACATCCCAAAAGTTGGGATAAAAGTTGAGTGCCACCATTGCCTCTGAGTTGGCAAAGGTATGTGCTGCATTCCAGCCAGATCACACAGGCCTATGATCCTTTCCCAGAGCAGCCATGTTGCTGAATCAAAAGATTAAGTATTAGCCAGGTAATGGTAGCAACACCTTTAATCCCAGCACTCTAGAGGCAGAGGCAGGTAGATCTCTGTGAGTTTGAGGCCAGCCTGGTTTACAGAGTGAGTTCCAGATCAGCCAGAGTTAAAACAAAACAAAACATCAACAACAAAAAAAAAAGATTAAATATTCCTCTACAATATATCTTAAAGCAAGACTCTATCTCATTTCTTCAGGGTCTTTTGCTCCAGACATGAGGAAGCAGAGCACTACACAAAAGGGGCAAGAATCATCAAGAACAGATAATATATACAAGCATAGTTTAAGATCATTAAACCCTATAAGGAGCTCAACAGAAATCTAAAAAGAATGTGCTGAGCCTTTGTGCAGGCTGGGCCCTGGATATACTAGGAAGAATGGATGAGGAGAACTCACTTTTTGGGAGCACTGTGCAATGGCATGGATGTCTGAGTTGATGGTTTGGAAGACCCGCAAGAAATCTGTCAGCTCTGTTATCAGCTTCTGATTACGGTTCCAGCATTCACTTTGCACCTGTGCAAGAATGTTCTTTCTCATGTTCGTTAACTTAGATTCTAGAAACAAGAGAATATAGTGTTAGGAGATGCATGAAAAATAAGTATATAAAAATTAGTATACAAGAGCGAATAAGCAAGACAGAAAATTTTCCTATGACAACAGAGGCAGACATATGAACATAAAGAGACAATCAGAAGGGCTTCTCATAGTGTAATAAATCCTCTGAGTTTCCTCTGAGTCCCTAGCATGGCATAGGGAAGGGAAGGGAAGGGAACCCTGAGAAGGCTTAAGGAGGCCTCTGCAGAGAAGGATACCGAATTGAATGTATGAGTAGTTTTAATGCTCCAAGCATGAACATGGAGATGCATGTTCATGAATAGCAGGGCCCTGTCTGTGTTTTTTTTTTTGGGGGGGGGGTCTTACTTTCTTTTAGTGGAAGGGATACCAAGATGAAGGTTTCTGTTTTTGTTTTTTTTTCCATTTGTTTGTTTGGTTGGTTGGTTTTTGTTTTGTTTTGATTTTGAATACAGTCTTACTATCATGTGCCACCAAGCACAGCTTGTCTTTTGCTTTTGCAGATTAAAGAAAAGCAATTCAGGCAGATATAGGGTTAGAAGATAATCTTCCCTTGGTAATATGAACAAATTAATTATCTCAGAAAGCAGGAAATGAGGGGGGGCTGTAGAGATGTCTCAGACAGGTACAAATGCTTGCCAACAAGACTGACAACATGAGTTCAATACTCAGCACCCATATTGTAGGAGAGAACTGACTCAAATGAACTCTGACTTGCACACCCATACACTCATGCTTGCACCATGACATGTGAGTATACACATACAAAATAAATATACAAGTGCAATTATAATTTTTAATACTTTTAATTGTGTGTGTTGTTGTGTGGGGGTGTGTATGAAAGTGCATGTGTCAGAGGAAGCCTGGTGTATTCAGTTTCCTGGAACTAGACCTGGGATGTTGGGAGCCAAACTCAGATCCTCTGGATGTCCAAGTGCCTGTGGGAAGACTGGGTGCCTTCCCAGATGCCCAGACATCTGTGGGATGCTCTAGAGCCTGAGGTATTTCCTGGTGCTTACAGGATGTCTGGGCACTGTGGGATGCCCTTGTGCCTGCAGAAGATCCTGGAGCCTGCAGGAAGTTGGGGCATCTACATGATGCCCTGGTGCCCGTGGGATGTCCTGGTCCCTGCAGGATGCCCTAGTGCCTATGGGAGGCCATGTGCCTGCAAGATGTCCAGGTGCCTGAGGGATGTCCAGGTACCTGTGTGGGGTCCAGGTGCCTGTATGATGCCCTGGAGCCAGTGGGATGCCCTGGTGTCTGTGAGAGTTCTTGGAGTCTGCAGGCAGTACAGGTGCCTGTGGGGGGAAGGAGGGCCCTGGTGCTGTGGGATGTCTAGTTCCTGCAGGATATCTGGTGCCAGTGGAATACCCTGGTGCTCGAAGGATAGCAGGGAGCCTGCTTGGTGTTCAGGTTTGGGCAGTGAGGCCCAACTTCAGGTTGAACTTTGTTATGATTTATCTTGGGCTAGTTTGAGCCCAATGGGCCAGGTGAATGTCCATGATCAGAGCAGCCTGCTGCTTCCAAAGACCATGGTAACCTCTGCTTCCTGCCACACAACTTTGACTTAATTTTCTTTTATTTGTTTTTTTTTTCTTTTTCTTTTTTCTTTTTTTGGGGGAACAATGATGGGAGGGTGGAACATGGAGGAATGGGAAGAGGGTGTTATTGAGATGCATTGTATGTAACTCAAATTACTAAAAGTATTATAAAAATTATGGTATACCACAAAATCCAGTACAGAACACTTATTATATTCCAGACATTATTTCAAGTAATTTACATATATTAACTCATTTACCTCACAGATTCTTTTTGAGTAAGTACTATTACTTATACTTATTTTTATAATAAGCAAACAGAGGCTCAGAGAGGTTAAGTACTGATCCACATTATACAATGCTAGAGTTACTATTCCTACTTAGAGAGCTTTGCTTTACTCTATTATAGCTCAGGTTACAAACATAATATAAACAGAGTTAGACATGTATACATATAGTCTATGGTACACACACATATAATATATATAATATTATAACTATATTTTATTTTATATACTATACAGTGTCATTTAAAAGGTAAACCCACCTACCCCTTATTAGCATCTATGCAACTGGTAAGTAGAATAGTTTAGAGGGCAAGCAATTGGGATCCACTGTGTATGGCACTTTCAGAGACTTGGAAAGAGTATCCAAGAGAACTAGGTAACAAGAAATAAAACTTATAAAACTTACCAAGAAGGAATTTTTGAGGAGCAGAGATTATACTGAATAGAGATTCTCTTGGTGGTGATGGTCGCTAGGCACACTGAACGGTGTGCTTTGGGACCAGGAGGACTAGGAGTGCAACAGTGACACCACATGGCGTGAAAGAGCAATGGCATGACAAACTATTAGGGCTCCTTAGGTCCAGGAGCTAGATGAAGATGGACTGGGATATTGATTTGAGAGATATTAGATGGGAGAAGAACGGAAAAGGCTTGGCAATAGGTTGGGTGTGGTATATTTAATACCCTTCTCGGTTCAAGGGAGTCTGGAAAGAAAAGGAGCAGAGTTAGCAGATAAGTTGATAAAATATGATCAACAAGAAGACAGAAGCAGACAGAATAACCATAAATAAAAAAAATGTCAATGTCTATGTTAGCAACTTCTAGAAATAATTCAAAAATTTAAAAAATCTGATTTCATTCTCCTTCCTATAACCTTGAGTGACACATTAGTGCATCTAGATTACAAAGAAACCAAAGTAAGTGAGATACAGAGCTATGACACTGAACTCTGAACTCCTTTCTCAACACCTGTCCACTGAAGAGGCCAGTGGATCCTGGACTAGGGATCAAGAAGTTTACAAACTAGAAAAAAAATGCAGACTCCTGGGGCAGTGCCAGAAAAAAAAAGCCTGCCCAAAACAGGGCCAAAAAGTGAGTCACTCACATCATGTTGGTCCTGCTTTGCTAGAATGAAACCCCTGCCCAAGAGTTGGGAGCTTCAGTGGCCCCATAAGAAACCCAATGAAGTCTGTACATTCATCCAGCAAGGAGCAAAAGCTGGGAGGGCTCGGCAGGCAGGTGCTTTCAAGTAATCTCTCTCTAAGCCCCAGAGTCCAGGCTCTTACCTCCATAAAGAAAGCAGGTGTGTGTGTGTGTGTGTGTGTGTGTGTGTGTGTGTGTGTGTGTGCGCTTCATGAGTCCAATATTTAGTCTTGACAATAGGTACTATGATTGGGCCTGTGTGGGGATCAAAACAACCTCTACATTTCCTAAGGAAACAAGCCAGTGACTTCCTAATTTGCCTCATCATAAGTCTCTCTAAAGCTTAATGTAGGCCCTGAGCTAGCACATGATACCATGTGCCATCCTTCCCACAGGAAGGAAAAAAGAAAAGGAGAGATGACAAAAGAGTTTGTAAGCCAGACTTTTCAGACACCCAGTGATGCCAATAACTGGCCTTGACCTAGTAGGGTAAGAAGTGACAAGAGGTAGAAAAGTAAGATGGGTTGAAGAGAAAACAGAATAGAGTGCTTGTAAGCCCCACTTTTTATATGGAACTTTGGGAAGAAGCCTCATTAAATGGTTCCCTGTGCTGATAGTAAGCAGTCACTGCATAGTAAAAATCGTAGTGTACTGTGTTGAGGCAGAAAGGAGCCAAATCCAGTATTTACAAGTCCCGCTGGTTCCAAATGTCAGGAGATACCAAAGACAGCAGAACATTGATCTCGCTGGGTCTGGATGCAGTTTCTGTGTTGGGAGTAAGGTATCGTAAGGTAGAAAACAAAAACAAAAACAAAAAGCAAACAAATATGTGAGTAGTCAGCCTAAGACAAGTGATAAGCCTAAGAAACAAGAAGAGGAATTCATTAACACCCCCGCCCCCGCAAAGATCTGCCACAGCAAAAGCCATGGTAGTGCTGACTCAGAAAGGGTAAGGTGTTATAGAAGTTATGTATAGTTATGTATAAAGTAATTGTTTTGTGCACGGCTGGGGAAAGGGCTGCCTAAGCCTTGGCATTTTGTATTGTTTGCAGGTGTTGGAGTTATGTGGGGGAATTTTTGATTGCTAATGATCCACACGTCCTATCAGTAGAACACCTGGATCAATAAAAACACCTGAGCTCAGATGCTTGGGGCTCCACTGCCCAGTATGGTGCCTGCCATGATGGTGGTTCCCTCTGCTGAGGTCTGGAAGGGTTTGTACCTATGAGAATGCCTCCATATCTTCTTTGGTGAGCTGCTACAGCAGTGTGCAGCTACAGCAGTGGGGGGCTGGAGAGATGGCTCAAAGGATAAGAGCATGTATTGTTCTTGTGGAGGACTAACATTTGATTCCCAGCTTCCATGTTGTACATGACTCCAGCTCCAGGGGATCCAATGCCCTCTTCTAGCCTCCACTGGCACCTGTGTGCACGCACACACACACAAATATGTTTACATAAAAAAAGGAAAAAAAATGGGCACAGAACACACCCCACCTACTCTAGCCTGAGACACAGCAGCATGAGAACAATCAATGTCAAGAGGTTAAGAACAGGAGAGAGGGTTTTACATTCTGTGCAGACACTGTACAACCCAGTGGGCTGACCAAGTGCTAAGGTATCTGTGGAAGCAAAATGGAGCAGAGAATAGTTGAGAATAAAAATCAATGGTGCTAAGAGTTCTGAATTGGGCCAAATATTCAAAATAAACAGAACTGGACTAGAGTGGCTGCTTTAGATGAGAAGAGCCCTTGTTAAGGGAGAAAGAGTGAGCTTTTATGCCACTACCCACAGAGGTAAGACTGAATGAAGCAAGAACAAAGAGAGTAATTTTTCACACATTCAAATGGTGGTAGAAATTTTGACACCGCTACATTCAAGAAAGAGGCACCCTAGGTTCTCAAGACTCTCTATGAAGAAAACAAACACAGGCTAAGTTTCTTAATCATATTTGATTCAACCTTTGTTTACAAGAATTGAAATGTTTTCATCAACTGGAGCATGATTCCTAATGAACATAGGGAATGACTGAAGCCAGAGGCTGTCTCTGTGACCATACCTTTGATGACAAAGAGAAGGGGTTGGGAGCTAGAGCTTTGGGAGGCTCCAAAGTTCCAAAGAGGGGCCTGAACCAAAGGTCCCTGGAGGATATTCTAAGCCCAAGGTAACTCATGTGCATGGATGTAAGGAAGAAAGACACAGGGAAGACAAGAAGCTCTTACCCAACTCTGCTTGAATATCATGGCCACTCAGGAGCAGCAATTTGCCTTTTGTCAGCAATTTGATAGGCATATTGGAGACACGTTCATGCCAGTCTTTCAGCTGGATTACCAGTACTACATACTCCTTAATGGGACAGCCTCTCAGGTCGTCCAGCTTCTGAGAATCCCAGATTTTCAGGAACTCATAGATGCCTTCTACCCACTGCTGTTCATTGCAGAATTTCCGCACCTCCTGAAGCATGTCCTAAGGGCAGATAAGGTGTAAGGCAGAGGTGATTGCTATGATGGGATCTGGCAGCCAGGAGCCAATTCCTCAAACCTCTTCTCTCACCTCCAGGAGTGTCTGCTGTACAGCCAGTGCCTGTTGGATTCCAGCATTGTTGTCTAAGCTCTCCTGCACATAATTATAATTGGGGTGCAGATACTGACCCCGCAGCCGGTGCCCACGGACCTCCAGGACATCAGTAATTGCATGAGCCCTCCAAGGCCACACAAATCCTACGTTTGGGCCACAGAAGACGCGAACAGCATCGCTGGACTTTACATGAAACTTGGGCATCAGTAATTCTGCCAATTCCTGGTCTTTATCATCTAATGGAGCACATGATATAATAGTCCATGAGCACTCACTATAGCCCCACAAAAATCTCTCCACCTTGAATGTACACACTTATCACATACCATGTTCTAATTCCCTGCTTATGAGTGATGCTATACATATACCATCAACATTAACATAGTATAGCAAATTCATGAGAGGATTGGCCAGAATTCTCATGCTGAGAATAGAATTTGTCTAGTGCAAGTAGGAAGGTAAATTATTACAACTTTGTTAAGGGAGTTTCAGAGTAATTAGATCTGATAAGCAAAAATACCATAGGCCAAATATCTAGAGTCTGGCTGATTGGCAAGTTGGGGTGTCATTAGCACATCACCAACATCTACAGAGTAGATAGGATATATAACCCACCTTTTCTCCAGTTTGATTCTGAAATGAACACTCAAATGGATTTAATTGGTGGATCATATATCACATATGCTGTCTAGCTGCAAGGACACTAGGAAGTGCATGTAGGAGCATTCTAGCCTCAACAGTACAGAGGAAGAGGAGGAATGGCTGTATGTTGATTGAATATGCCAGTTCCCGATATCCATCTTATAGAATAATCCTTGGACTTGGCTTCTCCCCATAGCATTTTTGAACCAGTTAATTGCCAGTGTCAGTACTTTTGGTAAAAAGGCATGTCAGCAGGACCAGCTGAGAGTTCACATCTCAAAACCACAAGCAGGAGACAGAGAGCACACTGGGAAGGGTGGAAGACTTTGAAGCCCCAAAGCCTGACCCATGACATATCTCCTTCAACAAGGCCACACCGCCCATTCCTTCCCAAATAGTTCTACCACAGAGGAGCAACTGTTCAAGCATATGAGCCTATAGGAGCCATTCTCCTTCAAACCACCACACAGTCACAAGTTCCATATTCAAACTGTATCCAGAATCTTATTCTCCCCCACATCTACCATCACTTGCCAAACTCATCCTAGTCAAATCATCATCCCCCCACCCTCACATCACACATATTTACTTAAGTGCATGAATTATCGAGCACATGTACATAAGCGCATGAATTAGTGAGCATAACTCCCTCTAGATTCTCCTGCTTCCCAACAGGCATGTACAGTACGCAGGATAGAGCTGCCCTGTTATATCCAAGGCCTGATCTGTTCTGTCTGAGCCTCTAACCCACTTCCCATGCCATTTGCTCTCTACATGTCCCCCTCCATTCAGACTTCCTGACCCCTGTCTCTGCCCCTTTAAATACCTTCAGAATCTTTAGAGGTCCTCAGGTCTGGAAACTGCACTACCTTCATGTCAGGAACAGAAATAGACAAACAATGAGATTCTAAGTAGACTGAGAAGTTCGGATTCCATATAGCAGTGGTTCTCAACCTTCCCGATGCTGCGACCCTTTACTACAGTTTCTCAATATTGTGGTGACCCCCTAACCATAAAACTATTTTTGTTGCTACTTAATAACTAGTTTTACTACTGATATGAATCATAATGTAAATATCTGATATGTAGATGGTCTTCAGTGACCCTGTGAAAGGGTTCTTCGACCCCTAATGGGGTTGCAACTCACAGATTGAGAATCACTGCCATAGAGGATAGGACCAGGAATTCCCAGAACCCACCCCCTGCCCAATCCAGAAACCTTTAGGGCAGAGGTCTTGATATTCTGCAGGGCATTAGTGAGAATCTGGATTATACTTTCAACACTGGGCCTAGAAGACAACTGGCCATTGTCATCAAAGGCCAGCTTTGATAAAAGAAAGGGGTTTTGCCTTTGGGCCTGTAAAAAAAAAGGATCAGGAGAGGTTGTAGGGCCAGATGAAAGTACACCACCACCACCACCACCACCACCACCACCACCACCCTGAAAGTCTGATCCTTGAGTACCTTCCCACCTCTACCCACCACCTCACTTGCAGAGTGTTGGTTACAAAAGAAGTTATTTCATCTTCTAAGATGGAAACAAGGTTATGACAGACCATGTAATCAATCAGACGGGCAAACTTCCCCAGCTTCAGCAACCATGTTTCTGCCTGCTTCTGCTTCTTCTCCAGTTGCCTGCACAGTGTCCTCTGAAGGTATATAGAGCCTTGGCCTTTCCTAATCCTATTCCAGTTTTGCACTCGCTCCTGCAGGCCCTGTTGCATTTGATATGTGTCTTCGTGAACCTTTCAGGGTAGAAAGGGGAAAGTCACTGGAGACAGAAGGATTGGAGGTAAAGCAGCTACTCACTAATCCCTGCAAGCAATGAGGTCTTGGTGTCTGGAACCTAGAGCCTAGATATGCATGTGGAAGGCTCTTTTTTTTATTAGAGACTGACTCCATACACTTTTAAATGACTTGAGAAGATATGAAATAGAGGAATTAAATTCAGAGGGCACATGTGCTAATGTGATAGGCCAGGTCTACCTGCCAAAAGGCCATAGGATAAGGCAGCTGACCTTGGTGGCACATACCTGTAATCCTAACATTTGCAAGATGTAGGCAACAAAATCAGGAGTTAAAAGTCAGCCTGAGTTATAATGAGACATGCCTCAAAATGAATAAATAAGTAAACAAATAGATAAACAAGCCCCAGGATGGAACTCATTTAGAAAATGTTGAGTATAGGGACATAGTATCATAAGGCAAAGAGTAGATAAAGGTTGCATGATAAAAGCCAGCAATGACTGCAGACTTGGGGTGATGAAGCCTGTTGAGAAACATAGTGTCGCATTCTATTACAAGTTATTTATGGGCACTAACACAGACTTCCAATTGAGGGGAAGTTGGTGTGCAGAGTCTCTTTATGGGTTCTTCTTGGATCTAGGAAGATTCTAAACTAACAAAGGCTGAGAGTTTTAAAGTCTCTGCATTTGTCTAGTTGAAGAACATAAGAGAGATGCAAGAAAATGATGCTTGACCAGATGGGCCCAATTTTCTGCGATGCTCTTCTGTTCCTCGCCATGCTCCACTGAGCTTGTGATTAGAGCTTACTTGTGTCTGTAGATTGCATTTCTGCTCTCTATGAATTCTAAGACTCAATTGAGCCCTAAGCAAACATGTCCACAAAACTGGAAGGTGTCATCTTCCATGCTTTAGCTTTACCCTCAAAGCTTAGTGTTTCCCACTTCATAGCCCTCAGTCTAGTACATCAGCATTATCTTGAGCACTGTAAGACTCATTCCCTCCACTGCAAGGTTCTTGAAGAGGGAGTCTCTGTCATACCTTTTATTTTTTTCTTGCTTGACCTAATGTCTGATATAGAGTAGTTCCATTGTAAATGTTTAGAGAAAGAATATAATGCCTTCTATTGAAAGGGCCCCCAGTTGCTAGTCAGCATAAAACCATACAAATGACAATAATAATTACTGTTGAAAAACATAATCAGTATACAGGTTTAAAATAGCAGCACCAGGCACAGTAACTTGGAAGTTATAATTATCTGGATCCTGTTAAACGTAACTCAACACTCATTCCTAATAAAGCCTCTTAACAAATGAGTAATGGAGAGAGCCACAAAACACCCACAGTTAACATTTTTTCTTTAATGTTTCAAAACTATTTTAACTCTTCATGATGCTGTTTTTTGTTTGTTTGGTTGGTTGGGTTTTTGTTGTTGGTGTTGTTGGTGGTTTTTGTTTGCCTGTTTGTTTGTTTTGAAACAAGGATTCTCTGTGTAACTCTGGTTGTCCTGGAACTTTCTCTGTAGATCAGGCTGGCTCAAACTCAGAGACCTACCTGTCACCTGAGTGCTGGGATTAAAGGCAAATGCCACTACTGCTCTTCCCCAGAATGATGCTGTGTTTTAATGGGCAGCAGAATGCATTTTTTTCAACAACAATTAAAGGCTTGGCTTGAACAGTTCAGTAACCAGCTGTGAGGATTACTGAGTTCATGTCTCCCACCCCTGCCTCTTGAAGGTGATTGTGAGTAGGAAATGATTTCATTCTCTTCCATGTAGCAGAAGAAAAAGTGGCTCTACATGTTTAATGCTTGTCTTTTCATTTCTTAAATGGTGTTTTTGTTCTAGTGTTTACAATTTAATATGGAAACATGCATTGATGTTTTATAATTTTCAATAGTCTCTTAGGACACTTGCCTTAGCACACATAAGTCTCTGGGTTCAATTCTCAGCACCAGGAAGAAGAACCCTTTCTTATCTTGAAATACTAAAAATCCTGCCTCATCTCCTAAAAGATTCCTTTTCCTTTCACACTGATATCTTTTACCCACAGTGAATAGCAGTGGAGCAATAATTAGAAAATGAGCTAGTGAAAAATCTAATAAAACATGCTCAAGACTTCTAATCCACAGAATCTTGGATAAGAGAAAGTAAGAATGCAAAACATGAAGATACCCACAGTCACGGTTAAGAAACTGTTAAGACAGCAGTAGTTCAAGGTTGGGCATAGTGGTGCACACCTTTAATCCCAGCACTTGGGAGGCAGAGGCAGGTGGATCTTTGGGAGTTTGGGCCAGCCTGGTCTACATATTGAATTTCTAGACAGGCAGGGCTACATAGACAGACCATGTTTCAAAAGGAAAAAAAAAAAAGGTGGGGAGGGGGAAGCAAGTGCAGTAAGTAGGCTATTTTGTAGAAAATAACCAGCTAATTTAAAGCTTGATATGGAAATTCAAAGAAGCAAAACAGCCAGGACGATCTTAAAGAGCAGAAAATGTGTAGGATTCATAACACCAGATATAAAGCCTCATCAGAAAGCTGTAATAATGAAGTCAGTGTGATCCTGAAAAAATATGGCTAAGCTAATGGATGGTACAGATTTTAGAGACTGACTCTTCAGATGCCAATCATAATGTGTGGTCTTAATCCAACTTGTGCTGCTTTAACAGATTACTTGGAACTAGAAATTTATAATGAGCAGAAATTTATTTTTTCACAGTTGTGGAGGCTGAGAAGAGACTTCTTTCCACATCTGCCAGATGAGAGAAAAGCTATGGTAAGGCAGAAGGTGGAAGGGCAAAGAAGGAAAAGGGGGAGGGGCAGAGGCAGAGCTTTCATTGTCCTATCACCTTCCAAAGTTTCCATCTCATAATATTGCTGCACTTGGTTGAAATACCAAACAAAAACATAACAAGAGATCATAGACAAGAACACAGGCAAGAACCTGACCAGACATCCCAGAGTACTAGACAGGGATGTGGACCTCAGGTACAAAGTACTCATAATTAGAAAAGATTCCATCATTGTATGCATCTATGGGCCATGGAGGCCTGCCACAGGGTCAAAGATAATCCCAGAAGCATGAACACTTATGATTCCATTCTTATTTTCCTGAATGCCCTAACACAAACACCTGACAAAACAGACACTGTTACATTCCTTCTCCTCCCTGCTCCTAAGCCAGGAACAACCCTTAGGGAAAGTTAAAGACCCAGTCTTTGGTCATTGTTATTGATCCATCTATCCCAGAATTGAAACTATTGTTGCTGAGCAGAAAAATGTGTCTAATCCAACAGCAGGATGCAGGTTCCAGAAGTAACATAAACAAGAGATAGCTGAAACTCTGAAGAACTCAGGTTGGAGAAAAAGCTCACAGTAAAGTGGAGCCTCTTACCAGTTGAACAATATATGTACAGAGATTCAGAAAGTGGCAGAAAATTCGTAGAGCCTTGTGGGTCTCTTTGGATATCATCCTCTGTAAGTCCAGCAGGTCATAACTCTTATCTGCCCCCTTGGGTAGCCAGGACACAGAACGAAACTCCTGAAGAAGCCTAGAGTCAAGTTAGATAGAGTCAAGTTAAGTTAGTTAGAGCTGGTGTCCCAGTCACCCCTCCTTTCAAAACATTGAACTCTTCCCAACTCAGCTCAACTCAGACTGAGCAAATGCTTACAAAGACTGTAATACTCCCAGTGACCAACAACAGTGACAGCTTCTTAAGATCAGAAAGTTGGGAGATGGGGAATTGTTTGGAAAAGTCTCATGGAATGTACAGATGATTTTTCTAATGACCTTTCTTCCAAGAGAGGCTCAGATAAATCCTAAGATCTGCAAAGATAGAGACTTCTTGGGAATAAGGAAAACCAAAGGTTCTAAGGTTATTAAACCACAGCTTCCCTTAGGAAGCTGCTCCTGTTCCCTACCTTCCCTGTTTTCCCAGAATTCCATCTATAGCTCTTGAGATTCCTTGAAAAATATGAACAATTCCCAATAAGTAAACAGAATGGTTAAGGTGAGGGTGAATATATGGTATCTGTTCTGTACCCACTAAAAGGCACGAATATGGTTATTTGGGGGGTATTCCAAGACAGGGTTTCTCTGTTGTAACTCTGGCAGTTCTGGAACTCTGTAGACCCAGCTGGCCTCCAATCACAGAGATCTGTCTGCCTCTGCTGGCAGTGCTGGGATTAAAGGGATGAGCCACCACTGCCCAGCTTGGTAATTTGTATCCATAATCTCATTTAGTTCTCATTATTAGCATTGTGTAGCAGAATATTTGCAGACCAGTAACTTGAGACTCAGAGTAAATTCCCTTGGTAGTTTTCAGGATCTAGATTCAGACCTTTCAATCCTTTCAAACCCTTAACAATTTATACCATCACCAGGTACGAGGCACAGACCTGTAATCCTAGCTACTGGGAGGCCGAGGTAAGAGGATCATAAATTCAAAGCAAGTTTTCAGTGTGTACTGCTAAGAGTTGACCAGTTCAGTCTTTTAATTAAAATTTGAGCCCGACAGTTAAAATTTAAAGATTTTATAGGGCAGGAAG
This sequence comes from Cricetomys ansorgei, assembly GCA_026225945.1. Classification (NCBI taxonomy): domain Eukaryota; kingdom Metazoa; phylum Chordata; class Mammalia; order Rodentia; family Nesomyidae; genus Cricetomys; species Cricetomys ansorgei. Next base: position 646,682 of record JAMJFZ010000597.1, on the reverse strand, counting down.
ATGGCCCAGCAAGTAAAGGCATTTGCCACCAAGTCTGATGACCTAACTTCAGTCCCCAGGCGCCACATGATAGAAGGAAAGAACTGACTCCTACAAGTTGTTCTCTGAACTAGACACACACACACACACACACACACACACACAACTAAAATACTACATTTAATTTTTTTAAAAATTAAATTTTACCATGAAATTTAAATTTCCAAGAAATACTAAAAAATAAGGTAAGCTGAGCACATTTGACCTATATTCCAAAATGTCAGTTAGTTGGGACCAAGAAGTGACTCTCTTTACAGATGCAATCTTCAGGCTACAGTGCTCATGATCCCTAATGTCTTCCATCTCATCATTATATTCTTGCAATTATCTTCCATTAAGGCTCCTTGAGCATTTGAGTTTGCAACTCCTATCACAGAATACACCTGAAGCATCATGAAGGAAAGGCAAGGAAGTGATAAAAATAGGAGTAATAACCTTTCAAAAAAAAAGTGTGGATGTGTTTAAGAGAGAAATGAGGGGAGATTAAAAAAATTTTGGATACAAATGCACAAGTTTGACCCACAGGCTTGGTACATAATTGTGTTGTACTTAAGATGGTATAGAAGAATGTGTAATTACAATGAAGATACTGGTTATATAACAATATGTAAGGTATTATATTCTGTACATATGAGAGAAGAAAGGACTAGAAAAATAAAATATAATGTTCTTAGTGGTTATTTATGGGTGATAAAAATTAGAGAGTTTTTTTCTCTGTGCTTTTTTTGTATCTTAAATTTTTATAAATGGACATGGTATTCCCTTTTGTCCAAATAAATTTTTGTGGTTATTGACACAGTTCTGAAGGCGGAGATGTAGCTCAGTGGTGGAGCCTAGCATGTGGAAGGCACTAGCAGTCCCTAGCACTGCAATATATACATATACACACCAACAACAAAAACAAAAACCAAACCCCCCAAAACACCAATTAATTCGATAGGGTCTGTTATGCAACATCCGTCATCTTCAAACTCCTGATCTTCCTGTCAGCCTTCTGAGAGGTGGGGCTACAAGTATGCACCACCATATGCAGTATTTAAAATTTAAAAATCCATGGCAGTTGTGCTTGTAATACCTCACCTGCTAATATGGAGCAGCCCAGCCCCAAAGTGAGGAACAGCCAAGAGTAGATGATTCTTCAAGAAAGTCTGGATCCGATGCAGCTCAGTAACCCTCACATTCTTCTTCCAACTACAGATTAGAAGTGAGGGTCAATATGCTCTCATATTTCTGTCATCCATATCTCCACCCAAGCCCAGCCCTGTCATTACCTACCAGGTCAAAGCCTTTCGTAAGAGGCAATTTTTAAAGAATGGAATGCGCTGGAGTTCATGCCAGACAGCAGAGTTGCGGTGCCAAGTACCCAGTGTCATTGTCTCACTGCCCTCCACAGGATGTACATGCAGGACCCCAAAGGAAGAAAAGACGTAGTGTTCAGGATTCACTTTGTTTGGTGGCACAACTATCAGGTTGTAAGGCCTGTTTCAACAAACATGCAAGCAAACAAAAACAGAAAACACCTCTGATCAATAAGAACCAAAAAACATATACACAGGTGCACATTCCCTGAGGAGACCAGAGAAGGATGGAGGGAGAAAAGGAGGTAGGAATGGAAGCATAAGAAAGTAGAAAGAGAATAAAGACATCAGAATAGTATTCAAACTAGAATGATTGAACAAATATTAAGAAATTTAAGCTAAAAATAGAAGAGAAGAAAGAAAAAGGCATCTAGCCTATTAGCCTGCTCCAAGTTCTTATCTTCAGATACAGTACATCTCATAACATTTAAGACACCATCATGTGTAAGCTGCAATATTTTTTATGAAAAGCTGAGATTAAAAATCCTCCCATTCTTCAACTCTTTCACTTGCTTGGTTAGCATTACCCCTAGATATTTTATATTATTTGTGGTTATAGTGAAGGGTGGTGTTTCCCCAATTTCCTTCTCAGTCCATTTGTAATTTGTATATAGAAGGGATACTGATTTTTTTTTTTAGTTAATCTTGTGTCTAGCTACTTCACTGTAGGTGTTTATCAGCTGTATGAGCTCCCTGGAGGAGCTTATATATACTACCACTTATATATACTATCATAGCATCTGCAAATAATGATACTTTGACATCTTCCTTCCCAATTTGTATCTCCTTGATTGCCTTCAGTTGTCTTGTTGCTCTAACTTGAATAGATATGGAGAGAGTGGACAGCCTTGTTGTGTTCCTGATTTTAGTGTAATTGCTTTGAGTTTTTCTCTATTTAATTTGATGTTGGTTATAGGCTTGCTGTAGATTGCATTTATTATGTTTAGGTATGCCTCTTGTATCCCTAATCTCCACAAAAGTTTTATCATGAAGGGATGTCCACACCATGAGAGGGAGGGAGCTCATGCCCAACACTGCCTGGATATCCAGGAACTAGAGGCTGGATAGCCCAGAGACCTAGGGTAGAACCAAATATGACTGGCAAAATAAAATAAAATAAAATAAAATAAAATAAAATAAAATAAAATAAAATAAAATAAAATCATTGAAATGATTCCTAATGATATTCTGCTATGCTCATAGATCAGTACCTAGCCCAGTGGTCACCATCTGGCATCTAATGGGAGCAGATGCAGAGTCCCACAGTCAAACATTAGGTGGAGAGAGAGCACAAATTGGAGATCTCCATTGGATCCCTCCCCTCAAAGCTCAGGGAACCCCACAAAAGAGAGGAAGAACCTGAGGGTTGAGGACACCAGGAGAACACAGCCCACAGAAGCCACTAAGTGGGGCTCATAGGGCTCACAGAGACTAAGGAGGTAATCATGGGGCCTGCATGGGTCTGTACTAGGTCCTCTGCATATATGTTATGGTTGTGAGCTTGGTGTTTTATGAGACTCCTAACAGTGGGAGTGTGTGTACCTCTGACCCTTTAGCCTGATGTTGGGACTCTTCCTACTGGGTTGCCGTGTCTATTCTTAATGTAAGGGTTTGTGCCTATTGTATCTTATTGCATCTTAGTCTTATTGTATCTTGTTATGCCATGTTTGGTTGATACCGGGGGCAGGGGGGGACTGCTCTGGGGAGTGGAACCGGGGAGAGGATGTGAGGGTGTGGGCTAGGAGGAGTGGAGGGAGGGGAAACTGTAGTCAGAATGTATTGTATGAGAAAAGAAAAAAAAAAAGAAAAAAATCCTTCCACTCTGATATGTCTTTGATTTTTAAGATGCATTAACATTTCAGTTGAAGTGTGTGTGTATATGTGGGTGTGGAGGGGATCTTAATAGTGGCTATCAGAGCCTGTGAAATATGTGAGTGAGGGAAGGATGGAAAGAAGAACTTAGGGCTGGGATGTGGCTCAGTGGTAATGCATTCACCTAGCATTTGTGAGTCTCTGAGTTCCATCCAAGAACAGAAAAAAAAAGTCCCAGAGGAAAGGCAAAACAACAACAACAAAACAAACAAAAGAAAACAAAAACACCAAGAGGTCTATAAGTCCAGGGAAAGAAGATTTTAGTTCTGCCTAAAAACAGGATGTTTTTGGAAGACTGATGTTTCCCTAGTGCTGAGATTTCAACCTGTGATTCCTGGACTGCAGTTAGATGAGGTCAGCATTAAATGTGCTTCTGGGGCTATAAACAAATACTTTCCTCATTCTAAAAAAGAATAAATAGCAAAAGTAAGAAGGGCACAATCAGACAAAAAGTTGCGAAAGCAAAGTGAGGCAAAGAGTGGCTGGAGAGTGAAGGAGAGGAGGCTAAGAAGAGAAAAAGGCCGGAAACAGAGATAGGAAAGGCATGTGGGCATCACGCAGGACAGAGGACTGAGCATGGAGAAAGAACCAGAAGGTAGCATGGAGGGGGGCTGGTGGGATGTGAAAGCTCTCTGGAGCCAGGCTCTTACTTAAAGTACCGATCAGGAGCCACATTGAGATAGAGGAAGTGGATCTTCTTGTGGTACCAGTCTGTCTTCAGAAGGGATTTCACCTGGCTTCTCAAGATGGAAGTCTTAGAACTTTTCTTCTTGAAGACCTCCTCAGAAGCTTCAGAGGCTAACAGGGACCTGTAAGGCAAAACAACAGGGGACAAAAAAGCAGAATAAAGGGGTCAGGTGATGGACATTGCCACCACTGGGCACTGGCAGGAGGTAGATCAAGTGCCTGAGTGGACACAGGTGGCACTGTCAGAGCCTGTCTAATCTATACTCAAAGATGTCACATACTGAGCAAATGCAGTGAGTCTATTATGCATGTTGGTCAGCTATAGTCAACTATTATACAGAGTCTAGTGGACTCTGATAAATGAGTTGCGATCACTGCAGTCGGTGTTATATAACTTCGTATGCAGTAACAGGAAGATTATTTTCTCAGTTCATCACCCTGTAAGACCACTCTCCTGGAATTCTTATCAGCAATAGGCTTTGATATTGGACTGAGTCATCTTAACTGCTATATGTGTGATTGAAAGAGGATATCTAGTTCAACGCCTGCATGGCTACAGAGTGGGAGTTCAAGATCAGCATAGGCAACTTAGTAAATACCTATCTCAAAATAAAGAGTACAAATAGGACTAAAAATTTGGCTCAGTGGTACACATTACTTGTCTAGCATGCATGAGGACCCAGGATTGATCCCTAGTATGACATAAAATAGAAACGTTATTTCCTTAGTAGTGAGGTCACATAATCACAGAACCAGAAATATTGGCTTCTGAACAGATCCCTAGGGTCCAGTCTCAATTCTGGGCTCATTCTGCTTTGATGTCATAGTACAAACAACCACTGTTCCCGGCCCCTCGTGCTCTGTACCTACACATATGCTCAACCCTGCCTAGCCTCAGTCTCATTTCTTCCTTCTTTGCCTGTACAACTGCGTCTCTCAGCTCTGAACTATCTCCCTTGGTTTCGGTTTCTTCCTCCCATACTGTTGCCCCAGTCCTTTATTCTGGACAGGCCTAGTTTCTCCAGGTGGTACTCTAAATCCCTTACTGCTCTCTATTAAATATCCTCTTCTTCTTACCATAACCTGTTGATTCATTTAGTCTACACATGGTGACTGAGTACCTACTTCTCAGGGACTGTGTCTTAAGGGCTGTAAACATCCCTCTACTTTAACAAGAGTTCTATCCAGATGCTAGAGTTACTTCCAATGCTGGTCCTAGCTCCCCCACGTCCTCTTGCAAGCCAGTCTTGAATAGTAAAATGCCATTTCCATTTGTCTCCTATTCATTCTGGCTTCCTAATCACAAAACTTGGATGAAATGGCTCTCATCAACCCCAGCAGCATTTAGTACTACCAACTGCTGACTCGATATGTTTTCACCTCCTAACCCACTTTCCTAATCTAATCTCTACCCAAATCCTCTGCTCCTGCTGTAACCGCCCCCAACCCTATCCCACCAAGAGAGTAGACAGACAATAGCTATTTATTACAATTTGTTAATTATACCTCACTTGTCCTAATGTCTCCCTCACCAAACTGTAAGACTCCACGGGAAGGAACTGAGTCTGTCTGACTCATCTCTTGCATCCCTCGCATCTAGATACATCCAAGTACTAACAATAGTTATTAAATGAATCAAGGTCTAGGAAAATAGCCCTGGAGAACAGTGTAAAGTAAACTATATTGGCTAAACCTCAGAGATTGACGCCAGGTTCACAGAGATAAGAGAACTTGATTCCTTCCTGATATATCAGCCCTTTCCTATTAAGGTCTCCCAAGGGAGAAAAGTTAGACTTAGGGCTACTTGGAAATAAGGAAGCTCTGCCAGGATGACTGAAGACATAAATTGTTGATATTTGCCACATTCCTTCATTCCAAGAACCTATCCACTTTTCCACCACTAGGGATCTGAGACTTGGGGGTAAAATTGGATCTAGCCATAAATTTAAGAGCAAAAACTGAGGAAGCCATGCTTACTAGAGGCAAAACTAGCTTCCCCCACAACCCCCGGTCAGTGATGTATCATAGATAAGTTACAAAATACCAAGAAAAGCAGACCAGAGCTAAGGAGTTCCTAGACTAAAGCCAAAGAACTCCCAGAAGGGGTCTTTGAGGCATTCTGAAATCCTAGAATTGTGGAAGCCAGATGAGGAAATAGAAGGAGTAGATCATTACTCAAGGGATCAGCCCACACTGTCAGAGCAGGGGGATGACTCCAAGACTTGCTACTCTGCCTTGGAGCTGAAATACTTCACAGAGATCTGTGGGGGAAGACCACTAAAGACAAGAACTCCCTAGGAGGACCCCATGGACCCCATACCTAGCATCCAGGACAGCAGAAGCGAGGCTCAAAAGTGCAGTTCAGAGATTATAAATGACTGAGAAATGAACCCCAGGGAGGCTTCTGGGAAAAATGGAAACTGCAAGGTCAAGTTTGTCTTCCTAATGGCTGATTCTTGACTTCAGTGTTTCCCTATGGATCTGCACTGAGACACTGGCTTTGTTTTGCAAGTGAAAAGGAAGAAAGGTACAGCCTAATCCAGCTCAGTTTAGAGTTGGGCTAATCCTGAAGAGCCATAGGGAGCTGACTCAAGGAGCCAATGGCCCCTAGGCACCTAGAACTAACTTCTATTTTCTCCTCCACTCAAAATCCAGATTAGGCCACTCACTTTCTTCCAGCAGGCTCCCCTTCTGCATGGTCTCTGCTTTCATACTGTACAGGGATATTTGTTGCCAATGCCAAGGGCAGGAGACTAAGACTATCCAGCCACTGGGTCTCTTCTAGGGCCACTTCAACACCAACAATGCCCAGGCAGTGCTGTAGCTCAGGCAGTGTCAATGGTTGTAGCCACGTGGACAATTCCTTTTTTTGTTGCCCATCCCACTTGGCCTTCAGAAAAGGGCACACTGGGTATGGGGGCCCTTGATGAGGCCTCTTCATCCCAGGATGGCAGTCAACATGGGAGGAACTATGTAACAAAGAGCTGTCTGGAGGAAAGGCCTTGTCTATGGCACCTAGCAGGTCCAGATTTAGTTGGGATTGGACGTTGGGTGCCCAATAATACAGCTGCTCCAGGAAGGGCAGCAAATCGAGTTGACCAACTAGCATCTCACGATATGGAGCCAACAGGCCCAGTACTGCATGCAGATAGTGCCAAGCTTCAGAACTGCCATCCTGCAGCACAGCTGACAACAGAGACTGCAGCTCAGACAGGAGCAGCTCCAGCAATGTACGCTGCTCTGATTGAACCACTGCCTTAAGGAGCTCCCGTTTCTTCCAACAGTTCCAGGAGTGTCCTTGGCTGCCACAGCTACACCCAGTGAGTGTAGACTCAAGAACAAATGAAGACATGTTCTTCTCTTCCTGAATAAAGCGGAGGCAGGTATTCAACTGCTGTCGAACTGATCTTGCCCACAGCTCAGGGTCCAAACGCCAGTTCCAGGTTTTGGGCTGCTGGGTCTCATCTGTGTGGACCGGGGTGGGGATAAGGGTGGCAGAGTAGGTTCAGGCTTTGGGCTGTGCCAGTAGGGTTAGGAAAGCAATATGGACAGAACTGCAGGGCACAGGCAGACCAACAGAAAGTCTTTCCTGAGCCCCTCACTGTCAAGGATTGGCACAGGTCAGAAGAGGGAGCCCTCCCTGCCCAAGAGCTCCTTTCCACCCTCCAATGCCCTGTCTCACCTGGCCTGCAGGATGTAGAAGGCATGGAAAGGGAAGGGAGACTGGTCTGCCTATGAGGTTTCATTGCGCAGCACACACTGTGGTGAATGATCTTAGACTCAGTAGCAGTCACTTAACAGGGAGAGCGAACCACTCTTGCAAAATCTTAAGAACGCTGCATTCACAGCAGGGAAGCTTCAGAGTGGAGGCTGGCAATCACCTTGAAAAGGAGATACAAAGAGATCCTCACTCAGAGGCAGCAAATCTCCGGTTACCTTAAGTCTTCGCCACAGACTGAGAAGATGCTGAGCAAAAAGCCGACTGCTGGGTGGGACGCAGATGAGGACACCTAGAAGAAAGAAGAGGCAGAAGAGGAGGCTCTGGTCGCGCCAGTGGGAGGGGCCTCCCGAGGTGCAGGGAGAGGGCAGTGAGGGCAGTGAGGGCAGCGAGGGCAGCGAAGGCAGCGAGAGCAGCGGATCCGGAGATGAGGACTCAGTCGCACCACCTGCTCCGAGCTGTTAGAACCGTTACAGAATCCCGGAGGCCAGAGCCTCAGCTCGGAGCCAGGAGGAGGGGCCAGCATGCGTGTGGGCGGGGCCTAGGGGGCATGCCCAGAGTCTAGGGGGCGGATCCCAGGCTACACAAGCAGGCTACTTCTAGCTCGACAAAAGGCCCAAAGAGAATCTGGCTGGATGGAAGAGTGAATGGCAATATTGATTTGAGGCACTAGCAGAAATGAGTCAGAGCAGGTGTAATCCATGTATTCACTTATCCGCTGATTCTTCCCTCCCCTCTTTGGACAGCATGCCCATCTGTCCTACTGCTCACCTCCCACAAAGAAGCCCACGTAAGACAAAAATCTTTTATCCCTCTCAGCAAGCTTCATGTCTAGTTTGGGGCTGAGAATCTTGGAGTAGTTTAATTATTTAAAGCAAAAACAAAAACCAGAACCCCTATCCTACCTCTCTATTACCCTAACCAATGGATATGCCAGAATGGTGATGGGGAAAGGAGTAGGCCTTGTGGGTGGGTTCGGGGTGGGGCAGTTGGGCAGTTGGGCAGCTGGCTTTGGATATTTCAAGTTTTAAGTCTGAGATACCAGATATCCATGGGTGGGAGGCATGACTCAGAGGTAGAGTGTTCCCTCATTTTAAAGCCCTGGGCTCAGTCTCCACACTCTTGAAAGGAAATCTGGCCTTGAACTCATGATTCCCTGCCTCAGCCTCCTAAGTGATAGGATTATGCTTATGTACCATGTCCAAATAGAAGTTTAGTGTTTGCTCTCCCATTACTACTCAAGCATAAGCATTCCTTAGTGTTGTTCTGCCTCCCTAGGGCTGAGTGTATTACAGTTCTTAGAAGGGTATCCCAAGGGCAAGTGTTTCAGCTCCAAGGAAAGGGTATCCCCAATGCAAATGTTACAGCCTGGTCTACAGAGTGAGTTCCAGGACAGCCAGAGTTACAACAGAGAAACCCTGTCTCAAAAAAACCAGAACAAACAAAAAAGTAAACTGCTGTAGATAGGCCTTCAGGTGATGAGTAATCGTACAGTGTTAGAAGATACTGTAATACAGTGAGTTTGTGGGGGGGAAATGTCAGCCGTGTGTTCATTCCAGAGTTCGAGGTGAGGATGGTATTTTGTAGTAATTTCTTCCCAGACCAAACACTACATCTTGGAGGGAAGCTCCTTAAGATAAAGGTGTAGGATGTTCTAAAGAAAGGTGAAATATTGTATCCTGCAAGGAAACTCCTTACAACTCAGGAAGAAAACAGCTCAAAAGCTTTAAAAATTTCCAAATCTGACCAGATATACTAGTCACTCTCCAACATACATAAGCAGCAAGGACTGCTGAAAGATACTCATAGACTAGACACACTGTCTTGGACAGACACTCTCTAATCATCCAAGCTGCCTGCAAAGTATGCAGTGAGTCTCAGGTTCATGCTGGGCTGTTTGGTGATGTGCTGTCCTGGTCATTTCTGGTCCTATAAGTAACCACTTATGCACATTGCTTTAAGTAATCCCAATAAATTCATTAGTTCACCAAATTGGACTATGGTGGTATCCTTACTTTGTTCTGTGATCAATTGTCTATCTTGGGTGAGTTTATATCACTGGAGTCCATGAACAACCTAGGAAATATATTGAGAGCTTGTCTCAATTAACAACAACCAAAACAAACAAATGAAAAACAAAATTAAAAACAACAAATCTCAAACTAAATTATTAGCAGAAGGCTACATTTGCAAATTCATTTCTATGTCACTAGAACTTTCGCTTGTTTTTCTGTATAGTTAAGTTGAACAAGAAGGAAGCTAAAAGCTATGTAAAAGCTATGTATCGATAAGGATACAATATGAGTTATAAAGACATAGACTCTGTCCTCAGGAGGTAAAAACCATTAAAAAGGGTCACAACACCTAAAACACAAAGAACTGCAGGAGCTGAAATCTGAGACTTCTTTAAGGAAATGACAATTGGATTAGGAAGTTTAGCAGGTAAAGTGAGGATTTCTTTTATGCATCATAAACCAGGAAGCAACACGTACAAAGGCCCTTAGATCAGTGCATGACAGGACCAAGGACTAAAGGTCAGGGTAGCTGGAGCACAGAGAAAGTGAAGTGTGATGCAAGTCAACTCAATACGGTTGATAGTACCTGATAGTTGTTAAGATAAAGCTGGTAGTAGGCAGGACTGGATTATACAAGGCCCTGTACATCATGACTAGAATTCTAGGTTTTTGGTAGAGTCCTTAGATAGCATGTACACAAAGCCCTGGTTTTAGCTTCAGCACTGAAAAAGAATTTGTCTTTATAAGAATGTTTTTAAGCATGTTTGTTTCTTGGCTGGTGAGTAGATAGGTTAAATGGGGTACAAAAGTAGGCACAGGGAGATGCAGCATTGGAATAATCCCACCAGAAGATCATAGTGAAGATGGGAGAAACAGAATCAAGGGATATTAGAAATGTAAAGTGAGAAGATTTCGCAATTGAGTGAGAGAATCAGAAAGAAGGGTATACTTAGGTTTCTAGCTTCTGCAACTAGATGAATACCAGGCATAACAAGAAAGTTTATATCATTTTTCTTTTTCTTTTAGGTTTCGGTTGTTTTTGAGATACATAAGTGAAGATGCCAAGTAGCTTGAAGATCTGAGAGTCGTCAGTACCTAAAACCTAAAGTGGGGAATAAAACCATCCTGGAAAAATTGAGAGAAAAAAAACATGACCTAGAGAAGGCTATAAAAAGAGTGAGCCCACTATAAAGGTTAAGATACCAGATTAGAGTTAGGAGTAAAACCTAAGAATGGAATCACAGACACTGATGAAATGTCAATGAGGAACTAAGTATAAAATAGTATCAAAGGCCATTGAGAGATGAAATACGTAGAAGACCAGGAAATAATCAAAATAATCAATGGATTTAGAGATATAAGGTTACCACCCAGGAGACCTTAGTAGGTACTCTTTCAATACAGTAAGGGCTGTGGGAATGGGGATGGAGAATGACTTACAAGATGCACACAACTGTGTCTGAGATATAGCCATAAATTAGTAAAAATAGGATGGCAACGGAGTGGAAACTAAGAAATAACAGTTGGTTTGAACAGTAGAGTCCTTAGCATATTTAGAAATTGTAAGAATAAGCAAGGGGAGCTGCCATGACTGCAGGTAGGAGGCTCTCCCTATCACAAAATCCCCACACTCTCATAGTAGACCCCCACCCGTCCCCTCTCCAATCCTCCCTCTCCCCTGTGCTGACACCTGGCCCCATCCCCCAACTCCAGCTGAGGCTCCTTGCTTGGACCAGAGGCCACCCCAGCTGCCACAACTGCAGATATGCTGCTCTCTTAGTGCCCCCACCCCCATCCTCTCCATTCCTCCCTCTCCCCTGTGGTGCCCCATCATCCCATACCCTAACTCCAGTGGTGGCTCTCAGCTTGGACCAGAGACCACCACAGCTGCCACACTGCAGGTAGGAAGCTCTCCCTACCACAGAACCCACGCACACTCTTAGAGCCTCCTCTTTCCAATCCTCCCTTCCCTCTCTTCCACTTTGCCACCTTGCGCCATCCCCCAACTCCTGTGGAAGCTCCCTGCTTGGACCAGAGGCCACCCCAGCCTCCACAACTCCAGAAGTGAAGCCAGCCTCCAGAACGCCAGGGAAGACTCTCTGCAGCACCAAGAACTCACAGCCTCCCAACCCCCATCTACCAACTCCAGTGGAAATCCCCAGCCCTACCTCAGGCCACACTGTCCAGAAGACTAGAGAAGAAACAGAACTCAAGGAATTAAACTCTCATCCAATAAAGAAAACTCAGGAATTGACACTTAAATCTACAATCACCCCCAGCACAAATGCTTAAACGCCAGCATAAAAATATAATCAACAACTACCAAGACAGTATGGCGCCACCAGAGCCCAACTCCCTTTTTACAAAAAAACCCTGAACAATCTGACATGGGCAAAGCAGAAGAAAAAGACCATACAACCAACTTTATGAAGAGGTCCTTGAAGAGGAAATAAACAATTCCCTCAAATGAATCGATGAAAAGAAAAAAAGTTGGAGGAAATGAATAAACTCATCAAAGAAACACAGGAAACCACAAACAAACAAAAGAAATGAATAAATCCCTGAAAAAAAGCCAAGAAAAAACAAACAATCGAAGGAAACAAACTGTCTAAGATCTGAAAATGGAAATAGAAGCCATAAATAAAACACAAATTAGAGGGAATCTTGGAAATGAAAAACCTAGAAAAGCAATCAGGAACTACAGAAGAAAGCTACAGCAACAGAATACAAAAGATGGAAGAGAAAATCTCAGGAGTTGAAGATACCATAGATGAAATGATACATCAGTAAAGGAAAATGTTAAATCCAAAGAACTCCTGACACAAAACATCCAGGAAATGTGGAATACTGTGAAAAGACCAAACCTAAGAATCATAGGAATAGAGGAAGGAGAAGATACCCAGCTCAACAGCCCAGAAAATATTTTCAACAAAATCATTGAAGAAAAATTTCCAAATCCTAAGAGAGAGAGAGAGAGAGAGAGAGAGAGAGAGATGTCTATATAGGTACAAGAAGCTTATAGAACAACAAATAGACAGAACCAAAAAGAAAGTAAGTCCCCTTGCCACATAATAACCAAAACACTAAGCATACAGAACAAAGAAAGAATACTAAAAGCTGCAGGGGAAAAACAACAAGTAACATTCAAAGGCAAACCTATTAGAATCACACCCAATTTCTCAGTGGAGACCCTAAAATCCAGAAAGGCCTGGACAGATATGCTACAAGTTCTAAGGGAAAACAGATGCCGGTCCAGACTATTATACCCAGCAAAACTTTCAATAATCATAGATGGAGAAAACAAAATATTTCATGATAAATCCAAATTCAAACAGTATCTGTAAGTCCTGCCCTCAGAAGGTACTAGAAAGAAAACTCCAATCCAAGGAGGTTAACTACAGTCAAGAAAACACAAGAAATAATTGCACATCATCATAATCAATAGGCATACACACACACACCCCCCCCACAACCAACAATAAAGACAAAATAATAGGACCTAACAATCATCAGTCATTGATATCCCTCAACATTAATGGTCTCAACTCAATAAAAAGACACAGACTATCAAAGAATGGATGGGAAAACAGAATCCATCCTTCTGCTGCACACAAGAAACACACCTCAATCTCGGAGATAAACATTACCTCAAAGTAAATGGTTGGGAAAAGATTTATCAAATAGACCTAAAAAAACAAGCTGATGTAGCCATTCTAGTAGCCAACAAAATAGACTTCAAACCTAAATTAATCAAAAGAGATGGGAAAGGACACTTTATACTCATCAAAGGAAAAATCCACCAAGATGATATTTCAATTCTTAACATCTATGTCCCAAACACAAGGACTCCCACATTTATAAACGAAACATTACTAAAGCTAAAAACATATTGACCCTCACACACTGATAGTGGGAGATTTCAATAGCCCAGTTTCACCAACTGACCGGTCAACCAGAGAAAAACTAAGCAGAGAAATACTGGCACTAACAGATGTTATAAATCAAACTGGCCTAACAGACATATATAGAACATTTCACCCTCACACTAAAGTATGTACCTTTTCCTTACCCCCTCATGGAACTTTTTCCAAAATTGACCACATACTTGGACATAAAGCTAGCCTCACTAGTTACAAGAAAATTGAAATAACCCCTGCATCCTATCAGACCACCACAGATTGAAGCTGGACTTCAACAACAGCAACAGCAGAAGGCCTACAAATTCACGGAAACTGAACAACTCTCTACTGAATAACCACTGGGTCAAGACAGAAATAAAGAAATTGAAGACTTTCTAGAATTCAATGAAAATGAATTCACAACATACTAAAATTTATGGAACACAATGAAAGCAGTGCTTAGAGGAAAATTCACAGCACTAGTGCCTACCAAAAAAGAGTGGAGACATCACACACTAGCAAATTAACAGCGCATCTGAAAGCCCTAGAACAAAAAGAAGAAAGCACATCCAAGAGGAGTAGATGGCAAAAAATTCAAGCTGAGGACTGAAACCAATAAAACAGAAACAAAGGGAACAATTCAAAGACTCAATGAAACTAAGAGTTGGTTCTTTGAGAAAATCAACAAGATAAACAAACTTAGTCAAACTAATTAAAAGACAGAGAGAGACTATCAAAATCAATAAAATCAGAAATGAAAAGGGGGTTTTAACTACAGACACCAAGAAAATCCAAAGAATCATTAGGTCATACTTTAAAAACCTGTACTTCACAAAAGTGGAAAATCTAAAAGAAATGAACAATTTTCTTGATAGACACCACCTACCAAAGTTGAACCAAGATAAGATACATAATTTAAACAGATCTATAAACCCCAAGAAAGTAGATCATTAAATACTTCCCAACTTAAAAAAACCCAGGTCCAGATGATTTTAGTATAGAATTCTAATCAGACATTCAAAGAAGAATTAACATCAGTACTCCTCAAATTATTTCACAAAATAGTGGCGGAAGGAACATTGCCAATCTTATTCTATGAGGCCACAGTCATGCTGATACCCATACCACACAAAGATTCAACAAAGAAAGAATTACAGATCCATTTTTCCTCATGAACATAGATGCAAAAATACTCAATAAAACACTTGCAAACCAAATCCAAAACCACATTAAAAAAAAAAAATCATCCACCATGCTCAAGTAGGCCTCATAGAATGAGAAAAACATTAGGGAAATAACACCCTTCACAATAGCCACAAATAACATACGGTATCTTGGGGTGACTCTAAGCAAGAGAGTAAAAGACTTATATGACCAAAAATTTAAGACCTTGAAGAGGGAAATTGAAGATCTCAGAAGATGGAAAGATCTCCCATGCTCCTGGATTGGTAGAATTAACATAGCAAAAATGGCCATCTTACCAAAAGCAATCTACAGATTCAACGCAATCTCTATCAAAATTCCAATATGATTCTTTACAGACCTTGAAAGAACAATACTCAACTTCATATGGAAAAACAAAACAAATAAACAAAAAAAACAGGATAGCTAAAATAATCTTGAAAAATAAAAGAACTTCTGGAGGTATCAACATTCCTGAGCTACAGCTGTACTCTAAAGCTATAGTAATAAAAACTACAGTTTTTATTATGTACAAAAACAGATATGTGGGTTGATGTAATCAAACTGAAGAACCAGACATAAATACACACACTTATGGACACCTGATCTTCAATAAAGAAGCCAGAAATACACAAAGGGGAAAAGGAAGCTGTAGAGGAACACTTGGAATTTTTATGCTAAGAAAAGCTTTTTGGTTTAACTGACTAGTCACTAGAGGTTCATATTCCCACCCCAGCTGTGGTATAATTGCTACAAGTTGGAATTGCAATGCTTGATGCAGGTGGCTATAATTTGGTTGGGTGCAGTCATTCTGGCACCTGTAGCTTGTCTTTGGGATTGTGTGTCCCATGGGTTTACAAGAACTTTTGGATTAGGGCATAAAAGGTCTTAAGCCGCAGAGTTGGGACAGGCTTTGGTTGGTTGCTGGTTTGGTTGCTGTTGTTAGTGAGATAATTCCTAAGAGAAGAAAGGTTGGAGAGATTTGAGCTTAAGACAGCCTAAAAAAAGGATGTAAGATTTCTACCTTTCTCTCTTTCTAGAGTAAGGCTGCTTGTAAAAGCAGTGAAGATTTCTATCTTTCCTTTCTCCTTCCCTAAATTGAGGGTAAAAGATTGTAGTATACTGTTACAGAAAGCCTCTTTAACAAATGGTGCTGGTCTAATTGCATGTCCACATGTAGAATACAAATAGATCCATATCTATTACCATGCACAAAACTCAAGTCCAAATGGATCAAAAACTTCAACATAAAACCAGATATACTGAACTTGACAGAAGAAAAAGTGGGGAATATAGCCTTGAATGCATTGGCACAGGAGACAACTTCCTGAACAGAACACTAATGGCTCAGGCACTAAGATCAATGATTAATAAATGGGACCTCATAAAACTGAAAAGCTTCTGTAAAGCAAAGGACACTGTCAATCAGACAAAAACGGCACCCAACAGAATGGGAAAAGATTTTCACCAACTCCACTTCCAACAGAGGGCTAATATCCAAAATATACAAAGAACTGAAAAAACTAGACATCAACAAAACAAATAAATTAAAAAATGGAGTGCAGATCTAAACAAAGAATTCTCAAGAGGAATCACAAATGGCTGAGAAACAAATGTTCAACATCCTTAGTCATCTGGGAAATGAAATTGAAACTACTCTGAGATTCCATCTTACACCTGTCAGGATGGCTAAGATCAATAACACAAAAGACAGCTCATGCTGGTGAGGTTGTGGAACAAGGGGAACACTCCTTCATTGCTGGTGGGAATGCAAACCTGTACAGCCACTATGGAAATCAATATGGTGATTTCTCAGGAAATTGGAAATCAACCTACCTCAAGACCCAGCTATACCAGTCCTTGGCATATACCCAAAGGACTTTCCACCCAACCACAAAAACACTTGCTCAACTATGTTCATAGCCGCTTTTTTCATAATAGCCAGAAATCGGAAACAACCTAGATGCTTCTCGACTGAAGAATGAAGAAATTGTGGCACACCTACAAGATAAGAGTACTATTCAGCTATTAAGAAACATGACTACATGAACTTTGCAGGCAAA
Organism: Cricetomys ansorgei; assembly: GCA_026225945.1. Classification (NCBI taxonomy): domain Eukaryota; kingdom Metazoa; phylum Chordata; class Mammalia; order Rodentia; family Nesomyidae; genus Cricetomys; species Cricetomys ansorgei. Next base: position 629,849 of record JAMJFZ010000597.1, on the reverse strand, counting down.
TGGGTGAAACTAGAAAAAAATCATCCTGTGTGAAGTAATCCAGTCCCAGAGGTGGTGGTTCTATCCTTGTGACTTCAGAACTTCACTGCATGTTCCTTGGCCTAATCTATTTGCTTATAAGCTGTTCATCTCTGCCTCTAATGTTTGTGATGTGGTAAGGCTCTATCACGGTTTACTCCTGGGCTGCAGATGTAAATCAATGGTAGAGTCCATTCTTAGCAGGTACAAAACTGTACACTTATCTACTCTAACAGATTCCTTACTTGTAACAAATTCCTACTGTGCCTTTTTACCTTCTAGCCCGGGAAAGGGAAAGAGAAAAGGAAAGGAAGGGAAGAAATCTTTACTACTGTTGCAGCAGCCCTGAAAGAAAGAAAGAAATCTTCACAGCCCTTTTTGGCTGTCCTAAGCATGGAGAACAGGAGCTGAACTAAACTAGCATCTAACAAACCAACCCACCAATTGCACCCCACCCCCAATTCTGCTTTATATTTTAGTTCCCAGAATTCCAAGTGGCAGGCAACTATAAGGAAAGCTGCACAGGACAAAAACAAAAAAACAAAAAAAAACTTACTGAAAATGTTCTGCTACACAAAACCCTGAATTTGACCTCCAGCTACCCTCTCCCTCAAAACAAAACAAAACAATTCATGTATGCTGAGCTTGAGAACACTGCCATGCTCCTACTATTGCCAATGGCTATCACTCTATGACAAGACCTGCAAACCACCAGCAACTATAGAAAGCGGGACAGTAGGAAAGGGTTTTCTCCTAAGGTATAAAGGAAAGAAACTGAAGATGAGACTGAAAGTAGAAAAAGGCATGTTTTTGCACTGAAGGCAGATTATGTCCAGATGATATTGTATGTAAGAGCTCTCTGTGTAGGCTGAATGTGGTGGGGCACATGTGTGATCCCAACACTTGGGAAGTAAAAGCCAGATGATTTGAATTCAAGGTATGAGACTGTATATGAGACCATCTTATAAAAACTGATTAATTATGTGACATGGAAAAAAAGGAAACACAGACAAACGCAGTACATGTTTATTGAAAGGATACATACAAATGCTGATGTAGAAGTCTTCCAGCAGCAACAAAAAATCCTGGGTCTCTACCTTCCTATCTTTGGGAATTAAGAAGTTAACAAGCTGCTTTACTTACATTTATACTTGCCAAGGAGTGAATTTTATCAGTTTATCAGGTAGACATGAGGTCACTCTATGGAAATTCTTGGTCAGCAAGTCTTATCTTCCTAAAGAATTATCTAGTTGTAGCCCATGTCTGTAATCCCAGTACCTGGGAGGCTGAGACAGGAGGATCTTGGGTTTAAAGCCAATGGGCCTTATAGCAAAACCACCTAAAAGAAAAAGAAAAAAGCAGTGACATACTAGAACCTATTTTTTCAAGAATTCTGTTAAAGACAGAGCTCCCATACATTCTGCATTCTTGCTTCCTTACCTGTTAAATGGAAATAACACCTTCTAGCTTTGCAACTTAGATGAATAAATAAGATAAATTTATACAAAATACTCAACAGACATGATTTTGAGAAGCAGCCTGTTGTAGTAAAAAGAATATGGGACTTAAAGTCCCACCGGCACCTTATTGATAGGGTCATGATGTATGGTACTGACTGCCTTCAAACTCATAATCCTCAACCTGTTAAGTGCTGGGATTACAGGCATGCATAACAAGGCTTGGAGAAGGATCTGCATTTAATAAGAGCCAACTAAGAATTTTAAACCATCTGGACTTGCTGGCTTACACCTCTAATACCAGGACCAGGTGGTAGAGGATCAGGAGTTCAAGGTCATCTTTAGTTATCATGACTTCCAGGTCAGTCTTGGGTATGTGAGACTTATTTCAAAAATGAAAAAAACAAAACACCTTATTTGTGACGTGTGTGTGTGTGTGTGTGTGTGTGTGTGTGTGTAGTAATCTGTTTTGTAAATGGTTGATTTTGGCTGGGAATTTAAATCCTCTGTAAAAGATGAAAGCTGGCCACCTGTTGCCATACTTGAGGGGATCAAGGAAAGCAGTGAAGAGGCAATGGGTAGTTTAGCTTTTAGAGTGCCTGTCTGGCACGCACAAGCTCTTGAGTTTAATCCCCAGTACAATAACAAATGCAGCTCCATTCTGTTGCTTGCCCTGCATCCTGTCATTATCCTTGAAGCCCTACAACATAGTGGCACATGCCACCTCCTCCTTCCTTCCCCATCACACACTAGAGATGAAGTCATGGAAAAACCAGGACCAGGAAAGGAGGAAACCTCCTAAACTGAGAGGATGAAGTCAGAGTAGTTACCGAGAAAACAGCATAAGAGAGAAGGTAGAGAGCTGGAATGAGGAGATTCCAGACAAGCAGTGAAACACTAAGGAAGCATTTGGGGGTCACACAGATTTCATTCAACCGTCTCCCTCTACCACCATCTCCCTTTCCCTTAGGTTTCTCTTCTTGAGGTTTGACTAGTCTAGTGTTCCTGACTAGACCCCAAAGAAAGCCCTTCTTTGTTTAAAGTCTGTATTGCTTGTTTCACAAAAACAGGAAATACTAAGATAGGAAGCCAGGGAAATGGCTGAAATCCTAGACAATATCCCTGAATTCTTACAGGCTTGCCTTTGTTCTGTTGTCACTGATCTCTTAGGAAACCACAGCTGAAGCCTATAATGGTACTGTTTTCTTTCTCCTTCTGTTGTTTGATGTTGCCTTTTTTTCCAGATCCAACACAACTCTCCTTTTGTATGACAGCCCAGGAAAAAAACCTAGTCACAAGCCAATGTATATTCAGGCACTTAAGTTAGACTCAAGGACAGCCACCAAAAGCCATCCTTTTGAAACCAATTGTTGTTATTACCAACCTTAACACTGTACCTATCATCCCTGCTTTTGCTGGGTACCTGAGAGTGTTGAGTGTGTCCTTCTACACACAGAAAGCAATTTATCAGCTGCAAGGGCTGAGGGTAGCAGATAAGGCACTAAAGGTCAGAACAAAGGATGGTACCAATAAACGGACAAAAGTTCCTGCCCAGTAAATAAACCAGAGTAAAAACCGGGTTTATTGGCTCCAAGAAAAGGAGTAACAGCACCCAGCTTTCAGGCTTAATCTCTGTACAGATTTCGATAAGCCCAAGGTCCATAGATAAGTCCATCCAAGCACCTTCTCTCCTGGGGCCGGAGATGGCTAGCTGCCTGATGGCGAGTCTCCGGGCTGTTCTGCAGGAACACCTGGCACAGCAGAAGCAGCCTCGTAGTCTGCGATGCGGCGCTGGACCAGGGCAGGCATGAGGTGCACGTAAGCAGCCATGAGGCGGTGATTAGAATGGATGAGCTTTCCAGCACAGCTATGCAGACAAGCCTCCTGGAAAGAAGAACAGAATCAGAGGCCAAAGGGGGTCCTGTAAGCCTTCTTCCTTCCTTCCCGGTCCCCAGCGTAGGGGTGAGGTCAAGGAAGAACAAGGGGAAGACGGAGGAGGAGAAGAGGTCACGTCACGCTACTGTCATGTGTGCCCCCTCCACCTCCACCCAGGTCCCACCTCTTCAGCGTCCAGAGCCCGGTGGTGCAGGCTGGGCACACAGCGCTGGAAGCACAGTTCTGTCATCCGATTGTAGACCAACAGGAAGTCTCGCAACTGAGAGAAAGAGAGCCCGAGATTTCACCAATGCTGAGGCTTCTCGGGATGTGCACCTCAGCCTGCTTTCCCTTCTAGGGGTTCTTGCGTGCACCCCGAGAAACGAACTGCAAGTCTACACCTTAGAGCAACTCAGCTTCCACTCACGTTTCTCAGTTGCTGCTGCTGCTCCATCACACCCCGGGCGCGCGATTCACGTCACTTCCGTCCCGGCGGCTCGGAGACGCCCCGGAAGTGAACTCTTGCTACAGGCCAGGAGCTTGAAGGCGTGGCTCCAGGATCCTCCGTCCCACGGCTGCTAACGTCATCTCCGCCCTTTTTCTCTGCTACGTGGCCGGCTTCTTCTGCCCAGATCGTATGTCACTTCCGCCGAATCTCTGACCTGCTGCTAGGATCGCGACGGGAACTGGAACCCGAGGTCCCCGCGCGGTCCGGGCCTCGCGCCCTGAGGGGAAAAGCGGCCCGGCCCAGGTGAGAAGGACATACTTGGACGAGGAGAAGTTGAACGCACGAACCTGTGCTGAGGGCAAGATGCCCTGAGCCCTTGGCAAGGATGAGGACACACCTGATGCCCAGGTGTATGGGGGGGGCGGGGGGGACCTCTTACATCTGGGAGGCATAAACTGACTTTGAAAGGGATTACCTGTGTCCTGGAAAAGAGAGGCTTTTACCTGATACCAGGAACATACACCAAACTGCTTCAACTAAGGCCTGGTGAGGAGGGCCTGAGGGAAGCAGGTGCATGAGATGGAGAAAGGGGAGACCGTCTGCAAGAAGAGGGGAAGGAACATCAAAAGATGTGAAAGGCCAGGGATCGCAGAGCATGCTTCAGTGGCAAGTGAGCCTCTGAGCTTAGGGAAAGGTTTTGCCTCCTGATAAACACTCCTATGCAGGGTTAAGTTTCCTGAGAACACAGACTTTCCCTCTGGTTCTCATTGCTGAAATCCCATTGCCTCAGCATCTCACGCATAGTAGGCACTCACTAAATGCCTGTTGAATGACTGAATGCATGAATGGTTACTAAAGGTGAGGTTGGGGGTTGTGAGAAGACACCTGAGGCTTTGGTATGCATGCGTATGTAGAAATAATGTACTCAGAACAGAAGAAATGCACATACTCAAGGAAAGAAACCGTGGCTGATCCCCAGGGACACTCAAGTCCTAGGACAACCTCTGAAACCTCTGAGAACACAGGGAAGGCGTCCTTGTTCTGCCCAGTTTCCAGAATTGTCTGTATTGGGCATTACAGTTTGCTGGGGTAGAGACCTTGACTCTAGTCCCTTCCCTAGCCATGACGGACGGGATCCTAGGGAAGGCAGCCACAATGGAGATCCCCATCCATGGGAATGGCGAAGCTGGGCAGCTTCCTGAAGACGATGGACTGGAGCAGGTGCTTCTTCCAATTGTTTCAATTTAGCAATCTTGACTTGTAAATGTTCCTCTTTCCCCCATCCCCACAGCCTTCACTTAGCTAAACCCAATTCATACCTTTTTTTCAAATCTTCATTATGATTCTATGCGGACTTTACCATGTATTTTCTCCATCCTCAAAATGTTTCAGCCACCCTACCCCCCATCCGGTTTCTGAAGTGCCCCTCTTCTCTGACCTATAGGACCTCCAGCAGGTGATGGTGTCAGGACCCAACCTCAATGAAACTAGCATTGTGTCTGGTGGCTATGGGGGCTCTGGTGATGGACTCATCCCCACAGGTATGAATGATAAGAGACAGGAGGTTTGAGTGGGAGGGAGACTAGGACAGTTTGGAGGCACTTAGGGTGCATATATGAAAGCTTGAATCATGACTGGAGAGCTTGAGAACTGCTGGTGTATCCATAGACTGTCTGGCCCCAGACCAGCTCCCAGAGCTGTCCATCTGCTTCCCAGTTGCCATGTAGTCTCTAAGATATCTCATTTGTCTTTTCCTCCTTGCTGCCACCACCCAAGCCAAGTTAAGACCTTTAGGTCACAAGAGCTCTGGAGTTTAAGGCTGACTTGGAACTTTGTGAGGCTTCTCAGAGTTTTATATTTATATTTATATGTAGACTCTTATACTAACTAGAATTCTACCTGGAAATATCAGCCAACTTCCCTATTTTCAGTGCCCACCATCTTTAACCCTGCCAATCCCAATCATACTTGCTTCTGTCTCATCTTCCCCTGTATACCAACAACATTCCTACCTTACCCCAAGAATGCCAGACACATACACTGAGTTGATTTGGCTGTCAGGACACAGCCCTGGTTTCTTTTAGTGAGCAGAAGAATGCAGTTGTCTATCTCTCCTTCCGAGAAGTCATCTCATGTGATGGGAGGGAAGTAAGTGGGCCTCAGACGTGTCTGGTTGCATCTGAAAGAAACTAGTGTCAAAGAACTTGGTCCTTTAGGGTCTGGCCGCCATCCATCTCACAGTACCTCGCCTTCTGGCTCTGGTGATGAGGTGGCCCGGGGCATCGCTGGAGAGAAGTTTGACATAGTCAAGAAATGGGGCATCAACACATATAAGGTAAGATTCAGGTGTCTCTTCCCAGAAACTCTCCATGGGTACCTTTCCCTTTCCCCAGATCTTAATATATTGTCTTTGCTGTGACTAAGAGAATGGGGGTGCTGGAGTAGTTACTTGTTGGGGTTGGAGTAGAGTTTAGGTTTCTGACCTCCCCCCCACTTCCCAATCAGTGCACAAAGCAGCTGTTATCAGAGAGATTTGGCCGAGGCTCCCGGACTGTGGATCTGGAGCTAGAGCTGCAGATTGAGTTGCTGCGTGAGACGAAGCGCAAGTATGAAAGTGTCCTGCAGCTGGGCCGGGCACTGACAGCCCACCTCTACAGCCTGTTGCAGACCCAGCATGCACTAGGTGATGCCTTTGCTGACCTCAGCCAGAAGTCCCCAGAGCTTCAGGTGCCTCAGCCAAAACAAAGAGGGTGGGGGTAATGGGCCCTGGCCCTTCCAGGCAGGCATTCCTCAGCCTCCCTCCCTCCCTCCTGCAGCCCCCAGGGAGAACCCCTCTGGGGTGTGCCCAGTCCTGCCCCCAGCATCACTCACCTATGGAGGCAGCCTAAGGGTTTGTACAGAGGTCCAGAAGTTGGAGGGGTTGTGGGAGAGGGCGCACTAGTGCCTCACGAGTAACCCTTCTCCATATCATCAAGAATGCCTTTGGTGCTTGGCCTAATCAGAGTCCCCACCCCCTGCCTGCTGCACTAGCTTTCCTGTTCCTGTCTTGTAAACTTACCTAAGAACTCCTACCCCCACATTCCTATCCCGGGCATCCCCAATGCGACCCTACTAACTTTGTGGCTAAGTGAGCCTTGCTAAAGGCGGTCTGGTTGTTTTAGTTTTGATGGCTGTTCTTTCTTTGGGACAGAGGGGAAATGAAGAGCTCTATAGTTCCAATCAGGTAAGGACTGTTACTCAAGCCTATGCCTCCCTTCTGCCCTTAGGAGGAATTTGGCTATAATGCAGAGACGCAGAAGCTGCTGTGCAAGAATGGGGAGACGCTGCTAGGGGCTGTGAATTTCTTTGTCTCTAGCATCAACACACTGGTCACCAAGACCATGGAAGACACACTCATGACTGTCAAACAGTATGAGGCTGCCAGGTGTGGGCACTGACAGGGCCCAGGGTTTGGGAAGTTGGCTGGCATGGGTGAAAATTTGAACATTTAGGGTCATACAGTTTCAGAAAGAAAAGGAGTTATGTGTGTGTGGATGAGGGGTGGAGACCAGCCTTTATTACCCCCTCCCCAGGCTGGAATATGATGCCTACCGGACAGACTTAGAGGAGCTGAGCCTAGGCCCCCGGGATGCAGGGACTCGTGGTCGACTTGAGAGTGCCCAAGCTACTTTCCAGACCCATCGGGACAAATATGAGAAGCTGCGGGGAGATGTGGCCATCAAGCTCAAGTTCCTGGAGGAAAACAAGGTGCTGCCCTACTCCCTTGGTCCTAGATCAGCTTCCTATCTGACAGTACCCTTCCCTCCAGACCCTCTGATTATCGGGTGGGGAGATGCAGCCTGTTAGGGAGTGGGTTATTCCCCTAGTCCCTTGATGCCTGAGCACATTTAGATTACCCTCCTGATCAATGGCCATTTTTGTTGAGGAAAAACTGGCTACTAGTCCCAGGAACATAACTGAGAAAAATTGCCCCCTGGGCTGGGGTGCTAGAACCTTAGACCCAGCTTTTAAGTGAGGTTTCTTTCTTCATATTGACCCTTCTCTTTTGACTTCTTGGAAAGCCCCCACCCTCAAAGCACTGCCAGAGCAGAGTCCATATGCCCTGGTCCATGCCTGGGCTTGGGCTCATAGCCCCTTAAGGAGGTGCTTGAGTCCAGCCTTAGCTGACCTTGCTGGGCCCCTAGATCAAGGTGATGCACAAACAGCTGCTGCTCTTCCACAATGCGGTGTCCGCCTACTTTGCTGGGAACCAGAAACAACTGGAGCAGACCCTACAGCAGTTCAACATCAAGTTGCGGCCTCCAGGAGCTGAGAAGCCTTCCTGGCTAGAGGAGCAGTGAGCTGAGCGGCTCCCAGCCCAACTTGGCTATCAAGAAGGACACTGGGCGGGGCAGCGCCAGAGTGGAGGAGATTGGACACAGGATGTCCTTTGCCAATTAATTTCTGGCTTGGGCTCCCTGTTCCAGGCTGGGGTCTGACATCAGTTTTGCCCATACCGTTGTGGTCTGAAGAAGGCCTGTAGGCCCAGAAGCTGCTGCCCTGTCCTTTATCTTCCCGGCCACTGGGCTTCATTCCCAGATCTTTTCCTTTCACTCCACAGCCAAAGGCTATGACAAAATACTCCCTGGCCAATGGCATCACTCCTCAGGCCTATCCCCAGCTCTTGGGATGTGCCCCTGACCAAAGACAGGACCTCAAAAGGCTCTGTCAGCCAATGGCAGCTCTTCTTGGGCTCCCCTGGGCCAATAATGTTGCCTCCAATACCCTTTGTCCCTCTTCGATGTGTGTCCATTGCAGAGGAAGGGGATTGGGACCAAAGGGGTGGGGAAAAATGGGGAGCCTGAGTGGGCCCTCCCCTCATTCACCTACCCAGTTGAATTGTGCTTAGAGCCCAGGAAAGCTGGGTTCTAGCACTAGGAATAAACCTTTCATAAAAGCAGGCCCAGTGAGGTCAATTTGTGGGAGACTAGAGGAGGGTGGATTGGTAAGAGATGCCCAGTCTAATGCATTCAATTCCTTTGAATTTCAGAAGAGCTGTGACTAAGTTTCTGAAGCTGTTGAAGGCTGGAACCCCCTCAGTCCCAATTAGAGCCAAAGCTTTATTTTCTCTTCCCATTAGCACTGAGACAGTATGGGTCTGAAGAGCATAGGGTCCAGACCGAGTTGAGCTGGCTAACCATTATGCATTCAGTCAGACAGCCAATGTTTACTGAGTGCTTTTATTTGCCAGGCACTGCGTTAGACCCTGGGGAAACATCAGTGAATAAAACACGGTCCCTGCTCACAGTGCTTAAGTCCTAGTGGGGGATAGAGACAAGTAACCAGGCAACTACAATACAATGAGAAATGCTAGGATACAGGATGCAGTGGGAGCACCAGATAAGGGGCATCTAGCTTAGACTGCGATAGAGATGGTGATGCCAGTTAAAAAGCTGAGATCTACTAAGTAGCTAACAGCCCAGGCAAAAAGGCCAGTGTACATGAAGTGTGAGTAAGAATTCAGTCTGGAATGAAAAGTGGGTGTGACAAGAGGTAGGACTTTTACTCTTTGGAGAAAGGGAACTGAGAAACCCCTTAATTGGAGATTTGGCAGCACGGGAGAAGCCTAGGGACAAGAAAATAGTCTTTCTGAGCTATTGGGTAGCCTAGTGGCCCTAGCTGGACACTCTAAGCATGAACCCTGCCTGAGCTTCACAAACAATGAGTAGCTACTTGCAGAGACAAAGGCAGTTTCACCACTCCTGCTGTAACCTGTACTGGTCCTGTTGAAGTCAAACCTAAACTTTATGTGAGAAGTCAGAAAACACTCATCAGCACCTTAAGTCAGGGATCAAGTGCCATCGACTCAACTGCAGACTTTTCTAGCATTCTCTCACCTCTGGAGGGTAGAGGAAGGGGCTAACCCAGTCAGCAGGTTCTCATAGTGCAGGGTGCACACCAGTCTGACTTGACTCTTGGTCATTGATACTGCAGTCCCCAGCCAGGCTTCTGGGCTTTGGTTAGCCTGTATGTCGCTGACTGCTTTGATTTCTGGGGGTGCTGGTCTTCATATTAGCTCCCTACTGTATTGGCCACTGGGGCTTTCTCATTGTAAGGGCACCGAATCTCCAAATAGTTGGAGTTAGAACCTGAAAGCAGAGCCCAAACCTGGTTCCACCATTTTCTAGCTGATTAGGATTAACGCCTGGGGAACGAACGCTCCGCTCCTTCCGTTGTAAAGCAGCTAATAAAAGCAGCTACCTATTACGGTTATGCGTATTAAATGAGATAATGTATGTAAAGTGATTAGCTCTGTCTGGCACGTAATAAACACTCGGTCCCTGTTAATGTACAATTTTTATTGTAGTCTACCAAGGCTGTTTTTCCATGATGCAATGACCCTGCTCTGAGTCTTGGTGTGAGGAAGGAGTCGCTGGATGGTTTAAGCCAAATTTTTTCACGAGGGGATTCCTGAGGCACTTAGAACCCAGTGAAGTCTCCCAGTTAGCCTGCAAACCCTTCTCCCAGAGTTCTGGGCCCAGGTACAGGTGATCCCCCTCCCTCCTGCTCAGCGGAAACCAAACTAGTAGATTCCACAGGAGTCCCCCAGGAAAGCCATAGAAGGTGCGACCAGAAGCAGCTAGGACGGGCTCCAGTACTGAGTCCAGATGGTTTAGCTGTTTTTTCTTGAAGGCACCAAATGCCACTGCCTGAGCCCAGCAACTCGCCCTCCCCTGAGGCCTCAGGAGCGGGAGGCAGCGGGTGAGGATGCCGGATCTAGGATCCGGCTCGCCAGCTCCCAGCTGCACCGCCAAGGCAGCGCCCGGAGCCGCAGGGGCGGAGGGGCTAGTGGGCGTGCTCTGTGGGGCGGGGGCGTGATCGGGGCGGGCCTTCGGCTCCGAGTCACCCCCCCCTCGGTCGGTCCGCAGCCCCGCCCCGGCCCCTCCCTCCGGCCTGTGCGACGGGTCGGTCCGCGGCGCCGGCGCGGGGACAGGCGGAGTCGCGGGACGTGGGGCGGCGCCGCGGGCAGGGCCGGGTGGACGGGCGCTGGCAGTGGGGGCAGCGCCGCGGGCCGCTCCGAGTGGCTGCAGTCCGGGCCTTGCCCTCCCATCCTGCTCCCACGCCGTGAGTGCGCCGCGCGGGCCCCAAGGGTGCGTTTGGTAACCCTGTGAGTCGGGGTCCGGGTGCTAGCTAGTGTGTCGGTCCGAGCGTCTGTGGGTGGGGGCACCGATGCTTTTCAAAAGCTGCTCCTGTCTCTGTCCACGTGAGGCGTGTCCGTGTCTGTGAGAGCAGCGGGGGGATTCTTTGGGCTGTGGCTGCTCACGTGAGGTCCATGTTTGCGGGCGATGCGGTGGGGGAAGGTGCGGTTGGATGGGTGATGGTTCCTCTTAGGAGCGCGGGTTTTGGGAACCTGTGTGTGTCGGCGGAGGGTGCCAATGCTGCGGCCCATGGTGGTGGGGGTGGGTGGGGTTGCTGATTGGCACTTTGTAATCTTGTGGCCCCGTTTGTCCGAAGGGTCCCTTTCTCCCTGTTGTAGACGCCCCAACCGGTGCTCCCTTCTCTGTCCTCCTAGGGCACTAAGAAGCCCACCAGTCAGGGTGGAGGACATCCGTCCTCCGCTGCGGGCACTGCTTGCTGGACAGGAAGCTTCCTGCAGAGGCTGTTTCTTGTAGGAAAGAACCCCTCTAGTTCTCCCTCAGCCTGGGCCCTGCCCGCAGGACCCCAGGCCGGTCCCTGGTTCCCACCTCCTTCCTCCTGGACTTGGTTTCAGAACATGGGCCGGAAACCTGCAGGGACAGATGGTTGCAGGTTGGAAGGGCAGGCTGCACCCCAGGGAGGTCAATCTGACTAAAAGCAGGCCCTGTGCACGTTCCTGGTTTGGGACTCTACTGTAGACCTCACAAACCCAGGACTTGCCCCAGAAGGAAGAGAGATCTGAGATTTCAGGGTGGGTGCGGTGGTTATCTTTATAGGTCTCTCCAGTCACACTGTGCAGTACATCAGAGCCTGACTCCTAAAGGCTCTGGTTTGCTGCAGAATGGGAATGAGCTGCAGGCCTGACAGGTGCCCTGCTTTCTTGGCTTGGATGCTTCCAGTGATAGAGCACTTACTATCTTATGCTGTGGGAAAGCTACCTTGTGTTAAATAGAGGTGTCTCTCCTTGGAACTTTGTTCCTTTGTCTTGTTACTGTTTTTTTATTTTGTTTCTTTGCTGAGAGGGACCTGCAGAGTTTAAATGTAACTTTCCTAGCACTGGTGACTATTGAGTATTTTCTATATGGTAGGTTCCAACTCAGCTACTTAGGGGACGGTGGTATTTCTGCTAATAGAACTTGAGAAAAGGACTGTATTTGGGAGAGTAGTGTCTATATTCAGAAAACACATGATTGCTACAAAAAAGAGTGCTGAGAGTGAATGTCATGGGTGACTTAAACTCAGAAAACATTTATTTTGGGAAGCTAGGGGAGGGGCAGCCTGTGAGCATCCTCTACCATGCTTAATCTTGTGATGGAAATTAGCAATCAAATCAAGGTGGTCTGAGATGGGATATAAACCTTTAATTTGAAAGGGAGCCTCTGGAATCGTAGATTTTGGAGAACAAGAAAACCCTTTCCTTCCCATTTAGAAAATATGGGTCTGGAGTAGGAAGTTGCTTAGACTCATCTTGTGTAGTGGGAGTTAGTGTCCAGACTAGATCCTAAATTTCATGACTTTAAAAAAAAAAAACAACACTTTAAACTAAAAGAAAATTACGTCACTTTCCCCTCTCCCTTTCCTCCATACAGCTCTTCCCAGCTATACTCCTTCTAATTCCTCCCATGGCTTCCTCTCAAATTGACAGCCTCTTTTTCTTTGGTTATTGTTGTTACATATTTGTGTGTAAATGTATGCACAGGTGTAGGATCATGGGTACCCATTCCTAATGGATACGTCTCTTGTAATCTTCAGCAAATTTTTCCATCAAGGATGCACCTGAGCTTCTATGTGGAGTTGAGAGAAAAGTCAGAGCTGAGATTACTAGAGTTCTGACTGATGCAGTCTAATGAATGGTGGTGCCTTTTATGGAGAGGAGGAACACAGCAGGAAGAGAAAGTCAGGAGGAAATGAATTCAGTTTGGGACCATTCTTGTTCATCATCCAGGCAGAGATGTTCAAAAATGTAATTAGATGTGCAGGTATGGCAGTCAAGAGTCTTTTAGCACAAGGCTTTGGGGGTTATTAGAACTGAATGAGAATTAAGACCATGGGAAATAATAAGATTGCCCAGGCAGAGTATGTAAACAGAGAAGAGACCTTGAAGCAAAACCCCATGGAACTAGACATTTAAGGAATGGGCAGTGGGAACAGCCAGTTGGATATTTATCAGTGGGTGGTAAAACCATAGAGTTCGGATGCTGCCCTTTTGAGTCTTACTCTCTTGTACTGCCAGCCTGTTTCTTATTTCTGTTCTTTTACTCAGTTTTCCCAAAGCATCTTTCAAAACTCATGTTTGTCCCTCAAGATCTGGCTCAAACATCCCTTCTTCTAGAAGCCTTCTAAATTCTCCACCAAGTTAGATACTTCCTGGCCTAGCAGTTTGAACATGTTAGTATCATTCTTATTACATTGTCAATAATGACAATACATAAGTATGTGCATGTCAGTTTCCCACAGGTGAAAATTGGGAGCCACTTGATCCAACTTTGTGTCTCTAGAAAGGGCTTGGCCTAGAGTATCCAGGGACATTTGATAATAACATTTGATAATTGGGGAGATTGATAATGTGAACTCCATCTTTCCTTCCCTGGAAAGGGAAGGGCTGCTCAGGTTTGAGGGCTTTCCCTCATCCATTGTTATCTTCTTTTGGAGAAAGCCCAAAGGCTATAGCCTAAGGACAATTGTTATTTTTCTGAGCCACAGATGATCAAATATACCTGGAGGCTAGTGAATTGGAGTGAGTCATTTTAGCAAGTGAGCCTAGCTGACTCCCTCCACCCATACACACTTAACAATGCTTGTGGTCACCTCCAATTCGCAGCTATGTACATCCTGTACACTGGGAATCTTGTGTGATTGGAGGAAAAAGTCATGGGGGAAGTTGGGTGTTGTTTGAGAATTTGGAAAAACTGAAAAACCTTGAAACACATATTCCCCCCCTATATATCAGGAATCTCGTCTTCAGAACTAGCTGTCTTCGTTTGTTCAAAATCAACTTCTTAACTCTGAATTTGACTTCTCCACCTCCCAGAAACTACAGTCCTTGAGGCCAAAGCAGCTTCTTTGGGAGCTTTAAACCATGGGTCCTACATTTCACAGTGTAGAACACTGCCTTGGTAATAAGACTCTCTCCGTGGTCTCCAGACAGCCTGCTTCCTCTCTGCCATTCTTGTCTCTGATACTTCCCCAGTCTTCTTTGCAGACTTTACCTTCTGAGTCTTTATCTTAAATGTTGATATTCCTGGGGTCTAAGTTGCAAGCCCTCTTTTCTCACTCTACCCTGGTGTCATCCACATTGTGGCTTCAGGAATATCCCTGTACCAAAGACATGTAAATTCTTGTCCTCTCTTTCCTACACTTCATGTTGCCTTTCCAACCAGCAGCTGGACCATTCCACTTGAACTGTGTCCCATGGGCACCTTTGAGTCATTGTGTTAAAGACTTACTGCCCTGTCATCCCATCTCTTCTGGTTTCTAAGCTAGAAAACTAGTGACCATTTCTAATCTCTTCTTCTGCCTCCTCTCTTCATATAAACCAACCAGTTACCAGATTTTTTGGTTTCTCCCTATGAAAACTGTTTGTCAGACTCTCCTAGCAACTACCCTCATCAATCCAATCTCTTAAACTTCCATTCTTGATCTGTATTTTCCACACAGCAATCAAAAATCTACTTTTGCCATTCTGGGCTTAACTCCCTGCTCCTTCCAGCCACCACCAAACTTTTCCTTTGCACTTTGGATAAAGCCTTAATCCCTAGCAAAGAAGGAGGTAAAGTCTAACGTCCTTAATAAGGGCAACAGAGCTTTGTGTGATGTAGCCCCTGCTTAGCTCTACATCTCATTTATTAGCCCTCGATCCTGCCACAGTGAGTGATGCAGATTCCAAAGGCAGAACACACCATGCTCTCTGTAACTTACCCATCCTTAATCTCTATTCCTCTGGTCCCCTCTCTGCCTCAGGTCCAAGTTAGGGAGCTTTCTTTGTGCTCCTAGAGCAATCTGTGTTTCCCCATCATGTCCATCACCACATTGCATTGCAGAAATCTGTTTATTAAATTGTGGAATCCGTGAAAGCTCAGCTGTGTCCATTTATCTTTGTACCCAGCAGAGGTGTCCAGTGAATGCTGAATGAGGAATGAAGGGCCTTTAGAACTGAGCCATAAAGAAGATGGGTGGGATAAGGGACAAAGTCAGTCCAAGGGGAAGGTGCATCCTAGCTCTTTATCCAAGATCCTCCAAGTGTGTACTGTGAGAGGTGACACAGGAGCAGAAGAAGCCTAGGGATCGGTCTAGTAAATCCTAGATTCAGGCTGGGGTATGGCCACAGTAGATGTGATGCCCTTGAATCTGGGTGGGAAACTGAAGCAGGAAGGGGAAGGGAGGGAGGAGCTGTTGGTTCTTGGATTTTGCCCAGTTCCCGCCCCTGTGTGGCAAGCTAGGAGAGTGAGTCCTGAGTTTAGAGAGGGGTGGAGCCTAATGTCCTGCTTCCCCAAGCCAGGCTTAGCTGGCCACTGGTGTTCTACCTCTCAAGCTTCAGTTTGCCTCCAGCCTCCCTGCCCTGCCAGGCCCCAAGCTTTCCTCCCTCTCTCCGTCTCTCCCTCCCTCTTGTGATGTCCTGGTATTGAGTTCCCCAAAATGCCAGAGCCAGGAGAGGATTTTCTCAAGTGAGTCCTTTCCTTTTCACACCAGCACATACACAGAGGACAAATGCACTTTAGACCTCCTCCCATCCCTCCCCAAACCTGAAGAGGCCCCTGGGCTGTCCTTCATCTGTTGTCTTTAAGAAGCCCATGGTGCATCTAGCTGGGCACAGCAGTGGTGATCAGGTCCCAGTCACTGCTTGTTTTTCAGCCTCCAAATGAGTAAATTTCCGTCATGGGTTGCCTGTGTCTGCTTTGTTAACTCCACTCATTCATTCATCAGTCACTCTGACCTGGCTTCTGCCCTAACCGCTCCACTATAGCCAAACCTACTGAACACGAACCTATTTCACCCCATCGCCCTATCATTCTCCACTTTCTGTCCCAAGATACTCTCCTCCATTCGTATTGCTTTAAGGGCCATTAATAAAATTTTCCCCCTCTGGCATCTAGTCCCTGACACTATCCTGTTTCTCATACAGATCACTTGTATTTGTCTAACTTTCTGCTGGTAGCTTCATAATACTATGTGGTACCTGAAGAACAGGGGTAGCTTCCTAACTGGTCTCCCTAACTCCATCTCTGCTTCTTTTGCTCTGCCATTGTAATCATACCAGAACAGTGTTTTGGTTTGCTTTCGTTTATTTGTAAATTGCATCATCCCCTTGCCGATCTTAGGATAAAGTCATATTCTTAACATACCCACAAGTCCTTCATAATCTCATCTCGGCCTCTTTCCCTCACTCAGCTCTTGCTGTTATTCACTTTGCTTTAAGCACATGGTCCATTTAAGTGTGAACCTTCTCCCAAGAATGTTCATGTACTTCTGCTTCAAGCCCCTCACTGAGTTCCCCATCATTCCTGCCAGTACCCCTACTTGTAGTGCTTGCCCAATTGTGATCACTCAATGACGAATTTAATTTTTCTCAGTATCCCTTTTCATCATAGTATTCCCTGCCACCTATGGGTAATTATTTATTTACTTGTTACTTATACTTTTTTTTTTTTTTTTTTTTTTTTGCTGTTGCAGTTTGTTGTTGAGACAGTCTCTTTACATAGTTCCAGCTGTCCTGGAGTTCACTATGGCCTCGAACTCACAGATCCACCTGCCTCTGCCTCCCAGTGCTGGAATTAAAGGTGTGCGCCACCACACCCAGCTACATATAATATTTTTAAACTATCTTCTATCACTTTTCCACCTTTGCACTGCAAAATAGACACTTAGTACATAAGTATTTTGAATTAATCATTAAATTCAGTAAACATAGCTCATTCTTTATGTCAGGCTCCTTGCTAAGTCCTAGAGATGGAGAAATAAAATATTATGCCTGCTCTCAAGAACAGTGCATATGAAGGAAGCAGAGAAGTAACAAAATTATAGTGTAAGAGAGGGCCTTCCTAGAGGAAATGACATTCACATGAAAGCTAGGCAAGAGGATAAGTGTATCTCAGCAGAGGAGAACAGAATGTGTAACTACAGAAACAAAGAGAACATGGAGTTTTCTAGGAATCGAAACCATTATGACAGATCATAGATTGTGAGATCAGAGGTGAGTAGAAGATATGGACAAGACATTGCTAAGCCTTTTGAGCCAGTTTAAAGACCTTATCCTCTGGACAGTAGAGAACCATTAAAGGAATTTAAAAGGAGTAATGGTAGGTCAAATCTGTGTTCAGAAAACTCACTCTGGTTTTAGAAGGGGGTAATGGATGGGAAGGTCCCAGCTGGGAGAACAGAACACCAGTCACTGCACACCAGTAGAGAACTCAGGGTGGTTTGAGATGGGAGCTACAGCCTGGGGTTTGGGAGAAAGGAGTGCTTGGGAGTCATCCTTAATCTTAATACTGATTGGTGTGGGAAAGAGGGCAACCCCAGGCATCTGTGCTAAGTTGGTGGGTCAGAGCGTGGCAAGAGGAGCTACCTGAAATGACTCCTGGAGGCTGGCTGGAGGAGCTGAGCAGAATAAGAGTTGGGATGTCAGTGAAAAGATGTCCCTGTACTGTGCACATGACATGTACCTCATTGGGCTCTTAAAACAACTGTTTGAGGTGGGAATTAGTATTTTCATTATTATGAATTAGAAACTGAGGCTTAAAAAGATAAGAATGATCCAGGGTCACTGAGATGGCAAAAAGGGGGCTGAAAATCAGCTTTAAAATCCAGCGTGACCCCAAATCTGTGCTCTGAAATAGTGCCACACTCAGGAGCCACTCAGCCCACGCACTCCACCCTGATTTTTCCAACCACCACCTTGTCCAGTCCCTGGCAGGGAAGAAAGGGGCACATTTCTCTGTGGGAGACCAGGAGGGAAGAGTGAATGCTGGCCTTCCCGCTGCTGACTCTTTCTCTGTACACAGGCTACTGTGAGTGGCAGGAACCATCTGTGGTCACCATGGCAAAGAGGGAGGACAGTCCTGGCCCGGAGGTTCAGCCAATGGACAAGCAGTTTCTGGTATGCAGTATCTGCCTGGATCGGTACCGGTGCCCCAAAGTTCTGCCTTGTCTACATACCTTCTGTGAAAGGTGAGGGGAGTTACCAGGGAGGGACAGGACCCTGCAGTTGCCCTGCCAGGGGAAATGCATGTTATGAATAAGGAGAATGTGCACACTTGGGAGGGAGGGACAAGTGAATCCCACTGTTATGGAAGTTTATTTTTAGTTATGTATTAGATAGTTGTTTTATGAACTATTGGGTGAGGGCCTGCCTAGGCTTTGGCATTTTGTGTTGTCTGCAGGTGTTGGATTTATGTGGGGAATGTTTGATTGCTCAGGATCTGCATGTGCTATCAGAACACCTGAGGAGTTCTGTATCGATAAAAACACCTGAGCTGGGATGCCCAAGATTCCACTATCTAGTATGGCACTTGCCATGATAGTGGTTCCCTCTGCTGAGGTCTGGCAGTTTGCACTATGAATATGCTTCCGTCTCTTCCTTGCTGAGCCTACACAGTGGCTAACTACTATATCCCATCCTGCAGGAGATAAAGATTTGGTTGTAATAAACTGAGAGAGGACTAGAAACTCTGAATACTGAGCCAGAGCATTAGTTAGAATCAGACTTTGTCAGATCCTTCCCAGATCACAAGTCAACCAGAGGAGAAATCAGTGCTGAGACTCCCAACCAGCACTGGAACCAGTATAGTTTGTGACTGATGGGAGGATGGATATGTGAAGTTAGGTTTGTCCTTCCTGGTCTGTGCTGAGGCACTAAGTGAAAGGCAGCCCTTCCCAGCCTCTAGGCTTCTATTCATCATGCCTTCATTCTATTACTATTTCTTTACCAAGCAGCTACTATGTGTCAGACCCTATCCAAGTCGTTGAGTATGCACTGAGAAGCAAAAAAAAAAAAAAAGGACTTTGAGACAAGGTCTCACTATATAGCCCTGGCTAGCCTGGAATTCACTTTATAGAGCAGGCTGGCCTTGAATTCACAGAGATCCTCCTGCCTCTGGCTCTCAAGTGCTGAGATGGAAGGCATGTGTCACCGTACCCAGCCCTATAGACAAGATCTTTATGATTAAAGGACTTGTGATAAAGTGAGGGAGGTAACAATCAGATGATTATAGATTATAGATCCATGAATTATACTCATAGTGAGTTCTGCAGATATGGTGCTAAACTGTGAGCTTAGTGATTCCTTACAGTTTGGAGAATACTATGCATCCCAGGGATGAACAGGAGTTAGGTAGGTAAAGAGCAGGCTAAGGCAAAAACTCAACAAGGCCATGTGTCCTGGAGAATGTGTCGGATAAGGGAACCAATGAGAAGTCTGTGTAGCTGGAGCAGAGTGAGGACAGAAGGTGGGCTGGGTAAGCCCATTAGGAAATTTCATCTTACCTAGAACTACTCAAAGCCTTTGCATGTTTTTCTGCAAGATCACATTGTATTTTGGCAGCGTTTTCTCTCTGGCCTCATATCTCGTGGCCATATCTTAGATATCCTCATCCCCAGTCTTCTCACTAGAGTCTGTCCAAACCTTCTGTCTATCTCCTGTTTACTCTAAATCTGACCCTGCTTCTCTGACAGCCCTGCTCTTTGAAATCCAATCTTCTCTCCATTTACCTGTGGGTGAAGGTCTCAGCTGCCCTGCCCATTTAGATTCTTCCATCAGCCTGGGGGCCTCACTGCTCGTTTACGTCCTGTTTATGTCTTAGTTCTTCACTTTGTCTGTGGACACCATCTGCTTTGTCTGAGAAACACCCCTAACCATCACTTCAGCCATGTCATCCATCACCTGTGATTACAAACTGCAGCTTTCTTATTCCAGCTCTACCACCCTGCTACTGCTGTGCCACCTTTGGCTGGCTCGAAAGCCCAGCCTCCTCAGTTGCTCTCTTTCCTCCCATGTGCCCTCCTCCCTGGCTCCCCTTTCTTCCCTATCCATCACTGGCCCTACAGCTGATCATTTGACTGTCCCAGGCCCACCTCCCTCACACCTTTGTTCTTGCTAAGCCTGTGTCCTAGCAGCTCAGTGCTGGATCAGAGCCGTAACTGGATGCTCTGCACGTTCGTGGATGCCCAGATCACTGAGCGTTCTTGGGGGAAATCAGTTACTGCTTATACTTGGCCATGTACTTTCTACGTGATTTACATGCATTGATTTACTTAAGATATGTTTTTTTTTTCTCTTGTTTGTGTGTGGTATTTGAGTGGGTGCATGCCTGTGACTTTTTGGGTATGTGAGTTCATGTCTACTTATATAGAGACCAGATGATGTCAGGTGTCTTCTTTTATTGCTGTCTTGAAACAGGTTCTTTCATTGAACTGGAAGCTCATTGTTTGGTTAGGTTGGCTGGCCAGTAGGCTTCTGGGATCCGCTGTCTGCATCCCCACAATTCTGGGGTTCTGGGTATGTGCAGCTATGCCTGGCTTGTGATGTGGGTGCTGAAGATTCAGATTTAAGCCTTCATGCTTGCATAGCAAAGTGCTCTTACCCTTGAGACATCTTCCCACCTCCAAAAGATACATTATTCCCATTTTAGGGAGGAGGAAACTGAAGTTGAGAGTTGTTAAATTACTAAGAATATAGCCAAGGCTATACAACATGTAAATAACTGAGGGATAGATATGAGAGAAGAGAAAGGTGTTGGCAGTAGAAAAGTCTGTACTTTAAGAAGATCTTAATGTGGTGGAACACACCTTTAACTCCCAGCACTTTGGAGACTAGAGAGGGGGTATGTAGTGAGACTTTGTCTCAAAGGGAAAAAATACAAAATAATTTTAAAAAATAAGTAAATAGGGTATGTTGAGAGACCAGAAAACCCAATTGTGTGTGCTGGTGACTGAGGCAGGAGCCTCGAAGAGGTGTGGGATCAGAGTCTGTGCCGCCCAGGCTGGCACAACACAACTGACCCTCTTGTCTCATCCTCCCAAGTGCTGTGATTACAGGTATGTGACATCACCTTTGGCTTAATTAGATTTTTTTTTTTTTAAAGCTCACTGGTTGTACGAAGGGTGAATTTTAAAGGAGCAAGAGAAAAAACGAGATCAGTTGGAAATTATTGCAATCCAGGGACGTTTGGCAAGTAGGAAGGAGTTATCCATTAGTTACAAGGTTGTTTGTAGGAATAGAGCTAGAATGGGGGGTGGTATCTATCAGGGACAGACTGGGACAGGGTTCAGAGTGGGAGAAGTGGCGGTCAATGAGATGTGGGTGGGTGTGGGAGCATGGGAGTGGACAGACACGGGGAAGTGAAAGAAAAGTCCTTTGATGAGGAAGTAGGGATGAAGAATCTATGATGGAGGTAGGTCCTCAGGTAGGTGGCAGAGCCACTAAGAATGGTGGCCGAGTGTGAGGCGTGAGAGGGCGACAGAAGAGTTGAGTCAGGAGAAGGGCTTCACTAAATGGAGAAACAGCTCTTAGGTCAGTGGAGACAGTAGCAAGAGGGGATGGGATTTGGGAGAAGACAGCAGCCTCATGGTAGCTGCAGACACAGAGAACGTTCCGGTTGGGAAGAGGGAGGACTCAACCCCACCTTCTGACCCTAAGGAATGTGGAGCATGAAACAAAAACCACTTTCTACTGGGAGGGACTTCAGGGAGAAGTAGGTCACAGAGAAACCAGTTAATATTTATAAAGCACTTAAGATCATACCCAACATATAATGTTTGTTACATTTTAATTAAGACCAAAGGGCATAGTCATGAGCAAGAAAAGAGATTGGGGTACAGGACAGTTTGCACCGTGCCTGTCTTTCCTCCATCGATTCATGATCTCCAAGCACAGCTGCCTTCAGTCTGGAGTCTGTTTCTAGTAATCATCGTCCTCTCCCTCCCTCTGGTGACTAATCCCAGCCACCACCATTCCTCTCTCTCTCCCTCCTTCACTCTATGGTTGATTCTGTCTGAGCCAAGTTAGGCACCCTTACTCTGACTTTCTCCCTGGGCTCCTCTATATCAACCCTTTTGGTTCCTTCCTCCATCAGAGGATGGGGGCCCATGCCCTCCCCTTTAGGCCAACCAAGCTTCTCTCCATCCCCAAGACTTTGTCTTACTGGTTCCCTAGTCTCTTCCATCGCTCCCTCTCTACTGCTAACTTTTCAACTTGGAAATTCCCATTATGGTAAGCTGGGGATGTGGCTCAGTGGTAGACTGGGTAGACCGAGAAATAAAGTTCCCCTTATTAGCACAGGAAAACTGTCCTCTTGTCTCCCCACAGCACCATCCAGTCCTCCAGGCCCTTCCCGCTCGGCTACCCAGCCTCCCCTCCGCTCTTCCACTTGTATTGTGCAGACTCTCCTCCGCTGCTCTTGCTATCACTGTCACCTTCACAGAGAAAAGTCTCCACATGGTTGCCAAATGCAGTGGGCACTTGCCACTCCTCAGCCTCTTCCCACCCTAGTGACTCATTCCCTCCTCCTGTACTCACGGTACTGCCCGGCACTGTCCCTCACTCTCCTCCAGCCTCTGCCCATCGCCTCTGCTCTCCATGCTCATCTCTGCTGAGTTTGCTGTCCCTCTCTCTTACCGTTGTCCACATCTTCTCTAATCTCATCTTCTCTCTTGGCTGCTGAGGCTGTTGCTGTCCCCCCGACAACACTGTCTTTTAACCCTCCTTCTCCCCAGTGCTGTTCCTATTTTGATGTATGTCACCATCATTGTGTCAGATGCCTAAGCCCAGGAGGCCAAGAGCCAGTTAAGACTCTCCGTACCTACCCATCATCACCCGCATGCCCCTCTTTTCTTTTCTCTTACTCCCTATATCAGTCTTCCACCCCACCCCCAACAGGGCCTCATTACACACAGCCCAGGCTGGCCTTGAAGTTGAGGCAGTCCTCTTACTCAACCTCCAGAGTGCTGGAATGATAAGCGTGCGCTGCCACACCCGTCCGTGTTTCTTAAATATGAATTTGTTCCCACTCATACCCTGAATCCAGGTCTATCTCACCTCCTCCCTGGAATACTGTGACTGTGTTGGTTAAGCACAGGCTTCCTTTGCTTTTAAATCCAGGCTCCAGCACTTTCTAACTTGGTTAATCTGACTGCTTGCCCTTTCTGCATCTCTTCATATGAAGTGCAAAGCATAGCATCCGGCACATGTGTCCTTAGTAAATGACAACTGCATGGTGGTACCACTGCCCTGTCTGTTGTCTTGTCCTCATCAAATTCACCCTCCCGTGGCTGCCTGCTGCTGCTGGGATCCACTGCTGGGCTTTTCTACTTCTCTTCTTGTCCCTTGCTTGTGGGCTGTCCCCATCATGCCAAAGTGCTTCCCCCCTCCCCAGCCTGTGTTGCTTTCTGTCCCCATCCTCCTCTCCCTGCGACTTCTCTGCTCTGCTCGACAATTGTTTTTCCACACAGTTTCCTTTGAAGTTCCTCTGAAGCATATTCTGGCCTCTTCTCCAGCCACCTGAGCCACATGCATTTTCTTATGACCACATCCTATACTCCTTGTGCTAATGATATAAGTAACAGTAGTAGCCTCCCCACATAGTGCTGTAGTGGGCCAGGCAGTTGACATTTAATCTTCCTTACATGTAAGTGGGACTTTTACATTTAATCCTCTGTGCGACTGAATTCTTTTCTGTCTCCATCATAAAGGGAAGAGTCCTTGGAAGAGTCCCTTGTCAGGGATCACACAATGCAAAAGGCCCCTGGCCAGGAAGCTGAACCAAATTTTGCTAGCTCAAGGACCCGTGCCCTTAATCTTTAAACTAATTCTGTGCCTTTGTTTTTCTCTCTGAATACTAGAACTATTTTAAAGGCTGGCACTGTGTTTCATTTTTCTATCCCTACAGTTTGGCACAAATTTAGCAAGAATAAGCAGTCAGTAAATGTTTAATGAGTAGGGGCAGGAGTAGCAGGATAAAGGCTTGTTACATATTGTCTTGAGAAGGTTTGGTAAACACCTGTGAAAGGTGAGCCTGTGTTTGTTCAAAGCTGAGGAATGTAGACATGTCTGTTCTTAGAGAGGCCACAGATGTATTTCTGCTCAGTCCTCAGAGGTCTTTTAACACCTGCTGGTGGATGAGGCCTGTGTGTATGTATGCACCACACAAAGGAGTTTCAAAATGAAATATTAATGGCACACCTGTAAGGAAGGGGTTAGGCACCTATGAGGGGTGCATGTGCCCTCCTCCTCTGACTCTCCCTTCTCCCTGGCCAGATGCCTCCAGAACTATATTCCTGCCCAGAGCCTGACACTGTCCTGTCCAGTGTGCCGGCAGACATCCATTCTGCCCGAGCAGGGTGTCTCAGCCCTACAGAACAACTTCTTCATCAGCAGCCTCATGGAGGCCATGCAGCAGGCGCCTGATGGGGCCCATGACCCTGAAGACCCCCACCCCCTCAGTGCAGTGGCTGGCCGACCTCTCTCCTGCCCCAACCATGAAGGCAAGGTGGGCCCAAGCGAGGCCCAGTGAGGCCAGGACTTGGGGTGGGAGGAGAAGGAGAGTGATACGGGTAGGGTGGCCTTGGGTGGCCTTTGGCGAGGTGGCTTGCTGGGGCAAAGAGGGCCAAAGGGTAGGGGACAGAGAAGTGTAGTGTCTGGCTGTTGCCTCACAGGAGCCCTTGTACCGCCAGACGATGGAGTTTTACTGTGAGGCCTGTGAGACTGCCATGTGTGGTGAATGCCGTGCAGGGGAGCACCGGGAACACGGCACGGTGCTTCTGCGAGACGTGGTGGAGCAGCACAAGGCAGCCCTGCAGCGCCAGCTTGAGGCTGTGCGTGGCCGGTAGGCATCTTGTTGGGATCTGGACTGGTGAGGTCGTAGGAAGCCTCAGCAGGGGCGGGGCAGGGGAGGGGAAAGAAAGGCTCCAGAGCAGCGATTCTCAGCCTTCCTAATGCTGCGAGCCTTTAATGCAGTTCCTCATGTGGTGACCCCCACCATAAAAATTTTGTTTCTACTCTGTAACTGTAATTTTGCTACTGTTACGAATCTTAATGTAAATTTCTGATATGCACGTGGTCTCAGGTGATCCTAAGAAAGGGTCATTCAACCCCCAAAGAGATTGTGACCCACAGGTTGAGAATCACTGCTTTAGAAGGTCAAGTAGGAGATCTCCCAGAGGGCAGCAGTAAAGCTCCCTATGAGAAGGGTTGATTGGCGAGGACACCCTCCAGGATCTGGTCTGAGATGTCTCACTTCCTCAGATTGCCGCAGCTGACCGCAGCTATCGCCTTAGTGGGGGGCATCAGCCAGCAGCTACAAGAGCGCAAGGCAGAGGCCCTGGCCCAGATAAGTGCAGCCTTTGAGGACCTGGAGCAAGCCCTGCAGCAGCGCAAGCAGGCTCTGGTCAGCGACTTGGAGAGCATCTGTGGGGCTAAGCAGAAGGTGCGTTGGGTCATCCTTGCCAATCATGGTCTGTAGTGAGATGGTCTTAATGCCTCCATTGTCTACACTTTTCTCCAGCCTTTGCTCTGCCTCTTCACGTGGTCAGTCATTGCTGTGGTCATCTGCCTCCCTCCGTACATGCATCTCTGTGTATTTCTTTCCTGCCATGATACTACAAGCTCACCGGTAATCACAGCAGCTTCCTTTTTGCCAGCTGCACACCCGCTTCCTCTGTTCTTCTTCAACAGGTGTTGCAGACACAGTTAGACACCCTGCGCCAGGGTCAGGAACACATTGGCAGTAGCTGCAGCTTCGCAGAGCAGGCACTGAGACTGGGCTCTGCCCCTGAGGTATTGCTAGTGAGAAAGCACATGCGAGAGAGGCTGGCCGCACTGGCGGCTCAGGCCTTCCCAGAAAGGCCACATGAGAACGCACAGCTGGAACTGGTCCTTGAAGTAGATGGGTTGCGGAGATCGGTGCTCAATCTGGGTGCGCTGCTCACCACCAGCGCCACTGCACATGAGACGGTGGCCACGGGCGAGGGCCTGCGCCAGGCACTGGTGGGCCAGCCTGCTTCACTCACCGTCACCACCAAAGACAAAGATGGGCGGCTGGTACGCACAGGTAGTGCAGAGCTGTGTGCAGAGATCACTGCCCCTGATGGCACGCGCCTTGCAGTGCCAGTGGTGGACCACAAGAATGGCACATATGAGCTGGTGTACACTGCACGCACAGAAGGTGACCTGCTCCTCTCAGTGTTGCTCTATGGACAGCCGGTGCGTGGCAGCCCTTTCCGTGTGCGTGCCCTGCGACCCGGGGACCTGCCACCTTCTCCAGATGATGTAAAGCGCAGGGTCAAGTCTCCTGGTGGTCCTGGCAGCCATGTGCGCCAGAAGGCAGTTCGTAGACCCAGCTCCATGTACAGCACTGGTGGCAAACGGAAGGACAACCCAATTGAGGATGAACTCGTCTTCCGTGTTGGTAGGAGGACCACGCACAGAGCCAAATGAGGGCTAAGGGCAGGGTTGGATGGAGGTTGACGGGAGGGCCCGATGAGGACCTAGGGAAGGGTGGTGAAAGTTGACTCATGCTGAAGGCTTGATGAGAAGGGGAGAGAGATTCAGACTGATCTCAGAGTTAATTTATGATCTTCTTATCATTTCTCACCCACAGGCAGTCGTGGAAGGGAGAAAGGGGAATTCACCAATTTACAAGGTGTGTCCGCCGCAAGCAGTGGCCGCATAGTGGTAGCAGACAGCAACAACCAATGTATCCAGGTAAGCCTCTTTACTTAGGTCCCTTCATACCAGAGAGGATACACATGCGACAGCCTTCTGAAAAAAGTGTGAACAGGTCACCTCCTGCGAGAGGAAACCCACAGTTAGTACCACCTTTAAAGAGCAGTGAATGGAAGTATCTCTTGCCCAAGCCAAAACAATATCCAGCACCTTCAATCAGAGCCAGAGTTCCTGTGCTGCGGCTTTTCCCTCCCAGGCTATGCTCAAGCCACGTGAGCTCCTTCCTCACGGTCTCTTCTTGATCTTTTTGCTGGCTGGTCTACTTTATCTTAGTGGTCAGGTTGCAGCTCTACCCTTCCCACTATCTTCCAGCATACCAACCCGGCTCCAGAGTATATTTTATCTGACCAGAGAATGCAGCCACATGGTTGGCTCGAGAGTTAGAAGGGAGTGTCTTTCACTGGCTAGAGGGTAGCACACAGCCTCAGTTGTTTCCTTGTACCTCATACAGCTGATTCAAGCATCTGTCTTACTAAATGTTCATGGTCTCTGATGCACCACAAGCTCCTTGGTACAACCAGGAATCATGGCCTCCCTTCTCTACATCCCTGGCAGAAAGCACTGATCCTAGCACAATGGGCATGAGTGTGGTAGATCGTGCAGTGGTTGAATGAATGCTTAGGCTCTGAAACCGGACACCTTGACTCGAATCCTGGCTCTCCCTGTACTAACAAGTCATATGACCTCTTGGCACTGTAGTTAACTCATGTGTAAAATCAGGAAAAACATTTCTCAGGGTTGTTGGTAGTATTAAATGACATAACGTCATTTAATAATGTCATTTAACACCTAGTTGTTGTTTAAAAAAAAATCATTGTCCAAGTAGAGACTGTAAACAAAAGCAAGGAGATGGGAAAGTGCTTGAGCAGGTAGTGCACATCCCATCTTGGCTGCAAGAAACTTGCTGTTAGGAACTTGGGTTGGGTGAGATCAGATTGTAATGGTTTTGGAAATGATTCTGTGGAATTTTGATTTTGCGCTGTGAGATTAGCTATTTTGTACGTTAGTTCTTAGAAACATATTATAGGGCAGCCAGACCTTCACCTGAAGATCCTCAATTTAAAACACCTGTACCTTTCCATCCCTTGCCCCTGCCTGAATCGTGAATCCAGTTCTGCCTTCCTTGTCGCTCTCAGCAGCTCCCTGACCCTGCTCCATCTAGCAGAAACTCTTGCAGCCAGATTCTCAGGCCTGCCAGCTCACTTGTTTTCTTAGGACAGAGGAACAGAAAAATCCAGGAAGGCATTTGGGACCAGCCTAGGTGGTGAGGAGGGTGCTTGGGAGTTCTGGGGAAATGCGGGGTTCTATTCAGGATCACCTTCTACCTCCTTCCCTCCCTCTCCTTTTTTCCTTTTAGTCCAGAAATGCTTTTCTAGCTCAAAGGTTGAGATCTGAAGACTCCTGCCCTGTTGTGCACACATCTGGGCACTTACCACACACACAGAAAAGCTGATGCTCCTTGACCCTCTGGTGAGGGATTGTGAGAGAGGCCTGGCTTAGTCCTTCCAAACACCTACTACTCTGTAACAGTCCTTGCTTCTTTCTATTCCCAAGTCCACCCTGATGTCAGCTACCAGAAGCCTGTTCTTGGATTTCAAAGATGAGCGCTTGCCTCTCTTTCTCTGGACTCCTGGGACTGATGAGGGCTGAGCTCCCATCTGTGGGATGTGACTCGCCTACTTTGCTCATGTGACTTGGGGTCCTTGTGAGCTCATCCTATCTGCTGACAGAGCACATACACACACACAATAGCAAGAAAACTACTTTGCGATTTTGAGTGAACAATTTAATTTGAAAATATTCAGCATCATGTCACTATCTTGTGAGCTCTTTCTGGGAACATCCTCTTTCCCTTCGGGCAGCATGCCTGACGTTCTCGCCTGGCTTCCCTCGGCCTTTTGCTGTGGTCATTTCCACACTTTTCCTTTTCTAGAATCACTAGTTTGGTTCGTTGTTTTTGTTTGATGTTTTATCTTTTGATTGCTGTCATTTTCCGTTAAGATCCTTAAGGTCAGAGATCTGTTTAATGTTACCATGGTATAGGAGAGAGATAGGGCCAAACTGAGAGTCCAGCATATTCTAGTCCTGCTAAGGAAACAGTATAGCAGCTTTTACTGAGTATCAGATGTCATAGGAGAGAGGGCTGGGATGGGGAATGGAGGGACTTGGGGGCTGGGCAGATGGTGTTGACATTAAGAAGCAGGCCTTGATTTAAAGTTAATGAGTTCACTTTTATCCCTGTTGAATTTTGAGAGTGATGTGTGACATCCAAATGGATCTGTCCGTGGAATTCAGGTCTGAGATTGAACTGGGGTAGGGGGCGGGGTTGTTTTGTTGGTTGAATGCCTCTTGGATGGCAGAAACTATACACAGAACTGAAAATGCATGAGTAGACAAAACTAGTGTAGCACCAGCTCCATGCAGGCCTGGCATCTTTAGAGGAGGCCACACAAATTCAGTAGTTACTATAAAGAAAGCTATAAAATGTAGGGCCCTAACTTGACATGTATATACTGATTTGAAGAAAGTAGAAACTGAAGAAGTGGCCTGTAATTTTGGAACGCTAAAGAGAAATAGGAGTTGGCCAGTTTGAACATGGAGTGTGAGAAAGGATGGGAAGAATTGAGGCTTTCCAAACCCTCTCCACTTCTGAGCCTGAATCAGACCTGCCAGGGTGGGAGAAGGCTGATGGACTAACCCACTGCTGATCTAGCTGTGCCTTTTAGTCCCCCTCACTTCCATCCTTTACCCTGTGGTACTTCCTTTTTCCTGCTGACAATTCTGACTTTGCGCGGGACCAGTGTAGAACCCGAGTGCTGTGCTGACTGACCAGGTAAGAGCTTGCTACAAGGTCCGTGTCAGGAGAAGGTGATGTGCCCGGGTAGGACAGGTCTGAGTGGCCCAGCCCGTGAAGGAGAGAACAGGGCTGAACTGAACATCAAGCCCAAGGCCCAGGACTTGAGCTGTCTGTGGTAGCTTCTTGGCTCTGATTCATCCCATGTCCCCAGAGGCTGTAACAAAATGGAGTATATGAGAATTAATGCACTGAGTAATGGAGCTGTTGAGTTAGAAGGTGTAGTTGAAGAGGAAAAGAAGATTAAAGGAGACACTTTAGGATGAAGAGAACTTAGCATCTTGGGAGACTGGGGTGGAGGAGCAGAAGGGAAGATCGAAAGATTCATTCTGTCCAGGAGAAAGGTTGCTTTGTCAGCCTGTGGCCCGAATGGAGCAACCCTTGACGACTTCTCCTTCTCACCTGCCCCTTTCCAGTCGGCTGTGACATTCTGTCCAGTCTTCCTCCAGAGCTGCTCCCCTCTAGATCGCTTGGTCCAAGCCATCGTTGTTTCTCATCTGGATTCCTGCCACAGCTTCTGATTGATTGGCCAGCTTCCAGTCCTGACTCCTTCCTGTGAGAACACTTCTGTTAAAGCAGATCTGATCTTGTCACTTCTCTGGCTATAAATTTTCAGTGGTTTCTCACCATAGCCAGGGTAAAATGTAATTCCTGACTACCCCAGCCACACTGACGAGGCCCTTAAACAGGGCTCATGCTAGCTAGACTCCATACCTTTCACAAATTGTTCTGGCTAATTCGTCAGTTGACATCTTTATTGGCCTGTTAGCTTAAATGTCTCTTTCTCTTGGTGCCTTTTCCCACCATACCTTTGGTCCCTTTTGTGTTTTCACACTTCCCTTCACACTTCTACTCCATGTCCTGTAAGGTAGCTCTCACGTGACTCCTCTGTACTCCTGGCATGGTCTCAGCAAGTGCTTGTTGAGTGATAGAGTAAACGGGATCTTGCTAGGACCCAGCTCCCTTTCCTCTGTATCCAGTGTTTCCCCTCCTCCCTGCTCCCTCCCTTGCTCCTCTACTCCAGGTTTTCTCCAATGAGGGCCAGTTCAAGTTCCGATTTGGGGTCCGTGGGCGCTCACCTGGGCAACTACAGCGTCCCACAGGTGTGGCGGTGGACACCAATGGAGACATTATTGTGGCAGACTATGACAACCGTTGGGTCAGCATCTTCTCTCCTGAGGGCAAGTTCAAGGTGAGAGGCTTGCTGTTGTTGAACTCTGAACCCCTGGTAACCTGCTCTTCTGACCATGCTAGTTTGGGGCCTGAAGTGGTCTATCACCAGCTCAAGGTTCTGTTTTGGTACCAGGCCAGGATTTCACTCCCTGCTGTACTAGCTGGGATGAAGTCACTTATGATATACCCCTCCTACAGACCAAGATTGGAGCTGGCCGCCTCATGGGACCCAAGGGAGTAGCTGTGGACCGTAATGGACATATCATTGTAGTGGACAACAAATCTTGCTGTGTATTCACCTTCCAGCCCAATGGCAAGCTGGTTGGGCGTTTTGGAGGCCGTGGGGCCACTGACCGCCACTTTGCAGGTATGAGAGAACAACCCCAAAAGATCCTCACTGCAATACTCCAGTTGCGTAGAATTCCCCAAGGAGCCCCAGCTGTAAAGACCTCTTCTATAGCTTGACCCCAATTCTCCCTTCTCAGTGCCTAGTTCCATCCTCCCAGAGACAGGATCTCTCACTCAGCCAGAGGTCCTACCTGTCTCCTGACTCAACACCTCAGCTTAATGCTTTAAGGCCCACTTTCTATTTCCAGGGCCCCATTTTGTGGCTGTAAACAACAAGAATGAGATTGTAGTAACGGATTTCCATAACCATTCAGTGAAGGTCAGTACCCTCCCTCCCTCTGAGATCACTGTCCCTGTGACCCTTCCTCTTCCACAAACTCCTTTCTCCCTTCCCCCTCCTCCCAAGGCCCCTTGAAATCCTTCACTGAACCAATAAACATTTATGGCATGGCTACTTTGTCCCAGGCACTATACTAGAAGCTGGGAATTCAGTGCTAAGCAGAGCGAACACATTTCCAGTCTTCTTGGTTAGAGTCTGTCAGGGAAGAGGAGACACTCTGATAGATTCTGTGGTAGGTGCAGGGAACTGTGGAGGATAGCAGAAAGCTTTGATACAGGGGAAGACCTGAAGCACCAGTAGAATTAACCAAAAAATAGAGGAGAAGGAGGGGAGTTGAGGCAAAGGGCACAGAAGAGATCAGGTATAGTGATACACACCAGTAATCCCAACACTTCGGAGATCTAGGCAAAAAGATCAGAATTTCAAGGTCATCTTTGTCTATGTGGCGGAATCAAGGACCTCCTGGGATACATGATACCCCGAATTAAAAAAGAAAACGAAAAAGAAAAAAGACACAGGAAAAAGACCTCAATGGAAGTTGACACCACTTATGGTGTGTTCTGGAAACTGCTGGTAGTTCAGACTGGGTATACCGGTGTGAGGTGAGGATGAGACCTGTGCATCCCCAGAAGGGTCTGGCTCTCTTCCCAAGAGCTATGGGGAGTGCTTGAGGAGTGACCTGTGTGGTGAGCCCCTGTGCATCTTTGAAAGGTCACTCTGGCCAGGGCAATGCTAGAGGCAGTTATCTAGACGAGAAGTGATGAGAACCTGGACCTTGAGACGGGTTTGGCAGTCTATATGTAAGAGGCAGACTTGAGACAGAATCAGGACTCTGTTCACTTGCTTATTTTCCTGACAAGCTGAGAAGGTGGAGTCAAGAATGATTCATGCCAGCAAGGTAGCAGTGGTATTGAGGTAGAGAAATGGGAAGTACTGCTCTCCCAGGGACGCATCAGCTGGAATGTCTGATGAGCAGTGGGGTACTGTGTGTGATCACTGGAAAGAATTTCGAGGTTAAGCAGTACATCTGGTAATTCTCCCTGGAGCGTCACCTCCCCCTCCAAAGCCTTGCCCTCTGCCTGAGGTCAGGTCCCCAGTCCCTAGCCCCTTCCCCCACCAGGTGTACAGTGCTGATGGAGAGTTCCTCTTCAAATTTGGCTCGCACGGCGAGGGCAATGGACAGTTCAATGCCCCCACGGGAGTAGCTGTGGATTCCAATGGGAACATCATTGTGGCCGACTGGGGCAATAGTCGCATCCAGGTGAGTAAGGCCCAGGGATGACTTGAGAGTGAGGCTTCCTACTGTGCTTCTGTCTCTCCCCAGACAGCCTCTTCTCTGCCCAACTTTACTTCTGCTTCCATTCTCTTCCATTCTTTCCCAGGTATTCGACAGCTCTGGCTCCTTCCTGTCCTATATCAACACGTCTGCAGAGCCACTCTATGGCCCACAGGGCTTGGCATTGACATCGGATGGCCACGTGGTAGTGGCTGATGCTGGCAACCACTGCTTTAAGGCCTATCGCTACCTCCAGTAGCTGCACAAGGGCCCTGCTTGGCTCATGGAGGGACAGACATAGGGGTGATTGGACAAGAGGGTCTGGCTAAGAGGTGGGCCAGACCCGGCAGCACTGAATGTGGGCTGTGGGCATGGGTGTGCCCAGTGCCCTTCCCTTCCTCCCCCAACCCCACGGTTGCACTTTATTTATTCGGTTCTTGCTTTGGTGACTGGGTGGGCCTGGACTGGTCCCAAGGATGTGTGCAGAGCTTCACCCTACCCCTTTTACACACCTCCCTTACACCCTCAGTCTGCTCTTTGCCCCCCAGCCCGGGGCCAGAACAGCCTCTTACTTCAGAACAGAAGTCCCTCTGGTTGTCTCCCTACCACCCCATACACACTGACAGAGACAGCAATACCCCACTCCATATTAAATAAATGTGTTCGCCAAGGTGTTTTTGCTAGGTTCTTGTGGGGTGGGGTTCTGAAGGGTTGGGTGTTGGTATCTACTATAGACTAGAAGATGATCAAGTAGACAGGCAAAAGACACAGTTTCTACAACAAGTGGTGAAAAAATATTTTAAAGAATATTTTTTTTTGTTTTCTTTTAAATATTTTAATTTTATGACTATGAGTATTGTGCCTGATGGTCTGTATACCACTTGCATGCAGTGCCTGAGGAAGTCAGAAGAGAGTGTTAGATCCCCTGGGACTAGAGTTAAGATGGTTGTTAGCCATCACGTAGGTGCTAGGAACTGAACCCAGGTCTTCTGCAAAAACAAAGGGCTCTTAACTACTGAGTCATCTCTCCAGCCCCTAAAAAATATTTTTATTTATCCTTTGAGAAATTCACACATGTCTACAATGCATCTCGATCATATCTACCTCCTCCTCACCCTGGACTCCCTCAATATGTCCTCATTCCACCCTCATGTTCTTTTTTTTCCTTATAACCCACTGAGACCAGTTCCAGGTTTTATTTTATTTTATTTTATTTTATTATTTTATTTTATTTTATTTTATTTTTACACTCCAGGAGAGGAGAGCAAGAGAGAGTGAACCCCTGGGAGCCACTTGCCAATTCCTCATTCCCAGACCCTGTATCTCTGATTGTCCTATAGATATAGGCAAGTTGTGTGTGTGTGTGTGTGTGTGTGTGTGTGTGTGTGTGTGTGTGTGTTGGGGAGGAGGGTGTTTGTGTGTTTGTTCCTGTCCTGGAACTACAAAATAGGAAAGAATGACTCTTATCCAATAAACAACCACAGGTGCAAGAACAGTTTTAGTACATGAAAGCATTCCTTGAGAGGCTGGATTGTAAGAGAATCCATGGTTGGTGGCAAAGATCATTCCCAAAGTCCTGGACCCCTAACCCTCTCCATTGCTTTGTGTTCTAAGGCTGCCGTCCTTTCCCCACATTGGGATGGAGGTTTTCACATGGCATTCTGGAGCTATAGTCTCAGGATAGGACTGCTAATCCCAGTAATAATTAAAACAGTATTTGGTGACCTTGGAGGCAGGGACTACAATTTCTCTTTCTTTACTACTGAAGAGAAATGGGTCACCTTGCTGACAAGAACAGAGTTGGAGCTGTAACTGTCATTCTCTCAGTAAATTACAGTGTCTTCATCCTGTGCTCCTTGCACCTAGCATGATGACTGGCAGAGACGGTGCACAGGATCTGAGAAATAGTGGCTCCTGGAAGGTTGCTCATGAGAGGCTACGGGAGAGATACGATATTGTCTAATATAGCATAATTCCTGGGACTTGGATAGGAGGCACTATGAACATCATGAAACCTTTACAGAGGTGTCAAGGGTGTACTACTTGGACCTTATGATAGGAAGCCTTGGTTAAACTTCCCTCTCTGGTCCTCTCCATCATCATTGGTTGAGACCTGGTAGGAAGGTAGAGGGACACATAGATTTCTTAAAAGCTTTAGAGCAGTGTTCTCACCAGACCTACATATGTGGCTCTGATCATGAGCAGAGCTGCCTTAAGTCCATGCACTGACCCATAAAAGGCTCAGTATCAGCAGAGTCTGTTCCTTCCCTCCATTCTGAGCAAAGCACCAGCTGTGATGCAGAATGGAAGCTCCAAGTTCCTACACTTCAATCTCTTTTTGACATGCCTGAAAGCAAAAGAGGGAAATTAAATGACAATAAGGGTGACCTCCTTTGGATGAGAAGTCCTAAATAGTACTCTGCCAGCCGGAGAGCAGGACTCTAGAGCTGGTTTCTAGATTAGGCAGTCTTTCTAAGACTTTCAAGAGGTGTCTCAAAATGAAGCCACTTAGTTCCTCCTAGATCCATCCACCCTCGGTATTTTCCTATCTAGTTCTGATCTGAGGCTAAGGTAGGTATATATGGATGCCTAACTGTGGAGCTCATGTCTTGATTCAGTCGGTTTGACACAAATGATCTTCACATACATGGGGCACAACTGCAAATTCCTTGTCGGGACAGATCATAAAGTTATGTTGTGGTCCAGCATGCATTCAAGTCCTGCTTGTTCAGTGATCTTCAGTGGCCATCTTCAGGCTCATTCATCCATTAAAAATTTCTGGACACTTACCACTTGGGACTCAGAACGTGTGATGGGCCCTGGGAAAACAGGCAGAAATGGTCCCTGTCCTTATGGAGCTTAGTTACAATTTGGTGGGAAAGGAGACATGTTGTGACAAAGAACTAAATGTGTAATGACAACTCGAGTTCAAGTGTGAAGGGAAAAAAAGTCAAGGACTTAAACAGTGTTAAATGGGGTAAACTGGGAAAGCTTCCTTTAATCAGTAGCCTGCTGAAGAAGAAAAGAGTGCATAAGGGATTAGCCATGTCAAATGAAGGAAGCAGAGATTTCCTGAGAGAGGAGGTCTTGGTGGGTTTGGAATCTGAAGGAGACCAAAGCGACTTCAGGGAGGAGGTGGTTGGAGAGAGGAAAAGAATTGGTTTGAAGAGTCAAAGCTGAGTAGAATCATTTATTTAAGGCCAAATTTGGATCCAAGTGTAACAGCAAACCACTGAGGAACTTAGGCCATAGGGATGGGTGAGATGGTGACTGGAGGGTGTGGTGGGAGAGACACCAATGGGAAGGGAAGTGATTAAGGACTCTACACTGCTCCTGTTGAAGACTGGGTACTTTAAAATCACCTATTCCCTTCCAATTCTAGGGATGTAGTCTAGGGGAAAATTGGGCAAATACAAAAAGGTGTGTGCACCAAATGTTTAGCTCAGCTTTTTAATAGAAAACAGGTTCCAGAGAAAGAGAAACTTGCACGTCCATCAGCACAAAATAGTTACATAAACTTTTTGTGTGTACATTTTTTTTTTTAATCTTTTTCAAGACAAGGTTTCTCTGCTGTTAACTCTGGAACTTACTCTGTAAACCAGGCTGACTCTTGAATGCTAGAATTAAAGGCATACGCCACCATACCCAGATATTTCTCCAGTTTTTGTTTTGTTTTAAGGTGCAAATGTTTTTAAAAATATGTATAAGCAGCTGGGAGGTGGTGGCACACACCTTTAATTCTAAGAGGATTAATAGGGAGTTCCAGAACATCCTCTGTCCCACCAAAACAGTCTTATTTTTACAAGCCTGAGTTCTCAGCACATGGGGACCCAGGTGGGAAGATTGCTTTACGTCTGAGGCACTCCGCTACACAGTGAGTACCAAACCGTATAGTGAGACCCTGTCTTAAAACAACAAAAATGCTGATGTGTGAGATGTGCTATGAAAGAAAAGTTTCCATCGATCAGATCTTTGTTTTAAGGAGGATGTAAGAATGGGAAAAGATCCAGGCCTGGAGGCGTGCGCCTTTAATCCTTGTACTCAGGAGGCAGAGGCAATTGGATCTCTGTGAGTTTAAGAGTCTAGTCCATATAGCAAGTTCCAGGCCAGCCTGCCTAAAAAAAAAACACCAGTGACAAGGCTGGAGCATATAATAAGTCTTTTAAGCAAAAGCAGGTAACCTGAGGTATCCTTTTGGAGATCACCATGGTAATGAAAACTGCTGTATGTAGAGGAGCAGACTGTATTACAGAGGAATAGAAGTGGGGGAGCTATCTCAGTAGGCAGATGTGAAAACAAGGTGTTTGCACTATTAAGGGGGCAGGAATATAGAGATTTCATGTATAATTAGAAAGCAAATCTCGAGATTTAATATTTATGTAATACAATGTTTTAGTATTGTTCCATGTGTTGAAGATACAGCAATGGGGGAAGAGCAAATAAGACCCTTATCCTGGGGCTGAGGTTGTATAGCTCAGTGGTAGAGTGCTTGCCTAGTATGTGCTAGATTCCATGTTCGATTCTCCAGTAGCAGGAAAATCACATTATGTTCTCTGCACAGTTAGAGAGTATGTTGACTAGTGGGCTCTCTAGCTCCATCATCCTGCCTCATGAGAACTGATCACCAGGGACTTTGAGACCTGGTTGCTAAAAGCCAGCCATTATTAAAAATTAAATTGTAGTCAGGCACCATGGCTCCCTACATAGACCAGGCTGGCCTCAAATTCACAAAGATCCACATGCCTCTGCCTCTTGAGTGGTAGAATTAAAGACATGTTCCACCATGCTCAGCTATTTTTCTGGGCTTTTTTTTTTCTTTTTTTTTGGTTTTTTGTTTTGCTTTGTTTTAAAGATATATATATAGGATTTTAAAAAATATGTATTAGCAAAAGTTTATGTAACTTTTCCATGCTGATGGGCATGTAGGTTTCTCTGGGATTCATGATCCTAACCCTGTGAGCTCAGTGTGCTCAGGAGGCTAACTGCAGGAGGATCATGAGTTCAGAGCCAGCATGGGCTACAAACTGTCTTCAAAAATGTTAAACTATGAACTTAAATATTGTTTAAATTAAAGCTGAAGAATACTGAAAACATTACTTTCTACTTATTTTACTCCTACCTGTGTAAGAAACTAACATCTGTGGGGTAAGAAGACCATATAGAACTCCATTGCCACATGTCTCTTCCCCACACTGTGTTCGATCAGCTGTGATAGGAGAATCTACACCACAGAAGTCAGCAAATGTCACAAATGAGGGCTTCCTATCCCCGGAGAATAGCTGTTAAATATTTTCCAGCATTGCCCTTCATAAACATAGGAGTACATCCTGGAGTCAGGAAGCCACAGTTTAAATCAGAGCTCCATCGTTTGCTAACAGTGTGATTTGGCTAAGTTACTTAATGTTGGTTTTTTGTTTTTTTTTTCAATCATAAAATAGTAGAAATAGTTCTGCCTCAGCCATTTGTGCTGCTAAAATAAAACACCTGAGATGGGTGATTTTAAAAGAAAAAAATATCTTTCACAGGTCTGGAGGCTGGAAAGTTCAATTTCAAGGTGCTAGTAGATTTGTGTCCAGTGAAGAGGGACTGCTCTTCACGTGGCAAGAGAGAACCTGTTTCCCCTGCTCTTTTTATAGCTGCGCTATCCTAAATACTTCCCCATAGGTCCCACGTAACTGCCTCATTGGGGATTAAACTTCCAGTTTAATGAATTTGGAGAGGACAAATACATTCATACCACAGGAACAAAACATCTATTTGATTAAATGAAATTTCAACAAGTGCTTAGTACAACATCAGACACAGAAGTGAGAAAATTATTTTCTACTCATAGGGAGACAAAAGGCGGCTGTTTGAAGCAGGAGAGAGATCTTAGAGGACCAGAGTGTGGTTCCCAGCATCCATAGCCAGAGGCTTACAACTGCCTGTAACTACAGTGCCAGGAGTTCCAATGCCCCCTCCCCCCAGCCTCCTCAGTCCCCTGCATTCACATGGCACACATACAGACGAGCAGGCATACGTGTAAATAAAAAAATTTAAAAGAGTGGGCTGGAGAAGTGGCTCAGTGGTTAAGAGCACTAGCTGCTCTTCCAGAGGACCAGTGTTCAATTCCCAGCATCCACATGCCAGCTCGAAACTGTAATTCCTGCTCCAGGGGATCTGACACCCTCACATAGACATACACCCAAGCAAAACACCAATAAAATAAAAATAATTTTTTTAAAAATGGACTATTCAGAAGATCCATTATAGAACAAGAGAAAATGTTTTCATTGGAGGAGTCAATTTGGGAGCAGTGAGCTCCTTTTAGCTGCCCGAGGCTTTATTCCTAAACCCCTAACCCCAGGACAGGGAGAATCCAGTCTGTGCTCTAGTACACAGGAAAGCATGGGGCCTAGCACACCCAGTACTCAGTTGTCCCAGGAGGAATGACTGATCAGACTAGTTTTAGAGCAGGTTGGACAAAGCTATCCCAAGGGATAGTGAGGTCAGTGTTCAGCTCAAATATAGAGCCGTGCAATGCAGAGGATGTCCTAACCATGAAGGCTTTTGCCGGCCTATGTTCAGTATTTCCTGGGTGACGTCAGAAAGCTGCTGGTTGGGAGAACTGAAAAGACTACACCAAAAAGGACATGATTGCATTTTTTTAGAGCTTGAGTTTCCCCAGAAACCATGGCGGAGACTGAAGTCTCTATATCCTCTCTAAATAATAGAGGTTTACAGAGATCAGGAAAGGAGCAGAGAAAAGGAAGTGACCTTAAGTCCATATAGCCAGGGGTTACGAGGGGTGAGAGAGGGACGTCTACAAGCTAGCTTGCAGGAGGGACATCTTCCTAGCCTGTGGTTGAACGGTGTGTGTACACTGCTCCCTGTGATCTCCAGAGGGCACCTTACACGACTATGAACAAACTTCTTGGTCCAGGCAGGAGGCAGGCAGGATGGACTGCCGGCAAGCAGAGGTGGCCTTTCTGGTGAGCGGAATAAAAGCAAGGTCAGTGCTGTGTTGAGTGCTTGAGAAGAGTTACCTTGGGACTTATGACCTGTGACCAGCACCAAAGTTGCCAGCAAATTCACAGCCCTGAGTTCCCAAATGGACGCAATTCTTTTCTTCAGTTTTTGCCTAGAAGTTGGGCTTCATTTGTGCTGCCTTGAAAAACTGGGGCCTAGTCCCTGGAGGTTCTGGTAATAGATGGTAGACAAGTGAGCTAGGAAACGACATAAAGGAGCCATAAACACTTTTCTGAGATAGGTGATGGATCCAGGGATGGTATGAAGAGGACCCGAGCTGTAAGGAAGAGGTCAAGCTCAAAAATGAGCATCTAGCATTTGTGTGGTTTCTCTTTAGAGACCTCTGCTAGGCAGAGGGAGACTGGCCTACAGGTTAGTGATGGATCGTCAGAAAGGCTATATAAGGTATTTGAGGCTATGAGGAAAAGAAAAGAGAGTCTAGGACTATCAGCTACCAGTGCAGGTCCAGCCAGAGATACAATGCCAGAAGGTAGGTATCAGGCCTCAGTAGGAGCTGTGTCCTTTGTCCCTTTGGGAATCTAGCTTTGTCTACTGACCCGTGAGGAAGAAGTGACACTAACAGCACATGTTCATTTTCTGCCAGGAAAGGACATTGTATGTGATGTCAGAAGCCTGGTGACATGCCCCAGAGTTCCCAATGCTCTGGTTTTCTATTGGAGGAATTTTTGTAGAACAGAAAAGGGATCTTGGGTTGAGAGGAGAAGCTCTGTAGCAGAGCATGTACTCATCACGAGCAAGGCCCCCAGTCCAATCTCAGCACTTAAAAAGGAGAGGGATGTAAAGACCATAACCTCCCCCACCCCCATCCCTGGAAGAAGGGCACTGAGGAGCAGAGGTCTGGGAGACTATCACTAAAGCATATCTGGTACTACCTACAGTTCTCTACTGAGTTGGCAGCAAATCTCATGGGGAAATGCGGCACGCTTTGAGAAAGGTCCCGGGGAGTAATGAGAATAGCAAGTACTGGAAATGGCAAGTGATATTTCAGGAACGAGATGGGTGTGGGACCGAAACACTGGGGAGAGAAACAGGACCACTAGATAAAAGGGCCGTGATAAATGTGAGTTCAGTATGCACCTGTCAAAACAAAAAACAAACAAACAAAAAAGCCCACTAGTAATGTCCACTTAATTCAGAGGAGGGAAAATTCTCAGAAATTTGACCACAGCAATACTGAGTACTTGAAATGTCCTTCCACTTCTCCACGGATCAACCGTTTTCTGTTATTTTAGGTAACAGGGATATAATGATAAGAGGAAAAAGAAGTCAGCAAAGTGGGGTGGAGGAGCAGTTACATGGGGAAAGCCCAGGATTGCTTAAGAGACAAACTAACGAAAAGCAATCAGATAAGTAGCCAGATGGAATTGTTTCAAGCTTTGGTAGGTGACCTAAAGGAAATGAGAGGTTGGAAAAGCTGGTCCAGAAAGCATTTATGGAGAAGGTAACGTATCAGTCGTAAATATTGTACAGTCCTAGTTACAGTTCAACGTGTTCTGTGATAGGTAAATAAAGTGCCCCCCACCCCCTCCACCAACTGGGACTATCGAGAGAGACTTCGGGGAAAAGACACCTTCTACTTGAGCCCGGTTACTGTCAGGCCTGCCCTCAGAAGCTTTTTGCAACTTTTTTTTTTTTTTCCTGGCAGGACAGGGTTTGGATTATTTGGCAACAGTGAAACAATATCTCCAAACCTGAAAGCTGAAAAGGTTTGAGGGTACCCCCGGAAAATGTTCCCATGACAATGCTTGGAAAAAGTCCTCTTAACGATTTCTGAGGAAGTTCATTTGTGCGTGGCGGGGGCGGAGCGGGGAGGGGTGCGGAGCAATCTAACACGCATATAAGTAGTAGTCTGTTTAGTTGCCAGAGGCTTTAGTTGAGTTGGACTTGATACTCAGGACACAGAAAAGGTTCATCCCTCCTCTTCTTCCCTCTCCCATTGTAGAGATAAGGTAACCACGCATCCTATTCTGATTTGTGGGCACCAACACCTGTTGTTGGTATGTGAGAGAGTCACAGTAGATACGAACTAGTCACAGCTGGAAATTTGCTGAAGGGGCGGCGGCTACTGCCAGGAAGAGTCTTGGATTTGGGTTTTTTTGGACTTTGACCTTGTTTACAGTGATCTCATCTGTCAATATTGGCATAGTAATGAAAGACAAATCTTTCTCAATAGGGTAGGAAATGGGGGTGGTGCTGTTACCAATTCTATATAAGTTCAGCCTCATGCCCAGAGCCATCCTGCGGCCTTTCCAGCTCAACATGGCTGGAACAGTGATTGCACCAGTTACCCTGGTGTTGCTGGGCCTGTGCTGGTCCCTGGCTGTTGCCAACCCTCTTCCTTCGTGAGTAAACCTGGAATTAGGGATAGACGATTGTGGTCTGGGCTTGAGTGTGATGGGACCAGTTTCCAGACCTAGGTCATGAGCCAAGGAAGAGGAATAGGACCCAAATGGACCCAGATGTCTATCTCTTTTCTCTAGTGCCCAGGGGAGTGTCGCGGATGGTGAAAGTGCGACCAAGCCAGACGCAGATGTGATCGGTGAGACCCAATCCCCTGAGTCTTTCTGTCTGCTAGGTCTCTGCATTTTGTCATCTTACTGACATTTTTTCCAACCCAGAACGCTGCTCGGATGGCTGGAGCTTTGATGCTGCTACCCTGGATCACAATGGGACCATGCTGTTTTTCAAAGGTACAAACATGTATAGCTTCCAGACACTGGGAAACCTGAGGCAGAAGAATAATAAGTTCAAGATCAGCCCATGCTACATAAATGACTCTATCTAAAACAAACAAACCAAAGAGGCTAAGGTTGGAATATTTGAGCCTCTAGTCATGATCACATTAGAGGGTGTCTTCATCTGTGGGGGGGACTCAAGGATTTTCTGAGGGTATCCATAGCAGTTTCTTTGAAACTGTCTTCAGTCAGCCAAAGGTTTGTTCTGGATCCCTCAGAGAGTTGGTTTTTTTCAGGGGAGTTCGTGTGGAAGGGTCATGCAGGGGTCCGGGAGTTAATCTCAGAGAGATGGAAGAATTCTACCGGCTCAGTGGATGCTGCATTCCGTGGTCCTGACAGTGTCTTCCTGATCAAGGTGCTGCTGGGCAGAGGGAAGAGCTGGGCTGGAAAGGGTGGAATCAACCTTAGAGTCCCTTCCTCAAGGGAAGGAGCCTTGGCATGGAGCCTGACTTGGTCCATTTTCTGCTGCTCTAACAGAATATCTGATACTAGATAATTTTAATGAATAGTGTTTTACTTGGCTCATGATTCTGGAGTTTGGGAAGCCCAAGGGCATAGTGTGCTGCGTCATAGCATGTCGAAAGATGGCACCAAGATAAGAGAAAGAATGAGAGAGCAAGAAGGGTCCAAACCTTTGTTTATAGTGACCAACTCTTATGACAACTAACCTACTCCCATTATCATATTGGACCAATAATGACTTAACCCTCTCTTGAAGGCAGGCTCTGATGAACTAATCAAATCTTACTAGGCTCTACCTCCCAGCCCTGTTGCACGGGAATGAATTTTCCAACATGTAATCATGAAGGACATATTCACATTATGGCAGGGCCCATGCTGATAGGTACAGTTTCCTCCCTTGTGATGTATTTTCCTGAAAAAGTATAGGCTGTGTGTGTGTGTGTGTGTGGGTGTGTGTGTGTGTAACATGCATGTGCATCTATGGGCAGAAAAGGCTGACATCCAATGGTTATTCTTCATTCCTAATCCAGTTCTAGCAGGTCTTGCTATCCCTAACATACTGCAGTTTCTTTCTTTGGCTTCTATGACTGTCTGTATCTGGTCCAGTTGATATGATATGTGGGACAAGTTGTTCCTCACACATGGCACCTAGCCAAGAGGGTAAGCAAAGGATTAGATATACTGACTCCTTTGTTCATGAAGCCCCAGGCCCTGGCCAAAACTGTCTACTCATAGGAAGATATACTTCTCCTAATTTGCCTAAGGGTGTGTGAGGTTGGGATGGCTCTGACTGACAGTTTCACTTCCTCTCCAGCCTCTTTCCACTCCTTCTTCATAACCAGTGTCCTCCTTAGGGTCACTACTGTTGTAGTGAAACATCATGACCACAAGCAGCTTGGGGAGGAAAGGGTTTATTTGGCTTACACATTTTATATAACTGTTCATCACTGAAGGAAGTCAGGACAGGAACTCAAACAGGGCAGGAACCTGGAGGCAGGAGCTGATGTAGAGGCCACAGAGGGGTGCTGCTTACTCACTTGCTCCCCATGGCTTACTCAACCTGCTTTTTTGTAGAACCCAGGACCATCAGCCCAGGGATGGTACCACCCACAATGAGCTGGGCACTCCCCCATCAATCATTAATTAAGAAAATGCCCCACAGCCAGTTCTAACAGAGGCATTTTCTTAGTTGAAAAATGTACCAGGTGCACACGGGTCTGACAGAGCTAGCCTTGTTTTCCTCTCCTCTGCCATGTTTACTGTGCCTCAGTCACATAAGGTCTTCTGAGCGCTCTATATATACTTGTGTTAGGGGCCTCTATGTTCTCTGTCCACCTGGAAAATTCTCATTTTCAAATCTTCAGCTGCTCTCTCCACCCTCTCCACTCCAATCTCTCCATTCCAAAGCTTTCTGGACTTTTCCAGACATAATTAGGCATCCCCCCCTATATTCCAGTTGTGCTTTTTGCATGCTTTTCACCTTGGTGGCTGGATGGCTGGGGATGCAGCAGTTGATTTCAAGGGATCTTGTCATCCCTGGATGTTCATTGCCTCTCCTAATGCTCAGCCTGTAATAGTTATTCAGTAACGTTCCTTGAATGAATCCATAAATAAATGAGCAATTGATATATGAATGGGTGAATGATTATAGGATAGCTACTTGTGGATATGTTTG
This sequence comes from Cricetomys ansorgei, assembly GCA_026225945.1. Classification (NCBI taxonomy): domain Eukaryota; kingdom Metazoa; phylum Chordata; class Mammalia; order Rodentia; family Nesomyidae; genus Cricetomys; species Cricetomys ansorgei. The sequence goes on along the minus strand of JAMJFZ010000597.1, from coordinate 585,271 downwards.
CCAAAACTAAGAGTGCTGTAAGTAAGTGTGCCACAGGAATGCCTGGTTATACATAGCCAGATGTGTATGCATTGCTAGTAAGGTGACTGCATTTGCTGAGAGTATGTATGATACAAGAGACAACCTGTTGTACTCCACCAAATGAACTGAAAATGCACAAGGTTGTAAAGAGATAATATGTATGTGCAATAGAGCAAAAATGCATGAGAATGCACTATAACTGGAGGTGAACAGTTTCTAAGACAGTGTTTTTGAATGTAGGGAGACAAAGTCTGGGTGTACCCTCCTGAAAAGAAGGAAAATGGATATCCAAAGTTGCTCCAAGATGAATTTCCTGGAATCCCGCACCCAGTGGATGCAGCTGTGGAGTGCCACCATGGAGAATGCCAGAATGAAGGCGTCCTCTTCTTCCAAGGTGTGTCCACACGGAAATGCAAGAACATAGATGGAATCGTGGTGTTCCTGGTGCTCATGGGGATGGCAGGAGAGCCACTGTTGGTTTTATAAGGAAGGGAAATGGAAAAGGCAGTTACAGGCTACAAGAGGGCAAGTAGAGTAGGTGGTAGAAATCATTCTAATGAATATAACTGAAATAACGTTTCTCCTTTATTCCTCGTGACCCTGGGACAGACCTGTGCTCCTTGGCCTTGGGTACACATCTCACCATGACCAAATCCCTATTGACCTTCCAACTTTGACTCCTAACATCCCCTAACCTTGGCCCCAGAAACTCCACACTATTAACTGAATTCCAAATTTGCCTTCGGCTTCCTTTCTTCTCTGCCTTACACCTCCTACTTCAGATTTCAGTGTGTTTCCTTTTTTTCTCTGACTTTCTCCAACTCTTCCTATTACTGGGTTGATGGTGTGCACCTTGCTGCTGGCTTTGATGTATATATAATCCCTCTATTCAACTGCCTCCCTGCCAGGCTTGTGTGTTCCACGTAGCCATCCACTATTTTCAACCTATCCTGGGCCCCAGTGCAAGCCCAAGGTGTACATAACCCAGCCTCACTGAATGCTTTTTGATTTCTTAACTGTAGGTAACCGCAAGTGGTTTTGGGACTTTGCTACAAGAACCGTGAAGGAGCGTTCCTGGCCAGCTGTTGGGAATTGCACTGGAGCCTTGAGGTGGCTTGAACGTCACTACTGCTTCCAGGGTAACAAGTTCCTACGCTTCAACCCTGTCACGGGAGAGGTGCCTCCCAGATACCCTCTGGATGCCCGTGACTACTTCATGTCCTGCCCTGGCAGAGGTGAGAAAGCCCCAGCCCTGGGACCTACTGGAATCTATCCCGCTAGCTGACAGGGGAAGCCCACATTCCTACTTTGACCCCAGCTCCCACCTTTCTGTGTGTGTGTGTGTGTGTGTGTGTGTGTGTGTGTGTGTGTGTGTGTGTGTGTGTGTGTGTATGTGTGTGTGTGTGTTTTCCCATCGCCTGTTTCTCTTTCAGGCCATGGTAGACACAGAAATGGAACTCGTCCCAGCAATAGCACCCATCCTATGTATTTACGCTGTAGCCCAGATCACGTCTTGACTGCATTGATGTCTGACCACCGTGGTGCCACCTATGCTTTCACTGGTGAGAGACTGCCCCAGCCAGACCCCCCATCTCTACCCTCATATCTCTTTGGCTCGTGCCTCTCCTCACTGACCAGCCCCTCTACTTCTATCTCCACACACTGTATTTTGTCCCTTTGTACCTCACCTGCACTTAGCTCTCCCTCACCGCCCCAGATACATTTTTTTTTCAGTTTATCTCTCATCGTCCAGGCCTTACCCCCACTCCACTCACCTGTCTGCTTCTCGGTGTCATCTGCTCCCCTGTCTGTACTCTGTGGGGCCGTCTGTCCCCGATAATTTCTCATGTTTTCCTTGGCCCACTGAGTCCTCTGGCTGTCACTTGCTCTCTGGACTTCTCTGTATGTCCAAGCCGGTTTGCATCCCTTGCTCTTGCATGTCTTTCCGAGACCCCTGGCTCTCGCTTGCTTTCCAGATCTCCCTGTGTCTCTGTGCCTCCTTGGGTCATTTGCTCTCACACATACCTTTCTGAATGTTCCAGCTCCTCCTTAATTTATTTCAGGAACCCTGTCTTTCTAAGGTGCCTAGTTCTTACCTACAGGCCTCTGGACTCAGCATCACTTAGGTATGAGATGTTCCCACTGCTAAGAAACAGAAATGAAGCATTGAATACTCTAGACCCTAAGAATGTATCTTCAAGGAGATTTTTACTTTGAGTATCCAATGAAGAGACTCATCCCTTACCACCTGTGGTCAGGTGGTAAGAGCCATCCCATGCTATCTGGGGACATATAACTCCTCAGGCAGGAAGTGATGAGGCACTCTCTACACGAGGACATCTCTGAAATGGGGAGAGAACAACCACATTACATTCCACCTGAGTTATATGTAGCAAAAGTGGCATAGATGACAATGGCACAGAAAAGTAAAAATACCCTTTTTAGCAAATATGAGATGTTGTGATTATCAAGGTCTATTGGGAAATATATGGAAAGCATATCCTCTCAGCATGAATGTACACCTTAATGAAGACATATAGCTGAGATGAAATATACATGTTATGACACTACAGAACTGAGCTGAGAACACATGTCATAGTAGGAACATGTGTCAGGATGCATCTATGATGCATCTATGATGCGTGTAGGACAGTGATTTTTAACCCGTAGGCTGCAGCCCCTTGTGGGGGCTCAAATGATTATATATATATATATATATATATATATATATATATATATATATATATATATATGCCTAATATATAATCTGCACATCAGATATTTATATTACAATTCATAACAGTAGCAAAATTACAGTTATGAAGTAGCAATGAAAATAATTTTATGGTTGGGGTCAGTAAAACACAAGGACCTATTTTAAAGGGTTTCAGCATTAGGAAGGTTGAGAACCACTGGTGTAGAGTCATTGGGGAGAACCACAGATAATGTGTGTGTGTGTGTGTGAGAGAGAGAGAGAGAGAGATATGCGGGCAGAAACGGATTGGAACATGCTAGGTTTGAGGTACCAAATAGGACCAAATAAATGTGCTAATTGGGCAATTGAATTTGAACCTAAAGTTCAAAGGAGAGGTCAGTCTGAGCCAAAAGAGTTCAGGGATGTCCTTGGCATAAAGATGGTATTTGTGAGAACACCAAGGGAGTTAAGGACCTTTAAAGAAGAAAGGGGGACAAAATGGAAACCCTGATCTTTTAGATATAAGACCAGAGAGAATAGTCAAAAAGATAAGTGGTGCACTGGATGAGTCTGGGATTGTAGAATCCAAGATTATTTTTAGATGTTTAAAGAAGAAGAAACAGTGAAGGGGTGTAGCTCAGTTGGCAGAGTGCTTGCTTAGTATGCACAAAACTGTGGACTAGATCCCTAGCACCACATAAACTGGGTGTGGCGGGTAGAGGCAGGAGGGTCAGAAGTTGATGAGGGCCATCCACAGCTCCACAGCATACATGAGATCTGAGACACTGTCTCGAAGGAGAAAGGAGTGGTGAGCAGTCAAATGCTGCTGCAGGCCAGGACACAGAAATGAACCATTAGAGTTGGAGGGTAGAGCTGATCTTGATAGGAACAATTTCTGTGGAGGATAGAAACACAAGTAAAACTAAAGAGCAATGAGGGGAAGGAAGGTAAATGGGAGTCTTAACAGTTCTTTTAGTAAGTTACGACAATAGAAGAGATTGGAAAGGTGGCTCAGTTAGTGTGTTAGCTGCTCAAGCATGAGAAACTGAGTTTGGTCCCCAGAATCCATGTAAAAAGACAGGTAAACCATGGTGTTTACCTGTAACCCCGTTACTATTGGGGAGCAGAGACAGAAGGATCATTGGGTCTTGCTGGCTGCCAGCCTAGCTCTAGAGTCAGCAAGAGATCTGATTTCAAGAGAACAGAATAGAGAATGAGAGAGCAGGACAGCCGACATCCTCTGCACACATGTATGAGTGCATGTATCCCCCTCCATACATGCACCACATGCACATGCAGGAAAAAAAGAAAAGGACAGAAGGAAAATGGGTGCAGGGCTGACTTCCCTCTCACTTCCTTGTTATCTCATGAGGATCAAGAGACAACAGTGAGAATATCAGTCGTATGCTCGCTATGGTACATCTCTTTCAACTGTGGTCCCTCCACTTCATTGTCTGTGACAGATCTCCACACATGGACAACTGAGTCTTTCAGGGAGCCCCTTCAAACCCCTCAATATTGGCCTTACCTGAAGCCTGGCCTACTGTTCTCCACTGTTTCCTCTCCATAAAGCTCCTGTTGACTCCGGCTCCCAGCATGACTTTCCTTCTCACCCAACCTCTTCCTTTTTGGCCTCTAGAATGCACTCTTTCTACCTATCATGACTGAAACCTGCATCCATTGCTTGTCTCTTCACTACATGAACTTTTACCACCAGCGCTAGCACAACCTCTGGTATCCCACAGGCTCCCACTACTGGCGTCTGGACAGCAGCCGTGATGGGTGGCATAGCTGGCCCATTGTTCATCAGTGGTCCCAGGGTCCTTCAACAGTGGATGCTGCCTTTTCTTGGGATGATAAAGTCTATCTGATCCAGGTGTGTATTAAAAAGGCTTTAGATGGAAATTGGGACAAGACTATTCAGGTCTATGATGATTACTCTCCTTTGTCCCCTAGGGCACTCAAGTATATGTCTTCCTGACAAAGGGAGGCAATACTCTAGTAAGTGGTTATCCAAAGCGGTTAGAGAAGGAACTTGGGAACCCTCCTGGGATTAACCTTGAGACCGTGGATGCAGCCTTTTCCTGCCCTGGTTCTTCCAGGCTCTACATCACAGCAGGTGAGAGGCCTTTGGGTTCTAAGGGGTGTCTTGTTCTGCTACCTCTTCACGGCATAGATGACCAGGAGGACATGAGAAGAGCTAAGTCAGGATCCTCATAACATAGAAGCCATGTTAAGTTTGTTGTTTTCTTCCCAGGGCGGCGGCTATGGTGGCTGGATCTGAAGTTAGGCGCTCAGGCGACATGGACGGAGCTTTCTTGGCCCCATGAAAAAGTTGATGGGGCCCTGTGTTTGGAAAAGTCCCTTGGCCCTAACTCATGTTCTTCCAATGGTCCCAGCTTGTACCTTGTCCATGGGCCCAATTTGTACTGCTACAGCAGTATAGACAAACTGAATGCAGCCAAGATTCTTCCTCAGGCCCAGAAAGTGAGCAGCCTCTTTGGCTGCAGTCAGTAAAAAGCCCTGGTGGGAATTAGCCCAGCTCAGCCCAGGCCTGCCTACCTCTCCATTTTCATCCTAATAAAACCAGATGTCTTCTTCACATAAATCATGGGGTGTTGATTGTGAAACTGTATCTTCTTTATTTGAATTGAAAAGTTAGCAACTTTCTTTTAAAAATATTTATTATTATTTTTTTAAGTATATGAGTGTGTATGGGTATGTGCGTGTGAGTGCCTGCAGAGATGGGAGGAGGTGGATCCCCTGGAGCTAGACTGACAGGCAGTATGAGCTGCCCAACATGGTTGCCAGGGATCAAATATAGATTCTAGTCAAGAGCAGTGTGAGCTTTTAAAAGCTAAGCCATCTCTCTATGTCCAGAAACTTTTTTGAGACTCCCAGGCTCAAACAAGGCTGTGGAAAGCAGGGGCAAGCCTGCATAGATGACGTAAGGGGCTCAAATTGTGGTTCTGACTGGTTCAGGTAGAAGTCAGCAGTCACGATTTTATTGCCTTGAGTTAGGCACAAGTGGAATGAAGGCAAGGCTGGAAAGCAAGAACACCAGGTGTGCGACAGTGGCAGGTTGGAGACAGAGGAGGAATGACTCTCGGAGCTGGAACAGTGAAATGCCTTTACAGAACCTGAGGGATCCTGATGGAGCCTGGAGCGCAGGCAGCCTGCCAGTAGGGGTGCTCTTGCCTCTTGTTTTCCCTCCACGATGCTTGATCCCTTGAGGCCTGCAGATACCTCCTGCATAGAGGTCACAGTAGTTGGTTCTTTTCCGCTCAGAAACTGACCAAAGCGTTAGGCCTCAAATTTAATATCCACAGGGTTAGACATTTGGCCTAGCTGGCTAACAAGTGGATCTCTGTGTGTTTTTATTTATTTATTTAATTTTATTTTATGTGTTTGGATGTTTTGCCATCATGGGTGTTGGTGTACAATGTGTATGCCTAGTATGGTGGAGGCCAGAAGAGGGCAATCTAATCCCCTGGGACTGGAGTTACTAGACTATGGAGTTACTAGTTATGAGCTGCCACATGGATGCTGAGAATCGAACCTGGGTCCTCTGGAAGAGAAGCTAGTACTCCTGATTGCTGAGCCATCTCTGCAGCTCCAAGCTGGAGGTTTTAATATAAATATCTGTGTCCTACTCTCCATGACCTCTTCTTCATAATGGGTATAGTGCTGCACCTGCTGGCACAGGCCTGTGATCCCTGTTACTGGAGAGATTGGGCAGCAAGAGGGTCACAAAGCCAGTGATTGCTGCCTGGGTTACAGAATGACTATAAAATGTGAAAAGAGGGTTGGGGATATAACTCAGTGGTAGAACGCTTGCCTAGCATGTGTGATTCATGTTTTCGAAATGTGTGAGCATACATGTGTAGGGGCATGTACATGTTGTGTGGGTGTGCACAGGGAGCCCCAAGGTCGATGTCAGGATTATCCTGGCTCACTCTTCCTGCTTACTTAGTGAGGCAGGCTCTCTCAGTCAAACCCAGTGCTCCCTGTTATGGCTGTTCTTGCTATTCTTGCTAGCTCTCTTAGAGTTAGAATTGTAGGGGGCTGCTGAGCCCACCTGGCATCTGTCCACCAGCATTCACATGAGTTTTTGGTGATGCTGGCTCAGATCCTCACATTTGTGCAGCAAGTGCTTTAAACCACCCCCACCCCACAAGCCATCTCTCCAGTCTGTCTCTGCCATTCTTATGGCCGTCATCTACCAACCTCCTGACTGCGTCCTTCCTCTGCAGAAAGCTTTGTACACAGATGTTTCCCCTGCTTCAGGGGTGCCCTATAGCCAAGCTGTTGCTCTTCACTCACAATTGCTTCACCTGTGAAGAAATCCCTTCAATCCCAGCATCCCGTGCATGAGCCCAACTTACCTTTATCCTACTTCACATCCCATCATCACCCATGGTTCTGTTCTTTTACTTTTTTTTTTGCTTTGTTGAGACAAGGTTTCTCTGTGTAGCCCTGGCTATCCTAGAAGTTGCTCTGTGGACCAGGCTGGCCTTGAACTCGATCTGCCTGCCTCTGCACCTCCACCACCTGGCTATCTTTTATCTTTTTACTGTCTTCTATTCCCTGAAAGCCATTTATTTCCTCTCTAGATTGAATACCAGGATTGAGCCTTTGAACAACTTTCATAACAATACTTTAGATTTCCCTGCCTTACTGTCACTTTTATTTAGCTATAAAAAGAGAAGGAAATAACAAAATCCAGCTAGAGGTCAGAGAAAGAGAATGTTAGAGTTTGACATTTGATTTAGAGTTTGATTTCAAACCCTAGCTAAGCCTCTTAACTTTCTGTTGGGAAACTTAGTCTCTCTGAATTATTTTGTTTGTTTGATGTTTGGAGATAGGGTCTTATATATATAGGGTATATAGGGTCTTATATATATATATAAGGTCAGACCAGGCTGACCTTAAACTCTCTTTGCAGCTGAGGGTAACTTTTTCTCCTGAATCCACCTAAGTGCTGGGATTACAGGCATATGCCACCACACTGATTCTCTTTCTCCCCCCAACCCTCCGTGTGTGTGTGTGTGTGTGTGTGTGTGTGTGTGTGTGTGTGTGTGTGCTTGTGCATGTTGAGCCCTGCATGCATGTGTAAACTAGGAATATGTGTTGAATCAATCATTGTTCAATATGGCTATGGAAACCACTCTGGACATTCCAAGTAAACAAGGATTTAAAACAAAAAACTTGTTACAAAGTTGAGGTTTGGAGATGCCTATGGGGGAGAGCAGCCTTGTCCAGACTCTAGGAAGCTAACTCTAGTCATGGTTTAGAAGAGCTAGAGAGAGAAGAGGTTCATGGTTTAGAGGAGCTAGAGAGAGAAGAGGTTCATGGTTTAGAGGAGCTAGAGAGAGAAGAGGTATTGTCCAAAGATGCAGAAGCTGGGCCACACATCTGGACTGGCTTGTACTGCTGACACCTCTGGATCCACACATCTGGACTGGCTTGTATTGCTGACACCTCTGGAACCACACATCTGGACTGGCTTGTATTGCTGACACCTCTGGAACCACACATCTGGACTGGTTGTATTGCTGACGCTTCTGGATCCATCCCTATTTCTCTTATGGTGGCAACACTGTTGATGATGTGGCTAGAGATGTCAACAGAAGAAGAGGGAGAGATTTCCCTTCCCTCTACCTTCAGATTTTACTGGGACAGAGCTGACACGGAAGTATGAGAGCTGAGGTTTTCAGATCCCGGCTTCAGGTACACAGGGGAGATTACAGAAAGTAGGAGTGAGGATGGAGGTGGAAATGAGTACCAAGTGAAATCTGCCATGATTTCATCCACCACAACTCTTAAATTGTAAAAAGCAAAACTTGAAGTCATAGAAGCAAAGGGAAAATTTGTTGATTTATGTGGCTAAAAACTATGCAAGCAAAGGTCAATACAGATATTGAGTTGATATTATCAGGACTCTCTGCTCTGAACCCTGCCCTTCCTTCCTTCCTTCCTTCCTTCCTTCCTTCCTTCCTTCCTTCCTTCCTTCCTTCCTTCCTTTCTTCCTTTCTTCTTTCCTTCCTTTCCTCCTTCCTTCCCTCCTTCCTTTCTTCTTCCCTCCTCCTCCTTTTCCTCTCCCTCTTCCTTCCCCCTCCTTCTTTTCTCAGTTGGTCTCATTTCAGGAAGGCACCACCTTCTTAGTGACAAGATGGTTGCCAAGCTTACACTGTGCTTGATAGTTCCAGGAAAATTCCATGTTCTTCTTTAGTCATGTGCCCATCTCTGAATTGATAACTATGGGAGACTAGTTCTGAGTTTGGAGCCCACCATGAAGTGAGTTGTGAGACTAAGACTCCACATAAATAAAGAACAGGAAGCATAGACCTCTAAAGCACAACTTTCCCAGATAGGGTCACCTAACAGTATAGGCGTGGTTGAAAATGTGCCAACAGTAAAAGGTCTATATACTCAGGAGTGGGGTTTCTAGGTTGGATGCAATTTCTATTTTTAGTTTAGTGTTTCATTATTTATTTGTTTGTTTGTTTGTTTATGTGGGGAATGGATAGATGGGCCAGCAGCATATAATGCTGTCTCAGGGAACCTGAGTTCAGAGCACAGAGAGCTCTGTCAGGCAGCTCACAGTTGCAGAGCATCCAACGATCCTCTCTTGACTTAATCCTCCCCCAATAATTAAGTAAAAATAAATAAATCTCTCTCTCTCTCTTTTTTAAATGTGACCTTGGCTGTGTGGTGCTGGCACATGCTTTTAATCCCAACACTTGGCAGGAAGGTGGGTCTCTGTGAGTTCAAGGCCAGCCTGGTCTACAGAGAGAGTTCTAGGACAGCCAGGGCTACACAGAGAAACCCTGTCTCAAAAAAACAAAGTGAAATAAAGTAAAATGTGAGCTAGATGTTGTGGTACATACCTTTAATCCCTGCACTCTGGAGGCAGAGGCAGGCAGATCTCTAAATTCAAGGCCAGCTTGGTCTACAGAGTAAGCTCTAGGACAGCCAGGGATACACAGAAAAACAATCTCAAAACAAAAATAAAACAAAAAAGTGAATGTGTCTATATCTGTGTGAGTGTATGTCACATATGTATATGTATACATAGAGGCCAGATGAGTAGGATCCCTTGGAGCTAGATATACAAGTGATTGTGAGCTGCCCAAAACAGGTTCTGGAAACTGAACTCAGGTCTTCTACAAAGCAACAATTACTCTTAACTACTAAGCCATCTCTCTAGCCACCCTCTCCTTATTTGTTTAAGTTTTTAAATTTATTAAAAAAAATTGAAACAGGGTCTAGATATGTAGCCCGGACTGGCCTCAAACTTGAGACCCTTCCATTTCTATCTCCTAAGAGCTCTGTTTTTAATTTCTTGAGGAATAGCCATGCTACAAAACTCGAATCTTTACATTTTTTAAAGATTTATTTTTATTTTATGCATATAGGTATATGTTGACTGTGTCTTGAGCACTATGTGCATGCAGTGCTCTCAGAGTCCAGAAGAGGGCATCATGCCCCCTGGAACTGGAGTTACAGATGGTTGTGAGCCACTATGTGGGTGCTGGGGGTTCTCTTGATGAGCAACCCAGTGCTTTTAATAGCTGAGCCATCTCTCCAGTTTCCCAAACCAGATTCTTTGTTTTTTCTTTTGTGACAGGGTCTCTCTATGTAGCCCTGGATGTCCTGGAACTTACACATTGACCAGGCTGGCTTCAAACCCCCAGAGAGCCTCCTGCTTCTTCCTTCTGAGTGCTAGGATTAAAGGCATGTGCCACCACACGTGTCTCCAAACTAGACTCTAACCTCAAATCATCTCCCAGTTTCTACTTCCTGTTTCTTCCAAGCTTCTCATATGGAGGTCCTTCACTTACTTTATCTACCTTCTATTTCATCAATCCATCATGCTGGACACCTCCATTTCTGCTGATGCAGGTCAGATCATGAGGGTTCATGACCTTCACCATACTGAATTCAAAGAATGCTGTTTTTGCTTGGACCTTATTGGAAATCTTTGCTGCAGTTAATGCTTTTGACCATTTAATAGTTCTTGCATTCCTTCCTTTGGATTTCATCCATGACGTTACTTTCTCTCAACTCCTCTCTTACTCTCAACTTTCTTCTCAGTTTCCTTTCTGGCCTGTCCTTTCATTTGATGTGGCTCCCTAAGGCCAGACTTCAGAGTTCATATCTCAGGTCTTTGTCTTCTTGCCTTAGTGCTTGTGGGTTAGTGTAGTCCTATTGAAGTGTCGTAAGGAAATTCTTATTTCTGAATTTTCACCTCATGTAGTACATGTGAATATTTTACTCTATAGCTTTTCAAAATAAAAGCCACCGCTTAGAAGTACTGGGGCTTATTACTTCAAATACAAGAAAAAGTACAATATAAAGACAGTATTTGGGCTGGCAAGATGCCTCAGCAGGTGAAGGCTTGCTGCCAAGTATGATGACCTGAGTTCCATCCCTGGGGCCCACATAGTAGGAGAGAACCAATTCCTGCACATTGTCTCCTTATAGAGTTTCTCGTGGTAGTGGCTTCCCATCCCTGTGAGGTGGCCAGTGGTAAAGCTTCAGGGAAGGAATTATACCACATGGGTCTACAAAGAGTCCGTGGTCCTTGATCAGAGGATCTGGAGCCGGTGGGAATATATAGAATTCCTGGAACCACACTGCAGAGGGCGTAACTCAGTGTATTGCAGGAACAGGGTCACATATGTAGCGAGAGGAAGGGTCTCTGGTATCCAGGAAAGTCAGGGAAAATTCATTGTTTAGGACGCACAGGTATGACAGCCCCATTTGCATGTTGGGGCAGCCTGGACCTCGGCATTTTCCTGGGCACCAGAGAGAGAGAGAGAGAGATCTTATATATTGTTACAGCTCCAGATAAACAATTCACCACTTTTGAGAGGGTGGTGCCTTGCTATAAAAGGCAGCACAGCTTGTGGTCTGTCCGAGTTGCAGGTAAAGGAATAGCCGAATGCCTTCCACTCTCAGAATGAGATTTCCAGGGTTCTGAGCACGCTTCTACTTCACCTCACTCAGCTCAGGACAGCAGCCCCATATCTCCTGAGTTACGCACAGGCACTATAGCATGCATGTGCTCCCACACATACACACATATAAATAAATAAATAAATAAATAAATAAATAAATAAATAAATAAATAAATAATAACCCCCCAATACTCATGAGTAGTGAAGCATTAAGTTATTTTTGCCCTAAAAGTGTTAATATTGATGAACTCTGTTCTTCCATACAGATGATTTGGTCACCAATTGCCAGGTAATGCCAATTGGCTGGCCTATCCAATTAAATACCATAACTCCATTATTTATTGAACGTGGTGGCATCTGCTTATAATCTCAGCACTTAGAGAGGATCCCAGCAGGATCAGGAGGTTAAGACCAGTCTCAGCTACATGGTGAGTTCCAGGCCAGCCTGGGTTGCAGAGAAAGTGACTCTAGATAGATTTGCTTATAATCCAACTTTCCTTGTACTTTCAGGGTAACAGTTTCAATAGATTGCTCAAAAGGGTCCTCAGAAGTACCCACATTGTTTGGAACCATTTGGTATTCACAATATTTCATAGGGTAAGTGTTGTCTTTCTGGAATAGAGAACACAAGGAGAGGAGAGAGAGAGGGAACAGAGAAAGGAAGAGTGTGAGACACATACTGATTCTGTGTAAGTCAGAAGGTTTTACATACCTAAGAATAGGTAAGGCATTCAGGACAACTGTGCATAGATCACATATCTGACCACTGCCTATATGAAATACATATTTTTTTCTTATATTCTGGCTAAATAGACTGTGGTAGTTTGAATGAGAATGAGCCCGATAGGCTCATAAGATTGAATACTTGGTCTCCAGTTGGTGGAACTGTTTGGGAAGGATTAGGAGGTGTGGCCTTGTTGGAGGATGTAAGTCACCAGAGTTGAGCTTTCAGGTCTTAAAAGACTGGACACATAACTGTTACTTCTCTGCCTTGTAGTTGTGGACCAAGATGTAAACTCTCAGCTACTGCACCAGTACCATGCCTGCCTGCCTGCTACCATGCTCCCTGCCATAGTGGTGATGGGCTCTTGTCCTTCTGGAACTGTAAGTCCAAAATAAACCCTTTCTTCTATAAGTTGTCTTGGTCATAGTGTTTTATTATGGCAACAGATAAGTAACTAATGTAGATCTTATCATTCTCATCAGACTGTCCATGTCCTTGTGATTACCTGAAATTATTTCCTTGAATACCTCAGCTTCCTGTTCAATGAGACTTGGAAAAAACATTTTTGGTGGGTCATTTTAATGAGTGGTATTTCTGACTCTTCTTACTGGTCAAAGCAAAAATCTAGATGTCATTGTCCCCCCTCTCCCCAATTCTATGCCCAACTAATTAAGTGATCACTAATTTCTGTGAATCTTACCTCCTGAATTTATTAAACCTACACAATTTTCTCCATCCCTAATCCCACTGTGTGGTCCTTAGCCATCATCTCCCTACTCCCAGGCCACCTTGATTGCTTCCTAATTGGGCTCCACCCTTCCACCTTTGACCTTCTATCTGGTCCTCAGCACCAGAAGATCACATTTGCCATTCTCTTACTTTAAATTCTGATGACTTTCTAGTGCCCTTAAAGTAAAGTTCAGAACCCTCAACGGACCATACAAGACCCAACTTGATTTGGCACCATTCTATCTCTTGTGCCATTCTTCTGCACCATCACACTTGCCTAGTCTGTTTTCCATAGTTAGAAACTAATACCACAGACTGGGTAATTTACAGATAATAAAGATGTATTCAGCTTATATCTCTGGAGTCTGGGATACCCAAATCAAGGTGAACATTTGGTGAGTGCTTTAGTCAGTGTTCTATTGCTGTGAAGAGACACCATGACCACAGCAACTCTTATAAAGGAAAGCATTTAATTGGGGCTGGCTTACAGCTCAGAGGTTTAGGCCATTGTCATCATGGTGAGAAGCATGGTGATATTCAGGTAGACATGTTGCTGGAGAGTAGCTGAGAGTTCTACACCCAGATTCTCAGGCATCAGGCAGAGAGAGACACTGGGCTGGCTTGATCATTTGAGACCTCAAAGCCACCCCAGTGACACACTTTCCCCAACAAGGCCACACCTCCTAATCTCTAAAAAGTAACACCACTCCCTAACAACCAAACATTCAAATATTGGGCCTTTGGGGGCCATCCTACTCAAACCTCCACAGTAAGGTTCAACTCAATGTTAGGACTCTGCAGCGTTCCAGGACTATATAGAGTATCGCATGGTAAGGGGAAGGGAGTGCATAAAAGAGACACAGTCAAACTGGCTTTTATACCGGACCTGTTGTCCATACAACCCTTTAATCCATTAAAGCATGAATGGACAAACTCATCCATGAAAGCAGAACCCTCATAACTTCTGGGGTCAGGGTGGATAGGAGGAGTTGAGACAGGGTCTTACTATATAATTCAGGTAGCCTTTAAATTATAGTCTTCCTGACTTGATATGGGTGGGGATACTGAAACTATAGAAATACCCGTATTCTTCCTGTCCTCCTGCTATTTCAAATAATTTTCTTTTCTGCCTGACCTCTACATCTTCATCCCTTTCCCTCACTTAATTTTACTTCTTCTGGGAGCCTTCCAAATCTCTAAGGCCAGACTAAGCCTACCCACACAGTGTCCTGTGCATTTTCATTAAGATGCCACATTTCTAATTACTTGCTTGGTGTCTCTTCCCTCCATTAACTTTTAAGCTGAGTGAAAGCAGGACTCCATCTTGTTTCTTTGGATGTTCTTAGCACAAAGGGCAGTGTCTCATCCATCATAATTATTTGTTGAGAGTGAATGCATGAATGAAGATACCTTTATCTTTCTAGGTAACCCTTGCTCATTTCTCAAGGACTCCGGTCAGGAGCCACCTCTTTCAGGTGGGATACGGCTATACCGGATTCACTTTGGGATCCTTATGTTCTGCTTGGGCCACAACATGGTTTGTATATCATAGATACTTGTCAGATTACAATGACTTTTAGCCACAAGTCAGTAATTGTATAAGGTGAAGACAGGCATAGAAAGGTTCATCACACTGTTCTATTTTTACACATATGAAAGAATTTCCATACAAAAAGTTAAAGCATTTATATTTACCTCAAGATAAGTGAAAGTATATTCTAAGACAACCTTGGAGTATTTGTTTTGAACAAGCCAGGGATTGATAAAGTGAACCTGCATCCAGATTGAGTGTGTGTGTGTGTGTGTGTGTGTGTGTGTGTGTTTTAAATACCACTAAATCTAAGGAGTGGGGGAGGGGAGGTCTAGTGCTGGGAAGGGGGCTAGGAGCAGGATAGGAGCCAGGCCCCCGAGGGGGTTCCAGTCTGCAGTCTCAGTGTGTGTGTGTGTGTGTGTGTGTGTGTGTGTGTGTGTGTGTGTACTTTTCCATGTCAGAGAAATTCCTTCTAAGATGAATACAAGATGAAATAATGAATTTAGTCTTTGGCACTAAATCTAACTAAGTCTAAAAAGACTTAGATGCATGCATCTCCAATCAGTTGTTCAATATGTTCAGATTCCACAGATTACAGCTCAGGGGACCATGATTTTAGGAGTTCTGCTCTTCTTTGTTCTTGATGGGCTCTTGGTCAGAGATCTGACCACTAAGACCTACCTGACTGTCAATGCAGGGCCTGCAGCTATCAGGAATATAGCAAGCACCCCAGCAGCTCTTCCTTAAATTTTTCATTCATATCCTCCACTTTGTTCTATCCTCGAGGAAATTTCTACCTAGGAGCGCGGGGTGGGGGTGGGGGTACCTGTACCACAGCTTTATGTTCAGAGGCACTGGTAAAGTGGCAAGAAACATCTCAGTTCTGGTGTAGTTTAACCACTTACTCTGTCACTGCGGGCAAGCCGCCGTTACCCTTCAGAATGTCAGCACCTGCCTCTCAAAACTGAGAATAACAATTGTAGGGATTGCACAGTGCTGATCTGAGGATGAGTGCGTGCAAACGGTTGAACATAGAGCCTGGCACAGAGTAAGCGGTCAATAAATACATGCTATTATTATCCCCAGGACGTCAGGGAGTGCTGCCACAGAGCCAGAGAGCAGCGGGCTGCCAGCCTCTCGAGGCGCGGCCGCGGTCCCAGCACCGCCCCAGAGGATCAGGCTCGGCGCTCCAGGCGCGTCTCCGGGTGTCTGTGCAGGACCAGGACCCCACGGACGCGGAGAGTGAGTGGGTGGCATGGAAGGGGAGAGCTGGGCAGGGGTCCTGGAAAGGGGCCATGCGGGCTAGGCTGGAGGCAGGGGCCCCAGGGCTGGAGGAGGGTCAAGGGTCTGCAGGGTGCGGCCGGGCGGTCGCGGTTGGTGCGGCTCGCAGAAGCTAGCGCGCCCCGCCCGGGCCAAGATGGCGCCCCTCCCCCTCCCGCGCGCCTCCGCCGCTCCGGGCGCGGCCCCGCGGTCTGCGCGCTCCTGGGCGGGGGATGTTGTGATGGAGAAGCTGCGGCGGAGCCGGAGCCCTGCAGCCTGAGCCACCTTCGCCACCTTGGCCTGGGGCCTCGCCGCGCAGGTAGGAGCTGCCCCTGCCCTGGAACAGCCCCGGGAGTCGGATCCCCAGCCTCAGCAGCTCGCAGCACTTGCAGCCTCTTCCTTGCAGGGGTCCAGGTCCCTGGGCCAGGCCTGATCACCCCCACCCCGTTCCTGGGCCACCTTCCTACCGTGGGCCTGCAGACCACCCTCCGGTCTTCCTTTCACAGGATTCACGATGGTCCTAACACAGACTCTCCCCTAGCTTTGCTTCTTGATCCTCCAAGATGCCTTGAAGGGCGGGGGGCCGGGAGAGGGGGGAGCAAAGCAAGGGGCGGTGGAGGAGTGGGGGAGGGGAGGTCTAGTGCTGGGAAGGGGACTAGGAGCAGGATCGGAGCCAGGCCGCGAGGTTCCAGTCTGCAGTCCCAGGCCCGGGATCTGTCAAGCTGCATTCTGTTGTCCTCGGCGACCGGCGACCGAGGGGTGTGCCCTGGGGCCGGCGAGGTTCCCAGTTCAGCCCGAGAGGCCTAGCAATGAGTAGAGCGCTCTTTAGGAACAGCTTTCCCTCTCCAGTTCTGAGGTTATTCCCAGCCTCTTCTGAGTCCTGTTTGTCTAGTGCATTCTGAGCCCCTAACTTTCCATTCATTTTAAAATCCACTCCATTCTGTCTCTGACTTCCACCTCCGCTTCCAGGCAAGGTCACCGTATCCCTCCCTGAAACTCCAATGGACACTTAGCTATGTGCCTGTTACCTTTGAATAGTGTTCCGCCGGTGTGTGTCAGTTAGTCTCCTTGAAGCGTTTTCCTGGTTTCTCCCCTAGGCACTGTCTGCTGCTTCTCAGTCTCCCGTGTTCCCTTCCTTTCTCCTCTGCATATGTGGTCCTGGCTTCTGGCCCGAGCTGCGTTCTTTCATTTTGTCCTTTCTCCCTGACCATTTTCTCTATTTCCAACTCTTTAAATTTCATACATAAGCTATTGAGTCCCAAATCTATTTGTCTGACCTACACCACTCTGCTGAAATCCAAACTCTAACTGTCCTCTATCATCCCTTTGAACATCTAACAGGAATTTCAAACCTACAGATTGCAAGGTGAATTAATTAATGTCTCTTGTTCCCCTTGTACCTTACCCTACATATCTGTTGTTCCCTCAACACCCTAAAATGGCAACTGACCATTCAGTTCAGGTTATGTTCACACTGGGATTCTGGGCAACGTCCCTCCACCTCACCGCTGGACATGCAGTTTCACCAAGATTTGTCATGTCCACTACCTCAATATTTTTCAGATCTGTTAATTTCACTCGATTCCAATTGCTGTCAAACTTAATCTAGGCTCCCCCTTGACTGCTCTAATAGCACCCCCCCTTGCCTACCTCCTCTTAGTTATTATCAGCACAGCACTCAAAGTGCTCCTTTGAAAAACACATCTGATCATTTATTCAACAAATAGGATTTGAACACCTGATATTTACAAGGCACTGCATTATGTACTAAAGGTGTAATTAAAGAACAAAACAGACTGGGATCTTGTCCACATAGAAGTGATGGTCTATGAAAGAAGTCAGATAAGAATGACACTGTAAAGGTAATAAACATCATGAAGGAAGATGCTTGGCGCTTTGAGAGATCTGAAGAACAGAAGCTAGACTGGCTGTGGGAATAAGAGACAAGGGGGTCGACGGAGGACTTCTCTGAGGAACGTTTAGTTTGAACTAGAATGTAAAGGGGGAATTGAGAGAATGAGGCTCAGGAAACAGGTTGAATGTCAGCTAGGCAGAAGGGAACTCATGTAGAACACAGACCATGATGCCTTCCAGGAATCGAAAGAAAGCTGCTTAGGCTGAGGAGGTCAATGACAAGAGTTGGGGCCAGAGAAGAAGACTATGGCCAGACTAACAGGACAATTTGGGCAAAGCTAAGGATTTTGACCATAAGGCCATTGACCTTGGATGACAGTGGAGATACAGAGTGGTTAAATCCAGAATTTTTTCTCAGAATGTGAACATTTCTTGGGAATGGATTTAATACAAACAGCAAGGGTGAACCATTTATCTAGGGTCATACAGACCTGTACAACAGAATGGTGGCTCATTTCATCCCATGGTCCTAGATCCTGAAAGAGAATGAGATATAGGGATAGAATGAGAAATATGAATGAGTGTGTTAGTTTGAGAGGCCTCTGGGCCAGCTAGCTGGAGTTGTCGGGTAGAGAGTTGAATGTACATGTCTGGAGTTTAGATGAGGGAGCTTGCAATTTGGAAGTCATCACTGTATAGGTGGTAACTGAATCTATGGGCATGAATGAATACTTCTACTGAACACAGAACAAGATAAAAGGGCATAAGAAAAAGCTGTAAGAAACTGTAGTGGCTGAGAGAAAGATGACCCAGCAAGGAAATCCAACAGGCCAAAAAACACTAGCCAGATGTGTGGAAAGGAATCCAGGAATGCGAAGCATGGAAGCCATGAATGAACGTTGGATGAGGGGCTCACGGGATTAAATCCTGTTTAAAGTGCACAAGGTGACCTGGTGTCTGCTGGGGTAAATGACTTGGAGGCTGTGTTGACCTTATAGGAAGATAGGGTAGAAAAAGTGGCAGAAGGGAAGAGGGGAAATGGCAATCATGAGTGTGGGGAGAAAAGAGAGAGCACTGAGGGTCAGCTGGAGACTCAGGCCAAGGAATACTCTCTTCTCACGTTGAGAGGATCAAAACAGTAGGTGTGGCACCTGGTTTTAGGCAGAAAGAGAAAGGAGAACAGATTTGTCCAGTTTGGATATTGGAGGATGTTCCCCAGCTAATGGCTTCCTTTCTTCTGTGGCTTTGGAGAGGAGATTGGAAGAATTGGAGAGCTAAAGGATGATCCGAGAGAATTCCAATTGCTGTGCAGGCAGGCTTCATTCTTAGAGCTGCAGTAAGCACTAGACTCTGATGGTGTCTTGTTCTTCCTCCATCACAGGACCAGTCACTTGTTCTTCCAATAAGAAGTGCTTATAGGTGGGCCGGTGAGGTGGTCTCAACAGATGAGGATGCTCACCACCAATCCTGATGACCTGAGTGTGATCTTCAGGCCCACATGGTGGAGGGAGAGAACAGACTCCTGAAAGTTGTCCTCAGATCTCTTTCATGTGCTGTGGTGAAGGTGTACCCATACACAAAATATATAAATACATGCAATTAAAATAAGAAAGAAGAAAGTGCTTATAGGTGCCAGGTACTGTTCTAGAGATGGGCATCCTGCTATATACTTATACAGCAAGGAGTTGTGCAGTGCCTCCCTAGAGTGTGACTTCCCCCAGGGGAGGAACCACTTTCTATTGTTTATGCCCTCCGCCATGCCTAGAACAGGGCCTGGAATCTTGTAGTCTATCAGGTTGGAAGACCAATGGCTTTAGACAGGACTCAGCTCACTCCCCTATGGTGTGATGTCAGCTTCTTCAGGCTTTGTGGTCCCTCCTAGTCTGTACCCCAAGGCTTTGCTTAGCTTCATGCCTTGAGCTAGAACACATACATTTATTTGTATGAGAGGTGTGGGGGTATGGGCGGTGTGGTGGGGGGTCGGGGTGTGTGTATGCACCATAGTGAAGCTAGGGAGATCAGAGGACAATTTAGAGTTGATTCTCCCCTTCCACCATATGGGTTCTGGGGATCGAACTCAGGTCATCTGGCTTTTTCGCAAGCTCCCTTGCCTGATGAGCCATGTTGGCCCCTTTTTTATCCTTTGAGATGCCTTAAATATGGATAACCCCAGTGAGAGAGGAGAGGTCAGATTATGCTTTTTCTTGAAGAAACTGGGTAACTGGTCATCTCTGACCTCAGAAAATTAGAAGGTAAGAAGCGACCACTCTGCCCCAGGCTAGATAGCTAGGCCTCAGCACTTACAGTAGACTTGCCCTGTCTTACTTCAGCAGCTTTCTGCGCTGGTGCCCGGATGGTCAGAGCGGCCCTAAGGTCGCCCTGGCATTTCCCTGACCCAGTGTCACAGAGCCTGTGCTCTCTCTCCAAGTGCACTTCCCAGTGT
Organism: Cricetomys ansorgei; assembly: GCA_026225945.1. Lineage (NCBI taxonomy): Eukaryota > Metazoa > Chordata > Mammalia > Rodentia > Nesomyidae > Cricetomys > Cricetomys ansorgei. The sequence goes on along the minus strand of JAMJFZ010000597.1, from coordinate 565,051 downwards.
TAAGAAAACCAGTCCCTGCCTGACTTCCTAGAAACGTGGCCTTGTCCACTATTGCTGCTGAGAACCCATCATTCCTATGTCCTGTGGGCTGTGTAGAGGCATGGGGTCTTCCACCAGCTGAAATTCAGCAAGATGCTGCCATTGAACAGCTGTTAAGCCAGAGTGTTGGTTTAAGTGCTTTTTCTCCCTTCCTCTTTTCCCAGACCTGAGCCTCACCTGACTAGACTCCTGTCTCATCTTCCCTGTCAGGGCTCTGTTGTATTCTCCAGTACCTTCCCTAATTGCCTTTACCTACCGTAGCCTAAGGTGGCCGTGCAAGCTTTCTTGTCTGTTCCAGACAGTCCCAAGCTTCCAGGTTCCTCGTTCTGCAGTGTCTGTCTGCCCCCTTCATCCATCCTTTCCTTGCAGGCAGTGGCCACTCTGGCAGACACACAGCATGTGGTGGTATTGTAACACTAAGACAGGGTCTCATATACTCTGAGAGCATGTGACAGCGAGTGTAGAGGAGCACAGAAAGGGACGGTCCTTGAAGGTGAGGAAAGTTCAGGGACCATTGCTCAAGGGGCCCTGATGGCTGAGTGAAGACTTGAAATATAAGAATAGGATTCCAGGCTGAGGGAACAGTATAAACAATGCTCAGGGCTTTGTTTGATGTGCTCCAGAACCTGCCATAGTTCATATGGCTGAGTATAAAGGGGGGAGGAGGGGTGCCATCTAAGAGGTGCTAGGGGCTGGCTGCAGTGGCCTCTCAGGTATCCTGTAAAATGAGCTCATACTTTATCCTAAAGGCAGTGGTGAGCCCTTTAATTTTGTCAACCAGGGAGTGACACAATCTGGTTTCCATTTTTGGAAAATTACTGTGGTTCTGGGTGGAGACAGAACTGCCTATTTTTTTCCCTTCATTTATTCCAACTACCATGAGTTCCCTCACAGCCCAGGTGGAGCCACACTGATCAGACCAGCAGTTAGTTAACCGTGAAGGTGAGGCAGACACATAGAGGGGAACCTTTATTTTTGTTTATTTTATAGATGTATTCCCAGCATTGTGCTAGATTCTAAGGAACTAGAAATGGTAGAAATGCAGACCGTGATGCCTGTCTCAGGATCCTGGGCCAAGCCTAGAGAGACAGGAGAGCCTTCCTCAGGCACTCTGTAACACCTGCACTCCATGTAGGCAGTAGAGAAGACTGAGGCAAAGGAAGGCCAGGGCCAAACACCTCAGCTAGAGAATAAGGAGATTGGGGGTATTAGGTAAGATGCTAAGGAGAAGAGCTGCACAGTGGCGGTCAGAAAGAAAGACCTGCAGTGCTTGTCGGGGTATTGGGGTCCTGCATGCCGAGGAAGGGTCCAGGAAGAAGAGAGAGCTTTGAATGAAGCTGTCTGGAGGGAGAATGCCAGAGCTTGTCTGAGGGCAGGATTGTAGTGAAAACTGAGAGTGAAGAGGAATTAGGTAGTGGTTGGTCAAGGAGGAAGAACTGGTGTGTGTGTGTGTGTGTGTGTGTGTGTGTGTGTGTGTGTGTAGAGGGGAGTTCCAAGAGAGCAGGGGTCATGGAAGGAGAGTTCCAGACCAGAACACAGACCAGACCACGGACAGTGAGAAGGATGGATTGGGCCTGTGGGCGAGGGGCAGGGACCCTTGGAGGATAGGTCATTTAAGAACCTGGTGGGGGCTTATGAGGAAGACACCTGAGAAGTGGCTGGCATTGTGAACCAGAGGTTGCCTTTCACATGCTGGCTAGGAGGAGTGTGACTGAGGTACCATGAGCCACTGAGGAGACAGACAGATGCAGGGCATGAGACGATGTGTTTTCTGAGAAAAGTCTAAAATGGGATCTGAGGAGAGGTGAGGGCAGGTTTGTACACTTGCTCAGTGAGTGCTAATTACTGGGCTCCTGCTTCTTGCTCTGTGCCAGGCCCTTGCTAGAGACTAGGAATACTGTATTGTAAACAACAACAACAACAACACTAATAATGCAAAATCCTCACCAGCATGGAACTTAGCCATGGGAGATCAGTAAACAAATACACATGTTAAATTAGCTTGGTAGATTGTGGTCCAGGCCTGGGAAGAGTAGGGGCCGTTACTGAGTTGGGGAGAAGTAGCCTGCAATTTTAAAATGGATGGGTAGAGTAGGCATCCCGATAAAGTGATCCTTGGACAAAGACCTGAAAGGGTGGAGGCTCCAGATCCGTGGCTCCTAAGGTGACCACAGCATTATAAGGGCTGGCAGGGGGGACTGGTGCCCGGCGTGAGAAGATATTTCACAGACAGACAGCTCTCCTGTCTATAATCAGGAGAGCCAAGCACTGGAGCTGAAGGCTTTTCCTCTGTGACCTGTTCTCCTCCTGGACAATGTCTGGACATTGTCTGTCTCCTCTTGGACAATGGCTCTATACACCCATCATTCCTGTCTAACCAGACCACAACGGAGAGTGGGCTTAGGGGTGGCTGATATTAATGATTTATAACGAAGGGAACACAACTCCAGGGGGCTGGCAATGACGGGCCTCCAGACAGCACTGTGGCAGGAGGGAAAGGATAGTCAGTGTCCAGTATCCAAAACACATGAGCCTGTCCTGTGCTGGCTCTGTCCCTGGTACAGTGAGCCCCGGTTGGACAAGTGGGGCATGGCAATGCACAGAGAGCTATTGTGCAGACACTCTGCTTTTGGTAGTGAAGAGAAAGCAGGCATCACTGTGCTGCCCCGGAACACCGGGGAAAGGGATGGGTCTCAGAGCTGGGCCTGGCTTGTGATGGGGGTGAGGATGTAGGGACAGGTGCCTGACAGGAATGTAGCCTCATGGGTCATGAATTGATGTGTGCTGGTCTACTGAGGACAAGAAGATGGGAGACAGGACCTGAGACTGGGGCAGAAACAGGACCACTCAACATGTTCTCTCCTCCCTGTCTCATAGGATCTACCAAGGCCATGTCTGTTCCATCATCCCTGAGCCAGTCGGCCATTAATGCTAACAGCCACGGGGGCCCTGCGCTCAGCCTCCCCCTGCCCCTGCACGCTGCCCATAACCAGCTCCTCAACGCCAAGCTGCAAGCCACAGCTGTGGTACCCAAGGACCTTCGAAGTGCTATGGGGGAGGGTGGTGTGCCAGAACCAGGCCCCGCCAATGCCAAGTGGTTAAAGGAAGGCCAGAACCAGCTTCGGAGGGCTGCTACAGCCCATCGAGACCAGAACCGAAATGTGACCTTGACCTTGGCAGAAGAGGCCAGCCAGGAGGCTGAGACAGCACCATTGGGTCCCAAAGGCTTGATGCATCTATACTCTGAGCTGGAGCTCTCAGCTCACAATGCAGCCAATCGAGGGCTTCGTGGACCCGGCTTGATCATCAACACCCAGGAGCAGGGACCAGATGAAGGAGAGGAGAAGGCAGCAGGGGAGGCTGAGGAGGATGATGAAGATGAGGAGGAAGAGGATGAGGAAGAGGACTTGTCTTCTCCTCCGGGGCTGCCTGAGCCCCTAGAGAGTGCTGAAGTCCCCTCTGGGCCCCAGGCCCTCACAGATGGTCCCCGGGAACATAGCAAGAGTGCTAGCCTCCTATTTGGCATGCGGAACAGTGCAGCCAGTGATGAGGACTCAAGCTGGGCCACCTTATCACAGGGCAGCCCATCCTATGGCTCCCCAGAGGACACAGGTACCTTGTGGAACTAGATGTGGCAATATGGGAGGGCATGGGATCAGAAGTCTGGCTTCTCCATGCCAAGGCCAGGGCCAGCATGAGCATGAGTTGGCAGAGCCCACATATCCTCCAACATTTTCTCAGTCAGAAGGTGCTTGGAGAGTTTGATGGGTCTGTCCATCATGCATGCCGTGAAGGATGGATTATTCATTATGTGTACTGCCATGGTTGTGTGTAGATTAGCTAGTTTATTGAACACTTACGAAGAAACTGACCCTCTGCTCAGCATTATGGCGTTCAGTAATCAGAATAATGTTGTGACATAGATACTATTTCTATGTCCATATTGCAAATGATGAAAAAGAAGTCCAGGCAGGTTTACTAGCTTCCTGAGGGTCACAGACAGTCCTGGATCATAACAGCACTAAGATCTAAAGCAGATCTTTAGACTCAGGTCTGAGTCCAGACCTGAGTGAGCTCTGAGCCTGTGTTCCACTGTTACCAATGCGCACAGCACATGCACTAAGGTAGACTTGGGATTGTGTGCCCTTGTTTAACAGTCACATCTATGTCTAGAGGGAGTAGCCAGCATCTCCCTACAGTCGTCTGTCTGGAAAATGTGGGAGTTGTTTTCTGCTTGTGAACCACATGCCTCGTTCAGAGTGCCATACTGACCATTGCAAGGATGCTGTTTTGCCAGGAATAAGATACTGCTAAGAGTTAGGGGGCAAAGAAAGAATAGACGCATGCTTCTTTCTGGAGAAGTAGATAACAAAGATTGATCACTCAATGTGACCTATTTAATAAAGGTGAGGCTTTGCATTTGCTAATGTTACACAGAGTAAGATTTCTCTACGGTAGAGATTTGAGGGTGGGAGTATAAGAGAGCTTTGGTGGGGGTGTTATAAATTAATGGTAGGTCAGTCACTTGCTCAGCATGCGTGACCTGGGTTCTGTGCCTGGAAAGAGAAATGGAAACACAGAGACATTGACTTTCACTTCTCAAGGTACTAACAGTACCCATGCCCCTACTAAATGGATCCTGGCAGGGGACATACAATTCAGATACCCAAGAACTTCACCCCCCTCTTTTTGAAAAGCCTTGGCTAGGTGTGGTGATGTACACCTTTAATCCCAGCACTCTGGAGTCAGAGGCTGTTGGATTTTGAGTTCAAGGCCAACCTGGTCCATAGAGTGAGTTCCAAGATAGCCAGGACTACACAGAGAAACCCTGTGTGTGGGGGACCAGGGAGAAGTAGGGCCAAAAGTTAGTATTTAGGGTGGGAGATGGCTCAGAGGATAAGATCTCTGATTGGTCTTCCAGAGGTCCCAAGTTCAATTCCTAGCAACCACATTGTGGCTTACAACCATCTATAATGGGATCCAATGCTCTCTTCTGTAGTGCAGACATACAGAGCACTCATATACATTAAATAAATAAATCTTAAAAAAAAGCATAACAATGTTTTCAAGCACATGAAGTAACAGAATAACGAGCCTGACTTACTCATCATTCAGTTTCAATAATCAAAATTGTCAATGCATAGTTGATCTTTCTGTATCAATGCCTTATCCACTTATGAGCCCAGTATAGGTGATTTGGTTATACATATATATATATATGTATATGTGTGTGTGTGTACATATACGTACATATATATGTACATATATACATATATATACACATTTATACATATGTATATATGCATATGTACATATATTATACATATATAAATGCATATATACATGTATAAATATTATTTATTTATTTATTTATCTTTTGCCACAGAGTCTCACTCTGTAGCCTAGGCTGACTTAGACTTATTGGAACCCTTATCTCCACCTGAGTGTGCTAGGATCGTAGGCCTGAACCCACATACCCAGCCTTGCTTTGCTTATATTTATCTGTATGTTTCTGAAAGGAAAACTACTCATAAAAACAAACGCTGTGATTCCTTCATATCAGTAAATTTCACTTAATTTTAACAGTCTCCCAGTTGTCCAATAAATGTCCCACTTTAGCCTTTTGAAAAGATGAGGACTGTATGAATTGCTATCCAAATAGCCCTACAGTGGTTGTTTTTGTTGTTGTTTTGTTTGTTTGTTTTCTTTTTAATTCATGCTCATGCATATGGAGGTAAGAGGACAACTTCCAGGAGTTAGTTCTTTCCTTCCAACATGTGGGTCCAGGGGATTGAACTCAAGTCATCAGGCTTGGCAGTAAGCGCCTTTACCTGAGGAGTCCTCTTGCTGACCCACCCTCCCTCCTTCCCTCCCTCCCTCCCTCCCTTCCTTCCTTCTTCCCCCCCCCCCTTTCTTTGGATAGGGACTTATGTAGTCTTGACTAGCCTAGAACCCACAACTTGCTTGCTCTGTAGACCAAGTTGGCTTCAAATGTGATAATCCCCTTGCCTCTCTCTCCTTGGTGCTAGGATTATAGGCATGAGCCACAGCTTCTGGCTTTAAAGTCCTTTTTAATGTATATAAGTTTCCTTTTATCTGTTGATTACAGGCCTCCTTCCCCCTTTCCTCAGTTGAGTTTTCATGATCTGAGATTTCCAGCCTCTTTCCCGGAGTGGTTTTGAATATGTTCCTCTTCTGGATTTTTTGTAAACTAGTAAATAGTTCTAGAGCCTTGATGGGGTTTGAGTAGCTTTTTGTTTTGTTTTGTTTTGTTTTTGCAAAGACACCTCATAGATGGAACCTTACCAAAGGTAAAGGCTGATTGTTTCTCTTTGTGTGATATTAGTGACTTTTGTGGCCAATCTTTTCCATCCTCTGTAGAGGGAACAGCTTCTGTTTTACTCAGGCTGCTTATTTATTGGATTGAGTTTGGAGAAAACAAGTACAAACTGAAAATTAGGTTCCAATGTAAACTATCCCAGTTTCTTAATGTCAGCAACTTATTCTGGTTTCCCAAAGCTCTGTGTAGGTAGTACATATCTCTTTGAGGTTTACATCACTGTGACTATAGGTGGTTTATTTGCAGCTCTGAGTGTGTGTGTGTGTGGGGGGGTCACTGGTCAAGTAGAGGCCTGGTTGTCTAGTGACTCCTAGAGTAGTCACTGGTGGCAATGTTTCTGATCCTCTGAGGTGGGAGGGTAGCAGTACAGAAGAACTAAGGGTGTGCTGGGCATGGCCAGTGATCTCAGCAAGGCCATTGGAGCAGTGAGGGGAGACTCAGTGATCCAATCCTGCCCTGGTGGATTCTTGGGGTTGTTGGATGCAGAGGTGCTGGGCCAGCCCCAAGGGTACGAGGGGTCCAGTTACTGCTTGCTCTTTCTTGGCTGTGTTGCTTCTGCTGTGAGAGCTGCAGATGGTGGGTTTCTGCTCAGTAGAATTGGGTCAGGATGGAACAAAAGTGGTTTTTTCCCTCTTACCTTAGGATCTCTACAAAGTAGTTGTTGATTGAATGAACTATGTGAATTGAGTGAATTATGTGAATGAATGATGAATGAATGAACTTTACTACCTGTAACGCAGTCACACTCTGAACCAGGCCTTGTCCTAAATGTGGAGAACATAGAAGACAGGACAACGATGTTCTTACCCTCTCAGTGCTAACAGTCTAGTGGAAAGACAGAAATAGACAGTTGTAATCAGTGATGATAAGCGGGTGGGTAGAGGAGCGGGAGGAGGGCGCCCTGTCTGCCTCCGGAAGTGGGGAAGAGTGGGTCAGTAGTGAGAGCTCCCTTTACACTGTTGTCTGAAGGTGGAGTGAGTAATAGCTAGAACCCTAGCAGGCAAGATAAGGGAGCTGGGGCTGTCTGAGGCAAGGCTGAGAGGCAGAAAGCTAGGAGCTCTTAATAGCACATAAAACCTGGGAGGGGTTTGGATTTTATCCTGAGGGTAATGAGAAAGCAGTCAAGAGTATTAAACTGGACAGTAACCTGATTACTATGGCATCTCCTAAGACCCATTCAGGCTGTAGTGTACAGCCCATAGTGGAGACAGAAGGAAACCAGTTGAGAGGCTTCTGCAGTAATCCAGATCAAAACATGCTGGTTGTCTGGACTGTAGTAGCGATGTGGCTCAGAGGGGGACAGGAGGCAAGTGCTACATGAATCATGGTCTCCTGAGCAAACTAGTTTGCCTGCCTAAGTCACTAAAGCATTTATGGATGAATGAAGGAAGGGAGGAGGAAGGGCCACAGGGATATTTGGATCTATGTGAGTGCCTGCAGGAAAGCCTGTGGTTGTGAAATTCATGCATGTGTGTGGAAGCAAAGGCCCCGGGTGGGCTGTGCTTGGAGAGAGATGTGCCAGGCTCCAGAAGGGCCTCCCAGATGGTCAAGGGGGGAGGGGCTGCCCCCTCCAGGACAGATCGGAAGGATGAAGCTCTTTGAAGCAGGAGGGCACAGGCTAACAGGGATGGCAGATGGATTGGTGTGCATGACTCAGTGGGGGGGGGGGAAACGACTGTGAACTGGGCCCCAAATTCCAGAAATGCCTGACCCACCATGAAGCAGGCTGTGGAGGGCAAGGGCCTTTGGGGTTGGTGTTCTTGGAAGGTTTTAGCAGCAGAGTCGTGAGGGGAGTGGGAGAGGGGTCTGGAGAAAAGTACACATCTCTGAGCCTCAATAGAGTGGGATAGTGGAGGGTGGAGCCACAGTGATGGCTGCCTAGAAGGCGGGTGGGCAAGAAGAGCCCCTTTTCATTGGGTGTCTGTGGGCTCACCTCATTTGCAGGCTGAGGAAGGCGAAGCACCTTGTCTGAATAACTTAGGTCAGGTGTGGAAACAGCATGGTATAGCCACACCCACTCCCGGCCCCTCTGTGCCTTGTGGTACGGAGCAGCCTTGGTTTTGAGATTGCCTGTCCCTCAGTGCTATCTCTTGGACCAGTCAGGATTCCTGGTTTCCCTGGTAACGGGAGCACGTCAGCAGTCTGGGCGCTCCCAGCCATCCCGGTGCTGCGGTTGCCGAGGAGACGCTGCAGCCTAGCTGGGCCCTAGCAGGTGAGGGGGGTGGTGCTGGGAAGCCTCAAATCCTCGAGCTCACTAGGGCTCAGGCCCTCAAAGACCACCCTTTAGTTGAAAGTGCTAGACAGGGTCTAGATAGGAGAGGGATCCCTGAGGGCTTGGAAGCCACACCCTGTTTATGTTGAGTCCTATAGGTTCTGCAGGGCCCCAGGTGTCTGAGCTATTCCCAAAAGGCTGAGCCTCCTGGTGTTTGTAAGACTGGTTTAACTGTGGCATTGATGTCACCTCTGGAGGGTGATATGGAGATTCAGGATTGGGGAGGGGAGCCAGGGTAAGGAAAGAAGAGCAGGAAGGGCTGGAGTCTCCTAAGACCCTCTTCCTCACCCATCTCTATCCTGAGGAGGTTCCCTAGTATGGTGGTCTAGGCCCCTCCCTCGAGAACTCCAGGCGGAGGAGGATCTTGCCTGGCAGACGCTCTGCCCTGGTGAGAAGGGGGCGGGATGAGCTTTTCTCTGCAGCCCAGAACCAGGCTGTGAGCCCAGCTGGCTGGACTGGAGGGGCTGTGAGGAGGGAGGGTGGAGGCAGGAGGGGCAGAGAGTAAGCGCCATGTTCTCCCAGGACTTCTTCCTGGCCATCATCCTGCAGGACAACAGCCCAGGTGAGGGGCAGCATGGGGCTGGGTGTGATGTGGGGCGGGGTTGGCAAAGAGAGAAGAGGTGGGTGGAGGGGTACGTGGTCCAGGTGACAGGGACAGAGTGATGTAGATCCAGCAGATGAGGGGTGTATATCACAGATATGTGGTCTATGTGTGTGCATGACATATTTGCCTGCACCCCCCACTCCGTATGTGTGCGCACACGTGTGTGTGTGCGTATAGTGTCTGCACAGAGGTGACAGCAGTGATAATGTATCGAGTGTGCCCTCACCTGTATGTGTGGTACTGACACATGCTGAGAGGTTTTGTTGGTACGGTATGTACACATCTGTGTGGTAGGAGCTGGCATATGTAGCTATATGTACACATAGCTTTGCACGAGTATATAACTGGTGTTGCTATATTTGTTTGCCCCTCAACTCACAAGTTCACCTGTACATACCTTCCAGCATTTTCTATGTACTGTGCACTGTTTATGGCTGCACAGGTGTGTGGTAGGGCTTAAGTATGTTTTGTGGGTCTGTGTACACAGGGATGTGTACAGGAGCCGGCTCCTTTATATAGCCAGACATATGGATATGCATGATGTATGAGGTGATCTGGGGTCATCAACCTCCTCTCCTCTTCTTTCCTCTCTGCGTTCTTCCTTCCCTCCATGTGGCCACAGCAGCAGGGCCCAGGAGGAGACCTGATCCAACTCCCTGGTGGTGGCTCCCAATGGGGTGACTCTAGAAGCAAGCAGGAACTATATTGCCCCATCCCCCAGCTCCTTCTCAGCCATGGGGTCTAGGGAAGGGGACTGGGTACATTCTGACTGCTTGTTGGGTGGGCTGACCCTCACTGAGCCTCCTACCTGCCAGATTCCTTCTGGAACCCCAACGCCTTCGAGACGGATTCCGATCTGCCGGCTGGATGGATGAGGGTCCAGGACACCTCAGGGACCTACTACTGGCACATCCCAACAGGGACCACTCAGTGGGAGCCCCCAGGCCGGGCCTCCCCCTCACAGGGGAGCAGCCCCCAAGAAGAGTCCCAGGTGAGGCTCAGTAGCTTATTTCATGCCAGGGGTTGAAGGGGCTGTGCTGTTGGGAAGGTGAAACCACCATCCCCACACCTGTTCCTCCTCCAGCTCACCTGGACTGGCTTTGCTCACCAAGACGGCTTTGAGGAAGGAGAGTTTTGGAAGGTAAATGAAGGGACTGGCTTCGCTGTGGGGTAACTGGAGAAGGGACAACCTCTTGGGCCTGATTTTTCAATCCCATTTCAAAGGATGAACCCAGTGAGGAGGCCCCGATGGAGTTGGGACTGAAGGACCCTGAGGAGGGGGCGTTGCCCTTCCCAGCTCAGAGCCTCAGGTGAGTCACCAGATGCAGTGGGCTAGGGTTCGGCTTGGTCTATGTGAAAGGGGCATTGGGGCAACTCCACACGTAGGGGTGCTGTGTCAAGTGTTCCCATTTGCCTCCAGCCCAGAGCCATTGCCCCAAGAGGAGGAGAAGCTGCCTCAACGGAATGCCAACCCAGGGATCAAGGTTTGTTCAAGACCAACACCCATTCTGTAAGCAGACCCTTGTGTGTGTATGGGCGGGAGGCAGGCTCTCATGCTGTGATATGAGGGTGTCTGTGTTCCAATGAGGGGTTCCTTCCAGTTTTAGCACAGGGCCGCCGTGTGTCTAAGCTAGACAATCTTCTGATAGTTTCAGTATTTAACTCATTTGGGCCAAGGGCCTCCTCAGGACTCCTGAGGCTTGAATCAGCAGGCATCTCTTCTGATCATGTCTTGTTTGGGGAGCTTCTATCTTAGTTCAGAGTGTGCCCCACTATTTATGTTCCAAGTCAGGAGCTCCTCCGTCCTGTGCCCAAGGCACCTCCAGCTCCATCTCATATCTCTACCTCTTCTGTGTCTGGCAGTGTTTTGCCGTGCGCTCTCTAGGCTGGGTGGAGATGACCGAGGAGGAGCTGGCCCCAGGACGCAGCAGTGTGGCAGTCAACAATTGTATCCGCCAGCTTTCCTACCACAAAAACAATCTACATGACCCAATGTCTGGGGGCTGGGGAGAGGTGAGGGCCTGAGTTGGTGAGGTGGTGGTCCTGTGGGAATGTGCAGGGAGTTGTGAGATATGGGGGCTTTGACTTGTCTCAGAGAGGGCTGATGAGGACATGGAGTGGACATTGGTTTAAGTAGTAGCCCTATGGGATGGATGTATGACCCCAGCTTGGCACCACAAAGGGTGGTTGCCCAGCAGTGATAGGGATGATAAAGAGTCATGGGAGAACCTTTATTAGAGTAAGGCTTACAGGTGGGTGGTCTGATAGCTAAGTAAGCCCTGCTCCTCCTCAGTGGTAGCTCATATCTCCTGAGCTGGAGATGGCAGAGATCTGCCACCTTTCCACTGGGGTAGCGCTGAGTCCTGCCTCTTGGGCTTGCAGGGAAAGGATCTGCTGCTCCAGCTGGAGGACGAGACGCTAAAGCTGGTGGAGCCACAGAGTCAGGCACTGCTGCATGCCCAGCCCATCGTCAGCATCCGTGTGTGGGGCGTTGGGCGGGACAGTGGAAGGTGGGCACAGGGCACAGGAGTCTGTGGGGTGAGGGAGGCTCATCCACCCAGCAGTCAGAGTCCTCTTTTCTAATTTGTTCTTTGGCTCTCTTGTGCTGCTGGACCCAGAGAGAGGTATGAATGTCCATCTGCTTTGACTGTGTCCCCATCCCACGCCCAGACCAGATGCTTCGGAGCACCCAGACTCCCTTACTGTACCCTGTCCCTTTCCACCTGCTGTGCTGGGCATTATCCCTACCTCAGCATGCTTGCCTGCCTGTCCTCCCCAGCTCCTTAAGGCAGAGCCCACAGAACACCGGGGCAGAAACCCTGTAGGAGCTGCTGTGGACAGGGAGGGTGTGGGTGGAATGGTGGCCAGGCTTGGTACTCCATGGTTCTAGGAGACACTGAGGTGACCCTCCCCCAACAGGGACTTTGCCTACGTAGCTCGAGATAAGCTGACCCAGATGCTCAAGTGCCACGTGTTTCGCTGTGAGGCACCTGCCAAGAACATCGCCACCAGCCTGCATGAGATCTGCTCCAAGGCACGGCCCCCTCCACTCCCTGGACTAGCTGCCACCTTTGCTCTAGAAGGGTGTGGATAGGGTTGCTGAGGTTTGGTGGGTAGCGAGGTGGGGCTTCTGGACAATGTAGCTCTAATAGATCCCACCCCGATTCATTCCTCAGATCATGTCTGAACGGCGCAATGCTCGCTGCTTAGTAAATGGACTCTCCCTGGACCACTCTAAACTTGTGGATGTCCCTTTCCAAGGTGAGCGCCATAGCCTCACAAGGCCCAGCTCAGCTTTGTTAGTTAAGGTAAGGTGAACCAAGAAGAGGCACAGGTTCCTGGGCAGACACATGGAGACGGGATATTTTACATCACATAGGTGGAGGGGCTTCCCTAGAGGGAGGCAGGGGAGAAGTGGGGGTGGTTACTTGGCTGGGCACATGAATAGCTTATTCATTGGTGTTGTGGGCTAGGAGAATAGTTTGTCCTCTTTTTGTCCCCACAGTGGAATTCCCAGCACCTAAGAATGAGCTGGTGCAGAAGTTCCAAGTCTATTACCTGGGGAACGTGCCTGTTGCTAAACCTGTTGGTATGTGTGTCTTCTTTCCTCAGGAACCGACCCTTTCAGTCCTAGAGCTCTGTCCCCGCCCTGTGATTTTTAGAGCTTCTTCCCCTGGACTTTCTCATCCATGGCATCTCCCTGCTTTTCAGATTTCATCTCACCTCTCTATAGCTCTGTCCCCAGCCTTGCCCTGTATACCGCCTGTAGGTCCAGTGAGCACGTTTCAGTGAACATTTACCTCAGGACTAGTGCTGAGCTAGGCACAGTGGGAGAGTTTCTCCCCCAACCCCCATCTCATGGAAAAGCTTTGGTGGATTTGGGAGGCAGGTATTTGGGTGGCTGGCACTGGGTTGAGTATAACAGTCTCAACTGTGAGCTGTGAACATTCAGAGGAGGAAGCAGTAAGCATAATTGACACAGGTTAAACTATTATAACAGTATAAAGGCTTTTTAAAAATACTATTTTATTTAGTTGTGTGTGTGTGTGTGGCACTGGAGATCAAACCAAACCCTCATATGTACAAGGCACATATTCCACCACTGAGTTATCCATCTAACTCACATTAGTTCTTGATAATCCCACGTGTTGCAATTACAGTGATACTTGTTTATAGATAATGAACTGAAGCAAGAGACCATGCTTTCTACGTACCTGCCATTTGTTTGTTCATTCACTTAACACATACCTCTGAAACCTGTTGTTGGGGAATGGGAAACAATGACCACAGCCTGGAGCTCATAAATTTTTATGGGGACTTAACAGTAGAAGAACAAGGAACCAATCAAACAATCACAAGCAGGTAGTGAAATAAATTCATTCCTTTATGGAAAGGAAGTAGCAGGATACAACAGAAGACCTTCATTTGGTCTAGGGAACCAGATAAGGCTTCGTGGGAAGCTGGGTACATTGATACCTGTAATCCCAGTGCTTGGGAAGCTGAAACAGATTGCTGCAAGTATACTGAGCTATATAGTGAGTAACTGGGCAACTAGGGCCACACAGAGACCCAGTCTCCTTCACCCAGTCCACCCCTGCAAAAAAGAAAAAAGAAAACACAGTCTTCCTGTAAAAGTGTTGTATGAACTGAGAACTATGAATAGCAGTGAGAAGGTTAAAGTTTGATGAAGGCAGACCAAGCCAGGGAAAAGTTGCAAACTGAGTGGGTGGAGTGTGTGAGGGTCTGGAGCAGAGGACCCTGTGGTACTTGGGAAGCACTAAGAGAAGGCTAGCTGTGCAGCTCTGGGCTGAGAGCTGGGCAGAGGACAAGCTCAGAGACTCGTAGCTTAGGACACTAATATGGTCTTTGAGATGAGAGCTGCAGAAGCTGTTTCACTGGTCAGCTTCCATTACTATATAAAATATCTGGGGTAAACAACTTGTGAAGAGAAACAGTTTATTTTGGTTCATGATAGGTTGGCTTTGTCTGTGGCAGTTCACATCACACAGGAGCCTGTGGCACAGAAAAGCAACTCATTTTATGCCCTGGGAACAAAAAGAGAAGCCAAAGTTGTACAGGCCCTTCAGGAACAAATCTCCTGCTGTTCCCATCTCTTTAAGGTTCTAGAGCAGTGGTTCTCCACTTTCCTAATGCTGTGACCCTTTAATACAGCTCCTCATGTTGTGGTGATCCCAACCATAAAATTATTTTTGTTGCTGTTTCAAACCTGTAATTTTACTACTGTTATGAATCGTAACAAATATCTGATATGTAGATGGTCTTAGGCGAACCTTGTGAAAGGGCCTATTGGTCCCCCAAGGGGTCACGACCCATAGGTTGGGAACTACTGTTCTACAGTTTCCAGTAGCACTGTGGGCTGGGGATCAAGCCTTTAACACATGGGCCTTTGGGGGAACATTTGACACTTACCAAAATCATGCATGTTTCGGGAGTGTCCTTGAGCAGATTTGAATACAGTAAAGCTCGCTTTGGCTGTACCATGAAGAAAGATGTTGAGCAGGTGGAAGAAGATGTACGAAATGCAGGAGGATCTTGACTTTCATGGTAGCCAGTAATGAAAGTATCTCGGACAACAGGGGGGCTGAAAGAAGTGTAAGTCACTAGGTTTTCATGACTGAATGACAGTAGGGTGAGAAGCAAAGGCATTAAAGATGATTTGAAGGAGTCATTAAGGAGAACTTGACATTGGGTTGGATAGCTGAGTGCTAACTGGATAGTGGTGCCTTTCTCTAAAAGTAGCAGGCACTCGCAGAGAGGTTAGCTTTGGTATGAGTATTGTGAGTTCAGTTTTAAATATGCCAAATTCAAGGTACCTTTGGAGAAACTGATTGGGAGAGTCAAGTTGGCTGCTAGGTTCTTAGTTCTTGTTTGTAGCTCAGAGTAGAGATGTGGACTTGAGATAGAAGTTTGGGCATCAGGTTTTATAGAGAGCCAATCGTAAGTATGGAGGAGATTGGTACAAGAATAGGGGCAGGCCAAAGTGAAAGGGGAAATGGGTTAGGCTTACCTTTGTAGTCCTCCAGTCTTCAGTGGTTGGGTGGAGGAAGATGACACTTCTAGGACAGTGAGGGCAGGAAAGAGGTGGGAGGAGGAAATGAAGAGACTCCAGAGAGTGATGGATGTCATGGTAAAAGACGGAGCCCAGACATCCTGGTGCATGCCTACAATCCCAGCTCTTGAGAGGCAGAGGATAGAGGATTGTGTGCTCGAGACTAGCTTGGGCCACATAGTAAGACCCTGCTTCCAAAAGAAACCAAAACAGGAAAAGAGTCAGGAATGAAGGAGAACAAATGATCGAATATGGAGCTAGAGGTGAGAACGGGTTCTCAGAGAGTAGAAACGGGTAGCTGGCCCAGGGACCTGGCTTTTGTTCTTCTTACCCATTTCTAAACCCCATTGGCTTTTCCATTTATTAGTTTCCAACCCCATGACTGTTCCTTTTCATTTGACATAGAACATAGCACCTCACAATGCCAAAGCAATGTTACCACCTGCGATCCTTGGCTATCCTGTCAGTTCCATGGGCCTGCCCTTTTAAAGACAGGGTTTTTAGATCAGTGACTTCTTAGGTTACTTCCTCCTTTATATCAGTACCCCTTTAAAATGTGTGTGCGTGTGTGTTCGCATGCCTGCTCACCTATGGAAGTCTGAGACAACTTTGAGAAGTCAGTTCTCTCTTCCACCTTTATACGAATTCTAGGGATTAAACTAAAGCCATCTGACTTGTGTGGCAAGTCTGTTGTGTTATCTTCCAACCCTGTACTCCCTTTTTATAGCCTCCATTTTAAATACTGTCCTTCTGAAACTACAGTGTTCATCCACCCACCTGGTAGATTTTTCTTGCATAGCTTACTTGTGCCAGACATTGTTCTAATTCCTAGATTACATCACTGAACAGCACTGGCCATGGTTCTGGCCTTTACATTCATTACATTCTAGCAAGGAGAGATCAACAGTAAAAAGCACATTGCAGAGTAATTTTGAAAGTGTTGAGGGGGGATGCTCTGAGGATAAGGGGAATAGGAGTGTATGGCTGGTGAAGAGGCAGGTTTTAATCCCGAGCTATGAAATTCAGCTGCTTTTTTTCCCCTTCCCTCCCTCCCTTCCTTTTTTCTTTCTTTCTTTCTTTCTTTTTCAAGACAGGGTTTCTCTGTGTAGCTCTGGCTGTCCTAGAACTCTTTGTAGACCAGGCTGGCCTTGAACTTGGAGATCTGAGTTCACCCAGCCAGCTGCCTTTTTCTAGACCACCTCCCTGTCAATCCGCCACAGACTCAGAAGCCACGCTCCTCATCTGCGTATTCTTCAGTTTGACTTTGGTGATCCTCCCACCCCCATAAACTTTGAAATTTCCCACTGCTTCAGTTTAAATGCCGTAGACATCACACCATTCTGCCTGCTTTGGGGCCCTCACAGCGTGACTCGGCCCATCTGCTCCTTCCTGTGTTACCATCCTCCTGTGCACCCCTGTGTTAATAAGCGTTTCATTTCCATGCATTTGCCCATGGTGCCTTTAGGGTGACATTCAGCAGATAAGTCCTGAGTTAAAGCTGGAAACACTGCCTTTGAGATGGCCACAGTTCAATGTAGAAAGAAAGCTTCCTCCAGTTACAGGGTACCTTGAAAAAGAGTTATTTCCAGTGTTGTCTTTCCCCTGCCTGGAGAAGGCTCCCCTGATGGGACCTAGGACCTTAAGAATACTAAGAAAAGCACTGAAAAGGAGCCCTTGGAGACTTGGCCATTAGTCACAGACTGTGTCCTTCAGGACAACCTTCCCACTCAAGTCTAAACACTCCAAGTAGCTCTTCCTGAAACTTGCTGTGATCCTCCTGAGTCTGCCTTCCATGTGCTGGGATTTTATAGGAGTTTAAAAGCAGTTTGAAGTGGAGGAGACCATTATGGGATTGTTTTTGTTTTTTGGGAAAAGATCTTGCAAAGTAGTCGTGAGCGGCCTGCAACTCACTATGGGTAGCTCCTCCTGGCCTTGAACTTACAGTGATCCTCCTGTCTCTTCGGAAAGTGCTAAGATTATAGATGTGCACCAAACCATCCCCAGAGAGGCCACTATGTTTTTATTTGAATGTTTTTGCCAGCATGTAGTAGTTATACATAATGATGAGTTTCACTACGGTGGTTCCATACATGCATATAATGTATTTTGTTCATATTGGCCTTCTATTACCATCTCTTGTTCCCACACTCCTGCTGAACCTCTTTCCTTCCTTCCTTCCTTCCTTCCTTCCTTCCTTCCTTTCTTTCTCTTTCTTTCTCTCTCTCTCTTTCTTTCTCTTTTTTTTTTCTTTTCTTTTTGGTGTTTTGTTTTTGTTTTTGAGACAGGGTATTTCTACATAGTCCTGGCTGTCCTGGAACTCACTATGTATATCAGGCTGGACTGAAATACATAGTTTTTCTCACACAGAGATCTGTCTGCCTGTGCCTCTGGAATGCTGGAAAGTCGTGCACCACCGCACCGGGCCCCAATTGCTGGGCCTCTTCCTTTGCCCAACTCCTTCTCCTTGTTTCATTTCAAGATCTCACAGCGTAGCTTTGGCTGGCCTAGACTCTATATGTAGACCAGGTTTTAAACTCACAGTGAAGCCCTGTCTCACAAACAAAACCAAACCAAAAACAAACGAACAACAACAAACAGGGCAGGAGGCTCAGCTGGTAAAGCATATGCAGCCAAGCTTACAAACTGAGTTCAATTCCCAGGACCCACATGGTGGAAGGAGAGACTGACTCCTGCGTGTTGTCCTTTGACCACCAGGCACACACAATAAATACATAATAAAAAAAACCTAAAGATTAAAAAACCAAAAAGGTTTGGTTCTGGTGATGGAGGACTAGCTTGGCTGATTGGAAGCCATGAAATGTTTGAATGTGCAGAGTAACAGATGAGGAGGTTGGAACCCTGTGAGGAGGGGTCCGTCCATTTAGGAGGCTGCAGGAAGAGATAGAATCAGTGAAGAACACCAAACTGGAGATCCAAAATAGGAAAAACAAGAAAGGGGCAGGAGTCATTCAAGTCAAGGCGAGTGCCCAAGAGGGGCACCCAGAGAGCAGTGTCCTCGAGTCAGGCTGGTGAGATGGGGCTGCAGCAGCCCCGCCCCTCCGCGGCCCCCCCCCCCCCCCCCCGCAGCTTGGCAGGCAGAGCTGGGTCATCCTTTTACTCTCAGTTGTGCATTTCTGTGTCCGTATCTCCCAGGGGTAGACGTGATTAATGGAGCCCTGGAGTCAGTCCTGTCCTCCAGTAGCCGTGAGCAGTGGACCCCGAGTCACGTTAGTGTGGCCCCTGCTACTCTCACCATCTTGCACCAGCAGGTAGGAGAAAGTAACAGCTTTGCGGTGATGGGGAGAGTCAGGGGAAAAGCTGCTGGTAAAAAGGGTGTACATCAGGGGAATAAGGGATGTTCCTTTTAAACTGGCTGCCTTCTCTGCAGACAGAGGCAGTGCTGGGCGAGTGTCGGGTGCGGTTCCTCTCCTTCCTGGCTGTGGGCAGAGATGTCCACACCTTCGCATTCATCATGGCTGCTGGCCCAGCCTCATTCTGCTGCCACATGTTTTGGTGCGAGCCCAATGCTGCAAGCCTCTCGGAGGCTGTGCAGGCTGCCTGCATGGTAAGTATGCAGGGTCGTGGGATTGCAGCGTGACCTTAAAGGGCTCAGAAGGAGAGTGACTGCCCCTTTGCTTCTCCACAGCTCCGCTACCAGAAGTGTCTGGATGCTCGTTCCCAGACCTCCACCTCCTGCCTCCCAGCACCCCCTGCGGAGTCAGTTGCAAGACGTGTGGGGTGGACTGTTCGCAGGGGTGTTCAGTCGCTGTGGGGTTCCCTCAAGCCCAAACGTCTAGGATCCCAGACCCCATGAAGAACCCCCATCCTTCCTCTACCTGCTTGTGTTGAGCTCCAGGGAACTCAAGGGTTTGGGGCAGGTAGGGGCCCTGGATGCTGTTCCTGGGACTCATGTCCCCAGGATGCCCCTCCTCAGTAGCTGGGGTCCACTACCTAGGGGCTGGGAGAGAGAAATCGAATTCCTTCACAGAAGTCATTACACTGGACTGAGGACATGGGAGGCCAGAAGCAAGGCTAGCTCCTGGGCTCTCCATCCCCAGTGTCTGAGGTGGAGCAGGAAGAACTTGTCCAAGCCAGGCCCCCACCCTCAAAGGCCTAGCAGAGGCAGAAGGGGACTGGTCTTGGCATGGATCCCCTCTTCCCTGCTCTGCGGGCACTCCTGCTGTACTGATATCACTAATAAAGTCTGTCTGCGCTGCCGTGTGTCTTCCTGTGCCCGCATCCACTCCTCAGTCAGGATCTTGCTACCACGCTCCCTTCGCCCTTGCTGTTTGGGAGAAAAATTGGGTCATAGTAGAATCTGGAGTGCAAGTCTTCTTTATTTTAACAGTCTGGCAGGATCAGGTAGCAGCACAGGGTTTACAGGTAAGGCCTGAGGGGACAACTCCTGTCTGGTTAGTCAGAGCACTGAGACCTCAGCTCTGTGGCCTTGAGAAGACATCAGCCCCAGGGGGAATCTAGATACTGGGCATACATAGGTAGGGCAGCCAAACCCTTCCTCAAATCCAGCCTGACCAGCTTTTCATGAGAAGGCTTGGTCCCAGTATTGATAGGGTTCCTTCCCCAGAAGTTTTTGACAAGGTTGACTCAGTAGTACTCAGGAATGTGTCCCTTTCCTAATACACGAATTTTCCTTACTCTAGGCCCTGAAACACTAGCACAACAGGGTCCGTGACAACAAGCTGTGAGCATCTTGGAGGCTCTCATTAGGCATCAAGTGGCGGCACAGAGCAGGACTGTCTGCACGGGCTGAGAGCTGGGCACACAGAGTGGTTAGGCGGCAGGGTGTGTTACAGGGTTCTGAAGGCGGGTGGCCTTTATGGTAGAGAAACCAGAAGGTCTGGAAGAGTTGCTTATCATCCCGCATGCGGTAAACCAGGTTGTGCCAGGAGGCAGGCAGTGCGTCTGCGAGTCCATAGGTTTCTCGAGCCCTGTAGAGGCGCTGCCAGCGTGGTGTTGCTCCTGGTGCATTGGCCTGGGTCAGGTTCAGGATGTAGGTCTCATGGTCCAGGACCACATGGGAGCTTCCAGGGTAGTTTCCATCTATTTGGTAGACTCGGTAACCTGCAAGAAATGAAGGTTGAGTGGTAAAGAAGGGAACAAAGACAACTCTTGGGAGGACCTGCCTTGGCTCTCATCCCTTTCCATCACACCAGCTTCAGGATAAGGAATGTTCCCTCTGTCTCACTCACCAGGATTAAGGTTGATAAAGGTTGTAGCACTGGGCCCCAGGAAGGCGACTGCTAGCGGCCGGCTCAGAGTCTCCTCATCATAGAAGATCTCAAACTCATCCACATGAGTGTGGCCGAAGAACTGGCCAGCCAGAGTGTTCTCATACCTGGCCAGAGACACAGTGATACTCAGGAGATTGTATGAGGTGGAAACTAGAGGGTGGGCAGATCCGGGGACCAGAGTGGCTGTTCTCCAACTTGTCTTAAGTCGCTCCTCCACCCCATGAAGGAGTGCAGATTTAAAGATGCTTGAGAGAATTTACTTTTGTTGTTGTTTTGTTTTTTCTTTGTGTGTGTGTTTTAGAAACAGGATTTCTCTGAGTTACAGCCCTGGCTTTCCTGGAGGAACTCCCTTTGTATACCAGGCTGGCCTTGAACTCAGAGATCCACCTGCCTGTCTCCTGAGTGCTGCGATGAAGGACATGCGCCACCTCCTCATCCAGCCCTTGAGGAAGTTTCAACCCTTCAGTCTCCACACCCAAGCTCCCTATGTCTTTTACCTGGCTACAATTCGGTAATAATTCCAGCTCCAGCTCTTGAGGCAATGCCCTGGAGGAATGTGGCCAATTATATGCACCTGAGGGGAGAATTAAGGGGAGAATTATCAGAATTATCAGAGCGTGGAGGGATCCAGGCAGCCATGGGTGGAGTGGCAGAGGGTTGGTTCTATGAAGGACACCAGAGGATGACCCCAGGGAACACTGGAGTTCCAGGAAGGGAAGTGACAGTGACCTCCCTGTTCACAGGTCTCAGACCATAGCGACCATAGCGATCTGCTTCTCCCCAGCCAACAGCACCTACTCCCCCTCACTTTGTCCCCTCGATTCTCAGCAGCCTGAAGTTCTTCCACCAGCCACTGGAGCTGTCCAGCAGGATCTGTGGAGTTGATCATGAGCCAAAAGTTCTCACGGGAACAGAAATTCATATTGAGAGAGATGAGGCGGAGGCCAGGGCGTGGGGTAAGGGCATAGAAGCCCCCGATTCTGAAACAAAGTAAACAAGAAGGGTCAGTGCTCGGACAATCCCACTCCTGCATCCCTGGTCCTGTGCCAGGCAGAGGCACACATGATGTCATCTCCCACTCTCCCAGTTAAGACCCAGCAGCAGTAATTATAAGGCTCTTGACAGTAAAGAAGGTTTAGGGCTGAGGGCTCCAGGAATTCAGGACAGAGATTCAAGTGAACTAGACGAGAGACCAAAGGCCTTTGTGAGAGGAGATGGTATGGGCCTGGTCAAGCTGAGAAAAATGAGAGAGATTGAAAGGGGAGGGGAATTGATTTTAGAGAGAGAGCCACCCTAAGCAAAGACAGGCTGGGGGTGGTGAGTTGGTACTGCTGCTGGCTCTGACAAAAGGGTGGCTGGAGATAAGAAAGGGAAGGTGGGGTCAGGTTAGGGAGGGCAGTTGAGTGCTGAGCACACTTGGTATACCCGGTTCCTCCTCCTTCCTCCCTCATCCATCTTTCCTCTCCCTCTGTTTCCATGGACAATACCTGAGGGTGTGAAGGGCATCAGCGGGTAACCATGGTTCCCATGCCTTGGCCATGGCTTCATAGAGCCATTGTGAAGACTGGTTTCCCTTTATGAAGGGGGGAGGGAAGCTATTGACCGGAGTACTCTCATGGTTGCCCACGGCAGGGTACACTGGCACAGGTCCCAAGAACTTCCTCACGAGGTCTGTGACGGTGGTCAGGGCCCTCAGCTGGTCTTGTCGAGACTGTTGCCAGACATCATGGGCAGGGATGTCTCCTGTCCAGTACACCATCTCAAA
The DNA here is from genome assembly GCA_026225945.1 of Cricetomys ansorgei. Classification (NCBI taxonomy): domain Eukaryota; kingdom Metazoa; phylum Chordata; class Mammalia; order Rodentia; family Nesomyidae; genus Cricetomys; species Cricetomys ansorgei. The sequence goes on along the minus strand of JAMJFZ010000597.1, from coordinate 542,709 downwards.
AGGGCCAGCGGGGCCCAGCCCTTTCAACAGGCTCTCTAGTGTTCGCAGGGGCAGGTCACACTTGCTATACTCACCCCAGTACCCAGCACCCAGCTGGGAGTTGGGTGGCCTTCCAGAGCCCTTGCGGCAGCAGAGTGGATCTGCACAGTTAGGGTCTGTGCCCTCCAGGTAGTCGTGATCCCAGTGTAAGTCAGTGAGGAAGAGGACACGACTGACAGGGGCACCTGGTGCTGGTGGGCTCGGTGGCTTTGGGGGTGGCTTCGGCACTGATGGCAAAGAGATGTTCCAAGTCGAAAAGATGTCCCAGTGCCCACAGGAGGAGCCCAGAAGCAAACCACAGGCTTCAGAGGGGCTCAGAAATGAACGTCTCCACACCTCCACCATATCGTCCTCAAAGAGATGGACAGCTGACTGGCACACATTTGGCGGTGCTATGTTCAGCATATTGCACACTTTGATGGCCACAGAGCCTACTCGTGCCACATTGGGCTCTTTCTGTGGTGGAAGGAACCGATAGTGAGACATCAGAACAAGTGAACCCTGGCCACCACTCAACAGGCTTCCATTTCTAAATCAGGGCTAGGGTGAACTCTGTCACCACGATAGAGATCAGTGCTCCTACATACTGCCCTGCAACTCGGGTAGCACCAGGCTCTTAGCTACTCTCTAGTTCACGGTCTGGTATCATTTCAAGCCCATGATTAACTATGGTTTTCTATGGTTTAACCATGGATTTTCATGGATTAACCATGAAAACCATGGCTGGTTTTCTCAAGGCATTGTCTTTATTCTCTGTACAAAGGTCACAGCGGGGTGGCGCTAACATGAATGCATATGAAAGCACCTTCTGTTCGGCGATATACTGGACCGCGGAGGCATCTCAGTGCCCCTCACCCTACCCCCAGCATTCCACCACAGCCCTTCCGGTGCTCACCTTCAGCCCGTAGTTGAGAACGGTGAATAAGACTTTGCAGGCAGGGCAGGTGATATTCTTCCACCCAAAGGTATTCTGGAGCGGGGACACTATGGCACTGAATTTGGCAGGATAGCCTTGGGGAGGAAGAGGATAAGCTCTGGCAGGAGCCCAGAGAAACAAGGAGTCAAAGAGTGTCAGCATCAGCGCCAGACCCAGTCCGATCCGAAGGAGTACCAGTCCAGATGCTGGTAAGGCCCTCTGCAGCTTCTGCTCCCAGCCGGCTCTGAGGTGGTCCTGACCGGATGACACTCCATGGCAGGGCATTGCCAATCTTCCTAGACAGGACTGGGTCTCCCCTTTAAGCCCCACAAGCCGAGGCACTGGCTGGCCCTCCGGCCCCAGGTAGCGCTGGAAAACGCCCTATTACCCTTCGCTGCGGTTGACTGATGGCTCAGCAGCCAGCCACAGAACTGCTCCTCCCCTTCCTGTTCCTCTTATTGCCCAGCCGCGGGGAGTCCTGTCAAAGCTTTGGGGGTGGGGCAAAGGAGGCTCGTCGGCCCGCCCTGGCCCCTCCCCTGTCCCGCCCCAATCGCTGCGGACGGTCGCGGGACCCTGGGGATTGGGCGGGGTGGTTGCGGGGCGGGGGGGAGGGGGGAGAGCAGTACCACCCGCAATGACCTGCGCCGCGGCCTTGAGTCTTCCAGCCGCCGCCCCGAGGATTTCGGGCCAGAACTGGTGGGATCCCTTAGGCACTCCAAGGTGCCTCCTCGGTCCCCGTTTTGTACCTTCAGCTTCCTAGAATAGAGGCCAGGCTCAGTTGGACATTTAAACTCGAGAGACTTAAGGAAATGGTGCTGGGGGTAACGATCTGTCCATAGAGTGGATTGACTCGCCATGGAGATCCCTTCCCTTGGTTTCCTAGTTTGCTATCATTACATCACTCTTGAGTCACTTAAGGTTTTGTTTATCTAACTTTAAGATTTTGTGTTATTTATTTATTTACTTACTTATTTGCTTCCTATCTTCTATCTATCTATCTATCTATCTATCTATCTATCTATCTATCTATCTATCTATCTATCTATCTATCATCTATCGTGTATGGGTATTTTTTATGTGTGTGCACCATGTGTGTGGTGCCTACTGGAGGCCAGAGGAGAGCGTAGAATCTCTCGGAACTGAAGTTACAGATGTCTCGAGTTGCCACGTGGGTGCTGGGAATTTGCCCCAAGTACTCTAGGAGAGCAGCAATATGTGGAGCCTACCCTGGAGCCTAGTCAGCCATCTTATCCTAGCAGCTATTCAGTGCCAATAGCTCCTTAGCTAGGAGTGGGGCTTCTGTGTCCCACCTCCCAGGCTGGAATTTTGTCTGACTTGATCATTTTGTGCAAGCTATCACAATCTCTATGAGTTCATTGCATGCAACTTCTCTGTTGTGTCCAGAAAACAACTTCCTTGTAATTATCCACTGCCTCTGGCTCTTTCAATCTTTTGTCCTCTCTCTCAGTCCCTGAGCCTTGTGGGAAGAGATGTGACACAGACCCCCATTTAGGGCAGATCACTTTGGAGTCTCTTGTTCTCTGCATTGATCAGTTGTAGGTGACTGTGTTAACTCTCTTCTTCAAGCAGCTTCTCTGATGAGGGATGAGAAGTGCTGTAATCCATGGACACAGAAATAAGACACTAGAGTCATTTAAATACTGTGCCTGTTTAGGAGAGGAATAGTAGTAGGTTCTCCCCTAGGGCCTATGATCTATCTAGCCATAGGTCCTTGGCCCTGATAATGGTGCCAGGCATGGGTTCTATCTCATCTCCTAGAGGTCTTAAATCCAATCAGAAAACAATCCCTTGTGTTTAAAATCATATTTTATTTATTTATTTTGAGACAAGATCTCACTATGTCCTGCCCCAACCTCCACAGTGCTGGCTTTACAGCCTGGTGTCAGCTGATGTAGAAGGCAGTCAGCTTTCACAGAGAATCTGATTCAGAATTCTCTGAACAGGGAGGCTTTGGGGCTCACACTGTTGGGTCTGCTACTGTAACCCTAGCACTTGGAAGAGGTGGAAATAGGAGGGTCAGGCACTGGGGTGCACCCTCAGCTACAAAGTGAATTTGAGAAGTTTGAGTCCATCCTGAATTGTGTGAAACTATGTCTTAAAAATTAAAAAGAGGAATTATATCCACGGTGGTAAAAGGCTTAATTTATTCAATTCTTTAAAAATGCTAGGCATGAATCCAGGCACTTGATAATGACTAATCTTCAATTCTCACCCAATCCCATAGATAATTATAGTACTTAGAATTGCTGTTCTTGAGCTGGGTATGGTGACACACGCCTGTGATCCTCGAACTTGAGAGGTGGAGGCAGGAGAAACCAGAGCTCTAAGTCATCCTTGTCTGGGCAACAAGTTCTAGACACTTTTCTTTTCTTCCTTCTTTTTTTTTTTCTCAAGACAGGATCTCATTATATAGCTCTGTTTGTCACTCCGTAGACCAGGCTGGCCTTGAACTCACAGATATCCATCGGCCTCCACTGCACAGGTGTGCTCCACTACACCCTTAAACCTAGCACACCTTTGTTTTCTTAAAAACTGTTTGTGATACCTTAAAAAAATCTATTTGTTCTCCCTAGATTCTAGGGCCTAGAAGCACTTTTCTCCTTCCTGCTCTTCCTTCTCTCTTTCCCTTTTTGTTCTCCTATCCATATCTATCGATCTATCGATCTATCTATCTATCTCATCATCTTTATGATAGGGGCTCATGGTCACATGCTGCCTCCTTGTCTATGCTTTGGACGGCACCTTCTATCATCTCTTGCTGTCTGTGAGTCCAGCTAAGTAGTGGTATTACCTTAGGTCAACCTTGGCCTATACAGAAGAACCCTAATGATCTCCAGGGACGTTCTGGTTCTTCCTTCACCTTGCATTTCTCATTACTTTAGTAAACCACATGTCCTCTGGGAGTCCCTGGAACAGTTACTCGTTGGTGATTCTGGTTCAAATGGAATATATCTTCTCAATGCCCACTTTGTGAAGGCCTGAAATCATTCCTGCAAATTAAACCATTTCTACCTCATTTAGACCATCATTTAAAATTTTTTCTGTCAATGAATTGCTTTCATCCTTTTGCTATTTCTTTCCAGAATATTGACAGGGCTGAGCAACAGCCAGCCAATTCTTTTTTTCCTGATAATTAACATTTCTTTTGCATTCTCCAAAAGTCTGATTCACAGGCCAAATGCTCTGGCTCATGCTTGTAATCTCAGTACAGGAGAAGGTGAAGTAAGAGCATTGCTATGAGTTTAAGGCCAGCATGAGCTACACAGCAAGCTCCAGGGCAGCTGCAAAATGAACCGCAAAATGTGACCTTATCTCCACAAAACAACCCAAAAGTCCGATTCACTAAACCTTTCTACTATCATGGCACCCTGTTTTGTTGGGGAACTTTCCTGAGTTCCCCTTAGCTAGTGATGGATATTGTATTTGTTACCAGGAGGGTGGTGGGTGATGCATCCCCTTCATCCCTTGTCATCCCAGCATCTGCTTTCTTGGAGACCTTCTAGCACAGACACTGGGGACTAGGCTTCTCAGGACCACAGGCTAGAGCTGAACATGCAAGAAGCTTATTATGGGACACATCCAGGATCAGCACCCAAGAAGGAAGGAAGAAAACAGGAAGAGGCAGATAGAGGCTCTACAGATGTCTCAGCTGACCCACAGCAAACCATGAGGAGACAACCTTCAAAGCAATCACAAGTGAAGGTCAGGGTGCTGAATCCTCATTCTCCTTAAGCTGGTAGTCATGGGATGTGTGCTGCTTCTGGAAGGATGTGTCCACAGACAAGATGACTCTTATAGGTAGAGGCTCCTTCCTGCAGAGGATGAGCCAAGGGTCAAAGTCTATAGAGTAGCAGCACCTGAGATGTGCAGAGGGAAAATCTGTGCCACATGCGGTACCCACCACTTCTCAGTGTCTGTCTCAGGAGAAGGTTCTAGTATAAAATCTATGTCCTTGTGAACAAGGCTGGTAGTGAGAGTGGTGAGAACTATCTTATTCTTGAACATGTTAGGACCTTGGGTACCTCTTGGGGAGTTGTTTAGGTGACTGGACAATAGGCTATACTTGGGGAAGGGTTGTATAAAGGCTTAGGGGGCTGGAGAGACGGCTCAGCAATGCTTATTGCTTTTCTCGAGGACCCAGGTTCTATTCCTAGAACCCACATAGCAGCTCACGAACATCCATAACTCCATTCCATGAGATCCTACATTCTCTTTTGTCCTCCTCAGACACTAGGCATGCATGTGGTATGCATGCATACATACATACATACATACAGGGGAAACGCAATTCACATAAAAGAAAAATGAATGATACTTTAAAAAGAAAAAAGTACCTAAGGTTTATATAGTCTGTGCCACCACAGAGATTAGCTGTCAAATTCTGGAAGTGGTTGGTCAGCCTGAATGGGGCTGAAAACTTTTTAGTTCAGTTTGGATAATTTGTCTTGGTATGTTTATTTGTTGTATTATTTTTTAAAGGTAGGGCCTCATGTTGCTCAGACTGGCTTCAAAATATCTATGTATCTTGGATGAACCTGAATTTATAATCCTCATGCCTGCAGTTCCCCAGTGCTGGGATTACCGATGTGTTCCACCAGGTCTGGTTTTTGTGCAGTGCTGGGATTCAAACTCCGTGTGTGTGTGTGTGTGTGTGTGTGTGTGTGTGTGTGTGTGCACGCGAGAGCATGTTAGGCAAACAGCCTATAATCTGAGCTAATCCTTAACTTGGGGTTATTTGATTGAGCACCTATTTATGGTACCTGGATTCTCTGTGTCAGGAAACAAGTGCAAATTCTGTACAGACAGTCAAACAACTCGTCAACTGCTTATGAAATTAAAAATTAAGTCTAGAATGCCAAAGCCAGCTGCCTAGAGTTTGGATGGGGAAAGGTCTCCTTCCTGTGGAATTTTTAGGGAGTACTAGTGAAATAAGAATGCATTTAGAAATAGGCAATTCCAACACCCTTAATGTGTACTACCCTCTAGTAGAGGCGATACTTAAGGTGAGCTTTAGATTAAGGCTATCTGGGTTCGAATCCTGGTTCTCCCTGGCCCTGAATAAAGCATGTCACTACCCCAACTCTCTGAGATTATAGGTGTGTATGTGAGCATGGTATGATAAAATTGATACTAATTGTCACCTGTAGCTATCTGGAGTATGTGTGTAAAATATTATTTGAAATTTAGATTTCAGTGTCCATAAATAAAGCTTTATTGGAATGATGCCATCTTGTTCATTAAGCATTATCTGTATTAGCTCTGATATTAAGATATCAGAGATGAGTAATTGCAGCAGTGATAGCATGAGTCTCAACAGCACATGAAGTATTTGCACTGAGTCTTTATAAAAAAATATGTGCTAAGCTCTCTTCTCTTATTATTTTTTTTAGACAGAGTCTTATTATGTAATCCTGGCTGGCTTGGACTCAATCTGTAGATCAGGGTAGTTTCAAACTCATAGACAACCTCCTGCCTCTGCCTCCTAAGTGCTGAGATTAAAGGTGTGTGTCACCACACCCAGCTAAGCTCTGTTCTAGATTTGGACGTAGTCACTTTATCTTGAAAAAAAATTGCAGTCGCTCTAGTAGTGGGGATATAGTTAGACGCAAAGGTATAAGGTTCAGTGTGGTGCTTCTATACGCACAGGGTACATTTGCACTGTCGAACAAGTTTGTAATTTAGATGTCTACTCTTACCCTGGGGGAAGGGCCACAGCCATCTGAGACTGAGGAAATGGTAGTGACCAGGGGTCCTAGAGACAGAGGGCCAGATCAGAGTGATTGTCATGCTACAGTTGGTATCAAGATGACTGGGCAGCTATGCCTACTTCATCAGCCAGCATGAAGAAGAGGCAAAGAAGCCAACCTCTGCTGGTCGCTGCCAACACTCACAAGGACACACCATGTCACCAGTCTTAGCAGACAATCTCTGGCCAAGAACATTCTCCATTCAGAGCTGCCTCCTGCAGGGTATCTGGCATGAGATCCTCCCCTGTGTCTTGAGATACTGTTGTCTCCAGCCACACTTTTCCATGTGGACATCTCACTTCCAGTGACTCAGAGATGAATAATGGAAGCTTGATGTAGAAAAGACTGTGTCCCAACCCCGAGGGCCAGACAAGGGGAAATCCAGTTGGTAAACCCAGAGATTTAACATTTCACACCATGTCTAGTCTCTGAAGTAGCTGATCCCTGGAGGTACTTTTCACCCAGCTCTGAGCATATGTGACAGTTCCCACGCTCCACTGCACTATCTCTCTGACCTCATCCATGCATCCAGTCTAGCTGGGCTTACTAAGAAAGACCTGTAATTCCAGCTACTCAGGAAGCTGAGGCAGAAAAGATTACAAATTCAAGTTCAAGGGTAGTCTGAACAACTTGTGCCCTGTCTCATATAAAAAGTAAAACTAGAGCTGGGGGTGTAGCTCCATGGTAGATCATTGCCCAGCATGAGAGAGACCCCAGGTCTAATGTCCAGTGCCACAAGCAATCCCTCAAATGCCCAGTCCTCTCCCTTTCCTTTTCTTCCTGTGTATCTACCCTATCATGGCTTTCTGTCTGTGTAATTCATATTCTATAATCTAACATCATGCTAGTCATGTCACAGATACTCTCAGTTCCTAGGCCTCTCTTCCTTCCCTGACAAGCTTTCTAGTAGCCAGATGCCCTTGAACTTTCAATTCTCCTTCCTCCACCTCCCAAATGCTGCAATTATAGGCTGTGCCACCATGCCTGATTTATACAGCACTGAGGATCAAACCCAGGGCTTCAGGCATGCTAGGTAAGCACTCTACTGACTGAGCTACATCCCCGGGCCCCTTCTCTGGAGTTTTCATCTCGCTGAACTCCAGTCTGAAAGAACTCCAACAAGGGGAGACTCAAACTCCTTCTTTTTACTCCTGAATTTGAATAGCAGAAAAGAGAGGGCTCTATAGGTGAAGAAGAGGACATAGGGGTAAAGTTATGACTTCACATGAGCTCTGCTTGGAAACTTCTCTGTGTGTCTCAGGTTGCTCTGTCAATCCTGTCTACCATAACTGTTTTACAACTCTGCAGAAGGCGTGTTCAGATTGCTGATCCCTCAGCTGCCACAGCACCTACTCTTATCCAGTGATTTTATTTTCTATATTACAGATAATCTAGGAGCCATGTAGATTAAAATTCCCTTGTTTTAACAAATTAAGCCCTATGTTGTGGGACTGCCATAGAGCTAAGAGTGGGTGGAAACTGGCTTGGAACCCTGCACCATCCCAGGAGATGAGAATGGAAGGCGTTGGGCTGCTCCTCACTTTTGCCCTGGCCAGAACCCAAATAAATATTAAATATTGCCTGCTTCTCAGAAGCAAAAGAATGTGGCTTGATTGGTGCTTATCTGTGCTGTAGCTGGAAGCGTAAGAATGAGTCCATTTACTGATAAGGTACCTTCCTCTTTTTCCCTGTGAGACCGCACCTCATGAAGAAGGTGCCCTTGCAAGACCTTGACGCTTAGACTTGAGCCCCACATGCAGATAAGGCTACTCTAATATCCTTGTCTTAACCAATGGATCCCAACCCTGGGTACCAAAGACCTTCCCCTGCTTGTGGCCCTATATATGTACCCTATACACTGCATTAAAGCGACTTTGGCTTCCACCAGAAGCGGGTCCCAGGGTTTTTTCTTCCACCCTGTATGATTCTCTGTGCAGCTATCCGGTCTGTGCCAGCTGGAATCCTGTCCCCTTCCCTTCCCCCACACACCTCTTCCTGCGTTCCTGCCTTGGCTCTCCACACCGGGCCAGTGTGGAGAACAGAATCTACTCAGTGGGCGGGAGCAGGAAGAGAGAGGCCAGAACACTGGGGAACGGGGGAACCTACGCTATGTGATAGTCATCTTCCTGTCTCCTGCACGCTGTCTTAGAGACCACAGTAAGCATCACAGCACTCACTGTGTGGTGTGCATCCTTTACACAGGTGATGAAACAGGTTCAGAGACTGAAGTAACTGCCTCACTCACAGTCAGGAAGTAGGGAAGCCCTGTTCCTAGCAGTGCAGGTGCTCTTCCTTCTACAAAGGGTTTGCATTGCTCTGCCTATCACTCTGTTTATTCTCTTTGGACTATATTGCTTATCTCTCCTCTTAGTATTAGGTTCAATGTTGAGTAACAGAAAACTGAATTGACAGCCGCAGCTTGAAATAAAGTCAGTACTTATGCCTCCCCCACCCCCACGTACATATTGCCCACTCACAATTTCTGTGACAACTGGGTTATCATCAGGGACCCAGACCACATTTATATGTGGCTTATTTTCTTGTGGCTTATGTTCCAACCATTACAGTTATATTTATTTATTTATCTTCTTCTTTCATTTTTTTCCATAGTACTTTTAGTGATTACTAAAGTTTCATACAATGTATCTCAATCACACCCTCTTCCCGTTCCTCGCTGCTCCATCCTCCCACCCCTGATCCCTCAAAACAACAACAAGAAAAACAGCAGCAATAACAACAACAACAAAATTGAGTCCAGCCTATGAGGCAGGAGCATGGATCCTAGGCATTACCATGGTTCCCGGAGGTAGCAGGCCATTTCAGTCGTGGACATTCACCAGGCAACATCAGCACGAGATCAAGAATGACCAGGTTCAACCTGAAGTTGGACTACACCACCCAAACACACAGGCACCTGGATATCACACATGGACCCAGACTTCCCTTAGGTACCAGGGCATTCCACATACACCCAGGCCTCCCACAGGCACTGGGACATCCCTAGGGCACCCAGGCACACCTCAGGCACCTGGACATCCTGCAGGCACCAGGGATTTTCAATTTTCTTCTTTGTTTCTTCCTTTCTTTCTTCCTTTCTTTCTTTCTTTCTTTCTTTCTTTCTTTCTTTCTTTCTTTCTTCCTTCCTTCCTTCCTTCCTTCCTTCCTTCACTTCTCCTTCCCTCCCTCTCTCCTTTCCTCCTTACTTCCTTTCTTTTTTGAAGACAGGGTCATGTTGTGTAGCCCTGGCTAGTCTAGAACTTGATTTATAAACCAGGCTGGCCTCAAATTGGAAGAGACCTGTCTGCCTGTGTCTCCAGAGTTCTGGGGTTCAAGTTATCAGCCACCGTGCCTGGCTTATATTTGTAATCTTGCTGTCAGGAAAGAAGGGTGGATAGGGCAAGGGCAGGGCCTTCCCATCAAAGGACACTTCACAGACACTTCACACAGCATTTTGTCTTTATTTCCATGGTTAGAACTTGGTCACTGTGGGACTGTCCTAAAACTAAGAGTGAGTCAAAGCTGGCTTCGAACCCTGTATCTTCCCTAGAGGTGACAAGAGCAGGTGTTCAGCTGCTCCTTGCCTCAGCTTGGCAGCTTCACAGGAGCAAAAGAAATGTGGTTAATGCTTTGTCTGCCCTGTAGCTGGAAGCACAGATTCACCACATGCAGATGAGGTGACTCCCAGTATCCTTGCCTCAACCAATGGGTCCCATTCTTGGGGTCGATGACTCCTCCCCTGCTCACCCTATAAACGTACCCTAACGCTGCATTAAAGTTGAGACCACCCATGACACATTTCTCCTGAGTTTGTGCACTCGTCAGGTCACTGGGCTCCACCAAAGACAGGATGGGAATGCAGTAAGAACTGCACCCTTCCACGGCGTGTTCCTGTGTGGCTTTCCACCTGGAGACACTGGCCAGCTGGGAACACAAGCGTGGGTAGTAATTGAATTTACAACAGGTCATATTGTAGGGTATGATGACACACACTGGTTTTCCTGGCACTTGAAAGATAAAGGCAGAAGGATCAAGAATTGGAGGTTATCTTTGGCTACATAATGGCTTTGAAGCCAGCCTGAGTTATTTGCTTTGTTTCAAAAGAGAAACAAAACAAAACAAAACAAAACAAAAAGAGAGAGCAAAGGAAAAAAAGAAGCTAGTAACACTATTGTATAAACTACAGGAAGAACAGGTCTCATCTGCTCATCCAAAATTTATCATCTATCAGTATCAGGAGGAGGCACAACTTGACCTTTTTGATGTTATTATAGCTTTCTATGCCTCTGAGTTCTCCTTAGAGGCCTCAGCGTATCCTGGGATCTCAGCAAACACTGCAGAAAAGAATTCCAGGATGAATCAGTATGAAGCAAACCTGGAGTTTGCCAAAGAAAAATATAATATGCAGAGGTAGAATCAAATGTGGACACAAACAGATACATGCATCAAGTGCCTTAGTTGTGTGTGTGTGTGTGTGTGTGTGTGTGTGTGTGTGTGTGTGTGTGTACGTTATACCTTTCAAAGGAAGTTATCTGTATCAAAGCTTAAGGATTAGTAAAAGTGTCTGTTACTTTATCAGAAGATTTTTTTTCCTTCATAAATGAAACTATGAAGTGGCTTATGGAGTACCCTTCACAGATTCACAAATGAAAACGGAGTGCTGTTGAGATAAAAACAGATCAGAGAAATAAATCAATTCTTACCAGGAGACACACCAGAAAGCATGTCAGAGCAGATGTCTTGACCTTGAGCACAGCCCTTTAGCAGCTTTAATAGTCTTATTTGTGAGACTTTCTCAGGAAAGGGAGTAAAGGCCTGGCAGGCAGTCTTGCAAGCAATTTAATTAGCTCTATAGACTTTTCAGCCACAGAAAGACTTGAACCAGGTTCATCCAGAGTGTGGGGCTCTGTTTCTTCTACTCTCTTGGTTTTCCTTGTCTTTCTATCCTGCCTTGGATTCTACTACCAGAGACCCAGAATGGCTGTTAGAACAGTCACTCCCTTGGCTTAGAACGCCAATCAAGACATCCTTAGAAATTAAAATGAAGGGCAAAAATGGGTCAGTGGTTAGGTGTGTTTACTGACTTTGCAGAAGACTAGGTACAGTTGCCAGCAGGAGGCTCAGAAGCACCTGTAACTTCAGTTACATTTATGTGTATGTGGTGCATATAAATTCAAAGGCACACATACAAACACTAGAAAGAAAGAAGGAAAGAAAGAAAGAAAGAAAGAAAGAAAGAAAGAAAGAAAGAAAGAAAGAAAGAAAGAAAGAAAGAAAGATAGGGATAGGAAGATAGTAGGGAAGTGCCCACGGTTTGAGTTCCCCTTCCCCAAATTACCAACAGGAGACCAAATCTGCTGCAAAAGCAAGGAGTCTTTTTTCAAGCAAGTCCATGCTTGGGCTGCCTCTCTGTCTCAACGCGGTGAGAATCGAAGCAAGAGCCCCGAGTGCCCGTTGAAGCTAGGTTTTATTGGGGTTTTAGCAAGGAAAGGGGGTTTCCAACTTGGCAGTTACAGGATTGGTTGACATTTAGCTCATGAGGGAATTGGTCAGTGGCTCAATGTTTTCCTTTGGGCCAAACCTCAAGGTTGCAAAAAGCATATATTTTTAAAACAAACTGACTAGTCAGCAGGTGTGCAGCTATTTTGCTAGTTAGGTACTTTTTGAAGGTTTTTCCTGGAACTGAGACCCTTGAGGCTGACTCTAACACAGAGGTCTCAGACAAAATAACTCTAGCATGGGGGTTTTAACTATTATAAACAATAATGGGGCCAGCTTGTCCTGGGCTTCTCAGTAGATAGTCTGTTTTTTTTTTTTTTTTTTTTTTTTTTTATTAATTTGAGACAGAGTGTCACTACCTAGCCTTGGCCAGCCTGGAGCTCACTATGTAGACCAGGCTGGTCTTGAACTCACAAGGATCATCCTGCTTTTGGCCTCCCAGTGCTGGGATCAAAGGTGTGTGCCACTATGCCCCGCAATAACTACCTTTAAAAGTTAAAATGAGACACACCAAAATAAGCACATATCTCCTTCTGGACCTAACTGGATTTCTTCCATACTCTTATCTCTATTTTTAAAATTTTAATTAATTTGAAGCAGTTTTTCATGAAGCCCATGCTGGCCTCTAACTTGATATGTAGCAGAAGGTGACCTTAAACTCATGCTCCTCCTGCCCCCTCTTCCCTCCTGCTGGGACTATGGGGGTGTACCACTTTGCCTGTTTGTTTATTTGTTTGTCTTTTGAGACAAAAAGTTCTTACTCTGTGGCCCAGATTGGCTTGGAACTTTTGGTCATCCGTCTGCCTCAGCCTCTCAAATGCTTCAAAGATGTGAGTTACCACATCCTGTTGATTTTCTTTTTAAAAATTGTCTATTCCTTCACTATGACACCATCTGAAGTGTTACAAATAACCAGAAATGACCTCTCCTGCTTTTTACTACTCCAGCTAACTGTGAGCTTGCAGGCTACAGTTTTGGTGTACTCCTTTAATCCCTGTAATCGGGAGGCAAGAAGAACTCTCTGAGTTCCAGGCCAGCCAGGGCTACATAGTGAGAACCCGTCTCAAAAATAAACAATCAAGCAAGCAAACCCAAAAGAATAAAGTGGCACTTGGACCAGAGGGTGTGGCTCAGCACTAGAGTGCTTGCTCAGCATGTTTAAAGCTCTAGGTTATGACCCTGCACTTCAAAAAACAGACAGAAAAAAAAAAGAAAAAGAAAAAGAGGTGTTTATATGTGGTTCCAATGACCTGGACTGGATTCCTGGATTCCATAATGTGGCTAGAGAAAACCAAATCTGGAGAGAGTTGTCTTCTGACCTCCACAGACACACTTGTACCTGCCCCACCCCTCCTCCATGCTAACAATTCACAAAATAATTTCTTTTAAAAAGCAGGAGAGAGGAAGCTGGGCATAGTGACACATGCCTGTAATCCATTAATCTTACAAGAGAACGCTGAGTTTGAGGATAGCCTGAACTACAGCAAGGTACTTTCTCAAAACCAAACCAAACCAAACTAAAGAACAAAGCTGAACAAAAGAACAAAGGGTAAGAAGCCTGGACCAGAAATTTTAATAAAAGTGTCACAAGTCCCTAAAATAGGTCCAGTTTTCAGGAGCTACATTTCAGAGAGACTCTGTGACTTTAGTCCATTTAAGCCCTGTCACCAGTCAGTGGAGGAACTTGGCGTTCTTCCTGGTTGCCTAAGCCTCCATTTTTATCTCAGCAGTTGTACTGTACCTTACTATCTCTGTCTCTGTCTGTCTGTCTCTCTCTCTCTCTGCATCACTCTATCCCATTCTCTTTCCCCACACCTTATTGTGAACCTCTTGTCAGTCAGAGACAGGCTTATATGATCCCAAGATATTTCAGGAAATAGTCACAGATCTCAAGATGATACCATTGACATTTCCAGACAGCATGTCTCAGAGGTTAGACAGGACTGTAAAGATGGGAAATATGTCACACTGCAATGCTTACAAATAATCAAGGAGCGATTCACCTTCTTATTATTTTTAAAAGATGTATTCATTCATTCATTCATTCATTCATATTTTGTGCATGAGTATTTGTGCATGAGAATACACAGGGTGAGCGTGTCACAGATCAAAAGCTGGAAAGCCCAGCTTGTTACGTGGGTGCTGGAGTCCGAACTCTCGTCCTCATGATTAAGCAGCAAATACTCTTAGTTGATGAGCCACCTTTCCAGTCCTTAGGACAGTTAATTTGAAAGCAAGAACAGAGAAAGTCTCTTCTACTTTTTGCCTGGATAAGAGGTAAGCTGGAGGAGTTAAAAAATGACTGAGGGATGGGGTGGAGCAAGGCTGGAGAGATGGCTCAACAGTAAAGAGCACTCGTTGTTCTTGCAGAGGACCCAGGTTTGATTCCCAGTGCCCACATCATGGTTCACGACCTGTGCTCACAGATAAGCACTGATGTTAATCACACAGGGTTGTCACCTCAGTAGAGGAAATGAACACCCATTTTCCACTCAGAAGGCTGGGAGTGGATGGTGTTAATGACCTGGTGACCTTTGCTATCTGTAGAGGCAGACCTTACTTAAATCCTCCAAAATGTTTATTCCAGACTCTCCCTCCCTCAACCTTTATCTTTGGCTTTGTTTCTCAGTCAGTGGAACCCATTCTTAGGGGATATGTCGCATGTTCTTTATAGTCTGCTGACCTCTACGAAGCTCAGAGACCACAACAGACCCTAGGCCCTTGCCTATAGAGCCCATCTTCATGGTAGAGGTCACGTTTACTCTGCAAAAGAGTTTTGATGTAGTCATGTCATCACTTTATTGTGCAGGTGAAACTGGAGTAATCGTTACCAGGAAACGTTTTCCAAAATTATACTGGATTTAAATACGTCTAAAATAACAGACCTGGTATCAGACTCCAGAAGTTTGACCTGGCCCAGCTGAGTCAGCTGAACGTCTTACCTCATTCAGATGTTTCTCTGACAACTGAGGAGCTTGCAGGAATCCCTATAACAATCACTTGCAACTCCAGGTCCAGGGGATCTGACACCCTCTTTTGACTTCTGTGGGCACTGCAGACATGCATGCTGAAAACACACCCATACACATAAAATAAAATAGAATAGAATAAGATAAAATAAAATAAGATAAAAGTAAAATAAAATAAATAGGGGACTGGAGAGATGGCTCAGTGGGTAAGAGGCTGCCCTTTCTGATGTCCAGAGTTCAATTACTAACAACCACATGGTGGCTCACAACCATCTGTAATGGTCTGATGCCCTCTTCTGGCATACAGGTGTACATGCAGATAGAGCACTCAAAAAACAAAATAAAAAAATAAAAATAGATTTTAAAAATATTTTTCATATTTATCTCTATCTACCTACCAGCCTATCTATATTATTATTTATTTTTATCTTATGTACATTGATGTTTTGCCTGCATGTATGTGTATGTGAAGATGTCAGATCCCCTGGAACAGGAGTTGTGAGCTGTCATTTGGGTGCTGGGAATTGAACCCAGATCTTCTGAAAGAGCAGCCAGTGCTCTTAACCGCTGAGCCATCTCTCCAGCCTCTCAAGAGTATTTGTAAACAACCAAGGAAGTGGGTCTAATTCCTTATCTTATGAGTATGGTTTTGATTCTTGTCTTTAGATGGACAGCTTACCACTACTCTAGCATAAAGACACAAGTGAGCATCAGGAACAAGAAGTCGGTGATTTGAGCAAAGTTAGGGAACAGTACCATGGGCAGTGCGCAGGCCAACTGATTGGGGAAGTGTAGTGATATATGGGAATACTTGGATGTATAGGGCTATTACTCTACTTTCATGCTGGTGTCACAGTCAGGATAAGTGAAACCATCTGCTTTAAGGAATGATGCCAGATGTGAATGATGAAATACAGTTCAGCTCCACGGCAGGCTCTTGTGATGATCCAGGGTGAGTCTGTGTGAAAGGGATCTGGGTAGAAAGCGCCTATTTCTTCACCTTACACTATGACATTCTTCTGCATGTTGAGAGCCAAACATTGTATAGGAAAGAGAGGAGGTGGGAATACGAACGGACGATCAAAGATCATGCAGACGGCGTAGGCTTCCAATGAACGTGAAGAATTTTCTTTTTTTCTCTTCCCTACATTCTCCTTCCCCCTTCTTCTCCTTCTCTCCACCTCCCCCTTTCCTCTCCCTTCTCCTTATCTCTTCTCTCCCTGTTCCCTCTCTCTTCTTTCCTTTCTCCTCTTCCTTCTCTCCCTTTCCCCTTCTGTTCTCTCTACTCCTTCCATTTCCTTCCCTTCCCTTCTCCTTTCTTTTTTTTTTCCTTTTTCACTTTCGCCCCCTCCCTTTCTTTGTAAAATATAGTATATTAGTGTATATGTACATATGGAGAGAGAGAGGAAAGAGAGAGACAGAGACAGAGACAGAGAGAGGTGAGGGCACAAGCACTCTTTTGGTCATCATCCGCCACTCTTTTGGCAACAGGGTCTCTTGTTGACTGCTGCTGTGTGGTCTAGGCTGGCTGGCCTTCCAGCTTCTCTCTCTGCCTCCCATATCTCTGTAGGAATGTTGGGATTATAGATGCCACAGTCGGGATTTATTTGGGGTCTCAGGATCCGAACTCAGGTCTCCTGCTTGTGTTTCAAGCACTTTCTTTACCTACTGAACCATTTCTCCAACCTCCCTTGTCCCCCACCCCCGTGTCTCTTCTCCTCAAAGGGAATAAGAGGTATTTTGGGTCACGTCTCACTGTGTCTAATTATATTTACCTTGCTATTCCCTCTGCATTCTATGGAGTGTGGCCCTGTAGACGGTCAAAGAATGTGCTGAGTTTTGGAGTGATTTAAGTTTTAAACTTTAGACAGGAATTCCAACTAGTTTTTATTTTGGTGTCGTTTCGGAATCGATGTTTAAAAATAGTTCCTGTGTTCAGAGATGAAAGGGTCAGCGGGTATTAAAGTGAACTTGAAAGGCTTTAGGGGAACAGTGGCTAACAGCATTCTATAGGATGCAGGAGATTAAGATTGACATGGCAGACGGGCAGCATGGTCCAAGCCAATCTAGAAATGGGTTTGGGTTCAGACAATGACACTGACTTCAGTTTAGATTTTTTTTTTTTTGCCCCAAGACAGGGTTTCTCTGTTGTAACTCTAGCTCTGGCTGTCCTGGAACTCACTCTGTAGACCAGGCTGTCCTTGAATTCATAGAGATCCGCCAGGCTCTGTTTCCTCAAGTGCTGGGATTAAAGGACTGGCCACCACCGCCCAGCTGGTTTAGATCCTTTTGTTTAAGTATTTTGAATTACATTTAAAAACAGGTAGCACATTTACATGAACCTAATTTCAAAATGTTCAAAAGGGTGTAGAATTAGAAAATCAGAAGAAAATAAAATTGTCTTCCCTGTTTCCAGCCGCCAAGCTCCTCTCACCCAAGACAGACATTGCTAGTAACTGTTCTCTGAGATATTCTTTTTGTTCAGAAGCAAGAACCTGGAAAGTCCTGCTTCCTAACTTGCACACACACCACTGTAGAGTGCTACCTTTGCTTGTGTGATAGGATTCACGAATGACACTGAGAGTTTTAGTCTGTGATCTTTTTGTGACTGAACCTGGACATCTTTTTGTATTTTTAGCCATTTATATAATTTTTGATTTCTTTCCTTTACTCATTTTTTGAATTTTTGTTTGTTTTTAAGATTTATTTTTTATTTTTAT
The DNA here is from genome assembly GCA_026225945.1 of Cricetomys ansorgei. NCBI lineage: Eukaryota > Metazoa > Chordata > Mammalia > Rodentia > Nesomyidae > Cricetomys > Cricetomys ansorgei. The sequence goes on along the minus strand of JAMJFZ010000597.1, from coordinate 524,801 downwards.
GTGTATGAGTGATTTGCCTCCATGTATTTCTGTGCACCACATGTATTTCTTGGTGCCCACAGAAGCCAAAGAGGGTTTCAGATCTCTTGAGACTGAAATTACAGATAGTTGTGAGCTGTCTTGTAGGTGCTGGGAATCGAACCTGGGTCCTTTGAAAGAGCAGCCAGGCTCCTAACCACTGAGGCATTTCTCCACCCTGATTGTTGGTGTTCTGAATTTCTAGGAATTGCTTTTCTTGTAGAAAGATTGACCTTAGGTATTGCTAGCCATTTCCATGCTGAGCTGGGCAGCACTTGGGAAGCAAGCAGGAGGATTAGGAGTTCAAAGTCATCCTCAGCCACACAGAAAGTTTAATTAAGGGCAGCCTGAACCTTTGGAGACCTTGTCGCAAACCAAACCAAACCAAACATTTCTATTGTTTTTTTTTTCTAGTTCGATTTCTTTGTCTTTTGGCAGCTACTGGAATGGGAAACTTTTTTTTTTTTTATGGATTATTCCCCCTTGTAATTATTTTGCTTTTTCAGAAGAAAAGAAACAGGAATACCAGATGTATATCTCACATGTCCGTAATATGCAGCACCTGGGAGTTGGAGGCAGCAAAATCAGAGGTTAAAGGAATCAGTTACACAGAGAGTTCTAAGCTAGCTACAGGAGACTGTTTCAAAACAAACAAGCACAACAACAAAAAAGAAAACAGGAGCTGTCGACTGTATAGATCCTCACTTAGACTTAGGGTAACATATCAGAGAGCATCTTTGGCCTCAGCTGGTCCCAAGTGCCTGAGATTTGGAGGATTATGGGCATTAGTGATTAACTGCAAGTTGCCAATAATGCATTGGTGTTGCATTAAGGAAAGAAATAAAAGCACTTCCTTTAGAGTCCTTTAACCAAGAGCAAGTCCAGATTTCAATTCTCTACTCCTTGCTCTTGCCTGTGTCTTCTGTCTGTCTGTTATATGAGTCTGAATCTGCCTGTGCTTGTATCTGTGTCTGTCTGTCCAGCTTGTGTGTGTCTCTGTGTGTTTGTGTGTGTGTGTGTACATGTCTGTCCCTCATAAAGGGCTTTGCTCTGTATTTTTGAATAGCATAGAAAGCATCACATGGGGAAGGGATGGGATATTTTGCAAAAATCTTTAACAGAGTTTTACAAGGGGTTAAGTCACTGGCTCCAACTGACCCAGATAACAGACATCATTGTTTATCAACCAATATCCATAAATGGATGCTTTCAACTTTTAGGAAATTTCTTTCAACCTCTATATTTGCCACTTTCAGCAAATGGTACACACGCATTATCTAGGTCAGAGATAGCTTAGGAAGTGGGTTATAGCTTAGGTTGTAAAAGCTGACTACATGGGAAATTCAAGGCAAGTAATGCTGATTGCTACATTGTTTTCTTAAAGGAAGGCTAAACCAACAGGCTGAATACACAGTAGGATATCAGTCTTAAATCTTAATGTTATGGAGTAGGGGGAAAAAAATACTGAGAGACCTGAATAAGTCAAATTATATGGAGCCTTTGTTCTCTGCCGGTGGGACTGTTCCAGGCAGAGTAGTGGGAAGCAGCTGTGGACATCTGCAGTAAGGAAGCGTTGTTTACAGAAGTGAAAAGACAGTGGTTAAGGGGTCAGTGGTCCTCATAACCTTGAGGTCAGGTACACATTGTATGGGAGTTTATGACTGATCTACATGACCAGAGACCAGTTTACCCAAGATAGTTTTAGCACTTAAAGTATTCTTAAGAATACTTTCACAAATGGCATGACTATAGTTCAATGGTTCATTACATTAAGTGACCTCAGGGTGTATTGCAACCTCAGCAGCTATGTATTAGCTTAGGTTGTAAAAATTGATTATATGGGAAGTGTAATACTGATTGTTCCATGGATCTCTTAGGCAGAGTAATTAAAATTAAAAGCATAACTTTTGCTCTTACACACACTTTCTCTCTTTCTTTTTAAGATAGTGTCTCCCTTTGTAGCTTAGAACTTGCTGCCCTTGAACTCACAGTGGTTTGTCTGCCTCTACCCACTTAGTGCTGGGATTAAAGATGTGTGCCACTGTGCCTGGCTCCTACAGATCTTTATCCTGTGATCTGAAACCCTTCACATCACTTGGGTCTCTCTGTTCAATGGATCTTTTCTTAGTACAATTGTGAATGTAGAACCTCATCCTATATCATATATATGACTAGGGCCTTGTGAGAAAATGGACCCCATCACATATTTTAATAAGATAGCTTATTTATTTGTAATTATGTGTATGGGTGGTGTGTCTCGTGTGGGTAGGTGCACAGTGCATAGATACCATAGGAGGCCAGAAGAAGGTGTTAGATTCTCTGGAGCTAGAGTTACATGTAGTTTTGAGTAGCCTGGCTTGGGTGCTGGGAACTGAAGGTTCTCCAAGAACAATATACATTTGTAACTGTTGAGCCTTCTCTCTACTCACAAGATAGAGTTTAATATAAGGAATTGGTCACATGGATGCTGGGCCCGGTGGCCAGGCTCCCAGAGACTCAGGAAGCAGAGGCGGGGTGGAAGTTGGGGGGTGGGTATCTCAAGTACAGTGTGAATTCAAAGCCAATTTGGGGCAATTTAGAGAAAAAGAGTTTGCTTAGCATTTAGGAGGCCCTGGGATCAATCTTTAGCCTCACAAAAGAAAAAATAAAGAAAAGAAAGGGTCACCCAGAGACTAACAAATGAAGGTGTTGCTAATGTAGAATTAATTGCATGGAAGTGGAGGTTTTGTTCACCCTTGTGACCCAGTGTCTAGAACAATAGTTGGCATATAATATGCATGAAGCAAATATTTATTGAACAAATGAAATTTGTACAATGATAAGATCCACAATATAGGTTTGTGTGGCTTGTATGCTCAGGGCCTATTACAGCACATGGTTGGTGCTGTGGCAGCTCCCTAGGACATTATAACAAATGTCACAGTCTGGTGGCTCAACGGTTGAAGCTTATTCACTCACAGTTCTGAGGCCCAGGTTTAAAATATAATAGATGTTATCAGGGCTACATTCCCTCCAATGGCCCCAAGGACACAGGGGATTCCTTAGTCTGTGGTATGGTCGTGCTGTGTGGTGTGCGCATGCTGTGAGTCTGCTTTTGATTGTTGTTGTTTTGTTTTGGAAACAGGGTCTCATATAGGCCAGGCTAGCCTAAAATGTGATATGTAGCACGATGATTTTGGATCTCTGATCCTCTTCCCCCTACCTTCTCAGTGCTGGGATTACAGCTGTGCACACCACACTGGGTCTATGTGGTCCTAGGGATTTAACCCAAGGTTTTGTGAATACTAGGCAAACACTGACCAACTGAGTGAATTTCTAGCCTCCCCCCCTTTTTAGATAATCTGGTCTTGCTATATATAGCCCCAGTTATCATCTGGTATGTAGCCCAAGATGTTTTTGAACTCATGGAAATCCCCCTGCCTGAGCTTCCCGAGTGCTGAGGTTATAAGCACATGGCACCAAATCTGGCTTGGTGTGTCTCGTATGGAGGTTCTTGCCATTGAGTTTAAGGCCCATTGAATCCACAATGGTCTCATTTTGAGATCCTTAACTTATTTTTCTGCAAACTCCCTTTTTCCAAATAAGTCACATTCACAGGTTCTGGGCATCACTTTTATGGGTGAGGTGGAGCTACCATTTAACCCACTTCAGCTCTCAATACATTTTTGTTGGCTGACTAGCTGAACTGACTGTCATACCTGATTCTATTTGTATTTCTTCCTCTCCAACCTTCCACAATGCTACTACACTGATCAAATGAGAAATTAAAAAAAAATCATACTTATTAGCTTCAAGGTGTTCCCAAGTGTTAACTCTTGTCTCCCTGCTTCTGTTCAAATCTCTCTCCTCTCCTTCTTAACCCTCACTTTACGACCTAACCACATGGGAACGTCATTTCTGAATACCTGGGCCTTTGTGCACTTGTATCTGTGGCTCCTTCTTCAAATACCTCACTAACCCTTGACTCTTTAGTAAACTCCTATACATTGTTAAATCCTAACCCAAGCGTCCCTGCTGTGTTGCTGAGTCTTTCACTCCTACCCTGCATTTGGTGGATTCCTAATGCATGTTGGTGCTTGCTTGGCATTAGCTTGAATAAAGAAGTGAACTCAGTGGGATGGGACAAGAGAGAGAAGGGGGGCGGAGAAGGGGCGCCTGGGGTGTGTAGGGAAAAGAGGAGAAAGAAATCCAGGGGCCAGAGGCAGGTGTGGGGCACTGGAGGGATGCTGGAATTGACAAGCTCTTGGCTTCTATGTAAAGGCATCTGAAATTTGATGGGCTCTGTGGGCAGTGAGCTGAGACAGTACAGAGATCTGGGACCAGGGCCTGAAGGGCCAGCAGATGTCAGGCCTAGCTGGTAGCAGGTACACTTCCAGGTAACTGGAAGACACATCTGGTTTTCTCCGGCCAGACTTCCTATGATGTGGTAGATCATTCTAGCAGAGACTACCTTCCTCGTGAGACCGGAACACAGCTGGAGCCAGGTCTGAGGCATAGAGTCAAGAGCACAAAGAGGACACTGTGGAAGCCCTGCACACTGGCCTCTGCACTGGCCTTTGCACTGGCCCCTGCTGAGTCAAGGGGGAGGGTGATAGACAGGAAACTTATCAGCTCTTATGAAGAGAGAGCTCCTTTACACCACTATGAATATCCATGGGCCTCCATGAAATGGCCTCTAAGTATCTAGCACAGAGGGTCCTAACAGAATGTGCTCCTCAGGTCCCTCAGTAGTCTAGTCACAGGGTTTTATGGAGGCGTTCTGGCATCTAGGGGTTATGAGCATGGGTTTTGGTCGTTGAGTGGCCTGACTGTCACAGAGGGAGGCTTGAGCGACATTCCATACCACTGTGGAGCTGGAGCAAGGAGTTGTGGCTATTGTGAGTGGTCCTGACCACAGGGATCGTAACCTAGGGAGCCCCGGTCACCGAGTCCCTGGTCATCACGGGTCTTGCTGGTGTCTGAGTGAGTACCGATCCCAGCGAGGGTGACTGGAAGTAACCACAGTGATGAAGCAAACCTAGAGCAAGTTCTTATCCCTGAAGCCTGGGGCCTGAAGGAGAAGCCATTTCTTTTAATCCTGAACTGAGAACGGAGCAGGCTTTTTACGTTTTAGTCCAGCCTATTACTGGCATGGCCAGCAAGACTCACAATAGCCAGCAGATGGCACTGTGGCATCATACGAGGCCTGAACCAGAATGAGCCAGAGAAGGACTGTCCCTAGGGTGAGGAGGATCAACTAAGACAGGCTCAGCTGCAGGCTTGGCCAACTGTGGGTGCGGTGGGATCAGGGAGAGGAAATTAGATGAATCCTCACAGACTCTCTGAGGAGATGGCCCCAGGCAGAACCTCTGGAGGCAGAGGATTCTGTGTGTGGCTTAGGCTGCCCAGGTCCCTTCAATATCTCAGGAGGGTCGGCAGCTCAGAGGTCAGGACAAACTTCTCTGCAAATGTAGCCTAATCACACTCCAGAGTTGAATCAGCAGTTCCTGTCAAGCCCCATACCCCACACAAGCTAGGATCTCTCAGAGATGTCTGTGCCAGACCTTGTGAAACTCATACACAGTTACCCCAGAACTTGTTACATCACACGCCAGGTCTTGTCAGGCAGCTGGCCCTGTCATCCTTCAATTAAAGGCATATTCTAAGGCCCTCACATACAGGACAGTCCAACACCTGTCCTTGCATACTGCCATGCCCCAGAGTTTTGTTGCTGCTCATGTTTGACCCAGAATTGTGAAAGCATCTGTTCTGTGGCAGATGGGTTGTGACAGGACCTTGAGATGTGGCAGTTTGTGGAAAGAAGTTCTATAATGTGTCTACACTTGAGAGGTGACGGTGTTGTGAGCTGTGGCTCCCCGCTCCAGCTTTATTTATTTATTTATTTATTTATTTATTTATTTATTTATTTATTTATTTATTATGTGTATGAATGTTTTGTCTGCATCCATGTATATTATGTGTGAGCCTAGTACCCATGGAAGCCAGAAGAAAGCATTGGATCCTATGGAACTGTAGTTATTCATGGATACGAGCCACCACGTGGGTGCTGAGGACCCAGGTCCTCTACAAGAGAAACAATTGCTTTTAACCACTGGCCCATCTCTCTAGTCCCATGAGCGGCAGCTTGAGCTATAGTACAGCACAGTATCTACCTTCCAACACGCCTCTGTTGTCTGACCGTTGCCACTCGGCATTCATGAGGACCGCTCATAAAAGGTGCTATGTATGACAAGTCCACTGAGGGCACAGTAAGAGAGCAGCAGTGCTTCTAAAACCTTGGGGTGGCAGAATACTTTAATTTAAAAAAAAAAATCCATACTGAGGGCTGGAGAGATTAGCAAAAGAACATACTAATCTTTTAGAGATCCTGAGTTCAGTTCCCAGCACCCACCTCAGGAGGCTCACAATGGCCTGCGACTCCAGGTCCAGAGGAGCTGACTCTTTCTTCTGGCCTCTGTGGACCCCAAGTGCACATGGTGCTCAGACATTCAGGCCAAACAGGCATACACACAAGATAGAAAAAGATAAATCTTTTTTAAAAACTTAAAAGTTCAATCTTTAAAAAATTTCCATATTGAATCCAATGCAGAGTGACTTTTTTTTCTCTCCAAGATATGGTTTCTTCGCGGTCAATCTGGCTGTCCTGGAACTCACTCTGTAGACCAGGCTGGCCTCCAACTCACAGAGATCTGCCTGCCTCTGTCTCCCAAGTCCTGGGATTAAAGGCATGTGCTACCACCACCTGGCTTGGATTGACATTTTAATAAAATACAGTTAAATAGCTAGAAAAATAAAATTGAAAAAGACATAATCTCTCTCTATATATATATGTGTGTATATATATGTATATATATATATATTTGAAAATAAACATTTGATTTTATTTATTTATTTTAACATCCTCTTGTTTTGCCTATATGTATGTCTGTGCACCACTTGCATGCCTGATGTGCCCCAGGAGGTCAGAAGAGGGTGTTGGATCCCCTAGAACTGGAGTTACAGACAGTTGTAAGCCACCATATGGATGCTGGGAACTGAACCTCTGGAAGTGCAGCCAGTGCTCTTAACTGCTGAACCATCTCTTCAGTCCCAACTGTTTATTTTTGAGCACTGAGATTTACAGGGCATTTTCAGAGTAGAGAACTGCTGTGTGCCCTTCCCTCAGCTCCTCTAATACGAAAGCTTATGTAACTGTCCTCTTTCTCCCTTGGGATCTGACAGGAAATCCTAGAATGTATTTGGATAAATTTTTATTTATGAGACTCAGGTGATATACTGCTAGTCTTTTTGCTTTGAGACAGAGTCTTGTGTAGTCCAGGCTGGCTTCAAAGTCACTATGAAGCCAAGGAGAACCCTGAACTTTTTCTCCCCCTTCTCCCCCAGAGTCTCATCTAGCTCAAGCTGGCCTCCATGTAGCAGGGGTTTATACCCAGGTGCTACTGTGCTCAGATTTAGGTGTTGCTGGGACTCAAACCCAGGGCTTTGTGCAAGCTAGGAAGTACTGTAGCAACTGAGCTGCATCCCCCAGCTCTGACCTCGAACTTCTAACCCACCTTTCCCACCTCCCGAGCGCTGGAATTACAGCTATGTAATCCCACTATGTAGTGAGTAAAGCTGATCTTGAACTCAGTGCAATTCTTCTGCCTCAGTCTCCCAAGTGCTGGCATTACAGACATGTACCACTCACTACATCTGGCTCCACATAATATTATTCTATCAAACTGTTATACAAGTTTCTTAGCAATTATTCTCAAAATCTGAACTTTTATTTATTTATTTATTTATTTATTTAGTCAGAGTCTATTATATAGCTCTGACTGTCTTGGTACTCAGTATGCAGACCAGGCTGGCTTTGAACTCACAGAGATACACTTGTTTCTGCCTCCTGAGTGCTGGGATTAAAGGCGTGCGCCACCGCACCCAGCTATCAGCCTCTGAATTTATAATGACTGGTAGCAAACAGATACGGACTGGCGGTGATGTCTCCCCATACCTGGAGTGGTGATGATATAAAGGCTAATTTGCTTATGGTGGCACCGGGTGAGGTGGGTGGGAATCAACAGAGCACAGGGGTACAGAGAATGGGAAGATGACGACCATATGGTGGGTCCTGGCCATGCCCTGCAGAGAGATGACAACTCATGTCTCAATCAACACCCAGACTGTGATCCTGATGGTACGAGTTGTACTGAGGCTTTGGTGTAAACATTGCAACATTTTCTAGGCCCTGGTGACTGTTTATGAGCTCACTGAGCTATAACAGTCAACGGGTGGAGAACTTGAAAAGACAAAACTGCATATGCCCTCTTCTGGATTCTGAACACACTGCATACATGTTACACACACGTAGGCAGGCAAAACATTCATACTCATAAAATAAACAAATCTTTTAAAAATTAGATTTGTTCATTTTCAGTTTTATGTGTGAGTGTCTTGCCTGCATGTATGTGTGTGTACCATGTGTGTGCCTGGTACCTCCACGGAGGTCAGAGTCCTCTCTGTATCCTCTGGAACTGGAGTTATAGATGGGAACCACCATGTGGGTGCTGGGAATTGAACCCTGGTCCTCTGGAAGACCAGTAAGTGCTTTTCTAGCCCCCCAAACAAAAACAAATATATATATATATATATATATATATATATATATATATATGCATATGTGTGTGTGTGTCTATATATACATATTTCTAGAAAGAAATGAGAATATGCAGAAGTGCTGCATGGTGTTTGCTGTGGAGGCAAGTTCCTCTTTCCTGATCAGGACAGCCTAAGAAGTGACCAGCTTTCTGTTTTCTTTCTTTCTCTTTTATTCCCTACACAGGCTAGCCTCCAACTCTCTAGATAGCTGAAGCTAACCTTGAACTCCTGATCTGTTGAAGAGGTTTATTTTTAGTTATATATAAAATAACTGTTTTATGCACTGTTGGGTGAGGGGACTTCTAGGGTTTTTTGTATTATCTGTAGGTGTTGGATTTCTGTGGGGGTTGTTTAATTGCTAAGGATCTGCATGTGCTGTCAGTAGAACACCTGAAGAGTTCTGAGTCAATAAGACACCTGCCCTCTCTCAGGGTTCTACTGTCGATCAAGTATGGCACTGGCCATGATGGTGGTTCCCTCTGCTGAGGTCTGGCAGGGTTTGTGTCTATGAAAATGCCTCCTTGTCTTCTGTGCTGAGCCACCTGGTAGATGTACTACTACACTGATCTTCTGTCTCCTTGTAACCAGTGCTAGCATTAAAGGTGTCTAACCCCACAAAAACAGTTTTCTCACGTTTTTCTGCAGGAGCCACTGGTCTTTGTGAAGCTGGAATCAAGGTTCCGGCAGGATCTAGCCTGGCCCAGGTCTCAGTGTGACCTTAATTCTGTCAGTGGGGAGTGGATGAAGTCCTAAGTGAATGGGAATGTGTATGCTGCGACACATGCACGGCCGTGTCGAGGACCCCGTGCTTCAGACTCATGGGAATGGCAAAGTCCTTTGTGGGTCCATGTACAGATATTGACAACATATACAAAAATGGTTGCTGATGGAAGCTTTCTCGTCTTAGGTGTTTATAGCCTGAGACTGCTCACTACAGAGCCCCTGCCAAGGTTAGTTAAACCTGTCTCCCTGACTCAGACAGATATAACACACAGAGAGTATCCGGACTGCTGCTGGTCTGTCTCCATAAAAGTGCATGGTCCGCCTGATGTCGGCTTTTCTGTCTGTATGTCTGTGTGTCTGTCTTTTCTTCATTCCCTCATTGCCTGAGTCATATCAACACCAAAGCCGTGCAGGCTGAGGCACCTCAGCCTCCCGACCTTCCATCCGGGCATACTTACACTTTCAGGGCCGGAGAGGAGCCTCCTCATCTCATCACCCCTGAGAATCACTGTTGGTACTAAACACATCTGCACGTTTTGTCATTATAACTGCACAGCCCTGAGCTTGGCGTAAGCCTGTGTTTGCCCTATTCTCCCCCCACCCCCAGTCCCTACACTCAGCTGCTGGCTGGTCTACTGTCAACATTTACTGAATATTTGTTGCATGAGTGGTTGGGAGTAAAACATGATTTAGAGTGAAATTAGAAGAGGAATCTAGACCATACAACCAAAGGTCAAATTGTCTTTTCTAGAACTAAATAGGTTGCCTGGGATAAAGATGACCCTGACACATATGGATTCAATATGCACCAAAAGTCTGTGCAGTTGCTCAGTGGTAGTGCTTACCTAGCATGTGCAAGACTCTGGCTTCTATTCTCAGCTGAAGAAGAAGAAGAAGAGGAGGAGGAGAAGAGAGAGGGGAGGAATCAACTTACCATAAAGATAAAATCAGGCATCATCAGGAAAAGAAGAATTTAATCTGTGCACATTTGTCATCAAAGAAAAAAAGAACAAAAATAACTTGACACTCTTCTTGTACTGTATACCAAGTATTTTTCAGATGGGCAAGGGAGGAAGAGAGAGAGGGGAGAAAAGGAGAGAAGGGAGAGGGAGGGAAGGTGAGAGAGAGAGAGATAGAGAGCGAGAGAGCAAACAAAACCTCAAACAAATAAATAAAACAAACCCAGAAACACTAAAATGTCTACCGATCTCTATAATGGCAAAATGTTTCCATCTTCAGAGTAATAGAATAGACATGGTCACAAAGGAGACATTAACTAGGTGTTTAGCATAAGAACAGATAATCCAAATAAAAGAACAAAAGAAGGGAATTTGTTTTTGAGACAGGGTTTCATTTTGTACCCTTGGCTGGCCTGGAACTCATTGTGTAGACCAGGCTGGCCTCAAACTTACAGAGATCCACCTGCCTCTGCCCCCCAAGTGCTGAGATTGAATGCACTTGCCACCACACCAAGCCCAGTGAAGGAAATATTTCAGTTAGTTGTAACAAGAACTTTTATAGCTGGTATGGCAGTGCTCACTTTTCATCTCAGCATTCGGGAGGTTGAGGCAGGAGGATTGTGTGCTTAGGCCAGCCTGGGTTAGGTAGTAAGTTCAAACCCAGACTCCATCTCAAAAAGAAAAAAACAATGTAAAAGCCAAAACCAGATGAACTGCCCCCAAATTTGACTTTAAAAGACTATACCAAAGCACTCATAAGCAGGCTAGGCACAGACGGTCAGACGGACGACTTACAAGAAGCAAGACAGGGAAGGGATCTAAGCTAATAATTGATGCCAGGAGGGAGAGGTCAGCCAGGGCCTAAACACCAGAAAGCTTTTATAGAGTGAAGGCACGTGGGCTTATTCCCAAAGATACAGACTTAAAGGATGAGAGAGGAGGTTGTGCTTTTGGGGGCATTCCGTACTCACTATTCACCCCTCCCCCAGGTCTCCTCAGACTCTGTGGGATTTCTGAGGCCCAGATTCTGACCTTAGTTTCTCTCAGGCCAACCTTATTCACCCATACTGAAAACAGCTTCACCCCAGGCAGTCGGCCACTCTGAGGCCTCAGGGAAGAATTTTGGAGTGGCTGGGTTGGCAGCTGGCGAAGGGAGCCTGACTTGTCCCATCCAGGTCTCTACATCTCCTTCATCTCCCCACCACCCTAGAGCTTAGAATCATCCTCAGTCTCTCTGTCTCTCACTGTCCTTTCATTAAGCCTTAGAATTTTCTGACTTCAAAGCTGCCTGCCTACCCTTGGCTGTCTGCTCCTAACTGGTCCCTCCACCCCACACACTCAAATAACTCAGCAATGTGAGCAAAACTCTCTTTCATTCTTCTGAACATAGCTCAAACTGGCATTTTCCTTTTAAAGTCTTAAAAAACATATTGCTTTTAATAAATACCTTAAAATTAAGCAAGAGCTGAATATTCGTTGGCAAGAGGATGGATATAGACAGTGTTTTCTGAGAAATTATTTTTTTAAGAACAGAAAAATAGAAAATAGAAATTATAAATGATTCACCAACATCTCCTTCGGCAGACCACAGAACCCAGAGGCTGTGGTCAGAGGACCCTCTGCCAGTTCCAGGCCTGGCTAGGTATGGTCGTCCCAGTGGGTGGCCAGTAGAGAGTTCTCCAGCCACCTGACTGCCTCCAGGCTGAGCTGTCACGATTACACCTGTGGCTCTGCTGTGCTGGCCTCCCACTCAGCTTCCTTTCTGGTCTGAGGTTCGTGACTCACCCTGAGCCGTGTGCAGCCATGCACGGAGACCATTCTTAAGCTTTCCTTCCGTCACCCACACATGGTGGATGACATCCACATTGCACACACATTTCAAAGGCTAAACCCAATTTTATCTAAGCTTGGGAAGAATTTCTGCAGGAACCAAAGCCAATGGTAAAAATAACGATACCATCTCAACTCAATACAATAATCCGAAATTGGCAAGACCCTAGCTGTATTCGAGATCTGCCCACTTCTCCTGGCTATGTATGGAACATAGTCCCACAGAAGCATTTTCTGAGTACAGGCTGTGGGGCCATTCCTTTGCACCCCAAATTAGTGAGGATGCCATTGCTACTACCCAAAGGACTTTAGTAGTGGAACCCCCACTAATCTTCATGTATGTGTGTGTTATCTGTGTGTGTATTTTAAAGTCTTTTTATTACACTTACTTGTGTATATGTGTACACACGTGCACTTTTATGCATGTGTACATGTACAGGGTGTATATATGTGTGTGTCATGATACACATGTAGAGGCCAGAGGACAATTTTTGGAGTTAGTTGTTCCCATGTAGTTTCTAGGGGTGGTACTCAAGTCCTCACGCTTGGTGATTATTCCATGAGCCTTCTTATCAGCCCTATATGTTTTGTTTGAGACAAAGTCTTACTCTGTAGCCCAGGCTTGCCTAGAACTCACTATGTCAACCAGGCTGGCCTAGAACTTGTCAGGATACTTCTTGCCTCACCCTCCTGGGCCCTCAGGTTAAAGGCCTGTGCCGCCACACCCAGCTCATGTATACATTCTTTTTTTTTTGAGACAGGGTTTCTCTGTGTATCCCTGACTGTCCTGGAGTTTGCTCTATAGGGAGATCCACCTGCCTCTGCCTCCTGAGTGCTGGGATTAAAGGTGTGCACCACCACTGCCTGGCCCATTCTTAACTGCAGTTAACACACTGTATTGTATGTTCGTTTATCTGTCTATTTTCCAACCAAACTTTAAAAATTAACTACTTACGTTCCTGAGTGTCCAGCACAGCAGTGAATTTTGATCAACAGATAGATGGATGTGTAAATGAACAAACCATTTTGTCTAGGAAGCCTGACTGTCCCTTGCTCTGACTCTCAAGCAGCCTGCCTTCACTGCAGGCCTCTCTCTGGGTCACTGGCATCACCAGCCTTCCGCACCTGGCAACTACGGTTTCGAAACTCAGCCTGTCTTCCGTCAGGCCTGTGTAGCTAATCTCTCATACCAGTCTTGACATTTTTGACCTTATCTGCTGGGCCTCTTTATTTAGCTCGTTTTGTCTGTTTCCATGGAGTTTTGGGATATTCTCAAGAACTTTATTTAGCCAGTTGTGGTGGTGCAAATGTACAATCCCAACACCGGGCACTGAGAGAGGGACGTGGTGAGTGTGAGTCTTCCTAAGCTACATGGTGAGTCATTGTCAAAACCCAAACAAACAAAGGGACACAAAGAAATTTCATTTACGGAGAGTTTTCCTTAAGCTTCTCTCCCAGAAGGAGCAGCCAAATGTATATCATTGATAGACATAAGTGTACCTTCACCTATTTTTACCCAGAGCAGGAAGCACAGGCCTGGATACAGAGGCGGTCCAGCCCATTTTCAGTATATCTTATGCTTTTTTTATTTGTTAAGATTTATTTATTTTTATTTTATATATATTGTGTTTTTCCCTGCCTTCCCGTCTGTGTACCACATGCATGCGGTGTCCTCGGAGGCTAGAAAAGGGAGTTGGACCCCTTGGAATTGTGAGCTGTCGTGTGTGTGTGCTGGGAATCAAACCCGGGTCCTCTGGAAGGGCAGCCAGCACAGCTATGAGCCATCTCTCCGGCCCCTCTCTCATACTTTCCATTAATTACCGTGCAAGGGCCTGGGTGATGGCTCAGTGGGTAAAGTGCTCACTTTATGGGCATGAGGATCTGAGTTTGGGTCGTTGGCACCCATGTGAAGGCTGGCAGCAGTGGTGTGCATCGGTTACCCCCAGTCTGGGCAAGAGAGATGTGTGGGAGGGACACACACACACAAATAACAAAATCTATGTCGCCTAAAATCTGTGCCAACTATGGGAGGTAAGTTCAATCTTATTCACTCTCTGTTCTCCAAACCCAACATAGGACTCGTGTACAGTACAGCTCAGTGAATTTATTATGAATGAATAGGGCGATTGACTGATTGACTGAATGAATGAAATGAGTGACTGACCCTTTGTGCCTTTGGTCAACAAGGCGTGGTTTTGTTTCTCTGGCATGAGTCTTCAACCTGGAGGCTCATTTATTAATATGTATGAAAAGCAAAAAATAGGCCTTGGGGCAGTTGGTGACCAAAATAATGGTTAATGTTTAAAAGAGCTCCAGGGAAGGAGTCTCCTGTTCAGTTAAGAGCAGGAAGGCCCAGCATGGGCTGAAAGGGAGGGGAAAGATGGCTCAGGCTGGAGGTGGGAATGGGATGTTGAGTCACGGTTGTTGCTGCTGCTTGTGGCTGCTATTGTTTTTTTTATTTGACCCTCTAAGTTACTTTCAACCCTGGCTATAGCCTCAGAGGATTTGGGGTCAAAGTGAAGGTTTGTTTGTTTATCTGTGACACTGTCTGGGAGGATTAGTGTGTGTCAGATGCATTCCAGAGAGCCATTGCTAATCCCTGTTGACCCAGGTGGGCTGGACAGGTATGAGCTGGTGCTGGCCTTCTGGGAAATAATCTCCAGGTTTATACCAATTAGATCAGTAGAGCTGACACCTCTAGAGTCCTGGGCACAGCTGTGTCATCTGTCTGGACCAAGGGCCCAGGGACAAAGCGAGAGGCAGAATCCTGGAGACTTCAACTTCTTGGGGGACCAGCAGGAAGTGGAAAGCAGTTAGTTGGATGGCCCGAAGGGACTGTCTAGGTCATCATGCTTGCTGGGACTTAATGAAAGATCTTCAGCCACAAAGCCCCAAGTGATAGGACCAGGTCCCTAAGGGGATGAGAATGGGTCAAAACTGTTGAAAGTTTTAATACCTTCAAGATGATAGTTGTTTTACGCTATCTTAAACAAAACAGTATCTATCATAAAATAAGTCAATAAAGTCATCAAGCAAAGTCAATATTAAGTACTGTATAATCTCACCAATATTTTTCTACAAATACTCAATTCGTCAAAAATTGTTTTCTGTCTTATTTGGGTGTTTCTGCTTTGATGATGCCATAAGCTCCTTTTTGTGGGTTCAGTGAAGAAATCCATCCCTGATGATGGGTATGAAGGAGGGTCTCTGTCACTGAGACCTGGGGGAAAGCCAGAGAGGCCTAAATGAGGGGCCTTGGCTGTGAAGGAAACTGAGGAAGGACTCGGGTCATTGAGGGGACTATGTGAGGTTCCTAGTCAATGAGGGGCTTGAGGAAGGTTCCTGGGGGGGAACTAGTCATTGAGGAGACAGAGTGGGGTGCTATCCCTGGGAGGTCTGAGTGAGGACTCCTGTCACTGATCATGCTGAAGGTGGGCACTAGGTTAATGAGGGGCCTGGACAAGATGCTCTTGTCTCTGATTTTCCGAGAACAGGTCTCTGATCACCGAGGGTCTGGATCAGAGGTCTTGCTCCAGTGAATGGAGAAGGCTTGGAGGAGCCATCTGTCACCAAAGGTGGAGGGAGTTTCTTACAATGACCACCAACCCCATCACTGTAGATGGAGATCAGATCTCCCTAGAACTTGAAGCAAATGTTCTACCAGGCAACACCCTCAGGCCCATCCCAAATCCCAACTGTGGTCAATGGCTCTGTTCTGAGGGGATTGAGGACAATTCTTGGGTCATTGAGATAGGGTCACTGGCAGAAGAAGAGGCTGCTCTGAGAAACGTGAAGAAAGCCCCCAGCCATGTTAGCATTACAAATGTTAAACACTAGGCAAATGTCATTGTTTTCTTAAATTCCTTTTTTTCTGTCTCAGTTTTCACATTTACACAAAACACTACTTATCTTCCCTTCTGAACAGTATGGAAAGCGTTTGAGACACGATTCAGCGTCTTTGATTAATGGAAACCCAAATAAAGAACATTCTACTAATTCTGAGCTCCTATTGGTGTGTATGCACTTCCTGGTATCTGATAGCTGAGATTTTTAAGGGCAGGATGAAACAGTAGTGGTCTTAAATCCATCCTTATTTCTTCTCCAACTTGACCTGTAGGTGTTCCAATCGCCAGCAGATGGCACTGCAGCGCCACACTTGGAGGGACATCTGGCTTAGGTCCCAAGGTGGGGCCCAGGTGTAAGCAGGTGAGATGTGGGAGAGAGAGAAATTAATGGTCCCTTACACCAGACTCCTTGGAGGCAGGAAAGAATAGGTTTGATGGCCCAAGGCAAATCCCCAGGCACAGGCCATCTAGAAGTCAAACCCTGTCATCACCAGGCCAACTAGTTACAAAGGAAAAGTGACTTTTACGTTCGGTTCATTCACACATTCATTTGTTTAGCAGGTGCACATTCAGATTGTGATAGAATCTGTGACAGGCCCTGATGACACAAGGGTGGGTTGTCCTAGGTGGTCACTACTGTCGGGGAGCTGACAGTCATGAAGTAAAATTTTAGTATAAACAAAGCAATTATGATAAACACATTAAGGGACATAGTCTAAGGAGGTACATGTTTGATTGTGAGTCCAGGGATGGATTCAGTTTGAGGAGGATGTGAACACTCAAGGTGAAAGAGATGATACTGGAGTGGTGCCTGCGAGTATGAGCAGGATTTCTTTACGGAGGCATAGATGGGGAGCTGTGTGGGGACACTGAGGCTGTAGGTGTGGGGTATAAAAGAGTCTGGGGAATGGGTGGATTTTCCTCGAAATCCAAATGCCCCAGACATAAGGCCCAGGGTGAGGGAGACTGGAGCCGGGGGGTGGGGGAGCTGTAAGGAGGAAGAAAGGTAAGATGAGGAAGTTACTGAGACCATCACAGATCACAAGTCAGGCTTTGGTTATGGTCCTGAGCAGAGAAAGATCCACAGGCAGGCCGTTAATCCACTCAGGTTTCTGTTTCTTTACTTAGATAGTCAAGCTGTGAAGCAGGTAGGAGGGGAGACAGACTGCACAGGCAGCCTTCTTAGAACTGGTAACTCTATGTATTCATTTATTTAGTTTTGAGACAGGCTCACTATGTACCCAAGGATGACCTCGAACTTCTGATCTTCCCATCTCCCAAGTGCCAGGGTCACAAGCATGCTGTGTCACCATGCCAAATTTATGTGGTTTTGGGGAGCAAAGTCCGGACTTTGTGCCTGCTAGGCAAGCACTCTACCAACCCAGCTTCCTCCCCAGGCCCTAAAGTTGATGAGAATTAAGAAGGGTCTGAAGGAGGAGAAAACAAACTCTGGAGGGGTGTTTAGGATGGAGGAAGAATGGCATTTTGGGTTGAGGTAGATATGAAAAGTGGGAGGGAATGAGGCATTTTGGGAAATAATGTTTGCTGTTTGTAAAATTTTATCTCACTAAACACAATATCCGCTCTATTTTTTTTTTACCCATATGCTCAGATGAGGAGATCAGAGAGGTTATGTGGCCACACAGCTTGGTTTATCCTCATTGATTTTCCTGTCTTCAATCCTCTCTCTCTGCAGGCAGGCCACCCTCCACAGGGCTACCCAAGTGAGACTGTGAAAATCCTTTCCTACCCCCCCAGACCCCCCAAAACCAGTCCTACTGTGCACTTCATGGTTGCACACAAAGTTCTGGGTCATCCCAGCTTTGCCTCCCTCAGCCTTTCCTGTCCCCATTCTAAAGAGCAGGCGGACAGGGCTCCTGGCAGGCGACTGAGATAATCTTTCTTCCTGCACACTTGAGTCTGTGCTGCTGACACGCTCTCCGTGGAAACCCTCACATACTGGTTCTTCTGCCTCATCTATGCCCACTTGTCACCTAAGCAGATCACTTTTCAGTTTTAACTTAAATACAGTTTCCTTGTGGTAGCTTTTTGCAAGTCACCCTCAGAGTCATGAGGTCAGGTCCATGTGTAATACACTGTCATGACAATTAGACTTCTTCTATAATAATAAGATTTATTCTTGTGAATGAGTATTCTGGATGCATGCATGTATGTGTACCATGTGTGTGCCCAGTGTCTGGAGAGGCCAGAAGAGGGTGTTGAATCCCTAGAGCTACAGACAGCCGTGAGCTGCCATGTGGGTACAGAGGATAGAACCTGAACACCCTGCAAATGTAGCCAGTGTTCTTAATGCTTGAGCCATCTCTCTAACTGTATTTTCTTTTAAAAGTATTGTTATTACTACTACTATATGTATGTATGTGCGTGTGTGCGTGTGTGTGTGTGCATGTGTGTGTGTGTGGTCTGCCTGTTCCATGGCACATGTGTACTGGTCAGAAGACAATGTTTTGTGGCGTCAGCTCCTCTTTACATGGTTCCAGAAATCAGACTCAAGTTGTCAGTTTTGAATAGCAAGCACTTACTTACCCACTGAGCTGCCTTACTGCTTCTCTCTGGTATTTTTCTTTGATAACATTTATCATAGTTACAACTAAGCAGTTTCATACTCACTGGCCTAGTGTCAGCTCTTCCACAGGACTCTGGGTTCCTTGGGGCAACTGGGTGTTACTTAAGGGGTTTCACTGCAGCTGTGTTACGATAACAGTGATGCCACGCATAGGAAGCTGTTTGTAAGGAACTGGAATTAGCCTCAGCGTCCATTGATGACTTAAGAATAAAATTATGGTACATGTATGAAGAGTTTTATTCCTCCATAGAGAGAAAGGAAATTATGAAAATTTTGGGAAAATGGGTGAAGCTGGATTACGTGAGATGACCCAGGTTCGTGTTCTTTCGTATGTGAATCTCAGCTCCAAATTTTACATATGTGTAGTCATGTGGGAGTGAATGTATGAAGAGAACAGGATGCTGCAAATGGGAATGGGCCATGGCGGGACTTTAGGTGAGGGAGGTAGAGATGGTTAAAGCTAACACATATAACATGAAAGCAGAAGGGGAAACACTGGGTTTATAAATGGGGATGGAGGCAGGAAGATTGAGGAGAGGTGGCAACCACATTATGTATAAAATAAGGAAAGCTACTACCATGTAAACCAATAGAAAATAAAATAACAGGAGGCTGGGGAGGTGGCCCAGAGGTTAAGAGCACTGGCTGCTCTCGAGGAGCACCTAAGTTAGGGTCTCAGCATCTACAAGACAGCTCACAAGCATCTGCAACTTCAATTCCAAGGACTCTGGTGTCTTCCTCTGGCCTCTGTGGGAGCCAGGCACACATGTGGAACACACACATACACACAGGCAAACATTCATGCACATAAAATAAAAATAAATACAATCTCCAATATACAAAAAAAATAAAACATTCCTTATAGTGGAATCTATTCTGTTAGTAAAATGGATGAGAACTCATGCCACCCTCTATGAAGTCCCTGTTCATGACCTGCTGACAGAGGAGAGGGGACTGATAGGCAGAGGGCTGACAAACTGATGTCTCTGCAGAATCCTTAGCCACAGGCACAAATGTCAGGCTGAGGGGAAACCAGTCACTGACAGTCTGAATGACACTTCCCGGGGAAGAATTTATACTGATTCCTGAGAGGTGTCTGATGGTTTTGTCAGTGTTTCATAAGGCAATATTGGAGAACTGCTGACAAGATTTAGAGCAGAGATTTGCGGATATACATCTGAAAAGGGGCTAGAGATAGAGATACTCACATTTCATGCTTGCTTTCCCCCACAGAACATATTCCTGAGGACTAGGTAGACAGAATGACTCTGAGGGATAGCCATGTTGTCCTGGGTATCATTCTCCTTCTTGTGAGTTCCAGCCCTCTGCCTGCACCATACACACTAACCAGAGCCCAAGACAAGGACTCTTGGGGTAGGTAGTCTTCTTGGGCAGAGATCTCAGAGAGCAGGCAAGAAGGGTAGAAGAAAGTGGAGCAGGGAAATGCGAATATCTACCATCTAGTTAGTTCACTGTTTCTGTGAGCAACTGAGCTGCTTCACACAGCATCTTTCGAGAATATGTGTGAAGTGTTTCTTACATTTATCTCTCCCTGGCTTCATCCATTAGCTGCCTCACTTCAAGGCTGAGTCTGTTGGAGTGTGCTGTCTCAGTTACTTTTCTACTGCTGTGAGACACGGTGATGAAGGTGACTTATAAAAGAAAGAGTTTATTGGGACTCTAGAGGGCTAGAGTCCATGGTCATCATGACAGGGAACATGGCACTGGAGCAGTAGCTGGAGCTCACATCCTGTTCTACGAGAGATAGGGGGGGGTGTGTGTCAAAGCTAGCCCCCAGTGACACACTTTCTCCAACAAGGTTATATACTCAGGGCCAAGCTTTCAAACATAGGAGTTTATGGGGGCCATTTTCATTCAAATTTCCACATGAGCCCTGGGCAAAAAGTACAGGTGAGTTAACTACTGACGGTTTATGTGCATGATGCTTGCTTCCAGTGGTAGAGAAAAAGTGAGTTAAGATCTGTGTGTGTTTGTGTGTATGGGGGAGACAACAAGATATGTCTGCTGTATCATCCACCTTTCTCCAACCTTTCCAGTCCTTGTCCAAAAGGTTAGTGAATGAGTTGGCAAGAGGATCAAGGGAAGCCAATGAGGTTTGCACTCAATAATGGAATTCTCTAGGCTAACCTCGGTTAATTATAACTGTCAAATCTGTAAGCTGCTAGTTATCAGGAACAAATTCCCAGTCCACATTATGGAATATTTTAAGGGGAATCAGCTGGATAGTTGGTACTAGCCAGAATTTTCATTACATCATTACATTAAATGTCCATGATGCCTCAGAGAGATAGACAGTTACTCTGGGTTTGGCTTTTTCTTTTCTATAACGTCTGTGAACTCATTAAATGATGTTTGATTTTCCTTGTTTTTTTTTTGAGATGGAGAATCATGCAGCCCAGACCAGTCTTCACGCGTGCATATGTAGCTGTGGGTGATCTTGAATGGTGACCCTCTTGCCTCTACCTCCCACGTGCTGGGGTTACAGGAATGTACCACCATACACAACTTTCAAATGTTTAATTAATTAATTAAGTTTTTGGCAGGCTTTTGCTATAGAGCCCATACCTCTATATCTTAGTATGTAGCCCAGAGTGGCCTCGAACTCATGGCAATCCTCCTGCCTTGGTTTCCTAAAGACTGGGATTAGAGGTGTAAGCAACTAAGTCTGGCTGCATATTGTATATAATCACATACACTGTATGTCTTGTCAGTTATCTAATGTTGCATAACAAATCAGCCTGCGGCTTAGTGGTTTAAAATGACAACTGTGTATTTTTGTTCATGAGTCTGTAAGCCATCTGGCTGGTCAGCTGGGAGCCTAGGATGGCCTTACTTTCTCACGTCTGGCTGTTGGCTGAAGGCAGCAGTGATGTGGCAGTCTGGGCCATGTGTCTGTCCTTATGCGGTAGGCTAACGGGGAGTGGTTTATTGTGGCAGGGCCAGGAAGGCTGAAAGGCTAAGGGTCAGATCTGGCACATTCCATTACTGTTGTATTTGATGACCAGAGTTAAATGACCAGTGTAGATTGAGTGGGTGAGGAAACAAGATTCTGCTTCCTGATGGGAAGGACTGCCCCACCTTGCCGACTGCATGTTATATGTTCTTCAAAAGAATATGTTATGTGTTCTTCAAAAGGCTCCTGTGGTGAAGCTTGGTGCCCAGTTAGTAAACCTAATTAATCATCAACAGGTAACTGGAACATGAGGACTCTGACTTCTTCAGTGGATGAATCAACCAATAGATTCCTAAAGTTGATGCCATTATTGGGAGGTGGTAAGAGATGGGGCCTGGTTGGAGAAAACAGACCACAGGGAGCATGCTTTCGAAGGGTGCACTGCCCTCACCTGGTCCTGTCTCTCTGTTTAATGACTGTGACAAGATGAGCAACTTTGTTCTCCAAGCTCCCTGACATGATGTTTAGCTTTGCCACACACTGATCCAGAGGCAACCCAGTGACCACAGACTGATCTCTGCAACAGTGAGTTAACAGTGTGTTTCTCGTGTATCCTATTATAACAATCAAAAGAACCTGAAAGATGTGGCCAGGATTATTATATTTATCGTTCTCTTTCCTTTGGGCAATTGCTGGCTAGGCCTGAGCTGAGGTCACTAGTTAGATATTGTTGCTCTTCATCTCCCAAGGAATCCCACTAAGAAACAAACTATACACATTTGCCGGTAGATTTTGCTTGATTGGCAGTAACTATACACATTCGCCGGTAGATTTTGTTTGATTGGGGTGCCTGTTTTCCTATCATGCACTTCTTTCCCTCCCCCCGCCCTCCTTAGTCTCTGTACAAGTTTTCTTTTTTTCCTTTCTTTATTCTTTCCTTCAGTTCTCCCTCTCTCTCTCTGTCTCTCTCTTTGAGGTGGACTTTCTCTTTTTCTATTTCATTGTTTGTTTTTGTTTTTGTTTGAGACAGGGTTTCCCTGCATAGCCCTGGCTGTCCTGAAACTCACTCTATAGACCAGGCTGACCTGGAACTCAGAGATCCACTTGCCTCTGCCTTCCAAGCGTTGGGTGTAAAGGCATGCAACATCACCACCACCACCACCACCACCACTACCACCACCACCACCACCACCACCACCACCACCACAGTCTGGCAAGGCAGAGTTTTTCTATGTATCTTTGACTGGCTCAGAACTTGCTCTGTAGCCTAGGCTGGCCTTGAACTCACTGTAATCTTCCTGTCCCAGTTTCCAGAGTGCTGAGATTACAGGGGAGAGCCCATAAACCCAGATCACCATTCACTTTGATGGTAAGTAGCCACAGGAAGTCTAGTTTTAGGGCTGAATGAAGACTAGTTTTAGGGAGGATATAGGAGAGCATGACACTCTTGAGGGTCAGAGGGAGAAGCCCAGCTCTCTGGCCTTATTCTAGTCCAAAGGCTTTTCTGGGCCCTTGATCCTGTGAGATTCCATTTGATTCTAGGTTCATGAGATGGAGGAAATACACTAATCAGATTTGCTCAGGAGAGAATAATGTGGTTTTGTAAGGAACATCCATTGACAAGCTCATTTGAGATAGAAGCTGATAAGTCAAGGATTTACAGGTGGGTCAATACCTGCAAGAGAAAGGAAAATCATCCACTGATTACTATGAGCAGGGGTTGGGGGTGAGGAAGACAAAAGAGAAAGGAAGAAGGAAAGAAAGAAAGAAAGAAAGAAAGAAAGAAAGAAAGAAAGAAAGAAAGAAAGAAAGAAAAGGAAGGAAGGAAGGAAGAGGTTAAGTGGAGTAGAATCCGTGGCATTGATGTAATACTGCCCATGATCAATCTTCCAAATAGAGAGAGTATATATATATATATATATATATATATATATATATATATATATATGTATATATTTTGGTGACAGAGTCTCATACAGCTCAAGCTGGCTTCAAACTCACTATGCACCTGAAGATGACCTTCAACTCCTGATCTTCCTGCCTCTACAGCCAGAGTACTGAGGTTGTGGGCATGTGCCACCTGGTCTGGCTAAGAGTATGTTTCTTTATGAGCACTGATGGAAGGGTGGTGCCTTACAACAAGATTGGTCAAGGAATTAAGGTGTCAAAGGGGATGTAGGAACCCTGACTGGGTGTGTGTTGTGAGTACATCAGAGTGTGGGAAACTTGGACTTGAAATCAGGAGAATTAATACCCAGATATTAGTTCTGGTCATTTTGAGCACCCAGCTTCCTAACATCCTCTTTAGAGAGTAATGTACTCAAATTTACAACAGGACACAAAAGCTTATCTTATCTCAGATGCAGGAATGAAAGGAAGGGGTGAGGCACGTGAGCGGAAGAGCCCTCACCCTCAAAACCTGAACCTGACTGAGACTCTTGCTGACAAGAGTAGAGAAATTCAACACAGCTGAGTGGAGGCTGCCCTGCATAGAGCCCCTCACAGAAGCTATGTTCCTTCCTAAAAGCACCACAGGTTATTAAGATGCCCAGCGAACTATGCTCAAGGTAAATATGTATGTCTTAGGCTCTTTGTGTGACGTATGCATAGTGAATTAACTTGATTTTTAAATTTTCATCTGTTTTTGTCATAAGCACTCTTCTTTCTCGTACAGCCTACCCAGCCAGCACACTCCTAAATCACTTAATAGTTTAATTTATAAAAAATACTTCTTTTGGTAGGAAACAAATACATCAGAACATGCTCCCCACACCCCCAATCTTAGTTACAGATTACCTTCTTTAAACAATGTAACTCTGACTTTTAAAGAAAGATTTATTTATTTATTTAATTTTATGTGTGTGGGTATTTTACCTATAAGTATGTATGTGTATGTATAAGTATGTATGTAGTAACCATGGAGGCCACAAGAGGGCACTGACTCCCCTGGAAATGGAGTTACAGATTGTTGTGAACCACCATGTGGGTGCTGAGAACGGAACTCTGGTGCTCTGCAAGAGCAGTCAGTGCTCTTAACTGCGGAACCAGCCCTCCAGCTTTCAAACTCACGTGGGTGTTGCTGTAGCACTTAGGCAAGTTCCTCTGCTAACACTGGCGCCTGACTCTCCTCATGTGCATCTGTCTTTTTTCCTAATCAATAAACTTGCTCAGTTTGCTTCTCTCTTACTCATTCAGAAATTCTTTCCTGCAGTGTAGGTCAACAGTTGTAGCTGCACTCCAGTGAAGGCCCTTGAGGCTGAGAGGGAGACTTCTTAGCTTTCCAAAGCTAGAGTCCAGACTTACAGAGGCTCCTTGACTGTGTCCTCTGCCACAGTATTCTATCAACAGAGACTATCCCCACGCCCTCTGCTTTTTGCCCTGCACAACCCCTCCACTCCCCATTTCCTGCTTTCTGCTCTGTCTCCATGAGGAGTTCCGTGCTGTAACCTGCTCAATGCCTTTCTTCAGAAAACAGATGTTTGAGGAAGATCTTTCTCATTATCCCACATTCTCTCCAATAACTCCAGCGCTATTGACAGCCTGAGCAGTTATATGTAGGTTTCTTCACTGAGGAGCTGAGGCCATTTTAGAAAGGTAACACAGTCAGTGTCTAAGAGGGGCCAATAGAGCACCCCAGCTTAGACTTTCTTGTCACTTCTCACAGGGCTGGCACCCACAGTTCTAGACTCCAGGCATGGAGTCTTGCTGCATTAGAACCTACCATCATCCTTGGGGAACCCTCTACCTTGCCATAGGAAGGGATCGTCTATCCAAGTGTCCCACATTTGAATGTGTCAATTTGAGGTAGGCTCCTTAGGGCTTTAACCAGTTAGACTCGATGCTTACTGTCACACAAGTCCTAAGAACTGTATATCCACAGGTGGTGGGGTGGGGGTAGGGTAGGAAGAACCTCCAGGTCTATGGATGATTGCATATTTAGATTTTCCTGGCTACGTTTCCTTTTTGCTATTCTTACATGTATGAGTAGGAATCTGGGCAGCTTGTTTGATTAATAGAATTGCCATCTTAGCTGATGCTTTGCTCCCAGGAATAGACATTACCTTCCAGAGAGTACAGTCTGTACTCATATCGAAAGGGATGTATTTCCTCAATTAGGAGGCCACCTTGCTTTTTTCCTCAGTGTTAGTGAGCACCATTATCAGGGTGAGGTCTGGTTTCTTTCCTGCTCTGCCTGGGAATCCATTGAGATGATGAATAAGACATTTTATCCTTTAATAGCTCTCCTTTTGGTTAATTCAGGAAAGGCTCCAGACTCGGTAAATAGTTTGAGCAGTCTACATTGGGAGTTGGGGTGGCTGCGAATATTCTTTTATAATAAACCCATTTTCATTTAAAATAACAGACAGTTTCTGTTCATTCCAATCTACAATCACCCTCCAGAAGACAGATGGGTTGTTCAAGCAAGTTTGCAAGCATTGAACCTCAGAAGGATGTGGGTGCCATCTCTAGGGCTGCAGCATGGAGCAGAGGGGATAGAAAGTTTGAATGGGCTCCAGTTCATTGAAAAGAAAGAAAGAAAGAAAGAAAGAAAGAAAGAAAGAAAGAAAGAAAGAAAGAAAGAAAGAAAGAAAGGGAAAGGAAGGAAAGCGAAAGTGGAAAAGTTGATCCTTGACTAGATTCTGCTGTAATTAAGACTTGGGAGGATATGAGGAGAACATGAGAAAAATGGCTGGGATGATTTTGTGAAGTGAGGTTTCCAGAAAAAAACTCATACTGAGTTCAACATTCTAGATAGATGATTGGTGGATGGTGGGGAGCTGGAATGGGGCTGGGCTGTCTTTAGTCTGCTGGGCACCCATCTATCGCCAAGCTCTCTTTGGGCGACCTCACATCTTCGTGACTTTAGGTGACTCCTTTAGGATTATATTAACGGGCTTCTGGCTTCCGTCAATCCGAAGGCTGAGCTCCTTTAGATAGCACCTGAGGGTTGTAGCATTGCTGTAACTTGCCTGGCTGACGTTTCCACCACTGTATTTGAAAAAATGCTTGATTTATAACTTTCTTTGTTCTGTTACTATAAAAACTTCTTAAAACTATTTTCACATTGGAACATGAAATTCGAGGTTGACCTGAATCTGTGTTTCCAGGCTGTGGTCACTCATATTTGGCTTTAGAACAAACTATTTTTATTCCTTTTTGGGGAGAAAGCTGTGTTTTGTTTTGTGTGTGTCCATAATTTTTAATACAATATATACCTTTTGGTCAAGGTAAGTTACAGGCGTAGCACAGTTCTAGGCTAATTTGCCAGGGGTTCAGATTCTTTACGTGTGATATTTTGGGTTAGTTCACAGTACCTAGCCAGTGCAGAAACTAAGAGATGGATTATAAGGGCTGGAGAGAGGGCTCAGTGGTTAAGAGCACTGGCTGTTCTTCCAGAGGACTCAGGTCCAATTCCCAGCACCAACATGGCAGCTCACAACTGATCTGGAACTCCAGATCTGATGCCTTCATCTGGTCTCCCATGGTACCAGCACATATACAGTATACATACATACATGCAGGTAAAATACCCATACAAATAAAACGATATTTTTAATGAAATGGATTATAGAGGACATATAAAGAAAGAGAAAATCTTCCCCTCCATTCTCCTCCTTTATAGACTGAATCTGATCGTGCTGTTGCAGTAGGTTTTGACTCACTGTGTAATTCAGGTAGACCTCCAAATCACGATCTTCCTGTTGTTGTCTCCTGAGTGTAGGGTTATAGTCATAAATGCCCCTCCTCCTTACTGCACAAAGCTTTACTTAAAATTAATCATCAACTTCTTATCCCATTGACATTGGATATTTTAAATAATTAAAATATTTTAATTTGTATTTTAATGGGGGATGGGGTACCACGATGGAAGTGTGAACAGCTTGCAGTAATCTGTTTTCTTCTTCCACTTTGTGGGTCCCTGGGCATCAGACTCAGGCTGTCAGACTTGCTCCTTTACCCACTGAACTCTCTTGTTGGCCTTGGGACCAAATTTTTAATTAGTCAGTTAGAGACAGAATCTTGCTATGTATGCAAGGCTGCTTTGAGCTCACAGTCTTCCTGCCTCAGCCTTTTGGGTGCTGGGATCACAGGCATGCATCACCATGCACAGAATGTTGGTCACTTTTGTTTTTGCTGCCACTAATTTACCTGACAGGAACAATATGAAGGAGGAAGGATTTATTTTGGTTTACACTGCCAGTGGATAGAATCCATCATGGTGGACACATGGCAGCAGGGGTGGGGTGTGTGTGTGGGAGGCAGCTGCTCACACTGGGTCTGCAATCAGGAAGTAGAGAGCAGACAGGAAGTGAGACTGTGTTGTAAAACCTGAAGGCCCACCCCAGTGGCCCATATTTTCAGAGGGGATCTGCCTCTTAAAGATTCCTTAACCTTTCCAAACAGCAGTACTGGTTGGGGACAAAGAATCCAAACACATTCAAACCATAGCACATGGCAAGCCTGTCTGTGAATTGCTACCAAATAATCCCTCACCCTTGGCTTTCTACTGAGTCTCCTGTAGCCCCACCTGACACAAATTGTCTAACAGAGAATGACCTTGAACTCCTGATCCTTCTTCCTCTACCTCTCCATGTGCTGGGATAACAGCTTTGTCCCACCACGCTCACGTTGTCTTGCTATCTTTGCTAGTCCTATTTTTGCTTATTTTTTTGCATTAAAATTTCTGTTTTAAGATTTATTTGTTTTTACTTTATATGCATGTGTATTTTCCCTGCATGTGTGTTTAGTACCCTCAGAGGCCGGAAGAGGCCATCGGATCCCCTGGAACTGGAGTTACAGATGGTTGTGAGCCGCCATGTAGGTGCTGGACCCTTTGTGAGAACAGCAAATGCTCTTAACCACTAAGGGCAACCAACAGGAGTAAGTTGGCTCCTTCCACCATGTGGGTCCCAGGGATCGAACTAAGGTTGTCAGGCTTGGCAGCAAGCATCCCTACCCACTGAACCATCTTGCTGGCCCAAATGTGCCTTTTTAATATGGCCCATTTCCATCCCTACTGTCCCTTATCATATGAGTTGTTAAGCACTTGAGTTTTGTTTTCAGTGCAGGGGATTCAATGCAGAAAATTACCTATGTGGGGCAAGTTCCCTTCCACTGAGGTACAGCTCCAGCCTACATCATTTTTTATTTTTGAAATAGGGTCTCATTAAGTTGCACAAGCTGGCCTTGAACTTCTAACTCTCCTGCCTCAGTCTACCAAGTAGCTGGGTTGTGCCACTGAACCCAGTGGTAGTGTGAGCCAAGCGTGGTGGCATGTCTTTAATTCCAATACTCACTCTCCAGAGGCAGAGGCAGGTAGACCTCTGAGTTTGAGGCCAGCCTCCTCTGCACAGGGAGTTCCAGACCAGCCAAGAGTGACACAGTAAGACATTGTCTTCAAACAAAAGCAAAACAACAAAGCAATTAAAAACCAAAGAAAGTGGATGGTGTGACTGAAGATACATTTACATTTCATTTAATTGTTAAAATGTAAACAAGCAGCCATATATAGCCACAGACTATATCGTATGAGACAGTTTAAGGCTAAAGAAACCCTTGGATCATATATAAAAAAGGGTCACCTCAAGTTGATGGATTGTGCTTGCCGGTGTGTAACAGTCAGCTCTGTGAATTGTTACATCTGCAGAGTTAGCCAGCTGCTGGGTGAAAATACTCAGAAACAAAAGCCACAGGAAGTCCCACACGAAACAGCAAAACTTGAATGACCTTGCACTTAGCTGAAAATCGTGATGACTGCATTTGAATGAAGTGATGTGTGGGCACATCCTGCTGTAGCTTCTTGTGATTCCAGACCTCAGTCTCTTTCCGGCACGCATCTGAACAATTTATCTGGTGATTCATTCCCACTCAAGAGCCAGAATGGTTGAGTCTGTACTATCGGCATTTGTCTTATTCTTCTCTAAAGTACCATATAGCAACTGCAAGTTTACCTAGCGTTTAGATTGTATTATATATCGAAATATATAAATATATAGAGGTGATGTAAAGTATAAGGAAAGATGTCTAGGCTATCTGAGAATTTGTACAACTTTAAATATGAGACTCAAGAGTTGAAAGATTTTGATATTCCTAGGAATATGAGGGACTGGGAGGATCTTGGAACGTGGTCCTCACGGATGCACATGTATACCTGCATAGTATATGTGTTCGTGTCTGAGGACTTTGGCCAAGGCAGGGAACTCATATGTGCCACCTCATCACACTGTAGTGGTGTGAGTTCCAGAAAGGTGTGATAGCCAGGCTGAGTCAAAGGCTGCAGAGCAACCTGACCATATGGGAGCAAGCTTGAGAGATGTTGCTAGCTGATCCTCAAAGAATGCCAACAAAGCCCCGTTATGTGGGGTGGCGGGTTTTCTCCTTCCACTTTCAGAACCTATGTATCCATTGCTACACTATAATATTATTTTACAAAGTTCTTTCTCGTCTGGCATCTCTTTGGAAGTGATATGAGGGGTAGTCTAGAGATCAGAGAAACTCGGTGATGCATCTAGGGTCACCCGGTGAGGAAGGGGTGAACGCCAAGATCCATGGTCTGTCCTCTTAGCATGTCTTCATGGCTTATTTCCTTCTTATCAAATCCATCCAAGGTCCTTCCTGTTCTTAGTCAGGCACGATCCATCCGAAACATCTATCCAGAAGCCATTAACATCTGAACATTTACTTCATTTTAGATAGAGTTCCATTTCTGTCTAAGTGGGAGGAAAAACAATTCATTATGTGATGATGGTGTGATGATATTGTCAACTGTTTCATGCAAGTGGCAAGGCCCTGATTACACGGATGATCCAGGGTACCCAACCAAGTTGTGGCATAGCTAGGATTCAAACCCAGGGAAGCTGATGGATGCTCTGACCTCACACAGCACTGGATGGAGGCTCTTCTGCTCCTCTCCTAGTATGTTGTGGGTGTCAGGACAGACAAGTACCCAAAAAGTCAGCTCCTACTAGAGCCTCAGATTGAGAGTCTCCTCTTCCCTGCCCACTCTGCTGCATGCATCTCCTTGACCCTCTCTTTGGTTTCTTGCAGTATCTTCATGGTCCATGTTTGGACTGACAGATAAAAATTTACACTGGAGATGATATTTAACTTGGGCTGGGCTACAACCCTGACCCCCCCACTTCCAACTCTGGCTTTTCAGTACATCCCTTCCCCATCTAGTCCTCATGCCTCCTTCAGTGAGTAAAAGCATGTGGAAAGAAATGAATTAAAATCTGCATGCAAAGAGTTACGTGGTAGTTCGTTTCTCCCATCCCTCCTCCTTTGCTTTTTAAAAATAGAGTCTCCTGCAGCTCAGCCTGGCTTTGAACTTACACTATAAGCAAAGGTGACCTTGAATACTGATTCTCCTGCCTCAGGAGGTAGTTCAAGAATACTGGTATTTTAAGTATCCTGGTAGATGGGAAGATATTCTAAAGAGACACTTACATCTCTGTCTCTCATACCCCTGAAACAAGGGACCCCGAAGAGGTGGGAATTTCCCCGGGAATCTGGTGCTGGGAGAAGGAGAAGGTGCCAGCTAGAAGGGGAAGTTGTCTAGGAGAAGGAAGTTTTACAGTGTCCTAACAACTCGACAGACCACCTTACAGGATCAGATTGAAGCCCAGACAATGGTGGGTTAGTAGTGGGTGGGACCACATCTTGACCAGGACTCCTTAGATGTGCAAATTCTTGGCTCTCTATTTAAACTCTGATTTCACTTCAGGACTTAGGAATTTGTGGGATGGTTTTGCCTTTCTTCCCTGAGTGGCCACATCAAATACATCTCCCCTTTCTACTTCCCACTTTCTGATTTGGCTCTTTTAACTGGCCTGTTGAGGATGGTCCTGACATGGACATAGGTGTGATCTCCACCTATGAGAATAGGATTGCATTTGCCACTGGGGGTGGCACAGAGAAATTCTGATCTGAGGAAATCATTACTGGACTTAGGCTGTTTTGGAAGTTGCTGTGACATTTTTGGAATCATGGTTTCTGTAAGGAGTTTAGGCTGGATCTCAGTGTGATCTCAGCAAGTAACCTAGCATCTGGATTTCCCATCCCTTCACTTTGAAATGGGATTGCAAGGGCTAAGTGAATTAATCTATATAAATGTCTTCAGATTGGTCCTATCAATTATCAAATCTTCTAGAAGGAGAGTGGCTACCATTTAGGGCATGGATATTCTCCAGAGAGGACAGTAGAATATTTTTAAAAAATAGTGTGGAAGATTTCCAGGATTGATGACAGGCTAGGAGATGCCCTCTGCCTGACCTGGTAGTAGCTCAGCCATTAAGACTACTTGCTGCTCTTGCATGCAATTTGGGCTCAGTTCCTAGTACCCATAGTGGCTCACAACCATCTGTAACATCAGTTCCAGGGGTCTGACACTGTTTTCTGGGGGACCACGTGGACATGGTGTACATACACAATTGCAGTCATAACACTCATACATAAAAATAAATAAATCTTAAAAAAAGAAGAAGGGGAAATGCTTTAACAGGTCATAAAGAACTGAAAAGAGATGAGAAAAGGATGGATAAGACATGGAAAGGAAGTTAGCCAGTTGAACCCAGCTCCAACCACCAGGCTTTCTGCAGGGTGGCGGTGAGGTGGGCAGGAGGGGAAGCAGAAGCCTTCTCTAAGAAGTATACCAAGCAGCTCTGGTGAAGCAATACAGACAATACTATAGGCAGGATCAGCCCACAGGCCTCAGAAACCTCAAATCCAGTTGTGGGTTTCAGTTTGGGTGAGACAGGGGTCCTCTGACAACCAGGCCAGCAATGGAGATGTGTGTTGTCATTCTCTATGACTCAGAAGGCAGTAGGAAGGCACCACATTCAGAGAAAATGCATTGTTTAAAACTGAGCTACCCAGAGGGCATCAGAACAGGGAAGCTGGGAGTCAAGGATTGGGGATTTAATCTGCTACAGTACCTGGATGACAGATAGTCCCAGGAAATATTTGTGACAAGCCAGAGGACCAGCAGCTGAGAAGTTGAACACTGCAGGCTGCAGGAGATTGGGTTCAGATTGTGACATGTATACTCCACCTCCCTCTACCTTGGTGGTCTGGAGCAGATCTCACCAATTGATAATAACTTTGCAGTTTAATAGCCCTGAAACTGAGGTCAGCAGCTGGATTAGTTTCTGTAGCCACTTCCTGCCCATTTCTGCTATAGATCATAAGAGGTCTGAAAATACATCCCTCTAGGGCACACACACACACACACACACACACACACACACACACACACACCAAAACAAAGAACAACAGCAACAAAGTCCACTGGCAGAGGAAGACAGGAAGACCACGAGCTACATGTAACAAAACAGAAGACATGTGAAAAAAATCCCAAGATCTCTAAATACTAAGTAACTGATTTATAAAGGGTCAGGGCATTTCAAAATTTTGAACTTCAGACTTTCCCCCAGTTTTCCAGCTGAATTCCATTCTTAAAGTACCTGTTTCTATTATTTCTTTTTCTTTTCTCCCCCCCACCTCCTTTTTTTTTAAAGACAGGGTTGCCTTGTTTAGCTTTGGATGCCTTAGAGTTTGCTATGTAGACCAGGCTAGCCTAAATCTTATAGAGATCCACTTGCCTTTCGCTCCCAAATGCTGGGATTAAGGGTGGTAGTGAGCCCTTTCTTTTCCTTAATAAGCTGCTTCTCCTTCTATCAACATCCATTCATCTCTGGGGCAAGAGCCCGGAAATCTCAGTAGGTGCTCTCCATACTCTGACCACACCTACAGCAGCTAGTGACCCAGCCAAGAGTTGGAAAGATTTACGCTGCTTCCTCCTTCCTTCTCCTCCATGACTGATCCCCTTTGGGACTCTTGGAAATGGTGGGCAAACCAAACCCCTCCCCCAGTAGTCTGGAGGCACCAGGTCCAATACTTCCCCTTTTCTTTCTGCAATTTATAGTGTCCAAGGCCCAGAGCCAATGGTGTACCTGGATCTTCTGCTCTGAACTATTGGAACACTGGCCAAGCGTATGCCAGGCCAAAGGAATGTGCATACTGGTTAGAGGCTGCCAAGCTGGCACTTGAGACTGGGAGGCAGCTGTCGGGCAAAGTCTACATTTAAATTGGCAAGCTCACAGATGTTGGGCAGATCCCAGCTGAGGTCAGGAAACATGCAGATCCCACAGGGAACTCATGCCTATGGAAATCTGTTTCACGCATGCATGGAGGAGTCTATCCATCACAGTCAGAGGGCAACTACGAGGGTTGCCAAATATGATGCAGTTGTGTGGGTAACTAAGGTGGTGACACTCATATTGGATAGCCATGGTGATGCTAATAAAGACAATGAGGTCCTTGTGGATGCTTGGAATCTCCAGTGCCAATGAGTCCCCTGAACACCACCATACTGTACACTTTCCCAGGCTACTGACATTGCTTGCTTCTCCCACTCTTCCTTCCTTTTACTTTCCCAGAGTCCTGGCAGGGGAGCATCAATACACTCAGAAGCAATGGGCTCAATGCAAGGACTATGATGGTAATGGTGGGAGCGTCATTTGCTCTCTCTTTGAATCTAAGATAATTTCCCAGAGCCCCTTCTTCAGGGCTCAAAGTTGGCATATGGATGGGATATGGAGGTCAACTCTAGAGCCTTCAGGGTCCCTGCTTGGTGATCTGGTCAAGATCCTTCTGTAGAACAAACAAGAAGACAAGCCAACTGTTTTCTGGGATAAATGCTGAAGCCTATTGCTGGGAAACAAGGAACAGAAGTCTGGCTGATGCAATGGGTTCTTTCCCCTCTTGGGTTCTAGTTAACATTGCCCTATACTTTCCCATAACTTCATTCTCTTTACTTCTGCTCCACCACAGTCTAACTGCTCTCATATTCTCCCTGCTCCACCCTATGCAGCCCTATCCCCGAGATCATGGATTTAGTCCCCCAGGTAACAATACATACCCTTGAATGTGAGATCCACAGGGAGAAAAACCATTTCCATTTGTATTTTGATCTTGAATGGCAACCTAAAACAAAAGCCATAGATATTCATGAGAGCAAGCCTCTTTCCTGAACTGGAAACTGTAGCTTGGGCCTTTACCTTTGAAGAAGGGATTTGCATCTCAGTATTTTAGATTTTAGTCCCAAGAGAAAGACAATGCAAGTGATTGACTCAAATCCCAGCCAGGCAAAGAATAAGTCTGAAAGAGCCGGGATTCAAAGCAGCAACTGTAATTCTTCTGTGGATATGTCTTGGACTTGCCTGCGTACACCTAGGTACAATGATGGTAGATGGGATACAGCCATCAGATGTTGAGGACTCAGGGAGGACAAGAGATATACCGGCTCTACACTAGAGGCCTCCATTTTCCCACCTCTCTTAGGACCACCATGGGAACCTTCAGTTCCTGTAGATTCCACACTACAATGCAGCCTCAAGGACTGGAATGAGGGGCTGGAAAGATGGTTCAGCGGTAAAGGATTCTTTTTGTTCTTTAAGAGGACCAGAGTTTGGTGTCCAGCATTCATGTTGGGTCGTTTACAAATGCCTATAACACCAGTTACAGGAGATCTGATGCTCTCTTTTGACCTCTATGGATGAGCACCTATGTCCAAGGATGGAAGCTTAAACCACAGCTCCATCTGACAGTCAGGCCTATTTTGTAAGAATAAAGAGAAATAGGCTGACATGCCGTATATCCAAGTCTTCCTAGCTGTCTATCAGGATAAGGGGCCATGCAAAGAAACAAGGAAACAAAACAAAAACAGACCTCTCTGAAAGGGTAGAAGCCAGATGTGCTTCAAAAGTAAAGGTGTTATTCCACATTCCACCTGAAACACTCACCTGGGCCATGACTGGCATGTTACTATCTAGATGGGTGCCATTGCAAGGTGGGTTGTCCCTGTTCACAGAAAAACAAGAAGCCAAGCTCTAACAGAGTCCCCTTTCGGTACGAAGGTGCACAAGGAAACAGAGCAGTCAGAAAACCAAAAGACATCTTTATAGGCTCCCTAGGAGTAAACCTCACTCCCTCCAATATACAGCTAAAGCCTCTTCTGTCTTGTTAACATAACTGTCATGTGTGTTCAAGATGGCTCTTTTGTCATTGTTTGTGCCATTCTCTGTTAAGATGGATGTGTCAGAGCACTGTCTTAAATTCCCCAAGATAACTGAGGCGTAAAACCTGGGGCTACTTCATGCTTTCTCCTCCTGCCCTTTTTTTTTTGGACAGGGTTTTTCTGTTGTAACTCTGGCTGTCCTGGAATTCACTCTGTAGACCAGGCTAGCCTTGAACTCACAGAGATGCACCTGCCCCTATCTCCCTAGTGCTGGATTAAAGGCCTGTGCCACCACATTTGGCTGACTTGGACACTCTTCTTAAAATCTATTAAGATGGTATTTTGGGGTTTGTTAAATGTTTCATAAAACTTTAAAAATGTTACTTGTTTATATAAAACAACATTCATTAGCACGATAAGATCATATTTATTTTTACTTCATGTGTATGAGCGTTTTGTCTGCATGTATGTTCTTGCCTGGTGTCTGGAGACCAGAAGTTGTGGAATCTCCTTGGAATGAGAGCTGTGGAGTGGTAAGCCCCCATACTGGAGCTGGGTACTGAACCTGGGTCCTCTGAAAGAACAGTGAGTGGTCCTAACTGCTGAGCCATTTCTCCAGCCTTTATTTCATTCTGAAAAACCAGTTACAAGTAACATAAAAATGGAAACATAAAATGATTATCTTAATCAAAATACCTCTCAATAGCATACCTTAAAGTTCCTTTGATTAGATTAATTGTTATAGTTTTCTTTTTCCAGGAATACTTCCTGCCCACCCCTGTGTGTGTGTGTGTGTGTGTGTGTGTGCGCGCGCGTGCGTTCGTGTATACAGGCCAGAAGTTGACATTAGATGTCTTCTTCAATCACTCTTTAGAAACAGGGACATTGAAACTGGAGCTCACCAGCCTGACCCACTGGCCAGCTAGCCTCAGGAAACCTGACTATGGCCTCCAGTGATAGCTACAGGCCTATATATATCTGTGCCTAGACTTTTATATGATTTTGGGGGTCCAAAATCAGATTCTCAAGCTTTTTGCTGACTGAGCTATCTCCTTAGCCCCTTAACTAACACTTTTAAATGTAAGATTAAATAATCAATATGCTGGATATAGGGAGTTAAATCAATATAGCAATATCAATTTCACTGGTCTCTTTCCCTCCCTCCTTCCCATTTTCTTCCCCTTCCTTTTTCCTTGCTTCACCTTGCGTTTTTGAGACAGTAGCCCAGGATGGTCTTGAACTCCTGATCCTCTACCTCCCAAGTGCTGGAGCTGCAGGCATAAACTACCAGGTTTAGCTTCACTTATTTCTTTTTATATTTTAAACCCGAGATGGGCGATGGTGGCACATTGTTGGTTTTTGATCCCGACACACACACACACACACAGGCCGCCACAGCCCCAGCCCATAACCTACAGAATCTCGGCTCCATTTCCCACCCTGGACAGGGGCCAAAAGTTAAGGACTGGAAGGCTTGTGGAGGGGACCAGACGTGGGTCCCCAGGAATTTCTCATGGGCCCTGATCACCGCGGCCTGAGAATCCGACTAGATGCGAAAGAAAGCCTCGGGAGCCATTTCTCATGGATGCCAAACTCCTTTAATGGCAGGTTTTCCCTGCTTATATCTCTTTCCCCAGAGGAGGCAGGGTCCCAGTACTCCTGGTGAAGGAGTCCCATTAGCATGGGGCAGAGCGGGCACCAGAGGCGGGAGAGAAAGGCGTCTAATCAATGAATGGATCCAGCTGCAATGTAGACAAGCATGTTCCCTTTGCTTCTGAGAAGCAGGCAACTTATAATATTTAGCTAGGATCTCTCCAGGGCTAAAAGAGGAGGAGCTTGCTGAGCATCCTTTCCTCTCACCTTTCCAGGAGTGGAGGCACTTCCCAGCTGCTTCGACTGCTCCTTTAGCCCACAGCACACACCTTTAATTCCAACACCTGGAGGCAGAGGCAGGTGGATCTCTGTGAGTTTGAGGCCAGGCCTGGTCTACAGAATGAGTTCCAGGACAGCCAGAATTACAACAGAGAAACCCTGTCTTAGAAAAAACGAAATAAATAAAATAAATATAAATATTTTAAACCTGAATATTGGAAAATTTAAAATTATGTACATTATTTTTGTGTCAGACAGTGCTAAAATAGACATTTTCCTGCTCCCCTTGTTATCTGCAATTTTTGGTAGCAGGCAGCAGTAACATAGGATGTCTACTCGTGAGGCATGTGAGTGACCTGCCAGGAGTCCACTGGCCTTGCCCAGGGATCTCGGCCACAGAAGCTGTCCTGTCTTTCTGAGGTCAGCCTTACAGGGATCTCAGCTTGTTTTCCTCTGTCCTCCAACAATCAGCAGGTGGCACTCTAATCTGGTTTCCCGGAGAGAGTCCAAATCCCAGATTAAAGACAGACAGCAGTTGTTATTCTTTGAGGATTCACGATTTAAATTTTGTAACCTTTATAAGCAAAGCACCATCTGGACATTATGTTTTTCTGCCTCCGTAACTTTTTATACTCAGATGGAGCCATGTCAGCATAATATAATGGTGTCTGCAATATCTTGACAGTTAAAAAAATTTACTTGTGTGGTGTGTGTATGTGTGTGTGTGTGGGGGGGGTGGCGGTGTTGGTGCTGGTGAACGGTGGTGGTGGTGGTGGTGGTGTTGGTGGTGGTGGTGGTGTTGGTGCTGGTGGTGTTGGTGTTGGTGCTGGTGGTGTTGGTGCTGGTGGTGTTGGTACTGGCGATGTTGGTGCTGGTGCTGGTGGTGGTGGTGTTGGTGTTGGTGGTGGTGTTGGTGCTGGTGGTGGTGGTGTTGGTGCTGGTGGTGCTGCTGGTGGTGGCATACCTGTGGAGTTCAGAGGACGACTTTAGAGAGTTGATTTTCTCCTTTCACCATGGGATCAAATTCAAGTTGTCAGGCTTGTGCAGTCAACAGTTTTACCCAGTGCTTACCTGAGGAGCCATCTTGCCAGCCCCTATTGTACAAGCTTTACAGTGTAGACGTATAGATGAGTCCTTCCTCCTTCCCTCCCTCCCATTCTTCTTCCCTTCCTCACCCCCCTCTCTTCTTCTGCTTCTTGATTAGGCTCTTGTTATATCACGCTATGTTGACTTTTCATAGGGAGACATGAATAAATCTATTCACCCCAAATCAGTGACAGACCAAATAAGTGAATCCACCCAAGTCTAACTTGCTGAGTTTATTTGGGGTTACCTATAGAAGCATGGGCCACTTATGGGGAAGAGTAGAGTATCCCTCACAGCAATTATGAACCACTTATTTATTCTCCGGTTGGGGGAGGGGCCTCATGTGTTCTACGAATCTCAAGAGCCGTTTCTATGAGGAGATTTTAGAGGGTCCCATTTGTGAGTGTCTCCTGTGGGTAACCATAGCTGCTCTGATTTCAAGATGGCAACAGGCATCTAATGCTTGGAGCAGTGTTTCTCAACACTGGCTGTCCTGGTATTTACTATGTAGCCCAGACTAGACTCAAATCCATGGCAATCTATCTGATTTCGCCTTCCAAGTACTGGGATTACAGAGATGTACTACCATATATCCTGCTAGTGCTAAATCATATAGGTTAAATTACTTCCCAGGTGTAGATACTGGGTGACTTACAAATGACTTAACCTCCCTTGGGCCTAGCTATCAATACAAAGGAGAATTTGGGTGCTAAAATGAAGTAGTGAGAGAGCTTCAGCAGCTCACAATGTCCCTAATTAAGCCTTTAGCTACTTGGAATCACTGCCTGCCCTAGAGCATCTTTTTCAAAACCACTTTCAGTTCTCCATTCTATCTCAGCCCACAGTGCTACCCAAGTGCTCTGTCCTGTCGTTCATATGAGTGATATCATTCGTTCTTGCTTCAGAGTGCAGTTGAGAAATGTCAGGTGGAGGACTGCTCTGCTGTCCTTTGTCAAATGCTTCTTCGTGATTTATCTAGAATGTGAGCCCTCTTCCAAACAACAATTCTCTGATGCCAGAATGCTTCGGATTCCTTACATTACAGAATAGAGCTCAATGGAGTCTATTCACTAATAGATGTTAGGCCTTTTGTCTTTTGGAATGCCCAAGATATTTTCAGGAAGGGGCCCAACTTCTACATTCCTGTGATTGTCAAGTTATTGTCCCAAGTTCTTGCCTCTTGACAACTTCAGTCTCATCTTGGGGGCAGAATGCTCTGATGCATGCTGTGTGCTTTGGACAAACCACCCACCTGGCCCTCCTCTCTACCTAGGGAGGGGTCTAAACTTTGCTATGGATCCCTACAGTAACTTAAAGGGAAACTCTCACACAATGTCTAGAACCCTACAAATCAAGGAGAGGATTTCTTTTTTTCAGATTCTTTACAGCAGGTATTCATGTAGGTAGTGCCAACCTTGATTTCCAGATGGAACAATACCTCCATAGAAAGAAAAGTGATAGTATCTACCTCATAAATCTGAAGAGAACATGAGAGAAGCTTCTGCTGGCTGCTAATTTGCCATTGAAAACCCTGTGGACATCAGTGTCATTGTCTCCAGGGATGCTGAGTCACAGTGGGCTGTGCTCAAGTTTGCCTCTGACATGGGAGTCACTTATATTCTGGCCACTTCACTTTTGAGACCTTCCTTGACCAGACCCAGGCAGTCTTCTGATGGTGACTGATCCTAGCGCTCACCATTAGCCTCTCAAAGAGGTGTCTTATGTCCATCCACTTACCACTGCTCTGTGTAACACAGCTTCCCTATGCAACAGCAAAGCTGCTCACACTGTGGGTCTGATTGGATGCCAGCCCTAGAATTTCTGTACATAAATGGCACCGTCTCATGTGAGCACACCGTTAGGCCACAGCTAATCTCCACTTCCACAGAGACCTGGAGAAGGAAGAACAAGCTGTGACCGAGGAAGAGTTTCAGCATGAACGGACCTCACTGGCTTCTGAGACTACTGCTCCTCCACCTGAGAGGCAGTTGGCCCGAAGGCATACAGGTTCCCTCTGTGCTCCTCCAGTAGTTCCTAGCCACAGAGGACAGATGTTCAGTTTTGACTGCTCAGGCCACTAAACACACAGGGACACTACATCATGGTCAGAAGCTGCTCTGCAGACACTTGAGCAAGATGGAAAATGAACAGTTTCTGAACCAAAACAAAGCAAAACCAACCACCCAAACAACAACAACAAAAACAAAGAAGTAAAGCAAAACCAAATGACAACAGTAAGCAACATTCTTCCCTATCACAGGGTGACTGATTGCCTTCCGTTACACTGAGGTTTTTTTTCTCCCTGATGCTTTTAGGCACTGTCTGTGTGTCTATTAGTTTCCTGAAACTGCTGTAGCAAGCTATCATAAACATACCTGACTTAGAACAACAGAAATGTGGAATGTGTTTCTGTGGCAGAAAGCTTGCCCTGAATTCTCTAGGTCATGGGTTTCATCCCCAGCACTGAGGCCAGGGTGGGTGGGTGAACATGGTGGTGAATAGCTATAATCTCAGCATTCAAGAGAATCAGAAGGTCTACACAGCAAGTTCAAGGCCACACAGGACCCTTTCTAAAATAAATTAGTAAGTGAAATAAAATAAAATAATAAAAGAAAGGAAGAAAGAAAAATAAAAGCAAATAAGACAAGAATTATTAAAACACCCCCTCCCCCGGCCTTTTCAAATGTATTCTCTTCACAGTCCTGGGGGGCAGATGTACAGAATCAGTGTCAGTGTCATCACACACCCCAGAAAGCTGGTAAGGACAATGTGTATATACCATGTGCCT
This sequence comes from Cricetomys ansorgei, assembly GCA_026225945.1. Taxonomy (NCBI): domain Eukaryota; kingdom Metazoa; phylum Chordata; class Mammalia; order Rodentia; family Nesomyidae; genus Cricetomys; species Cricetomys ansorgei. The sequence goes on along the minus strand of JAMJFZ010000597.1, from coordinate 483,525 downwards.
CTCCTAACTTGTGGCACCAACCATCATTGTCAGATCTTGGCTTGTGGGTGCCCTACCATATCTGCCTCGGTATTCACATCTTTCCTGAGCCTCTGTGTCTTCTCTTATAAGGGCAACAGTCTAAGGACCTACCTTAAGTTCAGGGTGATCTCATCTCAAGAGTATTCACTTAATTTTATCTGCAAAGGCCCAGTATCCAAATAAGGTCACAGTCACAGGTATTGAGAGTTAGGGCTCATGCATAACTTTCTCAGAAATAACATTCAGTCTATAAAAGTTGAAAAAAAAAACCCAGTCATTTGAGTAAGCCTGACCTTGCCACGGAAGCATTCCTGAGTCTCCTGGTCACACTGTAACATCCTGAGCTCTATCCATTTGAACAGTTTAATTTCTGGAATCAGTACAAATTCTTCTTTCCTGCTGCCCCAAACTCATAGATATTTAAACTGCCAGTGACACAGAGCCCCCTTATTGTGTGGTGTGGCCTCACTCCTTCCGTAGACAGGATGCCTATAACAAAAGCTGGAAGGTAGCACCTGCCTACTGAGGCTCATTCCCTGTTAATTATTTTTCTTTAAGTAAACAAACAGGAGCTGTCATTTTATTTTATAGGTCAATGAAATACTTCTCTTTAAAGAAGTATGATATTTAGTATGGGAAAAATAAAGAACATTTATAGCATTAACAGCAAAATTACATATTTAGACACTGTGATGGAACAGAGGAACGTTTGCTTAGAATTATAGCTCCATTTTTTTTCTTTTAATTTTCACTGTTAGCACAGTTTACTAAAATAACCACGAAACATCTCCGATATCCTTTCCATGACAAGTGAGAGTGGAACCGTGGTCCAATGTCACATCTATCCTCCCACACTTGCTTAACATATGGCATGAATCACCCTTTCCAGTTGTGGGTTGGTAACAAGTCTGTTTTAGCCCAGGTCCCTGGAAACTCTGACTGGAGTTCCCACTAAAAGAATAGTAACAATAGCTAAAGTCATTCCACAGTAGGAAGTCAGCTGTCTATCATAACAGTGGGGGAGGTGCTGGGGGGGCCTGGTGGGAGACTGCATATAGAGGGTTTCCTTCCCTGAACTGGATGCTCTGGCTTTCTGGTCTACTCTCTGGGAGAGGTAGATCCATGGGAACAGGCATGGTCTCTTGATCTTTTAGCCCAAGCTGATTGTGTGTCTGCTCTATAATTCTATACCAGATAGTTCTCAAGATGTATGCCAAATAGGAAAGGGCTTGAAAGACAAGCTGTCAACTCAGTATAGAGACCTATTACCTAATTTTTAGCAGAAAATATCAGAGTGTTCCAATGAGGAAACCAAAAACAACCAGTGACATTCAAGATTGTGTTTTCTTATATCTAGCAGGACTCTACCATAGGCACGTATCCACGCGTCAGTGAGATGAAAAACAAACAACCAGACATTATTTGGTTCATGGGGTATGATGGCTTGAGTGAGAATGGGCCCCATAAACTCATATATTTGAATGCTTTGTCCCCAGTTGGACCTGTTTGGGAAGGACTAGGGGGTATGGCCTTGTTGGAGGAGGTGTGTCACTGGGGGTGAGGCTTTGAGGTTTCAAAAACCCATGCCATTCCTACTTAGTTCTTTCTGCCTTGTGTTTATGGATCAGGATGTAAGCTCTGATCTACTGTTTTAGGCCATGCCTGCCTATTTTCTTCCCCACTCCCCACCATGATGGTCATAGACTCTAATTTCTGGAAATGTGAGCTCCCGAATTAAATGCTTTCTTCTATAAGTTGCTTTGGTCATGATGTTTTGTCATAGCAATAGAAAAGCAACTAAGACACAAGGAAAAATCTTTGTCACTGGTAAATATATAGGCAACTGTGTCTGTGTTAGATTTCCGTTGCTGTAACCAAACACCCGAGGAAACAGATTTGGAAGGCAAAATGTTCGTTTTTGCTCATAGCTTCAGTTTCAGCTCAGGTTTGGTGACACACACTATGATTTCCAATCCAAATGTTAAGCCACTGAAGGATGCTTAGCTTATATGGTGTCTGAAAGTAATGCCTAGAACCAAGGGTATTTCTTTTGAGATTTATTTGTTTTATTATTTGATGTGTACGAGTGCTTTGGCTGAATGTATGTATATGCACCATGTGCGTGCCTGGTGCCCATGGTAGTCAGAAGAGGGTCTCAGATCCCCTGGGACTGGAGTTACAGATGACTGTGAGCTGGCATGTCAATGCTGGGGATCAAACTTGGGTCCTTTGTAAGAGTAACAAGTAGTCTTAATTGCTGAGCTATCTCTCTAGCCCCAAAGGATATTTCTTGTATAACAAATTCATCTAGACATCTTGTATCCTTTTTGAGATTTTGTTCCATTTGATAATCAGAAACATTAAGCACGTATTGGCATGGGAGATGAAGGATTCCAGTTTATGAACAACCCAGAAACCACTGGTGATTCACTAATCTAGCAGCAAGCCCGAGTCTTCTCTCAGAGAGAGTATGATTCTTAATTGATGAAGGCAATATCCCAGTTGAAAATCCAGAGTATTTTTTCTGTAGTTTTCTTTATACAAACTGCCCTCGCTCCTTGCTTGTGCTGACAAATCACCATGGTGAGGGAGAGAGAGAAATTACAGATACCTCTTTTTTTTTTTTTTTTTTCTTATTGATATGGCCAAGGGGTCATGTTGTGACTCAGAGAATGATTCGACAAAGCATAGTATTTATCAGGTTGTGACTTTGACATGATGGAAGATGGAAGTCCTCACAGATCTTCTCTTGGCCTTCTGGCTTCTGCCACCTCTCTCCCCAGCTCCTCTGAGCAATTCACAGAAACCAGGATTCTTTTCTAAAGCGAAACACAGAAATTAAAGTTTGGGGAGATGGCTCAGTAGTCAAGAGTGCTTGTTGGTCTTCCAGAGGACCCAGGTTCTATGCCAGCACTTACAGTAGGTGGCCACAACTTCACCTCTAGGATATAATGTCCCTGGCTCTGTGGGCACCTGAATTCATGTACACACACACACACACACACACACACACACACACACACACAATCTTTTAAGTTTAAAAAAAAAAGCAGAAATTAAAAAGGTCACATTTTTTCCCCCTCCAACATCTTCATTGCAGGGAATTTTGCTCCTAACCCAGGGGAAAGGCATGCTGCACAGAGATCTCAAAGAATCTGAGCAGACAGCCCTTGCTGGGTCCCCCTCTTCTACTATTATCAGACTATACCCCTTTATCTAATCCCATTTCTGTGTAGCTCTCGATTCTTCACTGAACATAAGGGTAAACTGAGACAGTTTGCCTCTGTGTCTTCACTTTTGAAGTCTCTGTGCCATGTCAAACCACCATTCCATGAATTTGGTATGACATTTCAGTTTTTCTGTGCAGCTCAGCCCATTTTAATCTGCCTTTGGTTGTAAGAACATCAGTCATGAACTTTATACTGGATGGTGGTGGGTATCATATTTTTGAACCTCTACATTAGCATCTACCAGACTGTGGCTTGGCTGGAGTCGATCACTAAGGCTTTTCTCAACTTTATTCATTTGTGTAATCTTTTGGATGGCCTAAGACATACAGTGTGTGTAAGCTGGAGAGATGGCTCAACCAGTAAGAGTACTTGCTGCTTTTACAGAGGATGGGAATTCTATTTTTTGCACCCACATTGGATAGCTCACAAATGGCTGAAACTACAGTTTGAGGATATCTGACACCCTCTGGCATCCATAGGCCTTTTCACATACATGTACACCCAAATATGCAGACATGCTCATACGAATAAATGAAAAAAATGAATCTGTAAAAGATTTCTAAGTTGTTGGGCTGTAGTCAATCAACCAACTGATTGGTCAGTCAATTAATGGTTGTGGTGGTGAACACCTATAATTCCAACACTCAGGTGTCTGAGACAGGAGGATTTTGAGCTTGAGGCCTGGGCTACACAGTGAAACCTTATCTCAAAAGCACAGAAACAAGGTTGGGGATGTAGTTCTTTAGTAGAATTCTTGACTAGGGTATATAGGGCCCTGGATTCAGTCCCCAGCACCCCCATAGACTGGGCTTGGTGGTACACACCTGTGATCCCAGCACTTGGGTGGTGGAAGCAAGAGGATCAGACATTCAAGGTCATCCTTGGCTGAGCAGTGAGTTCAGGGACAGCCTGAGCTACAAGAAAGCAATTCTCAAACAAACACTCTTAGTTTTAGTTCATCCGCCAATTCAGGTGGCTCCTGTATTCTGGGGTCCAGCTGAGCAAATCAAAGTCCAATATAAATAGGGTAAACAACAACAACAACCAAACCAACAAAACAAAACAAAACAATCCCCGCAATCAGAATCAGGAATTAGCCTCTCAGTAGGGACTTTCCACTATTAACACTATGTATTCTACGCTGGTCTCCAACTAGTGATCTTTCTACCTTGATGTGCACCACCATATCTGGCTACTGCAGCAATTTCAAATCTTCATATTCACCAATTTTGGAGACAGGGGTTAGGTAGGAACCATAACTAACCTCCACTAAAACACAAAGGAGTATGTGTTCTAACCCATGGCTGAGCTACCCCCACGGTGCCCAACGTAGGACAACACAGCCCAATGGGAAGAAATAACATTAAACGAAGCCAGAGGCTAAACCTGGAAAATATCAGAGGATGCCCCTCCCAGCATGCTTAGACACAAAGCTCTGCCTTGGGCCTAGGCCGTCCTGGGTCTGTAAGGGAACATTCCAAGCTTCTCAGGCCTCCGCCCAGCGAGGGGCTCAGCAGCCTTGAAGGTTTAGGTTGTCTTTGCCCACCACCACACCTGACCCCGCACACCCTTCTCTGATCACTCATGCATGAATGAAAATTTCAGTGGCTCATCCTTTCCTGTGACAAGAGGCCCACTAGGGAAATGGGCTAACCGGGAGCTCAAACTCAGAAAACAGAGGTTTGCGGAGAATGCCTCTGGGCCAGCCTGCTTTCGCATATCCCTAGGCGGAGTCTCCAAAAGAACCCCCTTCGGACATCCCGCCCCCTGCCTGGCCTCCTCCTTCTCCTACTCCGGGAGATGCCAACTCCTCCCGGTTGAGTCACGGCTGAGGCCAGAGAGGAGGCGGAGAAAGGCAGCCCCAGCCCAGATCGCAGCCATCGTTCTTAGGGAAAGCAGGCAGGGTAGTCAGGGATCATGGGGGAGAGCGCGCTGGAGCCCGGGCCTGTGCCCGGGGCGCCGGGCGGGGGTCCCGTGCACGCCGTCACCGTGGTGACTTTGCTGGAGAAGTTGGCCACCATGCTGGAGGCGCTGCGAGAGCGGCAGGGCGGCCTGGCCGAAAGGCAGGGCGGCCTGGCGGGCTCGGTGCGCCGCATCCAGAGTGGCCTAGGCGCGCTGAGCCGCAGCCACGACACCACCAGCAACACACTGGCGCAGCTGCTGGCCAAGGCGGAGCGCGTGGGCTCTCACGCCGACGCAGCTCAGGAGCGGGCAGTGCGCCGCGCCGCTCAGGTGCAGCGGCTGGAGGCCAACCACGGGCTGCTGGTGGCGCGCGGGAAGCTACACGTCCTGCTCTTCAAGGTCAGTGACCTCGGACATCCCCGATCCCTGCCTCTAGGCCACCACCGAGGGGGACTCCCGCCTTCCACGGGTCCACCATCTCCACATTCCTGGCCCTACGTGCCGCCCTCCGTTGTGGAACGGACTCCCAGAGCCGCACCCACTTGCCGCCTTGAGGCCTATCCCTCTCTCACTCCTAGCCTGGCCAATCCGCGTCCTCTCTACTCTAGCCCAGGCCAGTCGGCAAATCTGGTCAGTCCCAACCACATGAAAATAACGGCTGTGGCGTTTCTCTGCCTTCTCCAAGTGCCCATGAGGCCCTGTCTTGCTTTCATCTACTTTGCAAACTTTGCCAGGTCCACTCTCTCCCTTCCCTGCTCATTCCTCTGCTCCTCCAGCCCCCATCTTCACACTCTTCTCTTTTGGCCCCACCCTGTGCAGAGGCAAAGGGTGGAGTAGCTTTTCTTGGTGTAACCCGCGGGGAAAGAGTTTCTGGCTGGTTCTGGCTAAGTGCCTGCCAGAATCAAAGTTGTGTCATCATATCCAGGAGCAGACTGAAATCCCAGCCCGCGCCTTCCAGAAAGCACCAGAGCTCTTGGGCCCAGAGGACCAGTCGGTGCTGGGCCCAGAGCAGCCAGAGGCTGAAGCTGGAGGAGAGAGTTCGGATGAGGAGCCTGTGGAGTCCCGGGCTCAGCGGCTGCGACGCACAGGCTTGCAGAAGGTACAAAGCCTGAGAAGGGCTCTTTCCAGCCGTAAAGGCCCTGAAGCAGCACAACCCACACCAGTGAAGCCGCCACGCCTAAGACCTGTTAGGGGCTCTGAAGGCCGGCCCGAAGGCCAGCCTGCAGCTCAGCCAGCAGCACTGGAGTCCTCGCTAGAGTCTGCCCTGGAGCTGGAACCTCCTCAGTCTACAGAGGAAGATCCTGGGAGGCCCACGCTTCAAATAGAGAGTGCAGCCTGATCACTTGGGAGTTGCCGGCCCCCAATAGGTGCTTATGCTTTGCCCCAAAATAAATCCTTAAAGAATGCAGCACTTACATCCAAATAAGGAGAGAATCCTGCATGCACTGCCCAGCTCCAATCCTCCCATCCTGGCTCTCCAGCCTGGTACCCCCTGTCCTCTGGAAGAGGAGCGTTCAGCCTAATTTAGGCTCACCACCAATAAAAGTATTTTCATCTAACCCAGACTCCGTGTGAAAGGGCGAGGATGGGCGTGGATGGGCGTGGGACAGGGAAGGCGGGAGGAGGGGAAAGGGTGATAGAGCCTGGAAAGATTTGAATGGCAAACGTTTCTCTCTTTACTGAATCCTAGCTTCCCCTCCATTGGCCCTGAGAAATATTCCGCTGGCTACTCTCCACTTAAACACTTTCCTCCTGGGGACATGTGAGTGCAATTTTGGGTGGGCTGGAGAATGCTGTGTAGTTCTTTGATGAAAATGCCCAAGTCAGAATTTTTTCCCATTTAGCCTCTTTGGCTTCTACGATCCCTTAGAAGGAGGGTTCTACAGGGTTCTTTAGTCTTGTTTTCAATCTTCCTACTTCTGGTGTCCGACACTCACCCCAGGCCTCTCCTGGCAGCCACATACAACCAGACCTTTGAGCTGAAGTGCGGTTGAAAAGCAATCTGAAAGTAGCCCTTGGTCCACTTATCTTCTCCAGCCAAGCAAAACAAAACAAACAAATGCACAAAGCACTCATTGTTTTCAAAAACAAGCGAGTCATCTGATAGGTTGAAAGAGCCTAGGCCACTTAGGACTGAGAATCTCTCACAAAAAGACAGTGTGGTGAATTGCCTTCGTAAGTGCAACGAGTAAAGCAAAATTCACAGTCTTCATGTCAATGCATAAAATAAAAAACTTAAAAAGGATCTAGTTGTTTTTTAGATTTTGTTAGGGTTTGGATCTGAAGCGCTCCTTGAAGGCTCATTGCTGGGAGCTTGGTTGCCAGATCTTTTGTGGCAGAATCGGTTCTGACCTGATGAATGGATTAAGCCCTTGAGGCACCCACAGTATGCCAGCGTCACTGGGAGATGGCGAAAAGTAAGACGTGAGGGTGAGTTGGAGAAAGCAGATCACTGGGTGTGCCCTGGACAGATGGGTGCTGACCCTGCAGCTTTATTGTCCATTTCCGTTTCCTGGCTGCCACGGGGTGAGCAGCCTCAGCCATTTATGCCTGCTGCCATAACCTGCTTCACTTCAGGCCAAAAGCCAACTCATCAGCCTCCAAATTTAAATTTCTTAAATTTCTTAAAACAGTTCATTCAGTTATAGTATGAGGAGTTAATTTTATACTTGATTCATAATAGAGTAACTACTGTGTTAATTCCTCTTTGAAGGTACACATCATGTCAGTTTCCATGGACTTTCAAATATTCTGGAATATCTGAATGTTCACCACCATTTTGTGGACCCTTCCATATCCAGTAGAAGCCAGGTCATAATAAATACCAGTGGGCACATCATGGCGAGGGTTCCCATTTCTTCCTGAGAAAATGGGCTGTGTGGAAGCCCATGATTTGGCTTGTTTGAAGTAGCCCAAGCTATTTCAGCTTGGCCAGGTAGGCAGAAGTACAACAGTTCACTCATGATGTATTTCTCTGGGCATACAGATTGCAGCTGGCTACACATCTGGCGAAACTGCCATGAGCGCTGTGACTAGATCTGAGGACTGGCTGAGACACGAGTGGGTGCTTCTGGACCAGCTGGCACACAAAGATGATGTGCACTTGGGGGACAACATGCTCTCTTATGTCATCTATGTGACAGAAGCTGCCCAGTGACTCTGGAATTTTGCTTCTACCATTAGAAGGAGGAGGAGGAGGAGGAGGAGGAGGAGGAGGAGGAGGAGGAGGAGGAGGAGGAGGAGAAGAAAACACATGCATTGCATCATTGCACATGTGTGGAGGTTAGACGACAACCTTTAGTAGTTTGTTCTCCACTGTGGGAATGGAACTCAGGTCATCAGGCTTACGTGACTATGTGACATATACTCGTACCCACTGGGCCATCCTTGGCCCTCTATCTTCTAATATAAAACAATTTTTAAAGGTTTATTTTATGTGTTTTGCCTGCATATATGTAGTATACCACACATATATCTGATGCCCATAGAAGCCAGAAGAGGGCATTGGATCCCCTGGAACTGGAGTTACAGATGGTTGTAAGCTACCGTGTAGGTGTCGGGAATCAAACCTGGGTCCTCTGCAAGAGTAACACATGCCTTTAACTGCTAAGCCATTGCTCCAGCCCCTATATTCCTTTCTAACTTTTGATTAAGTTCCATTCCAGACCAACAACCATTTATCAAGTACCTACTATGAAGCAGGCCCTGCTGAGTGTAGTTCAGAATTTCTCCCTCTCTTGAGTTTTCTTTACTAATGAATGACACCCTCATTTGCATAGAAACCTGGACTTTCTGGCTGGTTAGATGAGTCTGTCATTCTTTCCCACAAGGAATCAGTTATCACGGACTTGATCTCTACAGTATGGCTTCCTTTGACACTCTCGCCCAGGCCTTTTGAAGTCTTCTTTCATCCGAACAGGGTTAGACTGCCTTTGATCACATCAGTCTCCCGACTCACACTCTCAGTGTCTCTTATCACCTTCACAATAAAGCTAAAGCTTCTCAGTCATTACCCAAAGTCCTCTTGAGAGTTGGCCCCTTCTGTCTCTAGCTGTGTGTCCTCGTGCTACAGTAGGTGGAATGTCTCTGATTCAAAACTCTGAAACCTGAAAACTCCACAATCTGAGGACTTCAATGATGCCTCAAGTGGAGAATTTCATACCTGACCTCGTGTGATAGGTCCCGGTATACTAAATGTTTTATACAAAAATTCCCTTCAGGCCATGTGTACAAAGTGCTTGAAAACATAAGCATTCTGGCTCAGGTTCCAGCCCCAAGAGCTCTCATTGTACATATGTGCAAATGTTTTATACCAATGCTGGAGAGACTGTGATATCCAGAAGACTTCTGTTTCTAATCATTTTTGGGTAAGTGATACTGAACCTATGTTGTCATACTGAATTACACACTGTCAGTCTCATCTCCTGTGGAACTCTGCAAGGCACACCTGTGTCAGGGCCAGACATTTCTCTTCCTTGCTCCCAAAGCACCACTTGCCCAGCCCTCAGTGCTCTAGTGGCCCGATTGTGGCTGTGGTTGCTCTCTCACGCCACGCCACAGGACTGACAACTTTGTTCTAGAGACTGTTTTACCCATGATTTCATGCCGCTGATGCTTCTTTTGACCACATGGTGTCACTATTGGGATACCAGTGTCCTAGCTGCTTCTTTCAACACTCCCTAGCTCTGTCTCAGCTTGGTTTGCTTTTTGGGAGAGGGAGCAGTTGAATCAGGCATTCTGGGTCTGAGAAATCAGGGTCCTTTCAAAAGGAGAAATCAGAGCTCCTCCCCGTAGGATTCTAAACCTTAGCGTCCACACCACCTGACTTCCAGGCAGCTATTGCTTTCAAGAATCTGTCACCTCAAAGGGGCTGGGACAAGCAGGGTGGACTTTATATCTCTAAGGAAAGATAAAGATTTTTTCTTCAACCACTGGAAATCTACGTAATTTCCCTCTTTCAGCCCACAAACAAAACTCAAGGACCAGAAGAATATTTTGCACATAAAATGTCTCGGTCCTTAACTTCTAGAAACCCAAAGACTTGGCGAACTTCCAGGAGACGGTGGAATGTTACTTCTTATTCCTTCCTAATTGCTCAACAGTAGCAAATAATTGAATCAAGTTAAAACAAAATTAGTTCTGTTTCTTAATAGCCTACTTGGTTACATTATGTTCTCAATTGTCACTGCTATAGTAACTGTTAATATGATTCTGAATTCTAGGGCAGGAAGACACAGACAGAGAGCATCAGCTGTCCAATAGTGCAGCACAGACTTAAATCGGGTGGATGCTTCACTAAATTTCAGAGGTTGGTTCTCATATCGTTAGGCTGGAAATGGAAATGTATTTGTTGACTCAGCATGACTTAGCTGATCTGAAATAGCAAAACTCTGAAAAGATTGATTAACTGGAGTGCTGGATTCATTAATTTCCTTAAGAAATCTAACTTCGAAGTGGAACAACCCAGCCAGAGAGAACATTTTTCATCCTTTCACAGAGCCTCCAAGGGGAGTCAGACAGATCTTCGAGCCTGTAAAGATTACTGTTACTGAACTTGTTTTCTAATGTGATATTTTGCCAACAGCAATAAAGAAAAGTGCATTTGTGGTAGAGAATTTCTCCTCTGGGTAGGTACAGGGCATCCTTTAGGCTTTGTTGCAAGTGGAAGAATCATAACCTTAGCCCTGAAGACCCCTCAAAGCCATCGAGTCCACTTAAGTGTCTTGTTCAATTCTATTTATCCTTAACTTGTTTGTTTTTGAAAAAGCCCAGGGTCCACAAGCTCACTATTTTCTAGGCAACTCTATTTTTAGACAAGGTAATTGATGGTGATGGTTAGTTTTTTGTCAATTGACACAAGTAGAGTCATTTGGGAAGAGAGAGCCTCAATTGAGGCTGGCCTATAGGCAAGTAAGTGGGCTTACTTTTCTGATTAATGGTTGATGTGGGAGGATATATGGCACCATGGGCGATGTCATCCCTGGGTAATTAGTCCCGGGTTGTTTAAGATGCTGCACTGCAAGCTGTAAACCCTTTCCTCCTTAGGTTGCATTTGGTTTATCGCAGCAATAGAAAGCAAACTAGGGCAATGACCAAACAACATTTTCTTTGTCTTGAGATCAAAATCTTTCCTCATGATTTCCACACGTGACAGTTGATTCTCCTTCAGGGATATGTTGGGAGGACCTACTGTAACAGGCTACACAGGGCTAACTCACCTAGGATTTCCCCAATCTCTTCTTCAGCCCAGGCGTGATTTGTTCTTGTGATGTGTTCTTTCAAGGCTTGGTCTTTTCCCTCCTGTGAATTATCTTACTGTACAGGTAGGTGGCAAGGTGCCAAGGAAGCATGGCTTTCATCCTCAAAGACATCTGAGCTTCATGGCTAGCAACTGCCAATTTTCTTTGCCATGTTTGTTGTGAAAAAATAAAATAAAACAACAACAACCTGTTCAATTGGGGCTGAGGAATCGCTCTGTGTTAGAGCATTTGCTTAGCATTAGGGGTAAGGTTCAATTCCTAGAACTGAAAAAAAAAATCTGTTCTTTTGATATTTCTGGTTTCTTGGGAGGCTAAGGCAAGATTGCTGAGTTGGAGGGGAAGCAGGAACTACAAGACCTTGTCTCAAAGTGCGCCACCCCTTCAAAAGAATGCTGCTTTTTATGGAGTTCACCTGAAACTGCCTTTTGTAACAGAAGCTGTTGTATTTGAGAGACAGGATTTCACTATGTAGTGCAGCCTGGCCTTGAACTTGCAATTCTCCTGTTCTGCCATGTGAGTACTACCATACCCACCTTGTCATACAGTTTGGAGCAAAGTGCTCTGTCCCAGCAAGGGTGACAGTTATAGGTGAATTCTCTTGAGGTCTCCAGCAGTCTTCATGTCAACCTGATTTTCTCTTCTAGTTGTTGGCTCCTATTGGATTACTTATTTGTAGGGAGTAGGGGAAGCCCTAGGCAACTGGAGGTCCTGAGTGTCAAGTCCAGAGGCAACCCAGGACAAATGGCTGTGGTACCTATTAGCATACCAAAGCACAGCCAGGCCTCCAGTATAGGATGCCCCTCTCAGCAGCTCTTCTCACCCCACCCCTACCCTAAACCTCTCCAGCCCAGAGGGCTCCCCCCACTTCTTCCTATGAGACCCTGCCATTTCAGTGGGCCTTGCACTCTCTCTGTTCCTCTTGGCTCTTGGTCATGACCTGATTTCCCCATGACCTGATTCAGTTTGCTGGTCGTGTTTAGTCTACTATTTACTCTCCCTGTTCTGGACTCTTCCAGATGCCCCTGGCTATACTCTTTCTCATATTTACAATAAAATTCTTTTCCTCAACCAAAACCTGGAGCTGTCATATCCTCATTTCATTTGCTGAGTGAATGTGTATTTTGACACATGGGCACAGCCATGTTGAGGACTCTAAGGCTAATTTGATGCATTGGAAATTGGCAAAGCTTGTTACCCATATGGGCCAGGCTCATAGAGGCTGGCAAAGAAGGAATGGCAAAGCATTCTTCAGGAATCTAAGCAGAGTCTGAGCATGAGTGTTTATGGACAATTGATCACTGTGTGCAAAGACTATCAACTGCAGCTTCCTCCTCTGGGATTTTTACAGCCTGACACTGCTCACCTACAGAGACCCCTACCCAGATTTGCCAACATTCCCTGTGCTGCCCCTAATAAACACACGGGGCTCCTGGTTGTGAAGGTTATCAGAGAACCCCACTTTATCCCAGCTTTACTGGACATGTGTCTGTCTTTTCTTCATTGCTGTCTGTCCCTTCTTCATTCCTGCACTTTCCTTCCCAGGGTCCTGGGTCCCAAGCTATGTGGGCCTTGGAACCTCTTTTTATTTACATAAATGTCTTGCAATAGTGGTACATGCCTTTAATCCCAGCATTCAGGAGGCTGAGGCAGGCAGATCTCTGAGTTCAAGACCAGCCTGATCCACAGAGTGAGTTCCAGAACAGCCAGGGCTACACAGAGAAAGCCTGTCTCAAAAAACAACAAACAAATCCAAAAAGTCTCAAGTAAGTTGGAAGTTAGTTTCAAGTAAGAGAATGTGCCGGAGTCGAGTCCAGCTCTAGTCCACCGGGGTTCCTCAGTCTCCACGAAGGTGGATAAACAATGAAGTTGTGACAAGTGAATGCAGTAATTCACTCCTCTATGGCATCCAGCGCTATACGCGCCCTAAGTGACAAGTGAACGTAATAATTCACTCCTCTATGGCATCCAGCGCCATACGTGCCTTAATGAGACACAGAATACACCTTATGATTGTGACATGCAAGAGCGTTTCTTTAATAATAAAAATAAAGAAATTAGAAGTTAGAAAAGTTAAGAGAAAAATTAACAATGTGCACATTGGGGAAAAATTGCAAGACTCCCCTCAAGACAGAAAGCTGTCCTGACTGAAATAGCAAAACTGCTAACTTCTTATCTAACGGAATGCAGGTGTCCAGGCATACATCAATGCAAGAGTGTTCATCCCTTCCTAGCTGCAGGCTTCTAATCTTCAAGGTTAATTTTAGTGGGTAGTCTTAACACAATAGTCTATTAATGAATAGCTGAATTTTAGGTCTCTATACTTGCTACAATAAAGAGGGGCAGGCATTCAGGGGTGAATTATCTATTTGCATTTTCAAGCTTGCTGACATACTGTCTAGACTTCATTTCTGATCTTGACTATGGCTTTGTCTCTATGGGGAGGTCAGTTTTACCAAGAATAATTTTTTATATATCTACAGAAAGCATGAATAGTATTTACACATGCCAAAAACTTGAAGGCCAGTAAAACTGTTACAATTACTTAGAGTTGAGATGGCAGTGTTCCTCTCCCAGCCAGCCCAGGAATTGATTTGAGTTTTCACTACTAGGCCAAAATAGACAATATTATTGATGAGAGGCCTTTGTCACCATACAGTAAAGATGAGAAAGAGGCAAGGCAGTTGGTGGACTTCAGACTCCTAGCTAAGGGAAAAACCAGGATCCTTGTCTAGCTGGTTACGTCCACAGCCTGGGTATCATCGGCCCCAACCAAGAATGATCTAGAGAATTCACCAACATGTTAGGCACACCTCTCCCAAAGACCACTCTGCTCATCAAGAATTTCCAAGCCCCAAGTGTCACAGCCTAGATGTGACTTTTCACTCACATCACCCATCCAAACCTACGCCGAATGAGTCACCACATTTTGTAGATTTTTAATGAAGCCTTGTGACATTTTATCTCATAGATAAATCTAATACATTCAGAGCATTTATAAGGACTTGAGGAGAAAATTTACTTAGCAAAGTCAAGGTCAAGGAAGAGGGAAACTTAGCACAATGCAGCCAATCATGCTGTTTACTGTGAGATCTGCTGTGAGCTGAGTGAGTGGACAAAGGAAAACATCAGAAGCTTCAAGTTTCCTATTTTATTGTGATTGCTGGCTGAATTTACTCATGGAGGAAACTGGCTTATACTATGCACATTTGCACTCACGGGCTCTAAACAATATACTTTCTGCTTAATCTCAGGGTGTGTGTGTGTGTGTGTGTGTGTGCGTGTGTGTGTGTGTTATACTGGGATTGAAACTAAGTTTCATCACTGAGCTGTATCTCCTTTTCATTTAAAAACACAGCTCAGGGGCTGGAGAGATGGCTCAGTGGTTAAGAGCACAGGCTGCTCTTCCAGAGGACCTGTGTTCAGTTCCCAAAAACCACATAGTGGCTCACAACCGTCTATAATGGGATCTGAGGCCCTCTTCTGGCATGCAGACAAACATGCATGAAGACTAAGCACTCATATACATAAATAAATAAATCTTAAAAAAAAAGAACATGAAAAGGAACAGTCACACATTTAATGAATATTTACTGGGTATAGGTGGACACTGAGGACCCCATATTGAACAGCCCTATTTCCTTATCTAGAGGAGCTTATAGTAAAAAGAAAAGAAAAGGCTTTTGTTGCTTTTGCAGACGACCTGGGTTTGATTCCCAGCACCCACATGATGATTTACAGCCATCTGTAACTCCAGTTACAGGGGATCCAATGCCCTCCTGTGAGCTCCTTGGATACCAACCACATATGGAGTGCACATGCATGTAGGCAAAACACTCACACACAACATAAAATGAATAAACCTACAAACAAACAAACAAACAAAAAACAATCTCACCAAGTTTCTCAGTCTGGCCTTGAACTGGGCCTCAATAACTGGGATTATTGGGATTATAAGCATGAGCCACTAAGCCTGGCTCCAGATTTAGTATTTTTATGTTCTTGACCTGCAACTGAAAATGTCCTAATAGATCTAGCCCCAGTGACAGGAGAACTCACTGTGGCATCAGGCACACGTCTTCTGGGGAGGCACTGGGAGAATAAAGATGAGCAAGAACTTGGCCTCAGTAGGCTACTCTGTTTAGTCTCTTTTTCCTTTGCTCTCTTGGTATCTTTCTGCGTTGACTAAAGCATGTAGGCACGATGTAGGGTGCTCAAACCATTTTTACAGGCCCATAAAAATGTTTTATCTATCTATCTATCTATCTATCTATCTATCTATCTATCTATCTATTTATTTATTTTTGAAATGAGATCTAACTGTGTAGCTATGGCTGGTCTAGAACTTGTCATATAGACCAGGCTGACCTTGAACTCATAGACAATCTGCCTGGCTGTGAGCTAGGATTAGAGGTTTGTGGTATCATGCCTGGAGAATTTTTTTTTAAGTTAGAAGAAAACAATGAACATTTTGTTCAAAGATGATCTCTTAATAAGCACCATTGATATATATTGACAAAGTTGTAAAAATATAGGTAAAACTTGTTTTTCTTGGGCTAGTGAAGTGAGTCAGTGGGAAGAGGCACGCATGCAGGGCCTAGATACTTGACTTTGATCCTTATATCCCCCAGGGTGGCAGGAGAGAATGGACTTTTAAGAACTGACCTCTGACTACTACTTGCAAGACAATGCTCATGTGCTGGTGCCCATGCATGTGGACACACACACACACACACACACACACACACACACACACACACACGAGTACGGGGAAAAAATGAAATAAATACAAATACAAATACAAATAAATGGCATGGGGCTTATGAAGTCGAAAGTGCCCAGGACTTGTGGAAATTGTGTCTAACCCTTCTTCCTCTGCCTCCCTTTGTCTTCCTTCTCCAAACACTTCTCTGGAATTTCTTTTCTTTTATAATAACCACAAATAGGCTTTTGTTTTATGGACATTCTCTCACAGCATGATGTATTCACTGTAGACAATGCTGTTGTGGACTCTCTTGGTGCTAAAACATCTCCTGAGGAGTTCTAGAAAGTCACTTTGGAATTCCTCTGAAAAATGATCCATAAACTCCTGGGGATTTTTGAAGTCAGCAGTTGTTCTTTATGAGATTCAGACATATGGTGGCACTTTAAGCCATTCTTGTTGCAACACTCCCTCGGGCACATCTGGTGGTACCAGCGCAGCATCTGAAGTCCTTTAGGCTTGATTCTGTTGGTGATAGCTTGGACTGGCCATGGCACAGAGAGCAGGATCACGATAGACCAGCAAACTCTACCCGCTGGAACCTGCACTGGTGTACAGGCAGGAGGGACCAAATAAGACAGTAGGATGTGGGTGGGACCTTGAGAACACCCATATGATATCTCTATACATTTAAACATTGTATAATGTTCAGTTCATTAAAAAAAAGATTACACACACACACACACACACCACACAATATGGTATTGCTATGTAGCTCTGGCTATCCTAGACTCACCATATAATGCAGGCTAACCTCAAACTCACAGAGATCCACCTGCCTCTCCTTCCTGAGGGCTGGGATTAAATGTGTGTGCTGGTACCTTAGCTATTTTTATTTCTAATTATGTGCATGTTTGTGTGTCTATATGGGGGTATGTGCATATGTATGCAGTCGCCTGCTGAGGCCAGAAAAGTGCATCGAATACCCTGGAACTGGAGTTACAGAGGTTTGTGAGCCTGTGGTGCTGGTGCTGGGAACTGAACTCTGTTCCTCTGAAAGAGCAGTACGTACTCTTCACAGCAGAACATCTCTCACCCCCAAAACCAGTTTAAACGTGTCTGTCTCTTCAAACACTTGTCATTTTTGAAATGATTAATGGCAGACCATTAAAATATGATGTCTTTTTATTTAAGCACATTATAAGAATATACAGTTTTTGGCTTTAAGAGGAACTAGTATAATTTATAACAAGACAAAATTGCCTTCTATGAGCAAATACGGAACACAGTATAATAAATATGTATCATTTATCCTCCCCACGCGGTTTTAAGAAACTTAAAATAGATTTTATAGGCACTACAGGCAAACAGTGTCAGCACCATCTGAACCGAACACAGCTCTGAAAACGTGACCCGCCTGGAAGAACACTAGGGGGCGTGAAGCTAAAAACGCCTGGTTTCTCATACAGCATTCACACAAAGTTAATGGAGAAGACCAATAATCAGATACAGGGCAGACACATGCAAACAGCATTGTCTAAATCCCTTACCTCTCACAATTCTGGGGAGGAGGGGTTAAAACACAGACTGTGGCTCACACGTGAAACTGCTTACTTTGGTTTTATGCATACACATGTATGCACGTGTGTATACATGCAGGAAGTTCTGATATTGACTTTCTTGAATAACAATTTCTTAGAAGACTTTTTAACCTGTTTGAATGTACATTTATGTGCCATGTAGTTACATGTGACTATGCATACAGTTATACCTCATTGTTATATTTACATTCTTACATTGGTGTGTATTAATTCCTCCAAACCATTTAAGAATATGATCATAATTAAGTTACTAGAGTATTAAATTACCATAATACAAGATTAATAGATGAACAAAATCACATTTCTGAAATTTTAAATGAACAAGTTTGTATAGCACAGCATCGGAAGTTCTATTCATTTCAACTCCCAAATATCAAGTCAGATATTTCGATTAAAATTATTATTATTATTATTATTATTATTATTATTATATTATTATCTTATTTTACGTGTATGGATATTTTGACTGCATGTATATGCCTTTGGATCACATGCTTGCCTGGTGGAACTGGAGTTGAAAGGACAAGAACAAAGCAGCCAAACTTTAGTCAGGCTTCTAAGAGCACCAAAACTGTGTAGGCCCAAGTCAGGGGCAAGGTGACTCAGGACAGTTCCCAGAACTAGAGTAAGGAAAACAGTTTCTAAGACAAACAAGATATGGAGCCCTGACTAATGGCCTTGGGCTAAGAATCTCCCCCCCAACCACATTGACTAAGACCCTAAGTTTACATTTTCTAGTGCCCACGACCTTGCTTTATGCCAGCACCAATCAGTTTAAAGGTTAATACTCACATCACTATGCAACCAATAGAATCACGCCTGATAATCTGTTGCTAAGCTCTGCCTTTGAAAAGCATATATAAACCATACTTAGAATGTGCTAATTGTCACTCTCACCTGCCTTTGCTTGAGGATTCTGTGAGGGTGGACCCCAACGCGTTGGAAATAAACCTCTTGCTTTTGCATTGATCTTGAGTCCTGGTAATTTTTCGGAGGTCTTCTTCTGTCTGCCCCTAACAGAGTCACAGACAGTTGTGAGCCACCATGTGGTGCTGGGAATTGAACCCAGGTCTTTTGGAAGAGCAGCCATTGCTCTTAACCATCTCTCCAACCTTGTTTTAATTTTTTAAATAAAAATGAAATTTGGAAAATTAAAGGAGATTTCATTTATTTAAGCTTTAAGAGAATCAGAATTAATTATTTATATGAATTAAGATATACCTATCCTTAGCTGGACCTGGTGACGCATATTTACAATCCCAGCACTCAGGAGGCTGAGGTAAGAGAATTGTGAATTAGAGGCCATTTTGGCTATCTACTGAGAGAAACTCTGCCCACCAAAAGTTCTGTCCATGTTCCCCACTTTTTGTAATATTTTGCATAAATATAAGGGAAACAAAATGTATTAAAGTCCAGAGTACACACACATTTTAGAACTTTGAGTGTGTGTGTGTGTGTGTGTGTGTGTGTAGTGTACCTGGTCATTTACATGCTGTGTGCATGTGTAGATGCCAGAGAACACCTTTGTGAAACTGAGTCTCTCCTTCCACCTTAATGTGGGTTCTGAGGATGGAACCCAGGTGCTCAAGCTTGCTCAGCAAGTGCCTTGACCTGTGAGCTATGTTGACCCCTCCTACATAAGCATTTTTTAAATTCTTGGTGCTGGAGATTAAGCCCAGGAGCTTCTACATCCCAGGTTACCTTGCTAAGTTACTTCCCGACCACTGAGCTGTAGTCCAAATTCTATTTTATTTCCTGCCTTCCTTCTTCCTTTTCTTCTTCTTTTCTTCCTTCCCTTTTTATTTCTTTTCTTTCTCTTTTTTTTTTTTTGAGATAGGGTTTTTCTATGTAGCCCTAGTTAGACCAGGACTCACTCTGTAGCTCAGGCTAACCCGTATATAGGTTGTGGTTTTCCTGTCTCCGTCTCCCGCACACTGAAACCACAGGCATGCACCACGGTACCTAATTTCCATTTTAATAATAATCATCTAACAAGGGAATATCCAGATTGAGAAACATTACATCTCTAAGTTGCATACTTTTTTGTAATTTTTTTTATATTTGCGGGTATGAGAACAATTAGTATAATAGGTAGCAGAAGCTAAAATTATACAAATCAGTGCAAGACATGTCACATCGGACATTTTCTAAAACAGGACTTGTGATGGATTCGCTTCCTTGCTGGGTACTGGAGCAGCTCCCCGAGGCAGGGTTTTTGCTTGTCCATTCTTATTTTTACTACAGAAACATATGTGTGAGATAAACGACAGTTGTTTCTGTATGTTTCAAGTTTCTTTTTCATTTTTTCTCTCCCTGACATATTGCTTAATTGAAGCTTTCAAAGCCCCTGTCCTGGGAGAAGATTGAAGGAAAAATAATTTTGGAAACAAGGTTATGGCCACAGTCATGGCTGAATTAAAGATGGTATTTTACCTTTTTTGAATGGAGTTTGCACATAACTAGTAACTCAAACTAATTTTTTTTTCTAACAGACAAATCACACATTTAGTTAGAAACTGATAAGATTTACACTTTTGCAATTTCTCACACATATGAATCACACATTCATTCTGGTCAAAACACACTCTTCAAAAAAGAAGTTTCAAAAGGAAATTTCTTGTATTTGTGAATGAAAATTTCATGTTCCAAATGAAGTCTTTTTGATAATTTGTATGGAGGCACTGTGCTGGTTAGTTGTAACTGTCAATCCAACACAACCCAGAATCATCTGGGAAGAGAGTCTTAATGAAAAATTGGGCTAAGAATGGCTCAGAAGTTAGAACATTGGCTCCTATTCCAGAGGACCTGGAAGCACTCACAAGGTGGTTCAGAGCCCCATCTAACACTGGTTCCAGGGGCTCTGATGCCCTCTTCTGGCCTCTACGGCATCAGACATGCAAGTGGTGCCATGCACATATGCAGGCAGAATACCCATGCCCATAAAATATAAATAAATCCTAGAAAACTCATTTGATCAAGTTAGCCAATGGGCCTGTCTGTAGGGGGGTGATCTCGGTTGTTGATGAGAAGACATATCTGGCTGTTGGAGCCACTATTCCAGGGGCTGGGTCCTGAACTATGTTAGAGTCAGGGAAGCTAGCTGAGCATACACATGCAAGCAGGCAGCATGCATGCATCTATTTCTCTTTACTCTCGACTGTGGATTTGATGTGACTTGGACCAAGCTCCTGCCTTGACGTCCCTTCTGTCATGGGCTGTAACCCTGACTGTAAGCCCACCAAGCACCCCTGCAAGCTCCTGTCTGACGTCCCTGCTGTCATGAAGTGTAACCAGGGACTGTAAGCCCACCAACCCCTACCTCCCTTCAGTCACTTTTTCTCAGGATGTTTTATCACAGTCATGAAAATGAGATTGGAACATTTATCTATTCAAGCAGACATGTCTTGGAAATGCTGTTCACATTTTCAAGGTCAACTTCCACTTAGGGATGACATCCTTTTTCCTTCATGAGCATGTATTTCAAGACGAATATTTAATAATGTAAGATTAAAACCATCAATTTACAGCATTAGAGGTATAAGCGCCTACAATGTTCATGCTTTAGCCTGTTTCTAGTCCCTCTCTCCCTTTGTCCCTCTATTCCTCTCTCTTCCTCCTCACCTGCTTTCTTTATTTTGTTCTACCTTTACAGATGCTCAGGAAATCTGAAGAAAATACATGCCCCCACTACAGCAGCTTTCACATCTAACCCTGACTTCGCTAAACTAGGAGTCTTCACTGTTCCAAATTTTCTCCATTTCAAGACTGTAGTGTGTACAGAGACAGTTTACATGAAGTAGGAATCATCTAATTTGATGAAATTTGTCTTTGAAATTGGTAGAACATTATGCGGATCTCAGGTAGTCTTTGAAATTGGTAGAACATTATGCGGATCTCAGGTAGTTGACGTTCTCAAAATATACAAAGAAATCAGAGAAAGGGTGAACACAACATCAACGGAAGGCAAAAACAGAACTCCAAGACTAAAAACCCAAAACAAACAACCAAAAAAAGTATCCAGTGAGGGAATTCCTTAAAACATAATGTTGCCACCCGGTAATGTTACATCGGTGTGGTGAGCATACTAATCTCTAGGTGATGGTAGAGACTCACCCAGGGCCATAGTGGCTCATGTACTGGGTATGAGATATATTTATAAAGGGCCGAGGAACTGTGCCCCATGCCAAATCCACCTCATGTCATTTTGGTGAGCTGTTGAATTTTTAGATATAAATGGAAATAGCTCCTCCATATAGACAAGACTTATCACCATGGTTTTTATTATTATTAGCCAAGGAACTTTTCTTTTTGATATATTTTTTTGAAAGACAGAGTCTCATGTGGTCTAACCTGGCCTTGAACTTGATAAGTAGAGAGAATGACCTCAAACTTCTCATCTTTCTGCCTCTATTTCCTGCCTCCTGAGTGCTGAGATTATAGATATAAGCCACGCATTCCAGCTAAGGAGCTCTCTCCCCTCCCTTAGACTGGTTTTCTCTGTGTAGCCCTGACTTGTCTTGGTACTTGCTCTGTAGACTAGGCTGGCCTCAAACACAGAGATCTGCCTGCCTCTCCAGGGATTAAAAGTGTGTATCACCAGGTTTGGCTCTAGCCAAGGAGTTTTAACTAAGGTAATAAAATTATCCTAATTATGTGAAAAGATATTTAAATATTGTTATTCTTGAGAGCAAGTGTAGAATCATGAATTAAATGAAACCACTAAATATTCTTGTGCATGTATGAATATATGGTGCACTATATGTGCACAATAGGAAAATATTTTGAGGAGGATGGGGAAAGACACACATATAGTTAATTTTATATAGTTCTCTAATTGTTTCAACATACAAGTACATATTAATTTTAATAAAAAAGTAATAGGAAACCTCTATTTAAACTCAACCCAGATGCCCTTTGGCCAAAAGGAGAATAGGATTAGGGGCTGGAGAGACAGCACAGTGGTCAAGAGCACTGGTTGCTCTTGCAGATGATCCCAGTTAAACGCTCAGTACCCACATGGAGGCTTACAGCTGTCTATTCCAGTTCTAGGGGATCTGATGCCCTCTTGTGACTTCTGGGGACACTAGGCACACATGTGCTACACATGCATATATGCAGGCAAAACATTCATATACATAAATAAATAAATATTAAAAAATAAAATAAAAGGCAGGATTATGATAGTCTTGTGTTTGAGTACTCCCTGCTTCTGCTTCCTGAGCATGCTGGGATTATAGGCATGCATTACCATGCCTGGCTCAGTTGTAGATTCCTTAATTAAACTGTTTATATTATTTGCAATCGAAATATAAGTAGAAGAACATTCAAGATGGCTCAGTGGGTGGGGGTTCTTGCTGGCAAGCCTTATGATCTTGAGTTCTAGCCCTGGGATCCTCCTGGTGGAAGGAAAGAATTAACTCCATCAAGTTGTCCTCTGACTTCCATATTCTCGCCATCACATGTAAGTGCGCGCACACACACACACACACACATACACACACACGCACACACACATGCACATACACACACATACGCACACACGCACACACACACACGCACACGCACATACACACATGCACATGCACACACACGCACACACGCACACGCACATACACACATGCACACGCACACACACGCACAGACACACACATGCACAAGCACACACACACACATAAAACAAACAAATGACTGAAAAACATAAGCAGAAAAGTTAAATTAAGAATTATATCATGTGCCAGGTGGTGGTGGTGCACACATTTTATCCCTCAGGAGGCAGAGGCCGGCAGATCTCTGTGAGTTTGAGGCCCATCCTGGTCTACAGAACTAGTTCCAGGACACAGTAAGGGCTACAAAAAGAAACCCTGCCTTGAAAAACTAACAACCACCCAACCAAACAAACAAATAAAACAAAACAAAAATAAAAAAACAAGAACTTTTCCATTTCTTCTTTCATTGGACATCTGTAGGCATATGCATAAACCAGAAAACTTTGTTGTAGTCATCAATCAGCACAAGAGACAATAAATCAAATAAAAATACCACACCCACAAAAATGACATTTCATGGAGCTCCCAAAATGACTAAAAATAATTTTAAAAGTATGGCAAACTCTCAAAATCCAATGCTTAAAAATACCAGATAACCAAATCACTCACGTGGTATGATCCCAGCTATCTTTTAAAAATCAAAACGTGCATTAAGAGGAAAGATTAGCTTAAAATCAACAGTGATGGACCATACTTCCTTCTTTCTCATTTTCTTAGTTTCTCTGTTATGTTTGCACGGAGCATATATTTGATAAACGGCGAAGAGTAAATCTCAAAAAAAAAAAGTTAAGCGACACTGAAAAATAGACCCAAATAAATAAAATCCTTGAGATGTGAGAGTGAAACCTTATGAGTGCAAAGTAGATGAGAGTTGAGATAGATCTATGCCGATGTGTGAGAGGTCTAAGGGGAGCTGAAGAGGCTGCGTTTATCATGGGTGTCTCATCTGATTTATAGAGGCTGGAAATTTTATTTTCCTAATATCCACACATCATGAATTGTGCTGAGAAGTACAAAAACACACTGAGCCCGTGTGCAGCAGTCAGTCGTCCCTCCCTGACAGAGCCTTAATAATGGAGCTATTCTACATTCCAGCTGAGCAGGCTCTTCTTCATCACATCAGCACTCGGGGGGGAAATAAAATGGCAGGCACCCGAGTTAGTCATAGGAAGCTAAAGCTAAATTAAGAGGTGACAGGATGGAGGCGGCGTTGATGGTGTGAATCCTAAGTACTGGCTGGTAAGGCATAAACACTTTGGATTTAAATGGAGACCCAAAAGATGAGAGCGTTCAGTGGAAGAAAATAAGGCAGATGGCAACAGTCTATACAATATTCCATATATCATCTTATAAATTAACTAGTCTCTTGAGTACTCAACGTAGCATGTTTTTAACACAGTCTCCCAGAAAGGAAGCTTACTGGGGCTAGAGAGATGACTCAGTGGCTTAGTGATCTTCCTCTGTAATCTTAGACCAGTTAGGATCCCAGCATCTTCATAACAAGCTAGACATTCCTGAATGTCTAGACACGCCTATAACTTCAGTTCTGAGAGGGCGAGAGACAGGTGAATTTCTAAGGCTTTCTGGCTTCCAGTCCAGCTGAGACACAAGCCCTTGGGTTCAGAGTCCTTGAAGGAATAGGTGGAGAGTGACAGAGGTGTACACCTGACACCCTCTTCTGGACTCACACAAGCACACACCAGGGGCCAGAGACAGAAACACAGAGAGGAAAAAAATACGTTTTATGAATGTAAACTTTCTTTCTTCACCTTTTACCTCATCCCGTTCTTCAATATTTCCATTAACTATACCTCCATTGTCTCCATTTCTGACGCTCAGTTGTTTCACATAGGCAAGTAGTTCACGTCTGCAGAAGCTGACAGTGCACCGTCTCCTAAATGTATTTCCTGTTCAGTTGCCACGGTTATAGAATCCCATCACATCTCTCATGGACCCTTGAAACATCTCTATTTCCAATCTATTTTACATTCTCACTGAGTCAAATATTAGTCTTGATTTTCTCAAAATCTGTAGCTTTTTCTTCCCTTTTTTTTCAGCCAAAGTGACATTTTAGTATGACATTTGTCAAGTTTTGTTTGTGTTTATTTGTTATTTGTTTTTTGGATATTTTTGTTTATCAATTGTTTTAATCTCCATTATATTCTAAGTTCCTTGAGGAAAGGGACATATTGAATTTATCTTTCAGAATTTCCCTGTGTTACAGATATATTTCAAAGTTTTGAAAATTCTTGTTGTTTGGCAGTGGGCTCGAGGTATATAATTATGAGCTCAGCTTTCCTCTCTTCTTCCCTAGGGCCCAGAAGCTCTTTTCAAAAGAATGTCTTGCTGAGCATGGTGGCTCATGCCTGTCATTCAATTACTTGGGAGGCCGAGACGGGAGAATTGCTGTGAGTTTGAGGCCATCTTTGGCTATATGGTGGATCTGAACCCAGCCTGGACTATAGAACAGATTTCGTCTCAAAGAACAACCAAACCAAACTAAACCAAACCAAACCAAACCAAACCAAACCAAACCGAACATGTCTGGGGTACAGAGAAATGGAATTAATGTATCTTTTCTGAATCATAAAGTCTATCACTTGAAATATCTTTTCCTAATGTTGTCAATGGTGGGAGGACATCAACACTTAGTTTGTCCAAAATACATTGCGATTATTCAAAAAAAAAAAAGTTTGCTGTTTGATTCACATTAATAGCCCAATTAGACACGTAGAGACCTATTTATGGCCATACAAAGCAGTTTTATTTTCCTGCGCTTTACATATTGACATCAGAGCTGTCCAATTTAAAAAAAAAACCAACATGACACAGCCTCAAAAGCTGGCCATGTGCTGCCTTATACATCAAATAGGCGGCGCCTAGAGGATCCTTGGTGTTCAGAATCTGGATACTGGATTGGCTGTCATATCTTGGAAGGAAGCCAGTGGCTTCTGTGAAAACGAGTTCTTGACAGTAAGCAGAGAGGCAAAGTCAATGCCGCTGCTACTGGGGGCTCTGGTCCTCTCATTTGCGGGTGTCTCCACTTAGTCACAAGTAGGTGTAGCCATGCTGGGACCGTGCCCCTTGACTGAGCCCAGCTTCGAGATGACTGCAGTGATGCTGTCATAGTTGTTTACTTGGTCACTAGGAATCCCTCTTCTTCAAGATTGATCCTACACCCACCCCACTGCCAGTGCGCGAAGATTCCACTATAGATCTGAACCTCCTGCTCTTGCTCAATGTCCTGTGTTTTTACCAGGTCCCGAGAAGCCCAACTTGTTCAAGCATTTGTATTTCAAACATAATGTCCTGAGTTACAGGCTTTACATTGTTTCCCATCATCATATGCTAAGGAGGAGAATTGAGCATGGGGAAATCCATGTCTGCTCTTTTTTCCTGTTGCTGTCGGATCACCTAGGCAAAGGCTCCGAGGTGTTCATCTGTAAGCACAGCCCTGGCTGGGGAAGGCGCTCCTGCTGGAGCTGTGATGGATATTAACACTGCTTTACAATATAGGGTGAAGACAGAGCTCATCCATGATGGTTAGCACATGAAATTTGCAAAGCTACCAAAGCCTTAGACACGTACGAAGCCCTTCTTTGTGGGCTTGTATCCATTCATGAGCCTATTTGTGTCTGCTAGGCCAAGGCCTTTTTTTCCCCCTCTCTGAGATAGGGTTTCTCTGTTGTAACTCTGGCAGTCCTGGAACTCACCCTGTGAGGCTGGCCTCAAACTCACAGTGATCTGCCTGCATCTGCCT
This sequence comes from Cricetomys ansorgei, assembly GCA_026225945.1. Taxonomy (NCBI): domain Eukaryota; kingdom Metazoa; phylum Chordata; class Mammalia; order Rodentia; family Nesomyidae; genus Cricetomys; species Cricetomys ansorgei. Next base: position 456,506 of record JAMJFZ010000597.1, on the reverse strand, counting down.
CCTGAGTGCTGGAATTAAAGGCGTGCACCACCACTGCCCAGCTAGGCCAAGGCCTTTTGTGCTGAGCACTGAATCAATGTAATTAAGGTTAATGGCAATGAGAAACTAGAAGACTGGATAGGCCTTTGCAAAACCAATAGAGAGGAGAAAACTCTACCGTGATGGGTTGTGGTTGTATAAAGGTGAAGGACTGTAGCAAAGACTCTCAGGCCAAGGATGTCATTGAAGAGTACTTCAAATGCAAGAAATGAACAAACAAAAAGTTGGCTTATTAGAAAAATAGAGTTTTGCAGGTTCATCTCTGTGAGTTCAAGGCTAGTCTGGTTTACACAGAAAATTTCAGGCAGCCATAGCTACATAGTGAATGAGACCCTCTCTGTCTGTCTGTCTGTCTCTGTGTTTCTCTTTCTCTCAGACACATTCAAATAATTATAATTTGGGTTAAACAACAATAATAAAATCAACTTAAGGTTTATTTGAAGATGGTTGAATACTACAACTGTAAACTCCTGGAAATGGAAATGCTTACAAAAGAAGTTTTAAAAAATTTTAGTGAATACAGAAAAAAAATTAAAAATAAGCAAAAGCACCATAGTATGCCAGGTTATAATTCAAATACATTGCTTTTTGAAGAAAGAGTTAGATTATTCTTTATTTTTTCCTAACTCATAGCAACTTACCCAATACCTGTTTCTCCAAAGTTTTAATAGAAAAGACTGCTGAAGTGTTAACAGTATCGGTCAGGCAGAACAAATGTCTCATTTACTTTAAATTGCAGTATAGAACCAGTTATGAAGAGGCTCACGCAGGCCTCTGCGCATGGCGTGTAATGAAATAAGGAAGCAAGGTACTTTGGGGGGATTCTTTCACCTCACCAACGACAGGTATTACATTAGACCCCTCCCCAGGAATGTATGGAAATATTTTTATAGTAGCTCCAACTAGGGTGTCCCTTTGTAAGAATGTGATAATAGGGCAAGGCCCTGGAGTGTTCTCATGGCACAGAACACGCAAAACCAGAGCTAGCAGCAAAGCAAAAATAAGAGTAAGTGAAACATGTCAGATTATTTGCAAAAGTGATATTTTCTGGCAAGATATAGAAAGAAAGGAGTATATATATATATACTCTATATATATTTGTATTACATATAAAATATATTTTATAATAATATAATATTTATATATGATATATAAATATATGATATAAAATATAAATATGTATTGTAGGAGAAAACTGGACCTGCCAGTGGACAGAACAAGGTCTGAGACCCATGTGGACATACACAGAGATGGATCTGCCCGGGCATGCCCAGAGACAGTCCTACCCGGACATGCCCAGGGAGCAGCAACTGCAGTCTGTCAGCCAATGGGACACTGGGCTGGGTGGAGGGTATAATAGGCTTCCCCTCCCATAATAAACTGAATCTGCCTTTTGCCATTCACCTGACTCCCGGAGCCTGTGTGTCTTGGCTCCTCGCCAACTCTACCCCCTTGCCTGAAGGCTCCCATGGATGGGTACAAGCAACAATGTATAGTATAAATAAATACATGAATAAATATATTTACTTTTATTAAAATGTTTAAGCATTGTTTTTGTGTGTGATTAAATATTATAGAAAGGAATAAAATGCAATGTGTCTCTACTGTAGGTGCCATCACTACCGCAGTATGGATTTAGAACAAACCTTAATTCTACAGAAAAGGCAATGCAGTATATGTGTTGTGACCAGGCTATCTGACAGTAGGTCTGGAGATAGAAAGGATTTCAGGTTAGAGCCGTGTGCCTGCTCAAGAGCTGTGCATCTTACAGACATTGTTAAATTACAGCCACCTGTTCAGCTTGTCATGGCAGTCAAGACACTGTCCACACTGTCAGTTGCATGGGTTGTTCAGCTTAACCAGAACCCAGTTGGAGCAGCAAAGAGAGACCATGACAGGAAAAAGTACTGGAAAGTATTTAGTGGAAGGAAGCTCAAGGGTGGTACTTGAGGTCCCTAAGATTGACGTCAGAAGACAGATACATTTCTGGAAAACATCAGGTCTTGGGAAAGGGGTTATGAACCACACTGGGATGTGAAACATTTTCACATTTTTTTTCTGCTTAATTTAATATCACAGGACAAGTGTAGTGGCACATGCTTGTAATGCCAGAATAAAGGCAGGAGGATGAGGACTTCAGGTCATTCTTGAGGTCAGTCTGGACTACATGAAAACCTGTCTCTATACCCTCCCCTAAGAAGACTGACATCACAGAGGTGGCCAAGAGAGGTATCCAAAGACTACTAAGAAAGACCATATAAAATGAGCCCTGAATATTACATTCCATTCCAGTGGAATAGGGAGTGGCCTCAGAAATCCTTCTGCTGAGGGTGACAGTTGAGTTCCAGGCAGTAACTCAGTGTACATTTCAGATGTACAGTAGAGATTCAGAGCTTGTCACTGATGTGCTATTGAAGAATCTAAAGCTATCAACTGGCTGAATAGAAATATTTCTTTTTTTATAGAGAAGAAATATATATATATATATACACACACACATATATGTACATATATATATACATATGTACATGTACACACATACATATATGTACATATATGTATATATACAGATATATACATGTATATATTCCTTCTCTATAAAATTATATACATAAATAATACAAAATAATATATAATATATTAATATATACAACATAGTAATAAATATAAAATATAAATATAAAATAAGACTATAACATATATGTATATATCTGTATATATGCCACATACATATTTATTTTTTTGGGGTCGGTATAGGGTCTGATATGTATGTAGCCAGCCCTGTTTGCTTCTAAACGTGTTGTGTAGACCAGGCTAGCCTTGAATTCACAGAGATCTGCTGGCAGGCATGTGTCACTACACCCAGATAAGGATTCTATTTTATAAAGAAGCTAGTGTTGGTTCATTTACATATAAAAAATAAGCCAGATAATGATGACAAATGCTTATAATTTAATTTAACTAAGAAGTTGAGACAGGAGGATTGCTGCAAATTGGAGGCCATCTTGGGCTACATTATGAGATTCTTTCTCAGCCAAAGCCAAAATAAAACTCTGGAAAAGGTGGTATTCTTCACAGCCAAGAGTTTTGCTATGTCCCAGCTCACCAGACTTTTCTTCTTCAGATTGAACGTAGTGCCTCATGCATGCATACCATGCAAGTGCTCTGCCTCTGAGCTACACTACCAGCCCAGTCATTAGTCTTTTGAAGTGTTACCAGGTCCCCTATCACCAAAGGTACAAAACAATATGTTGGCCTTCTTTGAGGAAAATATGATCTATCATATTATGTGCCATTTGGATACAAACAGAGAGCTCCGTGTGGCCATAATTTCGACAAACATTATGTTTGGCATTATATGAAGTGTATCTTTGAGAGTTATAAGAGGGCCTTAAATTTGAATATTCCCCTCTTGTGTACTTTTGGAGTCCATAGTTTGTGTTAAGAGGCATTAAATGACCAGGACAGTGTCTGTTGTGTGTTGGGCCCTTTCAATCCTCAGAGCAGGAAAAGTGCCAAGTGCTTGATGAACAAGAAAGATGCCATAAAGTTTCTAGAAGGTTCTGTATTAAGTTCCTAGGAAGCTTACAAAACTGGACTGCCTCAAAAGTCTATTTAACATCATTCTCTTCAAGTATCTAAGCTCCCTGTAAGACAAAGGCAATGGCACAGAACAGTAATTAAATAGTTTAGTTCAAAGTAGATACTAAAAAATACATTTTGGGTAAAATCATGACTCTTATACAGATGTAAAAATGACCACTTTAAAGGGAACTGGCAAAGTGTCACAACATGGTTAGAGGAGAATACCAAGAAAGACATTTGGAGATATGGAACATTAAAATGAATGTGCAAATAGAGCCTTACCAGACTTTTTGGGTTGCTTTCCTGATGGACAGAAGTCATTTGCATTTCTATGGACAGGACTGAGTTGCTGTCAGTTCTATACAAATCGCAGAACAGCTTAGCGTCTCTGAATCAGAATCAGACAGCCCAGCTGTGCCCTAGAATGACAACACACAATTTCTCACTTAACCACAATTTTTTCTTTATAGTCTCCCCATTTTGGATTGTTTAAAAAAAGCATCTCAAAGATTCTTGATCAAAAAATGAGTCTGGCCTCATTAGGTTTGGTAAGGTTATTTGCATAGGTGCAGCAAGAATGTTAATTTACCATCTGGCCCTTCTTCATTTTTTTTTTTTCCTGGAAGTTTCTGTGATGAATCTTAGTCTGGACTACTTTTTAAAAAATTGAAATACATTCATTTTACATAGTAATGGGCTTCATAAGGACATTTTATACAAGTATTATGCTGGTTAGTTTTAACTGTCAAATTGACAACCTAAAATCTCCTGGGGAGAAAGTTTTAATGAAGAATCATCCAGATCAGGTTAGCCTGTGAGCATATCTCAGGGGTGAGTTGTTTGATTGTTAATTGATATAGGAAGGCCCCGCCCATCATGGATGGAGCCATTCCCTAGGCAGGAGATCTCAAATAGTATGGTAGAAGAAAGCTAACTGAGAGCACACAAGAAAACAAGCAAGCCAGCCAGCAAGCCAGCCAGACAGCCAGACAGCCAGCCAGACAGCTAGCCAGACAGTCAGAAAGCAAGCAAGCAAGCAAGCAGGCAGGTCTGCATGCATTTCTCTCTCTCTGTTGTTGACTGTGGATATGATGTGACTAGCTGCTTGAGTTCTTGTTTTGACTTCTCCTCAGTCATAGACTGTAACCTGGAATCTTAAACCCTTTCTCCTCTCAGTTGCTTTTTGTCAGGCTATTTTATTACTGTTGTAGAAACGAAACTTTGTGTTCGTCATGAATCCCCTCATAATCCCCTTCACTCCCTTGAATGGTTTTGCTTCTTTCATGTCATATACACACGTATGATTTTTGGTGGGAATGTACACTAGTGCAGTTACTATGGAAACCAACATGGAGATTCTTAAAACAAACAAAACAGAAAACCAAAAAGATAAAACAGAACAAAATAACTGAAGACTGATCTACCATATGATCCACCTATACTGATCATGGATGTTTAACCCAGTGACTCTAAGTAGACGTTTCTTGCAATACACTTCACAATAGCTAAGTCCTGGAACCAATCTAGGTGTAGGCTTGAACCCCCAGATACCCCTGTTAGTTTGTTTTCTTCAAGATAGAGGCCAAGGGCAAGGAACTTTCTCCGTGAAATTTACTGCAATGTCTATACACGTTGGTGCCTTCTCTCTTTTCCTTTTCCTTTCTATTTTTCTCTTTCTTTCTTCCTTTTTTTCTTCCTTCCTTCCTTTCTTTTTTATTTTTCTTTTTGAGACAAGGTCTCACTGTGTAGTTAGCTTGGCCTGGAACTTGCTATGTGGTCCCGGATGGTCTATCCTTTTGCCTTCACCTCCCAAGTGCTGGGATGACAGGCACACATCGCCCTACCCGTTTCATACATTGCTGAGTTCCTGCACACCAGGCTAACACTACCAACTGAGCTATATATCCCTAGCCCTAGGCATAAGGAAATTTAATTTTAATCTTTTTTTTAAGCTGCTGTTCAGATTGTTAAGTATGGGGCACTCTAGGATGGATTACCTCTTTTGTGCCCTGTTTAAGAAACTTTTGCTCATTCACAGAAAATCTTCCTCCTGAATTTGTAGAAATTTTAGGTCACTGACAAGAACATAGATTGTGGTTTTAAAGTAGTTCGTAAGTTAAAAGAGAAGAGAGAAAACAGAAGAGGTAATTGAAATAGGAAGACAATGTTGCAGGTTAGTGGCCTTTGGGACCAGTGAAGCATTGCCTATTTGAGAATTAGCACATATACAGCTGGAGCAAAGACAGAGACTCAGTCTGTACAGGGCTTGACAGACTTTTTGGATAAGTTTGGAGTCTCCTATAGAAAACAATGTATTCTTATCTATTAAGAAACATTCTCAGAGGGAAAGAGGAATGGTAAATGTCTGAGAGTTTCTATTGCTCTGAAGAGACTCCAAGACCTGGCAACTCTTAAAAAGGGAGACATACAATTGGGGCTGGCTTACAGTTCGAAAGTTTAGTTCATTGTCATCATGGTGGGAAGCATGTGGCAGGCTGGCAGATATGATGCTGAGAGTTTGACATTCAGATCAGCAGGTAGCAGGAAGAAAGAGTGCCATTGGGCCTGACTTGGGCTTCTGAAACCCCAAACTAGGGACACACTTCCTCCAACAAGGCAAACTTCTGAATTATTTCATTCCCTATTAACCTATGGGGGACATTTCATTCAAACCACCACAGTGGACCAAAGTAAAACAAAGTCAGCGTGCTATTCTTTATGACACGGAAGGTTTATCTGCTGCCTTACCTGTGTGCTGGCCACATTTAAGCTGTACAGATCTGCATTTTAATCTTTTAATCTTTTTATATTTCCCAGGAGGGCAGCCTCAGTCATGGTGTTTCAGGCCAGATTATGTCCAAAGGGGTAGTATTTACTGAAGTAATGCTCATTGTTGATTTGGAATGTGGAGATATTATACAAAAGTCTCATCAATAAGCCATGCTAGCGGATCATAGCAAGGTATTGAAAGACCTTGCAATATTTAAAGTATTCTTTGAGGGGCTGCAAAGATGTCTCAATTGGAGTTCAGTTACCAGCATCTATGTCAGGAAGATCACAACTGCCTGTAACACTAGCTGCAGAGCATCTGACACCCTCTTTTGGCCTTCAAAGGCACTGTACTCATGTGCACAAACACACACACACACACACACACACACACACACACACACACACACACACTTGACCGCAGATGGACTTTATTCCATATTAGCAATGTTTTTGACTAACTTAGCATTTGGAAAGCTGCTTAATTACATTGTAGCCACTGAGACACAGAAGAGAACCAACAATTGGACTTGGGCCTTTGCGTTTCAAATGAAGGACATTAAAGAAGACGAGAATGACCTCACTGTTCTGAACAGCTAATCTAAAGACTCATACATTATTGATGACCACCAACTCATGAATGGATATAATAGAATTTTATTCAGCCAAAAAGAAAAACGAAATCATGAAAATTGCAAGACAGTGAATGGACCTGGAAAATATTATGCTAAGTAAGGTAATCCAGGCTCAGGGGACAAATGCTGCATGTTCCCTCTCATATGAATTTAAAATTTTTTTATGTCTAATTGGCAGTGTCTGTAGAGGCCAGGTAACTTATGACTGGTGCTGTAAACCTGGCCAAGAACCTGTGGCTGTGGAGTTCCCAGGCCCCAGGGGGAATATATTACTGTTGTTTTGCTATCCGGGAACGGGGGCAAATCTAAGGATTTATGTTTATATGACAGTGCTGCTGTCAATCTATGTCGGAGACGCTCACCTTTGCAGTGGTTACTAGAGAACATGCGTTGATGTCAACTCTTCCAAGACTGCGGGAACACTGTAGAAAGAGGGATTGAAAAAAATGTGAAAACCAGACGATGGAAAGGAGTGATGCAAAATGTTGTCATCTAGACGTGGCATGGCCACTGCAACCACAAGCTCACAGCAGCTGTGCTGCTTGCACAATATTGGACCTGACACCACTTCCTCACGCAGGGGGAAAGGGCTCATGAGAGCTCATCAGCCACTGCAGGACGGTGGGCAGTTGTTGGTTGCTGGGATGTCATTCTCTTTGGTGGTATAGGCACTGATACATTGCCCACACTCTGGTAAATAACCTCCTGCTCATACTTGTGCAAACAACCGTTATTAGAACTGTGAAGATTACTATATTATTATTAAGAAGAAAAATACTTTTGGATGTATGGCTCAGTAGTTAAGAGCTTTACTATTCTTGAATATGACCTGTGTTTGGTTCTCAGCACTCACAGCTAATAAACATCTATTATTCCAGTTCTAGGGGATCTGACACATTCTTCCGGCCTCCATGGGTACCAGGTATATATGTGATACACATACACACATGCAGACAAAACTTAAAAATAAAAGTGAATACATCTTTAAAAATAAGAATGGTTAATAAAGAGTTCCTGAATTTGCAAAGATCAGGCAAGGAGAATAAAACTCAACTGAAAAGTTTCACTTCAGTTTACAAAAACAAAATCTGCTAAGTTGTATGGCTTCAGACTGGTGGACAGCTCAGTGGTAGAAAGTGAGCCTAGAATGCACGTACGAGGGCCTGATTGCAACCTCAGCACCAAAGGTGGGGTGTGTTTACATGGTAATGAATTATGGATAACTTAGCTTCCTTGTTTATCTAGACAAGACATGAAAATATAAAAGGTACTTCAGACAAATAACCATAATCATCTCTCATTGGTTCTTTCAGTTTTATGTAATTAATTCTTTTCTCCTTCTTTTTCTGTGTTCTGGATCTCAGGTTAGAAATACTATAAACCCACCTGCTTACTGAATAAGAAGAGTTCAGGAAGTTCTGAATCAGCCTACTGATCCTGTCCTAAAGTGACTTAAGCAATAACATCAGAAACCTGTACCTAAGACATATTGATTAGAGAATCAGTAATTTAAAGTGTTTGTCCAGACCTTGTCCATAGTTCCAAGACTGTTTGTCTTTGTTGAAGACAGGAAGATGTAAGCCTGTGGTTGATTGCAGAGTCTTGAAAGAAATAATAAACGTATAAAAGAAAAACCTATCTGTAGAGGACAGAGACTCCAAATGACTTTGGTTAATTGCTAATCATTTCTTAAAAAAATGATCTGATGATATTTCATTACAAAAATAATCAACCAGAAATTTGTAGCATGCCAAATCAAAGCTGGTCCTCTACTTCCAAAAGCTTTAGAAGACATATCTATACTGTTAATACATTTTAAAGAAGACAGTAAATATTACAGTTAATTTTTAAAAACAAACAGAGGAAAATTTTGGAGATGTTAACATTTATAACTCCTGAGTCATAATGTAAAATGATATATCACAATCCCTGAGACTGCACTAAAATATTAAACAAAGGTATATGGAGCCTATCCTAAACAGTTGAACTAACTTAAATTTTATCAATTAATTTTTTGAGACAAGGTTTTACATAGCCCAGGTTGCTATGTAGTTGAGGATAACTTTAAACTCTAGATCTTCCTGGCTCTTCCTCTTATGTGATGACATTTTTAACATTTGTATTTTGATAAAGTCCCAGGGACAAGTCTAACGGTCAGCCTTATGTGAAAACCACCAGCTTATGGGACTGGAGGGGTGGCTCAGCTATTAAGAGCACTGACTGCTTTCTTCTGGTGGACCTGGGATTTAATTCTAAGCACCTATATGGTGGCTCGCAATTGGCTGTAACTCCATTCCAGAGGATATGCTGCCTTCTTTTGGTCTCCACAGGCACTGTATACATGCGGTGCACAGATATATATGTGGCTCTTCATGTATATGGAGGCACAACACCCAAACATAAAAATATAATAATAAATAAATCTTAAAAATGATTAAGAAGAAAAAGAAAACCACTGACCCAGAATATGTTGGATTCACGTTTTAAAAGGCTCCAGCCAAGTAGGCATTGTAGAGGATAACCAAATTCATCACTATGACATTATACTATTGCTACCTAGGATCACAAAAAGCTCTACCAAGATTGGTAAGTTGAAACATTGACAGCTCTCCGGGAATCAACCAGGAAGTATTCAGTTTCTTAAATATATATTTATTAGATTTATTTTGTGCATGTCTGTATGTGAACACAGGTGTATGTGTGTGAAGGTAAAAGAACAAATTTTGAGGATTTGGTTCTCTCCTGCCATCTTGTGGGAACCGGGTGTCAGTCTGATTACAAACACCTCTCTATCTGTTGAACCAACTCATCAGCCCCATATCCAACTTCCAATGGATTTACACCAGTAATATTTTACCTCTATACAAGTTAAACCCAGGGAAGGCTGGACACTTTTTTCTGATTGGACAAAATTTTCGTGAAATGCATCAAGATTAATATAACAACCAAAGTGTAACCATTTCTAATGAATTGCTTAGAATATAAGCAAAATCTAATCCTTTTCTAGAGAGTGATAGAATCTTAAACATAGTTTTAGTGAGGCAAAAATCGTGAGTTGTGGAAAGGATGGGGAGGAATGCCATAAAATGTCTTCCAGAACTGGTGACTGTCACAATCACAAATACAGAGCAGCTGTGAGCACCTGAATAAAACCTGCACACACACACACTCACATAGACACATATTCACACTCCCCCACATTCGTACCCCTACCCCATCACACACACACACACACACAGGTTTACACACTTATATATACCCTCATACACATACACACAATCACATACACACACATAGACATAATACACACACAGTCACACACACACTCGCACACATTTATATACCCACACTCACATATACACACTTTTACACACATGTACACATACCCTCACACACATGCACACAATCATACTCACACACACAGACATAATACACACACACACACACACACACACACACACACACACACACGAATGTTGGATGGGAACTAACTGAGAAGAAGAAGGTGGTTGATGGGCAGGGGATAAGAGAAGACAGTAGGGAATAATCAAGTACATTGTATGAAATTGCCATATATGAAATTGTCAAAATCCAAAAAACTAATAAAGAAAAACTTCTTAGGATGATAATTAAATGTAATTAAACATAAATGTACACTTTTCATGAACCTTTAGGAGTGTCCTGGCTAGCTTTATGTCAACTTGACACAAGCTAAAGTCATCTGAGAGAGAGGAACCTCAATGAAGAAAATGTTCCCATGAGATGGAGCTATAGACAAGGCTGTAGGGCATTTTTGTAATTAGTGATTTATGGGGGTGGGCCCATCCCATTGTGGGTGGTGCTACTCCTGGGCTGGTGGTACTGGGTTCTATAAGAAAGTAGGCTAAGCAAGCCATGGGGAGCAAGCCAGTGAGCAGTACCCCTCAGTGGCCTCTGCATCAGCTGCTGCTTCAAGGATCCTGCTCTGAGTTCCTGTCCTGACTTCTTCTTCTGATGAACAATTATGTGTAAGCATAAACCAAATAACCCCTCCCAGGTTGCTTTTGGTCATGGTGTTCCATCACAGCAATAGTAACTCTAACAAGGATTAGAGTTACAAGTATAATAGTAACAAAGGTAACGCTAGCTTACTGACCAGTAGATCTGGAAAAAGTTTGACTAGAAGATCTGTAAAAAGTTAGAAAAAGCATACTGAAGCAGAATAATAATTGTAATTATACCCAACATTATTACTTTAGAAAAAACAGCTATTTTATTAAGCTATGAAATTTGCTCAAACTCATTGTACAAAGACTTAAATTGTGAACTTGAATTCTTAAAGTATCTAGCTAGTTTGTATAGAAATACACACATACATGTAGACTCACATACATACGTATTATATTTGAGTAGCACTTAAAGCATTTAAAGCACTAGGTATTCAACCTTACTGGAGGATTTCAGAAATACTCTGTTTTGGTAAGTGCTTGTTTATTTCTATCAGTTAATCAGAAAAATTCTCCTTTAGCATCAGACTTTATGACTTAATTTATGAACACTCTCTGGAGGTCGGAAATTTACAAGCACAGTGAAGGCCTTCCTAAGTTAAAATGCATAGCTACACAGGGCAGACCAAGGGATCTTATGTCTTCAGCTTAGCATCGCAGTCACATATTTGTCTAGCATGTCCAAAGCCCTGGGTCCAGTCCCCAGCACCACATAAAACTGGGTATCATGGTGCACACCTGCAATTCTAGCGCTTGGGAGATGGAGGCAGGAAGATTCAAAGTTCAAAGTCATCCTTGGACACAGTGAATTGGAGGCCAGCCTGGACTGCATCAACTCTGTCTGGAAAAAAATAAATGCCTTAATTATTTTTCTATTGCTATGACAAGAGACCAATACCAAGACAGCTTATAAAAGATAGTGTTTAATTTGGGGTTCACCATTCTGGAGGGTTAGAGTCTATGACCATCGTGGCAGGAAACATAACAGCAGGCAGGTAGGCATGGTGATTGTCTTAATTAGAGTACAGTCACTGTGATCAAACACCATGACCCAAAGCAACTCTTATGATTCTGTATCACCGTTCATCACCAAAGGAAGTAAGGGACACAAACAGGCCAGGAACTTAGACGTTTAGCTGATGCAGAGGAGTGCTGCTTTGGGATTTTGAAGTTGAATAGAAGCACTTTGTATTGCGATACGACCATGAGACAATTGGTATCAGAGAGTAAACTGGGTAATTCCCGCCTCTACCTCCTGAGTGCTGGCATCACAGGCCCGCAACACTACCAACTGAGCTTCATCAACAGCCCTCAGAAGGAACTTTCAAGGTCCATTTGTAAAATTGTGTCTCTGAGAACTTAAGGGTCAAAGTGGATAATATTTGGCCCATTTAAGAGAAGGTTCCAGGAAAAGGCTATATCCTGATGATTAAAGTGAGGAGGAATATTTAAGTTTTTTAAACAGAAGAGCATGCTTCTGGTACCCCAGGTTGGAAAAAAAAGAAAAGGGCATGAATGTCATCTTCAGGGACTTCCTGTCCACGTGGGATTCCTGCTAGAAGATGTTAGGCAGAGGGGGGTCATAGTAAAGAACAGAAGCCAGTGACATACATGTCAACTAAGGGAGGTGTTACACTGTAGCGTTCTCAGTGGGGACAACTCCACGGGCTTTGCATAAGTGCCCCATAAATACCCACCAAGATCATGACCACCACCATCAATCTTTACAATCCCCCACAAGAAGCCTGAGGACCCACAAGAGCAAGCAGGGGTCAAAGTAGAGGTACCAGTACTATGTGTGATAACAAAGCCACTTGAACCTGTGTTGTGTTGTCCAGTGCCCCCTCTCCCTAGTACCATTTAGTTCAGGCTTCTGGTATGAATTAGCTTGGGCTGGGGAAGGAGAGAAAAGAGATGGAATCTCATATCTGACATTGCTAAAGTGGCCAAAAAATCCAAGACTAGATAAGTCATGGGCTCTAGGAGAAAACCTATTAATAATATTCAGCTAAAGGAACATAGCAACAGAATCATTCCTAATGACATATATACCCATAGATCAGAGCATTGCTCAACCCTAATCAGAGAAGCTCCTTTTTTATAATAGATAGTAATTAACACAGAGACCTACAACTAGACAATGTGCAGTGAATGAGAGACTTTGAAACACTCAGTCCTAAATAGGATATCTTTATCAAATCCCTCCTCTCAAGGCTCAGGGTTCTATGCAAAAGAGGAGGTGGAAAGATTGTAGGAACCAGAGGGGATGGGTGACTCCAAGGAAACAGTGTCTTCCAGACACAACAGGTTCATAACAAAGTCTATGCACTGAGAAGGGAAAGTGAACATAAAGTCCCATCCCTAATCAAGAAGCTATTTGCAATTGATACCTACTGGAAGAGTGAAAATCAGTTTTCTCCAATGGAGTGTCACTGGGTGTATCAACCACATTCTAGGGCAGAGCCCATGCCATGGAGTAGTTGGCCAATACAAAACAGACTCTGTGGGAATTTTTTTTCGGGGGGTGCTTTTTGTTTCTTTGGCTTTTTTTGCCTTTTTGATATATATATATATATATATATATATATTTTTTTTTTATATATATATATATATATATATTTTTTTTTTTTTTAAGGGAGAACTAACATACAGTTAGGTGGATAGGGAAATGAAGTGGATCTGGAAGAGATGAAGGAAAGGAAGGAATATGTTAAAAATATGTTACATAAAAACTTTAAACAAAAATTTTAAATAATTAAAAAAAAACAGCAGCAGTAACATCAAAAAAGAGGTGTTTATCTTAAATAAAGTTCAGAGTTTGACTATTATGAAGGACTGGGCATTTCAACTTCTGAACTGTGACTGATTCATAGCTAAAAATGACTGGAAGACTTTACAATTTTTCCAAGTGTCTGGGAAAAGCTATAGGTACCTATGTGATGTTTCATTAGTGGTCAAGGAATAAGCTACCTCTTAAGTAGAGGGAGTAGTAGAAATTAAGTTGCTTTAGGGACTCAGCATCCAAGGAGGCTTACATGATGAAAAGCATATGTAAAAAGTAAAGACTAAAAATTGCCTTAAATATGAATATATTGAATAATAGAATAAAAAATTCTGTCCTACGTACGTATCAGTATTTTACAAACATTTGTGTATAAAGGGATCACACAGGTATCTTGTTAAAGTGCAGATTCTGACTTAGGTCTGAGTTAGGATTGCGGTCCCTCGTTCCTAGCAGTTTACCACACAAGACTCACACCTTGAAGAAGGGAATGTGGGAGCTGGTGGGATGGCTCAGTGGCTAAGATCACTTGTTGCTCTTGCAGAGCCAGCATTTGGTTCCCAGGACCCACAGGACAGCTGACAACTATTATAACTCCAGTTCCAGAGAATGCGACGCCCTCTCCTGGCCTCAGGCTTACTTGCTTCTACTTGTTTCTACTCAGCTATTTACTTGAATTATAACTCTGGACAAGTGATTTCAACTGGGTTTTAAATTCTTCAGCTGTAGAAGGGAGACAATGCTAGCAATCATCACTTTATAAGTCTCGCAGGGCATCTGAACCGGAGGAAGCATTTTGAAAGAGTTAGGTGTTATGTGATAAAGAGGTGGCACCATCACAGCTCCTTGCATTTGAGATATCACAGACAACTCGGTAGGTGTAGCCTTGTCTCCTAGGCCTTGAGAGCTTGAACCCTGTCTAGTTGTAACAGTAGAGTCAAGACCTGTCCAGGCCCCAACATTCTGCTTCACAGAAACACAAGCCCTTCCTGGCCCTGGTGAGGCCCTTTCGTTGCTGAGGTAGGAGAACACACCAGCTGACCTCTTGAGCCTTTCCTCTGGATCACAACTTCCATTCCTCTCTTTCCTTTTCCTCTTTCTTCTTGTCCGCACGTTCCTCTCTCTCCCCAAGTTTCACTACTGATCCTTTTCATGATTCTTACCAGGATCCTAGCTCACTTCCTCTCACTACCATCTTTTGTCTAATTCCCATTGCCTGCCACCCCCACCCACGATATTTACTTCTTTCCTCTCTCCTGGTCCCAAATGGCCATTTTAGCATGTGACATTACTGACTTTTTAATGTGTCAAAACCAGCTTTCCTGGTCTCCACTTTTTGGATGGTCTTAGTCAGGTATTGGAAATACAAGGCCCTCAGTAGCTTCTCCATGGGAAGCTGGTGGGGGAGATCAGGGCCACAGCCTTTTCCTGGGACTTGCAAGGAACAGTGATCTTAAAGTCAGTGCTTGCAGGAACCGGAAGTTTTGCATGCCGTGTGTAGGGGCCTCCCCTGGACACATTTAGCATATTTACATCTCTCTCTGAACTTGCTTGAGCTGGTTCCACCTATGTGCTCCGACCTTGAGACAACTTCCAAGGAGGAAGTCTGACGTAAAGACCTAGCAGGCAAGACCCAGCACTGATCTGTGAGTGACTACTCCTAGCCTGCATTCTCTGTGTAAAACAACCATTCTTATAATTCTGTAACTGTTAAATTGTAATTTCTATGATTAAAAAGATTATTTGGGAAATGTGAATTTATTGGTAGTAATATTGTGTCTCTGCTCTTGTGGATTTTCTCTTTTGAAATGTGGTCTAGATGTGGCCTCAAAGCAGCAACACCCCTGTCCCCCACCAAAACCCCACTTCAACCCCATGCTCTATACTTCAAGAAAAAAAACTAAGCAGAGGCCTGGGCACTGGCTAGTAAAGATTGTGTTTCGAACACAGTCAAACCTTTTTTCTCCTTTTTCTGTGAAAACTCTAGTGAAAGGAAAATTTTAACCTCTGGCAGTATTTTCATATGGGTGAAAGGGAAAGAATGTTGGGGAACAAAATGTCTGCATTTACCCTCTGTCCAAATGTACCCAGTATTCTCATCTTCTATCTGGCACCATGCCAAGAATTGATGGCTCTGACCTCTTAGCTGGGTTTAAAGGGATTTTTTTCCCTCCCTTTTGTTGTACTGGTTATTGACCCCAGGGACTCCTGTATGCTGGGCAGGTGCTGCATCACTAAGCTGGATGGACTTCTATCCCTGATATCCCTTTCCCAGTAAATAAGTCTTCAGAGTGTTAGGTCTCAAACCCCAGGACAAATGGCTGAGTTGCCTATTTAACATATCGAAGTGGACCTGGCTGCCAGGTTCTCGCAGCATCCCTCAGTCCCTACCTGCTACAAGGTGTGGGTGCCATGCTCCACCTCCTACCCTGAACACTTCCAGCTCAGGGGCTGCCCTTCCTCCAGAGACTGTTTCCTACATAATGCAGCCATTTTGGTTACCAACCCCTTTTTTACCTTTATGCCCTCTTGGCTGCTGCACCTGGTTCCTGTCTCTCCCCTCCTCCCTCTCCTCATATGGCCCAGCTCAGGGTCATGTTCACTCTGTATTCTTCCAGATGTCTCTGCCTCTGACTATACACTCCTTTTTATCTACAATAAACTTTCTCCTCCACCATCCCTAGGAGCAGTCATGACCTTCCCTTTTCAGTTCTTTTCTTCTTTTTATTCATAGAGTGACAGAGACAGTAATAGAGACAAAGAGATGACAAGATTTTGAAAACTATAAAGAAACAGATGAATTTGCATTTACCAACTTAATAGACTCCTATAAGCAGACTTTTATCAGCACTGGGTAAGTAGGGAATTGACACAGTTAAGTGATAAGCCTCTCCAAAGATCTAGAGGTCTTTTGAGGCACAGCCTAGAGGTTGGTGAGGCAAGAGTCCTGAAAATAAACCTGGCATGGGAAGAAAAATAATAATAGAAGGTCAGCGAAAGCTGTTGGGAAGAGGGTAGACTTCTAGATTTCCTCCCTAACTCTCTTGTTTCTCTCAACAGACAGAAAGCTAGTGGTCTACCTGGAGGAGGTAGAACTGAGGGTCCTCCAGGTACCTTTGAGAGCAGAGTATCATAAACAAACTGGAAACTTTAGTGTGGCTATGGTATGGATGTGCATACTAAATACCTCATCAGCCAAACCCAGTCCTTTTTCTCCCACGGACTCAAGTGCCAGAACAGAGAGTTTTACCCCCTGTCCAGTAATTGGGAAAACATTCTATCAGAGATCTGACCAGCCACCAAAGGAAACTCTTAGTAGCTGAAATTCCCTCTAAAGAACCTAATGATTTACCTGTGTCTCATTATTGTTCTACTGCTGGGAAGAGACACCATGACCATGAAATTGGGGTTTGCTTACAGTTTTAGAGGGTGAATCCATGACCATCATGGCTGGGAGTATGGCTTCAGGCAAGCAGGCAAGCAGGCAAGCAGGCAAGCAGGCAAGCAGGCAAGCAGGCAAGCAGGCAAGCAGGCAAGCAGGCAAGCAAGCAAGCAGGCAAGGCACTGGAGCAGTAGCTGAGAGCCTATGTCTGATCCACAAGCAGAAGGCAGACTTAACACATTTACATATGCAAGCCATAAAATTAAAAATTTATCTTTCATGCATACATTTGGCAAAATCTGCTAGATTTGTTAGGGCCAGACTGATGGTAAAATACATCAGCATTTACCCTAGTTACACAATTAAAGAAGCATTAAAAAACTCAATAACTGGTGCTGGAGAGATTGCTGAGTGATTAAGAGCACTGCTTGCTCTTCCAGAGGACCTGGGTTCAATTCCCAGCACCCACATGGCAGCTCACAACTGTCTGTAACTCATGTTACAGGAGATCCAGCACCCTCACACAGACATATGTACAGGCAAAATGCCAATGTAATAAAAGTAAATTAAAATATAAGAAAACCCCTCAATAATTGAGCAAAGTGTTTTAATAATTTATTTTTTTCTCATAAGTTTAAATTTCTATTTATTTATTAATTAAATTTATTTATTTATTTGTGTGTGTGTGTGTGTGTGTGTGTGTTGGTGGGCTGCTAGTAGAAGTGGCAGTTAAATCCTCATCCTCCCTGTTGGGTAGTGAATAGATCATTCTGGCAAACAGAAAAACTAACAGTAATATTGGCAGCCTGTTTAAAGATACGGAGATAAATTAAAAAAATGGATAAGAGATTTGAAAGTGATTCTTCCTGGTAGCAAGGAAGTAGGCACAACAAGGCAGGGAGCTGGAACCCTATTGGTCTTTGTGTGGTGAAATGAGTTGACTCTTCGTGTGCACATATGGCTAATAAACTCACCATAAATTGATGTTTCAATAAGAGGCTGGAGCACTCATGGGAGGCAGAAGTTTACTGGACTCACCTTAGGAATATAATGATTCAATATCATCTTTACTTTAAGTTACGTAAGTGGGCGTTACTAGAATCATCTCACTGCTGGGCTCCATGTATCCCTGACAACCAGCAGCACGCTACGAAGTATCCACAGGTGGGAGATACTGACTGTTGAGCGAGGAGAAGAAAGCTCAGAAAGGGTAAGTACCCTATCAGGGCTTGTCTTTCCGAAGCTGGGGAATGGCAGTGGAGTAGGCTAAACATCAGATCCTTCTGTCACCCCAGGGCTGTGGTGTTAGCTCCCCACGCAGTAGACGCACATTGCCTCATCTGGAGGTCCCTCCATTTGTTGTGTAGCTCTTGTTCGTGCTGTGCCAGCGTTCCAGGTTGATGAACGCACCTGCTTCCTTCCTGATATATGTGAAGGCTCTCCTTTTCTCTGGCTGCAGTAACTAAAAATGCCTCTTAAATTCAGTCTTTCCATCACCCCTCTCTCATGGTCCTGTGTTTTTTTGTTTTTGTTTTTCTTGGGGCTGAATTATGTGTCCACATGAAGGCTGCTTAGGGGCTGACTTTCAAATCCCACAAAATGGTACCCGATTATTCAGGAAAAACCAATATTGATAAATTTGGAAGTATCAGACTGTCACCCCTGCATTAGGCAAGAGAGGAATCCTCTTTCCCATAACCTGTGTTGTGCCTGGAAGGCTTTGGCTCTCTCCTGGTCGGGTCGTTACAGCTGTCCCTCCTTGCACACATTCTGCTATGTAACCTTGTTTCTTAAAATATACTTGAGGTCCTATATTCCAGTGTGCAATGTCTTGGCTTTCTGCCTCTTCCATGTTGCTCAAAGCCTGTTTGTTTTGCCCTGGGGAACTGGACACCTTATCTCTACCTACCCTTATCCTCTAAATGTACATTCCTCAGAAGCCCTCCAGTTCTTATCGATCGCTACTTCTATGCCTACTTAGGTTTCTGACGTCCAAAACTGTTTGATTAAGACAACTTATATCTCAGTGGCTCTAATTCATTAACCGTTTCCTGTCCCCAGGATGTCGTTACATGGCAAGCCTGGAAATTCTACTGCCAAAAGCCTGGGTCCTATCCAAAGGGAGGTGATGATCTTCATGCTTGGGATAGACTGCTTATCTGTGGAGGGCCTGTTCCCTGGTGCTTTTCTTTCTCCCGGTCATGAAGCAACTTCGGGTTTAACGCTTATCACGCTGTGTGCCAGACACAGTAATGATCCATTTCATACTCTATTCTACTATTTCATACTTTATTCTAGCTAGTATGGTTCATACCATTCTACTTCATTCTGAGATGGTGTTATGCATGTAACGTGATCATTCTTGTTTGACAGTTGGAACCGAAACTCACTGAGATAACTTGTATAAAATACAACTTTAAAAAAGTTTTAAAGACAGAGTCTCTCACTGTATAGCCCTTTCTATCCTAGAACTCACTATGTAGATCAAGTTGGCCTTGAACTCACAGGGATTCACCTGCCTCTGCCTCTGGTGCTGAGAGGTGTGCACCACCAAGCCCAGTTTCACACAACACAGGTTGGCTAGTGCTACAGGGGTTGAAGAAGCCAAACCCTGCGTCGGAGAAGGGAAGGCTTTGGAGTCAGGTACCTGACTCAGTTCTTGGCTCTTCTCTGGATGCTGGAACTTATAACCACCCTAAGCTTTCCTCTTTACTTTCCTCATTGTTGGAGGAGGACTGCTCCCTGGAAGGGTCTTGGGAGGAAATCAATGAATCGAAGCATCAGATTTCAGCAGCACCCCACTCTATCACCTGGAGCTGTCATCTTCCTGTTATTTCATCCTGTTCCCAGGCCAAGAGAACACAAATAACTGTCAGGAGTGAAGTACTAAGCAAGCAGACAAAACCTTCTAGAGGGACCAAGCGAGGGTTCCTGGAGACAACGACATTAAACCTGACCAGATTGTGGTTTGCCAAGTTGCAATAAACATAAAACAAATGAGAGATGCTCGAGACTTCACATCTGGCACCAGGATAGTGCACAAAGTGGGGCGACGGAGTTGTGAGTGTTCTGTGGGTGAAAGGGCTTCAGCATTCCGAGTGGTGTTTCTCTGGCTACACCCCTGTGCTTGGTTCTAGGTTAAGCCTGGGGGACAGTTCTCAGGCTCAGACTGGATGTTTGAAGAGGCTGGATTCAGTGCCCCATTCCCCCTACCCTGTTCCTGCTCTCTCTGGTGGTCTGCGGGGACCAATGCCTTCCTGACAGAAGGAGCAGGGCAGCCATCATAATTCCTTACAAAGAGCTGCCTGGAGGCACTGAGAAGCCTAAGGGCAGCCTATTCCTGCACCCACAGAAAAGCTGACATGAGCATAAGGCCTAATATCTCCCTTCAGCTCCTCGGGCCAGCTGGGATTCTATTTTTAACCAGCTCGGTCTTAAGTTGACAGCTTGGAACGCCTTCTCCTTCAAATTTTTTTCCTTCCTCCAGCCTCTCACAGCCCAGAACCTGGGAGAAATGATGGGCAGGAACGACCCTACAATGGCAAACAGAGGTCTATTGTCCCTTCTCACTGCACCTCCCCCATCCAGCCTTTCTCTAAAATGATTGGTTAGTTAGTGGGTGTTAGACAAGGCTAATGAAGCTTATATTTCAGGGTCCTTACTTGCACAGGCCTTTCCCCAAGGTGTTGAGTCAGGACCCTAACAATTTTACATCCAGTAACTTTGTCTTCCGTTTCTTTAGTAAAGGCTTCAATATATTGTTGAAGATCATATTTACTACCAAATCCTCCTGTACTCCCCCTATCTCAACACTCAGCATGGAGAGGTAAGGGGCTCATGAGGTCCTGACCCTTAGCTGAGAATCCACTGAATGCTATTTCTTATTTAAAATCACTAATTATTATTACGTGTGTATGGTATATGTGTGAGTGCAGGAATATATGTGGCATAAATAGAGGTCAGAGGAGAACTTTTGGGAGTCAATTCTCTCCTTCCATCATTAGATCCAGGAATAGAACTCACGTTATTAGGCTGGACAGCAAGTGCTGCTGAGCCATCACTGGCCCACTAAAATTATTTCTCTCTTCCCTAAATTATTATATGGTCTTTGGCAGCTTTTGTTTCTCTAGATCTTGTTTCTCCGTCTGTTATTAGATGAAGCATCAAGGAACTCGCTCCCAATATTTTGCCTCTGATTATCCTTGCCCATCCTCTTCTTCCGTCCTTGTCTGCCCCTCCCCCAACCCCATATGTGTGTGTGTGTGTGTGTGTGTGTGTGTGTGTGTGTGTGTGTGTAGCACTGAGATTGCTGGTCTCTGGGGTCAGATGAGTTTTATGGTGAAAAGGGAAATATGGCTTTGGGACTCCACTGACCCCGAGTCCTGCACTCTATCCTGTCACCCCAGTTCTCTTTGTTGCTACATCTAGTGAAGGCACTTCTTTTCAACTGTCTCTTGGCTGGTTCCTGACACTAAAGGAAATGAAGCATGTTATAAAAAGACCCCACTCTTTGATTAACTTCTATGTTCCTGTCTCAGTCTGATTCTTGGTGTTTCAAGCACACATTGAATAATCTGAGTCTTACGTAGTCTTTCACCTTTTATCTTTCATCAAAAGTTTAACAAACATTCATTAATATACTACTTTAACAATGGCACCAAATGGGAGAATATACTCAGGAATCATGAAGTTCCGTGGATACCCTACCTACCACACTGAGACCCAGCTACGACATCACCGGAGTATGGGTAGGTTGAAGATGAGATTCAAGAGAGGGTATACCCATCTCTATCTATCACCACATGAGGCCCATTCGCACAAGGTTGGACACAGAGTTGAGCAGTCATGGAAGAAAAGAGACAAAGAAGCCTTTATATAATTCACACCTGCTCGCCTGCCTGACAATGTTCAGAAAGTCCAGGAGGAAGCTAAGTCATTTGTTATTTTATGAGGTGGTCTGGTGAGGGAGGAGGGGCAGGGCCACAGTCCTTGATGGAAAGGGATGAGGGGACTTCAGTGCTGAAAGGTCTGTGGCTGGGAAGGCGTGTGATTGGGCCTGTTGGTATTTGCAGTTGGTATTTGCAGTGCTGAAGGAGGAAGGGGATGATGAGGTCAAATGGAGAACACTCTGCAGTGTCCCGATTCAGTCCTGCACTGGGTTGTGGACACTATAGAATAGTGCTATTAATGTATGCATGTGAGGACCCAGTGCCCCTGTTTGATATTCCCTTGTGGAGGGAAAGTTCACTTCTAGGGACATTGTGCCTGCCTATCAAATGAGGTCAGTGCCAAGTGTCTAGGGTGGGGCTCAGTCCTATATTAGAAGTGTGCCTCCTTTCCTGTGTGAGACTCCTGTCTGTTTCAGGTGGGGCAGCAAAGACACCATTTCCTGTGTGTAGAGGTCTGTCCATGCTGTTGGGTGTCCACCTGTGTTAGTGTTTCTTATGTGTTTGGATAGATCAGTTTATAGGGATCATGTGTCCTGTCTCATCTTCCACTTCCCCAACCTCTCAGCCGGGCCCCAGTGTGCTGATGGTGGTATAGCTTAGCCTGGACAGCGAAGCGATGGAAGGGGTAGGAGGATCCTCATCCGGAAGAGGCTGGGGGCGAGCTCGTGGAGGCCGTGGACAACAGCGGGCACATGTGTCCAGGCAGGCCTGTCGAAAGCGGCGGTGCATGAAGCAGTAGACCAGGGGGTTGACACAGGCCGAGGCATAGCTCAGTAAATGGATGAAGGAGATTGGGGCCCCCGAGAGTGCCCGGTGTGCACCTGGGCCATCGAAGGCGCGCCACGTGTTGGCGCTGTACACTGGCAGCCAGCACAAGAAGAAAAGCATAACAATCACCAGCAGCATTCGCACCACCCGTTTCTTAGCCAGCAGCTTGGCCTGGTTGGGTCGGGGGCCAGGACCTTGCCCAGGAGTGGGCGTGGTCAGCGCTGTCATCTCCATGCGGGAACGCGGAAGTTGCACATAACAGCCATCACTGTCGTCCCCAGCCAGGCTGGTCTCAGGCCGGCAACCCCCGTTCTGGTGGACAGGCCCTGAGTACAGAGGGTGCAATCAAAGCAGAAGGCAGACTTCTCTTAAGTTGCAACTCAATCGTCACTTGATGCCCTTTTCCCACAGCTTTCACCCTGGGCTCCCGCCTCCTTTCAGCACTTCTTTCTGACCCACCCACGTAAGGAGGTTATCATGCCCCTCACCAAAGTCCCACGCCTCGTGCATTCTGCCCACCTGGTGCTGCCCCACCCGGCATGCCTCCTTGGTTTCGGACCCGGCTTTGGCTTTGGGTCTCGGTGTCATTGTCACCATCGAAGCGAAGCCCTAAGTAGAGCTCGCGAGAGATGAGTCCGTAGGCCACCGCCATAACCACACCCGGGATGAAGAACAAAAGCATTAGCAGCAGCACCGACCTGGAGACACAACACAGAACAATCATCATCTCCGTGGGGCCAGTCACAGGTAAAGGTAGAGGCAAAAACTGGCGTTCCTCGACTGTGGCCAGGTGGCGGAGGAAAGGGTAGGATTCAGGCATGCCTCTGGGAAGGGTAGGAGATTAGAGAGGGGCTCTAAATTGGAATTCCAAGTGTAGGGGTGAAGAACGGGCCTTGGCGGGAAAATTCTTGGTGGAGCTGGAGGACTGCCCTGGGGAAGGGGTGTAAAGGGGCTTCCTAAGATAGCGTGGTGGGCGCCCTCACCAGGTCTGGCGCACACGCGCACTGGGCCAGCGATGCACGCACTGCAGGACTCGAGGCCCCACCGGCTGCACAGAGGTGTACACAGGGTAGGGGACCATAAGCAGACCAGACAGCAGCCACGTGGCTAGGATCACCCGAGCTGCGTGGGAGCGTGTCTGCCACACTCGTGCTTGCAGTGGTCGGCAGATGGCGCTGTATCTCTCCAGGGCGATGGCCACGAGATTTAGCGTGGACACACTCACTGATACCCCTAAGCAAGGGTAGAGGAAAGGGTCACCTTGGAAACACCCCACCTGTTCACCAGTATGATTTCCTCCACCCCCATCAGAAAAGAAAACAAAAAACAAAAACAAAAACAAACAAAAGAACAAAACAACAACAACAAAAAACCCCCCAAAACCTTGTATTTGTCAAGGACTTTAAGAAGGGAGAAGGCCAAGGGGAAGATGTGTTTGTCTCACCTACCCATGAGGTAAGAAACCGCCTTGCAGATGACTGTGCCGAAGATGAATGTGCCCATGAGGTTGGGCAGGAGGGTGAAGGGCATGCAAGCCACAGCCAGCAGGAGGTCGCTGACTGCCAGCGAGAGCAGGAACGTGTTGGTGACAGTTCTCAGGCGCCGGCTCAGTCCCAGGACCACAATGATGAGCACATTGCCTCCAACACTCATCAGAAAAATCACTGCATAAAGGGTGACTCTAATAGCCAGCTCTAGTTCTGGGGAGAAAAGAGAGATGGCTGTAGGAGGGTCTGAGCCCCATCCATCCAGACCACCAATTTCACTTCACTCCCAAACAATAATATCCAGCTAGACCCTGAAACCCTGAGAATGCTTTTTCAAACCCCTAGGGACTATGTGGTAAGTGATGACAGTAAATGCTTTACCATCACAAATGCTGAGGCTTAGTTGAGTTGGTCCAACCCTACTCTTCCTTAGAAAAGTTTGTCTCTCCTTATGGTTGGTTCCATGCTTGCTTTTCATTGTAAACACTTTAAGGACTTGCTCCCATTACTGGTTGGATTACTTCTCAAGATCACTAATCTGTCCCTACCAGATCAAAAGTTTCCTTCTCTGCCCATTCAATTGGTCCTCCATGTGCCCTTGACCACCCACTCCCCTTAGAACCATGTTGGGTCATGTCTATGTTCTCTAAAATAAAGAGCCCCTCCTAACTAAACAAAAGAGAAAAGCCATTCACTCCCCTGTACTATCTACAACGCTCCTTGAAGACTGTCACCTCCTCTCAGTGATACACCCACTCAAGCCACTTGATGACTCAGTTTCTTGAATGCATCATGAGCACTCACTGGTGACTCCCTTCCTAAGCTGGCTTCCCAGCCTTGGAACAAATACTCTTTCATCACAACTCCGTCCCCCAACCTCTGCTTCTACCTCCATCCCAAACTTATTTCCTAAATGTGGTAAATCTCTATAAATCCCTTACCCATCAAGAATCAGGTCGATGGCCATTGCGTTGGGAAGGTGATCCTGGACATCTCATTTGGAACGAATCTCCCATTCCTTTGATCAATGCATGTTCCAAATTCCCTACACGCTTATTAAAAACCCCTCCCCCCTTTTTTTCTTTCTGAGTTGTGCTTTAAAATTCTCCAAACATTCGTTCTCACCAAGTAAACATTTGCAGAGGACTCCCTTTGTGTCAGGCACTGGGGACAAAGATGTGACTATTACAAACTCCATGCCATCTGAGAGCTTATAGTAGAGAGGGAATCGGAGATACAAAACAGATCATTGCTACACAGTATGCTAAAAAATGAGGTTGAGAGATGTATAAGAAGGTCCCAGGAGGGACCAGTGTGAGTCAGAAGGGCTGGGAGCTGACCCATTCATTTGTGTCATTGTCTATTGGGAGACAGACTCATCTTTGGACCTTTGTATCGTAAGCATGCAAACCTCCACAAAATTGGATTGAATTGAAATAGAATGAGTCATCCCTACCCATGGCTTCAGTGTCAGGGAGATTGGAGCTTGAAGAGAGAGAGAGAGAGAGAGAGAGAGAGATGGGGCAGAGCCTCCTACACTGTGGGGTAGGAAGGATCTGGAGGTACAGCCTTCTCTCCTTTAACTGCCTAGCTCTCATCTCTCAGCTGACTCTGGGCTTAATTCCCAAACTGTACTACTGCATCATAATGATAACTAGAATATTTAGAAGTTGTTGTTGTAGGATTCAAAAAAGTTCTATTTATTAGAAATCTCTAAACAGGGGGCTGGAGAGCAGGCTTAGTTGTTAAGAGTATTTCTATGTTGGTTAGCTCACAATAGTAATTTCAGATCCTGGATCCTGGGAACCTGATACCCTATTTTACATGCATGAGTGTGTGTTCACTTGGCAGAGAGAGAGAGAGAGAGAGAGAGAGAGAGAGAGAGAGACTACTACTAGTAGTAATACTACTAATAAAATGAATCTCTAAAAAGAATTCCTCAAACAGAACTTAGCAGTAACATTACTTGCTTAGATCTTGCTCAGATCTTAGATACCTAAAATGTTTTGCCTCCTGCACCTGCCTTAGGGCCCCACCATTCATACACTATTTCTTTCTTCTCCCAATCAAATCTCAATCTAAATGTCTCTTTGTCCCTGGCTCTATATTCATCACGGCACCTCACTTTGTTGTGCGTCTCTTTTCTGCCTGTATATTTTAGGAAGTACAAGTTGGAGGGTATTGGTGGATCAATGGCTGACAGGCTACTTTTGATGACAGGCTGGTTTTGGTGCAGTACTCTTATTATTGTATGCCTACTTTTCAAAGTCTCCTCTCTGCTGCTGTCTCCTTCTCAGCATCTCTTTATGTAGTCATGGCTGTCCTGGAACTCCCTATATAGACCAGGCTGGCTTTGAACTCACAGAGATCCTATTGCCTCTACCTCCTGAGTGCTGGGATTAAGAGTGTGTGCCCCTACACCTGGATCAAGCTATGTTCTTTTCACAAGGACAGGTTATTGAAAATTTATGTATGACAAATTTGAGGTTGTGTGTGTACTCTGGAAGGGAGATTTTTGTCAGAGAGGTCCTTGGACCCAGGAAAAAAGCAGGTGGCCTTTTTTGCACTCTTTTTCCAACTCCACTCTGTTCTTTCCATACCCACCTTAACCTCTTTAGTTCCACCAGCTTTCTCAAATCCACTGGATCTCTCTCCAATTAATCCTTAGCATAATTCCCACACTTCAGGCTGATGTAGCACTTTGAACTTAAAAACTTGTGTCTCGTTCATTCACCCAGATGATACACCCAGTATGTGTGACCTTGAGCTTGGCTAATGGTGGTCCAAAAGGATGAAGCAAGGTTTCCCCTTTATAAAGTTCTTAACATACTTGGAGTTTTCTGAAGACAAGAGGATAAAGTCACAGTAAGTGTGAAAAGCAATTGTATTTCAAATGTATGTGAATGTGTAGAGTGTGTGAGTGTCTGTTTGAGTGTGCATGTAAGCATTGTGGGAGGGTATCTGAGATTGTGAGTGTGTTCGTTAGTGTGTGAGCATGTGAGTGTGTGAGCATATGAGTTGTGTGTTTGTTAGTGTGTGGACACGAGTATGTGACTGTGTGCGAGCATGTGTGTGTTAGTGTGTGATTGATCATCCAGATGTTGGCAGAGAGTATGAATCGAATAATAGACTTGAGCTGAGGATGTGGTTCAGTTGGTAGAGTGCTTACCTAGCACACACAAAATCAGGGGTTTGATCCCCAGTACTCTTTAAACTAGATGTGGTGGCACATGCTTGTAATACCAGGGATGAGGAGGATCAGGAGTATAAGACCAACCTAGGATAGCCTGTCTAAACACAAAACAAAATCAAACAGGCTTTTCTAAGAAAGACTTCGCAGAAACTGAAGCAGCCAGTGCCTTCATCTGGTGTGTTGGACCTGGTTACTCATGAACAGAGATGTCAGTGTAATGCTCACGTGTATCTCTCTGTGGTGAGCATAGACAGTGTTCGACTGACTGAGGGCAATAGCTGGCTGCAAGGGAGATATCCAAGTGTCAGTGGCACTGAATAAGGAAGCAGAGGCAATATTGCAAGGGCTAGTTTGTAATATTAGAACACTGAACAATGCTTTAGTGTTTAAGAATCGTAAAGAGGTAGGCGAAGGTCATCCTTATTTCTCTGGGAGATAGCTGGACAAGGGTAATATCTGTATGTTTAAAGGTAATATCAGATTGAAGATAGGCTGCAATCAAGTTTAAAGAACACCCGAGTAACTGTTATGACATTGGAGTAAGCAAGGACAATAGCCAAGAGGAAATAACACCTCAGTTTGCAGGTGACATCTCCAGGAAGCATGGGCTACATGCAGAGCCCTGAGCGTGAACGGGAGATAATCAAGTGATGGTGGTTCTGAGTGAGGGGGTGGTAATAATATCCAAGATGTGTGGACACTAAGTGAGTATAAATGTCAGATATTAACACATTTAGCTCAGTTAAGACGTTAATCTTGTTTGTGTGAAATGGCTGAGAGCCTGAGTGAACATAGAGGCTGAGTCTTTGTTCAAAATATGTGAGTGCTTAAGAATGGTTCTCCGTGATTTTCTGGGTGATATCTGGAGGAGGTTTACTGAAGCAGCCACGGGGAAGATGTGATATTTTGTAGGTTATAGTAAAATAAAAATAGCATGTGACAGACAAATGACTTGTAAGCAACTGTGGACAATACTCATGAGTGTGGGTGTCCCCCATTTTACTGTGGACAGCGTCTGAGCTAATAGTAAAGTCACAGGTTTGTCTAAAGATAAAGTGCACGGCACCCAACTTCCTCTTGGTGATGTTGCAGTGAGTCCAGGTGACATATCTGTGGGGGCTCCAGTGAGACTGGCCAACAATCTTTGCATGTAGTGTCTGAGCACCTGGAAAACAACCTGATGTGCGCAAGCAACAGCAACCAGATAAATGAGGCCTGTCCTTGCATCTGAGCTCTGAATCACTGTACATCTTATTTCTTCAGGGACGCTTGCTCTGGCTGTCCTCCTTTGCGTCAGAACCTTTAGACACCCATCTTGATCTTTTCCTACTTTTTTATGTGTTGTTATTGTTTTTTCTAGACAGGGTTTCTCTGTACAGCAGCCCTGGCTGTCCTAGAACTCATAGAGATCCACCTGCAGAAGCCTCCCAAGTGCTGGGATTAAAAGTGTGCACCATCACCACCCAGGTTTCTTCTCTACTTTTAAACACCCAGGGTGTAGCAAATCTGTAGTCCCTACTACTCTAGGGGCAGAAAAATTGTTTGAACCCACCATTTTGAGATTAGCCTGGGTTGCAAATGAGAACTTGTTTCAAATAAAAAAAGAATGCTCTGCTATATCCCTACCCTTCCTCAACCCCGTAACATTTCTACTACGGTCTTATTTTTCTTCCTCCCCATAACCCCATTTCTTGGATGTTTTGCCTAATTGCTCTTGCTCAGTTCTTGCAATGCCTTCCCTTTGGCCCAGTCTTTCACCTACAGAGTCGGGTCTCGGTATCCATATCTCCTCCTAAGAAATAGTTATTGTATCTAAACATCACTAGTGTGCTGTTCTGTTCATCTCTGATGTGTCATAGCAATATTTGCCATCATTCACTCCACTCAAGACTCTCACTTTCTAAAAGACACAGCCTCTCTTTCTGTTTTCATTTGAATCTCTTCATGGGATCTCCTCCCTCTGCCTTGCTTTAAATACCAGCCTTCTGTAGAGACCTGTCTCAGCTTCTCGGTTCTCATTTTATACAATGTTTTAAAAAAAGACTTTGTCTATTCTCATGGTTTCCCACACTCCCTCCAGGTGAAGACTTTTCAAGTCTATATTTCCAGCTCAGACATTCAGGTCTCTGGATTTAACGGCTTTGTTGAGTAACCATCAATATTTGAACTCCGTGGATTCCACACTGGGTTTATAATAATCCCCTCTTCCAAAACTGCTTCTGCTCCTTTGCTACTGGGAACTGAACCCAGGGCCTTGCAGTTGCTAGGCGAGTGCTCTAACGTGAAGTGCATCTCCAGCTCCTCCTTGATTATCTTTCTCATGATATGCCATCCATCTCCTTTCAATTTCCCAAACCAGAAACTGGATTTCATCCTTGACCTCATTTACCTTCTCTACTTTCTCAACAGTCATTAAGTTCTGTTGATTTCATTTCCAGAAGTGGATCTCTCATCCATCCACTTCTCTTCATCCCCACCGCCAGTACCCGCTTCTATGCTAGCATCATCTTTCAGCCAGATTTACGTAATGTAATAGCTTTCTAAAGTATCTTCTGCATTCCATCTCACCCGCCCATCCGCTCTCGACAACACAACTCATCCTGGCAGCACTATTGACTCCCTCAGTGGATCCCAATGCCCCAGGATAAAATCTACACTCCTTAGCAAGGGCTCTAAAGCTCTCCATAAACACTCCATCCAGGCTGGTCCAGCCTGAGTGTTGGTTATGGACCTTTAATGGCACATGTTCCAATCATTCAAAAACTGTGTTGTACTCATCAAAGGTGCCATGGGTTAAACTCTGAGCTTTTTAGAAAGCCTGTGTTTGCCTAGGACACATGGTGCCTCTTCTGCTCCTTCACTTAGCTCTCAGATTTTTCTACTTCAAAGTATATCCCACCACCTCAGGAAGCTAGTGTTAATTCCCAAGGGTAGGGCAGGCTGGGGGTGTTCCTCTTGTATGTTCACAGTCTTTCTCCTCTTCGTGTTGCCATTCTTTGCTTATTCGTCTGTTTCCCCTATAAACCCAGAGCTCCATGACGTAGGGTTGTGTCAGTTTTGTTAAACTCATATCCTTGTTGCCTAGCACAGTTTCTGGTTCAATAAATAATTCCTGAATGAAAGAATCTAAGTGACAGTGGGTAACAGCCAAACCGAAAAAGCATGGATTGTTTTATGGAGTAAGTAAACATGTAGATTGTAATTTATTCCAACTATTACTTCTTGAATGGAGAACCCAACTCCTTTCTTTTCTGTTTATTGAGCCCGCGCTCCCGGGTTCCACCCTCTGTGAGGTTATCAGACCCCCATCTCCTTTGGGTGACCACATTCCAATCAGACTCTTTTGTGGGACTTCCAGGCTGTGATTTTCCTAATGGTCTGTGTCCCTATGTACTTGACTGCAGACTGGAGAGACTGCAGAATGCATCTAGTTCATCCCTGTGTACTCAGTACTGAGCCTAGCAAGGGCTCATTAAACATTTTAAACAAATATGGGTATAGGAAGAGGGGAGATGCACTTTAAGATGTTCATTGAGACAATGAAGATGTTTAGCCGATGGGAGGAGTGAGAGCCACTTGGAAGACAGGACGCGTGAAAGCAATGGGAAGGGAAGGTGGCGACATGAAGGGACAGGTGACTGGTGCAAGGGCAAGTTGGCTCTGGAAAAGTGAGACCTAAGAAGACAGAGACGACATGGACAGGACAGCTTTGAAAGGGACTCGGAGACTTTCAGAGAAACCAGGATAACACGGAGACGGATGAAGGACTTAACTCTGGGAGCAGAGGAGTTTGAGGACAGATGAAAACAGCATTCCTTAGTGCCAGCTAAATTCAGCTTTGAGAGCCTTTACTTGGGAAGGCTAGGATGGGGTGGGGTGGGAGACAGATTACAACTCAAATCTCCCATTCAGGCAGTCAGGAGAACTCCTGCCCTCACCGCCCAGCCTTCTCCTTTGCCTTCCTTTCAGCGGTTCCTGTCTCTGTCTCCATGGCTGGTTCTGTGAACTGGATGTTAAAGGAAAAGAGAGCTAGACAAGCCAGGAAGAAGAGGTCCTTGGTTTCCAGCTGTGTAGTGCTGTGTGGTGCTGAGCTTGGGGCATTATCAGAAGTCTAGAGGAAGTATGTGACAAGGGGCTCTGAACCAGGTGGTGTGAAGGTGTGATGGAGTTATAAGAGCTTGGGGGGACAGTGTGTGGAAGGGAGGGACCTGTGTGGAAGCTGAGGAAGTACTACAAGGGAAAGCGATGGGCAGTTGACAGTGTAGAGGTCCCGAGGGTTTTCAATGGTGCTATGGGGCCAGTGAGAAGGGCTTGTGGAGGCACCCACCTCTGGTCCCGGTTCCGCGGATGCGAGGGGGCTCGCAGCTGAGGTTGCCCGCGTTGCTGCTGTTGAGGAAGGGGACACCCGGGCGGCACAAAGAAGACCCCGGCCCTGGTCCGGGTTCCTGCTCGCTGCGGTTCAGCTTGAGCAGCTCCATGGCCCCCCGTGAAGTCCCACTCAGCTCCGCCAAGTGGGCTCCAGCCTCGGTTCCACCTGCTCCCGCAGCTCCGGGTGGCTCAGGCTCCCGCCCAACCCATCGCCCTCCCCTCCGGGTTCCCGCCCCCCCGCCCTGGCCCCTACCTCTCCACTCCCCCACTAGCCGCGCGCCTGGGCTGCTGAGGCTCCCCGGCTCGGGGCGGCTTTTGTCCCACCAGGTGACACTTGGCGCGCTCCCCCGCTCCGGAGGCGCGCGCTCCTGGTGTCTGCTCTCCAGGCTCGCCCCCGCGCTAGGTTCTCCGATCTTCTCTTGGAGATGTCTTTCCTGCGCACCTCTCATGCCAATGCCCCTCGTTCTGGAAATTGTGTGTGTGTGTGTGTGTGTGTGTGTGTGTGTGTGTGTGTGTGTGTGTGTGTGTACACGGGCGCCTGCGGGAGCCCGTGGGAGGGGATGACACGATAAGGGGAGTAAGTAGCTGCTGTGGGTCCTGCATTTTTCTTTGGCGGTTTAGAAGACGTGGAGGTGGCGGGGGTGATCCTGTTTGCATCCCAGGGTCCCAGCTACAGCGCAGGTGCCTTAGTCCGACGCAGTCAGTCACCTTGCTCTGCCGCAGTGCCCAGTGTTCAGCACAGTACTACCATAGCTCCCTGCAGCTTTTTGTGTGTGTGTGTGTGCGACAGTTGGGGTAGCCCTGGCTTCTGCCTCAGCACACCTCACCTCTTGTCTGAAACCCCAAACGCAGGCAGGCTTCTGCTTCAGGGCCTCGAGGAGGGTCCCAGAGGGATGCAGTTGCTCACAACCGAGATGGTACGAGAAAAGGGTTGCCTCGAATTAGAGTGGACTAGGGCATTGGGGCAGCAGTGAGTGGATGTGAGAACTGCACTGAATGAACTGAGTTCAGTTCTAGTCCTGACCCTGACCTGGACAAAAGAGGGGGACCGCGCGCGCGCGCGCGGGGGGAAGTAGGGTGTGTGGGGGGGGTTGGTCATCTCTCTGTCTCTAGGCAGCGTTAATTCTCCGTTTGACCTCAGCACAGGTGCGGCACCAGTGTAGGGTGCTGGGTTCCCACGAGAGGGGGCCGGAAAAACACTGGGTCGCTGGGTCACAGCGAAAACAAACTGAAGGTGCACGTGGTACCCAGAGACTGAAGCGGACTCAGCTCCCCGAGGCAGATCTGCCCTCCTCTACTCCTTCAGCCTTCTTTCTTCCTTTCTTCTGCCTTCTAAAGAAACTCCAGTATGATATGAAATCTCATCATTGGGCTGCCAAATTGGCTTCAAAGGTGTGGGGAGGGCATCTGTAGAAGGGAGGATTAGAGCTGGGTGGAGTCTGAATATAAGGGGAATTCAGAGTTAGTGTCCTTCCACTCTTTTGCAGAGGACCTGATCATCAGCGTTGAGTTCATCAGGCCTGAAGCTCTGCAGGAAGGGTTAAACGTGGGTGTCATCACCCTCTCCCTCATGCTCCACTGTCTTCTTTGGTCTTCTGAGAGCCCTGGATCAGAGGAACTTGATGTTCTGTTTGCTCAGCTCCAGCACAGGTGGTATCTCTGATAATCCAATGAACTTTTCCCACATTGGGTGACAGAGGCTTTGAGGAACAAGGGGACAAAGGAAATGCGGGGGGGGGGGGAGGAGACGGAAATAGATGTAGACATCCAGCAATCTATGTATCCAGGTATCAGTTATGGGACTGCGCGCCATTTCCACATGCGGTCAGTCAGTCCCTGAGGAGCTTCCACGAAAGTGGGGACATTCACCAAATAAACTGGAGATCGCAATACACGGTTCTATATATAACCGTTAAGGTGCACAAATCGGAAATTTGGGAATCAGAGCCGGAGAAATGGTTCAGCTATTAGGAGGACTTGCTGCCCAGAGGACCTGGGCTTGGTTCTCATCTTGACAAGGTGATTCTCAATTCCAATTTCGACAGATCCTTCGCTCTCCTCTGGCCTTTGTGGGCACCAGGCACTCACGTGGTTCACATACATACATGTAGACCAAATGCTCACACATGTAAAACAAAATAGAAAGGAAACCTAGGAATCCCCTTTACTCCTATTTGCTCCTCCATCCCTGCAAGGGGCATTGTGACTGGAAGCCGGGCTCCTCAAAATGAAAGGATTCGTTGTCTGGAAGACAGCACTCAAGCAACAGTGCCTTCAGAGGTTGTCAGAGCAGAGCACCAACTCTTTCAAAATCCTAAACTCCTCCAGGGGTATCATGCATCCAATGACTGATTAGCACAGAGGAATTAGTCCCAGTGTCCTCAGAGGAATTAGCTCCAGTCTCCTCATCCCTGCTGAAGGACAACTCTGAAATCTGTTCACAACACTCAGCTCCTCTTTTGAGGTTGCTGAGGACTCTGTGGGTCTGAATTACTGCCCAGCCTCTTCCTTTGCCAAGCCCTATTTTCATCCCCTTTTACACAGGTGTTGACTCCGAGAGCACTCCTTGGTAAACATCCTTCACAGTAATCTCTGTTTTAGAGTGTGCTTCCTGGGGAATAATAACTACATCACTCCCACATTCAATCAATCTCAGAGTCCTGTTGATTTTAGCTACTGAATGACTCTGCTTATACTCAACAGTCTCTTAAGCCACAACCCCAGGCTCCTAGGACAACTACTGCACTTTGCTGGTGCCTCTTTATATCCCATCATCTACTTTATGGACAACTGAGTGATGCCAATGTACTGATATTTGCTTTTAGGAGAGAGGGAGTCTGTAGTAGTAAACTACAATCTTTTACCCTCTCTCTATTTAGGGAAAGCGAAAGGAAGGATAGAAATTTTCATTGCTCTTGCAGGAAGCCTTGCTAGAGAAAGAGAGAAATGCAGAAAATTTTCACAGCCTTTTTAGGCTGTCCTAAGCTTGGAGGAGACTAGCTGACAGTGAGTCAGACTAGCGTCTCAGCTCCGCTATCTGCAAACTCAATCTCTCCAACAGATGTTCTTCTATGTAAGAATCAACACACTAACAAAGGACAAACCAACCAATGAACCACCAACTAACACCCACCCGGCTCTCCGGGCTTCAGACCTTTCATATTCTTAGCAAAAGTTCCCAGAAGCTCAAGCAGCACACAGTCCCAAGAACAAGTTACACATGCCAGAACGACTGCACCTAACCAAATTATAGCCACCTGCATCAAGCATTCCAAATCAAACTCATAATCATCCATCACACCTGGGATGGGAACATAAACTAGTCCAAAGGCCATTTTGCATTTTTAAAGACACCAAAAATAACAACTTCTTCCAAGTGTCCGGCTACAGGGAATCTTTCAGTTGGATCTATGAAGCCCTCATGGCTTGGGTTCTGGTAACCTCTCTAGGTGGCTCTGTAGTTTTGGTTCATTCAGCTTTACACCCAATGGCCTTCATCTTTTGCCATGCATTTTTCAATCATGGATTTTGCATATGCTTTCTGTAAGGTCTTCTTTTTCTTCAATATCTATCTATCTGATCTCATGTAGAATGGCATTCTGCAGAGATATTTTTCTGACTTTCTTGGAGGGTGATTTCTAATCATGATCATTCTCGT
Organism: Cricetomys ansorgei; assembly: GCA_026225945.1. Taxonomy (NCBI): domain Eukaryota; kingdom Metazoa; phylum Chordata; class Mammalia; order Rodentia; family Nesomyidae; genus Cricetomys; species Cricetomys ansorgei. The sequence continues at coordinate 420,905 of JAMJFZ010000597.1, read as the reverse complement.
GTGATCATCTCTAGAGTCTAGTTGGACTCGTGAGTACAGTGAGGTATTAGCTACATGACTATGTTATGTGGCAGCAGAGATTTTGCAGGTGGAATTAGTGTCACTAGTCAATTACTCTCAAAAATGGGGAAATTATCCAGGTAGTCCTAGTCAAATCATACAGGTCCTTTAATAGCCAAGAGTTTCCCATGTCTCGACAGATAGCAGCAGAAATCAGATATTTGAAGAAGGGGTGCATTTTGTAATAGGGTCTCGTGTAGCCCTGACTGGTATTGAACTCACTATATATCCGAGGATGACCTTGAACTCCTAATCTTCCTGCCTTCATTTCTCCAGTTCTGGAATTACAGACATGTACCATTATTTTTTTGTTTTGTGTTTTGTTTTGTTTTTGTTTTATCGGCTTTACAACAAACTAGAGTTATCTAGGAAGAGGAACTCCAATGAGAAAATGACTCCATCAGATTGCCTGTAGGCAAGTTTATCAGGTATTTCCTTGTTTAATGATTAATGTCAAAGGGCCCAGGCCACTGTGAGCATTGCCATCCCTGGGATGTAGTCCTGGGATGTATAAGTAGACAGCCTAAGCAAACCATGAGAAGCAAGGCTAGACAGAATTCTTCCATGGCCTCCACTTCTGCTTCCAGATTCCTGCCTGAGTTCCTGCCCCACTTTCCTTTGACGATGGATTGGGATGTGAAAATGTAAGTCAAATAAATCTTTCCTTCCCAAGTTGCTTTTGGCCACGGTGTTTTATCAGAGCAAAAGAAACCTAACTATGACAACCACCAGGCCCAACTCAATGCACTAATGTTTTTAAAGACCGATTTTTAAAATTTTACTTATATGTATCATGTGCTCTGTACATATGCTGTGTGTACGTGGAGGCCTGTGGAGGCCAGAAGAAGGTATTGGATCCCTGAGCAACAGTCACAGGCAGTTGTGAGTGCTGAGAATTGAACTCTGGTCCTCTAGAAGAATGATAAGCACTCTTAACGGCTAATGAATCTCTCCAACCCCTCAACACACTATCGGTGGCATAAAGAGAGAGAGAGAGAACCCTGTGAAGAAATGGCAGCTGCTGTTACAAGCCAGAGAATGGAGGAGGACACAGAGCAAGGACCTCGACGTGATTTCTAGCTGAAAGCAGTTACCCCATGGCAGCCAGCAAAATACCAGGGGCTTTTAGTCTGTCCTGCAATCTCTGGAAGAGAATTCAGTGTAAATGACAGCTTGTGACACCCTGGACAGAGAACTCAGCCACATTGGGTAGACTTCTGGACAACAGATCTGTAGGCTAATAAACGTGTTGCTTTAAGCCACTAATTCATTGTAATTTGTTGCAGCTGCTCTAGAAAAATGATACACCTCCCAGTTAAGAGGCAGTGAGCAGAGACCCTTGTAAGCCATGCCAGGAAGACATGGGGGCATTGGAAAGACTGCAGTGATGGCTTCTATGCAAAGCAGTTTTATGGCTTAAATTAAAGTCAGAAAAAATGTAGAAGATGGATCTAGCAACTGTCCAGGAAGTCGAGAGGCAGAATTTAGGGAGTGTTTGCAGGTAGAGGGTGAGAGAGGGGAATGAGATAAAAGTCCCTAGGACGTCTAATAACTGAATGAAAACTAAGAGCAGAGCTGTGTTCCAGGCGTGCTACCTTGAATTCCCTTCACAGAGAACTACAAATTTAGGCCCAATGTTATTTTTAATTTTATTATTATTTTGTTTTAGGAATTTTAAAGGAGAATATATAGTGTCAGGTTTCATTTTGGCATTTAAAATTATTTTTGTTAATTCTCTTACCTCCTCATCTTCTCCTTTATCCTCCTCTCCTCCCATTCCAACCCCTTCAGAGACTCGTTTCTGCTTTCATGTCATAGTGTCCTACTGCCCTCCGCCACTTCGCCAACTCCTCTTCTCCTCCATGGTCTCCTGCACGCACACACACGCACACACATAGGTGCACACATAGCAACATTATATGCTAGGATCTGCGTATGAGAGAATATTCTATATTTTTGGCTTTCTGAGTTACCTGGCCTACTGTAGTATTTTCCAACATCATTTGTTTTCCTGCAAATTTCCTTTTCTTTACCTTAACATTCCATTGTGTGTAGGCACTACAATTCCATTATCCATTTATCTATAGATGGACATGTAGGAAGAAGGATCCATTTTCTTGCAACTGTGACTGATACAGCAGTAGACATGAATGTGCAGGAATCTCTGTGGTAGGACATGGAGTTACTTTGGTATATGCCCTGATTAGCATCGCTGGGTTATATGGCAACTCTATTTTTCTTTTTCTTTTAAACTATATTTTATTTGTCATTATTATTGCGTGTGTATGTGTGTATATGATATGTGTGTGTGGGGATGTACTTGTGGTATGGCACACATGTAGAGGTCAGAGGACAATTCTGTGAATTAGGCTCTCTCCTTTTCATCTTTATGTGGGTTCCAGGGATAGAACATCAGGTTATCAGGCATATGTGTGTGTGTGTGTGTGTGTGTGTGTGTGTGTGTGTGTGAGAGAGAGAGAGAGAGAGAGAGAGAGAGAGAGAGAGAGAGTAATGTAGGCCCCAGGTTGATGTTGGAAATCCTCTTGGGTTGTATTTTCATCTTGTTCTTCGAAGCAGGGTCTCTCAGTCAAACCCAGAACTCACAAATAAGTCTAGTTTCACTAGCCAGCTTTCTGTGGGGGCTCCCTTGTCTTTGTCTTCATAGGCTGGAATTATAGTGGGCAACACCCACCTGGCATTCATGTGGCTCTAGGAATCTGAACTTTGGTCCCTTTGCTTGCCAGCAATCACTTTAACTGCTGAACTGCCCCCAGCCTCAGTAATTTTTACTTTGAAATACCTCTATGCTGACTTCTATAATGGCTGTACTAGTTCACATTCCTACCAGCAGTGGATAAAGTTTGTTCTTCCCGAATCCTCATCAAAGGAGAATGTGCTGCATCATTCAAATGTTGTTCCTGGGTGAGCAACTGAACAGCAAAGAAGCTGTTCAGAATTTGGTGACCTGGAGACCCTTGGCAACCTTGAGTAGAGCGATTTTGGTGGGTCAATGAGACAGAAGACAGGGTAGGTATACTAAAAACTGAATGTGCCTGGACGAAGTGGATTGACCAATTTCAGGAAGGTATTTAAGATATGTGGTCATTAAGGGATTGGAAGAACTAGAGAAGGATGTGGAGAGAAAGATTTTAGCTTTAATCTGAACTCTCAAACTTTTTTTTTTTTTTTTGTGGATGGAATCATTCCAATACAGAGAAGACTTAAGATGCAGATGGGAGGATGGGGAAGGTTAGTTTATGATGCTGGAGTTCTGAGAAGACAAGAGGAATGGACTCCAGAGAAAAGTAGAAGTCCTTCCCTTTTGATAGTAAAGACTTTATCTCAAGTGTAAAAGGAGATCAGAAGTGGGATCTTGTAACCAAGTTGTGAGCCACCAGCTAAGGTCTATATTTTCTTTGATTGCTTGTTTTTCTGCAGTGGAGTATGACTTTATGGCTAGGATGGTGGCTATGCATGAAAGAGACCAGGCAAGGTTTCTAGATGAAGGTTTTGGAGGAGAGACACAAACCCTCCTTCTTGAAGACTGACTATAGCTGTGAGGGCAAGTCACTCTTGATGATACGATGTGGGAGAGGTATCGGGGTGACAGAAAGGAAGAAGTCTGGGTGTTCACTCTAAGATGATTTTTACCATCCTCAGTTCTTCTGCACAAAAAACCCTCTACACTCTCAAGTGTCTTTAATTTTTTTCACTATTGTCATAGCAACGTAATTGGAATCTTAATTAATGCAGTAGATTTGTGGTTTTGGTGTGCTCTAGAGCTACCAACTCTGTGTGTGTGTGTGTGTGTGTGTGTGTGTGTGTATGTGTGCTCACATTCCACAGCTCCTGTGTGTAAGTCAGAGGACAATTTCAGGTGTCTGTCCTTGTCTTCCATCTTGCTGGAAACAAGGTCTCTTCCTTGCTGTTCTCCAGGGTGTATACCAGGCCAGCCAGACCACAGGCTTCTGAGGAGTCTCCCTGTCTCCACCTCCCGTCTGGACTAGGAACACTGGATTGCCGACATGTGCTGCTGAACTCAGCTTTGTGTGGGTTCTTCGGGTTTGAACTCAGGCCCTCAAGCCTGCACAGCAAGCCTTTACCCCAAAAAGTTAAAACAACAACAACAACAACAAAACACCCCTAAATGTAGCAGGGGGTGGGAAAGTGGAGAGCAGAAGGATGGAGTAAGTCAGAAGAAAGGTAGGAACCCCTACCCCCACCCCATGAGAGTCAAGTTTTCACTTCCTTCAACAGCTTAGCTGGGATTGTTGATGGTTCAGTTCATCGGATGTAGGAGTTGACCAGTGAGTAGGGAAGGAAGACAGGGATGACAGGAGTGAAGTGGTGAGCCGCGGAGTCTGAGCTGCACACGTGAAATTCGGAGCTTCAAGGAGCAGAGTCTCCTGAGAGTGAGGAAACCGTACAGGTGAGTGCGGGACTCCAACCTGTGAAACAGGGGCTGTAAGAGAGTGAGAAGCTTTGAAGGTGGCGAGGGAGGCTAAATATGGTCATAAAGGAGCCAGAGAGCTAATGTCTTCATAACAGGAGGAGATCAGATGTGGATCTATCTCCCCTCCCCCCTGCCTCTCTCTACACCCACAGCAACGATCATATGGGGTCCAATGACAAGGCAAGTTTTTGCAAAACCCGAATCAACCATTGCAAAAAGCTGAATCTGCTGGTACCTAGACCCAAGACTTGTAGCTTAAGAACTAAAAATATATTCCTGTTATTTAAGCTACCCGGTATTTTGTTACAGCGTACCCATTCTCTAGTGAGTTCTCAAATCTTTTTTTTAAAAAAAACCTGTGTGTGTGTGTGTGTGTGTGTGTGTGAGAGAGAGAGAGAGAGAGAGAGAGAGAGAGAGAGAGAGAGAGAGAGAGAGAGAGAGAGAGAGAGAGAGAGGTGTATGTGTGTGCATATGCATTCCTTCCTGTGGGCTCTGTCACACATGTGTCTTGGCATGGGTATAGAGGTCAGAGGACAACCTTGGGTGTTAGTCCTTACCTTTCACTTTGAGACAGGATTTCTTCTTGTTTTTCACTGTGTAGGCTAACTGGACCACTTTAACTCTTTGGTCTCGGCTTCGAATCCCGATGTGGGTGTGCCTCGATTACAGACACACACTGCTGCGTCAAGGCGTACACGAGATCGAGGATCCTAAACCAGGCCATGCTTGCAGGATAAGCGCTTTGCCCACTGAGCTTCTTCAGCTCTCTGCATGTCTCTCATTACTTTACTTTGTCCTTATACACCTTGTCTCTACTTGAAGGGTCATGCTTAGCTTTGGGATCTTTGAACTGCTGACAGTTCCTTTTTTCTTTTTCATAGAGGCTTAGATTTTTTTTCATTTTTATATTTTGGTTATATTCTTTCCCTCCTCCAACTCCTCCGAGAACCTACCCGTCCCCCTTCCCACCCAACTTCAAGTTCTTTATTCTTCTCTCAAAAAATTAAAAAAAAAAAACCCAATAAAATCCAAATCAAAACAAACAAAAAGACAAAAAAAATGTCAAACCAAACCAAACCAAAAAACAAAAGCACACAAAAACCATGGAGTCCATGTTGCTGGCTAACTACTTCTGAGCTTGGGGCCTGGCCCTGGAGTGTGGGTAATATAGCCACTCATTGGAGAAAACTGATTTTCTCTCTCCCAGCAGATATCAGTTGCAAAGAGCTTCCTGGTCAGGAGCAGGGCGTTGTGCCCCCTTGTCCTGGTCTTGTGCGTTCTACCACAACCTCTGTGAGTTCACGTGTACGTCAGCTCTGCTATATCTGGAAGACACCATTTCCTTTTGCTCATCTATCACCTCTGGCTCTTCCAGTCCTTCCATCTCCTCTTCTTCGATGAGAATCTTTTCTTTTCTTTTTGGTTTTTCATGGCGGGGTTTCCTTGTAACTCTGGCTGTCCTGGAACTCACTCCGTAGACCAGGCTGGCCTTGAATTCACAGAGATCCGCCTACCTCTGCCTCTCCAGTGCTGGGATTAAAGGCGTGTGCCACCATCGGCTGGCTGGTCCTCATTTTTGGACGATGCTAATCTCTTGTCCGTCTACGTGCTGATGGGTAATGAAAGGTGAGGGTGCCGGAAATACTGTGAATATGCTGATTTACTGAAAGTTGTTTAGTTAATTAATTCAGCAGTGTTGAAGATTAAATCTAGAGCCTTGTTCATGCTGGACAAACACTTTACCATTGGGCTACATTCTTAGCTATGAAGACGGTTTATAAAAAGGAAAATAAAACTAATTAATAGCAACTGTGGGAGAGGAAGAGGATGAATATGTACTAAAAGGATAGATGTTTGTTACTCCAAATGGGGAAATTCCATCCAGCCTGAGGGCCTTCGAGGATTGGGACATAACTGTGGAGGGCCAGGAAATAGGGAGGTTTAGATGGGCGTTGGTACCTACTGGATCCCGATGGCAGGGGAGAGAGACGGGCACCAGCACTTGCGCTAGGGCCAGTACCTCGGCCTATGGCACATGCACGCATAGCCCTTTAAATGGTGGACCCTGGCACCCCAGTCGAAAATTATTCCAAAGCAGTATCCACTTCCTCTGTCTTTGTGGAAACCTTGTTGGCCAACCGGCTATGATTGGGCTTTCCTTGACCTTACCCCTCCCTCTCTGATTAGCAAACTTTAGATAGGCTTATTTGAAGTATCTAGTAAGCATAGACCAAAGCTATTGGATCTCTTCCCTTCTGCACTGCCCTACTTTCTCCATAAAAACCTGCTTTCCTACATAATAGATGGACTCACACCATGGAGGTGTTGCCCAGAATCTGTTTCTTGGGTTAGTGACTCTGTGCCGCTCACTCCCTCGGGAACTCTGCACCCATGAAAAACCCACAGATGAGAACAAAAAGGGAACTGTAAAATCAGTTTGGACATTCATAGAAGAGAGAGAGCTGGATCCGTATCTTGGAACTGCTCAGAAACCCACGTGTTCAAGAAGCATATCAAACCACAAGATGTCCTGAGCAGAGCCAGGATCCATGCTGAGAGAAGCTGTCCTTGACCTGCCAAGCATGTGTTTGGCTTTTGTTTAGTTTTGGGCTTTGGGGCTTCTGGACCACTAAATTGACTTTTGTAGTTAGAGCACTTTACATTTCCCTTGGGGAGGTTCCACCTAGGCTTGCTCTGATACAACAGCCCAGGTATGATTCTTTCAGTACTCAATATTACAACTAAGATAGATGAGAGGGGATATTTACTGCTTCAGTAAATGCCCAGGAGAAGCAGCCAAAGAGAGGAAAACACAGCACCTAACGCCCAGTCAGATAACCTGTGTTGCAAGATACAGCTTATTCTAAGCAGCTGACAGGTCCACAAAATACTAGTAGTTTACTTGGGAAGCTCACCGTTCATGCACATAGTAGTGTCAGGGTCATGTAATATGCTCTACCTCCAGCCTCCAGTCTCCCTTGGTGCTCTCTCTCCCTCTCGTTCTCTCTTATACACACACACACACACACACACACACACACACACACGGATCTGGGGTCCACACAGAAGCTAAATTGCATCTTAGTCCCTTTTGCCCTTTTCCCACTCCATCAGTCCTTCTCTCTGGGTCTGATTAGGTTGCCTTCTCTTTATGCCTTTTAAGGCTTTCTCTGCATTTCTATGATGCGTGGATATGCTTCTGTGTTGAGCTCCTGCCTACGCAATCCCTGCCCACACAGAAGGCTCTTCTCTTGGCATAATTAAACAAAGAGGAAAATGGTTGGGAAGGCAGCCAGCTGGTGCAGGCATTAATGTTGGGCAGAGCAAAGAAATGAAGGGCAGTGTTGGCCTTCCAGGTCTCTGATCTTATTCTGGGGGAAAACAGAGTGACACGCCCAGGGGCTGTCTCTGGCTGGATGATCACACTTGGTGTCAGACTGGTCCTCCAAGGTGGTCAGTGAAAGTCAGAGATCTACCAGGCGAAAGCCTCACTTGAGGTTTAATAGAGCCAAAGGAAAGCCACTCAGAGAGAGCTTCCAAGGATATCTCCAGATTATTAGCTTCTGGAGTTCCTGTGGGACCTGCCGGTGAAGAAAAGGCGGAGAGCAACGAGCTGAGATACTGAAACTGGGAAGGACCTGTTAATTTCATAGAGGATCTGGGTTCTGTTCCCAGCACTAACATGGTGTCTCATAACCACCTATGGCTCCAGTTCTAGGGGAGCTGATGTCCTTTTCTACCTGTAATGGTACCAGGCATGTACAAACATAGACACACAAACATGTAAAATAAATCTACTTTTAAAAAGTCTGAACAAACGTTTTCACAGGCCAGTCAAGATCACAATGCCCTCCAATATTATTCTTTACCTCTAAAATTCCATTTCTCCATGGGTATTTCTACTAGTTTTTCAAAGTAATGTAATTCTGAAGTCTGGAAGAGGGTTATAAGGGGAGGAAGAACCTATTGCCCTCTGCTGGCCAGATATGGTACTGCCAGCACAGTCCAGAGGCCACAGAAGCTTGGGTCCACAGGACTTAGATACAGCTTCAGAATATTCAAAGGCAAAATCGCAAGTAGAGGGACATGAGTAATAGTGCTAGATGGCATTCATTATTGAGAATCCTCTATATAACCATGTAGTGATGGGAATTTACATTCATAAATTAATTCACACTTTAATTCTATAGCATATGCTCTCAATAGCTCTGAACGATTTTGCAGAACGGGCCAAGAATTCCCCAGCTAGAAAGTGCTATTTCAGAAGCAAGACCTCAAGTCTGATGGGATACAACCACATTGCCCCACCTGTTGTAGTTCAGCCCAGCCTAACAGGTGCGCTGACTAGAGCCATGATTTTGATCCTAGCTTGACAACCGAACTCCAGCTGAGCCCCAAGCAAGAATCCGCCCACCTTGCCTCCTGTTCTTAGTGCTTGTGTTAGCTCTTTCCTCAGGGTGGCTGGCCCTTCTCCCTGTGAATTTGATTCCTTCCCAAGCTTGGAAAGTTATTTCCATATGTCTTCCAGGGCTATCAGCCAAACAGAAAGAAAAGAAAGAAAGAAAAAAAGAAAGAAAGAAAGAGAGGGAGAGAGGAGGAGGGGAGGGCAGAAGAGGGGAGGGGAGGAGAGGGAATAAGTAAGGGCTGATACTTTTTCTGCAGCCGAGCAGCTAACTGGGAAAACAGGAGGGGGTGAACATCTTGAATTTCAGCCAGGCCAAGGTATCCTGCAGCCATTTTACTCTAGATAGGAGACAATAAAGCCCTTGGTCTACTGGAAGGGGGAGAGCTCAGCCTCAAGGCAGCCATGCTCACAGCAAGAAAGTCCTTGACACATTTTGACATTTTTGTGCAATCTAGCAGCTCACATGATGCCTCTCTCCCCTTTCTCCAGCATAGCAGGTGATTCCTGCCTTTGTGGCTGCCGCCCTGAGATCACACTTCATCACACTGGGCAGCGCGTTGGTGGGTCACAGCTCTGCTTTGCAGGAACAGCTTGGTTTCCCCTGGTTACCACAGTGAATGATCAAAAGTATTGCTCTCTGCAAAGGAGGAGCTTGAGTGGCTTTAGCCCCAAGCTGAGGCTATCTTTTTCCTTCTCCCTTTACAAAACAAACAAACAAACAAATACGATAAACCCAGGTTTCCTTTCATGTGGCTTAGGAGCCCTTTGATTTGGGCTGTGCTGTTTAATCCCATAGCCTCAGTTACTTCATTTCAACATGGAAATAATAATGTTATCCTTCTCATATGGTTGTAACAACGAACAGAGACAATGCCTGTGGCCCAGGACCTAGCATAAAGTAACTCCTCAACAAATCAAATCTAGTATTTTCAGTTGCTCTATGTGTTCCAGTTTCCTGATCTGGAAACAATGAGAAAAATAATAAACTTCCTAACATTATTATAAGAACCAAAGGATAGGACATATGTATAGCAGTCATGAATGCCTCCCTAACAGTATGAAAATATTGTACATATCTTGAGTTTGGCAAATTTCATTAGACTTCCTAACCATTTTACTTTTGGAGGGTTTTATCTCAGTTGTATTTTATGGATTTCTGTCTATTTTCTCTCCCCCAACTTAGGGTCTTGCAGAAGTCTCTGGACATCTAGGGCAAGTCTCTGGTCTTCTGACAGTGCTGGTTGGGATGTGCCTGGTTCAAGCTCACACACTTGTAGGGGATGTATCTCTGAGGCTCCCTCTGGTGCTTCATGACACTGTGGTCGTTCTTTAGTTTCCAAAAAGGCTCAGCTTTGTATTCTGTGCTCTCTGTGAAATTAGGGTCCAGGTTGCTTCCTCCCAAGAGATTATAACAGGCAGAAATTTGGCTCTTGTTACTTTTGCCTTCTGAATACAGCAAGGGGAGTTTTGTAGATGAAATTAGAGTTAGTAGTCGGCTAACCCTAAGACAGAGAAATTATTCTTCATTTTTCAGATTGATCTAGCCTAATCTTATGAGGCCCTACAACAGGGAGCCCTTTCTTTGCTTGGTACTAGAAGTGGGATGATTGGGGTGTGTCAAAGGAGGCACACATCAGAAAACCAAATAGCTGAGTCCTACAGTGAAGAGGGACAAGTTCTGTCAATAGCCTGAATGGATCTGGAAGCAGATTCTTCCCCAAAGCCTCCAGCTAAGATCCCAGCTCAGCTGATAACTGAATTCAGTCTTAGCAGACTCTAAGCAGAGCCTGTATCTCTGAGTCACACAACTGGGAGATAATAAGTGGGCGCTGTTTCTGGCTGTGAAGTTTGTGGTAAGATGTTACAGCAAGAAAAAAAAACCATAACACAATCTTCAAGATTCCCGTTCCTTGTATTAGCCTTGAGGAATATTCCACTCTCAGGTCCAGAAGTTTCTGTTCTTCCAATTCTAAATCCATGTAGATGGATGGGGACATTTGCCTCCAGGAGAATTGTTGATGAAGCCCTCAGAGACCTGGATTTCATAATCAAAATGAAGCAGAGGTTTCTGATAATGTCTGGTTTGGACTCCGCAGTTCAAAAATTTTTACGTTTATGAGATGCAAACACATCAGTTCTTTCCTGTGTTGGAGGGGAGGGATAAAGTGTGCACTACCCCAAGGACTATTTCAATAGCATTTCTTGCCGTGTATAGAAATACCTCTCCTGGTGCTTGTTACACACTGAGAATTTTTTAGACTAAGAGAATTGACTTTTATGTTTTGTTATTACAGGAACTTAAAATTGTGTTCTATACTCCCTCTACCCAGCATTATCCCAAACCGTGAAAGAACTGTCTTCAGCACAGCAACAAGAGCTGCTCCACCACTGGGACACCCCTCATGGAGCTGCTGGTATTCAGTGTTTCGAGGTGTGGTGAATCCACACCCCTTATCCTGGAAGAACAGAGACAGAAGAAGGTGCAGATCTGATCTTGAAACTCCTGCATCCAGGAGATGGAACTGGTCTGTTATCCCCACATGTGTGCTGCTACAGATGAAGACTCTATGGAGTGGCAGGAGTTGCCCTTTCTAACACAGCCCCAGTGGGGTCAGGTGTATCGATCACACTGTACTAACAACAAGCTTATTTCTCACCTCCCTAGGTCCATCAGGTATGTGACAAAACCGGTTCACATCATGCTTACCCATTCTAGTTCAATGGGATTTGAGGGCAGAGATGGTAGAAAAGGCTCTTGAGGAACTAGCACCCGTCTCCTTCCATCATTGGGCTTCTATGATTCAGTTCTCTTCACTTTGGTTATGAAATGTATAAGTGTGCATCTACTATGTACCAGGAGGTTTGGGCTCTAGCAATATAGAGATGAATGAGGTAAACCCAGTACCAACTTCATGAACCTTACATTTTATTAATAAATCACAAAATAATTACATACTTTAAAATGAAATGACCCTTTTAATCTCTCCTGATGATGACAGTTCTTGTTTATTTATACCTCTAAGTTGCACCTCAGGTTCATTTTAGGATACCACCTGGCACAGCTCTGACCTGAAGTCTGGCCATGCCCTGAAGCAGCTGAAGTGGTAACCTAGAGTGAACATAGTTCATAAGTTATGTCAGACTTCTTTTCCGGTAGCTCCAACACTGTCCTTGTCCTCTACCAGCAGACCTCCTTTAAATGTACCAAGGTTACCCCAACACCCCAGTGTTGTTCTCTGTGATCATGGGGTAAGTGGGCATAAGTCATAGTTATGCTTATGAGACTGCACATGTGCACAGAATATAGAAACATTTTATGTGGAATTCAGAGTCTTGAGCGAGTGAGTGAGTAAGTATGTGTGTGTGTGTGTGTGTGTGTGTGCGCTGGTGAGTAGGGACAAATGAATGCTATACCCCCATCTCTAGCTAGGCATCTATAGACCAATTTACCTAAGTCTCTGTGACCTAGCACATATGATGATAGTTTCTGCAGGCAGGCTTTCCTACCACTCTGGATTCACTTGGAACTGGGAGTCCTGGAGTCAGGATGGGGTCACTCTATGCTGGAGGGTCCCTCCTGGCCAGCCTTTTCCTCTTTGCCCTTGGAAGATCCTTCCCCAGGCTCAGCCTCGTCATCTGCCTCGGCCACATCCTCTGGCATTGGCCACTCTCGAGTCTGCCACTCCAGCCTTTCGATTCGGTAAGCGATCTTCAGTGCGCTGGACTCTAGCTCAGCCAGTAAGCGAGCGAACTTGGTCTGCAAATCATCGAGCTGCTGGTCGAGGCCTTTTAGCCTAGACTCCGTGGCCTCCTGGAGAGCGATCTCTGCCGCCTCAGCATTCACATCCAGCTTATTCATTTTGAGCAGGATCTCACGGCCCTTCTCTTCCATGACAGCCTGGGCCTGCGGATACTCACTCAGCACCTCCCGCAAATCCTCTTTACTGAGGCAGAACAGGTCTGAGTATCCTAGGCTCTTGATATTGGCTGTTCGTCGGTTTCCAGACATGTTCCCTGAGGTCCAAGGGCAGACAGATATGGAAGAGTAGTTAGCAGGGATAGGAAGGTGGCGTTTCACTCCTGAATTAGGATGTAACCTCAGTAGTGTGCTTCCAAACCTCTTTTTCTTCCTTATTCTTTCATTTAGTAATGTGCTGGCAACCACGTCCTGTGCTTATCAGTAATCTGTCTTGATAGATATTTATAGTGCCCGTGAAACACATCTGCTTTGTTTTCTAAGGATCTGCCCCACCCACTGACCTTGGCTTAGCTCCTCCTTAGGGAACAGATAATCTGTACTCTGCTTCTCTCCTGAGTCCTCTAGCAACTCAGACAGAGGTCAGATCTCCTTAATCTATTTCCCCAGACTACCATCTTGTGCCAGAGTTCTGCCATCCCCATTCCCAGGCCCAGTCCTGTTCCTAGGACTTCCCCTTGGGGATTCACCTTTGATGTTGATGATACTGATCTCCCCAAAGTAGAGTCCTGCACCCAGCACAGCATACTGCGTGACACCATCATCTGCCACCACAGCCAGTTGGCCCTCGCGGATGATGTACATCTCTCGGCCAATGTCCCCTTTGCGGCATACATATTCGCCTGGTGAGTAGGTCTGGGGCTGTAGCTTCAGCACCAATTCCTCCAGCAGACTAGCTTCACAGTTCTGGAAGATCTGTACTCGGCTCAGGGTAGACAGATGTACAGACACAGCAACCTCTGCCCGCAGCCGCTCAGGCAAGTGCTGCAAGATGGCCACCTCATTGGTCATTTTCTTGTTGATCTGCAGATGCTGGTACCTGGGAGAAAGGCAGTACCAGTTCCTCACCAGAACTCTGTGTGCCTGCCTCCACCCACTCCAGCAGGACATGGCTCAGCCAAGAACCTAGCTACACTGAGTTTTCCTAAGAGCAATGGGAGTACCTCGCAGTTGTCTGATCCCCTTTCTAACTTCATCCAAAGTGGAGGCTCCTACCACCTGATAGTAGATACATTTCCTTTATCTCCTATCTGGCCCCACCCCAGCCAGGGTGTCCTGGACCACCTCCACACTGAGCTGTTTCCGTCAGCAAGCTCCCACTCTCTCAGACAAGCTTTGTGGTGGCTCCCTGACATGGAGACATTTCCTTTTATTCAGAACACAGTTTGCATTATCATGATATACTCAGCCATCTGTTGGCCAGCTCTTGGCTGGATAGCTCCCTTCTCCACCCACTCCTTTCAGGGCCTCCTAAGTCCTCCCAGGCATGGCGGATCCCATTCTCTGGTCTCTGTGTCATTCTCTTACACAAGTTCCTCTTCTTGTCAATCTCTTGCCCACTCTCTTCTCCCAGTCCAGATTCCCTCAGAGGAAGACATCACTTTTTAAGCTCAATCTAGCAGACCTAACAATGAATGCCACTTCCAACTGCCTGGTATAGCCAGCAGGCAATAAGAACAGTCATTGGCCTCAGCTCCTAAAGTACACCTCCCCCTGGCTGGCTCTGCAACCAGCCCTCTCACCAGTCAATAACTCGCCGCTCCAGTCTCCTGTTGACATGCTGCAGCTTCATGTACTTCTTTACTAAAGCATGGTCTGGATAGAAGGCTGCATCTGCAGTGTTCATGTTGTAAATGACAGAGCTCATGCTACCCATGATGGTTGCGAAACCCATGACGGCCAGCAGGAAGTCACCCACCATGAAGAGGTACTCTTCCTCTTGGGCTGGCAACGGCGTGTCACCCACGGTGGTCAGGATCAGAGTGGAGAAGTAGAAGCTGTAAAGATACTGGCGCCGCAAGCGCTCAAAGCCCGGCTGTGAGGGGTCTGGGTATACCCATGCATCCCGCCCGAAGCCCAGATACCTGGACAGGGCAAAGTATAAGCAGCTGTTCCAGTGGATGACGACAAAGATGTACAGCATCAGCTTGGCGATGCGGAAGGCGTTTGGGTAAGCTGTGCGGGTCTCTGTGCGGTCAAAGGCCTCGAAGAGGCGGGGCACCCGGAGAAAGCGGTTTAGCCGGAGTGTGGGGATGTGGGGACCCAGCTTCACATAAGCTGCATCTGTGGGGACTAGGGACGCCAGGTCCAACAGGAAGCTCCAGGTTCGGACATAGCGACTGGCGATCATACCTTTGTCCACCACGAGGATACCTTGCTCTAGGAATCCTAGGAGGAAAGAGGGAGACAGGCTAGCTAGGGTCAAGGTGGGTAGGCCGGGAGCAGGCCGGGTAAGACAGACCAGACATGAGGGTAAGATGGAGGCAGGCACAGCACTCTCTGTGTTTTCTGGGGTGAGCTCTGTGGTGTTGTCAAGCACAGAGATGTGTGACAGTCCTAGAGGTGGCTGCAGTTCTTAAACTTTAAGGAAATGTGGGGAAAGGTTAGTCCCAGGAACTTACTGACCTGTGTGGAAGCGCACCCCGATGTCTAGTAGGTACAGTAGGTCACTCGTGTAGTCCAGCACGAACCAGACCACCAGGTAACTGTGCTGCAAGTCAGGAAAACATGCCCTGCAGGGCAGGGGCAGAAGGGATTGACATAAAGCTTCCAACTGTGTGTCCAGGTCTCGCAGTACTCTGCCTTGAGCCCTTCCAGGGAACATGCCCCTCCTTTAAGCCCCACCCTCTGGGTCTGCCCTTCTCCTTGGCTTCATTCTTGAGCACAGCTAAGGGCCCCCCCGTTTAGTGCCCCCGCCGAACCTGCATACAACGATGATGAGGTTATACATGACTGGGAAGACCATCGTGTTCAGCCACCAGTAGTAATAATCTCCAGATGGGTCTAGGACAGGCAGCCTCTTTCTGTGGGGATGAAGGACGTGTCATTTATCCACCATATATTCAATGCTTGGGTTGTGACCAGGACACTGGTCACTAAGAAGAAGGAGGCCCCAGGGAGTGAGGTGATTAGGTCCCACACAGAGGACCAGACCTCTCACCTGGCTTTGGGTGGGGCTTGGGGGCTGGACTCTGTTGTCTTCACTTTGCTGTCCTGGCTCATGGTTCTGTGGCTTGGTCCTAGCCTGTAGAATATCCAGGGCTTCTCTGTCTATAAGTGGCTCGAGAAAATGGGGGCTAGTGCCTGGCTTCCTGGAAGAGGCTGCTCTGGGGTTCCAGCTGCTGTGGCTTCTTCGTCTTTGAAGCTCTTAGCAACACAACTAGGGCTGGCAGGTATGGAGTGGGTGGAGGCAGCGTAGCTGTAGCTCCAGCACCCTGCCCTGTCTCCAGGGCCTAGGCTGGTTTACACCTGCCCAGCTAAACACCTTTAATGAGGTCCCTGGAGATGGGAGGTGGATGCTTTGGAAGGAAGCTTTGCCTGTGTTGCTGTCTTCTTTTGCCTTCCCTTTGAGCCATGACATCAAGGTCAAGAGACCTAGCCTACCTTCAGCATAGATTTGAATACTGTTTTATGTAGGTTCTCTGTCTTGGTCTAGTTATTTATTTAATGATTATGTGCCAAGTAGCCCATTCTGTCAGGTGTTAAACTAGTCTCTAGGGACAAAAGGGTGTTTCTCACATCAGAGGTGCTTTCATTAGCTGCATCTTTATCTACGTACATATCACCTAACCTTCTGGTGTGAGCGTGTGTCATCTTATGCTACCTTTCCTATTATCTCTCATGCCCAATGCCACCAGCTATCACACATATTCTGTGAACCCTCAACTTTTCTCAATTTTTCCTGTGAATTTTTTTTTCATAGCAAAACAAACAAATCTCCTACAATTCCCTCCTGATGTCCCTGTCACTATTATCATTTTTCGCAGTCAAGAAATCATTATTAGAATTCCAGCTACATGCCAGGCCAATATTGTGCTGAGTGGGACAATCCCCCAGAAACTCAGTCTGGTAGGAGGAGTGTTCAATAGGGTAGGATACATTTAGGCAAGTACACAGGTGTAGTCCTTGCAAAGAGACTGATGAGTACTCTGTTAGATGAATATGAAGAGGGTTCTTATGGTAGTAGTGTTATACCCAGATCACAAGGTCCCCCAAAACACCAGGAGTCTGAAATCATATGCAAAAAGCAAGGGGACTTTTATTCTGCAGAGCAAACCAGCTTGCTGGGGTCTGGCACCATGCAAGATGGTGGACGACCTAGAAAGCTCACAAGTGGGTTTTTAAAGGAAGCAGGGGATCTCTCTGATTGGTTAGAACCCAGGCACTGGATTGGCTCACTAAATGTTAAGAGGAATCAAGGGTTTCTGGGAAAGCCAGTACTTGACGTTAAACAGAAGAGGGGTGCTGGGCCTCTCAGTAGGAAAAGTCTCAACTGAGCTGTGCTCTCTAGGAGTTAAGAATAGAGTCGGGAGAGTGGACAACACCGAGGCAGGATGTTCAAAATAGTCAGTGGCATAGAGGCATGAAAAATTGTGGTGACTGGGAGAATTTCAACAGTTTAAAAATATTTAAAATGTTTGTTTATTATTATCATTATCATTACTATTATTAGTTTGTGAGGTATATGGCATCCATATGTGTGTATGTGTGTGTGAGTGAGTGAGTGTGTGTGTGTAAGAGAGAGGGGGGAAGGCATGCTTGTGCTATGGTGTCTATGGAGGTCACAGTACAACTTCTGGAGTCAGCACATCCCGAAATCGAACTCCAGTGGTAAGGCTTGTGCAGCAAGGCCTTTTATCTGCTGAGCCATCTTGCTGACCCCATCCATCACAAAAAGGGGGGGCAGAAATGGGAGGTAGTGGTGAGAATGAGGCTGAATGATGGGGAGAGGCCAGATTAGAAGAGTTTTTATCAGCCATAAAGTAAATTTTGATTTTTTTTCAGAGACAATGAGGAACCCATGAACTGTTTTGCAAAATTATGGGGTAGTGCCAGATTTTTATTTTTGGAGTTTCTTGAAAAAAATATCTATATTCCCAAGCTATATTTCGAGGTGCTTTTTTTTATCCATAGCTTTTGTAAGCCACCATTTCTTGTTTTCTGCTTATTTCTTAGACTCTTTTCATAAGCTTCTTTGCCCATTCCTTCTAGTTTCCTAGAACTGTTATGTAGCGCTCTTCCCAGATCCCACAATCTCTGGATGATCTTGGTCACCAACAGGATCGCTTTGCCATCTAGTAACTCTCATGAACTCTGAGCTTCAGTCACTCACACGACTAATTGCATTTTAGATCCCACTTTGACATCCCAGAGTCACGCTGTCTTAGTCACTGTTCTATTGCTGTGACGAGACGTCATGAACCATGACAACTCTTATAAAGGAAAGCATTTAACTGGGGCTTGCTTACAGTTTCAGAGGCTTGGTCCATTATCATCATGGTGGTAGGAATGGCAGGCCTGTTGCTGGAGTAGTTGAGAGCTACTTCTTCCTGATCAGCAGGCACAGATGGGGTCGGGGAGAGGGAGAGACAGGAAGAGAAGGAGCACCTGGGCCTGACATGGGCTTTTGAAACCTTGAAGCCCATCCCTAGTGACACACTTCTTCCAACAAGGCCACGCCTTCTAACCCTTCTAATCCTTTCAAAGAGTTCCATTCCCTGGTGACTAAGCATTCAAATAAAGAGCCTATGGAGGCCATTCTTATTCAAACCACCACAGCCACCTTCAACCTACTGCACCTGTGCTTTTATCTTCCTCGACCTACTCTCTTTTCTTACAACACCCATTTCTGTCCTTTCAGTCCGAAACCTGGGACTAATATTTACTATTATGTAACCTGATAGTTTACAAGAAAGACCACAAATGCTTCCATGTTTGTCATTTGTGACTTTCAGCTGATAGAATGTAGGTAGTGAGAGTGAGGCTGTGCGGCATTTGAGGCTGGACCATCAAAGGCCCTGTTGCTGCTTTCTGCGTTACTCGGAATGGGTATTGTGTGATCACTCCTTCTCAGGATCCTTGCTCTCTTAGATATCGGTCACCACGTTGTGAGGAACTCTGGAAGTCTCAGCTGAGATCAGCTTTTCAATTGTCCCAGTTCAGCCATTGCACACATGACAGACAGAGCCTTTAGATTAACAGTTCTCAACCTGTGGGTCAACTCCTTTGGGGTTGAATGGCCCTTTCACAAGGGCCACCTATGACCATCTGCATATCAGATATTTAGATTATGATTCATAACAGTGGCAAAACTACAGTTATGAAGTAGTAATTTCATGGTTGGGGATCACCACACATGAGGAATTGTACTAAAGGACTGCAGCATTAGGGAAGTTGAGAACCACTGCTCTAGATAATTCTAGTGATTAGGCTCAAGTCACTCCCACATTTGAACTTCCTAGATGAAGCTCCAGATATCAGAGGGCAGAAATAAGCTATTCCTATTGCATCTTATTGGATTCCCAGAATCTGGAAGCCTAATAACAGGCCTTCTGTTTTATGCCACTAATTTGGAGTGGTTTGTTACTTAGCATTATGGTTTTGGCCTTAAATGTTTCCTACAGGTTATGTGTTGAACTCTTGGTCAATAGCTAATAGCATTATTGGAGGATGGTTGAACCTTTAGGAAAGGGGCCAGGAAGCATGCCACTGGGGTAGGTCCTTGAAGGTGATCTTGGGACTCCGACATTTTCCTACTTTACTTCCATGGTGCTGTGAGGTATATGCAGCCTCTTCTGCCACACACTTTGTGGGCCGAAAACTCTGAGCCAAGATAAACATTTTTTCCTTTTAAGTTATTAACGTCAAGTATTTTGTCACAGCTATGGACAGCTGGCTAACACATCCAGCGTAGTAGCTATCACTACCACCGTAACAACAACAATAAAGAAATATTTAGTTTGATAAATTTTCATAAATTGAACTTGTACATCTCAGCACTCATGAATACTTTTTACTTTGAACCAGTTTTAGGCTTACAGAAAAGTCGCAAAAATAACACATACAGTTGTAAACTTCTTACCCATGTTCGCCCGTCATCTATCTATCATCTTATGTAACCAAAGAACAATGATCACAATCAGGTAACACTGATAATACTTTCAACTACAGATTTTATCAGAAACTGCCATTTCTCTATTTTTCTCAGTGTTTCAGCCAGCATCTCCTCCTGGAAGCCATCTCTCAGCTCTTTTTCATCCTTTACGCACAGAAATCATGCTAAGTGCTACTTCTAGATGCTTCTCCTTTTACAGTCCCAATACTACGTTGTAACTGTTCTAATGGATCAGGAATCCAGGCTGTCATGTAAGGACATGTTCCTTGTTATTCCGTGTTCTACAGGTCACGGAAGCTTTGGGAGAACCAGGAAGAGGAGGTCCACGCGGGTAGGAAGATAGAATCCAAGCTGCGTGCACAAGTCTGGCGAAAATAAACTTAGTGGCAGCCAGCTGGGTCTAGGGTCGCTTTTCCACAGGCCCTGCCCACAGACTGGCCCTTGGCCTATCCTTCAGGGACAGCCCCGCCCACCCGACGCCGTAAGCACCGCCCAGGTCCTCTGGCCCCGCCCCCCTCGCCCTTGCCCTCCAGTCCGGCGTCTTTCAAGGCCAGGACCTTCAGGTCTTTCCCGGCCTCAGAGGTTTGTCCCACCCTAGAAGCAGCCTTCTGCCCTCGAGTTCGAATTTTTCTCCTCAGGCCCCGCCCCTGCCAGCAAGCCTCCGCCTCTTCCTAGGTCGGCCCCTATGAAATGCCGAAATCCTCAAAAGGGCGGAGCGGAGGGGCGGGGCCTGGGGGAGTGGCGGCGCTCCTTCCTTGGAATGCGGGAGGCGACCCCGCCCCTGCGCTCGGCCGTTGCCAGGAAACGAGCGTCGACGCTCCGGCTGGGGCCGGGCTGGACCAATGAGCTGGCACGCTGATGCCCAGTCGTGCGTCGCTGGGCGGTTGCGTGAGGTGCGCGGGGGCGCGAGCTGCGTGTGGCGCGGGGCGGGGCGCGGCTGGTGCGCCTGAGGAACGATGGCGGCGGCCTGAACTCACCTAGCCTGGCCGCCGACAGGCCCGGGCACGGCGGCGTGGTGCAAGCGAAAGCGGACGCGTGGGGTGCGGCGCGCGCTGAGGCGCAAGGTGCCGAGGGGATTCGGGATGACGGCATGGGATTTGAGAATTGCTAGCGTGAGGGGACAGGGTGAGGGGTTGGCAGGTGGTGAGGGGCTTGCGAGCGTCTGAGGTAGCGGAGCAGGGGGACAGCTAGGATGCTGTGGACCAGGAAGAGGCGAGCTAGGAGATGCTGGGAGGCTTTCTGAAGGGCCAAGTTGAAGGAACTCATGAACACCGTTTGCAGTGGGTGTGGGTCCGCTGAGCTTGGAAAGGTGAGGGACGTCCTGGGACAGGAGTTGAGGGGGTAAGGCCTGTGCGAGGATGAGGAGCGTTAAAGGCCAAGGCGGGAACCTGTAGGGGATGGCTGTGCCTTGATGGAGTTGAAGGCAGGGCCAAGGAGGAAAGAGCTGCTGAGGGTTGTGAGACTTGGATGAGGTTGGTTGTTGGGCCTCCTCGGATGTCCTGTCCTGTCCAGGGAGAGAAATAGTTTTAGAGCAAGAAAGGACAGTACAGGTGCAAGTGTTGCGCACTTGGCTGCACTGCACCCATTTTAGAGAGATATTTTAGAGAGAAAAAAGGGCAAAAAATTGGAAAAATCCCCAAAAACAACAACCAAAAAAAAAAAAAAACACCAAAAAACTGGCGTCATGAGCAGAAATACCGATGATAATGGAAATGTTTGAGGTTTAGTCATCCACAGAGTAATAACTGAACCACAGTTTCCTCAGGTTCCGCTTTTGTAAGGTAGGCTTTAAGATGAGACCACCGTGAAGTTTTCTGGGAGAGGTGGAGAGACAGAACTACTTACATTTCTTTCTGCCTGCTTCTGGACACCCTGACTCCATTTCTCCTTACCTGGGGTTCTCGTCTGTATTGGACTATCAGTTGCTAGTTCTACTTTCAAGGAAGTCACATGGCTTGTCACATGCAGTCCTGCATTTAGGTTTGCTCTCCTTAGGAGTTTAAAAAGTCCAAACAAAACAAACCAAAAACTATTGCTTTGTGGAGGTAAATTTTTATACGGTAAACTGCTCATACTTTAAATTTACATGTTTGAACATACGTGTACACTTGTGAAACCAAGATGTCAAACACTTTTACCACCCTGAAGAAGTTTTCTCTATTGTTTTACAGTTCATCTCTCCCTCTCTACCCTGTAATTAAGTTCATTTTATTTGTATTTTATAAGCCCATCTCCTTACCAACCCACACAGACATGAATTTTGGAATGTTGGACTCACTCAGTGATATGGCCATTTTCCTATCACTGGATCTTCTCTATTGACAGTCTGCTCTGTAGCTGAGACATTTTGAGCCTACTTAACCATAGCAACATTTAGGTCTTTTCTATGAAGACCATCCCTTGAGAAGCAGCCTCAGCCCACATTCTGTTCCAGAATCTCAGCTTTAGAGCTAGTTATTTTATCCTGTGCTATATTGTCTTCTCTGTGGAGGCCAAAGAGGTCTGTAACATATTTTCATTTCTTTCTGGAGGCCAAAGAGGTGGTCTTTATATTGATAAAACCTTTGGCAACCTGCCCAGGTAATCAGAACTTTGTGTGATGCTGCACAGTAGTGGTCCCTAAAGATAGAGCCACAGATCCAGTCCATGGTAGTTTTCATAGGAAGAAAGAACTAAAGATAAAAGTTTTAGCCCAGGGATGTTGCTCAGTGGAAGAGTGTCCTGCCATATTCAAGGCTGGGAGTTTGATCCCCAACACTGCAGAAAAAACGTTAATTTATTCCAAAATTATTGTTCATACTCTTTTGGTGTTAAGATGCTGTTTGTTTCTTCACTGAAGAAATAAATAATGGCAAAGTAGATGGTAAGGTAAAGCAAGTCATGAAAATTAAAAAGTGACCACCCTATTTTTAATTAAAAAATATTTCTACTGGTTCTTGAAATCCTGACATTTAGAATGGTGAGGTGTGTGTTGTGTTTTAGGTTGAAGAATGTATTTATATAGTGATTTTATGTAACTTCAGTTCCTGAATAGCATTTGTGCTTTCATATTTAATAACAATTCATCAGAATTTCATGCTTTACATAACAACCTCAAAATTTGTTGAAATTATGTTGATACCTTGCAAAGTAGGCAAATGACGGAATTTTATTTTAGAGATGAATCAGATTCAGAAGCTGCTAGAGGTCACATAGCTATACAGTGGCAAAAAAGACTCAAAATTTTGCATTTTCATAGTGCTAGTAACTTGAGGAAGGAAGATTTGTAATGTAAAGTAAAGGTGAATTGGGCAAAAAGGGACATTATGTTTAAAAGAAGTTGTGATGAAATACAGGACCTCATACTGGCAAGAAGTATTTCTTTATGATTTGTAATTGTTCTACTTGCAAAAGAAATTAAGGGGGCTCAGAGTATCATAGGGTTGAGGGCTGTGTTTAATATTGTATCAGTGACATGGAATAGGCATGTATAGTCACTGGTACAAATTCATGATAATGATATTAATCACATGTTAGAGAATTCCTTTTCTTTCTTTTCTCCTCCTCCTCTTTTCTTTCTTTTTTTTTTTTTTTTCTTGTTTTTTTGAGACAGGGTCTCACCACATAGCCTTGACTGACCCGAAACAGACCTACTTGCATCTGCCTTCCAAGTGCTGCATAAAAGGTGTGCACTATCATGGTTGGTGTGTTAAAACATTCTTAGAATCTGTCAAAATTCTGGTTGTACTGAAGAAGGCACAGAATTTGGGGAGGTTTTTGTTTGCTATAGTAAACTCTGTTGCCACAGTAACACATTAATTAAAATGGATTTTGAATTCTGATGTATAGAGGAATGGTAGGTCTGAGGATGAAATGTGGGTGAGGATGAGGATGCTGTAGATGGGAACATTTTTGTGGTGTGTGCGTAATCATTTATTCCATGTCTTTCATGTGTCAGGCACTCTTACTAAGGGCTAGAAAAACGAATTCATTCATTTATTCATTCAACAAATTCTTGTTGGGAATACAGTTCTATAGCATGATAATAGAAATAAGTCATGATCCTATGAAGTTGCATAGTTCTCATTCTGGTTGGGAGAGAAAAGACACTTTTAGTTTAGAGGGAGAATTTGAAAATATAAAAAATACATCACAATGATGTGATTACTTCTCTGTATGTGTCTTAATCTCTCCCTCTGCCCTAAATATGCATATTCAGTTATGTAAACATCTGCATAGGTATCTGAATTAAACATGCCTAGAACAGAACTTAGCATTTTTGCCCTCGAAGACCTATTTTTGTGCCTTGTATCAATCTAGTGGATGACTTCGGTGTCATCTTCTATGCTTTCTGCTCCTTCACCTCCTAAATTTAGTTAGTCACTAGATGGTAATATACTTTCCCCTCCATTATCTCTATTGCCACATTTTTACCATCACAACTTTAGTTTGGTTTCTCCTCAGCTCTTAGCTCTTATCTAATTTCTTTCTTTCTTTCTTTTTTTTTTTTTAACTCTACTGCTTTAAAAGCTGATCTTTTCTTGCCCATTCCTAGAATGATCTTTCTAAAAATACAAATGTGATCATGGAACTATACTACTTAAACATTTTGGCTCTTTGTAGCTTGTAGGACAACATCCAAATTCTTTAATACGGCCTCAGCTCACCTCTCCAAGCCTCATCTGCTGCCACTCCCTCCTCTGTGTTCTAGCCTGAATAAATTGTTCACAGTTCTCCAACAAACATGTTACTTTTTTAGCCTTGAAATCTTTGTAAAAGCTGCTTCCTCTTCTAGGAACATCTTTTCTTCTCTGCCCAGTGAACTTTTCTTATCCTTTAGGATCAGTTTCACCCAGTTTTTGACGTCCTCTTTGTTACCCTCAAACAACAGGGGTAGAGATAACTATGTTTGACATTGAAGAGCTACTGTTGTAAAGGCAATCACTGTGTGCTAGAAGATCACTTTGTGCCTTATGAGGATTTACTCAGGTGAAGAGATGCCTGTAAGAGGCTGAGTGGTATGGGGGGGAGGTGGGCTGTATCCTGAAGCCCATTTGTCTGATACATGCAAAAGCAGGGAGGGTATGTGTGAGCTCCAGATAGATAGGCTGTTAGTCGTCCCCCCCCCCCCATTATTTCTGCAGGTTTAATCAGGTCTTTCCCACTTTCAGTGTTTGGTAACAGCCTTATGCCAATAGTCAGTCTTCCTTAGGAAAGGTCTGTTCTTGTAAGTTAATTTGGTCTTTCTTTGTCGGACAAAGATTGTGTGTGTGTGTGTGTGTGTGTGTGTGTATATATATATATATATATATATATTCATTCCTTCCTGCTTCTTTATCCTTGCCTCTCCCAGGGCAAAGGTTCTTAAGGGAGGCTGAGGACTGAGGCTGAGCCACTTCCTGTCTCTGCTGTTTTGAGGTTGGTTGTCACTTTTTGCTGTAAAGGTGGGCCTGTAAAGCTATATTGTATTTGAACCCTGTGGAGAATAGCTTACCCGGGCCATGGGTGGATCAGAGAAACCAACTGCTTTTTCCCTGTTCACCTTGGAAGAGAGAGGAAGCTATCTTTTTCTTTGGACTTTGCTGTGGGACAAAGGGTATCATAAGTATATGGCAATTCTGCCCTCTTTGCCTTGTTTTGAACTTTGCCAGGAGTTAAGTAGATGGCAGGAATACCAAGGAATGGCCTTTCCTATTTTTTCAGAAGAGGGCCTAGAATAAGTGTTCAGTTTTGAATCCTGAGATGCTAGTTCCAGGAGGTTCTTTTCTTCCAGGGGCCAGAAGGTAATGACAAATGACCTGGAGGAGAGTCATATATCTGTAGGTGCTTTGTGGTAGTTAAGTAGGGGAGCAAGGCTAGGTACCCAAAGGATATTGCAAGGTACGAGTATGTTAGTCTTCCAGAACCTAGAGGGGGTTTTGTTTTGAACACATTAAGGGATTATTTTGCTGAACTTCACTGAGGGATGAATATGAGGGACACACATTAGAACAGGTTAGATCTCTCATCTCAGAGATGTGAGTACCCTGATCAAATAAGATCGGAAAGGAAAAGAGCAAAAAAACAGTTTACAGAGTATTTGCTTTATGCCCAGAGTGCTATAATCTCATTTCATTCTTAAAAAGGATTCTTACTTTGGTAAGAATTTTTTGAAAAGGAAACAGGCTCAGATTTGTGAATTATTTAAGATCACTTAGCTGGAAGATGGTACACTGAGATTTAGACTTCTGTTTGAGGAATTTCAGAGCTCAAGCCTTACATACTATTTGTGTTATTCTTTTCTGAACATAAGGTTTCTATTTGTTTTCAGTCCTCAAATGAGATATGTTGTAGAGAGTACTCTGTAAACAGTAATATTCTTATATCAGTCAAGCTCCTTGGCAGGTGGCAGGTGGCAGATGGCTCAGACTGGGTTTCACAAGAGTTTAATTAATAATGGGACTATATTTACAAAGGTATAGGCAGTGATTAAAGAAACCAACTGGGGCTACTATAGTATTGAAAGGCTAATAACAGTAAAGAGGGGAGAGTTCTTATGGTTTAACTGTGGGCTTTGCCTTTCTCAGCCTGGGCCTGCTTGGGGCCTCAAATCCTTGGGACTATGGGTAAGTACTTTTTCCAGTGCATTTTTACTGTTCAGAGCTACTAGTGTGTGTGATTGTTTATGGTTTATAGGGAAGCAGCATATGAAAGAGTGAGCATCAATTCTGTGGCTTTTCTATCTCCTCACTGCTCCTTTCCCCTTTACTGTTAGTCTCCTGGGTGAGGGGGCAAACTGGGGCATGGGGTAGTAGATGCTCTCCTCTGCCTTTTTTTTTTATATTTACCTGAAAAGGCACTCATCCTGTACTACTGTTTTCCTTCCTTCTCAAAAAGGAGGTGGTATATGCCTTTTTTTCTCAGATATCTTATTCCTTATTTTTTGTTTGTTATTTATTCCTAACTTATTTATCCATTATAATCAATGTTTTCTTTTCTTCAGACTTATTTTCTCTATTGACAAACATCCTTGAGGCTTTCCAACCCAAACCAAGACAAAAGCCCCCTATACCCCCCTTCACACAAACTCTTATTCTGTACACAGGCTGGCCTGGAACTCACTGTGATCTTCCTGCTTCAACCTCCCAGGTGCTGAGAGTACAATTCAGAACCATAAGAATTCTTGACTCACATCTCCCCATTTCTTTACACAATTTGCCCTGTATTCATCCTTCTTGGTGTCACTGTTAAAGTCCGTTTTATATCTCTTTAGCTCTCATTCTTTAACTACTTTCCTAAGATTGATTTATATATATATAAAACCTCAATATAAAAAAAACTTTTCTCTTGAAATATCCATACCTTGGTTTCTAGATTATTATTTCTTGGATTTCTCCTTTAATTTCTGACTACTTTCACTGTCTTTATTGGGTGTGTGTATATGTGTATGTGTCTGTGTGTGTTTTGTTGAGGGACAGTGTCTCACTATGCACCCCTGGCTGGTCTGGAGCGCTCCATGTACGTGGAGCAGGCTGGCTTTGAACTCATAGACATCTGCCTCTTGTGTGCTGGGATTAAAGGCATGCACTTCCATGCCTGACATTGTTATCTTTCTTCTTTTCTCTCTCTCCCTCTCTTCCTCCCCCCTCCCTCCCTCCATTCTTTTCTCCTCCTCTTCCTTCTCTTCCTCTTCTTCCTCCCCCTCCTTCTTCTCCTTCGTTTCTTTGAAAGTATCTTGTTATATAACTCAGGCTGGCCTCAAACTGGCACTCTTCTGCCTCAACTTCTTAAGTGCTGGGATTATAGGCAAGCACTATTACATCTGGCTAACTCTTTGTTAAAGAATTTTCTTTGCTTTCCTAAATCCTAGTGTTCCTTAAGCTTTTGCCCTTAGCTTCTTTCATATCATTCACACCTTCATTGATTGCTTATGGACTGGCAACTTCTGAATTTATAGCTCTAGTTTAATTTCACTCTTGAATTTAAATATGCTATTTTTCTTGTTTTCTGATCTTTTCTTTCCTTACTTCCTTTCTTCTTCTTTCTCTCTCTCTTTCTTTCTCTTTTCCTCCCTCCCTCCCTCCCTCCCTCCCTCCCTCCCTCCCTTCCTTCCTTCCTTCCTTCCTTCCTTCCTTTATTTCTTTTTGACTAGGTCTCATATAGCCCAGGCTTGCTTTAAACTAATTTTATAGTTGAAGATGATCTAGGACTTCTACCTGCTCTCTACTTCCCAAGTGCTAGGGTTGTAGGTATGCACATTATTCCTGGTTTATGTGGTACTGAGGGAACCCAGAGCTTTGTGCATGTTAGACAAGCATTTCTACCAATGGGGCTACATTTCTAGCTTATTTTCTGAATATTACAAGTAGTTTTTAAGTGTCTCAAAATTTAACATGCTTCAACAATTGTTGTCGTCATCCTCTTCTTTGTCTCTGCCTTCTCCCCCTTCTTATTTTTTTCCTTCTGAGGTAGCTTCTGGCCTAGGTAATTAGGAACCTGCTATACTCCACCTGGCCTTGAACTGGCAGTCAAATGCATTAGCCTGAGTGCTGGGATTTCAGGTGTGTACTACCATATCTGATCTCATCATCTTTTCTGAAGCACAGTTCCCCTTGTTATGTGTTCCGAGACAATTAATGGCATTTTGCACAAGTCTCCTATATTAGTCACATTTTAATCACCTCTCTTGCTCCTTTATTTGCCAGGTTTTATTTTTATCTTGTAATTTAAATCCAGAAGTAGAATATCTTCAATTATATCCTGGCCTAGATGTTTACCAGCTGACAAGTTTAGTTAGTTTGTTTAGCCTCTTCGAGTTTTGATTTCCTCATTTGTAAAATGAGGATTCTAAAAAGTAGTGTTTAGAGCAGAGCTTTGTATGTATGTAGTAAGTGTTCAATATATATATATATAGGCTATTATAATTTTATTTAATTATAATTAATAATTAATAAGCCAGCATTTAGTTTTACAAACATTTTTGAATGCTGTGATGTCACTGAGATTTCAAAGAGTGAATGATATGGCTCCCTGCAGAAAGAGAAGAGACACAGTATAAGTAATTTGCAAAGATATTACAGATATGAATATTTACTGCATAAGACATGTTGAAGTAGAGGTGACTCTGAGACTTAGCTTTTATTGATATTTTTGTCACCTTAGTTTATGCCATTATATTTTAAAAATGAGACTATTGGAACAGCTTCTTATAACTTCTTATAACAGCTTCTGTTGATCTCTGCTCTACCTTATAATGCTATCTGAGGTACTTTTAAAGGTAATTTTGATCTTACCATGTCTTTGTTAAAAGTTTTTTTGTCTCCAGGATTCAGTAGATAACTCAAATTCAGTGGTGTTTATAACCTTTACTCTTACTTTTCAACCCAGTACCATTCCTCTGCTCTCTAAGTAATGGTTAAGCCACACCAGACCTACGGTCTCACTTCAGATTTGCCATGCTTTTTCCCCAGTGCTCTACTTCTGGTTATACATTTTATTTTATTTTAGATTTATTTTAACTCATAGCTCAGACTATACTAGAACTTAAGATCTTCCCACCTTAGCCTCCCAGGTGCTGGAATTATTGATGTGAGCCATTCTGCCTTTTTTTTTTTTGTTGTTGTTGCTATGAAGAAAGCTCCTCATGTAACTAGTGTCTCATCATTTAGAGACCTAAGTCAGATACTATCTCTGTGGAACCTTCTTACAGTACCCCTGGCAGAGTTAGTTTTCTTCATGCTTCTGTTACAGTTTCGCAAGTATTCATGTATTTTGCCCATTCCACCCCATCCCACTCCATTTTGTCTTACCTGTATTTTCAGTGCTTACTTAGCACAGAGCCTAGTACTTCATCAGTATGGATATACATTAAGTTAGTCAGTGAGTATTCCTTCCCTGACCTTTAGGACTGGCCCTTCCCTTTATAAGATCACTTCAACAAAAGGTGTCCTTTTGTACAGTTGCCACCTTCCTTTAGTTGTTATGTGGTAATTGTGAGAGAAATTGATGAAAGGAGGTGTTGGTTAATATAACCTTAAGTTAGAGTGTGGGACTGGTATCAGATTTCTGGGTTCTTTCAGCTTCTTTTGAGTCTAAAGAGGAAATATGGCTGAATCACATAATTCCTATGAGGAGTTTTTACTTTTTAGAGGCAGAACTGATGAAGTTTCAGGTGTGATGGAGAAGGAACTATGAGTTATGTCCTGGGCCAACAGCTAATTTGGTTTGCTAATTCATTTGTTCAGTCATTGAACAGGTATTTATTCAAGCATTAAGCAAATAGATACCATGCTAACCACTGAGTACACAGAAGTAAATCAGTTAGGCAGATCCTGCCCTCAAAGGGCTAATTTGTTGGTGGAGAAGATAGATAAGTATGTTGATAGGTAGGTAGATAGGTAGATAGACAGACAGACAGATAGACAGACAAATTTCTTGGTAGAGAAGATATATAGATAAATAAGATAGATTTCAGAAATAGAAACTATTAAGGGACTAAGAAACTAGAAAGTGAAGTTAGGAAGATAAGCTATTTAGATGAAATTGCTAAGTGAGGAGGGCTTCTTTGAGAAGATGATATTTAAGTAGAACTGTGAGAGCAAGGGGAAGAGCTGGGGAACATTCTAGGCACAGGGAATAGAAGCTACTTAAGAAGACCTGTTGATTAAAGTATGAGTAAGGAGAAGACAAAAGCTTATAGAGAGTACATTGTGCAGGCTTCTGTAGGCTGAGTAAAGAAGGACTATTACTACTGTGATATGAAGTTATTGGGCATTGTCTAACAGAGGAGAGATGTAGTAAAATATGGGTTAAAAGTATTATGGTTAGCCGGGTGGTGGTGGCACACACCTTTAATTAATCCCAGCACTTGGGAGGCAGAGGTAGGCAGATCTCTGTGAGTTCAAGGCCAGCCTGGTCTACAGAGTGAGTTTCAGGACAGCCAGAGTTACAACAGAGAAACCTTGTCTCAAAAAACAGAAAGTATTATGGTTGCTGAATGAAGAATAAACTCAGGAGAACAAGGATAGAAGTATAAGCCAGGTATGGTGGCATGCATCTGTAGTCACAGCATTGGCAAAGGTGAGGCAGTGAGGCAAGATGATGAGTTTGAGGCTAACCTGGGTTATGTGAGTTCAAAGCTAGTCTGTTCAATATACTGAGAGCCTGTGTCAAAGAAAAACAAAAGTAGAAGCTATTATAATAGTGAGACATTTTATTTTTGTAGGTTTTTTAGAATCTTTGTTATTTTCTTTTTGAGATAAAGTCTTAACCATGTAGCCTTAGCTTTCTTTGAACTTTATGTAACCCAAGCTGACTTTGAACCCATAATCCTCTGCAAAGACAAGATTTGCTGATGAGTTAGGTATTGGAAGGAAAAGAATAAACAACAGCCATGTCCAGGCTTTTGATCTAAGCATATAGTTGAATATTGATGAAATTTAATTGATAGAAAAGGTTGAAGAAGCTACAGATGTGGTAGTAGAAATTATGCATTTTGTTTTCAGCTTGTAAGTTTCATGTGCTGACTGTGGAGTGCTTTTGAGTTATTTCAGGGAAGTTGAGAGGTGTGCTTCTGTTTATTTTTTTCATCTTCTCCCTTTGAATTAGATTTGCAACTCTGGACTGGGCAGTGAATTCTAGGTTTGCTACTCCAGTTTGGTGTAATTTGTGGCTCCATGGCCAGCTACTGGCTCCTACAGACCGGATGAAGCAGATTGGAGACAGAAGTGGAGAGAGGCTCCAGCTAGTACCTTTTCAGAGTGTAGTCCTCTGGCTGCTGGCCCTGTCCAGCCTGCCTCATGGAGAAGATGAACTGGCTGAGCAGGCTGGCCTCCCGGGTCCCTGGGCACCGTGTACCTCAAGGGGCCAGTCTGCAGACCCCTGTCATGGCTGACCCTGAGACATGCCTCATGGTCTTCAAGAATCACTGGTCCCAGGTAGGAGACTCTATGATAAAATACCTAGACTTTTAGCCACTGGAGCAGTCCCAACCTTCATAGTTTGTGTTCCCATCACCCTATTTAGTTACCTTATCTTAGATTTTTCCTCTTTTCTGTCCTTTGCCTTAGGTAGTGCGAATCCTGGAGCGGCAAGGCCCTTGGGCAGCTGCTGGAGGTGCAGATGATCTCAGTGCTGTGCGAAACCACACATACCAAATGCTAACATTGCTGGCAGAGGATCGAGCAGTCCCTTCGGCCCCGTCAGGCCCTGGGCCCCTGCTAGAATTTGCTCTGCGTGAGGATCTGCTGAGCAGAGTGTTGACATGGCAGCTGCAATGGGATGAGCTTGGGGATGGGGTCGAGGAACGGCGGGCTGAGCAGCTGAAACTATTTGAGATGCTAGTGAGCGAAGCTCGCCAGCCTCTGTTGCGTCATAGGCCAGTTCGTGAGGCTCTGCTTTCCCTGCTGGATGCCTGTGGCCGCCCTGTGCCTAGTAGCCCAGCACTGGATGAAGGCTTGGTGCTACTTCTCAGCCAACTGTGTGTGTGTGTTGCTCGAGAGCCATCATTGCTGGAGTTCTTCTTGCAGCCACCTCCTGAGCCTGGAGCTGCTCCACGTCTTCTCCTCTTTTCTCGCCTTGTCCCTTTTGTTCACCGAGAAGGCACCTTGGGCCAGCAGGCCCGTGATGCTCTACTTCTGCTCATGGCTCTGTCAGATGGGAGCCCCACTGTGGGCCGCTACATCGCAGATCACTCTTACTTCTGTCCGGTTAGCAAACCCTAGGATGGGGTTAGGGTGTGGCATATGGACATTGGACACCATCTTCCTACCCAGGAGATGTGGAAAGGCTAGGTGTCAGGGAGGGCCCTTTACTTCAGATTTGAAAGCAACTCCTTGGAGTTGGAATGGGGATGAGAAAAGAGCATAAGTAGTTAGGGCAGGAGTTGCAGGCGAGGCCCTGGCACATGGCAACTTAATCCCTGTCTTGGTAGTATCTTTTACCTGTAATCCCATCAAATCTTATGACTTGTTAGTTCCCAAAGCCCTCTCGTTACATTATTTGAGCCATTGGTAACTTTCCTTAGGTGCTGGCAACAGGGCTGAGTGCCCTGTACTCCTCACTGCCCCGAAAGATTGAAGTTCCAGGGGATGATTGGCACTGCTTGCGACGGGAAGACTGGACAGGAGTGCCAGCTCTTGCACTCTTCATGAGTTCCCTAGAGTTCTGCAATGCAGTCATTCAGGTAGGAACAGGGTTCCTAAGGGGTGTGACCCTTGGTCCTTCTGGGAAGTTGGAGTAAGAGGGCCCATTTCCTGGAGTTTTGCTATAGAACTTGGGGTTAGGATGCCTATCTTTATTATATCATGCGGCTCCCTACCAGGCAGTGGACTCTTCATAATCCCTTTCTTATCTCTTGTTCTGTCTAGGTAGCTCACCCCCTGGTGCAGAAACAGCTGGTTGATTATATCCATAATGGTTTCCTGGTGCCTGTCATGGGCCCTGCCCTGCACAAGGTAAGGATCGTAGGTGGTGAAGCACAGGAGGACATGGACTGGAGGGTGGTTGACTTCAGTGAAAGGACTAATATGGGAGGTAATGGGTAGTGTTCTCCCCTTTTTCCTTTTTGATCTTTCTTGTTCCCTAGAACTCAGGAAATATGAGTCACTATATGTGCAGGGAAACCCTGAGTCTCCAAACTTTCCCTTCCTTTCATCCAGACCTCTGTGGAGGAGATGATTGCCAGTACCGCCTATCTGGAACTTTTCCTGCGGAGCATCTCAGAGCCTGCCTTGCTCCGTACCTTCCTGCGATTCCTGTTGTTACACCGGCATGACACCCACACCATCCTTGACACCCTTGTTGCCCCGTATTGGCAGCAACTCCCGGGTATGGCTTTTAAACTCTGTCCTGACTTATTCAACTCCTGAGTATGACTTTTAAACTCTATCCTGGCTTACTATTTGGGTGTTACATCTCTCTCTGATCTCTGTTGTTAAAGTATGTTCCTGTTCTTTTTGGGGTTTTGACTCTGGTCACTTGAAGGTGATACTTCATAGCACTAAACTTTTAGCCATTTTGAATAAAGAATTTAATTTACTTTCCTGTTTTTATACTGTGTGCATCTGCAGCACAGTTATCAGGGCTGTAGGCTTTGCCATGGTGTAGTGTTTGTAATGTAGTATTGCTCCACAGTTCCCTTAAGCTGTTTATCACTTTCTCAATTGCTGTGGGTGATGTAAGGTCGCTTTGGGTTTTGTGTCTGTACTAATAAATGGTCCAGCTGTTCCTTGTAGGCTTTCCTGCTCTCATGATTGGCTGCATTTGATTGGCACACATCCACCCACCTGCCCACTTAGATTCCCTCTACCTGCACATTTGTATTAATGATACCCTGTTGGATCACTGGGTGTTGAGGACACAGTGGTAGTCATCGTTGCTGATGTCTTAGAGCTATCTTATAGAGAATATAGGTAGCAAATTGAATTAGTAAAATAGTTGAAAATTGATGTTGCTGTTTGTGCCCCTCCTCTCTTCAAAAAAAGTTTAGAAACAAATAGATTGGCCAGAGAAGGAGGTAACATTATGCCTAAGATGATGAAGTTAGCTATGGAATAGTAAGTAAAAGAACAGTGTAGGCAGGGGAGCAAGCATGCAAAGGGCATGCAATAAGGAATAAGTATAACGTATTTTAGGGATGAAAGATTACTGTGACTAGAGATGAGCTGAGCAAGAGGGAGGAGGCAATGAGAGTTGAGAAAATTCTAATCATGCATTTTAGAGATGTTGGATAGAGAGGAGTGAGAAAAGAGAAAAGAAGGTGGGTATGTTCCTGATATCGAATGCCTAATTTTATAAAGATAAAAAATTTTGTCTTTATTTTAAAGGTAGGACATGCCATGGTCTTAGGTCTGTCTGACCTTATGGGTTGCCCTGACAGTTAATTTCACTCTTGAGGTTCATTCCACCATCCTCCTTGTGTTGATCTGTCATTCTTTTATCCTAGTCTTACCTAATCTTTTTGGTTTTCTTTGATTGTTTTTAGTCCCTAGCACTTACTTCTATTAGCCTCCAATGGTTTTTAGGAGCTTTTCATTTTCTTGGGTTATTACTTGTTGGTTTCTTGTTCTTAGAGGAACCAAGTCTCTTCTGATTACAGGACATCCATGTTAAACATGTAGATGCTTTCATTTCTACTTTCCGGTCCTTTTAAGATAGTTTGTTGGCCTGGCTTTTGTGCCTTTAAGGAAGCACTGTGGCTAATTTGTCTGAGGGCCTGATTATTTGTGTTAGTTGCTAATTGATATCAAAACAAATTACCACACACTTAGTGACTTAAAACATATTATCTTTTAGTTCTGGAGTACATATTTGAGCTATTATCCTTGCTATCAGTTGAAGACCATGCCCAGCTTGACTGTCTTCTTCCATCTTTAGAGCCAACAATGATGGATCACATCCCTGCTATATTTTAGTCCCCCTCCCAAATTTTCTTCTTCTTTTCTTTTCTTTTTTTTATTACAAATTTTTCTTATAAACAGTGCTAGGAGCCAAACCCAGGGCCTTGTGTGTGCTAGACAAGCAATCTACCACTGAGCTATATTCCCAGCCCTTCTTTTTCTATTTTCTTTGAGACAATCTAGACAATTCTAGACTGTGATCCTATATATCATACTCAAGGTCTTATGTAGACTACATAAGTACTCTGACCACTGAGCTACATCTTAAGTCCCACAAGGTCCATAATTTTAATCGCATCTGTAAAGTCTCTTTTGGTCTGTAAAGTAAAATGTTTATAGGTTCTGGTGATCACATCTTTGAAGGACTACTTTCCTGCTCATCTTGAATGAGTCTGAATTGTCATTGTTAGTTAAAGTAGTCATTTAGGATATCCATGTTGCCCCAGATGCAAACTTTTTCCTATTATTGATCCACTTAATTCTCTGACAGACATTTAGCAACAATCCCAAGACTATATGAGACCAATGTCTGACATACTTGCCATAAGGAGAGTATAAAGCACTGTATGGATTCATAGCATTGAGGGTTGGCTTATTGCATGTTAGATATTTTTGTCTAGCTAGAAATGAGTAAGCCTTCTTCTGTTTCTAAAACAAAAGGTTTTCCTGCTTTTAACCTACCCACTTACTTTTTCCTTTTCCTGTCAGTTGCCCTAAGCTTCTCTTTATCCTACTTCCTGAGATACACTGGGGTTGGAGAGGTGACTCAGACTCCATACTCATGGCTCCAACTACTTCTCAGTTGGGATTCTTCCAGGTTCACTCTGATTCCTTATTGGTAGCCATTCAATTACTGTGTGACTACAGTTTGTTCTGACAGGTATTTACTTGGCTGTCATATTGCTGTAGTTTCCTGTGAATCATGTACTTTGCTATACTCTTTCTTAGTGTCTCTTTTCTTGGGCTCTCATTGGAGCATTAATGGAATCAATATATTGGCATATAGTCTGCAGATATGTATATGGTCTATAGAATTCCAATGGATATGACACATAATTATTTTCTATATGTGAACAGTGAAGTCTTGTTCACAAAGATTATGTGTTTATCTGGTTAGTACTTGTGACTGATTATGTGCCAGGCCTTGGCACATAAGCTATTTCTAGGAGTGGTTGGTTGGGCCTGGGATTGTGGGGGAGTTCCCATTGGTGAATAGTCTGGAGGGTAGACAGCTCTTATGGTGACTCCCTCCCTCCCCTTCCCCCTCAGCTCTGCATGGTCTCTTTGAGTCTCTTCAGGACCCTTCTGAACCTCAGCTGTGAGGATGTTCTGCTGCAGCTGGTTCTCAGGTATCTGTGGGGGCAGGGCTGAGGGATGGCTGACCCTCAGGGCCTAGTGTTTTGTTGGGATGATGGACTGCATTGGGATTGCTTATGCATTCCTCTCGGAGCCTGCTTTAGCAATTTAGTTCACTTGGCCTGCTCTTCCATGTGCTTTCTTTCCTGATCACTCTATGTTCTCTATTATCTCCCAGGTATCTTGTCCCATGTAACCATGTGATGCTGAGCCAGAAGCCAGCTGTGCGTGATGTGGATCTTTATGGACGAGCAGCTGACAAGTTTCTCTCCCTAATTCCACGCTGCTGTCGGCACCATGCCCCTAGCCCACCTCGTCCAGAGCATGCCTCATGGGCACGAGGTGGGCCTAGCAGAGAGGAAGGGAGAAGGGAGGACATCACGGGTATGGCCTGGGTTCTGGGGGAGCCTGGAGAGAAAGCAGGGCTAGGGTGAGGGGAGGAAGGTGACAATGAGTAGAATTCTTTCTTTGGGGAGATTGATGAGTAGTCTTGCAGAGAAGATCTTTAGCCTTGCCAGAGAAATTTAGGATAAACTTCTGGGAAGAGCTAATCCTCCTCTTTATTTCAATCCTGTGTTCTGTTTGCATTTTTTCATTGATGGAGGTGGTGAAAGGGAGGTGATGAATTAGTCTGGAGATTGGAGATTGGAGCCAGCTATCAAAATAGTTCCATTTTTACCTCCTTATTGTCTTCTCTTTTAGTCTCTGAATATCTTGTCCACTCCTCTTGAGCTTCTGTCTCCTTGATTTCACTTATGCTTTTTCCCCTCCAAAGGCCCTGGAAGTCCAAATGTTGATTCCTCTTCAGTGGTAACAGTGCCTCGTCCCTCTACACCATCTCGTCTGGCTCTGTTTCTTCGGCAGCAGAGCCTAGGTGGTTCTGAGTCCCCAGGTCCAGCTCCTCGCTCACCAGGGCTTACTGCATCCCCAACCTCCAGCCCTGTTCGACGGCCGAGCCCTGCAGAGGAGCCTGGTGAGCTAGAAGACAATTACCTGGAGTATCTGCGGGAGGCACGCCGTGGTGTAGACCGCTGTGTCCGAGCCTGTCGAACCTGGTCTGCCCCTTATGATGGCGAGCGCCCCCCTCCTGAGCCCAACCCTCTTGGCTCCCGGACTAAGAAACGCAGCCTACTGCCTGAGGAGGACAGGGACAATGTGGGGGAAGGGGAGGAGGAAAATCTAGGAAGTCGTGGACTAGCTGTGAGTGTAGCGGATACCCCTGGCCACCTACCCCCACCCCAGCTCAATGGGGTACCAGGGCCATGGCCAGAGGGTGCCAAGAAGGTTCGTCTGGTGCCACGATTGGTGCCACAGGAAGGAGTTAGGGAATCATTAGAGAGTACCTCTGAGGGTATGGCAGGACTAGAGAGCTTTGGGCAAGAGCTCCGGGAGCTGGAGGTGGCATTGAGCAATGGTGGAGCTGGCTCAGAGCCTCCCCTAGAGCCTCTACTACCTCCTGAGGAGGAGGAGGCCTACGAGAGCTTCACCTGCCCTCCTGAGCCCCCTGGCCCCTTCCTCAGCAGCCCTTTGCGGACTCTCCACCAGCTGCCAAGCCAGCCCTTCACTGGTAAGCTATTTAACCTAAAGCTTCTCTTTTGTGTACTCTTGCATGTTCTCAACATGTTCGTGCTGATTTCTGAAACTTTTTGACTATGTCATTTCTGTGTATTTGCCTAGCTCTCATCCATTTTGCTTGAATCCCTTCTATATACCATGTCATACCATGCCCTCATGTTTGTTGACATGTGTTTCCGTGCTTGTGCTAGTTTGGATATTGACTTATGTCTGAGCCTTGTATGTCCTTATATGCATGTTCCTTCTTTTCCCTTAGTCTGGCCTGGGATTTGTAATTAGGATGCTCTAAGCTTGGTAAATCATATATCTGAACTATATGGATGATGTGTGTATTGTCCTGTGTGAAAGACAGATGTGCACCTCTGTTTTGTGCCATTCCTACCAGTCTATGTATTTGGGTTTTAAGTCCTCTGCTAGGCCTCTGATGGCTCTGGAATTAACTCTTTGGTGTTTTCTATCTGGCTCATCACCTTTCTCTACCTCTTCAAAGAAGGGCCTGATTTTGTTTCTGTCATTCACTGTTCTTGTACCTTCTTCTTGGTTTCCATGACTGTTCAATACAGTTATTTTAAGCACTTATGATTAAAAAGGACTGGGGGTAGGGGTGGGCAGTATCCCTCTGAGGGCACATTTGCCCTCAAAGGCCTTGAGTGTACCCGATAGGCTCTTTTGGGTTGATACCCCTGGAGCTAGACCCAGCCTGAGATTTTGGGCTAGCTGCTCTTTGTTTATGAGCAAAGCAAGCCTTTATAAAGCTCTAATCTACATCTCAGCGTGGGAAAAATTAATCTTTGGGAAGGTATGTAGTATCTAAGGTTAAGATCACAGACTTTGAATTAGGCACCCTTAAATAAGCATTCTGCCTACCATTAGTGCATGAAAATAATTTAATATATATTGGTACGTTGTGAAGATTCAACAAATGGTAGCTTTTCACTAGGATTATCATCTGTGGGTCATGGGAGATTTAAGTGGATTAAGGGACCGTGTATCCTAGTCATCAGTAGTCAAGTTTGTATGCTGTGTTTCTTGGAAAGTTCTGTCTGGAAGCATATTCCTTCTCTTGCAGACTAGAAAACTGTCTTCCTATTTATTTAGCCTCTGCTCCGCTCCTCTTCTGCTCAGTACCTTCTAGGAGGTGGTGTGGTTTTACCATAGTCTTGAAGTATTAATTGCTGCTTCTTTCTCTTTTCTTCTTTGTAAACTTATTTGTGCTCTTTGCATTAGCCTTTATAAAATATTCTCAGGAAATGAACAGAAGGATAAAGTTAAGGATTTTATTTGGACTCCTAAGCTAGTATTACTTTTGAGCTAAGGCTGGTTGTATAGACACCTCAAGCTGTTGGCAGTATAAAGTCTATTTCAGGATTTACCACTTTTTGTTGTTCATCATGCGTCTACCATAGTTGGTAGTACAGTTTTATATTCTCTTTTCTCCAGAAATCCTTCATCAAAAATACTGTGATGCCTCTAATGGTCTAGTGTCATGTTATGCCTTATGCCTTTTCTCCCAGGACAGAATGCTACTCCCTTCTTGTCATCATGAATCAGTTTCCTGTGTCTCCAAACTGAACTATTCTTTTCCTGCAGATCTACTCTACCTCCTTGGTTCCCTGTTCCTGAAAGACAGAGCTGATATCATCTCTGTTCCCCTGAAGACTTACTACTTGTTCGAAGTTCATAATCTCTTTGTCTTTGTCACATCTTCTTCTTGCTTTCTTTCTGATCAGTTCTGTGTTACTCTGTCTTACAGAGTAAGTGGAACTTGATTCTGTGTTTTGGTTCTCTGTGTATTCTGTTGTGTTCTTGAATGAAGCTTCTTAAAAACTGAGAAATACAATGTAGCTTATGAGTACAAGCAAATGAATATTTGCCAGGTCTTGAACTTGATATTTGACATTGGTATCTCTTTGGTCCTCTTACATATCTTTATGAGGTATGTATGTGTATTTTATAACAAATAGGAAACTAAATGCTGATGAGGTTTCTACTTATCCAGTCACAGGGCACATTTGAAATAATAGATGAGATCTCTGAGATGAGGTGAGGCTCTGACTCTAGATTCTAAGATCTTACTCTTCAGTCATAATGTCTGTAATGCTGGCAGCTGGATTACCTTAATTGAACTGAGAAAATGGTCACAGGTCATTTGACACACTCAGATACTTACATATAATTTACATCTAGTGGGGGTCTTGTTTGGGGAAGGAATGCGTGCTATATGCATTGTGTTCAGGCTTTGTATCCTTGTGCCCACCCCCTTCCCAGGCCCCTTCATGGCTGTGCTCTTTGCCAAACTCGAGAACATGCTGCAGAACTCCGTCTATGTCAACTTCCTGCTGACGGGGCTGGTGGCCCAGCTGGCCTGTCACCCCCAGCCTCTGCTCCGCTCTTTCCTGCTCAACACCAACATGGTCTTCCAGCCCAGTGTCAAGTCCCTGCTGCAGGTGTGCGATGCATGCATGCATGGGTGCGTCCAGGCTCAGTGGTGGGCCAGGCCGGCAGCCCTGGGTGGGCTGGGAACAGGTGCAGTGGGGACTAGAAAGGCCTGTGTCAATGTAGAGCCACCGGAAATGTCATAAAGTTGTGCTTCATAGGTGCTGGGCTCTGTGAAGAATAAGATCGAGAGCTTTGCGGCCTCCCAGGAGGACTTCCCTGCTCTGCTATCCAAAGCCAAGAAGTACCTCATTGCCCGTGGCAAGCTGGACTGGGCTGAGGGTCCTACAGCAGGACCTGCCCCTCGCCGCTCTGATTCCTTAGGTGAATACTGCTGACCACCCTCCCTTATTCTCCCTAGACACCTCATTAGCCCACGTTAGTTAAGATCTAGAAACTGAAGAGTTGTAGAAAATTAAGTTTTCATGTTGCCAGGTTTTGGGTCAGAAGCTAGAGTTGTTTTATTAGTTGGCAGTATCAACAAAAATCTTCATAAGGATCTAGGGACAAGAAAGGAGAAAGAAATTCTTGGGTTGAGATAATTGTGAGAACTTGATATAGGATGTGGCATATGCCTTGAGAAATGAGTAGAGGTTAGGTAGGCATAGAAGTATTCTGTTCTTTTCAGGAGGCATCTCAGATTTTAGTTGGAGTAGGGGACAATTAATTGATGGTAAGGCTGGAAAGATTTGGCTAAAGTAAAGTAGAGTGGAGGTTGGGCTGGGTAGAAGTTGTGATCTTTCAGACACAAACCAGGAGAGGTTTTAAAATCTGGATGTGGCGAGTAATTACATGTAAATTGGAGCTGAGAGAAGGGATTCAGGAAGAACAGTCAGGACCAGGGAGGTTTGAATTTGCATAGTGGAAAAGACAGGAAGCACGTAATAAGGCAGAGGTGGGAAGGAAGTTTATGCAGAATTTGGTTAGTGGTTGAGGAGATAAGGAGGAATTAAATGTGACAGTCTAAGTTCTTGAGTTCATAGTTTAGGGCATGAAGTAGAAGCCTTGGGAAGATATTACTGATGTTGAGTTAATGACAGTAGAACAAGAAGTCAGTGTAGGGCAAACTCACAGAAGCATTTTCAAGGTTCTCCTTGATAGAGATAATTAAGCTAGAAGGTTATAAAAAAGTAGGAATGGCAAATTGTAGCCAGAGGAAGCTACAGATAGATGTAAGTTATCTGATGGATTCCATGAAGGTAAATATTAGTACAGAAGATTGTAGGGTTTAGAGAATTTGAGTGAGACCATGAAGGACTGTGAATGCAAGGTTAATAAGTCTTTACAGTGTCTCTAACCAATATTAGAGGTGATGAATAGAAACATTTATCACGATCTCGGGGCTAGAGTCTAGGCTACATAGTGACGAAGTCCAGAAAGTTAGACAGAGGATAGTATTTT
The DNA here is from genome assembly GCA_026225945.1 of Cricetomys ansorgei. Lineage (NCBI taxonomy): Eukaryota > Metazoa > Chordata > Mammalia > Rodentia > Nesomyidae > Cricetomys > Cricetomys ansorgei. The sequence continues at coordinate 378,992 of JAMJFZ010000597.1, read as the reverse complement.
AGATAGCTCAGTTTGAATCTAAGCATATATGGAGTTGTTTGAGCATACCCAATGGGAGGAAGATCTCGGTATAGAAGAGAGTCTGATGAGTGATGGGGTAGTAACATAGGGAAGTGATCTTAGATGGGCAGTAGAGTGTGAAGACATGAAGCAGTCCCTGAACTATAGTTGCACATATAGGTATTGGAGAAGCAGAGGATGTAGTCAGCCTTGGGTAGGCAGAGCAAAGTGGAAGTGGTTGACTGTATGTAGTTCTAGAGGGTGATAGGAAACATGAAGTTAGGGCATATTATGGACTGGGGAGAGTGATCTTGGTGGTGGTAGGATAGTGATTAGAATGAATTCTTTAGGGTGAGGAGTCATGGGGAAGGAAGGAGTTGTACCTGGGAATAAAGTAGTTCAAATATTGGCTGCTGAGGAGACTGGATAGAGGGAAAAGGCTAGCAGGTAGGGTTTTGGTATGAGAATGAAAAAAAGCACCTCTCTCAAATCTTCAGTCATCTTAGGAGATGAGACAAGAAATGGACTTTGAATTCTTTTCTTGTCCATCTTATCTTTCCATTCTTCCAGAACCCAAAGGGAGAAAAGTTCAAGAAGCTAAGGATATTGGGGCGTTTGTTTTCCGAGACTAGGTTAGGTTCCCTGATCCCAGCACCCTCTTGATACCCCTTGTTTATTCCCAGTGAGGAGCCGGAGGCCATCCTTGGGGGAGTTACTCCTGCGGCATGCACACAGTCCAACCAGGGCCCGGCAGGCGGCACAGGTTCTTCAACCTGGGCGAGACGGAACAGGACTTGGACTAGGTGGGGGCTCTCCAGGGGCTTCAACTCCAGTTCTTCTCCCCCGGGGTGGGGTTTCTGAGCGCCAAGGTGAGGCTCTGCGAGTCAAGAATGCTGTCTACTGTGCAGTCATTTTCCCTGAGTTTCTCAAGGAGTTGGCTGCCATCTCCCAGGCCCATGCCGTCACCTCGCCTTTCTTGTTGGATACTTCAGAGGAGGTATCTGTTCCTCCCATCTCAGGCTTTGGGCCCCTCAATCCTTAATTTTCTTCCATGGACAATCAGGGCCTTCTGTGGCCTGGGCTGCATTCCAGGACACGGGCTCCTTTTTATGTTTGGAGGCAGTGGCAAATGGACTTTTTAATTTATTTCAGATGAATGTTTTATGAGAACTTGTTGCAATATGTATAAAAGGGAAATCTCTATTCTGTGCTCATTCTTCTTTGCCACCTTTATCTATGACCACAGGCTGTGGCCCTGTGATGGTTGTATATAGGTGGGGGAATCATCAGGGGCATTTCCTCTCTGGTGATAACACTGATGATAGTGTTTCAAGATAGCCCCTTTACTCTAATAAGGTAAGAGGACTTGATGCTTAGGGGAAAATGGAGACTTCATTTTTCTGGACCCTAGAAGGAAGAAGCACACAGGCCCAGGGTGGTTTGGGGGTTCAGCAGCTGATGTTTATTGGGGACCAGTATCCCTATGCCAGATCTTAGGGGCCTTGCCCCCTGCATCTCTTGCCACAACTTCATTCGTCGCTGTCGAACTCCGAGGACAGGCCCTGCAGCAGGGGCAGGGACATGGAGTGCCGGTCGGGGTCCCCGGGGCCCCCACCCTGGGCTCCTGGTGGGGGGTTGCGGGGGCTGAAGAGCCAGTTCTCTGCTAGGGTTAGGGATAGTCACAGCTTGACTCATGCCCTAGTCTTGCTCCCTAGTCCCTCCCTCTGATTCTTTGTGCTACATTCCCCCACACATACCCTTACCAGGGCCATGCTTCCACCTCACCCTCCCTTGGCTCCCTCAGTCTGAGGGTCCTGTACATACTCTGGGCTGCTGAACCCATTCCTGGGCTATATTCCCTGTGCCCTCTCCCTCCAATGGTCTTTCCCATCCCTCATCTTCATTTTCCTTAGCAGTACCTGAAAGCATATAGGGGCCCCTCCGGAAGGGGTTTCGACCCTTACAGGAGAATCTGGTGGATCTGCTTTCTGGCCCTTCTTGGGGAGGTGGTGTAGGTGGGGCTGGGACAGGTGGAGATACATCAGTAGCTTCAAGGGTATCAGCAGGTACTGATGTCGGGGCCAGAGTTGGTATGCTGCTAAGGCTAGGTCTAACCCAGTTGGCTCCTTGGGGCAATGGGTCTTTGGTCAGAGACTTCTGTGGTCCCAGCACACCCTTGGGCTGCAGCGAAAACTTGAGGCAGGAGAAGGCAATAGGTAGTGACCGTTGTAACCGGAGCAGCTGGGGCTCACGGGCTGTAGGCAACAGCCCTAGCTGCAGCCAGGTGCAGGAGAAGACCTGGTAGATGACATAGATGCTGTGGGTGCTTCGGAGCCAGGGAAGATTCTGCCGTAGGCTCACCTGCCCTGGTGGTAGCATCAGGAATGCAACCTTCTTGCGCAGGCCTCCCATATGTAGGCGTATTCGGCAAGGCTGCCCATCCAACATTCTCATTTCTTCATAGGCTGTCTCAGCTCGGCCATTTGGTGAGTATTCTCGAGTGCAGTGGGCAAAGACACCCTCAGACCCTGCCTGTTCTAGAAGATTTGGTAGCAGCCCTACTGATTTCAGTGCCCTTCGGCCCTGCCGACCTGGCAAAACCAGGCGGGTGTGGGCTGGACGGGACTGTTTCACTAGCACGCCCAGTAGGTCATAGTAGGCTGCATCCGACAGGAAAGGTACTGCCACTACATTGGACCCAAAACGCTCCTCGATGACCTGCAGGTGGCCAGTTTATAAGTCAGGGACTGATTTAAGGTCAGAGGTTAACTTGTGCTGTCTAAATTGACCTTCCCACCATTTTGTTCACTGTTCAAGTACATTTCTACAGTATACACAGACCCACACTTATCTCCCAGCTCCCTTCTTGTAGCAAAACCTTGAATGTCTTATTTTGTACCAGGCAGATACTTGGATACATGAAAGACTGAGTCTTTGTCCTTATCCTAATGTAGCTTGAGCTAATGGAGGAGATAGAAATGTGAACAGTGTAGTTCGCTAAGTAAAGTAATAACAAGATGTGACAAGGACAAGTGATTAACAGCCTTTGTCTTTGGTAGAAAGATGGTCAAAGAAGTTTGATAAGTGACAATACTTGAGCTTTGGAGAAATTAACAGGTTGGGCAGTAGTTATTCCTGGCAGAAGGGACAGCCAGGGGAAAATCCCAGAACCTTCAAATCATGTATATTTAGGAACACATACTTTCATATTGCTTGCATTTAAGGTAGGAAGAGGGAAGGCACGCAGGAACTAGACTATGGAAAGGTGTGTGTTTATGCCTTTCATAAGTGACTGCTTTATCCTGAGGCCATGGGAAGCCACTTGTAGGCCCTGGGTGGGAAGAAGTGGGACTCACAGAGATCCACCTGCCTCTGCCTTCCGAGTGCTGGGATTAAAGGCGTGTGCCACCACCCGCCTGGCTAGAGAGAGAGAGAGCTGATTTTTTAATAGGCATAAAGCAGGAAAGAAAAGTACTTAAGACTTGCAATAATGCAAGCAAAACACAATTTTAATCCCTGAACTTAAAATAATGGGAAGTTGAGGTCACAGAATTGGTAGAACTTGATCTCTTCATGGATGTGGAAAAAAGAAATCTTCAAAGATCATGCTTAGGTGGTTGGTTACATGGGCAGTATTAGTGAAGAATGGGTATACAGACATAGACTTATAATGTCCATTCTTTGTGGGCATCAATTACCTCTTATGTGCTTTCTACCCTAGCTGCAAGGAAGAGTTCTTTCCATGTGTGAGGTTTAATCTTTGTATTGTTCCAGCGTCTAGGGTTTCTAGTTCCTCAGGTTTGTCCTTGTTTTTTGTTTTTGTTTGGGATATGTGTGCTTGGTGACGTGTTCTAGAGAGTACCTAGCAACCCTGTAAGATCCTGTTTAGTAATCATAACTTAGCTGTTATGATTTTGGTCCATTCTTAGGATCTAAGGATCCATTCTAAGGATTTTTTCCTAAGCCATTTCATTGGCTGAGCCATCTACTTTCAGTTTTGCTGGAGAGTAAGGGCACACAAAAGTTCCTCCTTTGGTGGTCCTCTTTCATATTTGAGCCCCATGGTTAAAGTGATCTACTTTTTAATCCCCTAGATCTCACATGTCTGTGCTCGTACACTGAGTTCATCCAAATTCCCTGATGCTGCTGTGCTTTTATTTTGTAACAGAAAGCTATTTTTTGAAGTGTTGGCCTGTAGTATTGAAGAAGGGAATCAGGTCTTTCAAAGTTGCCGTGTCTGCTTAGGTTACCACATTTATCCTGTGTATCTCTGCCCTGAGTTATTCACTAAGGTAATATAAGGAGAGTTTCTTTGTTTCTTTGCTATAGTGGAAGACCTCATTTATGTTTGCTGTAGTTATAGTAGGTCTAGTGTAGGTATAGACTTCAGCACTGTTGAAACCTGGAAAGACCCTTTGCTCTCTTGTTTCTGCCTGCATTGCCTTTGTGGTGACATATTCCCAAGGAATGTGAGTTAAATGTAATTAAGACTGCTTCAAGTCTGGTGGATGCTACTCTAAGATGGTGAGTAAAGCTTAGAAATGCACAGTTTTTTCCTTTTTCCTCTCATGGATTTTGATGTTTGTCTTAAATTAGTATACTGTTCATTTACCCATCATTCATTCATTCAGGTGTTTATTTTGTGCCTTTTGTGTGTCAGTTGCTCTGTTACTGTTGTCTTAGATTTCCCACCTCTCCCTATACAGAAACTGCTTAAGACCCAGCCTGGTCATACTTTGCTGCTTCTTCCTTAGCCTCTTTACTTTACCCACCTTATCTTTGATGAGGGCCCAAGTGGCATCTGCTTCATCCAGTGTTAGCAGGTGGGGGGTACTGACTAACATGGTGGGGGGTAGGAGGGGTTGGGCAAGGTAGTGGCTGCTGCAGGAACCCCCAAGCTGCCCAGGGAGGTAAGGCCTCCCTCCCTTGGGCTGTGAGCCAGTCCAGCATGAGGTCATAGAGGTCCTGCTAGGTGATGGAGCCTTGGATACAGAGAGGACAGTAACTCTACTAGCCTCAGCCTGTGGGTCATACTGCTTACAAATTTTTTTTTCCATTGTCCTTTGCCCTTTTATTTTTCCTTTCTGTTCCTGCCCTGCCCTATCTTGTCCTTTCAGCAGCACAGAAATACTCTCTTTCTTCTTTCCTCTTCCTCTTTCTTCCCTTCTTTCTTTTTTTCTTACAGTCTGGCCTCATGGTCTCGTGGTCTTCTGCCTCAGCCTGGAATGCTCATTCTCTTGCTTTGGGGGAAGAAAATGCAACACTTCCTTTCTATCTCAGTCTCTCCTTGTCTGTAGTTCTTGGTTTGAGTTCTTTAAGGAAACAGGGTAGGACCCCTCCTCTTTTTAACTGCTTCATTAGAACAACTGCCATCTAGTTAGTTGTAGATTGCCTCTCTTTGAGGTTTCACTGGAGTCCCAAAGGATATGGAAGTATTAGTGATCAAGACTTAAAATGAAAAACAAACACATAACAATAACAAAACTCTAGTGATTCCAAGCATGGAATTACCCAGGAGCTTTAAAGATTACTGACACCTATCTCCTATTCTCAGAGATTCTTACTTTATTTGTCTAGGATATGCCTGGGAATCTTAACTTCTCCAAGTTCCTAGGTTGAAACCAGTTATTAATAAGAGGGTTATAAATGCAGTGGAAAAGCAGGTGCGTGTAGGAGGGTGTTAGGCTGAGCAGTGGCAACATGAAGAGCAAGATCTAAATGGGATAATGTTCCCTTAGTAACTGGCAAGAAGTTTCAGGAAGCCAGAATTATCCAGGTAAATATGCACATTTTCTTCGTGCTCCCCTCCGTGTCCTAGGCCGATTTGTGTGTAGTCATTTATCTCCCACTCTAATGAATACCTGTTTCTTCCCTTGTGTCATTGTCTACAAAACATTGTAGTGTTTTGCTGGAGAAGAATGACTCTTCAAAAGAAATCACGTTAGAACTTTTAGTAGTCACTTTCCCACTTCTTACCCTGCCTGTCCCACAATCCTTTCTGAGGTCTCCTGTCTAAGGGTTTTCTGTTGCAGCTTGACCTAGAGGGAAATGCTGTAAAGCTGTCATCTGAGCTAGCTGAGGTGGTGTGTGTCCTGCTACACAGAGGGTACTGTGGTGATGGGAAGTGTCATCAAGAAAATTTTCAAAAGCAGTTGTATTTGGTCTCAAGGGAAGGCATGTCTTCTCAGACAATACTAAGTGTACAGGTGCCATGTCTTTGAGCAAATGGTTGACAGTAGGTTTGGTCCTGTTTCCAGGACAGGAATTAAATCTTGTCCTGTTCTTCTGTGCTAGGGTCTGTGTCAGATACTGAATATATTACCTTAGATAATTCTTTTAGGTCTCCGTCTCCATCTCTCCATCTCTCCCCCCTCAAACCCCGTTTGAGACAGGGCCTTACTGTGTAGTACAGAGTAGATCTGAACTCATGTAGCTGCAAGCTGATTGGAACTCACAGTAATCCTCCTGCCTCAGCCTCCTGAATGCTGGGATTACAGGTATGCACCACTGTGCCCAGCTTCTTTTCTGGAGTAGGTATTATTGTTTCATTTATAGTGAGGAAAAGGTTGAGAAAAATTAACTAGCCAATCACACAGTGAGTAGTTAATAACAGATCCGGGGTTTCAGCTCTTACTAATAAACAGTAGCTATTGCACTGCTCACCTCAGTGTGTGATGAGAGATACTGTGTGGTTTAGTAGAAAGGAAGTGGACCCAAGAAAAGCCACAATGGTCCAAGTGAGAAACCTCAGGTTTCTTAAGACTAACACTAAGGCTTGTGATTATGACTGTGCCTGTTTGGTAAGCCTTTCATCCAATACCCCCTTTGGTGTTAGGACTCCAGTTTTAATGTTTATGGGTTTATGGGTGTTTTGCCTCCATGTATGTCTGTGCATCATGAGTGTGCCTGGTGCCATTGGGGGCCGGAAGAGGGCATTGGATTCCTTGGACTGGAATTAGATAGTTGTGAGCTACCATATTGGGCTGGAAATTGAGCCATTGTCCTCTGGAAGAGGAGCCAGCCTTTTAACCGCTGAGTTATTCTCTCCACTCTCTGAGCCAGCATGTCCCTATGTCACTGAAGCTTTGAATGCTACAGTTTCAGGTATATACTGTCACACATGGCTTAGCACATCTTTTCATTTGTGTTGGCAAAGAAAGGATATATAGTGTAGTGTAGTTGGCAACTCTCTTCCTTCCAGAAAGAAGTTCTGTTGAGGAACATTGAAATACAATAAGAGGCAGATAGAGACAAGGGACAGAACCATGTACCTCTACATCTCTGCAGTGTAGAGGCAGAGTTGACTGAGAGGCAAAGAAAATGTGTGTGCAGATGATCAGGGGAGTCCAGAATAAGAAGAGATAGGTGAGATCAGTGCAAAGATGGTGGTTTATTGGTCAAATAGGAAACAGGAGATCTTTTTAGAGTTTTTGTTCATGGACATGGGTTCAGAGGGCAGATTAGAATCTGATAAACTACTTAGCTAGAAGCCCACACCTTCTGTTTTTGTTTTGCTTTCTGATTCCCATGAATCTCTAGACTCTAAATTCTATGATGTTCTACCTTAACGTGGAGTAAGTCTGTCTTTCTGCTCAGAGTCTGAGACTGAAAGATAATGAAGGAAAAGAGATGGTAACTGAATTCTGGATGGAGTTGGTGAGCCCAAGGGTTAGGCTATTTGGGTCATATCTTGCTGGGATGTGCTTCCCATGTGTCACCATTCTGGGATATCTTTGAGAAAGAGGCACCGATCACCTTGGTATCAGAGAGTGATCTGGATGGAGACTGGAAATAAGCAAATGGGACTGTTTATGAAGAAGACATGGAATCTGTTGGTAGCATGCAATAGGATTGACAGTAAAGGCTTGAGAGTGATAAAAATCCCTAATTTCTTGTTTCAGGCTGCAGGGATAACTAATAGAAACCCTTATGTTTTATTTTAAACTTTTTGGGATAAATATGTACTAGAGCTAAGAATTTTCCAGTTTACAGAAAGGGAATTTCATACATTAAGGAATATCTCAGTTACACATCAACTTATTTTTTTCCAGTTAAATATATGAATATTTACACTAAGTGAAATAAAGGCTATAAATAGGATCATAATGGTTGGGGTTAGGGTTTGGGGCTAACGTTATAGGGAAAATGTTTCTACAGAGATTATTTATTTTGAAAGTATAGGTGATGGGCTGTGGGCATACAGTTAATTCTCAGGATATTATGAAGAATGAGTGTGCTGGTAAAGCTTTCTGAACATGTCACATGGTAGGTATATATGCAACATCAACAAAACAGAAATGTGCTAGATTGTTGGTTTGAAGGAAAAACGTTCTCAGCACACAGCTTTGGAACAAGCGACCTTAGTGGAACTGTGCACAGCTGGGAGTTGAAGGTGCCTTAGAACATTTCTTCCCATGGTGGGAGCGTAACAGACTCTGCTCATGAACACTGGTTGCACATGGTTTCCCTTTCCATGTATCGGAGGGGAAAATGGTGTGTGTGTGTATGTGTGACATGGGATTATCGCACAGGAATTCCTTTATATTTCTTTATAATAATGTAATAAATATCCTTCTGCCATATATGTTTGTTCACATCTCAGTTATTTTCTCAGAATAGATTGATCAAAGCGAAATCTTTAAGAGAAGGATATGGATATCTTGTGATCCATCAAGTTCAATATGTCTTTGTATGTACACATACACACGTGTATTGAGGAGCCAGAGTTGAAGCTGGGTGTCATCCTCTCTCACTCCCCACCTTACCTTTTGAGACAATCTCTCACTGAACCTGGGCTCACTGATGGCCAGGGAGCTCCAGGGATCTACTGTCTCCTCTCTGTCCTCCTCCTCAATACTGGGGTTACAGACTTGCACCTGGCTTTTATGTGGGTGCTAGGAATCTGAATGGATGTCATCATGCTTGCAGGCAAGGGGATTTCCCACTGAGTGATTTCTTCCAGCTCTAGGACTAGTATTTTGTTAGTTTTCTACAAAATAATTTCATGGAGGGCTTCTAAACTTAGAACTGCATGAAAAAGATCAGTTTGAGAATGACTGAACTCACACACAATTGACTCAATGCTTTCTTCAGCCACTCGGATTCAGTGTGATCTTACTTAAAATCATGCAGACATTTTGAGGTACCTTTTAGTTGTTTATAGGGGTTTAATGAGACCACCTCATTTGGCCCTAGAAATGACTTATGTCCTTTCAGTTCTGGAGTTACCTCCTCTGCGTGGTATCCTGTGGTCCTTGGTCCAGTAGCTCTCTAAGCAACTGGACTGGGTGGTTCTTGCTTCACGTCTCCATGACTAACACTACTAAGACTTGTGATTATGACTGCAGTTTTCTCTGACCTTACAGCTGTGACTCCCTGAGTATTATACATTATTCTTTCCATTATCCAGCCTTAACTGAAAATGAATTCCCCCATCAGGCAAAACCATACCACTCCTGTTTAATATCCGTGCTGCAGCATGAAATATTCTCATTTCATCATACTACATCAGCATAATATGCTTTTAGTGACAATGAGCAGGACAGATGGGGTGCTGGTGGGGGATTTTATTGGGGGATTTTACATTCTAGGCTGAACATACACTAAAGAGCAGTTCACAAGTGATTATAATGACTCAACCCTTTAGATATAACTTGGACCCCTAGCCCCTGATGTCCTAGCCCCAAAGAAAGAAGTTGTAGCTATTGTTTTGGGGGACTTTGTTGAAACTGAAGGAAGGGGAAGTAGTGATTACACACAAAAACCAAGAGGATTCTTTGGTTGGGAATGTCTTAGGTACCATATTCTGATTAAATTGGCACTTATAGGGTACATTCTCCAGATTCTTAAAACGTAGTCTGTATAACTCCTTGAGAGCAGGCTGAGAACAGAATCTGGTTCCAGGTATGTAGAGGTTTGTAACTTCAGACAAGTACCTACACATTTAAGAAGCATAGTGAGACTTGGGTTGAAGTGATGGTGTAGGGGCAGGAAAGGGAGATTCTCAGATAGACTAGATCTTAGGATCTCAACTAGTTCCTTCATCTCCCTGTTATCCCTGCATGGTAATGTTTAACCCCAGCCTGTGCCTCCTTTCAAGCAAGACTCATGGATTGCTAGGCCAGAGTCTACAGATGCCAGTGGTATATACTAGGACTTCACAGCAAATACTTTTTGAGTCATCACAGCTCTGTGCAGATACAGGACAAAGACAGTATAACTTATGCCCCCAGACTATAGGTTTTGCTCCAAGGGAATTCTCTTACCGTATTTATCCCAAGGCCCCACTGTCCATTAGAGCTGTTTTTTTCTGAATTTGAACATTTCTAAGAATCCGATCCCTGATCTGCTTGGTGCGGACCCCATAGATGAGGGGGTTGAGGGCAGGTGGCAACAGCAAATAGATGTTGGACAAAAGGATATGCACTGGCTTTGGGACAGTGTGACGTCCAAAACGGTGTGTAAGGTAGGAAAAGAGACCAGGCACATAGAAAGCTAGGATGACACAGATGTGAGAACTACATGTACCAAAGGCCTTCGCCCGGGCCTCCTTGGTAGGTAACCGAAGCACAGTATGTGCAATGAGTCCATAAGATCCAGCAATGCCCAGAATATCTACACCAGACACAGCTAGTGAAAGTGCCAGCCCATACAAATTGTTGACCCGTGTGTTACCTACCACCAACTCTACAACTGCCATGTGTGCACAGTAGGCATGATGTATAATCGTGGCATGGAAATGATCAAATCGTGCTACCAGCAGAGGGAAAGGCACCACAATAGCCACAGCTTTTAGTGTTAGTGCCAAGACTGCATAGCCCACACGGGCTTTAGTAACCAAGACAGAGTAGTGTAGTGGACGCCCGACTGCCACAGCTCGATCACAGGCCATGGCCAAAAGTACACCAGACTCCACAGCAGTTAGTGCATGTACAAAGAACATCTGGATGAGGCAGGCAGCATATTTCACAGGTTGGGGCCCAAGCCACAGCACAGCCAGCAACCCTGGAGCTATCGATGTGGCTAAGCCCAGATCAGTAGCTGCCAGTGTGGCCAGGAGTAGAAACATTGGCTGGTGCAGTGTAGAGTCTGTCCGGATCACTGTCAGAAGTGTTGCATTGCCCAGCAGTGCCAGCAGATACATGGGTCCAAACACCAGGGTCAGCCAGGCCTGGCCATCTCTCAACCCTGGGATGCCAGTCAATATGAAGAAAGCTGGGCATTGGAAGGTGGAGTTAGACTGTGGAGTTTCTGCCATCCTGTAAGGATGAAGTTTGGGGCTCCTGGGAGTATTGTTTCTGATGGAGGGAAGACAAGAGGAGAGATTCTAGGGATGTCACAGTGGCACAAATCCATCCATAGTCTGGTAAAGAGCCTGAAATATTATAGGAGCATAATCTTTGCTTGGGACAGGGGTTGAATGGATAATTATGGTCATGACCCTAGCTAGGATGGGAGAATCATTTGCTCCTAGTAATCTGTGAGTATTGTAGGGAGAACAGAGGCAGAGGCAGAAAGGAAGGGTTAAGGAAGTGGATGACTGATGCAGTGGCTGGTAAAGTCCTCTTCCTGTATGAGATCATCTGAGGAGGTAGAGCTGAGGTGACTGCTTTCTCCCTCAGAGTCTAAGAATAGCCAGTCTTGGTCTCTGTATTTGGAAAGAAAATTGGTGTGGGGTGAGGGCCAGGTTATCTCATCTTGTTATCTTACCATGTTTTTGGGAAGGACCTTGAACCTTAATGTTTTTGATTCTGTAATAGGGGTAGACATAGTGATCTAAGTGTTTCCTTGAATTAGCATCTAGGGTACCAATACTCTAGGGAAAAAGGAGGAGGCAGAATAGAAAGACGGGGAGAAACTATACTGGGGGCACAAGTAGGACCTGGAGTGAGCTGGGAGCCTGGAATGACAGGAGGAAGTCTGATGGGCTCAAGGGGTGCTTACATTATTTTGGATTTGGTGCTGAATTTGTAATCTTGAACATCAGGTGCAGCCTTAAGTTGGGAGTAGGAAGCAGTGGAGAGAGATGGCAGCAAAACAGGAAACTTTTCTTCTTGGTTTACTTGCATTCTGGATCCGGAATGGGGGTTCCACTAGTCTTATTCCTGGAATGCCTCAGGGGTAAGGTAACTGAAGGAAGAAATGGCAGAAATCCCAGAGCACTAAGTATGTGAAGAATCACTGATGGAGGAGGCAGGTTGAATAGCCGGAGTCTAGCCTCCAGCAGAAGCCTAAGGGAGGACAAAGCCTCCAGTGGAAGACTTGACTGCAAGTGACACTGAGCACTGTGCTGGCAGCTTTTCTTCACCTTGACCAGTGCCTCTTGGGGCCTTTTACATGACTGTTCTAACTACATTCCCCAGGGCCCTTACCCTTCCCACCTGTGCCGTATTAACTCTTTTCTGTACTGTATCCTTGCTTAGTGCTCACAGATTCAGCATGTTATATAAGGAGACAGCAAAAGGGACACGCAAAGCCTTGGGAAGATCTGGGAAAGAGGAACACTCCCTCTAGGTCTTTGTAGTTGGAGAGAACTTGTGTTAATTCTATAATGGCCTCTACCCCACTCTATTGTAATGACTATTTCTCTCCTCACTAGGATAGAAGCACATACAAACATTGCTTCTCATTAGCCACATTGTCTAGCATGCATTGGTTATGAATGAACATTTATAACTTTCAGCTGTGGCAGATCTGCTAGCCCAGAAGCCTAGGATGACAAGTACACTCGTCCCTACAGTTTTAGGAGTTAAGTGTCTATGGAAAAGAGAAAGTTTTTTTTTTTTTTTTTTTTTTTTTTTTTTTTTTACCATCATCCAGAAGACTACTGTGTTCAGTTCTTTCTACTGTAAAGAGACATCCTTAAAATGACCAAACTATCTGAAAATCACAGTGAAAACTAGTGGGCTTATTGGAAAAATGGAAATGAGGACACAGGACCCCAAAATATCAGCGACACATATGAAGAAAAAAAAGTAGAAGTCGAGGCCAGGGAGATAGCTCAGTGTATAAAGTACTTGCCACACAAGCATGAAGACTTGCGTTTGGATCCTTAGCACCTACATAAAAGCCAAGTGGATATGGTGGCCCACTTGTAATCTTAGTAATTAGGAGGCACAGATAGAGGTTCCCTGGAATAAGTGAGCTAGCCTAGAGTAGCTCTAGGCTTAGCACGAGAACCTGCCTCCATAAATGGAGAGCAATTGTCAACTTTTGGCTTCACATGTATGTGCACACACACACACATGCCATACACAGATAAACACGCAAAAATATAAAATAAGTGGGAGAATTGTAGGCATCAAATGGCTAGAAAGTATGCAAATACTTTCTATAATAATAATTAATAATAATAATAATAATGAATACATTATATATAGTATATAATAATAATTACAATAATTATAATAAATAAATATAGCACTTCACCTTGAAGAAGAACTTGTCTCACAGAAAGACTTGTCTGAAATCAGGTTGAAAGTTACAGTGGTGAGGTAGCTGACAGATGTTTAAAGAAGAGTGATGCTGAGTCTTCCTGCTCAGCTAGGATCACCTGGGCAAAGTTTTCCATGTTTATCTACTTTCTAAAACACCGAATCACTTATAAGCATTAAACTTACTGCTCAGTTTCCTAATGTGTCAGCTATGTTTGAACAAATTTGCATTTCAAAACCAGCACTGTAGCAGAACTGACTGAACTTCTTGTTCCTGGTCTTGTGCCACTTGAGGGAAGATGCTGTGACTGTAACAAGACCTGTTGCCCTCCAGAAGTTTATAATCCCATTCACTCAGTGGGATACACAGTTGCTGGAGGAATCTGAAAATCTCTGAATCAGTGGTAATGGTCCCATTGTGTTTCCCATATGCACGTGCTGATCCAAGCCCTCACCTCCTAAAAGGCTTTAAGGTAAGTATGAATCTTTCCCTTGTTTTACAAGCAAACAAATAAAGGCACAAGATGAAATGACCTGCCCATGGTCACACAGTCAACAAATAGCAAAGTTAATTCACTCACTCAAATAGTTCATCTTTAGTGACTGCTTGAGGAAAGGGGAGTACTCAGGTAGGGACAGTAGATGCACAGCTATGGAGAGAGCTAGGAAAAACACTTTTGGCTTCAAGAGAAAAATCCAGAGATTGGGCTGTTCATCAGAGATGGCTCCTTAGGTAAATCACAGACCTCTTCGATCCAACAAATCTAAAATAGAAGTGACCAAGCCCTTAGAAACCTGTTATATTTTGTTTCCAAGATATACTAGGAGATTTGTTTCTAGAAAATTTGTTTGTTGGCATCCTAGACCTTAGACTGTATTTTTAGAAGTTCTCTAAGAGCATGTTGGGTCACTTGACTTAAGAAGGGGATTTGACAATGTATCTCTGACCTTATAGGAATAATGTGGCAGGGCCTGCTTCCCATAAGAGGATGCTAAACCTCCCAGGTTTGTGGGTAGTGGCATGTGAGAAGTGCTCAGAGCACAAAGGTCCTGTGCTCACAGATAGCACCAGAGAAACCAAGAAAGTTAAACACTCAGGATTGTCTTTTCAAGGGAAAAGACATATAATTTGTTTTCTGCCCAGAGGGCTAGGGAAGGAGGTGGCTAATTGCCTAGGTCAGTAGTTCTCAACCTTCCTAATGCTATGACCCTTTAATATAGTTCCTCATGTTGTGGTGACTCCAACCATCAGATTATTTTTGTTGCTACTTCATAACTGTAATTTCACTGTTGTGAATCATAATGTAAATATCTGATATGCAGATGGTCTTAGGCAACTCCTGTGAAAAGTCTGTTTGACTCCCCAAAGAGGTCATAACCCATATGTTGAGAATTGCTAGCCAAGGTGATCCTTGCACTATCTGTATGACTAGGGTCTCTCTCAGGCTCCCGCAAGCAGGACCAGAGGTATTTAGTAGTCTAGACAACCTTTGTGCTCTCTGTATGATCGAGACCACCTAGACCCTCCCTCTAGGCTCATAAGATAGCACAGGTAGCCTATCTTTAGAACCCATCTTCATGGAAGAAGTGACATGTACTTGGAGGAGGGTTTCTGTGTAATTAAGCCTCTTTGTGAACAGAGGATTATGTTACACCAGGAAACATTTTCCAAATTGTACTGTGCTTAAGTATGCCTAAAATAAACTGCCATGTGTCAGACTCTCAAAGTTTGAACCAATACCAGCAACTGAGTTGTGTTGAACTAGATTTCCTTCTTGCCTCACATGAATTGTTACCCTCCTGGGCCCCACAGAAAAGAGGACATCGAACCTCTCTCAGTTGCTTCAAGACTGGCATAGAACATAGAATAAAGGAGGTTCTGTTTGGAGATTTAATCTGACTCTCTGACTAAAGTAGCTACCGCCACCATCTTTCATAGAGCAGGGTTGTCAGATATCAGCATGTTTCCAGGTAGGTCTCTTCTATGAATTTTTTTTTTTTTTTTACTTTAAATGGTCTGTGAACACCAACACACATTACCCATGTATACAGTATATTGCATATTAAAAAACCGTGGGTTTAGTGATACCACTTAACACTGAATCCTCTTGTAGGATCCTAAGTCATTCTGAAATGCCATACCACAATTACCAGGTCAGTATGAGACACCCCTCCCCGCCCCCACCATGGAACTAGAAGATTCACAGTAGTTGAGGCTTCATCTTCCCCTAAACCCAGAAAGAGGAGAGACCTTGCAATGTCAGGTGGAATTACCTACCATATGGAAATGTGGAAAAATTGTGGAATCACCACACTCATTCTATCTTCTAGTGTCAATCACCCTGACCAACTCAGGCCTTCCATCCCTGCATGCAAAGGTCCTTAATATTCCATAAACCACAGGACACTGTCAGTCTCTAGTCTTCAGGGTAGTATATGTGCTTGTATGGAGGCCATCAATTTGAGAAAGGAAATATTTATTCTCCATTTCCTTTATAGTAGGATCTTGTGGAACTCAAGTCCTCCTGAGACTGTAGACTAGGCCACATCTGTGTGTGTGTGTGTGTGTGTGTGTGTATTTTTTGCCTCACTGGGGTTTGACTCTATGGCTCATACATGCTCCAGGCATATTACTTATCACCGAGCTACATCTCCAGTCCCTTCCTTTTTCTTAGATGAGATCTCACTAAGCTACTCAGCTTGTACTAGAACTCACCTGGCTGATCTCAGACTAATGATCCTCCTGCCTCAGCCTCCTGAATATCTGAGATGACTTGTATGTGCCACCATACCCTGCCATGTCTAGTTTTGCCAGCTTCATGTGTATTGTCTGCTTTCCCTATATATTTCTTCTTCCTCTGCAATAGAACTGTTCTTTCTAATCATAGAATTCTGGGACTGATACCATCTTTGACCATATTTAACCAGTGACTAACATTATCCTGTATGTTAAAGTCACAGTCTCCTAGGCCACACTATACCTGTGACTGGGTTAGTTCACTGAGGGATCCCTCAAACATACAGAATATGTTTTAGGAAATTCATGGAAGAGGTATTGCTATTTTTTTTTTTAATTTTACTAATACAAGCTGATGACATAGACTCCTACTGAAGTGTTTCTCAAAAAGTTTTTTTTTTTTTTAAATAGAAGATAAGGTTTCTTGTAAAGGTTCTTTAGCTTTTAGAAGAAGGGTCCTGAAGTGACTCCCTTTATTGGAATTTGGCTAAGGTCATCAAGTAATTACTTCCCATGCAGATACACTTGGAAGGCTGAAGCAGGGGGATTGCTATTAGTTTAAGGCTAGACTAGCCTGGGCTATAGAGTGAGACTGTTTCAAAACAACAAACAAGATTTTTGTGAAGTACTAGACAGTGCTTTTTATTGTTCCCATCAGCATCTCCTTCCCTCTGAACACACACTGCATGGGTGACTCATAAGGAAGAAAAGAACTAATGTTAGACACACAATTCAGCAAACATTATTAAGACTTCACCAATCATCACCAGAGAGGCTCCCCTGGCTCCATTGGATCCCTCCCCTCAGAGCTTGGAGAACTCCACAAAAGAGGGGGCAGAAGGATTATAGGAACCAGAAGGCTTGAAGTTACCAGGAGAACATGACCCACAGAACCAACAAAGCAGGGGTCATAGGGCCTCACAGAGACTGAGGTGGCAATCACAGAGCCATCACGTCTGTGCTAGGTCCTCTTCAAATACATTATGGTTGTTATCTTGGTGTTTTTATGGGACTTTTAATAGTAGGAATGAGTGTATGTATCTCTGACTCTTGCCTGCTCTTGGGACCCCATTCTTCCTACAGGGTTGCCTTGCTCAGCCTTGATATGAAGGTTTGTGCCTAGTCTTAATGTATCTTGTGCCTTGTTTGCTTGATATTCCTGGGAGGCCTGCTTTTTTTCTAAAGGGAAATGGAGGGGGAGTGGAACTGGGGGAGAGGGGAAAGTATAGGGGGAGAGGGGGAGGATTGGAGGGAGGGGAAACTGCGGTTGGGAGGTACAAGAGAAGAATTTAAAAAAAGGATTCATTATATGCTAAGCACAGTGTTGTAGATGGATAAATAGTCTTATTACATTTGTTGGGGAATATTCATGCTCCAAATTCATATGTTGCAGTACCAACCCCCACTGAGATACTGTTTGGAGCTGAGGCTTTGGGAGATAATTAGGTTTAGTTGAGACCATGAGACCCCCTGAATGAGATTAGTGTCCTTACAAGAGTGGGAAGACCGAGCTTCCCCTCCCGCTTTGTCCCTCCTTTTCTCTTCTTGTCTTCTGTGGGACTTAGTAAGAAGGCAGCTAGCTAACTCTAAATCAGGAACAGAGCTCCCACCAGTAGCCTCCTCAGCAAGCTCCTTGATTTTGGATTTCTCAGCCCCCAGAACCATGAGATAGAAATGCCTGTTGTTTAAGCCACGCAGTCTGCGATACTTTACCACAGTAGCCTGACTGTACGAAGACAACACTCAGATAGACACCAGAGCCGTCTCATAGGATCTCGTGTGTCTGGGTCCTCCCTGTCTCCACGGGAGCAGGTCCTATTTTGTCTCACACCGTAAGTATTCTGGAATACTGCAGCAGTCTCCTTACTGATCCTCTTATCTCTAGTATGGGTTTTTTTTTTTTAAATTTTGTATTTTACTTTTAAAAAAGTCATACTTTACCTTAGAAGTGGACAAAATACAAACATCCAATACACAAAGGATAAGAATATGTACAAGTATCAGTAGGCCCAAGATTGTCAATTATTAAAGTTTTATCCCACTTGATTTTAGCTATTTTTAATACAGATTATAAAAATTGCAGATACTAACATCTCTTTTATCCCTTATGGTGTCCTGTTTTCTCACATTAAAATAATTACCATGAATTTTTAACGTTTTTTTTTTTTGGTTGATGTTTTTATATACTTACATGAAGTAATCCCTATTACATATAGTAATCCCTGTAAGAAATTATGTTTTTGAATTCTGCTTATACAGGTAAGTAGATTTTTTATCAACCTTTTTAATTGCTACATAGCTTTATAGCTTATGATTGCAACAAATATATATTTTAAAGTATATTTAACTTTTTTTACTATTTTGCTCTGTATACTATTATTGACAACTTTGTACACCTTTTCTGTATATATGTGCGAACTTCAGATGTGAAAAATTCATATGTCTTCCTCTAGAGCATATATTTCCATGCGGAATTATGGAATATAAGATATGTACCTTTATTCCTTCCTTCCTTCCTCCCTCCCTCCTTCCCTCCCTCTCTCTCTCTCTTTCTCTCTCTCTCCCCTCTCTCTCTCTCTTTCTTTCTCCTTTACAAACACCATTAACAACTTTATATTACCAGACTGATATTTTTGTGACTACCATTAATAACCTTATCCTGTTTTAATGTACATCTTACATGCATTTATTGGGCATTTAGGATGTCTCTACTGGAAAGTCCCTGGTCATTTCTTTTGTATGTTTTTTTCTTGCCAGCTGTTTCTCTTCTTGAATAAATTTGTAGATGGTTGTAAGTAGTCTAGAAAGCAAACTTTTGCTCCACACTAGAAACATAACCTTCCAGGCCGATTCTTCTACTTTTGTTTATGGTCTCATTATCTTGTAGGAAATTTGAATTTTAATAAAAGTGCATCTAGGACATAATGCTTTTTGTGTATGATTATTATGCCTTTTGCTTCCCCAAGGTTGTAAAGACACTTCTATTCATTGTTTGTGGTGTGCAGATCTCAACTATTCTCAAGTCATGATTCCTCAAACACTTCCTTCAAGTCAGATGTAGACTAAGCATTATGTATATATTATCTTAGTGTAGAGCTAGACTATCATTGCTATGTTTGGTGGATGGGTTGCTTACTTATGATCACCAAGCATTTAATGAATCTGATTTTAAATTCAGGTCAGTGAGAGTTCAGAATAGATTCTCTTAGAGACAGCATGTTTCAGGGTGGACTTAATAAAACAAAATCAGCTTGGGTTTCATCATGTATTCCTGGACTAATTTCATTTCTCCTCAGCTTGCACTTCCTCTTCTCAGAACAGCACCCTGTTTGAGACTGAAGGAGCAGCCCCAATTGCTTTGCTTGAAACCAGCAGATAGATGGCCTTTCTTCTGTCCTCTGTAATTACTTGACTGTCTTTGTGTCCATTCAAATCATCTTTTAAAAAATCTTCCCCATTATGGCTCTCAACTTCCTGCCTGTATGCTGAGTTCTTACTTTGAATTTGATGCCATACAATTCTCCCTGTGGAAGGCATATAAATGGATCTTCCAGCTTTTCTCAGAATCTGTTCAGTAAACCCCACCTCCTTGGCTAGCTAGCACTCATCACCTCCTTGCCTTGTGTACGGGACAGTGTTAGGCACCCTTTGGGGCTGGCTATCCTGAGAGCATGGCCATCAGTGCTGGAGCTAGGATTCATTGCAAATGTCAGTTTCTCCATCTTCACATTACCCCAGTATACTTTTCCAGTCTACTCTTTCCACTTCTGCATTGGCCAGCCAGTTCTGTGCATGCCGAGCCATCCTTCTCGGTTTCTGTGTGGCAGGTACAGAGTCACAGAGGCGTGTGGTAGCCAGCGGACCTGGAGGACACAACCGTCCTTGAGTCCCTGAGAGTTACCTTCCTCCGTCTTTTGATTGCTTTCGTGTTCAGTCTTATGTCGCAAAAACTTTCTACTTCCTTTTCTCCTGAGGCCTTCACAAGGTCCATGAAAATAAGGACTGCATTTCTCTCATTTAAAAATCCTTTACCATCTGATTGTGACTGCATTCAAATTGTCCTTCAGTCACATTCATCCCACTCCTTGTATTTCTTTTTATTTTGCTAGGTCGTTTGCCTTTTATAAATCATCCAAATATATTTTAAAGTATTGTTTACTAACTGTCGCTTCTAAAAACACAAATTTCACAAGTACTTACTGAATAAAAAATAATAATAATCTGTTTCCATCTTGTCCTCATTTCAACACCTCGTCTATGCCCAAGATAGTTTAACATCTTACACACCTTCCTCTTACTCATTTAGTGACTGTTAATGACTGCTGTCTTTATACCAGGAACTACACATATGTGCCTAACAAGCACACATTGCAGACCTCCTTCAGTTCAGCAGATGTAACTGCCTCCTCTCCCTCCCTCTCTTTGAGAAGAGCGTTTCTACTTTATTTCGAAGAGAAGAAACCTTCATGTGTTCAGAATATATAAGATTGATCTTTTTTTTTCTTTTTATATGAAATACTGCTGTTCAAACAGCCAGAGTGACTTGTTCACATCTTGAAGTCCCATCATGCTCACTTTGGTGTGTGTAGTAGATTGCTGCCATAACAGATTCCTAACTTGTAACAAATTCATCCCTTGCCTTTTTTTTTTTTTTTAACCCTCTAGCTCAGGAAAGAGAAAGATAGAAAGAAATCTTCACTACCCTTTTAGCAGTCTTGAAAGAGAGAATGAGAGAAAGGAAGAAATCTTCACAGCCCCCTTTGGCTGTCTGTAGCTTAGAGAGAGAGAGAGAGAGAGAGAGAGAGAGAGAGAGAGAGAGAGAGAGAGAGAGAGAGAGAGAGAGAAAGCAAGCTCATAGAGAACTAAACTAGAATACAACAAACCAATCCATCAATTGCCAGCTCTACCCCAGCTCTCCTTTATATTCTAAGTGAAGTTCCCAGAAGTCCAAGCAGCTTGCAACTATAAGGAAAGCTGAACAGGACAAAAAACTTACTCAAAGCATCCTGCTACAGGTATGGATATCCTTAACTGCTGAAATTCTGTCCTGTTAGTTCACAGAGTGACAAAGTCCCCTAACCAGCAGTTCCAGAATGTCCCATTTTCATACATTGCATCCTTGCACACCTCTTAAAAATAAGGTAGGGTAGGCCAAATATTTTCCCTAGTAGATGTCATGTATAAAATATATTCACATTTGTACATACATGCCTTTATGCATGTGATATACACAAATTTAAAGAAGTACGCATTTATTACAATTATAATGAAGACTGGGCAATGTTTTGCTCAATCTGGAACTGTGAAGCTCAGTTATAGCACAGCCCTGGAAACCACAGAGACTGTGGCGATCTCTTTCTTCTGCACAGTCATATTGTTTCATTAAACCTGGCAAAACCGCCTTTCAAAAACAGAAGGGGAAGTAAAATGAAATAAGCAGACATTGCTCATCTCTGCAAACGAAATACGAGGAAGATCTTCATGTAGAAACACACAAGCATCTGTTACTTCATTTTCAATAATGCTGCAATAGATGTTGCAAATTTTATGATGTAATTTTGTTAAGTCAATTCCATTACCTTTTTTATGGTTTATTATTATTTTTTAAATTTATGTTTGCCTGTGTGGTTTCATGTGTACCATGTACATGCAGAATCCAGAAGAGGCACCAGATCCACTGGAACTGAAGTTACAGACAGCCGTGAACATCAGTGTGGATACTGGGAACCAAACCCAGGTCCTCTGCAAGAGCAGTAAGTGCTCTTAATCACTGAGCCATCTCTCCAGCCCCCTAATTTCTGCGCTTTTGTTATCACTTTCTATGTTTATTTATATTAATTTTCATAATAGCTCTCTGCATGAGTACACAGTTTATTTTTCATTCTTACCCTAGCTTCTTGGAATTACAAACTTGGATTACTGTACCTTTCCCTTTGTAATGTGGGTGTGCGGTGTGATGAGAATCCTCCCTAGCATTGCTTTAAGCTGTGGCCCCAGACATTTTTCTGTGTTATGCTTTCATCCCTATTCATTTAGTCTTTGGGTGTATACACAGGAATGAATAGCCGGGTCATGTGGTTGATTATTTTCAGCTGATGAACTGTACCAATTTACACGCCCATTAACAAGGAACAGAGTCTTTCCTTCGCAGCCTGGCATTTGCTGGCATTTGTTTTCCTGATTGTCATCCTTCTGACTGGGGTGAGATGGTCTCAAAGTATCTTTGAATTGGCCATTTGTAGTTCTTCTTTTGAGAATTGGCCATTCAATCAATTAGCCCATTTATTGATTGGTTGCTTTCGTTCTTGCGGTAATTTTTTTTTTTTTGAGACAGGTTTTCGTGTAACCCAGGATAGCTTTGATCTTCAAACTCATATTATAACCAAGGCTGGCTTTGAACTCCTGATTCTCCTGCTCCACCTCTCAAGTGCTGAACTTATAGGCACACATCACTTTGTATTGCAATTCCTTATATTTTCTAGGTATTAATCTCCAGTTTCATGTATGGTTAGGAAAGATTTTTTCATCTCCCTTTTCTTTAAAATAAAAATTTGGGTGTGATTGTACATTCATGCCACAGTGTGTGTGTGTGTGTGTGTGTGTGTGTGTGTGTGTGTAGGTTGTCAGCAGACAACCCCAGGTGTTGGTCCCACCTTTTACTTTGTCTGAGACAGCGTTTGCTGCTGCACATGCCAGACTGACTCATGAGTGTCTGGGGACTCTTTCGTGTCACCTCATATCCCACTGTAGTGTGTTCAGGACACAGAAGATGAGGTCCTCCGGCTTGTGTGGCAAGTATTTTGTCCCGTCCTCCGTTTCCCCATCTTCAGGCTGTCTTTTCACTCTGGGGATGGTTTTCTTTGTTGTGCAGAATCGTTTAATTGTCATGTAACATATTTGTCAGCTGTTATGATATTTCTGTGCTCTCCAGTTTTGAGTTCTTTTAGGTATATGCCCAGAAATGAAGTTGCTAGATCATATAATAATTTTATGTTTTGAGGAGCCAGTGTACTGCGTCATACAGTAATTTTACCTCTTGAGGAACCAGCATGCTGATTCCGGAGCAGTTGTGCCATTTGAGATTACCATCAGCAAAGCATAGTCTCTGACATCCTGGCCAGAACTTGTTATCTTCTCTTCTTTTAATCTCAATTTTAATTTTTAATGGTAGCTCCCTAATGAGTACACAGTGGTATCTCACTGTTGCTTTGATTTGCATTTCCCCGAAAATGATCATGCTCTTGTACATTTTGCTTTTAATGATGCAAGAATTTTAATCAGATTTTCCTTAGTTCTGTCCCTTTTTCTTCGAGATTACCTCGAAGTATTGGCTCTCCAGGGTTGCTTTATAATTAGTCAGGGACTGAGTTTAGGACTGAGCCTGAACACTTTTATGTATTCGGTTTCAGGATTTTATATTTTTCTCTTGGTGAACTATTTAGTGTCTCTGAGCCTCTTTTTCTTTTTGTAACCAAAAATTTGATATATTAATGGTGTCTTTTATCATTGGGTTATTTTGAGAATTAAATGATACAATTTGTGCTAAAATCTCAAAATAGCGACAGGGATATAGCAAAGGCTCAACACCTTGGATATCACTATGTTATTATGTTCCTGGGATTTCTATACTGCTCTTAGGTTCTGTCTTTTTTCTGGGATTACTAATTACCCTTAGAGTTAGTGCTCCTGCTGGCACCAGTGAAAAGGTTTCATTTCCCCTGAGGTTTACTGGACACAGGCTTGGTGATCCCAGGGGTGGCACTGACACCTGCCTCCAGGAGAAGGATGCCCCGGGCCTCTCAGTCTGTAACTATAAAAGTCCTGTAAGGCCAGGAGCAGGGATACTCCCACAAGCCAACATGGTCAACATGCAGGATTTTTTTTCTATTGTTCCTCTCTTCTCAGAACGGATGGTCCTTTAGTTTTTCTCTACTACCTTCTCAGTCCCTCAGCTGATACTGTGATGTAATAGGTGAGTCTAAGAACACTGGTGGTGGCAGAAGGAGGGACAGGTGGGGATGTGTGTGTGTATCTGCAAAGGACAGAGACTGAGGCTGTGAGAGCAAATGCATTTGTGCAGAAAGTAAAGGAGTCAAATGGACAAAATATATGAGAAAGGGATTGCACCACATCAGAACATAGGTGGGAGGTAACACCGGGACTTAACGGTGGACACCAGGAGAGAGAGAAGTGAGAGCCCTGGGAGGGGGGCACTGCACAGTACCCCTTTGCTGTGGTGAGGAGTCAGTTCTTGATTAAAGATTTGAAGGCGGCTTGAATCAGACTGTAGCAGACTACTCATAAAAATACCGTAGATTTTGACCATCATCTCATTTTGGTGGAATACAGAAAATACCAGATTAAATATCAATTTACCAATTTCATAGCTCATTTGTCCAAACATTTCTTAAATGATAGTAACGTGCCGAGTTCTTTGCTTAGTGCCATGACCTCCTGGCCTGCAGTGAGGAGAATTCTTTAAAAATTTTTGTTTTATTTATTATTATTATTTATGTGTGTGTTTGTGTAGGTGTGTTCATGTGTGTGTGTTTGTGTGTGTGTGTGTGTGTTGTGGATGCTGTCGGGGTGCAGGCCAGAGGACCCCTTTCAGGAGTTAGCTCTCTCCTGTGAGTTCTGCAGATCAAATTCAGGTCTTCAGGTTTGTGTGGTAAGTGCGTTTACCCACTGAGCCACACCATTGGCCCGAGTGAGATCTTTTCAGGACATTTTTTTTGGTAATCTGGGTGTCAATTTTACCTAAACCTGGAAATCCATCTCATTTTGTCTACTGCCTTGCATTTTGCAGAGCAGATGTAGACACTGGGAGACACAGGTTGCTACATCACAAGAACACAACAGATAACCATCACACTTGATACACTGATACACACTGCTCAGATCTGGACACCATCCCCAACGTATCTGTAGAGAATTAAACCAATAGATAGGTGGGCATTTTTCTTGAATTCCTTACTCATTTAAAAAAAAAACCAAAAACATGAGTCATGCTGTGGGGTCTAGAGATAGATGTCAAGAAGAACACGTAAATTTTTATTAGGTAGGGAAAATTAATTCAAGGGATCCATTTTGTATCATAGTGACTCTGGTTAATATGAGCATATTATATATTTAAAATTGCTCAGAAAGTAGATTTTAGATGTTATCACTGAAAATGATGTGAAATAATACATATAATTTACCGTATTAGATTAGATATGCTCCAGTGATTATATAATATGCATCTATATGATGTATGCCCAACATAAGATTTTATTTGTGTATTAAAAATGATTTACCAATTGTCTAAAGATGTGACAGTTAGTTAAGGGATTCCAAGAGTCCCTGCAGCGTTGCTAACACTGGCTGTAGATTGTGAAAACATGGGAGATGCTGTCTGAGTGCCAGTGAGCAGGAGCGAGGGCTGAACTTGAGTTTTCATCAATATGTTAAAAGGTAAACATTTTCCAAATTGGATCCCCTGCTATATGCAGGATGACAGTTAAGCTGCACCCTATTTAACATGTACAATTAATACATGTTAGTGAGAAAATTAAAAGAAAAAAAACAGTTCATGTAAATTTAAAGAAAAACAGAGCTCTTGTGACATAGTTCTCAGTAAAGCTGCTGTAAAGTGTGCTGTTCCATCAGGTGGAAGCAGTGTACAGTCCAGAGTGTCTGAATGGTGAAAAACACTCCACATATGAAATGCATTTACCAGGAAGGCGGCAAAGGGAAATTAACACTCGTATTAATAGTGTCTATGTAATCCAGCTAGGCAAAAAGCAGCTCATAGGGTCATCTAGCAACAACACAGAATGGGATATGTGATTACATTCCAATATACCATTATGATATTAACTGCCTTCCAAATTCAGACTGTAGAGATACAAAAGGCCTTTGTGTAACTCCAGAAGGAAGGGATAGGCAATGGCAAAAATCTATAACTAGGTAGGACTTACTGGAATTAAAAATGACATGGAGAAGAAAAAGAACAGAGCCTGGATAGGAGCCATGAGGAAGTGTCGATCCCTAGCCCGGATGTCTTCCCTGTGACTCCCAATCCACCTTCTTTGGCACTAAAGCTGCTCTTGTCACTCCACCATTTCCCAGGAACTTCTGTAGATGACAGAGACAATCTCTCTTTGTTTCTGCTGAGACAGGTCGGTGTTTTTCAAAGCACTTGAAGGAAGTCTGCTAGGTGGTTCTGAGCCAGGCTAAGTCTAGGTCTGGGTCTGGGTCTTGGCTTACATTTTGAGACATCATGTCCATCTGAGAGACCTGCTTGCAGACCACTCTCTTCTCTTTGTTGCTTCTTCTGTTCAAGTTCCTCCTCTTTCCTTCTGGGAAAGGTGTTTAATTTGGTCATATCTGGGTGAAGGACAGGGTCACAGTACCGTGTTCCCTCCAGCATGGTGCTCAGGTAATTTGCTCCCAGGAAAAGTACAGTAGGGTGATGGCCAAACAAATGACGGCAATGAGATGCCAGCCACAGCCTTTACGGTCTCAGCACGCTGTCTGGGTTAACTCCTTAGCCCTCACAGTTGCCTCTTGAAGTTCATTATCATCCTCTCACTGCTGAGGAAAAAAGAGGCATGTAGAAGTACGGTGATGTGGCTGAGACCTCTGGCTGGCTCTGGCTCCATAAGTCAGCCTTGACACCTACTGCTCCGTCTTCTTCAGTCACACAGCTCCTGGCCCCTTCCCTACCATTCTGGCTCTCTGTCTCTTTCATAAAATCATTCTAATATTCCTTTAGAGCCCTAGGAAGTGCTTTCCATGAGACCCTATGTGTCCTTTCATGCCCCTCATTCCCATCTTCGACCCGCATAAGCCTAGGATCCTTCAGTGCTGCTTGGCAGAGAGGCAGCAGGGCTGGGATGGTGCCCCCAGGAAGCACTTGGTGAGACATTCCTCCTTTCCAGTCTGTAGCCTCTTTTATAGAATTTCATCAACACTGCCCAGGCCTGGGCGTCTTAGTTTTGTGTTCATACCATGTAGTTGCAACAGACAAGGGGATTAATTGAGGGCTTGTATCTGGCACATACTGCTTTATTTAAAAAGGGATAAAGTAGTAAGTAGCAGAACTGGGAGAAGTAGTAAAGATTCAAATACCAATACCTCTTCTTCTAAGAAAAAATGGATTTGTTTTCCAGTGGGGCATTTGTTTCTGTAAACTTGAGGGTAGTGTTTTAAAATAGTGGCAGAGCAGTCCCCCCAGTGGCCTCACCCTGCCCCCATTTTTTAGTGTGTATTCCAGCAAAGATCACCTTCTCCTCTGAGTAGAAACTGAGCAAATATTTAAGAGGCACTGGCTTGAAGGGTGTCACATGGTGAGCCTGCCTGGGCCTTTACTTGTTGGGATCTGTTTTTTTCTCCCCCAGTGTCCTCTTGGAGTCCCTGTGTTTCTTTCTCAAAGTGGATGTCCTTTGGGCCAGTACATTTCCAGAGGCAGGACGATTTTATTCCTTTGCATGGCTTCTCTGCCAGGGCTTCTGGAACATGTTTATCAGAGTGTCTGCCTAGCTTTTATGTGATACCTTTATAGTTTTGATTCTTTCTTTATTCTGTCATGATATTTATTTATTTGAGATAACTCATTCTCTAACTCTGGTCTACCTGGAGTTCACTGTATATACCAGGCTAGTTTCAAATGTGTGCCATAGCTTCTGGAGTGCTGGATTATAGGCATGTATCACCATGCCTAGCCTATGTTGCCGTCTTCAAGGTCCTGTCTAGATTCCTAAAGACTAACACTTTCCCTAGTCCAAACAGCTGAAAAATAATTAGCTTCAGAGACAAACATTCCATGAATGTTGGAAATATAAGACAAGAAGGATCTGTAACACTTTGAGTAACAGGGAGACTAGACTTGGTTACATCTGGAGTGAAGGAGCAAGTAGAAAGCAGGACTACATTGGTGGGGCTAGTAAAGGGTGGAGGAACATAGACTGATTCGCTCTTGTCAAGACAGTTTCTCAGGAAGAGGGGTTCATGGGCTTCAGGGTTTATGTGGAGATGGAGAATTGATCAAAAGGCGCTTGTATGAAGCTTTCTGAAGCACAGGTTCACAGGGAGGCTGATGACAATCACTCCTTTGGCTTCACTGGCTATGCCTCTGCTTACTGCCTTCAGGGAGGTTGTGAATCTGGGTCAAATACATCCCTTAGTAGACTTCCGATTTCCACCCAGCTCTCTGTGTCCATCACAGGGAGTCATGAGGGTAACTGTCCCGAGAAACGTTCAGGGTAATAGGCAGATAAACAATATGATTACATATAATTGAGTTTAAAGACAGTTTTGTTAATATGTCTTCAGGAAGGAGATATATTAAGGACACATTACAGGGTGGTGTGTGTTGCGCAGCTATTTGAAGGCTCCATAATAGAAGGAGCCTTAGAGGAGAGGAAGGGGTGATAAACTTATGTAAACACAGAACAAAATCTTGGGGAAGAAACAAGTACAAGCTGGGCAGTGGGAAATTTGTACTTATGGTAGAACACAGAATGAAAATTAAGAGGATATGGGTCAGAGCACCAGGGGCAGGTGAGTGGCAGGTGCAACTTCTATTGGCTCTTAAGGCACATTGCTATAGAAACTGTGTGCAAATGAAACACTCAAGGCCAGACGCCATTCCTACACCCTAGCCACTATCCTTTAGATGAACTTTCCCTTGGGAGCCTAGCAATTCACAAGTTCACACTCATCTTTGTGCCTCTGCACACACTCAAGAGTACTTTCTGTTCCTTCCCATCCAGTGACTCAAAAGCACTGTAGTGTGCATCATGATTCACAGCAACATCACCATCTTCCACCCTGCAGTTTTTGTGCTACTTGGCATCCCTGGCTTGGAGGCTTATCACACCTGGTTGTCTATACCCCTGTGCCTCATGTATGTCACCGCAGTCCTCGGGAACAGCGTCCTGATAGTGGTCATCGTCACAGAACGGAACCTTCACGAACCCATGTATTTCTTCCTCTCCATGCTGGCCATCACAGACATCCTCCTGTCCACCACCACTGTGCCCAAGGCCTTAGCCATCTTTTGGCTCCATGCTCACAACATTGCCTTTGATGCCTGTGTCACCCAAGTCTTTTTTGTCCACACAATGTTTGTGGGGGAGTCAGCCATCCTGTTAGCCATGGCCTTTGACCGCTTTGTGGCCATCTGTGCCCCGCTGAGATATACAGCAGTGCTAACGTGGCCCATAGTGGGGAGGATTGCACTAGCCATTGCCATCAGAAGCATCTGTATCATCTTTCCTGTGATTTTCTTGCTGAAGCGGCTACCGTTCTGCCGAACCAACATTGTCCCCCATTCCTACTGTGAGCATATTGGGGTGGCCCGCTTAGCCTGTGCCGACATCACAGTTAACATCTGGTATGGCTTCTCAGTGCCCATCGTCATGGTCATCATGGACGTGGTCCTCATTGCTGTGTCTTACTCACTCATTCTTCGAGCAGTGTTTCGTTTGCCCTCCCAGGATGCTCGGCATAAGGCCTTCAGCACTTGTGGGTCTCACCTCTGCGTCATCCTCATGTTTTACGTTCCATCCTTCTTTACTTTACTGACCCACCGCTTTGGGCGGAACATTCCCCGACACATGCACATCTTGCTGGCCAATCTTTATGTGGTGGTGCCGCCAATGCTCAACCCCATTGTCTATGGAGTGAAGACTAAGCAGATCCGGGAGGGTGTAGTCCACTTGTTCATGGATATTAAGACTTGGTGCTGTTCCTCTCCACTGGGCTGATGGGTCCCCAAGAATCTTTATATCTAGCTTCATCAAGGAAGCTATCTGAGGAGCACAGGTCTCCTGGATAGAGAGGATTTTCCTTCTTTGGCTTCATCCTTCTTTTCTTCCCACTTTTCCATGTTCTAATTTGTCCTTATCTATTTCTCTTGTTTATGGTTGCTACCTACTTCCTACGTTTATCCTTCAAAACTATAAACGATAAACTAAGTGTACATTTCTCAGATATGAGCATTTGACTTTCTCAATAATTGGGAATATCATAGGATGTAAGGTTATAAATGAATATATTTAAACATATTTAATATATAAAGAGACTCTGATATTTTGAAGTCCCTAATACATATATAGAGTCAAGTAAGCTGGTTTATACCTGCAATCCCAGCACACAGGAGGTTAAGGCAGGAAGATTGATCTGGGTTTGAGAACAGCCTGGCTTACAAAGTCAGTTCAAGACCAATCTGAGTTATAAAGTAAAACTTTGTCACAAGCAAACAGCAAACAACCAAAACAAATAAAATTTTTCCACTAACTTCCATGGTGGCAGGTGGTTTTTTTTTGAGAAAAAAAATGAAACAAAAACAAACAAACAAACAAACAAAAACAAAACAAAAGAAAAAGGTCATATAGGTCCTCCTGCCCTCTGGGAAATTGTCTCATTCTTTAAATTTCAACTCAAGAACTACCTTCTCTGCCAAGTTGTTCCCATTTTCTCCAGGCCATCCAAGGCTTCTTCTGCATGCCTAGTTCATCTTGCACAAGTCTCTACGTGTGAAGAATAAGTTGCTCATCTCTTTGTAACCAAAAATGACTGAAAATGCCTTGAAACCACAAGAGCATGTATCTTTCGTATTTGTACCTTCATATGTGAAAAATGTCTGGCCTTTAATAAATGTTTGAGAAGTGGAAGTATGCTTACCTTCCTGAACTCAGAACACGAGTCTCTAGGACACACTGAAATGGCCAATGACTTTAGTCCACAAAATCAGTGCTGGCTTAACATCAGGGAGGCAAGTCAGCAGCTGCATGCAGATTATAGCTTTCACCTTGGCTCCAACTCAGACATCAGGGAATAAAAGACAAAGCAGGAAGACACTGGAGATTCTTGACGCGCTTACCTGGCTCCTGACAGCCCTACTGTTGGGATTTATGGGACTGAATTCATGGTCAGATTGGAGTACTCTCTTAGAATTCATGTTCTTGAACATTGCTCTTCCCTACTTACCTAGAAAAGGTCATGTCCATTTATTCCTTCAGCTACCACCTACATTGTGAGCCCTAAATTTGTGCCTTTACTTTAGAACGTGTGTGTTCGCGCACTCGTGCATGCGCGAGTGTGCATGTGTTTAGACACACACATCCTTCTGGCTTCGCCTTCCTCCGCCTCCATTCATCCCTCACTAGCTGTTACCCCAGGAACACACAACTTCCATTCAAGCTAGATTATTATTTTTTTTTTCTGTGTTCCTTTTTCTTGGGGAGTAAATTAAGGCAATCTCATCAATTTCACCAAGTGGGGAGCCATGGAGTTTTCTCGACTTCTTCCTCTCATACCTGACCCTCAATAAATTATCATCAATACTACTAATGTTGAAATTTCTGTATAGTCATATAGGTGGTATTTGGAGGCATATCAAATTTTATTTGCGTCTTTGTCTCCATTGTTTTCCGGCTATGCAAACCTGGAATTTCACTTAACGTTTTTTTTTTTTTTTTTTTTTTTTTAAGAGACAGGGTTTCTCTGTGTAGCCCTGACTGTCCTGGCAGGCTGGCCTAGAACTCAGAGATTTGCCCAAGTGCTGGGATTAAAGGCGTGTGTCGCCACCACCCAGCTCATTTACCATTCTTGAGTTCTCACTTTTTCACCTATAAAATGAGTACCTTGTGGTACCCGTGGGACACTTTCATAGAACTGTTGAGGCTAAATGAAATAAGCCATAAATATATATACAAATCTATCATGCATATAATCCTTAGCTCATAATATTTTCCTTAGCAGCAAATATTTTACTAGTTCTGTATTATTTGTTTAATTATAGTCTTATTTTTAATCCTGTCTCTACAAATTGCTACAAACCTTATTTTATTTTACTTCAGATCTTGTATTAGTTTTTTTTTCTCTCTCTCTTTGGTTTTTCAAGATAGGTAGGGTTTCTCTGTGTAGCCCTGGCTATTCCTGGAACTTATTTTGTAGACCAAACTGGATTCGAACTCAGAGATCTGCCTACCTCTGTCTCCCTAATTCTGGGACTAAAGGCATGCTCCACCACACCCAGCTTTAGTTTCTTAACTGAATTAATGTTTTAAACCTCTCATACTTTAACCTAGTTAAAAGTGACTCTGTGTTAAGCTTTGTAAAGGGCCAGACACATCAATTGCTACTTTCTGTCAGATACTCGGAGAAGCCTTCATTAATCACAAAGTGCTTTCCATAGAATATTCTGTAGATGTAGGCATGGAATACTGATGAGTGTTTTATACTTGGATATTCCTTGCTCAAATCAGTTTGGGAAATACGGACATCTTTTCAGTCATGCGTATGTCCACGCAAGAGAAGGTAGCATCCACAGTTTTTCATTCATTTCTGTGATCCCAGACATCTGTTTCCATGTCCAGATAATTATTGTTGATTATACAGCAATCTACATTTATAATATAATCTAGTATCCCATTAGGAGTAACCATAGACTAAGCATTAGTTTAATAGTATGGCCTTGACTTAATCTTCCATCCCTATTTTAAAACATGTCACTGTACACTAATATATTAATATATAACAATAAATAGCGTTGATGCTGGTAATAATGACTATTACGATGTGGATATAAAGTGTTCCCCCCAAAAGGCTCACTCATGTGATAAAGCTTGGTCCCTAGTGCAGCATATTTAGGTGGGACCTTTTTTAAAAATTGAGTTAAAATGAAATGAATTCCTGTTCTTTTTTAATTAAAAAAGGTTCATTTATTTAATTTTATATGTATGAGTGTTTTGCTTGCATGCATGGATGTGTACCACGTGTGTGCCTGGTGCCCAAAGAGGCCAGAAGGGAGCATCAGATCTAAAGAATTAGAGTTACAGGTTGTGAACTACCGTGTGGGTGCTGGGAGGCCCTCTGCAAGAGCAACCAATCCTCTTAACTCCTGAGGCACTTCTTTAGCTCCTACAGGTAGGAGTTTTGAGATGTGATTGGATTTTGATGGCTCTGGTTTCTTCAGTATATTCACCCACTGATTGATTTATAATTTGATGGAACTATTAGGATGTATCAGAGGCCATGTCTTAGTCACCATTATAGTTTCAGCATACAGTATAAAAGTAAATTTCTCTCTCTCTCTCTTACATGTTCTTGCATCCATATACTTAGCTTCTTCCGATCTATTGTTCCTTCTTTTTCTACAGATTTTTTATTATGTATATTGAGGATTTGTGGGTGTAGGTGGGACTTTAGTAATCTACGCACTGAGTAGCAAATGCTTACGTCTACTTATGCCCTTATGCTAGTGATCTGGAGTCATAAGCAGACGAGGTACAGAAACTATACGAAGGATTCTCTCTGCTTTTTGAGCTGGTGATCTCTGGAGACTAGTTCTGCCAATGTTTGCTCCTGTCTAAGCAAAACTAGACACCCTCTACAGCACACTGAGAAAGAAGCTATCTCTTTACCCAAGGGACTCTAAGTTGAGGTACAAACTCCGTCTCGCTGCATTCCGGAGCCTGCGTCGCATGTGGAGGAGGGACTTTCTCTCAGCTGGGGTAAGCTTCTGAGTTAAGTGTTGGTTCTTAGGATTTTTAGGTTTTCCCTTCATGGTTGTTCTTTTTGACGGGATATTTTATGTTCTCTGGGGGAGTAGGCTGTAGTCTTAAGTGCTCGTTTTGACACCTGAAGCTGCTGCTTTGTATAGGAGTGGGACTAGAGTGATTTTTTTTCTCCAGAATATTAAAGTTGTTTAACATGTTGAAATGTTGAAAGTAGGCATGTTAAAAATTACAACTTCACCTTGCTTAAAGCATTTCACTAATACAGAATTAGGATTTATTATAAATTTACTGCTTTTAGTGGAAGGAATTCACCAAGAGAATTAAAAAGTAAAGTTGTAGAACCAATTTAGTCATTATTATTAATTCACAAATGTGTGCTTATGGATTTCTATGCCTCAAATACGGCTCAGTGTTGTGTTGTCAGATATTACATTTACTTCAAATTTGGATACTTTGTTCATTGTGGAGTTTTACTTAGTTTTTTGCTAAAGTACTGTTTATCTTGACTGATGATGTTTTTGTACACAAGGTAAGTTCCTTACTCACCTTATCTTATGAGATTCAGCATCCAGAAGCCTAGCCCATAAAGAAATAAAGACCGTCCTGATGCCATGAATCCTTATGTGAATTTGAGATAGAAACATTGTGTGTGTGTGTGTGTGTGTGTGTGTGTGTGTGTGTGTGTTGAATGTGCACGTGTGTGTGAGCATACCCTGTGCATGTGTAGAGATCAGAGCATCTTTAGCATCCTGCCCTATCACCCTCGGCCTTACTCCCTGAGAGTGTCTCCTGCTGAACCTGGAGCTAGGCTGGTAGCCAGCAAGCCTCAGTGATTCCCTTGTCTCCATCCTCCTTAGTGCTGGGGTTATAGACTTAATTGACCATGCCTGGCTTTACAAGCACTTTTGCAGGCTGAGCTAGCTCCTCAGTTTTTAGAAAGATTTTTAGTCAGAAACAGAAGTGACGATATTCCTGAGTGTTCAAGCCAAAGTAGATTTGAACTTTCTGTTGCTTACAATGTAGTTTGTGTCTCATAGACAGAAATCTGATTACACATTTGGATCTACAATTAGCTTTTTGTTTACTTAGTATGTGTCACAGTTGATACTTCTTTGTGTGTATTTGTGTGTGTATGTTTATGTGTGTAAAGGTATACATGTTGTGTGCATTCGTGTGGAGATCAGATGTCAACTTCAGTTGATTTTTCTCGAGTCATCCATCTTGTTTTGGAAGACAGGGTCTCTCACTGAGACCCAGGGTGAGTCTGTTCTGCCCTCTTGTCTTCACCTCCCAGCAGTGGGAATTCAAGCACATGTCACCACACATAGCTTTTTGTGTGGGGTGCTGGGGCTCAAACTCAGACCCTCATGCTTGTGTGGGAAGCACTTTACAGAGAGAATTCTCTCTCCCTCCTACACATTAAAAACATGGAAACAAAACATTTCATTGCAGTGTAGATGCCCTAACTTACTGCCCTAGGATGATTATGGAGTTATAACACCTAATTTGTTATTGTAAGGACATAGATGTCTATAGAGTCTCACGCTGTAATTTCAGAAAGTAAATGGCAAAGAGTTACTGAACAGAAACATTTGCAAAGTTAAAACTTTTAAAAGCTATTGTCAAATTACTGTTCCAACTTTTATTATTTCAGGATATTAATATTTTTCTATTGCAAGCTCTGTATATAACTTAGAATTATTTATTTTTGATATTTCCATTTTATTTTTGCAAAATTATCAATCATTTGCTACTTTCCATGGAATTTGTTTCTCTTAGTTTACTCAGATTTTTCCAATGCTGAAATGTTTTCTCTTAAAGCATTCATTTTAATTTTAAATATTTTTATAGTTTTGCTATTTAGGAATACCACTTTATCTGGAATGTCTATTTGTTCACCTAATGAATTGGGAAATAATTTTATTCTCTTAAACTAACATAGTCAAATATCCCAACTACATAAATGGAATAGATGTTTTATCCCCATTAGACTGAAATTGAAGATTCCAAATACATTTCTATTAGTTTCTTGGATTTCTGTTTAGTTGTACTGATTCTTTTAATAACAGGAATTAGTATTGATTTTGTGTTTCTCTGCTAGGTACTCTGTTAGGCAGTTAGTAGAGTGTATTTGGTTTAATTCTGACAAGAAAAGTATGAATAATTCAACATTACAGATCAGGTCAGGGGTGGGGGCAGGAAGCAGGAGATAGTGTCACCTAACAGAGGATGCAGTTGAAATGGAACACCTGAATGACCAAAGCCTGGGAAAGAGTGAGTGGGTGGAAGTGAGAACACAGATGTATGTGTGCTTCCAGGCACTGCTGAGGTGAGGCCAGGAGCTTGTGTGTATTCGCAATGTTAGTGTGGGAAGTGGAGGAGTAACATTATACAATAAGTTTCTATGATGTTTGCTCACCCTCTACCAGTACTTACAGCTGGCTCTCCCCCCTGACTCTTCCCCTTCCTTCCTTCCTTCCTTCCTTCCTTCCTTCCTTCCTTCCTTCCTTCCTTCCTTCCTTCCTTCCTTTCTTCCTTCCTTCCTTCTTTCTTTCCTTCCTCCCTCCCTCCTCCCTCTTTCTTCCTTCCTTCCTTCCTTCCTTCCTTCCTTCCTTCCTTCCTTCCTTCCTTCCTTCCTTCCTCTCTCTGTCTCTCTCTCTCTGTCTCTCTGTCTCTCTCTCTGTCTCTCTCTCTCTCTTTCTTTCTTTGTCTTCACAGGGAGAATTCAAAAGCAAGCATGCTTGGATCTAACTTCACCATCATCCATCCAACTGTGTTCATCCTACTTGGCATCCCAGGACTGGAGCAGTACCACACCTGGCTTTCTATCCCTTTTTGTCTCATGTACATCACCGCGGTCCTGGGAAATGGAGCCCTCATCCTTGTCGTCCTGAGTGAACGTACTCTCCATGAGCCCATGTATGTCTTTCTATCTATGCTGGCGGGCACTGATATTCTCCTGTCCACCACCACTGTGCCCAAGGCTCTGGCTATCTTCTGGTTCCATGCTGGGGAGATCCCCTTTGATGCCTGCATTATTCAAATGTTTTTCATCCATGTTGCTTTTGTGGCCGAATCAGGAATCCTGCTGGCTATGGCATTTGACCGCTATGTGGCTATTTGCACTCCTCTGAGATACTCAGCCATCTTAACTCCTATGGCAATTGGAAAAATGACCCTGGCTATCTGGGGACGGAGTATTGGGACCATTTTCCCTATCATATTTCTGTTGAAGAGACTGTCATACTGCCGGACCAATATCATCCCACACTCATACTGTGAGCATATTGGCGTAGCCAGATTGGCCTGTGATGACATCACCATCAATATCTGGTATGGCTTCTCAGTGCCAATGGCTTCGGTTTTGGTAGATGTTGCACTCATTGGTATTTCTTATACTTTGATCCTTCAGGCTGTGTTTAGACTTCCTTCCCAGGATGCCCGGCACAAGGCTCTCAATACCTGTGGTTCTCACATTGGAGTTATTCTTCTCTTCTTCATACCATCATTTTTCACTTTCCTTACCCATCGCTTTGGCAAAAACATTCCCCACCATGTACACATTCTTCTGGCAAATCTCTATGTGTTAGTTCCCCCCATGCTTAACCCTATCATCTATGGCGCTAAGACCAAGCAAATTCGGGATAGCATGACCCACATGCTGACTGCTGTGTGGAAGTCTTGAGAGTGGTCACAGTTCACAATGCTTTTTCAGTTTCTCTTTCCAACAGGAGAAAAGAGAACATGGCAGTGAGTCCCCATGTTTGGGTACTGTGTTATTTGTAGCTGAAAGCAAATGGGTATTGGAATAAAATATGTATGGGTTTAAATCCTGGTTCTATTACGTTCTGATTTTGAGCCACGGGGAGTTCATATCTGTTGGAAATTTAATCTTAACCTATAAAATAAAGCCTCTTGTACCTATGTTCTAATTTTTAATGGTTAAAATATTTCCTTAGTTGAGCAGTTAGTTTCTTTGGAAGGATATGTTTATTAGAGCCCTAGGAGACCTCTCATGGTTTGATTTCATTTTGTGCCAATCAGCATATGCCAAAGTCTTCAAGAGACATAATTCTTAACCTTTCTCTCTTCTCCTTTTGATAGCCTCTGTGTTCATCTCCCTAACTTACTGGAAATAACTTGGAGTTACAATGCTTTATTGGGAAGGTGCTACCTTTACTTTGACCTCTGCTGCTAATTGTTTTATATGAAGTGAAGTGTTTATTAGGCACCGTACCCACAACACAAACTTCTTCCTTAGGCATTTTATTTAACTGAGTTTGGTTGGGATAGTTTTGCTTGAAGATTTGAAAAAAAATCACTTCTTATTGTTTGATATTTATCTAGAAGCAATTCCCTTTTCCATCTCTAGAAAGTTCAGTTTACTTTTATTCCAGTGTCACATTCCCCTGACATATGTGTATCCCAGTCTGTGCAATGTGGGAATTAGGAAAAACTAACATTACAGATGGGATTAAGATTGCCAAACAACAGACCTTAAAGTAAGAACATTACCCTGGGTTTTGTGAGTGAAATCTAATTTAGTCACAAAGGTCCCACAAATAACACAGAACCCGGAGGAGTCAAGATTAGTGTTGTGAATGGGAAAGACCCAACTGACTTTTGCCAGTGTTGGAGATGATTTAGGACAACAAGCCAAGGAATGTAGGCAGAGGAGGCAGATTCTCCCAGGGCTGGTGCAGTTATTTCCAGAAAGATGCACAGCCCCACCCATGCCTTTGTTTTAGCTTCAAGAAACACATTCTAGACTTCTGACCTGCAGAGCTGGCAGGGACTAAAGACACATTGTTTCAAGCCGCTAGGTCTGTGGGAACTACTGCATTAGTTATAGGAATCTGATACACTCACCACTCAGTTTTTGTTTCTGCTTGGAAAATGACCAATTATTTCCATACATGATCTGCCTAATTCTTCTCCATTAAGATACCTCAGAAATGTAACACATACTATCAGTCTTTTCTTTCCCAACATCTCCTCTGCTAGTGCCGTGAGTTTAGGGGGCAGGTGGTCTGACCTCACAGGATACTGGGGAACCAACCGTCTCCCCATTGTCACTGAGCTCTTTTCAGTTTCTGTCGTCAGGCTTGTCATAACTCAGCTACTATGAAAATTACACACCCATCATGTGCTTATTCATTCATTTACTTCCAGCTATGAAGAGCGTGAGAGATTACCAGGAACACACAATCCTCGTTAACCACCGGGCATGTCGGATAAAGGGTTCTGGGAAGACACTGGAGACTTCCTAATCTCGCCTCTAGATGGGGCCACATGACTGGTTATCATCAGGAAGTATGGATGGAAGTACTGTGTGTCCCTTTTGCATTAAGGTCATTAGGTATCCCACAGATTCCCCTAGACCTCTGAAGGACATGTGGAAGACAGGAGAAAGACCACAACATTTTACTTGTGTAAGTGTGTGTGTGTGTGTGTGTGTGTGTGTGTGTGCGCGTGCACGCACGCGCAGCATAGTCTTCTGTTGCATTGAGCAGCTGAGCATTCAAAATTGTTTTCTTACTAACACTGTCACAGAATTATTCTGATTCTTAGAACCGTTGAGTACCAAGAAGTACATTTAACAGGAATTTTGAAGGACAGTGTAATTGTGTTTGGGGCACCTCAACATTGCCCACAGGCATAACTGTTATTTGTGTGCTTCATCAGGTGGACTACTGGGTTAGTTAGAAGGGTTTCAGTGTTCCTCTCCTACCCCAGATCTTGTGTTTTAGAGTTCGAAATTGCAGGTGGTGGATGAAGCACCCATCTCACTGGGAAAGAATGCAGCTTTTCTCCTACAGATGCCTGAACATAGCTCTCAAACTCATGCATCCTGGTCTAAGGGCCAATTACTTATGGCTGTGCTGCAGTTTTTGACCTTCCTGTGTCAGTCTGCACTAAACTGAATAGTTCTGATGTCTTCATGATTCCTCATCACTGTTCTACATCCAGAGCCTGTTTCCCAGGTAGCTCACTGTCAAGCATGGATTCATTCATAGATTTCTCTGAAGGCTGCCTTTAGTTCATAATCTGGTGTGTGTGTGTGTGTGTGTGTGTGTGTGTGTGTGTGTGTGTGTGTTCAGATAGTATTCTCTATATAGTTCAGGCTAGCTCAACCTTATGATTCTCTGCATCCCATGCGTTGGAATTTCAGGTGTGTGCTACTCCACTCACTGGCATTATTTTTATCTACTGGGAAATATACCACCTTTACGTTCTCTGACCACTTGAGCCATCCACAGTGAACTTGTTAGGTAGCTGCAAGAATAGGCACTCAGTTTTGTTCCTAGATTTACTACAGTTAAAAAGAAAAGTAAAATTTTATTTCAAAGTTATAAAAAAGCACATGGAATAACTTTAGCAGGCTTTGAATTTTATTTAAAAATAAATCAATATTCTATGGAAAGCTATTTAGACATAGTCTCTCCTATCTCCTCTTTCTCTCACTCCTTCCCCTTCTTCCTCTTCATTTTCCTCCCCACCCTCCTTCCTTTTTCATTTTTCTCTAGTGTTAAGGATCACATCTAGAGCCCCAGGCTTACTTACTCTGCACATGCTCCAGCACAGAGCTAACCCTCAACTGTCTCTCGGTTTTCTGAACATTGTAATCACATAGGGAAGTGTCAATTCTGTCCATGCACAGGTGAGGAAAGAAAAGTTTAGAGCTTGGTAAATTGAAAATAACATAATTTCTTCTTGGCTTTGGGACTATTACTGATAGAAAACAAGTTGTTCAAGCAGAATTAGAATTTATTGGCGTATAGGACAGAATAAAAGACTTAGACACTATATATTTGTCCATGCAGGTAGGATGTTAGGTCTTCATTTAGTTTCAGATCTTCCATAGCCATGTAACATTTCCACTTCTCATCAGGAGAACATGGACAATATACCCTGAGTGACTTAAAAAGTCATATTCCACTTAGATAATGCATAGGTGCAGACTACTTCTTAGAGTGCAGAATGTAGAAGTGTTCTGTTAGAACATAGGCGTTGAATCTATCCTCCCACCCTTTCTTGCCGTCCACTGTTAGTACAATATTATATGTTATGTTATGTTATGTTATGTTATGTTATGTTATGTTATGTTATGTTATGTTATGTTATACTCTTATGAATAAGATCTGTTTCATGTGAAAAATGGTGTCCTAATTTTGTGCATCTAGTTGATTGATAGCCTGGCTTCTTATTTCTAAGGAAATTCTCCCACATAGTCATGTAAATTGGAGTACATCACATACAACACAAACACTTATGGAGTAAAGGATAAGAAATAGGTGCCCAGGACATCCTCATTGACATTTGATAAGCCTCAGGAGCCAGGAAGTAAGAAAAGACAGGTAAAATGTGTAATTACTAGGCTGTTGTGGGGACTCACCAAGGAGACAAGGAGGCATTCTCATATGTAAAAACTCTGTCAGACCTCAGCAGAGGGAACTACTGTCCTGGCTAGCACTGTACTCGATCAGCAGTAGAACCCTAAGTATCTGAGCTCAGGTGTTTTATTTGATTCAGAACTCCTAAGGTATTCTACCGATAGCATATGGAGATCATTACCAATTAACATCCCCCACATAAACCCAACACCTGCAGATAATACAAGACCTAGGGTAGCCCCTCACACAACAGTGAATAAAAACAGTTTTTAAACATAACTAAAAATAAACTTCCACAATATATGTTCCTGGGAGAAACTCTGCAGAGAGCCCCAGGGAGAGCCTGAAGGCTAAGCAGGGCCCTTCTGCCTTCAGTCCTCCTGTTGGGCCTGATCCCAAGAGCATTAGTGGTTGTGAAAGACTTCGCTGGGGGTTCTGGGAAGGAAGTGTGTGAATCTGCTGAGCTCTGCTGAACAACTTTGACCTTCTGTGATCTGCTGCCACCAGCTGTTGGTTTTGAGGACTCCGCAACATTCTTTGCCCAGGGTTGGGGAGGACCTTACTAACTTCTGTGCAGCAAGGCCAGGGCTGATTCTGGTTGTCATGATTGTTCTCAGGATATTATGGACTTGTCCTTCCTGTCAGAATATCAGCAATCCCACCCCCATTTTTATTTCTTTT
This sequence comes from Cricetomys ansorgei, assembly GCA_026225945.1. Taxonomy (NCBI): domain Eukaryota; kingdom Metazoa; phylum Chordata; class Mammalia; order Rodentia; family Nesomyidae; genus Cricetomys; species Cricetomys ansorgei. The sequence goes on along the minus strand of JAMJFZ010000597.1, from coordinate 337,237 downwards.
ACAAATTCTGGGAGTCCCTCTGGTGTAGTCAGTCTCTTCCTCTACCTCAGAGGGTGAACACTATCATAGACCACTTTCCTGCTTTTTTTTTTTTTTTTTTAAGAAAATGTTACTAGTGTAGAAGGTGTTGGCCCTCTACCGTTCTCCCAAATTCTACTGGACCCTTGCCTCTTGCCTGAAGGTTTATTTTGGAAAGATGTTGATTTCTTCTCACTGACAGAAGTGGTTGGAGATGGTCCTGGAACTGAAGAGTTCAGCAAAGGAGAGCTTTGGAGATGTTGTTTGGATTGCTGTGAACGCAGATGCACAACTTGTATCCCCTTAGTTCAGACAAAGTGACCAGTTATTTTTCCAGCAAACCACATTCTATCTTAAAATCTAGAAAGTGTTTCCTAAAGGTCAGCACACAGAACCTGTCTTCTAGAACTGGCCGAGGTTGTATCTCATGCTGGTAGCTGAACTTGGTACTATAAGAGTCACCCAGCTGGTGCTGGTTTTGAAAGCATGAAGGGGTGTTTGCTGAACACCTGAGGCTTGGCACTTTGAGAAGCCAGGAGAGGCCATTAGTGAAGGTGCAGCCAAAGTAGCTGTTGAAGGCCCAGATTGAAGGGGTCATTCAGAGAAGTTGAGGCTTGGCACCATGAAAAGAGCCCAGGAGAGGCTATTGGTAAAAGTGCAGCCCAGTTGCAGTAAGGGGCTCCAGCAGTTTTTGAGATGCCAGTACCATGGGATGACCACCAAGAAGAGCAGCAGCAGTGGAGTGGAACCAGCCAGAGCCTGGAGGACAAACTGTGCGTGTGGCAGAGGGCAGAGCCAGAGAAGTGACCCAAGCCCTTTGGAGAAGCCCAGAAGATCATGAGTGAATTCCAGATAATTGGATGTTGATAATGTTTTTCAAAGACATTGTGAAGAGCTTGATAGATGTTTGGTATCATTTGGTCATGTGCATTATAAGCCTTGTAATTGTTCCTCTTGTAAATGGTTTTGCTGGTGTAATGTTAAATTGTGTGTAGATATAAGGGTTTCTGGCTCCAAGTTGTGGTTTCCACAGCAGGAGGTCCTGGGCCAGTGGGAAGAATCTCTGGTTGAAACATTCTGGACCTTTGGCATTCTTTTTCACCACCACTAAGGGGAAACACACCCTTCTTCATAGACTGCAAACATGAGACTCATTTGGGCTTTACACACACAAAAAGCCAGAGACTCCTCTCTGCCTACTTCACAGCAGAGACAATTCCATGAACTGTCTCAATCTTTAGTTAGATCTAAACAGTTTTTTGAAACATCCTGTGAAAACAGCACATTTTTGGGGGCAGATGAGATATTTGTCACTAGTAAGGTGAGCATTCTCTGGTGCTGCCTAGTCACAATCAATACCTGGTAATGAATGTTAGAATGGATTATAGGCTTATATATGGTCTGTAACAGAGTATAATTTTGTAGGCTTTTGGGGGACATACAGACATCCACAAGTCATGATGTGCCGGTTTACTAATCATACATCCTTTCTAAAGGGCAGAGTTAGAGACACTTGAAACATTTTGTGCCAAGTATCTTTATACAGTTTCAGCTCACTTAAATGGGATGATGTGCCTGGAATGCACAGAGCCAGCCATTAACAAAAAAGTACAAACAATTTCAACTCTGGAGTTTCCTGCAAGGTGATCTAGGAAGCTGCCAGAATCCACTGTGTGGAATCTCTTCTTAGAAGGAAAGTTTCTTTTCTAGCTGACACTAGGGCTTCAGACTTTTCCTTCCTCCAGAATGGGGTTCCTGGGGAAATTTTAATTCTCTGAGGTCCACTGGTTCAGTAACATTTGCCAAAGGGAGGGGCATAAATGTTTCTCTTTAGAATATTTTCTCTCCCACCAGGCTGATTACAACTGTTTTCTTCTGTAAATGTAGAATGCAAGTTGTTTGTACTTTTTCTTTGGAAACTTCTACTCAGTTTCCTGCATTCCCGTTAAACACAGCAATCCTGCAAATGGGAACAAAAAGGGATAGGCTGATAGCCAAAGGGAAGGATAGTGTCTTTCCTTAGTAATCTCTCAGGCCAAGGGTTCAGCATAGGAGGATAGTTACAAAATCATACAGGAAGTAAAATAAACAAAAAATAAGTGGTATGTGTGCGTGGTGTGTGTATATGTATGTGTGTGTATATGTGTGTGTGGTGTATGGTGTATATGTATGAGTGTGTGTGTATGTGTCTGTATGTGTGTGTGGTGTGTGTGTGGGTGTGTGTGTGTGTGTGTGGCGTATATGTGTGTATGTGGTGTATGGCGTATATGTATGAGTGTGCGTGTGTATGTGTGTATACGTGTGTAGTGTGTGATATGTGTATTTCTCTGCATCTTACCTTCACCTTGACACAGTTTTCTGCTGTTTAACATGTTATACATGAGGCCATAGTTTTGGAACAGCCTCCTGCCTAGGCTCTACCAGACCAAAGCAGAATTTACTCACTTGTGCTAGCTTTTATGTAATTCACTTGAACTTTGTATTGGGCCAGGTTTTTTGTTTTTGTTTTGTTTTTGTGTTTTAAACAAGAGGGTCTAATCAACTTGAGTCACTACAACGAAGAACCATTTTAACACTTTAGGGGAAGTAACAGCAACAGGCAATCTACTTTTGCTCTGTTTCTCTTTTCTTCAGCACTTCCCTGTCAACTTCCTCTGCTCAGTTCATAAAAACATTTATTTTATGAAGTGAGTTGGTGTTCAAATCTAGAATGATAGATAAAATACAATTTAACCTATAAACTAAGTTTATTGCAAATTTCCCTTTCAATGCTGCATTCGGTCAGTAATTACAGTGGTTAGAGTTGCTCTTATGCAAATATGAAATTTAGTTAGAGTCAAATTGTTTCTTAAAATATCAGTGTTATTGGAATATATTTTTGTGTTTAAAATAAGAAGTGATTGTAACCATTATTTCCTATCTGAAAAGTTTTTCCCCTCTCTCTCTCTTTCTCTTTCTCACTCTCTCTCCTTCTTGTTCTCCTCCTCCTCCTTCCTCTCTCTCACTCTCTCCACCTTTCCTTCCCTTCCTTTTCTCCTCTTCCTTTTCTTCTTTTGGTTTTTTGAGACAGGGTTTCTCTGTTGTAACTCTGGCTGTCCTGGAACCTGCCCTGTAGAATCACCAGGCAGTTTTTTCTTTCTTGCACCATGTCCCTCAGAACACAAAGATGCCAAGGGTTTCTAACTTAAAAAGAAATTTGTATTCCAAATATTTTTCTTTTGATCTCCCATCATACTTCCCAGTCTTGTCCTGTATTCCTGGGTCTGCCTTTCATTAATTTAACTTTTTATAATGGATATCTTTGTATATTGCCTTCGTTTCTTCTTTTTTTGTGTGTATGGCTATCCATCTAGTGTCCTATTACCACACTAGACAGTTCTTTTCCTATCAAACTCATAATCCAAAAATCCAACCAGTATTGTATTAGAGTCTCACTAGATAGCAGATGGCTTATTCAAATTCAAATAGTTTGAGAATTGTTTCCTTATAAAGGGCAATCGATGAAAGTGGGGAATTAGTCACTTCAGAGATCCTAAGTGATAGTTCAGTTATCTGCGAATAATTCTCACATTCCTTAACCCTGTAGGGATACGTGGCTGGAATCCTAATGAAGAAGTTGGCATACAGTTTACTTTGACAGTGTTTTTGGTGTGAACTGTTGAATGTGCACTATCTCTTCAGATCGGAACTGTTAACATTGATGCCACACTTCCATATGGATGTTGCTTAAATGGTTGGAAAGATTGCACTGGACAGGATATGCAAGAAAAATTTTACTTTTCCTTCCCTCAATGCTACTGCTCTCTCCCATGAGAGATCAAGTCTGGAAATTCTGATTTCCTAGAACAAAGTGGGGGTGTGGACTTGGTTTGATTGGATCTAAGTACTGGAGAGAGGTGGTGGGAAACCCCTGGAGGATTTCAGTGGAAAGGTTGATTGATGGCATGTGTGGTACACATTGAGTTAGTCCTGAGGTTGTAAATGGTTTTCTCTGAGGCTAGGCCATCTGTATATGTTAATTGGCGCCTGTTGAAGTCAATCTCCTAAGTGTCTATAGACACTGAGACTTGGGGTGCTATTTTCTTCAATACCTACATTTGAGGAGATGTTTACCAGGTCCTTGAGAAAGACATTACCCGATTGTAAAGTAAATGAGATGTGAGGAGAAGACTGATGTACATTACAGAGGAAAGAATTTAGAATAACAATTTTTCTTAAGCAAATGCTCTGAGAAAAGGGAGATTAGCAGCCTATAGCTGGGAAGAAAACATTTAAAATTCAGTCAAACTTAATTTAGTCATTGACTGTGCAGTTGCTTTCCTTTCTGGTAGACACTCTTGGGGTGTTGCTGTGTGTCTTTGATGTAAGTTGCAGGGGAGAGGTAGAATATGTGAATGGCTTGATTTACGTTTGAGTTTTTAATTTATACTTCTAGTGAATGATGGCTTGTACCCTTTTAAGTCCCTCCTCTGTCTTCCTGCCTAATCTCTAATATTTTAGGAGAATCATCACTCATTATTGATCTGAGAGTTATGTTTGGTAGGATGAAGTTTCCTAGATTTTTCTGCTGTTCTACCTCATTAATTAATAGGTTGGTGTTCTCAGTCTCACAACTTCTAGTTTTAGACATTCAATGTTGGTTTTGTGGCCTGCAGAATGCAAGAATTGTGGAGTCATGGAGATATCCACTCAAAGAAAGACCTGAGACCAGGGAGTGTGTGGAACAGTTAGAATCTCTATAGCCAGGGCAATGCAGACAATTTTGAAAATAAAATTGGAGCTGCAATGAAGACCTCATGAAGTTAAAGATGCCAAGAACATAGAAGATATGATGAAGAAAGAAAGTTCCTGAGGAAACAGAACAAGAATGATGCCTTGTGGACTGTGCCCAGGGAAAGCATGTGAATTTATACCACACCTCCATGTGTCTTTCATGAACATGGACTTTCAAGTTCATGATTGTCCTGATGGGCTTTCATCTGGCTTGGGCACCATTTCTTTTTGTACCCATGTCTCTCACTTTTGGAATGAGAAAGTTTGTTCTGCATTATTGTACTTTGGAAGTGCGTAACTTTTTTTTTCTAATATTCTCGGGGCTCATAGTAAGAGTCCACTTTGAGTCTCAAAGAGGACTGTGAACTTTGTACTTTTGAGAAATATTGAAATATTGAGACTTCAGGAACTCATGGAAGTAGATTTCATTTTGCATTAGGAGATGGACAAGATGGTAAGGGGTAGAATGTTACAGTTAAGATATAAATATTCTTCCCCAAAGGCTCATGTGTTGAAGATATTAGTGGCAATATTGAGAGGTGATTGGATTATAGAAACAAAGTAATCCCTAGATTAGTTTACAGGTGTATGAGCTCTTAGGAAGTGGGGCCTACTTTAAGGATGTAGGTTACTGGGAGCATGGATTTGAAGGGTCTTGTCCATAAACTTTTCCTACTCTCTACTTTCTGACTGCTATGAAATGATCAGCTTTCTTACACATGCCTTAATACCCCGATACCTCTGCATTGACACAGACATAAAAGCAATGGAGTTAGATGAGGATGGCCTAAAACCATAAGCCCCATTTTTCTTCTTTAAAATGTTTTTCTCAAAGATTTTGCCAAAGTGATGGAACGTGACTGACAATGTCTTACTGTAGAATGGCAGATAAACACACAGGGTCAAATTTTGCCTTATCCATAAATTGATGCCATCTAACGGACTCTACTAAAGGGAAGAAGATTCATCTGCTTGAGAGTCAATAGTCCAGTGTTCTCATATTTGGGCTTCCAAATTTACTGGCACAGTTGGTCTTTTCTACAAAGTCTACCTCAACGCTGTGCTGTGGTGTCAGGAAATATTCTAATGTACACATGTTGTCCTGAGCAATATTTCACCTTTGTTAATCCATGCTTGGGCATTTAAATAGGGAACAAATAACTTTGCTCTATTTGTTCTCTGTTCTTCACAAACATCATTTGTCTTGTGGGTGTGATTGTCCTTTAGAGACGTTTGTAGTCCTGTATGCTGTCAGTGAACTATAAAACTCCGTAAGGATCTTTATATTTCACTAGAGAAGTTCAAGGCAAGTTGAGTGTTTTATTTTTAAATATTTTACTATATTCTTTACAGAGCTCCGAGGCAAATTAATTAAGAGTTTGTGAAGTGAAAAAATAGCCCGTATATTTTTCATTAGATGAGAAAATTGCTGCAGACTTCTTTGTTTTCCTCAATAATCGGAGAACCCATTATCTGGGATCACAGACCATGGCTATGCTTGGATTTTCCCATTTCTAAAAGGTACTCTTTAAAATTTCCTGTTCTGTAGGTTTACATTCAGCAAAAGACACTACATAAACTGAACCATTTCATCTTCTCAAAAGAAATAGAAAAATCTGTTTTTCACAGGAATATTTACATCTTAAATGTGAACAATCACAAACTGGCTTTTCTTCACTGCGCTGTAGAGTGTGTTATTGCTTTGATGTTCGCTTCCTGTGTGTGCTTGGCCAGTGATCATTTCCTTGAGATTCTATTTTACAGTTTAAAAGGGTTTCACAGTCCCAGAGTTTGTCATGTGATTAAATATGGCTCTTCCACACTGTTCAAATGCTTGCCTCAAAGTATCTACTGGTACCTGTAACTGAACCTCAGTCACAGGATCTCAATGCGCATACCCCTGATTGACTGGACAGCACTTGGGCTTGATCACCTTCTGTTTCTCAGTCGAATTGTCGTCACCAACATTTTCCTCTTCTTTTTTTTTTAAGAAGTCATTTTTAAGATTAATTTGTTAATTAATTAATTTGTTCTGTTTTGTACATGAGTATTTTGCTGGTATGTATGTCTGGGTACCAAAGGTATGCTGAGGAGCCCAGAAGAGGGCATCAGATCCCCTAGGACTGGAGTTACAGACAGCTGTGAGCCACTATGTGGGTGCTGGGAATCAAACCCTGGTCAAACAAGAGGAACAAATGCTCTTAACTGCTGATCCATTTCTCCAGCTCCCATCTTCCTCTCCTTCTTGGTTGTAGAACTGAGTACTCTACTGCTGCCCTTCATCTCTACTGCCATGTTCTAAATGGAAATTTACTAATAAAGGAGTAATATATAATTTTAACTTGTTTTACTACCTTAACTTACTATTGAAAATTAGTAATGAGGTGAATGGAGAGAAAGGGTTAAGAGCAGAAACTCTAGAGATTCTGCAGGTTCAGATCTCATGCTGTAACTTCCTAGTCAACCTTGGGAAAGTTTCCCAATTCGTATTTCACATCTGTAAAGCCTACAGGAACTATACTTGCATCACAGGATGTCACAGGAAGACAGAGTTAACATTTATGAAAAACTTCCAGCAAGACTTTGTACATATAATATACAATTCAAATAGATGAGTTTGAGTCGATACCCCAGGAAATTGGGAGAGATGGAATTTTAACAAGGTATTTTGGGCTCAAAGTCTACGTTTTCTTTTTTCTGCAATAGTGCATGCATTTAGTGTTCTGCCACATATAGCCAGTTTACTTCCTAGATACAAACTCACTCAAACCAAGCACTCTCTGGAAGCCCACCCTCAGCTCCTGTGTCCTAAAGGCATATACCATGGGGTTAAGAGATGGAGGGATGACAATATGCAGCACATTGAGGAGAACAGGGATGAGGGGGACCTTCCTTCCTGCCAGGTGAGTGACCGATACTAGAACAATAGCTGTGTAGAAAAAGAGGATGAGGATGAGGTGGGAGCTGCAGGTGCTGAGGGCCTTAGATATTGCTTCAGTGGAGTTCAGCCTCATTACTGAGCGAATAATCAAAGCATAGGAAGCAAAGACCAGACCCATATCACTTCCAGCCACAAGCCAGGCCAAGGCCAGCTGGTAGAACCTGTTAATAGTGATATCATCACAGGCCAGGCTAGTGACCCCCAAGTTAGAGCACAGGCAGTGATCAATTTCATTCCTGAAGCAGTACTGTCTCTGGGAAGCTAGTATAGGCACCGGGATGGTTAACAGTCCATTCCTGAGCAGCATGGATAATGTAGCCTTGATTACAAAAGCTTCAGTGACTATGGAAGGGTACTGAAGGGGATAACAAATGGCTACATATCTATCCACTGCCATGCATAAGAAGATTCCTGACTCCATGCACATAAAAGAATTGATAGCATAGATCTGAGCAAAACACTCAGGGAGGCTGATGGACTTGGCATCAAACCACAGGATGGCCAGGATCTTGGGCATGCTGGTGGTAGCCAAGCCAATATCTACTGTAGCCAAAACACCAAGGAACTGATACATGGGCTGATACAGGCCAGGTTCACGGTGGATGGTGATCAAGATAAGGAGATTAGCACCAACAGCTACAAGATAAAGCAGAGCCATGGGCAAGGAGAAGTAGCACTGCCACTTGTGAATGCCTGGGAACCCCAGCAGGATGAACTCAGACACTTGGAACTTGGAGCTGTTGGTTGCACGCAGGTTGGTATCCATATCATGGGAAGTTTTGTTCTTAGCATTTGCCTGTGGATTAGGGGGAAACAGAAAAAGACTGTGGTTATGTAGGCTAAAGGCAGAAGAATAGGTCTCACCCATAATGTAGTGTTCTTTTGAACATACTGAATTCTCAATGAGACCTATACAAAAGTCCAGATAGGAACAAAGAACCCAAATGTTGATTGTTTTGGTCATCTTTTCCCCAAAATTTCTGTTTGGTGGTTTTTACATGCTATAACACACACACACACACACACACACACACACACACACACACACACACACATTTATATTTATATTCCATTATCCAAACAAGAAACAATTACAGAACATTGTTCTTTCAACCAAAATTTTATGTAGATTAATTCTGAATGGCTCTTAATTTTTAATTATTGACTTTTTGGTTTATAACACAACTAATTTTCATGGAATTAATTTTGCTATTAATAGAAAGTATGTAAACAAATTGATTTAAAATAATTAAGCATGTGTTCTATTCTCATCAACTGATCACTGTCTCTTTTGTCAAACAGTGAAGACACACATAGACACACATGCCTGTGCACATGTACACACACACAGAATACAATTCTAGTCTGAGAATCTACTCTTTCCATTTGTTTCTTTTGTGTGTGTGTAAACATCAGTAGATTTAATACCCACAAACTTTCATTAGTTTCATTATTCTCTTCAGTTTTAGTTCATTTATTTTCTAGATTAACTCCAGAACTTCTATGTCAATTCATAAAAGACCACTGTTTTGTTTGGGGTTACATATGGATAAAGTTTGGGCAAAAGAGGCACTTTTACATAAAATCCTTTCATTCACAAGCATGAATCATTTTTCCCTTTACTTATATCCTTTTAAATTCTCATTAAAAATTTGCACTGGGTGGCTGGAGAGATAGCTCGGTGGGTAAGAGTGCTTGCTGCTCATCTAGAGGACTGGAGTTTGGTTTTCCAGCGCTCATTCTCATCAAGGGTTTACAACACCCTGTACTTCCTGCTCTAGGGCGTCCGATATCATTTTCTGTTCTCTGAGAGCACTCCACACACATGTGCACACACACACATACATATAAGTAATAAAAATCTTTTAAATGCTGCACTATAATGTTCTTACAATTATTAATAGTTAGAGATTTTTAAAGCAAATTTGATTGATTCTCTCTATGTATATATGAACATATGTTTATTATCTATCTATCTATCTATCTATCTATCTATCTATCTATCTATCTATCTATCTATCTACTTATTTCTGGCATATGGTCATCTGTTGAGTTGACCTGTATTATTATTTTTTTGTTTTTTCTTATTTCATTCATTAATTTTTAATAAACTCCTGCTGTTTCTCTTTTGTGTTTGTTTAGTTTTTGAGACACAGTCTCATATAGCTCAAGTTGCCCTCGAACTTGCTCTGTGTCCAAAGATGACTTTAAACTTCTGATCCTCCGGCCTCTTCCTCTCGAGGGCTGGGATTGCAGGATTGTGCTATCATGCCGAACTCACGGTGTGCTCCCTTTAAAAGTTGTGTTATTTTTTTTTTTTAAGATTTTGTATTTTATTAAATAAGCTGGTTGAAAGTATCTTCCATATGTTATGGTTTACATTGCAGTTTTGTCTTCTATACCATGCATTTTGCTAAAGTCCCGTTAATTTCTACAATTTCTCATCGACATGATTTTTCTTGATAGAACAAAGAGTTGCATAAAAAGAATAGTTTTTCCCCCCTCTCTAAATATTTGTGTCTCTTAATCTTTGTTTCCTGTCTCAGAGAAATGGTTAGAACTTCATGGAGAGAACGTAAAACAATGCCGTTCTGATCACATGTAAATCAGGGCTTTTATTTATGTTAATGGGAATTCCGTTGAGGTTTACATTAAATACTTTCTTTAATTTTTTTGCCTTTGACCTTATATATCTTTTATCAGATGTAATGAGATAGTCTTTGGATTTCATTGTCACTGTTCTGGGAAAACTGGACGTGGAATATTACTTCAGGTCCACTGGTCTATCACCCACTGCTCCAGCCTCATTTCTCTCTTGCTTCCTGATCACAGATCCCACTCCCTGCCAAAGTGAAGAGCCGAGGGAAGAAAAGTGTTGAAAATGATGAATTTTAAAAAGAAAAGTAAAACAGCTGTGGAAGCCAAAGATGAGCTCTGTAGTCAGGGACTAGGACTGAACTACAAGATAGGGCCTCTATCGCCTCACCCTCCACTCAAAGATCAGGCCTGAATTACAGGGCGGGCAATCTTTCACCTCTGAACACACAGGCCTTCCCTGGCTTACTTACCCCTTCAGGAGGGTGTGAAGAGGCTCCCTGTTAAGGTGTCCTGTGGCAGCTTCTGCTTTCTATGCTACAGTGACCTGTATTCAGCCTGTTGTCCAGAACACATCCTTCCCTTGTCTCTCCCCTCTGGAGTTGTGGGGCTTAGTATAATTCCCCCAAGTTGCCTGCTTCTGATGTGCTGATTGTTAGACCCTCCTTACCCTATCCTCAAGAGCCCAATGCTTTAAATGTTGCCATGGGAATAAGACTCAAGAGCTCTTTGGTAAGTATCCTGGTCCCAGGAGCATCAGCACAGACCGCTTTCACCCCAGTCTCATCAATCACATTTCGTGTTATAGAAGGTTCTGAAGGCTTTCTGGCTGAGATTTTTATCTTTAGTCAATATCTCTTGTAGAGACCACACTCTGTTGTACTTCCTCTTATTTTTGTTCTACAGACTTTTAAATATTACTGCCATTTACTTTTGTCTTAACCCATGTATTGTTCTTGCTAATGACTTCAAAATGGCAAAATAATGGATGAACTTTAGAATTTGATATTGCTAAAGTCCTTTCCATGTTGCTTAGTTCCTTCATCTAAGATATTTTCTCTTTTTTGATAATTTTAAAGTTTTAAATTAGAATAAAGGTTAATGAGATTATTTTCCAAGAGAGAAGCATCAGTCTATGTTGGTTAAGGCTATTCTTTGTGATACTTTTACCACGCAATCTATTTTGAAAAGAAATGATGCTTTGGGGAGGGAGGGTGTAGACAGATGGTTCAGTGGTTAAGAGTACTGAAGACTTTTCAGTATACTACCATTCTAGAGGACTGGGGTTCAATTTCAAGCACCCATTTGGCAGCTCAACAGCATCTGCAACTCCAACTCCAGGGTGATCCATAGGCACCAGACACATACAGAAGTAGTACACAGACATACATGAAGGCAAAACATTCATATGTAAGACAAATAGATAAATAAGATCTTAGATCTTATTTATCTTAGATAGATCTAAGATAAATCTTAGATAAATCCTAGATAAATAGGTCTTTAAGAATGTACTCAATGGAGTTCTTTATGTTATTAGTGGGATTAAATAACAACAATGTAATGGGGTGGGATTAAAACTACTACTAGGTCAAACACAATAAATATATTGGTGATATTGTCTGAAATGAACTTTGAATGACAGAATAGTAAAATGAGCTTCAGTAGGTCAGACTGCTTTTAGGAAAATTCTGTATGACCTTGAGGTCATGCAGGAGGTCATGTTGATGCTCATTAGAACAAACACTTCTAAATTTAGAGGTGGACCAGAATCAACAAGTTAGTGCTCTAATCTGCATCCCCGGGGGTGGGGTCTTCTAGGGATTCTGAGTAGTCAGGAGGCTAGTCTAGTGATGGCTTGATGGTAAGTGAGCATAGGTAGGCAGATCTACTCCATTGACTCTGTCTGAAATTCAAGTTGTTCTGATGATTAGCAGTGACTATGAGAGATGTTAAGGCTACTGTAGGCTGCTGTCCAGACTACTGTGCAACTAGCTATGAGCCAGAGTTAGTGCTAACATTTCTTGCCTGGGATAGGTAGATATACTGGATTTCAATTGGTATTTATGTTAATGAAAAATTTAAATATCAACAGAGGCCTAAAATAGAATGTGTGTGTGTGTGTGTGTGTGTGTGTGTGTGTGTGTGTGTGTGTGTGTGTTTGCTGGAGTGCTCTATTACTGAGCTACATCTCCACACCCCAGAAATTTAAAAATTTGGATTCTTTGTTCAAAAGTTCTTATACCAAAGGACTCATTCTATTGCCTTATGCCACAGAAGCAACAAAAAAAGTAGTTATCTATTTCCTGGAGTGATGGATCGCAGTTACCATAGAGAAATGGGATTATTTTTATTCAGTGGAGAAAAGTTGACTATATTGTGTACCCATGATATTCTCTTATGAACCTCTTAGTGCTGCCATATCAAATAGTAAAAGTTAATGGCAGGAACATAAATTTAAAAGTTGAAGTTATTTGACCACAATGGCATTGTTTTACACTGACATTCTAACTGTGATGTTCTAATTCTATTAGCAATCAGCTTACTGCATTTTGAGTACAAACTTATTCATTTTGCCTTCTCTGTATAATGCCTCTGTGCCTTTTAAATAGTACTGTACTTTCAGCTGAAACAAAGTTAAACTTTGTCAGTGTAAGGATAAGGAGAAACATTTGCTTTTTCTATTGGAGGTAGAATTCATAATAATATGAAATTACATTTCCCCTACCTTCTTGCAGTGCTGGCAAAAAAATTCAAACACATACTGAGGAAATTATATTTTTAAAGAAGGATTTTATTTTGTGGGTTGAGAAGGCTCACATGGACATATCAGATACTGGTTTGTAAAAATCCCTGTAAATTGGCGATTTTGTCTTATGGTTCTGCTAACTTCACTTATTGGTTTTTTGTCTCAGGATTTTGTACAAACACAGTGTCTGCATATGATAGTTTCTTTCGTCTGTCTTTCCTATCTGTGCTCTTATTGTCTTATTTAAGTCATTAGGGCGTTGTGGTGGTTTGAATGTAAATGGCTCCCGTAGGGAGTGTTACTATTAGGAGGTATGGCCTTGTTGGAGTAGGTGTGGCCTTGTTAGAGGAAGTGTGTCACTAGGGGTGGGTTTTGAGGTTTCAGAATCTCAAGCCAGGTTCAGTGTCATACTTTCTTGAGGCTGCCTGCCAATCCAGAGGTAGAACTTTTGGCTGCTTCTCCAGCACCATGTCTGCCTGTGTGCCGCCATGCTTCTCAGCATGATGATAATGGACTAAACCTCTGAGCTGTAAGCCAGCCCCATTTAAACATTTTCCTTTATAAGAGTTGCTGTGGTCATGGTGTACACTTGTACAATTGTATACACAATTTACACACTTCACAGCAATAGAACCCTAACTAAGACAGGCCTCCAGTACAATGGTCAACAGGACTGTTGAGGACATCAAACAATGATGAAAGAAACAACCCCTCCTCCCCAATTTTAGGGTTCAGTTTTCAGCCCTTCACCTCCATGTGCCACGTTAGCAGCATGTTACATATGGACTCACGCTCATGCCTGTGAAGTACCCTGCTGCTTCTGTTTGCTGAGTTTACATCTTTGTTTCCCTGCCTATTGAGTAAGACATGATTTTTCCTCATGTGTTTTGCTAATATGCTGAATTATCTTGAGTTATTTTGAATGACAGATTATCTTTCATTCTTATTAGTAAGCCTTCTTATACACTCCTAATACATTATTATTTTTACCTATTGTTGAATTTTATTTACTAAATAATTGTTGAGGATTTTTATGTCTGTGTTCATGAAGGATAGTGATCGAAGCTTTCATATTTTGTAATGTCTCTATTCATTATCGAGTTTTTAGTGGCCTCATAACATAGTTTGAGATGTGTTTCCTTTTAAACTCATATTTTATTTTCTTTTGTTAATTATTAAATTCATTTATAGATTTAAATTAGTTGATATTAATTATACAAAATAATGTGTTTCATTATGACATTCATAATATACATGTATATAATGTATTTCATTGTGTTCAGCCCTTTATATCCTTCTAGTCCTTTTCCCCCAACAGTCTTGTTCTACTTTCATGTATTTTTATTTTTAGATACAATTTCCACATGTGAGGAAGTACAGGATTTATCTTTCTGAATTTTGCTTGTTTTGCGCAATATAATAAATCTTCAGACCATCCACTTTCTTGTAGATGAATAATCTCATTCTATACGGCAGATGGCTGAATAGCACTCCATGGTGTAGACAAACAGCGTTTTATGTGTCCATTCATCTACTGACGGGCGCATAGGCGGATCCCATACCTTGGCTGTTTTGAATAATAGCAAATGCACAGCTGTATGCTGCCTTTCACTCTTTCCATGATTTACACATGAGTGGCAGGAAAAACACATAGTATTAGCTTATATTTTATATTTAAAATTTAATTTTTGTGTACCTGTCTGTGTGTGTGTGTGTATGCATACGAACGTTTGCGTGTATAAATGTGGGCATGTGGAGTCAGACGGCAACCTCAGGTGTTGGTCCTCCCCTCCCATCTCGTATATGACAGGGTGTATGTTGTTTTTTCTCCAGGCCACTCAGGCCAGGCGAGCTGGCTTGTGAGCTTCCAGGAATCCTCCTACCACACCTTCCATCTCCCTGTAGGAGCTTGGGAGTTGAAAGTTACAAAGGCTCATCCTACAAATCTGACTTTCAGTGTGCATTCTGGGGATTTGAACTTGGTTTCTCATTTGTTGGTAAGCATTGACAAGCACTTTTGTCCACAGAATTGTCTCTTCAGCCCTAACTCTCATTTTGTATGACCTTGCACAGAACCATAATCACTTCCTCTTCATCCTTTGACAAACTTTGCCTGTAAAATCTTGATCAGGATTGCTCTTTTTTTAAAAAAAAATCTCATCACTCTGGATTTTCATCACTCCGAATGAATCTAATATAATTCCCTTCTTCTTGTGCCCAGGACATTATAGAGGAAGCCCTGACGGCTCTGGTGTGTGTATAAATGAGATTGCTCTACACAGATCACTCTGAGTCTATTCAAATGTCTTGATTCCTATTCACTGTGAGGTGCTCTTTGTGGTGAGCTCAAAACCTCTCCCAGAGTGGTCCTAGCCTTCTTTTTTTTTAAAACAATATCTATCTATGCTTCTCCTCAACATTGATCTTTGAGATGTTCATCAAGGATCTCCTACATTTGGTCTGGAGAGATGGCTCAGTGGTTAAGAGGACATGGGTTTAGTCCCAACATTTACATGGCAGCCCACAACCATATGTAACTACAGTTTCAAGGGATTCAATACCCTCTCTGGCCTCCTCAGAAACCAGGCCTACATGTGGCATATACACATACTTTGAGGCAAATCACCCATAAACATAAAGTAAAAATAAAGAATTAAAACACAAAGACTCCTCTACTTTCTGAGTTTTTCTGTCCCTTTTAATGCTAATGAGTCATCCTGGAACATTCTCTAATGTTCCCTCATCTGTGAAGCCTTCTCTGATCCCTACAGGCATAATTAGACGGTCTCTCTCAGGGTGTTTCTCTTTCCGAGGTATGGCCACAGATCCTCACTTGTCCCTCTCGCTTGCCTACAATGGGGCTTTGTTGTGCTTTGATATTCACCTTCTATATGACCCAATTAAAAGATCTCTGTGTTTCCCCCCATAATCTTAAGAACTCTGATATTTTTGAAAGAATCGACAATACTAATTCAAGTCAAATGTTTAGGCTATCCTTATTTCTTGATGCTTTGTGTAAGTTCTGACTTTATCTGAAAGTTTTGAGGATTGCAGCCATGCACCCCACATTCTCATCTATCTAAAATCCTTTTAGTGGAACATTTATTTACTCTTCCTTGCCTCAGTTTCTGGTTCTGTCTGTCTGTCTTAGTTCCTCTGGTCTTCGTATTGCTTTTGCCACTTGTCCTGCCTGCATGTTCTGCTGGATTTCTGTGCTGTTTTGCCACCTCGCCTGTTTCCTGATGTCTAGGGGTCATCATAGCATCACCTGCTTTCAACTCATTGCTACCAAGTGTCACTTCTCAGAAAATAGGGTGTTTACATTCGGTTCCTAACTTGCTTTTACCTGAGATGAGACTCCTATGTCTTTTCATTTCTTCTGGAAATGAGCAGTGTTCTCGGGACAAAGCTAAAGGAAATGGATTATTAGATTCCTGGTACTGTCCATACTTGACCAATCTTCTGAGATTTTTTTCTGATATAGAGGTGTTGACCTCTGTCTTTCTGATAAGAGATTATCAGTCTGAAGAGACAAAAGACTGTCTGAATCCTAACTGTAAGTTTATATGCATGCTGGGTGTGGTAGTGCATGCCTTTAATCTCAGCCCTGCGGAAGCAGAGGTAGGTGGATTTCTAAAATTCAAGGCTAGCCTGGTCTATATAACGAGTTCCAAGTCACCTGTCACAGTTGCATAGTGAGACCCTGTCTCAAACAATGTTTATGTGCATGTCTTAGAGTTTCTAATGCTGTGATGAAACACCATTGCCAAAAGTAGCTATGGGAGAAAGGGTTTATTTCAGCTTGCAACTCTCAGGTCATATTCCATCACTGAAGGAAATTAGGGCAGGAACCCAAGGCAGAAACATGGAGGCAGGAGGCAGATGCAGAGTGCTATTTACTGACTTGTTCCCCATTTCCTGAACTTGCTTTCTTATGGAACTCAGGAGCACCCATTCGGAATGGCACCACCCGGTGTGAGATGGACCCACCTGTGTCAATCATTAATTAAGAAACACACCATAGGCTTTCCCATAGATCAATCTGGTACTGGCATTTTCTCAATTGAGATCCCCTTTCCCCAAATGGCTCTAGCTTGTGTCAATTTAATATAAAACTAGCCAAAAAATGTGTTTATTCTTATTTCTCCAAAAGGCTTCATGGAACAAAATCATTTTTCCATGTTAGAAAATTCTTCCTGGATTTGCATAGTCTGTGGAGATTCATGCATGCCATCATATACATCTTTTCTCCGATTCCTCCCTATCCAATGCAATGTCCAAATCTTCCATACTCCTAGCTAACCCCCATCTCCAGGAGGTTGATCTGATGTTTTTATCAAGAGTGATTTAGTGGGCGAGAGGTGAGTCAAGTGTAGAAAGGCCAATTAAAGGGCTTGTGTTGTCAGAGGACATACAGGGAATAGCACCTACAGCACTCGGCTTAGCCTTGTACCCACCATTGCAACTCTAGGCACAGGACCATTGGCATTTTCTGAAATTGTATTTTGTGGTTAAGGTCTCCCTTCCATCAGAGGTTTCCACATATTGATCTATTCTTTTTCCCACGGTTCTTCCTGTAGCCTAGCGGGTCTCCACAGTAATGTGTTACATTGCTTCTAAGACTACTCCTTCTCACTCCCTGCTGTCTTAGCCCTCTTGGACCAGATTCTTCTAGGTCATCATCAGTCTAGGTGCTCCCAGAGCCCCTGACAATAAGCCTTTTCTTGTTCTTGGATATAGGACCTTGGCCCCCTCTTGGCAAAGTACCCTAGAGTATTCTGTTCAAAATAGTCCCTGCTGGGGCTGTTCCCCACATGACTGAATAAAAAGAAAAGATATTGTTAGACTTTTGTTTGAAGAAGAGGCAGAAATATTAATTGGTGTCTAGGTGGTTGAAAATTCACTCTGGATCCCTGCAGACAATGTCTCAAAAGCATCCTATTAAATATTCTATTCTTGAGACTGGTAGCTTAACCTCTTACTGCTCTGTAGGTCAATCAGTGCAGTTCTTTGGTGAGTAATGGCTCAGGGTAGGAAGAGAGACATAGAAGGCTATATCCATATTTTGACTTTCATATAGTCTGGGTAATCTGATGGTCTCTCTATAGTAAGATTTCATGGTCTTAATATGATTAAGCAAAACTAAAAGAACAGCAAAGGCAATATCATATACTGTGTTAGAAGCCCACACAGACCTTTGTGTGGTGTTATATGGGACAGACAAGGGAAGGAATGAGTATGTGAGAATTCTCTGGTGAAGCAGACAGTTTAGTCCTGGCTTAGGAGGCTTTTTGGAGGCTTCTTCCTCTTTGATGACTAC
Organism: Cricetomys ansorgei; assembly: GCA_026225945.1. Lineage (NCBI taxonomy): Eukaryota > Metazoa > Chordata > Mammalia > Rodentia > Nesomyidae > Cricetomys > Cricetomys ansorgei. The sequence continues at coordinate 318,844 of JAMJFZ010000597.1, read as the reverse complement.
TAGTCATTTATGAAGGCAATCTGGAATCAAGATTTCTCTGGTTCCTCAACCCCTTGCCTCTTTTTACCTAGTTCCTTGATAGAGGTAGCTGCCGAGTTTATTGGGTCAGACATTTACTTGAGGCACATGGATGTTATAGTAAAATTTTCTCACCCAGAGGGTATTGGGAATAATCATTTCTAACAGTTTTCTGAAGGCAGAGGCTTAAGGATGGACTGCATAGTGGATAGCTTAAAGCAGATGTTCGGGTAATGAGAGTCACTTCTCAACACCTCTATTCCTCTCACTGCACCACGCTCTGGGGTTTATGAGGAGAACAGTGTGTCACTGGGAAGAGAGAAGAGATCGTGGGGGTGGACATGGTGTCTGTTTCCAGATTACTCCAGTTACTATACCTTGTCTTGAAATCCCCCGAATTTCCATTACTCGTAACCAGACTGCTTCCAGCACATTTATTACTTACAGTGCAATTAAAAAATCGCTTTCTACATTTGACATTTTTTAATATTAAAACTCATTCAATTTTCACCATGCCCTTGAGGAACAGATTTTAATATAATCATCTCACATGTGAGGAAACATAAATGGAAGTTTGAAAATGGCTAGATGCTTTTCTGGAGGTCAACACAGCTGACATGTCAGAAAAGGTGACTTGAACCAGGACATTGATTCCTGATGCAGAGTCTATTTTGTGACCTGGGAACACTAGACCACTCTATATCTCCCATTTTCTAGCCTTCACAACTGCCATCATCACACAGTCTCCTTGGCAGATGTGGTTGAAGGAAAAGAAAATAATTAAATGGCTTCCTTTAAGGGAAAAGCAAACTTTCTCGGCCATTTTAAAACCCTGCTTTCTTGAAGTACATTTCCAGGTGACTTCTGTTTCTTTATCTCATATGAAGAGACTCAATTTTATCATCGTTAGGGTTATAAGGCCAATGGATGTTCCTTTCATACATAGCACACGATTCACTTCTCTTATACCCAAAACCTTCACAAATCCTAAATATGGTCATTAGGAATTGTATATTATTCGTTAATCTTGGCAGTCAAGTAAAGTCTGGGAGAGTGAGATGCCTTTAAGTAAAGGATTTTTCCAGATGTTCATATTATGAGCAGTTTCAAGTGTGTGGTGGGTTAAGGACTGATGACCACCCCGGGTCAGTGATGATTAAGTCTTCATGTCTTTGTGTCCCTGTGCTTATCTTTCATACAAGAAGATCATGGTACCTGAGGTTAATAAGATGTCAGAGAGACACATAATCCCAAAACCACTTATCTGCTCCTCATTCCTTCTTTCATATATCTATATTGTTACTCTCTTTTAATCATGGTCCAAGAGTTCTTGATCTTTCTTGGCCTATGAGAGCTCCTCTAACACAGAGATAGGAGGGCCTCTTCTAGCTTAGGGGTCAGTGGATGTGAACTGTGGTTTTATTCACTTACGCAGGCCTGTGACACTGGTTCGTTTACTTCTTCTTGGATTGCTGTTTCTCTTATAACACACAATGATGACATTTAATAGGGAGCATATTGGGGACACAGATAATGTTGCAAACTGTTGCTGTGATAATGTCAGATAACTTTCTACTGCATTCCTCAGCAGGTGGCTACCACACACAATGTTTTGGCCTTCATAGTACTGATATGTCCAAGAGCTTCTGTTTACTCCACTTCACCAAAAATGCTATATGCCAGCACCAGCACATCATCACCTTGAAGGAGAGGGAGATACAGCAGGTGAGACAATCAGTCACCGAGATATTGGATCGGGAAGCAAATGAACAAGATGGGTATACTGTAGGGAAGAGTCTGATCAGAGTTGGAGTCTCAAGGGACTGAATGATATTCTCTAATGTTGGCAGTCAAATAAAGTCTGGAAGACCAAGTTGCCTCTACTGGAAGGACTTTCCAGATGTCAGTATTTTTGGCAGGTGCAGGTGTTCAGCGGATTAATTTTGCTGACATCAAGGCCAATGACGATTACATAAGTAGCAAGTACCAGCATTTGGAGTGTGAGCTTGAGGGGAAAGATTTTAAACTAATAACACTTATTGGATATTTATTCACAGTCACATAAATTGGCCCAGAACACACATACACATTGTGGATCTAAGCTTAGAATCTGGTTTCTGAACTTTTCACTAATGCATTCCCCACTATCTTATGTCTCATTTGAAGATGTGCAGAAACAATGAATACATTGAAAATTGTTTCTGAGCCTTTGTTTAGAACTAACTGTGGGTAAGAGTGATGTGATGTTATTGTTGATGTCAGTGAGACTGTACACCCTGACTCCCTAACAGTCTTCACTCATTGGATCTTACATCCCTGCCTTCCTCTGCAGCAGCCCTTTATTCCACCGTGTACGATAGTGACCATGATATTTTCCAATAATTCTCATCCTCTTCCACATACTTTCTTCTTGACTGGCATCCCAGGACTGTCTGCTGCCCACAATTGGATATCTCTTCCCTTCTGCTTCATGTTTGTCCTGTCACTAACTGGGAATGCAGTCCTGCTTTCTCTCATCTGGACAGAACACAGGCTTCACCAGCCCATGTTTTCATTTCTTGCTATGCTCTCTTTCGTCGACCTGGTCCTCTCCCTCTCCACTGTACCCAAGATGCTGGCTATTTTCTGGTTTGGTGCTACAGCCATCAGCTCCTATGCCTGTCTATCCCAAATGTTTGTCATCCATGCGTTCTCTGCCATGGAGTCAGGGGCACTGGTGGCCATGGCCTTGGACCGCTTTGTGGCTATCTGCAACCCACTACATTATGCAACCATCCTTACTCCTGAAGTTGTTGCCAAAATTGGAGGCCTGGTGGCACTGCGAGGTGTGAGCTTAACCATCTTCTTTCCAAGTCTGGCCTGTCGACTGTCTTACTGTGGCTCACACACAATTGCTTATACCTACTGTGAGCACATGGCAGTGGTGAAACTGGCCTGTGGAGCCACAGCTGTGGACAGCCTCTATGCCTTCGCTGTGGCAATCTTTCTTGGTGTGGGGGATGTGGCCTTTATTGCCTACTCTTACGGACAGATTGTGAAGACAGTGATGCATTTTCCTTCTCCTGAGGCACGTGCTAAAGCAGGCAGCACATGCACGGCCCATGTCTGTGTCATCCTTTTCTTTTATGGACCAGGCTTTCTTTCTGTAGTTATGCAGCGCTTTGGACCACCCACAGCCTCTGCTGCCAAGGTCATCCTTGCCAACCTCTACTTGCTCTTCCCCCCTGCCTTAGACCCTATTGTCTATGGGGTTAAGACCAAGCAGATCCGAGAATGTCTGTTCACAATTCTAAGTCCCAAGAAGATTGAACCCACTTGACTGTCACTCTTGTCAAGTAGGCTACAGGGTTCAGATTGCCCCTCCTCCATAGATTAGAAACTCTACTGCCCAGGTCATTTGCCTGATGGGGACAGAAGGCACCCTGGGAGACCAGGAAAATCTCTTCTGGGGTCTCTGAAGATTGCATATTGGAATGCCACACTGAGGACTGTGGAGTCTCAATTATTCAGTTAGCAAATACCTTTTGGTGTCTTTTTCTCCTAGAAGTTGATACTTTGTGTTGATATAAATATATCAGATAGTTAAGAAATAAGATGTTGGGTGGGCATAGTAATGTAGGAGGGAGGCTGAGGCAGGAGAATTGTGACTTTGAGGTCAACATTGACTACACGGTGAGTTGCATTCCAGCCTGGGCTACATAGGAAGACCATGACACAAAAAGAATTTTCACATATCTAGATTCCAGAAATTTAGCTAGAATTGTAAACTGGATGAATGTTATGGATACTTTGGAAAATAAGGCAGCTCCCACCAGGTAGCACATACTCGGCCTATACACAGGAGCAGATAGGCCCTCTTTACCAGAGGAATTCCGCCTTCAGAGAAGGAGGCACAGCAAATTATGGAGGTATCTTGGAGTCTGAATTTATGAGAAAACACTTTAGGCTCTTCAAGCCTCACTTGATTCTAGAATTACATATGAAGCTTAGTTTCTTTATCTTGTATACTCTTCAAGTTTGAGTTTTTGATAGACAGTTCCTTGTGAAATACTATATATTTTTAACTCTTGAGAATAATGATTACTATGCTTTAATTTCTCCATTTTTAGTCTGAAGCGACTCAAGGGTAAAACTCTATTATACACAATATTTTTTCTTGATTCTCACTCGGTTTACTTACTTTCTCCCATCATTCCTAACCCTCTTGCTCATTTCCTCCAGTTGATACTCTAAGGAATATGCCGTATGTTCTTATATCTTTACATGTCCTTGGAGTATGTAGTACTGCCCTAGTGTTATATATTCTGTATATGTAAGTGCCCTTCTTTCGGCTCCTCCAATGTTTGTGTTCTCACCAGTCAGAGTTAACCAAAATGCCTGTCCTTAATTTCACCATTTTTGTTCACCTTTATTCATTTGGAGAATTTTCCAACCACATTGAATTACTTCTTCTCCATGTCAAAAAACTTGGTTTATTTCTTTCATCATTTATAATTTATAAACATATATGCATTATTTGAATAGATGAATTATCTCTACATCCACAGAAGACAATGATTGTATTCTTGTCATGGTTCCTGGCACTTGATAAGTAAGTAATAAATGTCTGCTTAATAAATAAATAGATTTTCCTTCAACGAACTGCTTTAGCAGTAATACATTTCTTCATCAGTCATATAAGTATAATATGTGTTTTGGAATAAACAAACAAGCAAATAAATCTTTATAACAGTAGGCATTCAGTTTATTTTATTGAAATGAAATAAACCATTGTCATCCTTATCCTATCACAAATACCTACCGTCTCTACCATCATACCCATGACTGATGACTCCTATCCTGATCAGAGGTTGTAATTTGAAATGGATGTGTTTCAGGCACTTCAGAGAGGCACTGGAGGACATTTATACCTTGCATGGCAGACTTCCATACTTATATGCCACCACCAAACAAACAGAAAAACAGCATTTGTCTTCTGGTTTTCACCCATTCCCCTTCCTTTCCCTGACATTTCTTTCATGTTTTGAGCATGTCTCAGAATTTCAGTATGTTATTGAGATAAAGATCTGTGGAAGACATGAGATGATTTCAGGATTATACAGGTGGATCTTTAAGTGGGTGAATTGAGTGAGCGCTGTCTCCAAGGGACTTAGCAGTCTCTGAGGACTTTGGATAAACTACTTTTGAACAGTCTTCTGGGTGTGTTGGATTAATGAAAAATATAGTTAATAAAGGCAGATCCTGCGTGATCAGCTCTTACTCTGTGGTTCTTTGAGATAAAAACTTGGCCTGTGTGCCCATTCAGTGTCCCCCAGATGTGAAGATTTTGTGCCATCTTTCTTTTCATTTGGTGTGTGACTATGATGGTATACTCCCTGCTAAGTGGGGGCTGTTCATTTTCTCATATCTCTGATTGATAATCGGTTTACTGTGCTTGTTCGATTACATTGTCAACTCATTTCCTGTGGAACCAGGCAAGCACAGGATAATGCTTCCCGGATTTTCATACTATGAGACACATTTCCTGAAACTCCATTTAGTGGTATCTTTCCTCATTTTCCCACTAAATGATGACATGCTCAAATGTTCTACATGCATGATCCTGGTGATTGGTCTACATGTCAATGATACATGAACTCTAGCTTTTTATATTCTTTGGAGGATTTCTTTATCCTCCAAAGGTCCCTATCCTTGAACACCTCTAGGGAGTCCTACACTTGCTTTCCAACAGGTCTACCACTATCATTATTTAAACTCTTTCTTCCCTTTCTCCCAGGATGATAGTTATTGGTGAGATACTTGTTTTTTACTTAAAATTATTCATGGCTTTCTACAGCTCTTTAGCATAAGACTCTCTACTTTCAGGCCACTGTTTATATTCCAGTATTATATTTCTATATTCTAGAAACCTGAATTTTTTAAGAAAAGCAATTCTTCCATGTCTTTAAAAATGCCACATTTTCTTTCTTCCTGTTGGTACCCCTAGCCTACCCACCTTTACTTTTGACCAATACTTCTGGTTACTGATTCGCATTAAGGAGGTATTTCTTGAGTCCCTACACTAGGAAGATCTTCCCATCATCTATCCTTAATATACTCTGGCTCTAATCTATAACATTCACAATTATTATCAACATTTCTGTTACACTGTACTTGATATATAATAAACCCACAGCTCACAAGGGCTGTCGTGTCACACTTAGTACAGTGCATGAAGTTGGTAGATAAAGGAGATGTTCCTCAAATTATGATGATGTGACACCCAATAAACCTATAATAAAATGAAGATATTGTAAGTCACAAATATACTTCATACACCTAACCTGCTGAACACATGAGCTTAGCAGCACAGTGTACCATAGATATCAGGTTTTAATCCTCATGACTGAGTGGTTACCAAAAAAAACTAGGGGTCAATGACACTGTGAAGCATTGCAGGAGAATCCAGTCATACATCACCAGTGTGGAAAAGATCAAAATTCAAATTTATATGGCTTGGACTAAATACATAACACTTTTGCACCACTGTAAAGCTGGATAATAGGAAGCTGAGAACTATGTGCATTTATTTGATGAGTGAACAGATGTAGCTTTCTACAATGTGTGAATGAAATAGTTGTTAAATAGAGGAGGGAAAGTATTTTGAGCTGGAACGCTGTTGCCAAGGAAACGGTAAACGCTGGGTATGGTGGTGGGATTGCTGTCCCTGGGAGCCACAGTCTGAGGCAGTCAGCATTTGTCTTGGTCTAAGTTCTTCAGAACCAGACTGTGAAGCAGAAATTCAAATGAAGGGAGTTTATTGTGATGTAGATATGGGAGCAACAAATGTCGAGGAGCGAGGGAAGCACGACGGACAAATGACGTTTTACTGTGATTGTGATTTCTCAGCTGCATTGGTAACCCAATAGGACCTCTTGTGCTGGAGTGACCGTTCAGTAATCTTAAATATCTGAACGTAGTGGATTTTATCTTTCTATTCTTAGGTTACCAGTCAAGTGAGTACTTAATGGAGAAGAAAAAAATAGCCTGGGGTGAGAAAGCATCTTTAATTCTTTTTTTGTTATAATAGAGTGACTCACCTATGAGCTTCCAGCAGATAATGCTTCTAGCATCTGGAATCATAGCACCCATTAAAGATTAAGTGTTCACAGGGGACTAAGACTTGTTTATGAGAATGATAAGTGTAACACCACAGCAGTTTGAGGTTCATGGCTCACAGAGCATGCTTTTCCTAGTGCAGCTATCAGGGAGTCAAGCTTAGGGGTCATAGTTAGCACTGCACAGAGCCTAGCCACACAGTTCCGGGCAGATGGCACCTCCAGCCACCTCACTGCACATCCATCCATCCCTCTGGGAAGGTCACTCACCCGTGTGTCTCCTGCTAGTCTGGAGGCTAACTTAGGCCTTGGCAGATGTGTCTGACGGTCCTCTGGGACCTGCCAATTGGTATTAACCCCCTTTCCCAGAGCCTGTTCACAGTCATGGTTCCTCCTTTAAGGAAACATCAGGAAGGGACTTTATTAACTTTCACAACCAGCAGCAAGATGAAGCACAGGATTTTGGCTGTGGAAAACAAGGTCAGATTTGGAACTTGGTGTTGGGGGCAGCCTACTATCAGCTGATTTTTTTTTTACAGCCTTGTGGCAGCAATGATTCTTTCTCGGCTTGGTCAATGGGGATACAAGTCTGCAAATACCACTGGTTTAACATATCTTGGTAGCTTGCATATGCATGTGTATGCCTGTGTGCAGTGTATGACATGGTTTCGTGGGTGTGTGCACAGGTGTGCATGGATGTCCCTGCATGGGGAAGCCGGAGGTAGATGACGGGTGTCCTCTGTCTCTCTCCACCTCTGGCTTTTGAGAACAGGTTTCTCACTGAACCTGAGCTCACTGTCTCAGGCCAGTGAGGTGTGAGCATCTGCTCTCTCTGCCCCATGGTGGTGCTTGCACTGCAGGCATTTTACTGACTGAGCCTTCTCTCCAGCCCAGCATCTCTTAGAAGCCTTAGATTTATTTCCCATGAGTCAGAATGATTGTTCTTTCCAGGTCTGGCCTAGGCACTGCCAGAGGGAGGTAAGCATATAGACAGAGAGATCACGGAGGACACGTTGCTGCATGCCGTTAGTGCAGAGACGCATGCTTATCTCACTGAACCTGGTCAGCTGGAGTCACCCACAAACCATTGCAGTCTCCTTTCTCATCCTAACAGCACACAAGCACAGGGGGATGCGGGCCCTTTCTTTGACTCTTTCCAGTGTTACTAATAGTGTTAGCTTTGGAAGTGCTAGCCTCATGGGCCTTGAATGATGTGTTTAATTTCCTCTTCTGCATTCAGGAACTCTTATGCAGCCCTTATGAGTACAAAGTCTCCCTCATCTTCACTCCAAAGCTAGAGCAGTGTGTCACCGTGGAGCTGAACTGGTGTTTGGAAGCTCTGGGACTGTCTTCTTATCTCAGGGCATTATTATCAACCTACTATTTCTACACCTCTGGCTATTTCTTCTTCTTGCCCTTTCCTTTCCCTTACCTTCATGGAGTCCAGGCCACTGTTAAAGAGATTAAGGAGAGAGAGCCAGGTCACAGTCCAGAAAAGAACCTTTCTGCTCAACTAGAGGCAGTCAAAGAAGTGACTACTAGTCACCACCAAACCCCTTCTTATACACACCTTGGAGTCTGTCCTTGTCTCTTACACCTGGGATTCACCCATTCTCCCATGAAGCACCCAGAGTGTCATGTAGAGTGGGGAACATCAAGGCTCAGCGGTCACCCCTTAGTGTAGACACTCTTCTGTTTACTATGTACATATCTCTGAAGTCCAGTCTCTGTTTTGTCAAGTTACTGTAACTTCAGGCCTTTTAAGATTTTCACTTATTTTATTTCTTATGTAACTTAAACATTTGAGTATATATTTCCTTAGTTAGTCATATGCAGGACCAACTAGATTCCAGGTATGCTGTGTCTGGCTCCGGGAAGTCTCCCACAAGTAAAATATCATTCTCCACTCTTCAGTGATTCGTGGTCTTACAGAGGTAATTAGTGCAGTGACACAGTAGTGAGAAGGTTGTACTTGAGAACAGAGGCATGTCAGACTGCCCTACAGAACTCAAGCATGACTTGACAAAGGACAGCTGACTTGGGTTGAATCTGCATGAGTCGAAGAGAAGGATAGCCCTAGTCCTTTGCTAATTGTCTTCCATAGCCTGGTCAGAAGTTAAGTGCATCTTTCTCTTCAGTTCCTGGAGGCTTTTCGTATTTTCAGTAAGGCTCACGGAGGACCACTTACATGAGCAGCTCCAGGCTTTTACTCTGGGTATACAAGCCACCAAACTCAAAGACGCAGCTTATGCCAAGGATTGGCATCATTATCCCTTGGCTCCCCCGACATTACTCCTATAAAATCTATGGACACATTACCCAGATGCATAGTGGTACTTTTGCTTCTCTGATGAAAAATGGAAAACATGCTGATCCTTATATTGGAAGGGGTGGCTAAGAAACAAAATAAATTTTGTCTTTGTGTCGAGTACTAAGCACCAACGGGAGTTTTGTATATCGTTAGATTTTCATGGAGCTCTCGATAGAACTATTTTGGATTTTGTAGTTATTATAGACTGGGTTTGGAGGCAACATTATAGTCTCTACTGATTTATTTTAAATCACTCAGAATGATCTATAGATATGGAAGCCTCATGAATGGAATCATGTCTGAGTCTTTATATGTACGTGTATGAGCCCCAACATAGATTAATATTATTTCAGAGCATGTGTTTCTCTTAAGACAAATAGAGTCACAAATGTATCATCTAAACTTTTGTTGTAGTGCCTCAGGAGTGAATTATGTGGTCCAGATTAAACAGAGAACCTCTAATTTACTTGTGCCTGTGTTAACATACATGGAGGCAGCAGCAATGAATTCTTACAACAAGATGACAGGAGACACACGTTTGAAACATATAAAGGGAGTTGTGGGTGCAAAGAAAAAAGGAAAGAAATTTGGGGTTTCATTATTTAATAATTTTTATTAATAATATTATTAATAATAAAATCACAGTCCACAGAATAATGCCAGTCTAGATTTTGAATGAACGCTTTTATTAACATTTATAGTAAGCTGTATGGCTGATCTTCATTTTACTGTTAGATGAGAGTTCAAGGATTTGAGATTTCAAGTAGCCTGCTCAAGTTTTATTACTAGAATTTGAAATAGATACAGTTTAAATTTAATTAAATTTGATGTTATACACCTTGAAGGATCCACCAGGCTGGCTTGTGGTTATGAAGTTTAATGAGATCTGATCCTGTCTCTTAAAATAAAACATTATGGCACTGAAAGCATTTTTATGATGCTGACAAACCAGAAAACCATAGATAAAGAAAGAACGATCTTAAAATATGGACAGTATTGTCAGGGTTGGCAAAGCACTGTGAGTCCAGGAGGAGAAGAGACACTGGGTTCTGAATTTTGATGGATGAGAAAGATCAATTCAGATGAGAAAGGATGGAGAAAAAAAAAAGCACAGAACTCATGTGTAAAGTAGGCCTGTGTGATCATATAATTACAATAGCAATTGCAACGCTTACAGCAAAGCATATGTGTAACTGGGAACACAACTGCTAGGGAAGTAATGAAATACGACAACCATGAGATCTTGCATGCCATGCATGCCAGTCTGTGATTTATTCAGTGCATGCCATTCACTCACTTTACACACACACACACACACACACACACACACACACACACACATGAGAGCTAAATGGGTAGAATTTGAATTGTTAGTGAGAACTTGTGACTTCAGGATTGAAAGTAAATTAGAAAGAAGCTCGTAACAAGGGTACAGAAGTCACTGCCTGCATTCACACTCCACGTTTCTCCAACCTGACTTTCCCCATTATTTCCAGAAGAACTCGGGTTAAGAGAAAGTTGGAATATGAACTCTGACAGTGATACTGGGAGTTGGGAAAAGAGGTGACTGTGAGATGTTGAAGGTCATGTCAATGGGGATGTTGATGGGATAAAAGGCATGTGTTGTAAGAATGAGTAGACAGTTTTCATTTTGGATACACAGAGAAGGGTTTACTCACAGAAATACTGACTTAAAGTAGATAGATATTAAGTAGGGTATTTGGGAAGACTTATCCATGCAGTGGGTAAGTCATCCTAGAGAAGAGGAAGGCAGAAGATACTGAAACCTGGATCCATTCTGCAAGAGGTAGAGAAAACTATGGGATCGTAGGAACAACTATTGAGCACAGTTCCCGAGGCTGCAGCCCACGAGTGACAAAGGGACAGGGCACTCAGCCTCCAGCACTGCCTGCACAATTAGTAAGACAGTGCTTTCACATTGAGAGCTTCAAGACGGAAGTCACTGACTGGCAGAGTTCGCATCTGTCTCAAGGCAGATGTGCTCATTGTTTACTCTCACCTCACAATACAGCGACTCTCAACCTCGTTCAGATGTGTGGAAGTTTCACCTGTAAAACATTTGTATCCAGAAGGGATTTTCTCTCTTGATCTAAATGTATTTTCTTGTGTTGCAGCTTAAGTCGCTTTGTTCTTCTGAAGGATACGGTAGCCAGATCTGCACTGTGTCTTAGCGGATCGAGAATACAGAAGTCATGACTTTGGTGTCTTTCCACTCCCCCTCTGCTGTGCTGCTGGTCATGGCCCTTAGCAATTCCAGCTGGAGGCAACCCCAGCCCTCTTTCTTTCTAGTAGGTATTCCAGGCTTGGAGGAAAGTCAGCACTGGATAGCATTGCCCCTGGGTGTCCTCTACCTCCTTGCCCTGGTGGGCAATGTTACCATTATCTTCATCATCTGGACTGACTCAACCTTGCACCAACCTATGTACCTCTTCCTGGCTATGCTCGCTGCTATTGACCTGGTCCTGGCCTCCTCCACTGCACCCAAAGCCCTCACCGTGCTCCTGGCTCATGCCCACGAGATTGGGTACATTGTGTGCCTGACTCAGATGTTCTTCATTCATGCCTTCTCCTCCATGGAGTCGGGCATACTTGTGGCCATGGCTCTGGATCGCTATGTTGCCATCTGCCACCCTCTGCGCCACTCCACCATCCTGCATCCAGGGACCATAGGGCACATTGGGATGGTGGTGTTGGTGCGGGGATTGGTCCTCCTCACCCCCTTCCCCATCCTGTTGCAGAACCTTGTCTTCTGCAGAGCCACTGTCATAAGCCACGCCTACTGCGAGCATATGGCTGTGGTGAAACTTGCCTGTTCTGAAACCACAGTGAACCGCAGCTATGGGTTGTTAGTGGCTCTGCTGGTGGTTGGGCTAGATGTCCTGGCCATTGGCATTTCCTATGCCCTCATCCTCCAGGCAGTGCTGAAGGTCCCAGGGAGTGAAGCCAGACTCAAGGCCTTCAGCACATGTGGGTCTCATGTTTGTGTCATTCTGATCTTTTATGTCCCTGGAATGTTCTCTTTCCTCACTCACCGTTTTGGTCACCATGTTCCCCATCATGTCCATGTCCTGCTGGCCACGCTGTATCTCCTTGTGCCACCTGCTCTCAATCCTCTTGTTTATGGCGTGAAGACTAGACAGATCCGCCAGCGAGTGCTCAGGGTGTTCTACCCAAAAACAGCTGCTTGAGCACATCCTAATCATTGGCTACAGAGCCTACTGCTAAGGTCTCAGCCAAGAGTTCATGACCAGCATGGCGTATATGGACAGACGTCTTTCTACAGTGAACATTCCTACTCCTAAGTGTTTGTGCAAAGAACACCCACAGACTCATGGCTCAACAGTCTATTGATATGTATCCGGATGTCTGTGTTTATGGATATTTCTCCCTCATCTTATTACTCTTTCCAATCACAACAATTCTTCATTCTTGACAGAGGGATTGTGGGATAGGAGAAGTACACAACAGCTCTGGATATGCCGTCTTGTCTGTCTTTGTCCAATAACTGACCATACGACACTGTCTAGAATGGGGAAAGTGAGTCTCTGCCTGGTTTACAGTTCAGAATGTCTTCAAAACCTCTAAGTTAATGCAGTGACATGCCGGTCAGTGGCTCCTGTGTGAGAAGCAGTCTCTTAGAGCAGCTAAAATGCTCACAATGTGAAATGCCACCACTCATTGTAACATAGATGCTATTTATTTATTTATTTATAGCACACGTAAGTTACATAGGTATTGTGTGTAAGTTATCCTTGGAATAATGAGCTTTTTAAAGTAAGGTTTATATTTCTGTATAGTGAATTTCTTTTTTTTAAAGTTGGTTTGTGTTTTAAAATGTTTGCATTTTTGCTTAGTATAAAGAGGGAAAGACAAACAATTGAATACATCTGTTTTATAAGTATTAATTTAATTTTAAAAAATGCCACACATTTGATTTTTTCTGCAATTTCTAGCTATAAATCTTCGAATGTGATTGAATATCCTGGGATAGTTCAGAAACCAGAAAAATAAATAGGAGCCATGAATTTGAAAGAGAGCAAGAAAAATGGTATAATTATATTTTAATGTAAAATAAATAACAATATATATATTTAATTAGAAAATATAAATTGTCGGTTTAAAAAAAAAGAAACCTTGACCTCATAATAAATTACAGGTTTTTCTGATTCTGAGAAGCTCCCAGGATCTACGTTTGAAATATTAGGCTTATAGTAATCCTACTAGAAGGATTTCTCCCCCTGCCTGTAGTCAACACCTAGGTTACCATACCCCACCATCTCTTCCACAAATATTCTTGGTTCTAAGACAGTAGTAACAGCTCCCAGAGGCTGCATCTCAATTGCTGTTTATGACAGTTGGTTGCAGCAATTGAACCAGCCTCTCCAAGATGCTGATGGGAATTTTTACATCCTAAACTCCTTTCCATCACGTCCCTCTTCACTGCTCACAGAGGGTAAGGCCATTTTAGGTATCTGAACTGGGAGCATACAGCTTATTCTTCATGGAGTTAGATGAGAAAGCACAGAAAACAGATGCAGGTTACTGACCGGTCTTCACCCACAACACAGTTCCATGAACTCTCCACAGACAAAAACAGACTGTTGAAGGAAAATTAAGAAAGATTATGAAAAATGAACTCAGTAGTTCATTCTTCTATGGGACTCAATATGTTACACTTTTAGCTCTTTTAAGACACGCATAGAACATGGCTTGTGTATGATAATGACTTTCTTTTAATAATAAAAAATAAAAAAATTAGAACTTAGAAAGATTAAGAATTAGAAAAAGCAAAAATAACAATGTGCACATTGGGGGAAAAAATTACAAGGCTTCCCTCCAGACAAAGATTTTACTCTAGATAAAATAGCAAAAACTTCAGGCTTCCTTATCTGCAGGTGTCAACCATACATCAAAAAAGGAACTAATGCAAGAGTGTTCATCCCCTCCCAGCTGCAGGCCTCTGATCTTCAAGGTTAATTTTAGTGAGTAGTCTTAACACAATAGTTTTATTAAAGAATAGCTGATTTTTGGTCTGCATACTTACTGTTAAAGGAGGCAGGCATTCAGGGGTGAATTACCTATTTTTTTTTCAAGCTTGCTGACCTACTGTCTAGACTTTTCATTTCTGAACTTAACTATGGCTCTGTTTCTATGGGAAGGTCAGTTTCACCAAGAATAAGTTTTTGTGATATATCTACATAAAACATGAATAGTTATCACATGCCAAGAACTTGAAGGTTAGTTTACAATGTCTTAGAGCTGAGATGGCAGTGTACCTCTCCCAGCCAGCCATGAATTGATTTGAGTTTTAACTATTAAGCCAAATAGACAATATTATTGATGAGAAGCTTTTGTCACCATACAGTAAAGATGAGAAAAGGGCAAAGTAGTTGGTGAGCTTCAGATTCCCAGAAAAGGGAGAAATCAGGATCTTTGTCAAGCTGATTACGTCCACTGCTTGGGTATCATTGGCCCCCAACAACAAAGTCAAGTATAGAATTAATGCTACGGAGAGAGTGAAAGTTAAGGTCAAAAAGTCATGAGAACTCTAAACAGAGAGCATATACATTTGAAAGCAAGTATTTCTAGTGTTAGAAATGTAGCTACTTCAAGACAAACTATACTCTTAGAAAAATGTGTTCAAATGAGGGTGTAATACAAGCATTTATTCACATCTAAGGGGATTGCATGACAATGAACACATCTTAAACTGAATGTCATTCAAAATTTAAAATATATACAATAGAAGCAAGGGAAATAGTTAGTGGGTAAGGTGCCTGTGTGGGGGTTTTAATGAGAAAGCCCCCATAGACATATATTTTAATATTTGGTCCCCAGTTGGTGGAACTGTTTGGAAAAGATTGGGGTATAGCATTGTTGGAAGGTGGATATTACTAGAGATGGGCTTTGAGGTTTCAAAGGCCTAAGCCATTCCCATTCTCTCCTTCCCCCCTCTCTCTGTGAGCTCTTAGCTACTGCTCTAGTGCCATACCTATCTGCCTGCTCCAATGGTCCCTAGCATGATAGTCCTGGACTCACCCTCTGAAGTTAGAGCCAGAATAAACTCTTTCTTCTATAAGTTGCCTTGGTCATGGTGTCTCTTCACAGCCATAAAAAGTAACCAAGACAGCTCACTACACATGCCAAGCCTGAGGATATGAGACCAGATCCCCCAAACCCATCCACAACTCCAGTACTAATGGGATGACACCAATGAATCCTGGGGGTTTACTGGCCAGTCATTCTAGCCAAAATAGTGAGCTCCAGATTCCATGAGAGATGCTGTTTCAAAAATTAAGGTAAAGACAAAGACACCTGACATTGATCTGTGGCTTTCCCAGATGCAAACAGACCTGTGCACCCCCTCCTGGCCACACATACACAAATATACCATATATATCACCTAACCTACTGAACATCACTTCCCAGCCATTCAATACCCTATAGTATCCATTTCTTGCCTTGTGATCAAGTGGCCGGTGCTACATCTAAATGCTGCCACCACCCAAAATCATAGTAACCTACCACTACTTGCCCAGAAAAGGCCATGATTGAAAATCCAAGATATCTTTTTTACAGCATGCATATATTACTACACTCTCACAAAATCAGGATATCCTAAGTCCCAAGAAGTCCCAAAACACAGGTTTTACTCTCTTCTCTTTCTCTAGTATCTACACACATTTCAATTAACCACTTTTATATGACACACAATATTTGTACATACTTGTAGAGACCAATGTGATATTTAACTTCATGTGGATATTGAGTAACTATCAACTCAGAGAAATCAGCATATCCAACACACTTTGAAGTAATCACTTTTTCCTTTTTTGTCTTTTTGAGATTATAATATAAGCAACATTTTTTCTTTCCCTTTCTTCCCTCCAAACACTCACATATACCTTTTGCCTTCTCTCCTTCAAATTCACAGCCTATTTTTTCATTTATTGTATTGCATGCACATATGTATGTATGTATGTATATATTCCTAAATATTCCTAAGTATAACAGTGTATATAATGTTGTATTATGTTTTAAGAGCTGACAGTTTGGCACTGGACAACCAATTGGTGTGCTCTTCCCTGGAAAAGACCACCTCTCACACTCCCGGTTTTCCTCAGTTGCCTATAGCCCTTTGTGTAGGGCTGAGGCCTCATTGATTTTTACCCATCCATCTTGGCATGTCCATTGGTGTCATGATTTGGGGATAGGGGGACTGAAAAATAGTAGAAGACATTTTACTATGAAAAACAAACCCTGGAATTTTTATGGTGTGAAAATGTGGGTTCACTTGATCAAATACTCTAAAGACAAAGACTGAGGCCACAGGCTGGAGAACGGGTAGACAAATCACCGCATTTGTACCCAGGATGGGTCATGGCTGGATGAGGCTGCTGTGAGAAATTGGATGAAACATTCTAAATCTGGGACTGGAGAGATAGTTGAATGGTAGTTTCTGCTCTTACACAGGAGCCCAGAGCTCCCAGCGCCCGAGTGGGACTTAACAACCATCCTTAACTCTACATCCAGTATCTGATGCCCTCTTCTGGCCTCCACATACGCTAGGAAGCCTAGCAGGTGAAACAATTCTGCACATTAAAATAAATAAATATTTTTTAATTTAAAAATTCAAAGTCCCTTCTGATCAGATATGGTATAAAGTGAAATCCGTCTGGGCTATGGGAGGTTAGGGGAGAAGATTTTTTAAAATGAGAGAGAGGCATGCCTAGGGAGCCAGAGAAAGGCGCATTTGCCAAAATAAAAGGGTTGAGGTGCTCAGGATAGAGCACTTCACCCCAAGAACCACATGTCTGAGACTATGCCCAAACTGTCCCTTCACGGCACAAAAGCCAGGCCAGACTCTGTCACACTGGGTCAGACAAGAAAGGCAACTGTGTCCTTTACAAATCTTGCTGGTCTTTTCCTGCATATCGTGAAAAGTTATTTCTATCTTGTTCATAGCAATTTTTCCTTTAAAGGAACAGTAAAGAAAATGATTCATAAGTGGATGTTTTCATGCTGCCTAAGATGTTTGCCAAATCAGAATCAAAAGTCACTTAGGATTTAAAATTTTAATTTCTTTCCAATACAAAAAGGATTTCCTATTTTCCCATTATTTATTAACAGTTCTAAAGGCGTACCTCTTACAACCTCCTCAGCAAGTTCTGGATTCCCTGCTTGATCTCCCTGGTTCTTACTCCATATACGATGGGATTCAGAGCTGGGGGGATAAGGTGATGCAGGATGTTCAGCAGGATGGGGACATCTGGGGGAATCCTCTCCCTGGCCAGGTTAGTGATGACCAGGACCAGCAGGACCGTGCTGAAGAAGAGGATGAGGATGAAGTGGGAACCGCATGTGCTCAGGGCCTTAGCCACAGCTCCCTCTGCTTTGATCCTGAGCACAACATTGAAGATAAAAGAGTAGGAGAGAACAATGAGGATGAGGTCAGAGCCCAGCAAAGTCCAACCTGCTACAAGCTGGTAGAGTTTATTGAAGGTGATATCATCACAAGAAAGTTTTGACACAGACAGGTTGGTGCAGATGCAGTTCTTGATGACGTTGTGAGCACAGTACTTTAGTCTGGCAGAAAGGATGGGGACAGGGAGAGAAAAAAGTGCATTCCGGCTTATAATGAAGATGGCAGCCTTCGCCACAAACTGGTCAGTGATGATGGATTGGTACTGCAGAGGCTTGCAGATGGCCACATAGCGGTCATAGGCCATGACCATGAAGGTGCAGGACTCCATTGTCAAGAAACTGTTCATGACAAACATCTGGAGGAAGCAGGCAGAGAAGCTGATGGATTTGCTGTCAAACCAAAAGATAGCCAGGACCTTAGGTATGACAGTGAGGCACAGCACGATGTCCAGCAGAGAGAGAAGGCTGAGAAGGTAGTACATGGGTTCATGCAGAGAGACCTCCATCCTGATGGTGATGAGAAGGGTGGCATTGGCCCCCATGGCCAGGAGGAAGAGGATGGTCAGAGGCAGGGACAGCCAGTGCTGCCAGCTCTGGTAGTTAGGGAAGCAGATGAGGAGGAAGTCAGAGACCAGAGCTTCAGAGTTGTTGCTGGATAATGCCATATTGGGGGGGGGGGAGTTGCAATCAAGTCAGAAATCCAGAGACTCATATAATGAAGGAAGTGAACCAACTTCACATAACTTCAGGTTATGTTCTAGAGTAGAGCTCAAGTTTCCATCATGCTTGAACCTGTCCCTGTGAAGTTTTTAAAATCACCATCATTATCATCATTACTTAGCAAAAGCACTGGGCTGAATGCTTTGTATTCATTAATTCATTTCCTATTATTAAAAAAACAAAGAAAGGGCTAGGGTGGGGCGTGGCTGTCAGTGAAAGGCATCTAAAATCAGCCTTGGCTTTCACAAGAACACACATAGGCAAGCACATCCATGCACACATACGTGTACCACACATACACATACGCACACACTTTTTAATTTTTTTTAAAGAAAATGATTTAAGCATTCGTTATTCTGGCCATTTCTATTGATCAAGGTAATGTGGGACAAACTGAAGAAATAGGAACCAAAGTCTTCCTTGTCATCACAATACCAAGATCACTTCCTGTTTTCATTTTTATGGTAGAAAGAACAAATTTTCCTGAGAAATGGGGATACAGAAAATAAGAAGTTTTAAAGGCAAGAAAATTAACTTGTTTGGGGAGGAGAAACTTTTTGTCCCTTTTTATTGAAAACAGAATTGTTTTCATATAATATATTCTTATCATGGTTTTCCATCCCCCAATTCCTCCCAATCTTCACCACATTCCTACCCACCCAAATCCATACCAAACAAGCAATTAAAAACAAACAAAAAAAAGAATAGGGCAAAACCAACAAACAGGAAAAAAAAGAAGCCAGTTAAAAAGCACAAGAAACACATACAAATGCACACACACACACACACACACACACACACACACACACACATATATGCACATTTGTACACAGAGAAATCCCATAAAATACACAAAATCCTGAGAAATTTGCAAAATATCCAGATAGTTTTCCAATAGTCATTCAAACTCTAGTATGCCTAGAAATGAGGAGAACACTCAAGTTTTCAAATGAAAATGGGCTGCTCCTTATTACTGGAAGAAACAGGGAAACAAAACCTGTTTTAAAGTCTGAATCGTAGACTAAGGATTTTCAAGCGGGGTTGATGGACTTGATGTCAGAAGAGAAGGAAATTTACGATGGGACACAGAACTAGAGAACAGAGGAAGGGATCTGTCTGTACAACCACTGAGAACTCCTGCTCAAAACAGTGCCAAGCTTCCCTCCAGTCCTTTTCTCTCATGAGAACGTTTCCATTCTGGAAACCAAGAACTAGCCTCATAGCAAAAATGAGGCCTCCTGTTAGGTATGTGGGTGATGGAACAAAGCAGAATGAAATATCAGGAAGTCTTCCCACAGAAGACAAAGGTAGCCATATAGGGCACCAGCCACAGTGCTATTTTTATGTTGCTGGATGAAAGTCAGTGTCCAGTCAACTGAATAGAAATGGCTTTTCCTAAAAATAACTTATAGTGTATGTGTGTAAACAGAGGGAAAGAGGCCATGAATTTGAGAGAGAAGAAAGGTGTATGGGAAGGGTTGGAGGCAGGGAGAGACAGGGAAATGGTATGATTATATTATAATTTAAAAATATTATAAAATAAATTTAAAAGAGAAATGGTTTTTCCTCTGAGATTAGAGGAAATTGGTGTATTCATAGATATTTTTAGTCTAAGGGAAAATGTCTTTCTGCCTTATTTTGTTCTAAAGAATTATTTTCTGGATGGGCTTGTTCTTTAGAAAACAGCATTTTGCTTTGACAAAGATGGGTCTGTTGCTGTTCATTGGGCAGACAATGCTTTGTTTTGTTTTCTTTTGTTTTGTTGAGACAGGGTTTCTCTGTGTGGCCTGGCTGTCCTGGAACTTGCTCTGTAGACCAGGTTGGCCTCAAACTCAGAGATCTGCCTGCCTCTGCCTCTCTCTGCCTCTGCCTCTGTCTCCTGAGTTCTGGGATTAAGGGTGCGGGCCATTATCACAAGCTCAGGCAATGTCCTTGAATAGTGTCCTTGAAATGGTTGATTTCCTTCAATAATGGCCCCCATATTAGTTTCTCTCTTCATTCTATCCTTCACAATACATTTTATCTTAAATCTTTCAGGAATGTTTTCCCTACATCTAGTGATGGATCTCATTAAGATGCTTTAATTCAAGTGGAGAAATAAGGTTCTTTGACCTTATCCACCCCCACATCTTCTCTTTTCTTTTGTCTTCCCACTTCAGCAGTAAAGTTTGCCTAGTGGGGACAGTACCTTAGAGACCGTAACTCCTTCATAAGAGACTTCTTGAAGATTAGAACTAAGTGCATTTAAAAGAAGTAACCAAAATTGAGTTGATATCTACCAAAGAAATAGTGGAAGCTCATCAATAAGTGTTATGCAAATAAACCTCTACAAGAAGCCATTTTCCTGGTAAGCAAAATTGCCAGTGCTTCCTCATACACAGATACAGTCACCTCAGAATGTGGGATCCACATCCTAAAGATCCACTTGCTGGAATTCTAGTTGTTTCTTTCTTAAGTTGTTTCTGTATTTCATTTAATTACAGTAATAAATGTAAGAAATAAAATATGATTGTTCAGTTTCAAAGGACTCAATCTGACTTAGATCTAACTACAAATGAGCAGCAAACACTAGACCCCTGCTAAGAGCCCCCAGTCAAGCTCTTCTCCAACCGAAGCTCTGCTAGTCTCATTGCAGCTTCCCACCCCAAACCAAAAAGTTTAGAGTAGAAAATTATTGACATCCAAGCTTGCCCCAAACCTGTAGATGTGATGCAGGCATGTTCCCAATAGACTTTAAAATAAATAGGAGTGAA